>CM042848.1:63781428-65049928 GCA_023653725.1 Bungarus multicinctus
CATGACTTTAAGAGAGATTTTGTGAACTGGACTGATTATAAATAAAGAAAAATATTACATTGGCCTTCTATGATGAGAAAAATTGATAGGGGTCAAGAAAAAAATACTTAGTTGTTTTCATTTTATAGGGCACAAAACCTATAAACGTAGAGGTGACCAGTTGACCCAAAGGGACAGGTCAAATGTGTCATCAGTCTCCAGTCCCTTCACACTCACAAGAAATCTAAGTGCAACCCACCTTGAATGCTGTTGACTCAACTTGCTTTGACCATTAGTAGTTCAGATTCTTGTAGAGAGCATTAGCTTACAATAAACACACACAAAAAAAAACCAATTACTACCAACTTGCCTTCAGTCGAGGACCTGTATACTGCACGAGTCAAAAAGAGGGCTGTGAAAATATTTACAGACCTCTCATATCCCGGAAAAAACTGTTTCAACTCCTACCCTCAAAACGACACTATAGAGCATTGCACACCAGAACAACTAGACATAAGAACAGTTTTTTTCTCGAAAGCTATCACTCTGCTAAACAAATAATTCCCTCAACACTGTTCAACTATTACAAAGTCTGCACTACTATTACTGCTAATCTTCTCATCACTCCTTATCACCCATCCCCTCCCACTTGTGACTGTATGACTGTAACTTTGTTGCTTGTATCCTTAAGATCTATATTGATTGTTTCCAAGTATGATTTGATTGCTTATTGTACCCTATGACTGTCATTAAGTGTTGTACCTTGTGATTCTTGACTCTTGATGAATGTATCTTTTCTTTTATGTATACTGAGAGTATTTGCACCAAGACAAATTCTTTTTGGCCAATAAAGAATTCTATTCTATTCTATTTGATTTGATTTGATTCGATAAACGTATATTCAATTAATAATAATAATAATAATAATAATAATAATAATAATAATAATAATAATAATAATAATAATAATAAATATTTATTTATATACTGCTCCTCTCCCGAAGGACTCGGAGCGGTGCACAGCCATACAATTAAAACAATAAATATGTGAAAAGTTAAAACTAAATTAAACTAAAGCCCCTGGCTGAAAATAATTAAAACCCCTCCCTAAAACCCTAAAATTTAATATAAAAATTAAAACACCCAAATCTAAAATCAGCCCAAGCCGGCCTAGTCAAAAAGCTGATCTAGCTGGCTCCCGATTTATTGCAGTTAACACTAGCAAGCATTAACAGAATAAGAGTTGGAAGGGACCTGGTAGGTCATTTAGTCTAACCCCCCATTCAAGCAGGAGACCCTATACCATTTCTGGCAAGTGGCTGTCCAGTCTCTTCTTGAAAGCTTCCAGTGATGAAGCTCCCACAACTTCCAAAGGCAAGCTGTTCCGTTAGTTGATTGTTCTCACTGTCAGAAAATTTCTCCTTATTTTGAGGTTGAATCTCTTGATCGGTTTCAAACTTGGTCCATCCATTCAATGTTGCCTTTCTGGGTTGCCAACAGATCTCCAGTTTCAAGGAGAAATATTTCATAGCCAGGAAATGAATGTTTCATGTTTCATGCAAAGCATGTGCTTTGCCATGAAGCTAACTTTCTTTTCTTTAGAGATGTTCCAATAGTCATTTGTAGCCATTCCAAGAAATAGTTTTGTTTTCAACTTCTGATTCCTTTTCAGGCTGTATCTTAAGTTTCTTTTGTCCCTATGTTCATGTATTGTTTCCTGGTGAATCATTGACCCAATGGTGTTCCTTTTTAGATAATTGATTCATTTTCTTAATAATCCTAAAATATAAAAATAAACTACTGTCATTCTATAAGATTCTAGTATCTCTCTTGCGTTTAGAAAAAAAAGTTTTCTTAGCCAAGGATAAGGAAGAGTGAGATGGGGAAGATCAATCTTGAAACTGTTTGGATTGGCCTGTATATTTCAAGAAATAAAGAAATATTTAAATGCTAAAAAATAAAATCTGCTTTGAGCTGAATTCAGTTCATGATCTTATGAATGTGTAGTTCTTTTCAGAGGCATCTACAGGAGTGGGGGATCAATTATGGCAAAATTATGAGTGTGATGGGGTGATCACAGACCTTCCTCTTGTAATGTACGTGAGAGGCATATAATATATGTTATAAAGAAGTGGGGTTTGGTGTACGGAGCCACATCTACCATTTTTATGTGATTTTTTCCTCCCTGGTAGAAGCCTCTCATGTGTATGTGTGTGTTTTAAGTAGAATAATTGCAGAATCCAATCTGGGTCAGTCACTGGGACTAGTGGTTTTATCTTCTGAGCTTTCAGGTTCGTGCTGGAGCCCATCCTCAAGCAACTTCTCTGTGTCATAAATAAAGTTATTTCCCACTGTCTTCTTCTAACATGCTTTCTGATTTCCCAGTAATCAACCAGTAATCAAGAAACAAATCAGATCTCTTCTTAGTTTTTCAAGATCAGCCAAAGTTAATAACAGCCTATCTATAATTGTACATCCATAAAAGTCAAGAAGTTATTTCATGTCCTGAAGATGCAATAATGTAGTTTGTCCAATCAGTAACCTCATCAGCCTTATGAACTATATTAAATACAATACCTGAGGATTGAAGATTGTCCTTTGTTAGCTAAGAGCATTGTTAGCATTTTTTAATATCCAGGATCTCAATGGACAAAGACAAGATCTTTCTGGTCTGTTTTGTGGGAACTTATTTAAAAATGCTAAGCCTGTTTTATCATATTTTTTAAAAACGTTTTCCACTTAATATGATGGAAATTATGTCAGAATAATAGTGGTGAGAAATTATTTCAAGAATCATAAAAATCAGGCTGGAAGATAGGGGTCTGTATGCATTTCTTATTAATTTTTTTAGTATAATAGTTAAATATAATACAAACTAAATTTCAAAGAAGAAAAGAGACTAGAAAAAATTATTAGAAAGAATAAGGAAAAAAGAAAGAGAAGAAAAGGAACAAAAAGAAAAATAAGACTATAATAAAGAAAGAGAAGAAAGAGAAAAGTAAGAATATAATAAAGAGAAGAAACGGAAGAAAAAGAAAGAATATAATAAAGAAAGTGAAAAGAATTATATAAAGTAGTGATTTTCATCCAATTTTCACCACCAGTATAAACAAATTTAGTAAATCTTCATCCTTCGTCCAAAATTACAAACATTTATCTCTTCATTCTATAGTCCCTCTCTTTTCTGTAAAAAAAAAGTCCATAAAACTTTTTTTTTATTAGTATCAGAGTAATCTATAAAGATACCAGTTCTTTCTTTCATTCAAGATTGAAGACAGACTCAGCTGGCATTTTAAACCTTGGCATCTCCAAACTCTGTAATGGCTTAGAAGTAGTTAATGAGCAATTTTCAGAAGTAATAACAAAATGTGTTTAGAAGTTTGGTGCCTTTTAAAGTTGCCACTGTGGTCATGAGTAAAGTGACTAATCCCATCATCTCCTGATATTCAAAACCATGGAAAACTCTTATTCTGCAATCTCCTCATGGGGAAGAATTATGCAGAGCACAAGTGGGGGATCTCTCATCCTTTCCTTATCTGGAGAAGGATCCATCTCTACCTACCAGTTCCTTGATCTTTGCTTCAATCATCGACTCCGCTTTTGCAGAGCCACCTTCAGTTCACCATACCTCCTCCAGAAACTGCACAATTACTATAATCCTGCTGAGACATCCAGGGTTGACTTAGAATCCTTGTGCCAACTCAATGGAACACTGTAGAAACTTAGAACTGAGTTCAGTTACCTTTCCCTCTCTCTTTTTCTTAAAAAATTCAAGAAAATCATGCCTGAGGAAAGTTCACAAGTTTTACTTGCATCCTTAGCATAGCATATATTTCAGTTGTTCAGCCAAATGGCTTTTAAATGAAGAAAAAGCTGCTTTAGAGCATTTCTATACATTCAGCAGTTAAAGGAAAGGTGTCACCCTCAGACACTCTGTGAAATTTGGAAGATATAATTTGTTTGGGGAATCTACCTACAGCAAAGTTGATTATCCTCAACTCTTATACAGTGTATACCAACATGCTCCCTTTCTCACAAGAGTATGCAAGTTCTTTAACTAGTTTTATATTATGCTCAAGACACTTTTAACATTCTTATTCCCTGTGAGATATATAAAGAACTCTGAGGGGATCCTCTAGAAAGCATCCCTCATGGAGGTCTTTTAAGACAGAAAGTAACTTTGCTGGCTAATCCTCATAAAATAAAATAACTCCTGGAGAAAGAAAAGTTTTGACTAGAGTCACATATAATACTCTGGCCTCTTCAATTATGGAGAACAACTTTAGCACCTGACTATACTAAAGAACACTCATTGGGGAGGATGAAGTAAAAGAAACAACTGATGTTGCTTTATTTAATTTTTGTCGATAGGAGTGCGTAAGTATAAAAATATTCTAGGAAATCTTATAGCTTGGTTTTAGGACAAGGGAGATACAGATCCTAGCCCATACTTAGCCACAAAAACTCATTGGTGTACTTTAGGCCAATCATTTTGTCTCATCCCATTCAATCTCACAGGTTTATGAAGCAGGGAAAATTGGAAGAGAAAGAGAAATGTGCAGTGCTTGCAATTGCTAGGAGAAAAAAATGTGAGATATATATATCCAACCATAACATAAATAAATCATGATGAATATACAGTAAACAACAAAATTACAGAAGCAAAAACTTAGGGCACATTTCCTTCCTGAAAGCTCATGAGCAAAAGGTTTCCAAGTAAGTTTTGACTAATTATAGTATTTTATTTGTGTGTGTCTCATTGTTTTAATTAGTTTATTTGCAGTTCTTATCTCATGTATCTCTTTATTATGGACATTCTTTGGTCTATGACTATAATTTATTTATTTAGGAGGAGCCCTGGTGGTACAGTGGTTAGAATGCAGTATTGCAGGATAACTGAACCCACAGCCTTAGAGATCGATCCTGACTGGTTCAGGGTTGACTCAGCCTTTCATTCTTCTGAGGCTGGTAAAATGAGGATCCAGATTGATGGGGGCAATATGCTGACATTGCAAACTGCCCAGAGAGTGTTGTAAAGACTGTGGAGTGGTATATAAGTCTAAAAGTTATTGCTATTACTATTTATTTATTTGAAAACCTACATTCCCACATTTACTTCTTTCTGAACATTTGTTAAAATATGAAGATTGTCCAGTGGAACTTTATCTGACCATGGACATTTTGAAAACACATGTGATGGGAAGAAACACTTACACATTTTTTTAGTGCAAGACTAAATAGAGTGATTGCAAGCAAATAAGACTGATTCATGCAGTGGTATTCAACACTAGTAGCTTAAAACAGATTTATTGCCCAATTCCAGTTCAGTTTGTTTTAGCTGTTGTGGGTAATGCTAGCCAGAAAAGGGAAGAGAGAGTGAGAAAATTGGATAAGATGTAGACATACTAAGAAAAATATTCAAACAGTTTCCAGCCAACAGCTGGAAAGGCCATTTTTTAGCACATTATCACTTCAGAGTTTTCTAGCCAGGACAGAATAAGTTCATTTCTTTTCAAGACCAGAATATTGCAGTGAAGATACATAAGTGTGTTCCAGTGATATTTGTATTAACATTGTGCCAACATTTTTTTCTTGCATTTCTTTTTTTTCAACACTTCATTATGAATATAATGGAATTTGTTTTGGAATTTTCATGAAATCTTTACAGGTATTCTTGGACTCACCAAAATATATAAGATTTGTCCCTTAAAACTAATAAGTGTGCTTGAGCTCTAACTCCTATTTTTTATCACTAATTCACTCTGAGTTCTATCATCTCTGATTCAGACATGACTGAGGATTTGAAATGTGGAATTCCCTGTTTGTTAAGAATGATAATCTTATTAGAATGACGAGAAAATTAGAAGGGCATTTTAAAGCAAAGTTTTCCCCCTCCATCAATCATCTGTCTAGCCCCACTGATTTTTATATGAACTCATGTATAATCCCAAGTTATATGATTCCATTACTCTAAATGTACTTAATTCTGCCACAATCAATTGATCAATAGGCCCAGTTAGTTACACAATAATATGGACAATCTGATTTATACCATTGAGTTTCATTATTTCCTCTTCTTCTTCTTCCAAAGCAACCTGCCTATTACTTTTTCAGTAATTTTCTGGGATTCCCTTTCTTAAAAATAAAAAAAAGAACAATATTCCTCCCCTCTCCCCATTCTAATACTCTCTTTTTTAAGCCCAGGAGCAATGAGAATGGGTTGGAAAATTATTACATTTTACTGCCATTGATAGCAAAAAACAAACAAAAAAACTTTCTGCTCTCCTTTGATAGAATGCAGGGATGTCTGCAGGAGACAGTGTAATAAAAATATTTGATATATGCTACTGTTAATCCATTGATCTATCACTTTATCAAGGGTTCAGGTTGGTGCCAATGCTTAATTTCAAAATGCAAAAAAGCATAATTAGCTAATAATCTTTATCTCCCTAAACTCTGTTCATTATCACAATGTTCTATTTGGCATGCTTCCAGACAAATATTTGCTAATAGCCAATGATTTTACTTATTTTGTATGCAAGTATCGATGAAGGTTCTCAATCATCGAAGGAGAGTGGTCTGAAGATTGTTTGAAGTTGTCTGAAGTTGAATCATTGCAACTGAACAACTTTGCTGCTGTTGTTGTTATTATTATAGTGTTGAACTGTGGAGTCCTCAAGCAAGCAAGTTCAAAGAGCACCAAGGACTCCACAATAATAATTCCATTCATATTTTAAGTATTTTTTTGCAGAGGCAGGTTCTGACCAGTTGTGGAGAACCGGTAGTGGAAATTTTGAGTAGTTTGGAGAACTGGCAAAAACTACCTCTGACTGGAGATTTTACAATATCCTTCCCCTGCCACACCCACCAAGCCATGCCCACAGAACCGGTGGTAAAAAAATTTGAATCCCACCACTGATTTTTTGAAAATGCCATCATATTTGTTAGTGTTGTTTACCTAGAGCTGAGGGTTTTGTAGAAGGGTAAAGAAGAGTAGGGCTTTCAGTGTCTGTGCTGAATGACAGTATCTACATACGTTACCATAGACCTGCCTATTTGGTAGATGAAGGAGGTCTCCCTGAACTTGTTTTATTTTTATTTATTTATTTTTTGTCAATTGCTTAATATACTTAATAGGTATAAGTAAAAACATAGTTATGAATACCTGGATACATATAAGAAAAATTAAAAAAAAAAAGAAACAATAGGACAGGGATGGTAGGCACGTTGGTGTGCTTATGCATGACCCCTACAGACCTCTTAGTCCTTCCATACACATGCAGGTAAAGGCCCAGAAAAGCTGATACAGCAGTTCTTGGGTGCACACAATTCTTCTATGAAAACACATTTTGTCCTAGTCTAAAAAAAGTCAGTTGAGTGTCCTCCAGATGTTTTAAATCTTATGAATCTTTCCCATTGGCATGAAGCAAAGAGCCTTCCCCCCAGACCATCCTGAAATTGGATTCATTAATCACACTAAATTTTAACTTCCCCGTGGCTTGTTTCCTTTTGGCTGTACTAACTCACTGTTGTAATTTGTAAAGCACGGTTTATGTCTTTTAATGCTGTGTTGAAGTAGGCAACCAAAGTTTGTTTGGTTAAAAAAGGTTATGATGAGAAATCATTGCTCGGTGCAGTATGTTAACCCAGGCAGACTGTGTGGAAACAAGCGAAGGGACCATAAGTCTGTGGAGTGAACTGGGTGAATTAAAATTCATCCGTTCTGATGCTACTTACCTTAGCATCTCTTCTTTACATTTATAATCTGAAACATTAAACACCCTGGGTCATTGGTTAGGAGTAAATGGGAACAAATAATTATCTACATCCTTTTCAGATCAGAATGGTGCTTATTCACAAGAGCAAATATCTAAAAGTTCCCCCTCTATAAAATAATTAAATCCTGGGTCTAAATTATCTAGCTGTATCCGGAACTGTGAATGCATACTGATTATCATAATGGTATCAGTTTCATTAAACAAAGTAAAAAAAAAAATACACAGAAATGGGACAGGAAGAACAGGAACACAAGGTAACTAGTGGAAAGTCAAGATGAGGTCAATTCATAGCAAATTATCACAGGAGAGGGGAAAAAACATTTAATACTTTTTATTATGTATCGGAGGTATCTTTTTGTCAGAGAGGTGTCAGCATTCAATTTTTTTCTGGAAGGAAGATAAAGCCCAATATATAAAATTAATGTACAAGTCTGTATTTCACAGTGATAGAAACAGCTTTACCACTAGAAAGGCAAGTATATATTTTACCTTTTCTCACCCAATTTTCTTCTCCTTAGATAAGGCACCTAATAGAATTCTGCCTAATGCTGATTCTTAAGCAACAGAGAGGATATTTTAAGGCATGTCTGCCCTAAGCTCATAATGTTTTATAAAAGTTATTGAAAACAAAACTGCACAATCCATCTTGCACCATCCAAATGTATTATTTGTCCTGTGCACACAGAAGGCTGAAAATACATTGAATAATATGAAGTGTAATAAATGGACACTTTAGAATCACAAGGTACAATGACCTTCATTTTAGAGGGACATTTGATACATATTCCACAGACAAAAACTAGGAGAAGGGTTAGTGGTAGCTTTGGCTCTGATCAAGAGCCATGACTGATGACCATGGTGGCATCCTGAATAACATACCACCAATGGCACACTGCCATGGAAAATGGCAGCATAGGTGTCGTGCTGTGAACAACTCCAGTTTCTTTCTGTCACAATGCATTGATATTCTTGGAAGCCCCATCTTAGATCTCCATCTCTCCATGCCAACTTCTTTGTTTGTTACTGCCTTAGCTATCTAAGTGGACTAAACCTATCTATATAGTAGCATTTTTGCTTCCTTTTTAATTTGATAGTTTTAGTTTAGTACACAATTTAGTACAATGAAATCAAACATCTTCAGTGCACATCATGACCATGACCATGAAAATAAAAACAAACACACATCCTTCACCCTCCACACATTGAACCGAACCTCCCCCCCCCCCGACACCACACCAATATTGCACTATACAGTAGAATTCAAAAGAGCTACTGCCCTGGGATAGAAGCTGTTTTTCAGCCTATTTGCCCTTGTTTTTATTATTCTGTATCATCTGCCAGATGGTAATAGTTGAAAAAAATGGTACCCAGGATGAGATGGATCTTGGAGAATGTTTTGAACTTTCTTAAGGCACCAGGAGTTATAAAACTCTTCCAAAGACAGGAGAAGGCAACAATGATCTTCTGGGCAATGACGTTAACCCTTTGGAGTGCTTTCCTATCTGCCATCGTGCAGTTGGCAAACCATACACAGGTGCAGTAAATTAAGATACTCTCTATGATGCAGTGGTAGAAGGTCACCAGCCGTTTTTCATTCAGTTGTTGTTTTCTGAGAAGTCTCAGGGAGTATAATCTCTGCTGGGCCCTTTTGACCAATGCTGTAATGTGAGCATCCCAGGTCAGGTCCTCTTTTAGGGTAACACCCAGAAACTTAAAACTGGCCACTTGCTCCACTCGGTCTCCTTTGATAAACAAGGGCTGGATGTCTGATCTGTTCCTTCTATAGTCCACTATAAGCTCCTTGGTCTTATTGGTGTTGAGGACCAAATTATTGTCTCCACACCACGAAAGCAATCAGTCCACCTCATCTTGATAGGCAGACTCATCCCCCACCCCGAGATGAGTCCCACCACTGTTGTATCATCTGCAAATTTAGGGAAAGACTAGCATGAGTGGGAATGCAGTCATGCATGTAAAGAGTATAGAGTAAGGGACTCAACACACAACCCTGTGGTATACCAGTGTTAAAAATACATAGTGTATGTAGTTTTTTATTTTATCTGTGAAGCTGTTCCAAAGGTGCTTTTTCAAAAGGCAACTGTATTGTTTTTTCCCTTAAGGAAGAAGAAGAAGTTTCACTTCTTTATCCAAAAAGCTTCAATGATTCTGGAAGGATGGTGGGACCATTGGAAGAATTAGTTCAGATCTAATCCTTCCATCAGCCCCACCATCTTCCCAGAACTGATGAGGCTTCTTCGATGAGAAGCAAAACTTCTTCCTCAAGGATAAAATAAATCCAGCTACCTTTTCAAAATGCAACTTTGGGACAACTATGATCTGGATGACTGAGAATCTCCATGGACATCTGTAAAGTTGGAAAGAAATTGGGCTTGTACAGTAGCTGATGGGCTTCATTGTTTTGTCAATTTTCTCATCTCCATGTGATCATAGATCGTATTACTATTTACTGTTGGTAAGCACTCTTCCTGTCTTTTAGTTGCAATCTTTTATTACAATTCCAGCTGCATTTCTCATTTGCAGAGAGAAAACTTCAATGGAAAAGGGCAAATTCAAGATGAGCTGGATTAGAAACTTCATAAATGTTATACTTCCCAAAGGTAAACCCTGAAGCATCAAAAATTGAACATGGATCCTAACTATTGATACTAGGGTCCTTGTTCAGTTTATGATGGTTCAAAGTTTAGATTGCAAAGCTATGGTACTTAGGAAGATATTCACAGGATATATTGGCATTTCCCCACATAAATTTGGAAATAGGCAGAGAAAGCAGGTATTGTACCTGAGAAATTTTATTCTTATTTAATTTGTCTGCTTTTCATCCACTCTATGAAAGATATAATAACAACTTTGGTACTGGTCTGAATAATTCCTATTGTTTACTGTCAGGTGGTTTTTTTAATGCCATCTTAAGATCCAAATCTCAAATTCTATTCATTACCCTTTCAAAATAGCTATTGAATTTCAGGCATATTTCCTAAACTACCTTGCTAGAGGAGGTATGTTCTATTGTTATAGCTACATTGATAAGCAATATGTGGAATAGCTTTAAATAACATTCAAACTTAACTACCCACACAATCCATATGTTTTTACATAAATAACCAAATGCAGATTAATAAAGCAAAGCTAGACAAAATTTATCATCTATCTATGGCAGGTAAGCAGATTGCATTAGGAACATTCAAATAGAACTAAAAGAAAAGCAGTAATTGCAATTGAATTTGCTATATGGCTCCCAATATTAACTCATTCTTCTGCTTGTATATTTTCAGAGGCAGGTTCCACAAATCTATATGTCAGTTAAGCCAATGAGGAAGAAAAACAAAATCAATCCTAGCTTTGATGTACCAGTGAGTCACTAGGGGGAAAATAAATAAAATTTTCCAAAAAAGAGCTCAGAAGGCTTGAAAACAGAGCAGATCTCCTCTAGCCAATAGAGAGCTTTGTCTACCCTAATAGACCTATGGCTGCAGACCCCTCCCAAAATATAAAAACATGTCCCTGTTGATGGAGGGAGCCTATATTAGAGAGTTCAGGAACGAGATGGAAAGGACTTGAATCCAAATCACCTTCATGTGGAAATCTAAAATCTTGTTTCCTGAACTGGGTTCTGGAACAGGCCAGTAAAAGATCAGGAGTGGGCTGCTGGGGTTCGCAGGGATTTGGGAGAACCCCTAGTTAAGATTCTGTGCAGTTTGGAGAACCCCAAATCCCACTCCTGACTGGCCCCGCCCACCCACCCCACCCTTACCAGGAGTCCCCATGCAGCCTGTTTTGGATGCAGGTAAGTGCAGGTTGCGCACGGAACCCAGGGAGGGTAAAAAACAAGCCTCCCAGAAGTTCAGGAAGGCTGGAAATGGGCCCGTTTCCAGCTTCCAGAGAGCCTTCGGAGCCTGGGGAGGCTGCTTTCACCTTCCTGGAGGCTCGAGCAAAAATGCCACCACCTGCTGTGGTGCAGGAGTCCAACTAGGCCATGCCCACTATGACCACGCCCACCCAACAACCAGGCAGAGAATCCTTTGCTAAAATTTTTGAAGCCCACCCCTGTAAAAGATACTACAAAACATCTTGTTGAAATGAAAACAGCATCTCAATAGGAAAAAGAAACAAAGGTAATCTTTGACATAGGAACACAATTGGGTCCAGAACATTTGTTGCTAGATGAGGTGATTTCTTACACCCCATTGTATGAATTTTTTTTGTCATTGGTCACCAAGCAAGTCACCATGGTCATTAAGTGAAGCATGCAGTCATTAAGTGAATTCAATCCCCCGACCCACCCGACTTTACCTGTCAGAAGTCAGTTGGGAAGGTGGCAATTAGCAGTCATATGATCCCAGGACACTGCAACCTTCATAAATTCATGTTGGCTGCTGAGAGTCCGAATGTTGATCATGTGACCACAGGGATTCTGCAATGGTCATAACTTTTAGGACTGTTTATAAGCAACTTTTTTCAGTGCAGTTGTAATTTTGAATAGTCTGTAAATGAATGATTGCAAGTCAAGAACTACCTGCACTACCGGTAGAAGTACAGTTTCACATTGTACAAAGAAATAAATATCTATGGAGATTCTCAATCATCCAGGTCATGTTTGTCCCAAAGGTGCATTTTTTCACGAGGCAACTGGACTTTCTGTTGCTGTTTTTTTCTTTGAAGACATTTTGTTTCTGTTGTGGTTAGTCGGCAGCAGGTACAGACGGCTGAGGAGAGCAAAGACTCAGATGAGGGGCCACGACCATTAGGGAGTGAACTGCTGCCTTCAGAGATTGTGGGGGCTGGCAGCAGTGATGAGGAGGTTCCTGAGGAGCCTGTGCCAAGTGCGCATGCATGCAAGATTGCTCATAGGAAAGAGCAGTTACAACAGCATGGGAGTAAGACTGCAAGGTAATGGCCCCTCTTTCAAGTAGATAAAAGCCAGCTGTGAAATGAATGTACTTTGCAGAAAGCAAAGACATTTTGAAACTCCAGCCTTGTGGACATTCCAGTATCCTAAGTTTGTATTTGAACATGTTTGTATTTGAACATTTTTTTATTGCAAATTATTTCTTGTCTGATATCTTTTGGCAAGTCTTGCACAGTTTGGCAAAGCTTGTGCTTATCACAGCTAACTATTTTGTAAACGCATTACAAGGTTTTTGTTCCTTTTGGATTGTGTTTGATTTGTCAGAAAAGGGTGGCGGTCAGAATAGCTTCTCATTAGAAACTCTGGCTGGATGGTGGGGAATAAAAAAATTTATACTTCTTGCAGACAGCTGGTCATTTGCATTCTTTTAGTGAATCTTTAAAGCCATTTGGAGATTAATCTGTGTCATCAGGGTCACCTGAGTGGTACAAATGGGTGTGGAGCCTTCTTGGAACTGTTGAAAGGACTGTCTACAACACAGTCTCCAGTCTACAACACAGTCCTTTCAACAATTCCAAGAAGGCTCCACACCCATTTGCATCACACAGATAAACCTCCAGGTAGCCTTAATGACTCGCTAAAAGAATGCAAATCAGAGGTGGTATTCAGCAAGTTCTGACCAGTTCTGGAGAACTGGTAGTGGAAATTTTGAGTAGTTAGGAGAACCAGTGGTAACATTCCCCCCAGGAGTGGGGTGAGAATGCCATGCCTATCAAGCCACACCTACCAAGTCATGCCACGCGCACCAAGCCACTCCTACAGAACTACAGAATCCCACCACTGATGCAAATGACCAGCTGTCTGCAAGGAGCGTAAATCCTTCCATTCCCCACCATCCAGTCAGAGTTTCAGAAGCTTCTTGGATGAGCAGCAAAACTTCAAAAGAAAAACCAGGAAGTCCAGTTGCCTCTTGAAAAAAGCATAAAGGGGCATAAAGAAGTATTAAAAACAACAACAATCTGAGAGCCACTTTAGTCTGGTGGTTAAAGTATAAGGCTAGAAAGCAGAAGACTGTGAGTTCAGGTCCCACCTTAATCATAAAACCAGCCGGATAGAATAGAATAGAATAGAATAGAATAGAATAGAATAGAATAGAATAGAATAGAATAGAATAGAATAGAATAGAATACTTTATTGGCCAAGTGTGACTGGACACACAAGGAATTTGTCTTGATGTAAATACTCTCAGTATACATAAAGAAGGAACATTCGTTAAGAATCAAGAATCATAATGTATAACACTTAATGATAGTCATAGGGTACAATCAACATCAAATCATACTAGGAAACAGAGGATACAAGCACAAAGTTATAGTCACAAGTGGGAGGGGATGGGTGATAAGGAGTGATGAGAAGATTAACAATAATAGTAGTGTACACTTCGTAAATAGTTGAACAGTGTTGAGGAAATTATTTGTTTAGCAGAGAGATGGCTTTCGGGAAAAAACTGTTCTTGTGTCTAGTTGTTCTGGTGTGCAGTGCTCTATAGCGTCGTTTTGAGGGAAGGAGTTGAAACAGTTTATGTCCAGGATGTGAGGGGTCTGTAAATATTTTCACAGCCCTCTTTTTGACTCGTGTAGTATACAGGTCCTCAATTGAAGGCAGGTGGGTGGTAATTGTTTTTTCTGCAGTCCTAATTATCCTCTGAAGTCTGTGTCTGTCCTGTTGGGTTGCAAAACCAAACCAGACAGTTATAGATGTACAGATGACAGACTCAATAATTCCTCTGTAGAACTGGATCAGCAGCTCCTTGGGCACTTTGAGCTTTCTGAGTTGGTGCAGAAAGAACATTCTTTGTTGTGCTTTTTTGATGACTTTTTTGATGTTAGGTGACCATTTTAGGTCATACGATATAGTAGAACCTAGAAATTTGAAGCTGTCTACTGTTGATACTATGTTGTCTAGTATTGTAAGAGGTGGTAGTATGGGAGGGTTTCTTCTAAAGTCTACCACCATTTCTACGGTTTTGAGTGTGTTCAGTTCCAGATTGTTCCGGTTACACCACGAGGCAAGTTGTATAACCTCCTGTCTGTATGCAGATTCATCGTTGTCTCGAATGAGACCAATGACTGTTGTGTCATCAGCAAACTTCAGTATTTTAACAGATGGATCATTTGAGATGCAATCATTGGTATATAGGGAGAAGAGAAGTGGAGATAGCACACAGCCTTGGGGGGCCCCTGTGCTGATTGTACAGATATCGGGTGTGATTTTGCCTAGCTTCACCTGCTGCTTCCTGTCTGTTAGGAAGCTTATGATCCACTTACAAGTGTGTTCAGGTACTGCTAGTTGGTTTAGTTTACTTAGAAGAGTGTCTGGAATGTGGCCAGTCATTGTCTCTCAGCCCAACTCATCTTACAGTAGAAAATAGGAGGGGGGAGGTACATTGGATATATTTTCTGCCTTGAATAAATTTGTAAAAATAACAGAGGCGGGATATTAATAAATAAAATATAATAAATTCTTTACATTTTGCAGAGGCCATTGTGAATTAGCAGGAGTTCCATATATGACAAAGCTAATGTTGCATCATGAAACGCTTTTCCACTGACCATCACTTATGCTTGTTCCACTAAGTTTAAACTGGCTTTCCTGGCTATGTTGTCCTCATTATATATTGAACTTCTATTTCTAAACACCCAAAGCAAAAGTTATAAGCTTCAAAATATTCTTGAACATAAAGCAGCTCATTGAACAAACAGTTTAGGAGGAGAGCAATATCAAGGACAAATGCACTCATTAAAAATATGTCGGTTTTTCCTGCTGCCCAAATTCTGCTGGATGGTATCAGTTCTTCTCACTCTTCCAGGGTACAGACTCAGATTCAACTGCAACTAAAGAACAAGGAACTCGAATTAGTTTTTTTCTTTTTTAAATTGTCTATCCATATCTGTATCCATTTCAAACTCTTAAAACAAAGGGACGGGCTCATGAGGCAGCTTATCTGATCTGTTTTAAGGGAAGACGTGATACAATTGGCACAGGAAAATCAAGATGGAGAAGATTAGGAAAAAGGGCAGAGGTTAACAGGGAAGCAATAAGCGACAAATCAGAATCGCAAGGTGGGTAGTTATATAGATCAAATAAATAAGCAAACAAATGGTTTGTAGGCCATAATGACCCACCGGGTCAATACAGCAAACCCAACTTCAATTTTATTCCTGTCTGGAAGGGTTACAAATTACCACAACAAACAGGTGTTTAAAGGATTACAATGAGCTGCTGAAAGAAGAAGGAAAGAATTATGGCAATGGACTGACATTATGAGTAAATGAATTACTTGAGACCTGAGAGGAAGCCTAAGGGAGAACAGTAGGATGAGTGAATCAATATGAGGTCTTCACAATGAAGAACAGAATTTCTTAGGTCAAGTTATTTTCAAATGATTTTAACCAGGTGTGTCTAACCTGCAGCCTAGAGGCCCCATGTGGCCTCTAGTAATGTGGCCTACTAGTAATGTGGCCTCATAAGACAACAAAAATATTTTTAAAAAATAAAAAAGTTTTTTTTTATTTATATACATTAACTATATTATATATTTAATATGTGGCTCAAGACTCTTCACTCAGTGCAACCCTGGCAAGCCAAAAGTTTGGACAACTATATTTTAAACACTTCCAGTTTTTGCACTCCAGGTCAGGGGCATGACTTCATTTCATTTTTCTTTCTCTCAAATTCTCTCTTTTCCTCACTTCTTCTCAAAAAGGTCAGCAACCAGTTGTCAGAATCAAGATTGTGTGCTTGAGAGGGATTATGGGACTTCATCTTCAGGCTGCCTGTTTCCTGCTGCTGGGAATTCCAGATAAATAGCGTCTGAAATTACATAAGTTTAATGTTCCTCGCTTATTTTTTCCCTGTTAATTTTTTCCTTCATTTTTCTTCATGTTTCTCTATTGTTTTCTCTTGTGCCAAATATTAGTCTGTAAATTCACTGGGCAGATCCATAAAGCATGCTATCTTTTGAAGAGATTCTCTAAGATAAATAAACAAGGAAAAACTGTTGAGCAAGGTAGATAGATAGATAGATAGATAGATAGATAGATAGATAGATAGATAGATAGATAGATAGATAGATAGATAGATAGATAGATAGATGATAGATAGATTTTCCTCTCAACCCCAAACAATCAGTACCATGGTCCAATGTAATGGTCTAATGACATCACTCCTTATCATACGCCTGTCAGAGTCTGAATCCAAGGAGGAAGCCAGACAGATGACAGGGAATGGGAGTGTGGCTCCATCAGTTGTGGAGGAGGCTGGGGAAGGGCAAAGTCCAGCTGGGTAGAGCAGGAGAGAGATAGAACAAGGGAGAGGAGTTCAGAGGAAGAACCAGGCCCGCCCCCTCTTCATCCTAGGGCATACAGGGAGGAACAGAGAAGAGAGTAACGTGGGTTGCATGGCTTACGGGGGAGAAAAGGGCCCCGATTCCCATCATTAGCCACAGTTGGGAAGACAGTTGATAAGAAAGGCAGGCTGCGTGTGGCATTCTGTTGGGAGCAAAGATGATCTCTCTCTTCCTGCCAGCTCCATGCCTTCTTCCCTCTTGGAGCACTCAAGTTGCCTTGATGCTGACCCTGGCTCCCACACCTCCTCCTCCTCTGATTCGGCTACTGGATGGGCTGGCAGCTGACAGGCCACAACAATGGTTGGCTTAAGGGAGAAAATGTGACTTTATCTCTGGTACAACCAACTAAAGATAATGAGTCCAAGATTAAGGATCCTGAATTCTTCAAGTTATTCTCAGACTTCTTAGTCATCAGTACCAATCGATTTCTCTCTCCTCATAAAAGTATCAGCTGATAGGATTCAAATTTCCTTTAAACTCTTTCTGAAATATTTCAAAGATTGACTATACATTTGAAAACCTATAGTTGCAATCCTCTTTTACTGTAGATATGCAGGGAAAAAGGGAATTTAAGGTCCCTTTCTCACAAGAATATAAACCAAGAAACAAGTGCATAGTACTTCTTTGGCAAGGACGTATAAATATACAGGTCCTTGCTAAAGAATTCATGCCCACAGCCCTTCTCATTGTGAATAAATTCAAAATATTTCATGAAAAGACCTTTAAATTTTTAGATACAGTATTTGAATCTTTTGATATTAAAGCATTTGTTTAAAAAAAAAACAGGAAAAAAATAATTTGCTGCTTATAGTATTATAATGAGAGAGTGAAACATGAAAGTTTCAGGGCATTCACTGCATAAATTAGAGCAAAAAACCAGGCTATTAACTTAAATAACTACAATTAAAATAGTTGTAACCTGCCTTTCAGTTAAGGATTATTGCCTGTTAAATTATGCATTCTTTTAATAATTAAATGCTGTTTTTCTGTGTAATCTTACTGTGCTGACAATGTATTTTAACTTGTTTTTGTATAATGCTATGTTCATTTATTGATTACCAGTTCAGTAGAGCAACTTATGCAAGAGTAAGAATATTTAAATAAAATATTCATGTAACAATAATTCTCTACGTGTTCACCCTTTGTTCAATTCCCTCAACATTTAGGCTTTTTATGCCTTTATCTCCAGGGACTTTGTCCTACTGTTCAGCCTAAGTCTAAGGCTTAATTGTAGGCCCACATATAACTTTTATTTCCTCCACAATTGAAAAGTAAACATCCTGAGAAACTTACTGTTTTTAAATTTTTAAAAAGATGCAAATGTAGTAATTAATAAAATATTTTAAATATTTTCCACACGTGCTTAAAATATTTTTAAATATTTTAAAAGTATTTAAGCAAATGTGTGGAAAGTTAAAGAAAAAGCATCTGGATTCTATTGTAATGTTCAATGCAATGTTAGCAGTGTTTCAATTTCTAAGTTGTAGCCAAAAAGAAGAGGGAGTCAACCTATTCTCCAGAGTAAGGCAGGACTAAAAGCAATGGATGGAAACTAATCAAGGAGAGAAGGAACCTAGAATTAAGGAGAGATTTTTTGACAGGACAATTAATCAGTGACTTGTCTTCAGAAGTTGTGGGTGCTCCAACACTGGAAGTTTTTAAGAAGTCAATGCATAACCATTTGTCTGAATTTGTATAGGGTTTCCTGCTTGAGCATAGGGTTGGACTAGAAGACCTCCAAGGTCCCTTCCAACCTCAAATAATTGGATGCTAGTTCCGTAGTATTAAAAGTATTCCCAGTTCAACACAGGCTTTAGACCAGGGGTCTCCAACCTTGGCAACTTTAAGACTTGTGGTCTTCAAACTCCCAAAGTTCCTCAGCCAGCTTTGCTCTGGGAGTTGAAGTCCACAAGTCTTAAAGTTGCTAAGGTTGGAGACCCCTGCTTTAGACAGACTGTTAATTACACACACAAAGAGATTATAGAACAAAAGCAAGATCTTCATAATTATTGCAAGGCAATATATTGCTTAATCCAATATGATCCCCTTACATTTGCTTAAAAATGGCACCTGGAATAGGGAAAAATAAAAAACAGAGAGTAAAGGAAAATCCAAAGATGATGCTAAATATCATAATAAAACTCTATGGGGATTTGTCCCTGCTTTTCGGGTAGTAAACAAAAATCAGATAATAATGTTAGGGGAAGAGAATCCCACTTAGGGTGATGAATGAGAGGGGATGGCATCATTGACAAGCACTAGTCCGTGGGGAAATTGGGAATGTCAGACAAAATAATTAATCCTATGGCTTGAAGACTGCCATATTGAAAACAATATATTCATGACCATTATTTCACGCTATACAATCAGCAATAAGCACTAATAGAAAAACAAGGGCAAACAATTTGCAAACAATAGATGGGCTTTACATATTAAATTTGTGTGATCATGACTTATTAAATTGATTGGTTTCCACATTAAGCCTACAAGATTTAGGTTCATAGAATACATAAAGTTAAAAACAATGAAACCTCATTAAGGTAAATGCTATGTTTGACCAGGATATAGGATAATGTTTACACTATTATAAAATTGGAAGAGCCATTATGCTCCAGAGTCCAGTCTACTGTTCAATGTAGGAATCCAAATTAAGAATGTCCAGAGTGACTTCTGTGGAGATTCTCAGTGATCCAGGTCATAGTTGTCTCAAAGATGCTTTTTCAAAACGCAATTGGGCTGGTTTTTGGTTTTTTTCTTGAGGAAGGTGTTTCACTTCTCATCCAACAAGCTTCATCAGTTCTGAGTCTGACCAGACCTTGCCAGAACTATGGAAGCTTCTTGGATGAGAAGCAAAATGTATTCTTCCTCAAGGAAAAAACTGTCCAGTTGCATTACAGAAAGATGTTTTCCAGGCTCTGTTTGAGTCCATGGGAGTCCACTACCTCACTGGGTAATTGTTCCACTGTCAAATTGTTTTATACTGTCAGGAAAGTTTTCTTAATAGTAAATCAGAAACTATTGCTCATTTAAATGTATTCCATCCTTCAGACAGAAAGAACAGGTCTTGACATACTTCTGTGTCATATCCTTTCAGATATCTGAAAAGGTCTATTATGATTACTTTGTTTTTTCTTCTCAAGATTTAACATTCCAAATGCCCTTAATTTTCTTCATTGGACTTTATTTTTAACTTCCTCATCATCCTTGTCACTGCCCTTTTATACTTCTGTTGAGGCAGCTAAAATCCTAAATTGTGCATAATTTTTGTTTTCTAAATGAAGAATTTTCTATTTATCTATATTTTCATAAGTTATTCAGCCCATTTCTCTTATCCATATTGTTTTGAATTGTATGTGTTTTTAATTACCCCACCCAATTTTGTGTCATCAAAAAGTTCAATAAGCTTTTCCTACAACTCAATGATTGATAAAATATTGGAGAGTATAGAACCCAGAATGGAATGATACCATGCATATCAATATTTCATTCCAGTTTGTGAAGAACTATTGATAATACTAAATGTTCAGTTTTATTTTCCCTTAACAGAGGAACTGCATAATTACATTGTCATCCTTCATCAATTTTTCTATTTCTATGACCTCTGATAAATATTTAATGTTAATTATTATACGGCAGGATTACTGTTTTTTTGTGCCTTCCTCCATCCACTGATGCAGAAAGTTATCAGCAAGAATGTTATCCTAGAAGGATCATAATTAGTAGAGTTGGGAAATAAAATATATTGAAGTAATTAAAGCTCACCATAATTATTATTATAATCATATCTCTCTAAAAGGTCTGGAATTTGTTTTTGGAAAGTATCATCATAATTTCCTTTGATGAAGCTTCATACCAATAATATTGTTTTAGTTTTATGCTTCATTGGTTTAAACCAGAAATTATCTATAGTATCACCAAATCTACTCACTTGGATTTCAGAGAAGGTATAGATACCTTCAACTCTTTTAACGCAGGATCCCACCTTGAGTAATTCTTTTCATGCAGGATCTCATCTTGAGTTTCTAGAGGATTGGCGTTCAGTCCTTCAATTGCTTCCGACACTTCACAACCCAATGGACATCATTTCAACAAGAATGTTTGTCATCTCCTTCTTTGACTTACCCTAAAGTCATGCTTGTATCATCAGTGATAATACCTTGTCTTCTGATGGCCTCTCAAATGCCTTCAGACTCAGAGTCTTCTCCAATGGCTTTTGCCTTTGTATTATGTTTCAAAATGGACATGAAGCTTTAGATCCATTATTTGTGTTTTCATGATCATTCTGTTACCTTCTGCTACCTTCTGTCTGCACTGATTTTGACACCCTTTTGTTAGCAATGACAACTACTCAATGTCTTTTATGATTTTTTTTAGCTGCAATAGAAATTCTAAAACTTTCTGATATAAATTCACTTGTTCCAGTCCATTTCAATTTGCTGATTCCCAAAATGTCAGTGTTCAATTTTGACATTTTTGCACTGACAATCTCAACTTTGCTTTGATTCATGGTTCTGACATTCCATATACCATTGCAGCAAAATCTAACATTCCTTTTGCTTCTGGGGACATCAGAAGCTAATGTTTTTTTTTTAACTTCAGCCCATCCGCATTAAAAAAATACCAAAGTATTAATAGTACTTTCTCCCTGCTCCTCCCCAGTATTTATTTGTGTGTTTTTACAAGGTCATCTTTCATTATCATTTGATATTGTTTTGGTTGTGAATTTTTATTTGGTTTTCTTGTTATAATAGTACAATAATGTAGTGGCTAGCCATTTCCTTCTCCAGTGAATCCTATGCAGTAATCCTTCACTTATAACCTGTCTTGCTGGGTGACTTTCTGCAGTATAGACCCTCAATGAGCACCCGTGTGATTTGAAAGTTCTTCACCACTATAATGTAGCAATCTATGAAAGATACACAAGAAATAAATCTAATAAGCAATGCTTTGTCAGTGGCTACATTGCAGTTATGGGAGTCACCTAACATTTCATCTATTAAATTGTATTAGCCTTCCTATACTAAATACTCAAACTCACCCAAATAGAATTGGTGCACAATGTAGGGGTTCTCCTAGATTCTTTGTTTCTTCTCAAAGAAGGGACTTTACACACATCTCTCTTTTACATCAATTCTCCCTCTTCCTGGTTTGGGAGGTCTTGTTCACAATCATTCATACCTTGGTCACCTCCTGTCTGTTACAAGGTACTCTATGTGAGGCTGGTCTTGGAGACCACTGCAGTTACTGAATGTATGTAGCAGGGCAGGTAGTTATGGGTTTATTTCAATACATCTATTTAATAGGTACGGCCACTTCTTTACAAGTTGCACTGATTCCCAGGCAGCTTCTAGATGCAATTCAGGTGCTGGTTGTCACCTACAAAGCCCTCCATGGCACAGACATTGGTTGTCATTTGGGTAGGCCTGCCTCCAATTATTCTGATCCTTCCACGAGATTGGACAGCATGGGCATGCTCTGAGCCCCCTTTATTTAACAATGACACCTTTTAGGACCCACAAGGTCTGGGTCCTGCCTTGATAGGTCTCTATCACTGCTGTGGCCTGTAGAACAGTATATCTTGCAAGATCCCAATCCTGCTGGCCTTTTATAAGGTGTTGAAGATCTGTATTTACCCCTGGGCACTGAGCCAAGGCATTAGATGGGTCCATTTTACCTGGTTTAACTAAGCAGATAAGTGAACACCCTCATAAGTGATGTGTTTTTGTTTTCATGTTTTTTATCTGATGCCTTTAAAAAGATATTAGCTGCTCTGAGTCACATGTGAGTTGAGAGGCAATTATGAGATAAATAAATAGTACATAAAAACACAACTATATTTTCCATCATATAGTTAATTTTATTATTACAGTGTTGCCTGAAATGCTTATCTGTGATATTTTTTTCAATTGCCCAGAAGAAATATTCTATGTTATCACATCTATGACATTATTATTTATTAGTGCTTTTAGAGTATTCTCTCTTAGTAAGGAAAGCAACAATCCATGTGCTTACAGGGGAATAAGTACATAGGATAGTGTGCACTCTTTTAGGGTGATTTGTTCCTTTATCTGCTTCCATGTTGCTGAAACTATATCAACAATCATCTGCTGAGGCACAAAAGTTACAGCTTCATTGAGTGGCCATATATGTCAAAAAATTTGCCAGAATGTGATTTCTCTCTCATCCAAAGAGAAGTAGACTTCACAATGCCACTTCTGTAAGTTGGCATTGCTACACCAACTCTCTTCCTTTGAAGAAAAACAGATGTGGCTTTTATTTTCTTACTTTTGCAAAGGGAGAGAAGAAATATGAGAATCAAGCTCAGTTTTTTTAAAGTCAAGGTTTCCTTTTTCATTTAGTCAATTTTGTTTCATATTATCAAGAACCCCGCTAAGTCAAACCATCATAAATGTTCTGTAGCAACAGGGATAAGAAAGGTGCCAATAGAGGCTTTACAAAAGACCCATAATGAAACAGATTTCCAGATCATTTGTTTCTAAAATCTGGCAATCTAATGTTTAAAATTTACTATTTAACTATGATATATAACAGATTGTTAGAGGGCTTGTCCTCTAAGAAGTGCTGCTGTTACAACTTATGACAGTGAGTACAAATGCAGTCCAAATCCAGAAATACACTCAAATTTAATAGAATATTCAAGGCCGAACTTGGATCTGATAAATCACTTACTATAGCTCTAATTAAGGACTATAGTAATTGGGGGCTTGGAGGTTCAGAGGTTAAAGATGCTGAGCTTGATAGTGGATAGCCCAGGTTCAAGACCTGAGTGCACACATCAGGGTGTGCTTCCATTTCTTGCTCCAGCTCCCAAAAGCAATTGTCAACCTTGAAGCTGGCCCAGCAAATGCAAGTGTCAACTCTGAAGCTGGTCTGGCTGAAGCCATCTTGGAACTTCAGTGCTGCCACACTGACCTGCAGGATAAGGAGGGGGGATTAGAGATAGCTGGGGTTGTGTAGTCAAAATAAAATACTTTTTCTTGGAAACCAAGGATGTTCTCACACCTGGTCGGAGGAAGGAGGAGTGATGTCATCAGACCATCACACAGCTGGATTGGACCATGGGACTGATTGTTTGGGGTTGAGAGGAAAACATGTACTTTTAATTAGATGAAAAACTGTAGGATTTTTCAGAGTTGGTTTTCACCAGATATGTGCCAATATATTTCCAATAAAGCTATTCTTTGAGGAACCTACTTGCCTTGGAGTTTTGCTTGGTATGGATCTATTACTTGGAACCCTGACAGCAAGTAGATTAATATGTACCACTTTGGTTGGAAAGAAACAGCATTCCATGCACCTTTGGCATATAAGCCATGCTGGCCACATGATCACAGAAAATGTCTTCGAAAAACACTGGCTCCCTCAGCCAAAAAACAGAGATGAGAATTGTACCCTGGAGTTGAACATGATTGATCAGGGAAACAGATAAAGATCTTTACTAGTTCTAATTACCATGAAGATCAGCTTCTTTTACAGAAGATCAGCTTCTGTAGGGTCTCAGAAGTTCCTATCTGTCCCCACCCATCCTAAGGTTTAAATCTTGACTTTCTTTCTCCCACCACAAACTATTTGGTTCCCATGCTGGCCTCTTAATAGCAATTGATTGTGTTAACAAAATGGCCTTGTCTGCTCCCAACCTTCTTATTTCCTGTCTTGCCAGTTTTGGTCTGCATAATTTACACCTATCTATGTAATATGTAAACCTAAGGTATAAAGGGGGGAATCCGGTGAAGCAAAAAGCAC
This sequence comes from Bungarus multicinctus, assembly GCA_023653725.1. Classification (NCBI taxonomy): domain Eukaryota; kingdom Metazoa; phylum Chordata; class Lepidosauria; order Squamata; family Elapidae; genus Bungarus; species Bungarus multicinctus. The sequence goes on from CM042848.1 coordinate 63,806,225, forward strand.
TTTCACACATGAATAGAGAGAGGTTATCAACATTTGTCCCTCTTAAATCTTCCCTCCCTAAAGGAGGGAAGATGGGACCAGAAATATCTGAAGTGCACACTCATACAATGACATCACTCATAACTATTTCAGATGTGGGAGAGTTTGAAAGACTCGATTAAAACCTCTGTCATTTCTGTATTCATTATTTTCTGTAATCATTATTTTTTTAATCTCCCTCTGCTCCCTTCCCCTCAATCTCCCAGCATTCCTGGCCTCTTGGCATTTGTATCTACTCAATGTTATCTCCTTCCTCCATAATTGTTGTTTTGCATAATGATTGGTTTAGGTGATGGGAGAACCGTTCAGTACTTCACTAATGTATGGCCAAAATATATACTAAAAATATTAGTCTAGTGAGTCTTCAAAGATAGAACTCAAACTACCATATCCATCTTATTGATCATGGCATTGGTGATAACCAACATGAGAGAATTTAGTTAATAAGAAAATTGGAATGGACACTTCTTTTATCAGTAGAACCAGAAAGACCAGCTTCGTAAAGTGATAAGTAAAAGCTATTTTGTCAGTACTGAATGGCCTCACCCAAAGCACTGAAATGTCTTGAAAAAACAAGAACATCTCAATAATTTTCTCTTCTTTTGGGTTTGTCCTTGTATTAATTAGCTTTCTCCCTCTCTAGTAGAATGGGTCATTAGCAGAACACTATCTGTAGATTGATTTCAAGAAATATCAATAGCACCATTTTGAGAATGACAGAATCATTGCAATAAAAGGGAAATATACAACTGAGTCCAAATTTTGCCATTCTTTAAGTCAGTCTTATTTTCTGAGCTGTTCCATTCTCTTCAGCACAAGAACAAGAAATCTTTATTTGCTGACACATTGTGGCTTCTGTTTTATCTTTTTGTTCTCACTGGTTTTCATGGCTGATAATGTTCGAGCAAACTCCAGTTGAATCTATCCAGCAGAGGTAGACATATTTTCAGAAACACTACCCAACTAAAATTTTTCATGACATCTGAATGGGTTTATCCAGCAAATAAAACCTGCTGGAATAACCTGTTCAACTGCTAAAAAAAAAAATTCTGGGAACATTATTTTCAGGCCAGCTTGTGCTTTTGCAGTGTATTCTGTATGCCGGTTATACATGAAAGGGATGCACATAAGATAAGCCTGTATGATTATTTGTAGCAATAGAAAAGAACATATGTACTGTAGCTCAGGATTGAACTGTGGAGTTTTTGGTGCTTCAGAGTTATTATTTGTTTTTACCATTTGTTTTAACCTCACTTAATAGACTAAAGCAAAATGGCTGGATTCAAAAACAAAACATGTTAAGTCTACATGTTCATTTATTTATTTGTTAGATTTGTATCCAATGTTTCCTCTAAATTTCCAGAGATTGGGACTATTCTGAAGGAGACATAGCATGTTTTAAATCCTATCACTAGAAGGAAATAGAAATTGGGATGGAACTCAAAAACTGATTGAGGAATAATTATGAGCCAATTTTAACCCATAGATAGACATATATGGAATCCAGCTAAGTTGAGCATAGTTGATGGTGTTTGCAAGAGATTCTTCAAGGACTTTTGTGGGTGTCCTTTTAAAAATAAATATAAGCCTTCTTCATTAAGAAATGGCTCTTTGCCCAAACTCGGAATTAAATCCAGATTCTTATTCTCCTAAAAATATTGTGATGGTGTCTTCGAAATGATCAGCTTTTGACGTGTTATTTTTAGCATATCTGAAATTTACATTGGTACTCATACTGTGAACTGTTTCCTTTAAATATTCTTGTTATGGAATTTCAGATATACTGTAGATTAGTGGAGATCCATAGAAGGCATTCCTTCTTATTACATTTTTGGAAGGAAGGAAAAAAAGGAATACCATTGTCAAGAAGATGTATATAGGCCTCAATCATGAGCAACTTTGTCTTTGACACTTTTAATCAATATTATTTTTAAGGATGAGATTTAAGGATGCTATATCTTTTTTCACAACTCTCCCCATCTATCCCTATGCAAAAATGCTATGGGCTTCTTTGAGCTCTGCAGCATCTTCAAACAGATGGAATCTATGCAGATTCTGCCCAATCATACTGCTGCATTGGCTTCTTCACTTTCTCCTCTAAGTTAACAATACAATTAAAGGAACAGCAGGACAGCTAAGCTATTGTTTGGCTTGCATGCTTCATTTCCAAAGGAGAAAGCTTCCCTTGGTCTCTGGAGGTTAGATATTAGCCTTTTCCTATTATTTTAGAAAAATAGAATTTAATTCATACCAAGCACATATTATTTAGGGAATACATGGCTGCAGAATTTAATCATGAGTATGGAAACAACCTTGTTTTCAGATCCATTTAATCTGTTTCTAGCAGAGCACACACTCTGGGCTATATTTTAATAACAAAGAATTTTCTTGTGCCACCATGAATGCTAAGAATTACATTAAAATCATTATACTTTATTTGAATTATTCAGTTAAATTGACCTGGGTTGTATGTGGTGTTTTATCTTCCTTCTCTTACTCTGTACAATCTGAAGCTCACCACATATTGTTCATAAAGTTCAGTCACAACACAGAGGTGAACAACAGCCCAATAATATTTAATACAAAATACAGTATTAACAATATCTGATCAACATAAAATGAAGTAGAATGTTCCACAAAAGTCAACTTTAATGTATAGACCATGATAGATTTGGCAAAATAACAATTGAAGGGATCTTAGGGGTTTGTTAGTCCAACCCCCTAACATCTTAGACAAATGGTTGTCCAATCTCTTCTTAAAATATTCCTGTGCTGGAGAATCCACAACTTCTGGAGGCAAGTTGTTCCATTGATCAATTGTTCTATGAGGAATTTTCTCTTTAGTTCTAAGTTGGTTCTCTCCTTAATTAGTTTCTATCCATTGCTTCTTGTCCTGCCTTCAGGTGCTTTGGAGAATAGCTTGACTTCCTCTTCTTTGTGGCAGCCCCTGAAATATTGGAACACTGCTATCATGTCTCCTCTAGTCCTTCTTTTCATTAAACTAGACATACCCAATTCCTGAAACCATTCTTCATATGTTTTAGCCTCCAGCACCCTAATCATCTTTGTTGCTCTTCTCTGAATTCTTACTAAAGTGCCGACATCTTTTTTTTTATATATATATCATGGAGACCAAAGCTGGGTAAAATATTCCAAGTGTGGTATTACCAAGGCATTATAAAGTGCTACTAATTTTTCATTTGATCTTGATTATATCCATCTGTTAATTCAGCCTAGGAATGTATAGGGATTTTTTTGGCAGCTGCAGCACACTGCTGGCTTATAATTTAAGTGACTGGTCAATAGGACTCCAAGATCTCTCTCACAGTTACTACTATTGAGCCAAGTAGCTCCTGTTCTACACCTAAATAGAATGAAAGTGTTCAACAGACCTTATATTTTTACACATGTAAGAAGTTATCATTCCACTATTGAAGAATGAAAACATTTACGGAACATAAAGAAAATCATCCTCTATAAATATTTATAGCAAATCTAGTAGAAATGGCAGCAAATTTGGCTAAGTGACCAAAAAAGAGGCTGAAATGACCTTGCTTTAAGAGATGACTTGAGGAATCAGCTTCTCGAATTCAGAACCTCACTATGTTTTTGTTCACCCAGGAACTACAGTTAGATTCCTGATGTATGGAACTTACTTAGTCAGCTCTTGGTACAAGTTGCCCAACTTAAGACTCAAAGTTATTCCAAACAAATGGTGCTTTTATTTATATCTAAGGGTGTGTGCTTCTGTCTAAGTGTGAATAATTAAATATAGAACTGTTTTAGCAGTTTTCATAAGAAAAAAAGGAGAATCAACATTATACTAATACATTAACTTTTGCAAGTCTACAGAAGGATTCTGGGATTCTGAGGCCTACAAAAATGGTTTATTGTCATCCTAAAAATCACTGAATGCTGGGTGAATTGTAATGTTGAACTTAATATGAATCTTTTTATTTTACTCCATCCTGAAACTTATGTATGTATATACTTATATAGTTTAAGTCTTAAAGCTGCCATATTTGGGGAACCCTGACATAGACAGAGACCTTGATGGCATCCTTCAGTGATTTAGTCCATAACTTCCACCATCCTTGGAATCCATTGGTCACATAACTGGCTAAAACACAAATGTGGATTAATATGTTTCTGCTTATAACAATGTCTAATGATATTGTTAAACAAAAATACCATGTATTTTAAACATTAATGTAAAGCTCTTCATCTCAGAAGTAGTAACAGAAAAGGAAATCATTTCAAGAAGATTTTAAACTGTACAGTACTCTTATTCATTTCCACAAACAGAGTTTGGAGGTACACTTCCATTCCTGAAAGCAGCAAAGCAAACTGTGCAGAGCTCCATTTATCTACTTCAAAAGAAGAGTTGAGTTAGCATATAAACCTGCTGAGATCCATAATGTGGAGTTCTAAGGAACATGGGAAATTTCAAACATCATTTAAACCCCTCAGACTAATCACACTTCAGTGTACTGAGCTGTAGTGTGAATAACGGTACAACTTTTGCCCTCAGCAGGGGATGTTCTCATCATGAATTATATTATAGAGCTTCTGAAATTTTCCATCCTTAAATTATAAAATATGATCTCTGATATAGGAGAGGATGCATTGGCAGCTAAATTCTTCAAACTGTTTTAAGGTACATTAAAATACTGCTACTTAAGGTGCACTGTAGTGCATAAGCCATTAATTCAATCTTTTCACAGTACATTTGAAATGCAGTTGTTTTTTTAATCAGAGGTTCTGCACCAAGAACTAGAAATGTAATTTGCAAAGAATTAATGCAGCCCAAGATGTAGTATTTGCCAAGTTTCACTTAGGTTACCTCTGAATATTCTTGTTTATAAAGAAACATTACAAACGAGAGGACAGATGGATAAATGAATGAATGACTTTGAGCCAGTCAGAGTTTCCCAATAAATTTCACTTCTTAGAATTGTTGGATGGACAAAAGAGGGGGAAGCTTCATCTAAATTATCTTAGGTTTTCAGAGAAAAGCTACTTAAAAACCCATAAATAGTTTTTTTGTGCTATGCTTCATATATCATATTAGATAATACAACAGCATTTTCAAAATGCTGAAGCACAGTAATCCAGGTTTGGTTTTAGCCATTTATATGACCAGTGGATTCTAAGGATTGTGAAAGTTATGGATTAAAACACTGAAGGATGCCATTGAGGTCTCTGTCTATATCAGGGGTTCCCAAACTTGACAACTTTAAGATTTGTGGACTTCAGCTCCCAGAATTCTGGGAAGTAAAGTCCACAAGTCTTAAAGTTGCCAAGTTTTGAGACCCCTGCTCTTGGCAATTGTGATGCCGGATGAAATTGGGTTTGGCCACCTTCTTTCCTCTCAATGTTCTTCAGAAAAAGACAGTTTCAGGTACATCTGAAAAGTACAACGCAATAGTTTTGTAAAACAGATCCCGGAATTACCATATTCCAACTTTTTAAAAGGACCTTCTAAAGATGAGATAGTTCTAACAAATACATTGCAGACAGCAAATTATATATATAAAAATTGAGAGGCATAGATAGATACTATATATATCACACTTCTCTGTGAATGTTAAAGGTGGGCTTACATTAGTCCATACTGATTTTATTCCCACACACACTCCAAGCTGAACCTATGAAGTGGTTTTGTACTCCTCCTCCTAACTCTCTCTTAGTGCCCCCCACCTGTAATAACAATATTGACAGGATCAACAGATGAAGAAAGTCCAACTCTTGGTCCAGAGAGGCAGAAAGACAGAATATTAGGACTGATGATGCTACTTAGTTTAATAATGAAACCTCTGTAAGAAAACCACCAAGCTCAGAGAGTAGTAATGACCCCACAGATAGAATATTTCTATATATAATTGTGGACAAGCTCATCCACAATTAAGCTGACCCTTGAAATTTCAACCAAAATACAATGAAAAATTCATCACCCACAATTGCAGTGACAGGCTCAGAATGGCAAACCTTTACATCATCCTTTCTAAAACTGCATGAATTTATGGCCATGACAGGCTTTTAAAAAATATGAGCTCTAGCTCACAGAGTATTATTTCTGGGGTACGTGTGCATTTTGGAACCTAAAATTCTCAGTTCATCAGCAAGAATGAATAGTAAATTTGAAGTCAAGAAGGGAGCATGGCTTGAACTTGAGGTTAAATTAGGATTGGGCAAAGTGGAAAAGCATAGAATTTATTTATTTATTATTTATTTATTATTTAAATTTATATACCGCCCTTCTCCCAGGGGACTCAGGGCGGTGTACAGCCCATCTAAAACCCACAAATATACAAAAATTAAAAAAGTATTAAATTAATCGGCTGATAAATGAGACTAAAAAGACCCCGCCCCCCCCCTTAAAACCCCAATTTAAAATTAAATGCTATGGAGACCAAATTAAAACCATTATCTCAGCCCAGGCCGGCCTGCTCAAAGAGCCAGGTCTTCAACGCGCGCCTGAAGACCCTCAGGTCCATGCCGGTACGGAGCTCCGGTGGCAGAGTATTCCAGAGGGCGGGGGCACCCACAGAGAAGGCCCTACCCCTCGGTGCCACCAGACGACACATAGCGGCCGACGGCACCCGGAGCAGACCCTCTCTGTGGGAACGCACCGGCCTGTTGGAGATCACTGGCAGAATGCGGTCCTGGAGGTAACCTGGTCCCATGCCATGGGTCGCCCTAAAAGTCAAAACTAGAACCTTAAAGCGAATCCGGAGAGCCACCGGCAGCCAATGCAGCTCGCGCAGGAGAGGCGTCACATGGGCGCTACGCGACGCCCCCATAATCACCCGCGCGGCTGCATTTTGCACCAGCTGGAGTCTCCGGATGCTCCCCGCGGGGAGCCCCATGTAGAGGGCATTACAATAGTCCAGGCGAGAGGTGACAAGGGCCTGAGTGACCGTGCGCAAGGCATCCCGATCCAGGAAGGGCCGCAACCGGTAGATCCGACGGATCTGATGAAACGCCCCCCTGGAGACGGCCGCGATGTGATGTTCAAGTGACAGCCGTACATCCAGGAGGACACCCAGGTTGCGAGCCCTCTCTGCGGGGGGCAGAACTTCCCCCCCGATAGCCAGCAAAGGTGTCAGCTGGCTATATCGGGGCGCCGGAAACCACAGCCACTCGGTCTTGGATGGGTTGAGCCGAAGCCTGTTCCCGCCCATCCAATCCCGCATGGCCTCCAAGCACCTGGACATAGCCCCCAAGCATCGTTGGGGTGGTCTGGAGTAGAGATGTACAACTGGGTGTCATCTGCATATAGATGACACCTCACTCCAAGACCACGGATGATCTCGCCCAGCGGCTTCATATAAATGTTGAACAAGAGGGGAGAGAGGACTGACCCCTGAGGCACCCCACAAAGCAGGGGCCTAGAGGTGGACCTCTCCCCCCCCGCCAACACAAATTGCGAACGGTCGGAGAGGAAGGAGGAGAACCATCGAAGGACGGTTCCACCAATCCCCAACCCCTCCAACCGTCGCAACAAGATACTATGGTCGATAGTATCGAAAGCCGCCGAGAGGTCTAATAGGACCAGGACAGAGGAGATCTCTCTGTCACGAGCCCTCCAGAGATCATCGACCAACGCGACCAATGCCATCTCAGTGCTATGTCCAGGCCTGAAGCCCGATTGGGACGGATCGAGGTAAGTAGCTTCCTCCAGGTACCGGAGGAGCTGACGTGCCACCACACTCTCAACAACCTTCGCCACAAAGGGAAGGTTGGAGACTGGACGATAGTTGTTTAAAATAGCTGGGTCCAGGGAAGGCTTCTTGAGGAGGGGGCGGACCACTGCCGCCTTCAGGGCGGCAGGGAGCACCCCCTCTCTCAAAGAAGCGTTGACAATCCCCTGGAGCCAGCCTCGTGTCGTCTCCCTGGCGGCCGAAACCAGCCAGGAAGGGCACGGGTCCAATAAACAGGTGGTGGCATTCAGACCCCCCAGCAGCCTGTCCACACCCTCGGCGGTCACAGGATCGAACTCCCCCCAGATAACACTCACAAGACCTGTCCCGGACACCTCCCCCGGGACCATCCAATTGGAGTCGAGCCCCTCCCGAATCTGAGCGATTTTATCATGCAGAAATCGGGAAAACTCCTCCGCCCTACCCTGCAAGAGGTCATCCCCGCTCTCGGTTCAAGTAGAGAGCGGGTCACTCTAAACAGGGCGGCAGGCCGATTTTCTGCTGACGCAATAAGGGCGGAGAAATACGAAGATTTCGCCCCCTCTATCGCCACAAGATAAGTCTTAATATGAGATCTCACCTGTGTTCGGTCAGACTCAGAACGGCTCGCCCTCCAAATGCCCTCTAGACGTCTTTTCCAGCACTTCATCTCCCGTAGCTCCTCCGTATACCACGGAGCCAAATGGGATCTGTGCCGGGTCAGAGGTCGCAGGGGCACAACTTGATCTAGAGCCCCGGCGGCACCCGTCCTAGGTGGCCACCAGGTCTCCAGGCGAGCTGTGAGCCAGAGACTCAGGAAACGGCCCAAGCTCCCTCTGGAACCGCTCCGGGTCCATCAGGCGCCTGGGGCGGAACAATCTAGGTAGTTCCGCCTCCCTGCGGTTGGGGGTGGTGGAACGGAAGTCCAACCTAAGGAGGGAATGATCTGTCCATGACAAGGGTGTGATAACTAACTCCCCAAAATTACAGTCATTCAACCACTGCCCAGAGACAAAAATCAGGTCCAGCATGTGTCCTCCAATGTGAGTGGGGGCGGAAACTAACTGGGTCAGGTCCATGGCCGTCATGGAAGCCAAGAACTCCCGAACCAACCCCGAGGTTTCACCGGACGATGGCAGGTTGAAATCCCCCATGACCAAAAGCCTGGGGGTCTCAACCGCCAGCCCGGCTATCACCTCGAGGAGTCCGGGCAGGGCCGATGAGACGTGGCAGGGAGCCAGGTATGCCATCAAAAGACCCATCTGAACCCCTTGCCCCCACTTCACAAATAGAGATTCACAGCAAGCCGTCTGAGGGACAGTGGCCTCCCTAGGATGTAGGGCCTCCTTTATAAGCACCGCCACCCCTCCACCCCTTCCCTGAACCCTAGGCTGGTGAAATGCAAGGAAACCTGGTGGGCACATCTCAACCAGAGAAACACCGCCCTCTGGGCCCAACCAGGTTTCGGTGACACCTACCAGGTCCGCGGCCTCCTCCTGAACCAAATCATGGATCAGGGGAGCCTTATTAACCACGGACCTGGCATTGCACAACAACAGCCGGGTATTCAGGGCCTGAGAATCCGGACAACCAGGGCTGCAGGATGGGTATGGAGGGTCGGAGCGCGCTACCGCTTGCAAACATCGGGAGCGCGATCCCCTTACCGGATACGGCCCTCTACCCCCAGCATATCTACCCCTCCCAGTTACCGTGCTGATAAAATTAGCCCCCGGCTGCCCACCCCCAGTCTGCCACCCCGACACGGAAACCCCCGAGGGCCCCCAGGCGCGCGGGCCGGCCCGGCTGCTGGAAAATAGGGCTGGAAAAAAACCTTGAAGTTCTTCTAACCCAACCAGCTGCTCAAGGCAGGACTCTTTATACCTGTGGTGGCAAACCTATGGTATGCATGCCATAGGCCTGCAGAGCCATTTGTGTGGGCATGCAAGTCCTAGGCAAACTTATCTCACTCCGCATGCGCGCACCTCCCAACTGATTTTGGGGCCTTTTTTGGCCTCCCAGAGGCTCGAGGGAAGCCTCTTCAGCCTTTGGAGGCCGAAAAACAGGCCTGGAACTGATGAAACAGGCACATTTTTCAGTAAGGGGGAGGGGGGAATCATGCACGCATGCGCAAGGGGCATGGGGGGGCCCTGCACACATTGCCTTCTGGGTGCTGGCCCACATACAATTTTCAGCACAGGAGCCCAAAAAGATTAGCCATCACTGCTTTATACCATCCTAGACAAATGGTCATACTCTCTATTCTTGAAAGCTTACAGTGATGGAGCATCCATAACTCCAGGATGGAAGTTGTTCTATTGATTAATCATCCTCACTGTCAGGAAATTTCTCTTTAGTTCCACAATGGATCTCCTTCTGATAAGCTTTCACCCATTTCTTCTTATCCTTCCCTCAGGTGATTTGGAGAATAGGTTGACCCCCTTTTCTCTGTGGCCCCTCAAGTACTGGAAGGCAGCTAATGTCACCCTTATTCCTTCTCTTCATTACGTTAGATATACCCAGTTCCCCTATAGTAAATACAGCCTTATTATACAGCCTTATAGTAAATGAGGAAGATTAAGGAAAAGTAAAAAATAAAACAAGGAATATTCTAGGAAATATCACTGCTAAACATTACACTTTGTGTTAGCAATGATTACACTCACAAACATCACAAATGATTTCTTTTATGTGGGTAACCTAAAACTAAACAATAAATCCAAAGCTGAAACTGAATCTCAGTTGGACTATCTTCAAATATTTAGTGAAGACAGAAAGGAAATTTAACCTGGACAAATGTGGACTTTGACATTTAAAGAAAATAAGTTTATGAGATAAGAAATGGCTAACAAATGGAAATGCCATTAAACATTTGGCACCTAAAGTGGAAAACAAATATTTAGTATTAATGGAGTTTTCTGATTTATTGCCAGACAAGTTAAAAAACACCAGTGGTTCAAATTGTATCAGACAAATAAAATAAAAACCTGGAACTAAATAACAGAAATATTATGTCATGGGTTCTTTTTTTAAAGCATGCCAATTGGACTGACTCAGATTCAGGAGAGACATGAAAGCATTGGAACCTCGATGGGTGCCTTTTTTATATTTTCTTTTAAGAGGTGGAAAAAAAAATTATTTTGTAAAAGCAAACATGTAAAACTGATACGTGTTTCCTATATTCTGTTCTACTGCTATCTCTATACTCCTATTTCCCTCCACAACAACAATCCAGTGCGGTGAGATGAGATGAGATGAGCTGACTTTCATAGCTATGGCAGGAATAGAATTCAGTTTCTCAGTTTCTAGCCTGGTGCCTTAACCACTAAAGTGGCTCTCTTATTACTAATATGCTTCAAAGTTTCTTAAGCCTATTCTGTCTTAAGTCTCCTCTAAATTTTCTTCTTTTTCTGTAAATGGCCAACATACAGAATTTTGTTTTGCTGGTCCTCTATACTTCTTTTTTTCCCCTTTGAACTTTCCATTCCTTTGGTTGCTGTACTCAGTTTGCTAGTAATAGCAGAACTGCAGAACACACTTTTGTTGCTTTATTAGCTACTCCACCATGCTGACGCTGGGTGGAGATTCATATGGCAAGGAAAGAAGGCAGCAAGGATGCCTGAAATTTTGATCACTCAACCTGCTCGTCTACATATCTTAAAGCAATAAACACTTGGACTGTCCTTATAATGAGGCATACTGCTAAAATAATTGGCTGACCCCAGCTTAACTGGACAATCTTGATTGAAAAACAGAGAAATTAATGACTACACATTCACAGATAATACACAGCAGAGTTAGAGATGGTAAAATTAAATAAAACAAACTGGACAAGAATAAGAACAAAATCTGATTATTTCAGGAAAAATGAAGAGGCTCTATCAATGGAAGATTATAAGAAAAGTCTTCTTAAGTCAAAATACATGAAGAAAACAGTTCCAAGTCAGATGGAGAAGAAAATAGTTGATGGTTGTTGAGTACATGATGCTGAAGGAAAACTAGATCAAAATTAACACTGTTGTGATGAAAATCTGGAACACTTCAAAGGAAGGGAGCAATCATGGCAATTGAAAAACAAATCCTGCAAATTAACATGACTAAGGCTTTATTTCTAAAGAATGCCAAATGCCAATTATGTAAAATTAAGGATGAAACTGAACATCATTTCATTAGTGACTAGAGAAAATCCCGAAGGGTATACAAAAAGACTTGATGTGGTTGCAAAAATTGTCCATAGGAATTTATGTAGAAATCTTGAGTCTACTATTTGCAAAAACGTTTGAACTATACTATTGATAATGGCAAGACATTGTCTCTGACACTTCTGGTAGCCATCAAGCTTTCTATTCTACTCAACTTTTTCTAAAGATCTGAATATGATTACAAACTGAGATTGAATATGATTGCAAACTGAGATTAATTTTTTGATAGGAGTTCAAAATTCAAGCTCTCGGGCTTTCAGTAAGCTTGGTAGCTATTAAGACTTGGGACTTCTTTCCCACTTGTGTATACACTGCGACCATGCCTTCTCTGCTACTGGAAGACTAATATTAACACTTGCAACCTTGACTGTTTGTGTGTTTTTGGCCTGGGACTGGCTAGACAGGGACAAATCATTTCCATATTGTTGTCAAGAAAACTGCCTGGTCATAACATTATCTTCATCTTTTGATGCATCAGGAATTAAGAATATCGTATCACAGTCCCGAACCTTTGAAATAAATAAATATATGCACACAAAGACACACACAAACAGTGGTGATTAAAAATCTATGAACCCCTTTGAATTTTCACTATTTCTGCATAAATATTTAACTTAATTGTAATGATTTCCCTCGATAAAGTCAATGAACAAGTATAATGTTTCTGACTCATTAACTTTTGTATTTTCTGTGAGCTGTTCACCGCCCTGAGTCCCTTGGGAGAAGGGCGGTATATAAATGGAATTAATAAATAAATTAGTTTAACTGGGTTCCCTTTATCTGCTTTTAGGATTTATGTGAACAGACCATACATTAGCTCACATTTATGCAGAAATATTTTTAAAAAATCCAAAAGGTTCACAAAATTTTAAGCATTACTTTGTGTGTGTGTGTGTGTGTGTCTGTGTGTGTGTATACACACCTACAGAGAGACACTTAACATGTATGGTTTTTTTCTGATATAGCCAAAGCAAATCATACAAAGCAAGGTTTAACCAATGCCTACAAGGCAATATTCAGGAAGTCTGGATCCTGGAGTAGATCTTTATATACCCAAAGTCTCAGGATGCAGTGCTATTAGGAGAAATAGACAGCCTACTTTCCTGCTCTCCTGCTGAGCAGCAAAGGCTCCAAAATACTGGATGAAAGAAAAATCATTCCAATTTTCATAAAATCAGCTTTTGATGTAAAATTACTGAAAAAATCTAGGGAATGGTAAGGATAAAAATTCCAACATTTTGGTACCATTTCCTAGCTCTCTGGATTTTCATAGCTCAGATCTAACCCAGAGGTGTCAAACTCGCAGCCCACCCACCAGATGTGTCCTGTGCTGGCCCCGCCCCCACCCAGTTTAGCGAAGGGGGGGAAAGTCCCGATACGTCATGTGACACCACTGTGATGATGCGAGTTTGACACCCCTGATCTAAGCCATTGTTTTCTCAATCTTGGCAACATTAAAATAGATGGATTTCATCTCCCAGAATTCACCAGGCTGTACACTAAGGAAATACTTTTCAAGGTTAGAGAAATAACACACTTAATATGAATCTTTCGGTTTTGGTTAACGTTTTTGTATATTGATAATGGCAAAACACTATTATCTCTGACTCTTCCGCTAGCCATCAAGCTTTCTATTTTACTCAACTTTTTCTAAAGATTCTTTTCATTAAGGGAAATTTAAAGACAAAGCCATCATGCTATCAAACAAAGAAGTAACTTCTATGCTCATATTTACTTATAGGCATTTATTTGTTGTGCCCAGCATGAAAATCAACTTTGGAATAAGCAAGTTATCAACCGCACCTGCTTTGTGAGCATATGCAGCCACTATTCCAAAAAGGTGACCTTGGCACCCTGCCATTGTATTACCTGGCTTAAAATCAACTTAGTTGACAAATCATTCAATTTATTCGTAGTTTATATGTTGATGGGGGGTTATTGCAAGGTCACTGTTTTGAAATCAAATTGATAATCAATTTTATCTGGATTGCTTTTGTCATTGATGGTTACGTGAGGCAGGAAAAAATGTTTGAAATGCTTGAAGATTTTATGTGGTTTTTCTTTTTTAAGTAAAAAAATCTTCATTGTTTTTTTATTTATCTTTTAGGTGACGATTGTGTCACCCACTTTATTGCTGCCAGATCTGGTATATGGACTACTTATCCTAGCTTCTGAATATGCTCAAGAGTTCATTTCAGAATTGTCAGGCACAATACACCCTGATCATATTTGTCAGGAACCTAGAGAGAAACGCTCAGTTCCATAAGCAACAATAACAGAGCAAGTGTATATGGTTACTTCAAGTTCTGAAATTTTGCTCTAGCAATTAACCTCTTAACCTTCTCCCCAATATGACATTTGCTGGTAGTTTCTTTTTTTCTAATAGCTGCAATCTTGGCATTAAGGGCTTTAACAGACCTACCCATTTCATTTATATCTCTGTTAAACTATCTTCCTCAAATTTGGTGACCCGAAGAACAGATATAAGTAAAAGGAAGAAACAATATTTGAAAATTCAGTTTTAAAAATCAGCACTGGGGAAGATGACTTGGCATGAAGGGAACTCACAACTGTAAACTAAAGCTCGGGTGGTCTGTGAATCTCAAGCAACCTAGTGATAGCTTAGCTAATGGCAGGTGCAACCAAGTTCATGGCCAGATCAAGCATGTTCCAAAGCAATTCCCAGTGGTGAACACTGGAATGATAATTTCCATGCCATATTGATAATTGTCTGGGAAAAAAACAACCATGTTTCGAGCCATCTCCTGGGCATCAAGCAATAAATGGGATAAAAGACTCAGCTGGCCCAGTTCAGCAACCAGGTGGTCAGTAGTAAAGTGGCTATAGAGCAAAGAAAATTATGAACTGAGAAAAATCAAGCAGTCATGAAAAAAATTGAATCAAATCTTAAATGAGGGGATGTCAAGAAAGAATGTTCATTGGGTATAAACATAAATACCCAGAGTCAGAAATTTCTGAACAACATTCTAAGGATAAATTTCAAAGATTTATCCTTAGAACAAAAGCTTTTGCAGATACCAAGCTGCAAGAATTGGAGAAAGCTAAGCATGTAAATAGCAATGATAACAATGACATAAATATAACTGAAGATCATGAAATAAATGAAGTTTTTGAAGAGTAACATCAAATTTTATTAACTTCTGTGATTGATAATGATAATAAAATGCATAAAAACATTGAAGAAAAAAGTGTTGAACATCAATTCTGCCAGACAGATGGAACCGATAATAAAAGAAATATTTATATTCAACATATAAAAATCTCAGAGTATCGGGAAAGGTTTCCATAATTGAAAAAGATGAGCAGAAAGCAATTGTACAACTTCTGAAAGGTGCAAATTTGATAGTGGAAAATGCTGAAACAATTATATTGAGAAAAATAATTAACTAATTTATGGCACATCAGCTGCAATAACATCAGAATTGGGATAGAATGCTATAAAACAAAAGAAAAAAATTAATTGCCAAATTGAAAATATTTACTTGGAAAGAAAGATCAATAAATTATGATTTGATACTAGCAATGTGAATAATTTGAGAGAAAGAACATTTTTTAAAATAATAAGATCAAGACACTTTTACAGAAAAGATGTAATTTTTGCTCTAAGGAAGAAATTCAAGAAATCCCAGGAGAATTCAAGCAATGAGTCAAGGATATTTCCCAGAAAACTGAACAATATGAAGGCAGAAAAAAAATCAATTTCAACAAAAACAGCAGTTTGAATAGCATTTGTTTTATAAGGCACTTTTGGGAAATGAAAAGAAATCATAGAAGTTTGCCCTGATCAAGATGAAAAATTAAGATTTTGGAGTGACATCTGAGATAACTCAAAGGAAAATAATAAAATACCACATGAGTAAAAGAGATTAAGAATAACTTTGGCTCAGTCGAAATGGATGAAATAGGACTAACATCAGAAGTGATTAAAAAGCAAACAGAGTAAGTTGGGAACTAGAAGGCTGTAGGGACAGGTGAAGTACTGTATGTGGATTTGGATTTAAATATTTGAAAACTTCCCATGAAAGACTGGTTATTCAATGTAATGAAATATTACACAGTTGAAAAATGTTCCGTCAAGGGTATATGATAGCTACCTGGCTGCCCTGCTAGAACTTCCAAACAAGTTCTACTTTATTGTAAGGCTACATTTATAGAATTCTTGCAAGTCTGAAGGTTCAAATCTCCTGCTGATGCTTTTAACTACTATGTAATAATACATATATACATTATATATATGTGTGTGTGTGTGTGTAAGGTTTTGAGCTGATAATTTTTTTAAATAATAAATAAGGGAGACTAGGATAGATCTATTTCGAGCTAGTTAGCTCTCTTCAGCTAGCCATACCCTTACTGGGATTCGAACCAGGGAAGTATTACATGTGAGGCAGTTGTAATTGCCACTACACCACCTGGCTCTATCCTGTTCAGCTGAGGCAGGGGAATAAGTATATACTTTGTGTTACAACACCCTGCTAAGCCCCAATTAAGGGAGAAAGCATACTGCTTTCTTTTCTGTCTTTCGGCTCATCACCAGAGACCATACCAACAGAAAGCTATTTGTTTAGTTGTCTTTTTGTTTTACATGTGTGTAAGGTTTTGAGCTGATAATTTTTTTAAATAATAAATAAGGGAGACTAGGATAGATTATTTCGAGCTAGTTAGCTCTCTTCAGCTAGCCATACCCTTACTGGGATTCGAACCAGGGAAGTATTACATGTGAGGCAGTTGTAATTGCCACTACACCACCTGGCTCTATCCTGTTCAGCTGAGGCAGGGGAATAAATATATACTTTGTAAAAATAAAACAAATATATATATATATATATATATATATATATATATGTGTGGATCTTTGGTTCTTCGGGTTTTCTCCCACGTAGAGTTGGAAATATCTAGGCGACGTTTCGATGAAGTCTCATTCATCATCTTCAGGCTTCTGTCTTCGGCCTTGTGCTTCTCAGAGTGATGTGAGCTTGCAGCTGCTTCTTCCTTTTAACTACTAGTGGGGGTGTGACTTGATTGGGTGGGGGCTTGGCTGTGTTCTGATTGGGTGGGGGTGTGTTCTCATTGGTTGGGGGTTTGGCTGTGTTCTGATTGGTTGGGGGGTTGGCTGTGTTCTGATTGGCTGGGGGTGTGTTCTGTTCTGGTGGGGGTTTGGTTGTACTCCGGTTAGTCTCAGTTGCTGGGGGATTTGAGCTGGTGAGCTGTGATCCTATTGTTTGGCTTCGCGTTCGTGGTCGTGTCACATCTTCATGGTGGGCATCAGTTCCCTTCATGTATGGGTTGGGGGGGTTTGAAGCAGGTAGTGATGCAGCTGTGGTACGGCTTCTGGTCCGTGGTCGTGTTTCATCTTCTGTGTGGGTGTGAGTCTGCTTTCTGCGTGGAAGTGTGGTGGTAGTTTCTTGTGTGGCCTTCGTGGGTGTGGGTCTGGTGTCCTTTATGTTAGGTACTCTTTTGTTAATGAGGGCGGGTTTCCAAATGGCTGGTAGGCGGGAGGTATCATCTCGTTTATTCATGCTGTGTGGGCGTTTTTCTATCTCTATGGCTTCTCTGATTATTCTGTTGTTGAAGTGTTCAGTTTTGGCGATAGTTCTGGTATTTTTAAAGTCAATCTTGTGTCCTGTGGCTTTGAGGTGTTGGACCAGGGAAACTGGTCACAAACCCAAACTCTGGCTCAGATACGTAGATGACACCTTCATAATCTGGCCACACGGGAAAGAAAAACTGAACAACTTCCTCACACACCTCAACAGCCTACACCCCAAAATACAATTCACCATGGAAACAGAAGCTAACAATCAACTTCCTTTCCTAGATGTCTTAGTATACAAAAAATCCAATGGCTCCCTAGGACACACCATCTACCAGAAGAAAACACATACAAACCGCTATCTACACGCACTCTCACACCACCACCCAGCACAGATCAATTCCGTAGCTGAGACACTCATCTCCAGAACAAAATGCTTAGCCGATGAACAACACCTAAAAACCGAACTACACACTCTCACTAACGTACTAACAGCAAATGGATTTCAAAGAAGAAAGATTACTCACCTAATCCAAAAAGAAACCCCAACCAAAATCCAAGACAGAGAACAAGAAACTGGCAAAGCCCTCCTCCCATATATAAAAGGCACTACAGACAAAATCAGCAAGATCCTCCAAAAACACAACATAAAAACAGCATTCTGCACAAACGGAAAAATATCCACCATCCTAAGAAACCCTAAAGACAAAATCGAGTTAGAAAACCAAGGAGTATACGAAATCCCGTGCACCTCCTGCCCCACCACATACATTGGACAAACTAACAGAAGGATAAGTGCACGCATTGAAGAACATAAGAACTCAATCAAAAAAGAAGAACCGACCTCTTCCCTGGTCCAACACCTCAAAGCCACAGGACACAAGATTGACTTTAAAAATACCAGAACTATCGCCAAAACTGAACACTTCAACAACAGAATAATCAGAGAAGCCATAGAGATAGAAAAACGCCCACACAGCATGAATAAACGAGATGATACCTCCCGCCTACCAGCCATTTGGAAACCCGCCCTCATTAACAAAAGAGTACCTAACATAAAGGACACCAGACCCACACCCACGAAGGCCACACAAGAAACTACCACCACACTTCCACGCAGAAAGCAGTGGTGTAGAGGCAATTACAACTGCCTCACATGTAATACTTCCCTGGTTCGAATCCCAGTAAGGGTATGGCTAGCTGAAGAGAGCTAACTAGCTCGAAATAGATCTATACTAGTCTCCCTTATTTATTATTTAAAAATTATCAGCTTAAAAACCTTACACACATGTAAACAAAAGGCAACGAAACAAATAGCTTTCTGTTGGTATGGTCTCTGGTGATGAGCCGAAAGACAGAAAAGAAAGCAGTATGCTTTCTCCCTTAATTGGGGCTTAACAGGGTGTTGTAATACAAAGTATATACTTATTCCCCTGCCTGAGCTGATAAGGAGAGAGCCAGTGGTGTAGAGGCAATTACAACTGCCTCACATGTAATACTTCCCTGGTTCGAATCCCAGTAAGGGTATGGCTAGCTGAAGAGAGCTTACTAGCTCGAAATAGATCTATACTAGTCTCCCTTATTTATTATTTAAAAATTATCAGCTTAAAAACCTTACACATATATATATATATATATATATATAGAGAGAGAGAGAGAGAGAGACAGACACAGAGACACAGAAAGAGAGATAGAGACAGAGACAGAGAGACAGAGAAAGAAAAATGACTATATATATATATATTCTCTCTCTCTGTAAATTTATTATTTATTTATTTATTTTATTTTATTTATATACCGCCCCCTCTCCCAAATTGGGACTCGGGGCGGTGTACAGCCCAAATAAAATAATACTATTACAAATAGAAAATTTAAAATAGATTTAAAAAGATTAAACTAATGGCTGAAGTTAAAACTAGAATAGGACTATAAAAGCAGGATAAAAAGTTAAAAAATTAAAAACCATTCTAATGGTACTAGGCCAGACCGGCCTGTTGAAAAAGGTGGGTCTTCAATGAGCGCCGGAAGGTTCGAAGGTCAGGGATGGCCCGCATCTCTGGGGGTAAAGGAAACATATATAGAGAGAGAGCACAATGAATATATTATTATTATATATATATATAATAATATACAGTACACACACATATATATTTACTACAGGATATATATATCACCTGTAGTAAACATTGAACAATTGCTTCACAGACCAATTTGCTTGCAACCATTTGTTCTACTCATACCTCAAATTCCAACTGCTCTGTTATTCAAAGTGAGGTAGGAAGTGGGTGGAAAGCTTCAACAAATAATGTTATTTTCTTTTTCCAGTTCAGCTCTGTTCCAGTCGTCCCCGTCCCCCCACCCCCGTCCCCCGCTGTGGCTGTCCAATGTAGCCATTGAGACTGAGTACTTGCATTTACCTAAAGGAAAGAGATGGCTTGTTTCAGAGATAGACTTTGTTTGCATTTAGTTTGTGCAGATTAC
Organism: Bungarus multicinctus; assembly: GCA_023653725.1. NCBI lineage: Eukaryota > Metazoa > Chordata > Lepidosauria > Squamata > Elapidae > Bungarus > Bungarus multicinctus. Next base: position 63,826,177 of record CM042848.1, read on the forward strand.
TTTTCTTTTGTTAGTCGGGTCACAAACCTGGGATGTCAGCTTTCTAGCTGACAAGCTCTCATCTTTACCGCTGAGTCATTGTGCCCCGCATATAATTTATAGCTACATCTATACAAACGTGTGTGTGTGTGTGTGTGAGAGAGAGAGAGAGAGAGAAGGAGGGAGGGAGGGAGAGAGAGAGAGAGAGAGAGAGATTGGGCTTAGTTTTTGGAAAGGAAAATAAGGGGGGCAGAATTCTCTCCTCTGCCTACCAGCATCCATTGGTATTCATCTGGCTATCCCCCTATCAGTATGTGAGAGAGTTGAGGGCTGTTTGAAAACTGAAACAGTATTTGCTGTGTGAGCAAGAAGGAGGTAGCAAGGAGCCTGGATGTGGCTTAGCTCAACTGTTCTGTACTAAAGCTGCTTGGTGCTGTGAAACTAAAACTGAAACTGGTATTTCACTTTATATATAACATTTAGATAGTGTATCTGCCATTCAAGTGAGAGAAGAAGGATGATTCTTAACCCAGATGAGAGACATTGCATTGCTCTGCTTGACAAATTGCTAAGAGCTAAAGGAAATTTCAGATAACAGGAATTAGGCATTTCATGAAGAAAAGAAATGAAGAGAATCGACAAAGTAAACAAGCAAGTTAATAGAAGTGGAAATAAACTTCCATTCTTCTTCGCCCTCATAAACATACTACCAGTAGAAATAAATGCTGAGCTTGGAGAAAGCTACAAAAGGTAGTTCAGAGAATGGATGCACTTCCCCGCCCCCAAAGTTCTGGATGTTTGGAAGACTGTGACTTATATAATCCTTGCCCACTGGCCATGTTTGCTGGGGTTGATGAGATTTGAAACTAAAGCATGTGGAAGGTAATAGTTTGCTTATTCAGTGTTAGATCCATTGTGTTGTATGTGAAAAGAAAAATAAAATAGGAAGAGAAAAGTCTGCTTACAGCACACAAAGGCAGAAGTATAGTTAGAGACAAGACTGAGATAAGCATTTGCCCCTTTTTCATATACTGAATATTTCTGCAAGTAGACTTTCCTCTAGGTGCTCACTGAGAAAGGATTTTTTCAAAATGACCATCAGAACATTAGTATTTCATATATTATTATTAACATGCTCTGATGCTAAGGAGTTCTACTCCTTCTTCCCACCTGAAAAGAAATCTATTCCAAATGCATAAGCACAAGCAGAGGAGAGGAGTTTTAGTTTCACGGCACCAAGCAGCTTTAGTACAGAACAGTTGAGATAAGCCACGCCCAGACTCCTTGCTGTCTCCTTCTTGGTCACACAGCAAATACTGTTTCAGTTTCCAAACAGCCCTCAACTCTCTCACACACTGACAGAACGTTAGCCAGATGAATACCGATGGATGCTGATAGGCAGAGGCAGAATTTTTTTCCCTTATTTTCCTCCCCAAAACCTAAGCCCGACCACATAGTTTCGTAGCGAAGCATGGGTATCAAGCTAGTTTTGGATATTTCTTTGGTCTTCTATCATTACTTGCATGTCCAGGACAATAGCAATCTGTACTTGGTTGGCAGACTGCACAATGTAAATCTGTTTTCCTGAAGCATGATGTTTTTTACAAACATGGAAAACATTCTTTACCCTGAAAAATGGTGGCTCGAATAATGAGAACTATACCCCAATATATTGGTTGGACACTACATTCAGGAAGACTGAGGCAGGTCCTCAGCAACATGTGGCCTACACCCCTTGCACATTCACAGAATTCCCAAGGATGTGTGGCACCAAAATGTACACATCCTGTCTTGGAAAGTGGCAAAGAAGTGAATCCCTCTTAAACTCTTCTAGGAGTCTCAAGGTCAGTGCCAGGTGAAGGACAGTAGCCAACATAATCTATTCTCCTAACAAACTAAATTAATTTCTTTTATCAATTTCCCAAGCTGTATGGTGTATTATTTTAATAATTCCAATTCTTAATCATATTTCAATAAAAATGAGATAAAGAAAAGGGTCATGTTCTTTTAAACTGGCACATGAGAGGTGGAAAGCAACAGTAAAACAGGGTTATATATTTTCTATTCTCAATTTAAATGCTTTTTTTTTCCAGAGTCTAGTGTTAAACATCTAGGAAAGTAGTTTCCTTCTTGATTAAAATACTTGTAGCAAAAATATTCCAGATTTCACATTTCTTTTTTAGTGAATGAACTTAACTGATTGGAGTCCCAGAGAAGGCAAAGTTTAATGGATTTCTGTATGTGTTTTCCTTCCATCTATAATATTAGAATAATGCAATAAGCCTTATTTTTGCATACCAGGTTTCAATTCTACCTACCTACAAAGAAACTAATATATTTCAGCCAATCTTTAAACCAAGCTTTTTTTTCTGTTCCGCTAAATTAATATCAGTCAATGGAGATAACAATACAATGCAATACATATTAATCCTTCACACTGAGCAGTAATCTGAATTCAGCAGCAGGTCCTTAAAAATACAACTTTGAAATATGTTGCCTACACAGGTCAAAGTACCCCAAATTTTGAAAATACTAATCATCAAACTGTGCCATCAGATGTGTTCATGTGCATACCAATGAAGCCATTCCCAGAAACCCTAGACTGACTCACAAAAACAGATAGGACCAGGAAATCCAGAGAGATGTCTTTGGCTATTGTTTTTCTGCTTGGCAAGTGAAATCTGATTGAGTTTTTAACTGATGTTGTTATCCAGTTTGGGTAACGAAACAGTTATAGAAACCCAAGCTCAGAGAAAGCTCAAGGACTCACTCCTGAGTTAATTTACTTCAGCTCCCACCTGAGAAACAATCTCCTTTTCCCTAAGGGAAAGATCTTTTCTGAGGCAGCCTTTCCTCTGGAGAGCACATTCCCCTGCCTCAACGCTCCTGTGCTTTGCAGATCTTTAAAGACCGATTCTTCCAGAAGGCCCAGGAGCAGAATTTCTTATGATCTGCTCCCTGATGTCAGACTGGAATCTTGCCTTGGCTGTTATTGGTGTTTTCCCCCATGAGCTACCGGTTATAATTTATATGGCTTCCCAACTCACACATAAGGTAACACTGTGTGGTTCACAACTTCAAAAATTCACAACTTAGAAACAGGTGGGCTTCAAAAATTTTAGCAAAGAGTTTTCTGCCTGGTTGCTGGGTGGGCATGGCCATGGTGGGCGTGGCCTAATCGGCCTCCTGCACTTTGGCAGGGGTGCGTTTTTGCTCTCCCCGGGCTCCAGAGGCTTTCCTTGAGCCTCCAAGAGGGCAAAAACAGCCTCCCTGGGCTATGGAGGCTCTCTGGAAACAGAAATGTGCCAGGGGTGGGATTCTATCAGTTTGCACCTATTTGCTAGAACCGGTTGTTAACATTCTAAGCAGTTCGGAGAACCGGTTGTTAGAAGAAATTACTGGCCTAATCCTGTAAGGAAGGCAGGAAAGAAACATTCTGGTGTTGCTTACAGAAACTGCCTCTCCGTTAACCCTTATTACATTCTTGGCAGGACTAGACTTCCTGCCTCAGGAACTTCTCTGGAGTTTTTCCCCCTCCTTTGCTGGTACTTTGTTTGTGTGGAGTGACCATTCAAAGTTACAATGGCACTGAAAAAAGTGACTTATGACCATTTTTCACACTTACGACTGCTGCAGCATCCCCACAGTCATGAGAGGCCAAGGGAGGAGATGCATGCCTTGATGTGAATGATATTGAATTGGTCACACCCAGCCAGTAACATGACCACCAAGCCACATCCACCCAGTCACATGACCACCAAGCCATGCCCACCACCTAAGCCATGCCCACAGAACCAGTTGTTAAAAATTTGAATCCTATTCCTGAAATGGGCCCATTTCTGGCCTTCCTGAACTTCCGGGAGGCCTGTTTTTTGCCCTCCTCAAGCCTCTGTGCGTGTCCTCCACTTATCTGTATTCAAAATGGGCCTTGTGGGGACTCCTGGGAGGGGAGGGGAGGGGAGGGGTGGGTGGGGCCAGGCAGGAGTGGGATTTGGGGGTCCTCTGAACTGCACAGAATCTTAGCTAGGGGCTCTCCTGAACCCCTGCAAACCCCCAGCAGCCCAACTTAGAAATCTAAAAAAAACCCACCCCATGGCAGCAATAACATAATCAAATCAACCACGTGATTGGTTCCATCTACATTCATCATCCCTATCAGATGCAAGCAAATGGAACAGAGAATGGATCAGATAGGTTTTCCTATTGTTCATCCCCAGTTTACAAGAATCTTGCCAGACCGCCTATCTTCCCTAAGAAAAGCTGGCTATAGACCTAAGGGTTTGATTGTCTATGATTGTTTGTTTGTCATCTGTCTATCCTAAAAAAGATATGATAGCACTTTTCCAATACTAGAGGGGTTGACACAGAGAAGGAGTCAACCTATTCTCCAAAGCACCTGATGACAGAACAAGAAGTAATAGGAGGAAGATCATTAAAGAGGTAACTTAGAACTAAGAAAGAATTTACTGACAGTGAGAACAATTAATCAGTGCAACTGTCTACCTGCAGAAGTTGTGGGTGCTCCATCATTAGAAGTTTTCAAGAAGAGACTGGACAGCCATTTTCTAAAATAGTTTCTTGCTCAAATAGAGACTCCAAATAAGCAATCCAAAGTTTCTTTAATGTCTGTATAGCTCACTGAGATTTATTCCTAAATAGGTATGTGCAGCATATATCTGGATACATGTAATGATTAAGCAAACTTCTTGGAGATACATACACACAAATACAGTCAATGTGGAAAGTGGAGACTCATCACAATCACTCTTAAACTGCTAAGCAAGGTATCCTTAACTTTAGTTAGAAGGTGGCTGAAGGCTATGTCTCAAGGTCTTACCTAAAAAGACTCCAAACTGAGCCCATAAGATAGAACACTGGAAGCCTCAAATTTCATTTTACAGAAGTCATATGGGTCTTCAAACTCTCCTCCCTTTCCTGTTTTTGGGTGGTTACTTAATAGTTCCTGCTATGGCCCCCACCTACCTTCACTTGGCTTCCATCTCTTTAACCTTGGGGTTGAATAAGGATAAGGCAATTCAAAGATTAAACAAGAAACTATAGCACCATCTCCTGGCATATAGCTCCCTTCTTTGGAAGCTCAACCAATCTCACAAGCTATAAACAAAATCTATTTAGCTATTTCTATCTGCCAAAATCCTCTGTTGAAGGAAGTTAGATGCAGCAATGTACAATGTTCCAAGAATATTGTTGTTGTTATTTGCGAAGTTGTGTCCGACCTATTGAGATCCCATGGACAATGTTCCTCCAGGCCTTCCTGTCTTCCACCATCTTCTTGAGTCCATTTAAGCTCATGCCTACTGCTTCAGTGACTCCATCCAGCCACCTCATTCTCTGTCATCCCCTTCTTCTTTTGCCCTCAATCTTTCCCAGCATTAGACTCTTCTCCAGTGAGTCCTTCCTTCTCATAAGGTGGCCATAATATTTCGGTTTCATCTTCAGGATCTGGCCTTCTAAAGAGTTCCAAGAATACCACAATATAAATAAGATACTGGAAGAAAAGAGCAGGGATTTAAATTATTATTCAAATTCACAAAAGATTTTAAAGATAATTTATTTTCTAATGCAAAATCTGGATTATGCATAAGATGCTGAATGATGATTATTGAGAAATTAAAAACTTTAAATACACATAAGTACTCTGATGAAAATTCCTTGCTAGGTTTGTTAGCTATTCCTTGAGAAAGAGTACCTGCAGCATCTGTTTTTATCCTTTAGTTTACGTGGTATTTCCTTTTTCCTGGAAATCCCAGATGTTAAAGAGGTCTGATGAACTCTATTACTCTAGGGACTCTCCATCATGAACATGTTGATTCTGAGTATGTGCTTCTTCAGCATAGAAGCTGACTATGACTTGCAGTTGATATTCAAAACATTTTCACCGTACATCCATATTTCTGGGCTCCCTGCCTTTTATTGCTTTTCCATAAAAAGCATCACTAGATACCTTTTTGTTAAAGGAGATTCAGTGTAGAATTGTGGGGTCCTTCGTGCTTTCTGAGCTTGGTTGTTTTTTTGTGGATGTTTCACTACCCAAACTAGATAACATCATCAATTCTAGTGATGATATTATCTAGTTTGGCTAATGAAACATCCGCAAGAAAATAAACAAGTCCAGAAAGCACCAAGGACTTCTCATTTCTATTCTGAGCTACAAAATATATCCCTTTGTGTATACAATTGCACTTTGTCAGGATGGTTGAGAAGTTATTAAGAGATGTATATCAGAAAACAACAGGATCATCCCACAATGATAGGTTGAAAAACCGCTCAAAGAAATTATTTAGAAATTTTAAAATATCCTGAAAATGCAACAGAAAAACAGAAGGCTTTTCTTTATTCTACAAAAAAAAAAAAAAAGAAAAAGAAAATATCTGGAAAGCAGAAGAGAGAGAAATGGGTCCAATATCAATCTTACAAGGGGAAACAGTGACAATAGCACAACAGATTTTTCCAAACCACCACCACCACCCCGAAAAAAAAAAACCAAACCAAAAATCTTTTTTTCTCTATTGATATGATAATTTGCACTGTAATGATCTGAGGAATTGTCTAGCACCATAACATTCCTACAATACAGGCATTTTTATATACTATTCCTTAGGTTAGCAATTGGTTATGACAAAAGGAACATCTGTGTCAACTTAGCTGACATCTTATTAACTTCTGGGATGCTGCCCTATGTAATGGATGTTCTTTCAAGGAATGCAAGTTGCTTCATATAATTGGAAAGTTACCTTTTGCGCAATAAATCAGTTTAACCTGGATCACAAATCATCAGCAGACAAAAATAGTTTATCAAATATAACCTTTCCCAACCTGACATTTTGATGCCTTGCTGTTTGGGAGAAAAAGGAGTTGCAGACTAGTTCATTTTAGAAAGTATGTATAAAGTAATCAATTTTCTTCTGTTTCCTGAAATCTGATCTTTTTCCAACACTGCCAAACATTTCTTATTCTGCATATTCTTGTCGTCTGAAAGCCCAATTTGGCATTGTATTTTTCTGACACCTGTTTTAGCTCACATGATTCATTCAGTGTTATAATTAAAGCAGTATAAAAGCTTTATTGGGAATATTTTTAGTAGCATTGGCCCTTGGTTTTGTTACATGGACAGAACAATATCTCGCACAAAGAATAAGACTGAGCTAAAATCACTTTAAACGCACATTTATGTCAGAAATAAGCTCCACTTAGTTTCTCGGGACTTTCTGAGTCAATATGCAAAGGCTTATGTTACCAGTGTTCATTTTCATGTAAAGTTTAAGAAAAGGCCTTTACCTCACTGAACAAGGAGAGAATATTTGAACATACTGTATAAATGACCACAGTAAATACTAAATATATACTAAATATTAAATATAATGTTTTATTAGAAGAATAATTTGGGGGTTCTGCAAACCTGGTTTGCACAAGAACAAATAAAATCCAGACATACTTTGAGAAAGGGGGTCTATTTATTCCCCAAAACAAGGAGATTTGTTTTGGGGGTAGACTACATAGAAAATGGGGTCCAGAGAATTGTTTTCATAGGGGAATTGGTCCTTGGTGTGTGGTTTGGATGTGTGTGGTTTGTGTATGTGCTGGTTCTAGTTGTGACAGTTGTAATGTGTGACTGTCAAAAGGTCATTGTCCTTCCTGTACAGATTGGGGTGCTTCTGCCCTGGGCTTTGATCATGAGGTACTTGTGAAACCTGAAAAGGAAGATTGCTCTCAGATATTCAGATTCTTCCCTAGGTGTGGATTGATCATGAGGGAATTTGATGTCTTCCTTTATTCTGAGGGAATTCCTGCCTGCCGAATGGAGTCAGTGACATGCTAAAGGTTGGAAGGTGGGGGCAGATTAGAGGCCTTTTAACTTCCAGCAGTACAAAATATTGCACTGCAATATGATATTTTTCATATTTATAGTTTGAATTGGAAAACAGTAGAAAAAAAATCTATACTTTCATGTCCTTATAAGTGGCGTCTGCATTCAGGAGTGCCAAACTTGCCTTGCTGGCTTTGTACAGTAATGGCATTAAAGCACCAATTCAGATTAACTCTGAATTTGCAAAAAAGCTGAATTTTCAAATCAAAACTAGATTTTGAGCATTTTATGTATTAATTTTTAAAAATCTTTAAGATGCCAGACACAGAAGAAATTCCTGGTCAGTCACCAACCAAATTATAAGGAAAACATAAATTATGAAATCTTGCTCTGTTGAACAATAAACTTGAGAATTCCTCTTTCAAAATGTCCCTGGTCTCACTAAATTTATCTGATACTTTTTATACTTCAACCTTGATTCTTCTCTCCACTCTTTAAAACAATGTAATGTTTTAATGGAAATCCTGAGCAAAAATGGATTACGGGGATCAGAAATGGAGACAGCAATTTAATGCAGCCTAATAATCTTCTTTGGAAAAATATATTTGCAATTATCACAAAAATAAATACCTTCTTCCCCATAGAAGATTAAACCTTATTGCAGAGAATTGCTTAATATTTAGTATATTGTGCTAAAACAAATATGGATATCATTTAAATAATCCACACATGCCAATATTGGTTTTTCACTTGTTTCTCCTAAACAGCCAGGGGAAAAAGGTGTTTGGTCAATGCAGCTAATTTGAAAAATGAACAAAATTTAAATTCTTCCTCATAAATAAAATGTTTGAAACCCTATTTTCTTCTCTTGTCAATAAAGGGAGAGTATGTACAAATAAGGCTTGCACAATGACTTGATAATAACAATGCATCGATTGCTAATATGAATTTAGGCATGCCCTTGTCCTGATAATTCTTTGAGGGAAGATGAGAATGAATTTTCCCAGCAATAATATATTGTTGTAAACCATCAAGGCTTTAATATGAAATATTTGGGGTAGCTTGGTTTTGGGGAAACACTTTATTACAATGCTTGCTCACTGGAGAATTCTGGGAGTTGATGCCTACATATCTTAAAGTTGCCAGAGCTGAAAAACACTGGTACGCCCAATACATAAATACATATTAGAGTTCAATAGCAAAGCCTGACAATTTTTTAAGAAGCAGAAGTCAAAAACCATGATGGTGAATGGTGATGGGTTGAAGGCTATAGTACAGAGAAGCAATTGTAAGATATCAGTAATAAATTAAACAAAGTTTTGGCACAGTTTCTTTATTTTCATATGGCTTAATATGTCTTTGGCTTTTGTTGCACTGTATGACCAAAAATAAGCATGAAATTATGCCTAGTTTTTTTTAAGTAAATTGCTTCTACATATAATCATATAAACAGCATAATTTAGGGAACTCTAGCATTGTTTCTGGAATGGTTTCCAACTAATTAAAAATAGTTCCACTCCAGATCATGTGACTAAGAAGGAAGATAGATGAAGATTATAATGAGAATATTGACAATATTCTAAGTAACTGCACCACTGTCTTCCCATGTGAATTCAATGTTTTTTAATGGATTCCTTCTTTTCTATAAAAGGAGGTCTGGCTCCGGGCCATGGCATGCCAAAAACCAAGCTGTGCAAACAAACAAATCCTCATCCACAGGATGAAGGCAGCACACGAAACCACATCCCCTCTGGCCCATGAAAAATCTTCTCTCCATGGAAACTGTCCCCAATACCAAAAAGGTTGGGGTAGGGGTTGCTGCTCTATAGCCTCTGGTCAGTTCTAGTCCTTTGCAAATTTGATCTTCCTTTTATGGATTCCTCTTGTCATACCATATGTATTCTGTTCCATCTGTTGGAAGAAATATCCATCCTGGTTCAGTTCCAAGTGGGGAAAAAAGACACTGGAAAAATGGAGACTTGCTTGGAAGTCTCCAATGATGAACAGGACCACATGGCTTCAAGATGTTGGGCGAAGAAGGGGGGGAAGGGCTGAGATGCTGAGAGTGTCTGAGTTTTATACCCTCTGTTGGGCCCCACCTTAATGTTTCCTGTTCCTGTCAGAAATGTACCCATTGGCTGTCAGACTCCCAGGGGGCAGGGGGACTTAGCTAACTTTGTAAGACTTTGTAGGCTTTGTCTAAGTGCTGGCTGATGTAATCTTCCCAAGCCATGTGGTGAGATGGCTACCTTTGTTATGTGGAATTTTATTTATATTGTCGCCTATTTGCCCATGGCGTCTCAAAGCGGCTTACACAATGTAAAACCATATTTAGAACCAAAAATAAAAAACAATAAAAACTAACAAAAAGAATCAAATAAATTAATAAAGTACAATAGAACAAAATCTGGGGGGGGAATCACCCCACAACTCCCACCCCCTGCCCCGACGACGGCAGATCACACTAGCTCCATCCCTCTCTGGGTTCCCCAGGCCTGCTGGCAAAACCAGGTCTTCAGTGTCTTACGGAAGAATGCTAGAGTGGGGGCCATTCTAATCTCTGGGGGAATGAAATTCCAGAGAGAGGAAGCTGTCATGGAGAAGGAATACTCTGGCCCAGGTCTTAATGGCCCATTAACAAAGGTTGGTGGGGGGGGGGTGAGTTGTTGCCTCTCTGAGTTTCTACTTTTCTTTTAGGGGAAATATTCTGCCTTTTTGAGTATATCCTAAAATATTTCATTTTTCTAGAAGAGGGATGGATGTTAACTTCCTACACATCTTCAGAGAAATGTCCTGCTGAAAGATACCGAGACTCCCAAGTCCTTTTATATAATTTCCAATTATTTTTCAAATGCTTGTTTTAAACAAGCTAGCCTATTTAAATCAAGTAGCTACAGTAGCAAACAAAAAAGGAAATGTGAATTGCATGGGGAAAAATAGGAATGGTAAATAAATAAAAATGTATTAAAATTCACTGAAAATTGCAATATAGTAGGGAGAATTAACAAGACTAATAGTTTTCAGTGAATTTTAACTGGATCCTAACTAAATTATTTGTAGAATAATGTGGGAAAGGAAAAACCTTTGATTTGCTTGGATTTACAATAGCTAAAAATACAGCTTATTGCCCATAATATACTTTTTCCCCTTGTTTTCCCTTTCTTTTTTTCCCTGAGAGGTCTGAGGAAAAAGGCAGATGCTATCAAATTGTGTGACATTTAGAGGTTGCAAGATTTATTGGGTTCTCAGTGTAGATGAAACTATCTGGAAGATAGCTTGCAGAATGGGTGAGTTTTAGAAACCTGGCTCGAGGATTTGTTTTCACACATGGTTGTGTAACTTAGTCCCTTGTCTTAAGTTTTGCAGCAGCAATGGACATGTAACTGTTAAAATAACAATGGGAAATTATACATTTAGTTTGCATTTCAATGCAGACATAATTCGATTTGCCTTTTTGAACCTTAAAATGAAACTTACTTAGGTTTTGAAATCTGCAGGATCCACAGTTTGCAATATAGGTAAAAGAGCATATCTATTACTAGAAAGTGCCCAAGGACTATATGCACACACACACAAAATCAAAGCATATTTACAAGTGAACTTTAATAATAAAAAATTAAGTGATGAACAAATAAGGAACTTAACAAGATGAGAGGGAATGAAAAAAAAATGTCTAGCTTGCAATCTACTAGAGGAGGCTTCTCCAACTGAATTATTTCCAGATGTGCTGGATTACACCACCCAAATTTAAAATCCAGCTGGTCATGTTACCCAAAGTTTCTACAACTTGTAATCTAATATAGGTGGAAAGGACGTCATTTGAAAGTGCAATGATACGTAAATGAAGATCTACTAAACATTTCATTTTTGAAAGAATTGTTCTACCATGGCCATACTGTATCTGAGTGTAGAAAGGAACATAAGACACTGTATCCAATATATATTCAATGCAACACTATGCATACAGTTATGCTGTACAATCACTAATATAAACAACAAACTCATTGACTAGATTCAAATGTCAACTAATGTATAGTAATTTCGTTGATTTTGCTCTAGCATGTTTTATGACCAATGGAACAGCTTGCCTTTAGAAGATGTGGGTGCTTCAACAATGGAAACTTTCAAGAAGAGACTGGGCAGCCATTTGTCTGAAATGGTACAGGGTCTCCTGCTCGAGTAGGGGGTTAGACTAGATTATCTCCAAGGTTTCTCTCAACCCTGTTATTCTATGTCTATGAATCAAGGCCAGCATGGATTGTAAAATATAATTTGTGGCAATGTCTTTTACAAATACAGCTAATTGTGGTTTACTCCCTCCAGGCCTCATCGATAAGTAGGAGGACTGAATGAGAGAGAGAGAAAACATGCGGAATGGTTAGAAACTTTGGGTATATTTAGTTTGGAGAAAGTGTGATAGATGTCTTCAAATACTGACAGGTTATCAGAAAATTTATGTCCTTTCCGGTATTAAGGCCGAGCAGAATTGTTCAGAATTATTTCAGAAGGGAAATATACGATGAGCTGCCTGATGAGTCAGACTCTGCATTGAAACAGCAACTCCGATGTCTGCACCAATGGGTCCAGAAAAAGCAGGAAAGTGAATCTTCAGTTCTGAGGAAATCAACCACCTAATGCAGAAGCAAAGCAGCAAGCTAAGTCAGTTTGACCTAGAGCCTGCATAGGAAAAGAACTTCAGAAAGATCAAAGACGTTCAGTGAGATTCCTCCAAAAGGAACAGGCATGATGTTCTGGTTGGTCAATTCATATTTAAAATACTTACCATCCATTGGGTCACTTTCTGGCGGGAGTTTGCGCCCTCGCCAGTGGCTGGTACCAGGCGCGGCCAGCCTTTAAAAGGAGAGGCTGCCGCGCCGCCAGCCCGAGTCGATTCCTACAAATAAACAGAAAAGAGCTATCACTAAAGGTGCGTCGTCTCGTTAATTCCCGCCGCAAAACCCTGGCGACGAAGGTGGGATTGAGACAGCACCAGCAGTGAGTGGATAGCGGCGAAACTCGAGCGGCAACATGGCCGGAAACAACCCCCCACCAGAACGTTTCAACCCGGCGAAGGAAGAATGGCAGACGTACATCGATCGCTTCCTCATGTTCCTAGAGAGCAGCGAGCTGAGCAGCGTGTCGGAACACAGAAAGAGAGCGGTATTCCTAACTCATTGCGGTCCAGCAGTTTTCAAAATGGCAAAAACTCTGGCATCACCAACGGATGTGAAGACATTAGCCTGGCCCGAGTTAGAAAAAATCCTGCGAGCACACTATGCTCCTAGAGTCTCCTGCCTTATCAAGCGCCACGAATTTTACCTCCGAAATCAGAGAGAGGGTGAGTCCATCGCGGATTTCGTAGCAGAGTTAAGAGACATTGGGGGGGATTGTGAATTTTCAGATTTCAATGAGGCTTTGAGGGATCGGATCGTACTGGGGCTAAAAGACCCAATATTGCAGAGCAAATTACTTAACCGACCTAAGATAACAGCTAATGAGGCGATAGAGGAAGCTACCGCAGCCGAAACCGCTCAAAAGTCGGTGGCAAAAATGAAAAAAATCAATCACGCCGCACTCTGCAATAGCAAAGAGACGATCAGACCTCAAAGCGAGGGAGAAAAAACCACGACACACCATGAGGACCTAGAATCCGAAGATAGTAATGAGGAAGATGAGGTATGCCATCTAAAGACTACGAAAGGGGGAAAAGAGCGGCCAAACAGAAGGGTTGATTTCGAATGTAATCGATGTGGAGGGAATCACCCCAGATCAGAGTGCCGTTTTATAGATGCCATCTGTAGGAAGTGTGAGAAAAGGGGTCACATTGCCAGAGTATGTAGAGCCAGGACCAGTTACAGCCCAAGACAAAGAAGAAGCCCACCCCCAAGAGGAAGAGAGGGAGAACAGATGACCAGTAGCCGTTGGAACCAAGACGGGAGGAATAGAAAATACAAAGAATCATCTAACAGAAGACAAGAGACACACCAAACAGTGATAATTGGTCATGCAAATACGACAAACATTAGAAAAGTACACATTACAGTTGGCATTGAGGGGCGAGAGTGCGAGATGGAAGTGGATTCGGGTTCGTTCCTCTCCATGGTTTCGTGGAACAACATCAAAGATTTAATTCCAAGCTTACAGCGGAGCCAACTCTCGAGACAGAAACTTATACTGAAAGACTACCAGGGAAATCGAATTCCGGTTGTGGGAGTTGGGCATTTCCAAGTAACTTTCAAAAATCACACGGAAATCCTGCCCTTAACAATAGTGGACCGAAACAGACCAAGTCTTTTGGGTCTAGAATGGTTCGAGCCGTTAGGAATCGGGATGACCGGCATCAACCATGTCTCAGATACAGATTGGGAAGCAGACCTCGTGCAAGAATTCCAGGAGTTATTCAACGGAGAACTAGGCAAGTACCGGGGAAACCCAATATCATTTAACCTAGACACTAAGGTGACACCTATTAGATTAAAAGCTAGAAGAGTACCCTTCGCCTTAAAACCAAAAATAGAAGAGCAGCTAGAGAAATTAGTTAAACAAGGGGTCCTCGAGCCTGTTGATCACGCTACATGGGAGACCCCTATAGTAACCCCTATCAAGGCGGATGGGTCGATTCGGATCTGTGGGGATTTTAAGGCCACCCTTAACCATGCGCTGCAACAAAGCGCATACCCCGTTCCGGTGGTACAACATTTGCTACACTCTATCAAAGGCGGAAAAATTTTTGCAAAACTCGATTTGGCTCAGGCTTATCAGCAACTACCCGTAGACCAAAAAACGGCTGAAGCCCAAACCATTGTTACACACCGGGGCGCATTTAAATGCAACCGCCTCCAATTTGGCGTCAGCGTGGCTCCAGGCATTTTCCAAGGGTTAATGGAACGCCTCCTACAGGGAATACCGGGAGTTATACCATACTTTGACGATGTACTAATCGCAGCTAGTAACAAAGAGCAATTGCGAGATCGTCTAAGAGAAGTCCTTACCAAATTCACGGAAGCGGGGCTCAAGGTTAAAAAAGAAAAATGCACATTGATGACAGAGAAAATAGAATTTTTAGGATATCTTATTGATGGCGACGGTATCCACCCAACCGAAGGAAAGGTCCGTGCCATAAATGACGCCCCCACGCCAAACAACAAGACTGAACTGCAAGCTTTCCTGGGACTAATAAATTTTTATCATGTTTTTCTGCCACAGAAAGCGACAGTGGCGGAACCCTTGCATAGGCTTTTGGACAAAAATGCAGTTTGGAAGTGGGGCAGTCGGGAAGAAACAGCATTTAACCGAATAAAAGAGCTTCTTACTTCAACTAAGGTGATTATACAGTATAATGAAACATTACCGTTGATACTAACTTGCGATGCGTCGCCTTTTGGGGTCGGAGCCGTTCTGAGCCACTGTCTACCGGATAACAGAGAAGCCCCAATCGCTTTCTATTCAAAAACACTATCGAAAAGCCAGAGGAATTATAGCCAATTAGACAAAGAAGCTCTAGCCATAATAGCGGGGATTAAACGCTTCCATGAATACCTGTATGGCCGTCAATTTTCTATAATAACTGATCACAAACCGCTGTTAGGACTCCTGGCTGGAAACAAAGCAACTCCTAATATTTTATCCCCCAGAATGACAAGATGGACAGAATTCCTTGCAGCATATAACTACACTCTGTTTTACCGCCCCGGCCCATCAATTTTGCACGCTGATGCATTAAGTCGCTGCCCATTACCGGACAGTGACCCTGACCCGAATCCTTGTACCACAACATTCTTAATTGAGACTTTAACCGATTTCCCGATTACAGCAGCAGATATCGCTCAAGAAACCGCCAACGACAACTTACTGCAGAAAGTGAGGGGTTGGATTGTAAAGGGATGGCCGGACATTCAGCTACAGAACGAGTATACACAGTTTAAACAGAGACAAATGGAACTTTCAGTAATGAAGGGGTGCGTACTTTGGGGTGATCGAGTGGTTATTCCAAAAAGACTACGGACTAAAATTTTAAGACTATTGCATGAGGGTCATCCAGGGGTAGTTAAAATGAAAAGCTTAGCAAGAAGTTATGTTTGGTGGCCGGGTTTAGACAAGGACGTCACGGACTGGGTTGGGGGTTGCCAGCCATGCCAAACATCCCGACCCTCACCCCCGAAAGCACCGGCCACAGAGTGGGATGTTCCCAGGGGGCCATGGTCTAGACTGCATATAGATTTCGCGGGTCCGACAAATGGTCACACATTTTTAATTCTGGTAGATGCTTATTCAAATTGGCTAGAAGTAAGCCTAATGCAGTCAACCTCTGCCGAAGCTGTCATCCGACAGCTCAGGAAATGGTTCTCAACACACGGGTTGCCAGACACCTTAGTATCGGACAATGGGCCACAATTCACAGCAATAGAGTTTGAGAGTTACCTCGCCAGCTTGGGCATAAGGCATGCCCTAACCGCGCCGGCACACCCGGCGGCGAATGGACGAGCCGAACGCATGGTTCGTTTCACCAAAGACACACTACACAAACTAGGCCAGGGCCCCATACAGGCTCGAATTGACAAATTACTATTCTTACAACATACCACACCTAGCACTATCACTAACAAGACCCCAGCAGAATTACTAATGGGGAGGAAACTACGCTCACCCCTAGACAGGTTACACCCCACATACTCCACAGACAAGCCGATTGATTCTTCCAGTAAAATAAGGACATTCCAAATCGGAGACCTGGTCTACGCAAAAAACTTGGTCGGACATCCCTTATGGGTGCCAGCCACAATAACACAAATCACAGGCCCACGATCATACCGTTTAACCACTTCGGATAACAGGACTTGGAAACGGCATATCGATCAAATTAGATCCCGCACCTTACCCAGATCTCACGATCACCCGGGGGAGGAAGGGGAATTACCACTAAGCAACAACAAGACAACAAACCCACAAAATAACAACGACGACCTAACTCACACATATACACCCTCAACACTAGCCCCGGTCGAGTTTCGCAACTACGCACCTGGGCCTGGTGAACATCCAGATAGAGAACTTGGCGAGACCGACGATAATCCGAGCCCGGGAGGGAGCGGCACAGCCACATCTACTAGCCGAGCGAGGCCCGCCAGGAGTGACTTGGCCAGCTCGACCTTCCCGAAGTTTCCAGGACCGGGAGCAGGAGGATCAACAGGTCCTTCCGCATCGGCCAACAGCGACGACACGACTGAGCTGCGCAGGTCCAGTCGGGTCCACAGGAGCCCCGCCTACTTACGTGACTACGTCACGTAGGCGCGGCTCCTGATTGGTCGGACTGGACCAAGAGGGGAGGGGTGTTCTGGTTGGTCAATTCATATTTAAAATACTTACCATCCATTGGGTCACTTTCTGGCGGGAGTTTGCGCCCTCGCCAGTGGCTGGTACCAGGCGCGGCCAGCCTTTAAAAGGAGAGGCTGCCGCGCCGCCAGCCCGAGTCGATTCCTACAAATAAACAGAAAAGAGCTATCACTAAAGGTGCGTCGTCTCGTTAATTCCCGCCGCAAAACACATGACACAGGCATGTCAGAGCTGCTATTACAAAACAAAGACTGGGAGTCGGAAAGTTGCCAAACAACATTTAACTTTTGACTTCCTGAGTGTATGCTGTTTCTATTTCCCTGGCTGATCTCTGGACTGGTATAACACTGTGCTCAGTCCTGGTTCCTGGATCTTTGATTTGTCTGTACAGAACTTTGGCTTTTGAAGTTAGTTTTATTGTGATTGGGTTGTGGGTTTTTTTTTTTTTTTTTTGAGCTCTTACATTCTTGCATTGTGAAAGGAGTTATAGCTGCCATAAAGAACTTTGATCTAAGTCTGATCTCCTACAATTGTAATTGCTAGCATAGCACAGCAAGAACAACAGATTAAGATGATAAGAAAATATATTTGAGTACACTTCAGGGGGAAAAAACCATAGCAACTACTCAATAGAATTCTTTATTGGCCAAGTGTGATTGGACATACAAGAAATTTGTCTTTGGTGCATATGCTGTCAGTGTACATTAAAAAAAAGAAAATATATTCATCAAGAATCATAAGATACAACACTTAGTGATAGTCATAGGATACTAATAAGCAATCAAATCATAGTAGGAAACATAAAAACAATATAAGTTGTAAAGATACAAGCAACATGGATATAGCCATAAGTGGGAAGAGACAGGTACTAGTAAAGATGAGAAGAAGAATAGTAATACAGTCTTAGTAGTTAATTTGATAGTGTTGTGAGAATTAGTTTTTTAGCAGAGTGATGGCATTTGGGAAAAAACTGTCCTTGTGTCTTGTTCTAGTGTGCAGTGTTCTATAGAGTCGTTTTGAGGGGAGAAGTCGAAACAATTTATGTCCAGGATATGAGGGGTCTGTAAATATTTTCACAGCCCTCTTTTTGACTCATGCAGTATACATGTCCTCAATGGAAGGCAAGTTGGTAGCAATTGTTTTTTCTGCAGTTCTAACTATCCATTGAAGTCTGTGTCTGTCTTCTTGGGTTGCAGAACCAAACCAGACGGTTTGGTTATAGCAGCATAGACTTGCCATTGCCTCCCCCCCTAGGGCTAAGAAAGATGGATGGCTCAAGGTTACCCAGTTGATTTCATGCCTGAGACAGAACTAGAACTCATAATCTCCTGGTTTCTGGCCTGATACTTAATCAATACACCAACCTGGCTCTTTAGCAGCTAGCACTACTATGATGCAAACGTATACATGATTTCTGCAATTTTATGTTTCTCTAGGCAGCTGTCTCAATGGCACTTAACTTGGATGGGCACCTGTGCATTATCATGTACATTCAATGGGGTCATTTTTGACTCTATTGGACCTAATTTTTAGCAGTGCACCTCAAAAACAATGAACGTGTGTTGCTGGAAGGAAAAGTACACATTCTCTCTTGTACATGCATCATTCCAAATAGACTTACCAGATTAAGGTGTCTTCGCAAACACATATCATCTCCATCAGATATTTGTTCTCAAGAAATTATTGCAAGGCATAGAAAAAGAGTTGTGAAAATGACAGCCGCTCATTAGTCATAAAGGCCTGGAGGGGTAAACAGGCTGGCAGTGGTGGGACTGCAGGCGCTTAGAAGATTATAACATCAGATTCTGAATGAGTTACAAATTACAGAATTTTACCCAACTCTTCAGCAGAAAATTTTGTTGGTTGAATCATTTGTACTCTCTTGTTAGTGGAAGTTTTTAAGCAAAGGTCAAGTAATTTCAGACGATGTGTTTAGCACAAGCAATAGAGTATGGGTAAGAGTAGAAAAAAATGCCACCCAGTATAATGGTTAATGTTCCCAAATGAGAAGCCAAGAAATCATGAGTTATAATCCCTATTCTATAAGCACAAAATCAGATGGATGACCTTAGGCCAATTATTGTCTCTCAACCTTAGGAAGAAACAAAGGCAAATAACTTCTGAAAATCTTGTCAAGAAAAGTACATGGACTTCTACATATAGCCCCCAGACTGAAGTTGTAAATGTGCATGTTTGCACATACACTCATGTTGACAAAGGTGCGGTCCACATGTTTAGGATGACAGCTCCCATACAATCTCCAAAAGCCTAATCAATATGGAAATATAATCTCATTGATATTCCCTAAAACTGTGATGGTAAACCTATGGCACATGTGCCAGAGTTGGCACGCAGAGCCCTCTCTGTGGCCACACGTGCCATCACTAGTTGCTCTTCTGGTTTCTGGCCAGCTGGTTTTGATGGGCACCAGAGCATCAAAAATGGACCGAAAAATGGCCTGAAAATGGCCCAAAAATGGCCTGAAACTGGCCTTAAAAATGGCCTGACAATGCCCCCCAAAATGCCCAAAAAACAGGCATGCATGCAGCAGCCAGCTGGTCTTCGGGTTTCTGGCACTCTGGCACACGCACATGTATGCATGCGTGTTGTGGTGTGGGCACTCAGTCCCAAAAAGGTTCACCATCACTGCCCTAAAATGTTTGTCTGTCTAACCTCCCAGAGTTCTTTCCAACCAGCTACTTACTGTATTTACTTATTTATGATTTTTATCTTACACAGTTTTTATCTTTCAAGCCATCTAGAGTTACCCTGAGGTAAAGATGACTGGCCAACAAAATTTATATACAGTATACAAAAAAACAACTGTGGTATATTTTCCTATCATACTGAAACAGAAAACATAGAAAAAGTATAAGTCTGACATATTTATATTTATAATTTCAGTGAATTAACATTGGATTAATACCATTACTTTAAAAAAAGAAATCCCTTCTTGAAGTCAGGGAAACATCTAATGAACATGAAAAACAGTTACAGGAACTGGGTATGTCTAATTTAACGAAGAGAAGAATTTGGGGTGATATGATAGCAGTCGTCCAATATTTGAGGGACTGTCACAGAAGATAGTTCAACCTATTCTCCAAAGCACTTGAAGGCAGGACAAGAAGTAATGGATGGAAGCTTATGAAGGAGAGATCCAACCTAGAACTAAGAAGAAATTTCCAGACAGTGAGAACAAGTAGAACAGCCACTTTCAAAAGTTGTGGGCGCTCCATTACTTGAGGTTTTTAAGAAGAGATTGAATAGCCATTTGTCTGTAATGGTATAGGGTCTTCTACTTGAGCAGGGATGTGGATTAGAAAACCTCTAAAGTCCCTTCCAATGGTATTATTGTGAACTCTTAGTCCATCCATGTGGACGATAAATGCTCCAATAATCAATAAAAAAATTGGATTCCAAACTGAAAACAATTCTCCTGAAATGAAGGAAATCATGCACCTTCCTTCTACTGAAGAGATGGAAAGCTGGGGGAAAATTATGTAATTATAACCTATTCTGCTGCATCTGAAGTGCCAGGACTGGGGGCTATGCTGTCTGTTTGATTAGGCCACAAAATTGATTTGCTCATAAAATGTCTTTATAGCTCTTTGCGCTCCAGACTGCCAAAACGTGATTATTTTCAAAACAATTCTGTACTGATATATGCTGATGATAAAATAATACAAAATGGGGCAATGTGCTAAAACAATACATATAACTGATGACATCAATCAGTGCATGAAAAGTTGTATGTGTTTTGGTATGGGCGTGCCGAAATGAATACAACTTGTGTGTGTGCTTGTGTGTATGCACCTGTATATCACTCTGTATTTACTTTTTTGAAGTGGTTCAGTACTACTTAACTACAATAGCTGTATTTTTTACAGCAGGGGTGAAGAACCCATTGAGCGCCCACAGCTTCTTCCACTTTACTCCTATTAAAGTTCTCTAGGAGGTGAGAAACCAGTACAAGATGTTCTCCTGTATCCAAAAGTAACTCTTCCTCCCAAGGAAGATTGATCAGATCTTTTTCAGCTATTTTGCCGCTTGTCCTGATGAAGCTTCCTTAGCATTGCATTCAGACCTGTTCCACTGAGAAGGCTTAATTGTGATTTGGGGTGAAATGTTGCAAAGAACCTGATCTTGGTCTTACTCTCTAAAGCTGAAAGAATCTGATGTTAAGTAGCCATAGCAAACCTGGGCTACCTCTATTTCAAGAAATCCATAAAAACTGAATGGCCTTATATTATAGCAATAGCAGTAGCATTTATACTCATATACCAACCCATAGTGCTTAACAGCACTCTCTGAGTGGCTTGCAATATCAGCATATTGCCCCCAACAATGTGGGTCCTGATTTTACTGACCTCGGAAGGATGGAAGGCTGAGTCAACAGCAGAGTTTTCCTGCAATACTGCATTCTAACTACTGCATCATCAGGGCTCAAAGCACGTAGTTCGAGCCATCCTGGGACAACAGATGTTTAACTGTAGACTCTAAGGGACACAAAAGACATTTCTGCAAGAGGAGATAAAACACACCAGGCCCTTTGGACCAGGAATTCAAGGGAGATGGAAGCAGATGGTAACATATTCAGCAGGTGGTATTAATAGGATAGATAAAAATGACAACCTTTATAACAAGCTGTTGCTTAATGCTTTACCTCCAAAATATTCTGTATGTTTGCCTTTCTCCCCGTTTCCCCTTTTATTTGTTTCCTCCTCTAATTGGAGATGTCTGCCTTCGGGAGAATAGCTGCATTTTATCTCCCACAATTAGTTGACAAGTGATAGATGGATGGATATGGAACTTGCTGGCATTGCCAAGATACAACATTTTATATTCACAGCATCTTCATGTTCTCTTCACAGGATATCTTTGGTTTCCATATTTTGGGCTACAGTAGTTCTCAGCTTGGCCAAATGAAAACAAAATTTGCACCAACTGTCTTATTTCAAATGCCTAAGCACAATTTTTTAATATCTAGTCTCTACATTTTTGGAAAAATCATCTTAAATGAATGTATCCACTATAATTTATAGTACACTATTGTCTGCCATTATAGACTATTCCATTATATCAAAGGCAGTCTTCCCATAACTTTTAACAATGATTATTTTATTGTTCTTATTGGGATTTTTGGTTGTTGTTTCTTTTTCTTTTGTAGTGGTAAGGAAAACTATTTTTATTAGGAATATCTCCTTATGCAGGAAATGGAAGGTCAACCTTTCCTAAAATGATTGTTCTCCCCTTTTGTGAAGCAGGTGTTGCCTTAAAAATGAATTCCTTAATATATGCATTTCAGAAATATGACAGCAAATTTCTTCTCATTAAATCCTGAAATTCAGGCTGACTTTTGTCTAAATATGCAGACAACTTCTGGTTCAATCCTTGGTGCCTCTAGTTTCATTGAGAGCCTTCTTATGCATTTTATTTGCCTCTTAAAGTTAAGTGACCTAACAGACCTCTTTAGATGCTAAGCAGAATTGAGTAGAAATAAGATGCTTCAGTATAACAGTACTACATATACCAGCATCTCCCCAATATCCCTGACCTTTCCATGTTGAAGAAAAGCATAGCATACTTGAGTGGAAGAAAGATTGTTTCTTCCCATTTCATTTAAAATAGTTGCCTAGATGAACAATACAACCTTTCTTCAACAGTGGTGATAAACATTCTCAATTGTTCCTGAAATCTGTTTACAGGATATCGATTGTGGCACTTATTATACTGCTCTCATCTCTAATATCTGACTGCCCCATCCCAGCATTTGCTACTTGAGGCAGTTTCCTCATTTTGACCAAGAATGGTGTCATCCTTGTTAGAAATGTCTGCAAAGTTGAGTGAGAAAGATTTCTGCTTGCATTTGGTTGAATGTAAATAGATGCTCAATAGATGAGTAAAAACATAACAAATGTCCACCTCATGTTTAAACAAAGATTGGTATCTTGGGAGATGTTGGCAGGTTCACACCCTTGTTTTCTTTTACCGAGATTTATTGTTTAAAGCTGTGGTGGCACAGTGGTTGAATGCAGTACTGCAGGCTACTTCTGCCTACTGGCTGCCTGTAATTTGACAGGTTGAATCTCACCAGGCTAAAGGTTGAATCAGCCTTCCATTCCTCTGAGGTAGGTAAAATGAGGACCCAGATTGTTGGGGACAATATGCTGACTCTGTAAACCACTTAGAGGGCTGTAAAATCCCTATGAAGCAGTATATAATTTTAAATGCTATTGCTATTGCTATTATACCTCTACAAGTTACATGTCCAGGGCACCATTTCCAACCCAACATTGTAACTCCCATTGCTAACAGCAAGAAAAATACTATTCTGTTATGTGCAGGATTCTAAATTCAAGTTATTTCTTTTTGAAACAAGGACAAATTGAGGGATTGCAGTGAAGAATAATTCAGAGATTAAGTTCCACCCACACCCCAGCAATCTAGCTTTAAGAAGCTCCAAAATAAAATCACAGCAGAAGCTCCTCTGAAACTAGATAAACTTTCAATTCCATTTATCAAAGCAACCACATTTTTCATATCAAGGAAAGTGACAAGAAAATAAAAATTGATCTCGGGAAGTTTGTTTGTATCTGTAAAGTTATATTTTTAAGTAATTCGCCAAACTACCATCAAATATATTTTAGAGAACTGTTTTTTAGATTTTTAGGAAACATAAGCAGTAGATACAGTATATATTGGTTAAAGTCATAATTTGGCATTTAGTCTTATTCATCCTTATTCAAAGGTAAGCCCAACTTTTGATATTACATTTGACACCTCACAGTTTTTACAAAAAATAAAAATTAAGCTTAATTGTCAGAATTCCAGCCTTTGAGTACATTCTTGATGTTATAATTTTGCCATTTGATTATTTGCAGAGGAAGGGGAAGGGTATTCTATGGGTGGACCAATTATTCACTGTCCTCAAAATAAATGGTTTACTCATAAGGCTGAATATAAAAGGTTTGAGTTTATGTGAAGAAACAACACTTGGCATATCTTTCACATAATTTGGCAGAAGCTGTTTCCACGCCAAGAGCCCTGTAGTTTGAGATACGCATTACTTCTCCATTATTCACTGGAAAATAAAACAGAAGTTTCATATGGCACTTAATCTAGTATTGATTAAACTTTGCATTATAAAGTAATGCATTTCTTCGTGGATTCCCCTAGGACCCACTCTGTAATCTTACTGGTGGTGATGCTTCTGCAATTAGTTTTTCTTTTCCCCAGGTCCTGTGTTTTACAAAGCACCCCTGAACATATTTATTCTGTCGAATTTTGTTGGACTTGTTTCCACTCTTTGCTAATTATTTTATTGTTACCAATTTTAGTTATGTATTTTGAATTGATTTTAATGCATGGATGTCATTACTTGGGGTTGCATTGTCAACTCTTTTTTCAATTCTTTGGCTGAAGGTTGGGATACAAATGCATACATTACTATATTGTGATAAACCATATGCAGTTTTGCATTAAGGAGAGAGAGAGATAAATCACTTAAAGAAGAAAGTGATTGTGAAGATAAATGGGAAGAGATGGTAGAAGGAGGCATAAAATAAGAGCAGTAGCGGTGGCTGACAAGTTGGAGAAGAAGATAGAAAAGGGGAGAGAATAAACTGGATAAGAATATTTATAATGAATTTGGAATAGCTGTAATTTAATTTGGAACATTTGTAATTGAATGTGGAATAGTTTTAATTGAATTTAATTGAATCCCAAATATCATTTTATTTTTAATTTGTTTCAAAAATATGTGTTATACCCTAGAATAGATTAGGAACAAAATTAGGATTCAATGGGTTTAACAGTTTCCCCAGTATAACTATACACTTCTACATACAGGAATAACTTGCATAAATTTAAAAAGAATAAGTACAGGGTAGTGCTAGAGTGTTGGACAGTGAGGTTCAAATCTTCCCTAGGACATGGGAGCTGACTAAGTGAACTTGGGCCACTCAACTCAACCTAACTCACAACATTATTGTTGGGTTGGGGTGTGTATGGGTGGAAGATTTCCTAGAAGAAAGGTGGGATGGAACTTTAACAAAGAAAGAAAGTAGGAGGAAAGCAATCTCTCCTTCTAAATTCACCTGGCTCTTGGCTTAATCACTAAACTGCTGGATCAAGTCTAGAGCAAACATAGGATCTCCCATGGTGGTCTGAGGCCATACAAATAGATAGCCCTCTAATCAGAACCTATAGGAAGACTTGAAAGCCAGCCATCCCAGGTGGAATGCTTCCATGTAAGAGCTTCAATTTCCAGAACACTCAATAACACCTATACTGATTGACAATTCTGAAGATTGACTTAGTTATCTGTTTGTTTCTTATCTAGGGAGGCTGAACTACACAAAAGTTAAGACTGTGAGCAAAAAAAAAAAGTCAGACTCCAAGACTTAGAACTGTAACCCAAAGAAAGAGACAGGCAAATATGAATCCCATTCAAAACCAACCGTGAGTTAAAGATCATAACTATGCAATTTGTTTTGGAGGGTAACAAAACACTCTACTGCCTTGAACATCAAGATAGACATGCCATTCAAAGACTAAGAATGGTCACTTCAAGATCTTTATTTCATTAAATAGACTACAAAGTAGATACTTCCAACAGTATTGCTGCTCATTGATTATCAATCATTCTATAAGCTCCCAAGCCAGTAAGAACAGGGAGGTAATTTAATTATCAGTAATTTATTTTCTCCCCAGTTGGTTTAATTGGCCCACAGGAAAGAAGCATTCATTTTTCTAATCTGAGTGTACTTCTTTTCCTTCCTGTGTTTCTGATTATTGCTAGAGGTAATAAAGCCAAGGCTGTGTAATATTTTATTGCTTAAAAATATTTTTATACTGCTTCTTAAAGCATTTTACCATAAGAATCAGGAATTCAAACAATGAATAAAAACACTCTTTGAAGCATTAAATAAATCAACAGGACAAAATAACAAAGCAATAGCATCAATAAAAGTTGAAAAAAAAGTTGAAAAAGTTGAATAGCCCAGCAGTGTTGTCATAAAAGGGTCTGGGAGAATAAAAACGTGCTTGTCTGGTGGCAAAAATATAATAAGAGTAATGTCAAAAATATTTCACTGGGAAGCAGAGGTGGTATTCAGCAGGTTCTGACTAGTTCTGGAGAACCAGTAGCAGAAAATTTGAGTAGTTCAGAGAACTAGCAAATATCACCTCTAATTGGAGATTTTACAGTATCCTTCCCTTGCCACGCCCACCAAGCCACGTCCACAGAACTGGTAACAAAAGAATTTGAATTCCACCACTGCTGGGAGGTATATTCCAAAGTTAATAGATTCTAAAAAGTTACCCTCCTATCCCTTGAAGAACATCTGAAATAGGATTTATGAAGCTGATATCAAGGTAAACTTCTTCAGATATTGTAGTCCTACACCATGAAAAGCTTTACCAGTCAAAACTAGGATGTTGAAATGGGTCTAGAAATTAGGAACTAGTACATATCACCTAGTTCCAGTCAGTTCTCTTGCTCTGACATTTTGTATTAACCAAAGTTATAACTCACTTGTAAGAACAAGCATTGAAGTAATCTAAGTGAAAAGTTACCATGAATTACAATTGTGAGGCTATTTCCAAGGGTTGTTGCTGGTGTAGCACATTAAGCTGGTGAAAAATATTTTATGCCATAGTGGTCACTTGTGGCTGCACTATCACCAACTGCTCAGGAAGCATGTAGGGATGGGATTCTACCAGTTCTGTCCTGCTCTGTAGAACCGGTAGCTCTGAAGAGCAGCAGACATAGAACCGGTTCTGTTTCTCTGCTATTTTGGCCCACCTGCCCACCTGAGCTCTTACCTGACCTATATTTCCTGCTTTTTTAACCTCAGCTGCTGTGCAAGGCACAGCTGCGGTTGAAAAAGCAGGAAAAAAAGTGCTTTTTCAAATGCTGCTTCCTTGCACGCAGTGGCTGCTCAGCTGTCCAGGCAGCAAGCTGATGAAGATTTACACACGCGTGCAGCTTGCAGGGAATTGTAAATCACCAAACCAGTAGTTAACCCTGTTGGATCCCATCCCTGGAAGCATGCCAAAGTTCTGATCGTTAGGAAGAGTGCAACTTCTCCCAGGACAGATGGAATCCAATTTCTCTGGGCAAATAATGCTTCTATTAACAGCAGCTTTGTATTATTTGGATTGAGCTGTATCTTCAGACTTCACTTAGACCACTGGCACAAGATGTACATTCACCTAAATCCAAGAAAAAAGGAGAAATAGCTTAGTGTTCAATTCCTACTGATATGACATTTCACTGTAAAAATCCGAATGAACCACTCAGTGGTTGAACAGATGTTCAATTGTACGGGGGATAATATAAAAACAGAATAAATGCCAGAGTCAAGCAGAAATCCTCTTTTGGAGATGGATCTCCAGATAGGAGCAGAATCATTTTGAAATTTCTCTATCCACATGTAGCTAAAGCAACCCTTCTAAGATGCCATAGCTGTTGGTACTCCAAGTTGCTGAGAGACTTAGAAAGACTGAGAAAGGCTAGGTTGCACTCCACTCCATGTCTTTCCCCTGCCAGAGATAATCAGGGTAAATAAGGAACTCTTCTTTATAACAGAGAAGAAAAGAGATCTATAACTATGCCTACATCATCCCTCAATGCTACTGGCTCAGTAATGAGGTCTTATTAGTATTTGATCAAGTCTAAAATGAGTTGCATTCAGACCTTTGTATCCTCACTGGTGGTTTTGAATTGCCACCCTATTTACAAAATGTCAGTTGATCACAGTAGAAAAGTACAGAGAGGGGTCTCTAATAGAGGGTAGGATAGAACTGATCCTATTAGGAAGAGATTTTATAACTCAAAGCACTGCCAATGTGGCAAGAATTAAGGACACATACAGGTCATCGATGGATGTGTAAAGGTGCACCTTAATTAGATAGGAAGACAGTAATTCAAAATACAGATCTCAGCTTCAGTCTCCTGTAATCTCATGATGCTGCCAGTGCAGACAATATTGAGCAAGATGGAACAATTATCCTATTTAGATTAAGACAGATTCTTTCCATTCTAAGATCCTTTTGTAGCAGATTTCGGGGAACAGGAAGGTTTATCTTGTTCAGCATCTGAAGTCAAGGGAGTGAAACTTCCCTCAACTTGAGGCTGAATAAATCTTGCAGATTTATATTTCAAAAGTGGCTGGGAGCCACGGGTCATTTTTGGAGATGATAATCTTAAGAAATAAAAGAAGCATTTTGTGCATCTGCAATATTTTGCAAAGCAAAACAAAAGCCTCAATTTTAGTGACTTGGGCAGATCATAAAAATGATATGTGAAGTTAGATATATCCAGATCCTCAAATACACCAAAGTCTTGAATTTTTTTGGATCTTAATTTCTCTACCTTCAGAAAACAGATAACAGATAATCAGAGTTGGAAGGGACCTTATAGGCATCTAATCCAACCCACCACCCAAGCAGGAGACCCTACACCATTTCTGCCAAATGGCAGTCCAATCTCTTCTTGAAGGTCTCAAGTGATGGTGCTCCCACAACTTCCGAGGGCTGTTCCACTGGTTGATTGTTCTCACTGTCAGAAAGTTTCTCACTGTCAGAAAGTTTCTCTTTATTTCCAGGTTAAATCTCTCCTTGTTCAGTTTCCATCCAATATTCCTTGTCTGGCCTTCGGGTGCTTTAGAAAATAGATTGACCCCTTCCTCTCTGTGGCAGCCCCTCAAATATTGGAAGACTGCTATCATGTCTCCCCTGGTCCCTCTCTTCACTAGACTAGCCAAGCCCAGTTCCTGTAATCGTTCTTCATATGCCTTAGTCTCCAGTTCCCTAATCATCCTGGTTGCTCTTCTCTGTACTTTTTCTAGAGTCTCAACATCTGTTTTATAATGTGGTAACCAAAACTGGATGCAGTACTCTAGGTGTGGTCTTGCTAAGGCTTTATAGGGTGCTATTAGTACTTCCCTTGATCTTGATTGTATCCCTCTATCAATGCAATTTAGGATTGCATTAGCTTTTTTGGCTGCTTCTACACACTGCTGGCTCATATTTAGCTGGTTGTCCACTAACCCTTTCACAGTTACTGCTATTGAGCTTGGTTTCACCCAGTCTATATATGTACTTTTAGTTTTTCTTGCCTAAGTGTAGGACTTTTCTTTTCTCTACATTGAATTTCATTTTGTTAAATACGGTCCAGTGTTCTAGTCTGTCAAGATCCATCTGGATCTTGAGCCTATCTTCTTGGGTATTCCTGCCAGCTTAGTATCATCTGCAAATTTGGAAAGTTCCCCTTCTATTCCCTCATCTAAGTTGTTAATGAAGATATTGAAGAGTACTGGGCCTAAGACAGAACCTTGTGGCACCCCACTGCTTACTTCCCTCCATGAAGACTTAGACCCATTAAGGACTACTTGTTGAGTACAGTTTGTCAGCCAGTTACGAGTCCATCTAGTGGTGGTGCTATCTATTCCACTTTTTTTTTCTAGCTCACTAAGAAGTAGGTTGTAGTCTACTTTGTCAAATGCTTTGCTGAAATCTAAATATATTATGTCCACAATATTTTGCTGGACGCTTTGTCTCTTCTTTGCCTTTTCTTTGCCATTTTATACATGATGTTTCCATGAAACTGGTGCAAATAAAGAGTAAGAGAAGATGGAAGAATTACTGTGTACACATCCCAGGTGGCTTTTCCTTCCTACAAATAAAGGCTGAAGACACCTGTAGAATAGCAATTAGGTGAGTTTTGGAGGCAGAGGAATTGGTTGATATATTGTTGTTACAGCTAATTTACTTAAACTTACATTACTGATCTTACTGTGTATTTTCTCCTGGCAGCATTCCCTGCTTCTTAGAGGAAAATAAAAAGCACAAGAATCATGTCATACCTGCACTGCAGATACTGGGTTTTGATCTATAACAAGCTTTCCTGTGAACCACTTTAAGATTTACAGTAAGGGGACAAGGGACATAAATATATTAAATAACTACCACAACAAAATAATCTTGTTTGTTATTGGAAAACTAGTGACGAGTGCTTTTAGAATGGCATGGGAGCAGTCCTTTGTCATTAATTTCAAAATAGAAACAGGCAGCATATTTGCTGAAAACATAAATGGTTTAGATTTATTGCTAATAATGGGGGAAGAGGACCAAAGTGGGTGCTCTTGAGGGATATATGGCATTTCATTGCTTGAAGCCGCCTTTATTTCCCAAACGTCTCAGAATTAGGTTGTGTAAAGACACTATTTTGGAGCAAAATTCTCTCCCAGGAGTTCTCAAATAAGCAGAGGAAGAGGTGGAGGATGAAGAACTAATTTCTGGGCAACTAATGGGAATAAAATATATTCTTGTGCTGTTTTTAGTCAATAGGCAGGAGTTTAGAAGCTGTTGGCTGCCTATCATGTAACTCTCTCTCTTCCTTCCTTCCATGTTTGTTTCATTAAAAAATTGGAATTGCTCTGAATTTCATGCATTTAGTTGTTTGCTAAACTGTTTTTTTTCTGACAATGTACTCAAGGCAATGTACAAATTAAAATAATGCCATAGAAATTGAAATTGAAAGGAAAAAGACTACAGCAACGAATTCCATAGAAATTTTACTGAGTATTCTGATTGGTTTCATCAGAGGGACCAGTGACATAGGTAGGGCAATTATTTCATCATTACAAATTACAAATTACATTTCAAATTACAAATCCATCACAACATCTTACAGACTGTCTTCTTTCACATTTCAGGCTAGAGGTGCTGAAACTTGTAGTCCTTCTAGCCTAGTAAGAATAAGAACAATAAAAGGCAGTGAAAGTCCCATTTTAGCTTTTTTCCATCTTCTATGTGTGCTATTGGAAATCAGAATTATAGGAAGAAGAAAAAAAGGAAAATAAAAAGCAGATCTACTGTTCTAATTAGCAATTATTTACTCAGATTGTATTTTCCTGAAACACATTCTATATTCCAGATAAATTTCACCATAACAAGTACATGAACAGGTTTGCTATACAATTAGCAGTTAATGTAATAAAAACTGCTTTCACATGCAATACATTATTACACAGCATGAACCCTTTTTAATATTGGTCCAATGTTATGGAATATCCTTTCCAAGGAAAGCATTTTTGCCATGATCACTTTTCAATAATCAGATTAAGATTTGAAATGAAATTGTGTGTTTCTTTTTCATGCTGCCTTCATAGTAATAGCTTCGGACTGATGCACTGAGGTTTCTTTTCATGTAGCTGATGGAAGAAATATCCACCTGATTCAGTTCCAGGCTAGGAGAAAGAAGCTGGGAACATGGAGGCTGATTGGAAATATGGTTCATTGATGAAGCAAAACCACATGTTTGTGGTTCTGGGCAGCTGACAAAATGGAGTTGAAAGTGGGGGGTTTTTTATACACACTTTGGGTTTTGTATTTGAGCTTCCTGTTCCTGTGCAAGAACATGTCCTTTAATATTCTATTGGCTGTTGTCAGATTCCTATGGAGTCATGTAGGGATCATGTAGGGGTTATGCAGTGGTTATACCTGGTTCTGAAGGCAAAAGAGGAAATGCAAATCCTAGGTGCTTGTCTGAGCTATTTTTATCAACATTTTGTTTGTTGTTTATCTGACTTTCTGTCTTGATCCAGTCATTCTGAATGGATTATCAAATCTGCATTTCTAAAAGCTGGCCTCCTTAGTTTCTGCTTGGGGCAGGGAAATTGGGGCTGGTTTCTGAACAGGCTGGCCCAATCTTTCTTAATAGGCACAAAATATCTGCTGGGGGTTATTAAGACTGAGTATGCTTTCTGTCTTTTTTTTTTTAACATGTTTCTCCATTAGGAAAATATAATATTCTGCCTTTTTAATATTTCCCAAAACATTTCATTCTTCGGGGGGGGGGGGGGGGGGGGCAGGTGCTGACTTTCTACATAGCTTACTAAAGAAAAGCCATTCCCAATTCACCATAAAACACAGGAATAAAACTAAAACTAAAATAATTGACCAATCAACAGAATTTGTTTAACACCATGCCCCATTTTAAGTGTCTTACTGTGTAGTGCAGCCGGCAGCAGAATTGGACAGTGGGGAAGAACAGGGACCAATCAGGGAGTCTGGAAAGGACTTGGACGAGGATCCTGCATCCAATGCAGAGATGGGACCAGGACCATCTGGGAGTGGGGTGCTGACTTCAGAGCCTCCAGAGTCTGGCAGCAGCGAGGCAGAAGAACCAGGGGAGCCTGTTCCCTGTGCACATGTGCGCAGATCTGCTAGAAGCCGAGAGAAGCTGAAACAAAAGGGGCAACTCAGGAGTAAGGCTGGGAGGTGATTGCCCCTCCCATAAAGTATAAAAGTCAGGCCAAGATGATGAAACCTTTGCAGGAAGCAAAGTAATTCAATCGGTTCAGAGTCATCCTTGAAGCTCTTTGTACTTCAGTTGGGTTTTTTTGTACTTCGGTTGGTTTCTTTTTTAGTTCAATTGATATTCCTGTTTTTGGCAGTACTTCACAGAACTGAAAGGTGTGTGCTTATCTTGGGGGACTGTTTGAGAGTAATTCTGGCTGAGAATGAAAACAATTCCCAGCATTGCAATAAAATAAGTTTTGCTTTTAAAATAAGTTTGTGTGTGATTACAGTTTACAAAGCCTGGGTCAGAATACTTACAAAGGGCTTAAGAGGCCAGGGGAGATGACAGGGCATCCAAATTTCTGGGGAGATGCTGTTCCTCAGGACAGGCACTATGACAGAGAAGGCATAACTTTTTGATCCAGCAAGACATTGTTTAATAGAAGGAACTTGGAGCATACCCTCCCTGCCAGATCTGCTGGGACAAGCAGAAACAATTGGAGACAGATAGATGGTGAGAGAGAGAAAGGACAAGGGTTATCAGACCTATATGGAAAAAAAATGCCTTGGAATTGATGGAATAAAGGTCATCCTCATTTAAGTATCTGTGGCACAGAAGTTCCAAGGACAAGTCATTATTTTTCAAAGTATATACTGAATGTCTCTGTAAATAATTCATTTGTTCATTCTTCATTACTGAGTGAGTTTGATGAAAACAACATTTTTAATACTTATTTCTATTAACAAAGCTGAAAGGAGAGGGTATTTGGGTTTTTTTTCCCCCATTTGTTTTTTACTCTTAATAATTCTGCATTTGGCAACAGGAGACTATCTCACTTTTTACAAGCAGAAAAAATGAAATAGTAGTGTTGATAGGCTTCATTTATGGCCATAAAGCATCACTAGAAAGAAAACATTATGTTATGTGACAATCTTAGGGAGAATCTCTATAAAATGATGTACAGATGGTAGTTATCACCAGAAAGATTGTCAAATATGTATAAAGGGAGTTCAAATATATTATGTTAGAAATATAAACACCAAGCAGGGACTTTTATGGACTTGTAAAACAAGCTAGAACTGAAATACATATCTCAATTCAAACTTTGAAGGTCAAAATACAGTTGAGACCAGTGATATTTTCTGTTAGGGTTGATGGATAAAAGTTTGGAAATATTGCATGGCATTTTGTTCTTATATTTGGTGATGGCAGCAAGACTTTTATAATCCCATCGTTGGCATGACTTAACAATATCTGTGGTAGAAGAATGGTTATTAAAACTGGAGATAATGTTATATCCATCCCCTTCTGTTGAAAGAGGGCTGTTCAATTTTGACATAGATGGCCTCTTTGACCCTTCTTTCAAATCAGCGGTCCTCTCTGTCCAAAATGTGGGCTTTGCTGTCTTCAAAAGAGTGGCTTTTGTCTTTTAAATACAGATAGACTGCTGAATCTAGTCTTGATGGGTTTCTTCTCCTGTGTTGTGCCATGTGTTTATGAAGTGATTGTTTTGTTTTCCCAATGTACAGATCTACACATGGCTCACTGCATTGTACTGCATATACCACATCGCTTAGTTTGTGTCTGGGTGTTTTATCCTGGGGGGAGAGGGGCAATGGGTAGAATACTTTAATGATGTGAGATAAATGCTTGTCAAAAAGAGAAGATTACAGCCTCTCTCTTTTTCAATGAATCTGGTGTGATCCATTGTTTGACTCCTCACTTTAATAGGCATAGATGGAATAGCTATAGCATCAAATTTAGGGATCTGAGCTTGTACTCTCTTATTCAGAAGTGCTATTATTTGTGGAGAGGACAATTTACTTATGATCACCAGTAGAGGTCAGGCAGGATGGCTTCAGCAAGATGCAGAAAGATGCATTACAGAGAAAGCTCTTTTCTAGAAGCAGGAGATAATAATTTGTAAATTCTACAGAGAACTAGTTAGCCCATGTTGAACCTTTCAAGGAAGCAACTATAGAGAGGGCAAGTTAACTGGCCTTTCTTCATGGAGACAAAGGCAGATATCAATCTGGAGTGATGATCCAGTTGACATTCGCTTTTGTCTTTTCTGAGAAATAATATTGAACTTGACAAAACCAGCCATTTCCAGCTGAAAAGGTGCTATCTGGAAACTGTAGATAAACATAAATTCTAAGAAAATAGGTATAAAACAATGCAATTTTAACTGTTCCATAAAATGAATAGAATGAACGGAATGGAATGCATAAAAACCAAGGATCAAGTCGTGAAAGCATAATTTGCATACAATACTATGAAATCAACTCTGAAAATTAACTAGAACAAATTCGAGCCTGCCTTGATTAAACATTGGAAGACAGAAGACAGGAAGTAAGTTTTTTAACATAAAAAGGAATGACTTATACATGTAGAAACACATACTGGCTTATGCAAGAAGATACCTGTCATCCAATCTTGGAAGGCCATCACACATCCAGTTGACCAAAAATTTCCTGCCAATTTTTTTTCAGTTACAAAGTTAGATTCTCATTCAAGACTGTCAGCCCAAGACTATAGCAATTTGTTTCAAGCAATGACTCAAAGATAGCATAGAGTATTCACAAGCAGGAAATGAAGACAATCATTATTTGAAACCATGCTGCTCCCAATTTAGATGTATTACTAAGTCTTCTAGATCAGCAGTTGCTAACTGGTGGGCTGCGGCCTACTGATGGGCCATGAGAAAATTTTGGTGGGCTGCAGAGAAATCTCACCAGAGCACCCCTCCAAAGCAATTAAGGCTGCGCAGAAACACAAGGCTGCTCAGCCCACATGGCCCGCGGAACCCTCCCCACCCACTCACTCCTTACCCGGCAAACTTGTCTGCTAAGTTGGTATTTTTCTTTTTTCTGACCATCATCTGTTTTGCTGTGCCGGGAGATTTAGATTAACTAGGAAGCAGGAAATGGTTGGATTTCTTGCTTTCTAGCTAACCACACCCAAACCTCCCTTAGGACTGATGGTTTGCTTGCAAGCAAATTCAGTGCAGACTCACGGCAAGCAAATTTGAGAGACTGAGCTAGCTGATGATTCTGTGAGCAACTCAATCTGCCTGCTTTGCCTGATTTTAGATAAAAGTTGCATTTTTATAAAAAAAATTCAATTTTTTATATACATGGTGTGTTGTGAGTTAATTTTGTGAGTTTGCTTGCTAGCAAATTTTATGAGTTTGCTTGCAAAAAAAGTTTATGTGACAGACTGAGCTAGCCAATGACAGATAGATAGACTTCTGAATGAATCTGTGATTCTGTGAGCAACTCAATCTGCCTGCCTGCTTTGCCTGCTTTTGGCTAAAAGTTGCTCTTTTTCATAAAAAAATCAATATTTATATAAATATTTATAATATTTACATACAAGCCATGCCCAGCCAGTCACAAGATCACCAAACCACACCCACAAATTAGGCCATGCCCACAGGACCAGTTAGTGGTCCCTGGGATCTAAAATTATGAGTTTGGTGGTCCCTGAAGTCCAAAAGTTTGGTGACCCCTGTTCTAGATTAATAACCTTAAGCAGACCTATTTCCAATGAAGATGCCAGTCCTTTTTTAAAGTCACCCAAATTAGTGATGACTATTACATCTTGCTTCAATGATTCTAAGAACAATACAAGCAGAAATGACTTCATGATAGCATCAACCTCATTGTCAAAAAGGGTGACTTTGACAAGCCACAATGGAGGTGACAACAGGTGGGATCATCAGAACGAGAGAAGCCAACTCATATTGGAGAAAGAATTCCAAATCAATCCTAAAAGAAGACAATTTCTCCATTATTTTAATACTTGTTTATATTTTATTAGAGCCATATTGTATTTCAGTTTTTAAATTTTAATATTTTATGTTGTCTCATACTTTGTACCTTGTATATGTGTTTTTATTGGCTGTTCACCGCCCCGAGTCCCTTCGGGGAGAGGGGGCGGTATATAAATCAAATAAATAATAATAATAATAATTATTGCCCCCACACACATACACACACACAAACCCCTGAATGAGCAAAGGCTGTTAGGGGGTAACATAATGAGAAGACATCATATCATATCAGAACATATCAAAAAGCACTCTGGAAGTTATTTGGAAAGAACACTGAGCTTTCACAAGTAGATCAGGAGCTATTGACCTGGTCAAATCAAAATTGCAGAGGTCTTTGATGGTCCTAGTATTGAAAGAGGAGTTCCTCACTTTAGAAATGCATATATGATCCATGGACACATGCTACCCAAACAATGGCACTTGAGCAGCATTAATTTTGAAAATGGTAAAGAAATATGTAAACTTAGATGAGTAAAAAGAAAAATTGTTTCCATTGTATCTGAAGTTTCTTAAGGTCAGATTCATTAAACTGAGAGTTTAAAATTCTCAACAATGATGCCATGGCCTCATTGGATGTCAAAGATACAACCTAGGGGCACCTTAAAAATGTAAACTTTGAATTCTTATAATTAAGTCATTACAGGTAGACACACACATTATAGAAGAAATGTTATTTTATTTATAAAATATAAATATATATCTTCTATATTCTCCAGAAATAACATACACTGGATATCTAAATTTTAATGGGTTAATGGATTTTTAAGCCTCCGTTAAAAAATATTACATTGTTTGAAAGCCTGTATGAAGTAAGGTTTTTTTTATTACAAAAACCAAACAGAGGTATGGGACAATTGCAAGTACGTAGTTTGCTTGGTCAATGAGAAGTAACAATAGTCCTTCCATAGGATATCAGGGAAGTGCATACCATGAGCCATTCTAAAATTCATAATAGATCAATCACTTTGTTAGTAAAAAGAGAATGTCATCCAAAAATAAGCAAGACAGGGATGACTACATAAAGTAAGATTTCTAGCTGGAGAGTTAATTAGCAATATTACTCAGTGTAGCGATGAATTAATCATGTTTCAGAATGTCGTTAGCTAATAAAGTACTGGCACACAGCAAGATGAACAACAATTTCTTGGTAAAATACAAGTCATGTTGCTGACAAACTTTGATCCTAATTTGAGAGACTTTGACATTCTAAAATATTGCTAAAGCAGAAATTAATAGCTAGATCACACAGTTGCAAAGGCTGATTCTTCCTGTTTGTATTGCTATAGTAAAAATATTTGGCAGCAAAGTAGAACAAGATATATTTTCAAAAGTTCCTTCTTTCGCAGTACCATTAGCTGACCGATTGATGAAGATGTTGCTACAGTGTTGGGACAATAAAAGGATTTGTTTCATCAGTGGAAAAGTAAACAGTGGTATTCTAACAACACATTGCCTCCTACTTTTTGGTACATTCGTTATAAAAGCAGTTGTACAGGAGTTGAAACTGTATTAGACAAAATCATGAAAATGGTGAACTATACTATTGTTGATGATCAAAACTCTGTCAAGAACTTTGAAGTACTCATCTCTAATGATCTAAGTGCTAGAGCCCATTGAAACTACACAGCCAAAAAGGCATTAAGAGTTATTAACCTAATCCTACGTAGCTTTTTCTCTAGTAATATTACACTACTAACTAGAGCATACAAAACATTTTCTAGACCAACACTCGAATACAGTTCATCAGTCTGGAACCCACATTATGTATCTGATATTAACACAGTTGAGAAAGTCCAGAAATATTTCATAAGAAGAGTTCTCCACTCCTCTACTCGTTGCAGAATACCTTATGCCACCATTGAAATTCTAGACCTAGAAAATCTAGAACTTCGGTCCAATCTAAGTATAGTATATAAAATCATACTTTGCAATGTCCTACCTGTTAATGAATAGATACAAACTCAAGGTTAATCGCACCAAATTTAATTGCAGGAAATACGACTTCAGCAATAGAGTGATCAATGTCTGGAATACTCTACCTGACTGTGGTTTCTTCCCCAAACCCCAAAAACTTTAACCTTAGACTTTCTACTATTGACCTCACCCCTTTCCTAAGAGGTCTGTAGGGGGCGTGCATAAGCACACCAATGTGCCTACTGTCCCTGTTCTATTGTTTCTTTTATTTTTCTTATATGTATCCATGTATTCATAACTATGTTTTTACTTATACCTATTATCTTGTAAGCAATTGACAAACCACATAAAATAAATAAATAAATATATTAAAAGTAGCTCCATTCATGTTAGCTCGTCAAGAACTTGGAACAATTCATTTGAATTTTCTCCTCCAAACAAAAGTCAGATAGCTAACAAAAATAGTGTTGTCATGAATACCTAACCTGAAGAATGAGATGCCTACTTTCTTTACTTTACAGCACCAAGAAGAATTTGGTGAGTCATTGGCAGATGATATTTGATCTGCCAAGTTATATTACTTAGCGGATAATCCTTCAACATTTCAAGAAGATAATCACTGACATGCAGAGCAAAGCTAGATGGGCTACCTTTTTCTCCTCCAGACAATTAAATTATCTGAAACAGAATACATACCATGATTGCAATTTGAAATTAAAGGAAATGGAAGTGGCTCTGGATGACTTTTGGTTGCAAGTGGAAAATTAATATCCAAAATAAGTGCAAAATAAGCCTCTCATGCAACTTCCAACATCTCATCTGTATGAGTTTGGGGTTTTCTGTACTCATAAATGTAAAAAAATGACACAGAGGGAGAGATTACAAATAGATAAGGAACAAATTAGTGGGGGATTTTGTCCATATATTGTCAGAAAGGGCATCCGGCCAGTAAATGTTCAACTCCATCGAGTCGCCCCAAAACTATCCCAAATTAAAGGATTATAGGGTTATAAAAAGGGAGTTTATTGCTTAATATCAAAAGAGTGTGCAAATCTCAGGTATCCCATATACTGCACTGGTTGTTAAGGAAGAAGTTGCATCACAACAAATTTCTGATTGTTGTTTCATAGTCATTTAAAAAATGTAATTATTCCAATAATGTAAGCATATATCACAATTAATCGATTTTGAAGGCTCCTGATTTATTTGCTACACCTTTTATTGAGATTGTAATTGCAGTTAAAGAATCTTCTGAAAATAAAGTTTTCTTAGGCTTATCTTTAGAGCCCTATACCTTCCACGGTTATAGTTTTTTCTTTTTGATATATAAAGGGAAAACTTTTGTTCCAGACAAATTACGCTGAATTTGCACCACATTGGACCATAACTTAGTTTGACTGAATTGAGTGGTGCAAATTTGGATACTCTGATTTTCCAAATTTAGGTAATAATTCAGCAAATTGTATGAACCTGGCTTAGTTGGTTGCTTATTTGTTTGTTTATTTATTAAATTTATGTTCCAGGTTTCATCTGGGTGCTCAAGGCATTCCTTCCTCCAATTTTTCCCTGCAAAAATAACCCTATGATTTAGGCTATGCTGCAAAACAATGAGTGACTCAAAATCACCCAGGGAGCATCCGTGGCTAAAGGCGGACAAGAATCTGTCTAAAACAGGGTGTCAAACTCGATTTCATTGAGGGCTGCATCAGGGTTGTGTTTGACCTCAGTGGGCCAGGTGGGTGTGGCCAACTCAAAGTCATCTGTGTTGTGAAGGCCTCCTCAGCCCCTTTCCAGAGAAAATGGAGCTTAGGGACTCCGTTTTTGCTGGCAGAAGGGTGAAGGAGGCCATCACGGCCGAAAATGGATTTTGGAGAGCCACGCACAGCCCTCCTGAGCTCCGTTTTTGCTGGCACAGGCACTGTGGGCTGGTCCTTTGTTGTTTCTAGGGCAGCCCCGTGGGCCAGATCTAAGCATCTCGCGTGTCAAATCTGGCCCTCGAGCCTTGAGTTTGACATTTCTGCTCTAAACCCTTTGTAGTCCAACTCTTTAAACCACTATATTATCTTAGCTACTATCAACTATAATTCATTCAATAAACCATAATTTAATGCAACAGGAGAATCAAAGCCCAGAGTTTTGCGTGAAGGGAATTGCTATGCACTGAATGGTGTGTCATCTGAGTTTTCAATTGTCCCACACTGTTTTTTTCATAGGCTTATAGCTGCCCAACTAGAGTGAATAGGAGGTTCATCAATTTTTTTCTCTTCTATTTTGTATGAATCTGCTTTGGCAGCTTCACATTTTTCCACAAACAGAGTAAGATTCTTTGACCTCAAATCATAAAGCAATACTAACAATTAATTGTATAAGAAGTGTTTTTGGCAGACTTCAGGAACAATAATAGACTATTATTTTGTTGCTGAATTGGCCAAGATTTTCATTGTGGCTTCACTAACTAATTTCATCAAATAAGGGTAATATAGATATATGGCACATGTAAAATACACTATAATGGAGTTTTTATACTCTAGATGACAAGATGCTCCCGAGCTTTGACTATAATAGCATTAAGTTAGAATATGCCAATTTAGAGGATGCCATAATGTCCATTTGGAGGGGGAGGATGTAGGAGATACTTAATTTCTTCTTCTTGTTGTGCCATATCTGTCATCAGAAAGGATGGAGTCAAATGCACCATCAGTTTGGAGTCTCTACATCCCCATAAGAGACCCAAGTCCAGCCTCCCCCCTTGAAGTCCATTGACTCTTATCTGGTGCCAATTCACCTTGACTATTAACAGTTCAGATTCTTGGGTACAGACAGCATGAAATAAACTTGTAATACAGATAGGCCTTGACTTATGACCACAACTGAGCCCAAAATTTATGTTGCCAAGTGAAATATTTGTTAAGGGAATCTTGCTCCATTTTACAACCTTTCTTGCCAGTTGTTAAGTGAATCACTGCAGTTGTTATTAACAGTTGTTAAGTGAATCTGATTTCTCCATTGACCTTGCTTATCAGAAGGTCAAAAAAGGTGATCACATGACACCGGGACTCTGCAACCATCATAAATATGAACCAGTTACCAAGCGTTCGAATTTTAATCACATATCCATGGGGATGCTGCAATGGTTGTAAGTGTGAAAAATTGTCATAAGTCACTTTTTTCTGTGCCGTTCTAACTTTGAATGGCCACTGTAGAAAGTTAGCACCCATCCCTCTTCTAGAACAAGGGTCTTCAAACTTGGCAAGTTTAAGATTTGTAGACTTCAACTCCAGAATTCCTGAGCTAACATGTCTAAAGGAAGAATTCTAGGAGTTGAAGTC
The DNA here is from genome assembly GCA_023653725.1 of Bungarus multicinctus. Lineage (NCBI taxonomy): Eukaryota > Metazoa > Chordata > Lepidosauria > Squamata > Elapidae > Bungarus > Bungarus multicinctus. Next base: position 63,867,705 of record CM042848.1, read on the forward strand.
CAAAAGTCTTAAAGCTGTCAAGTTTGAAGACCTCTATCCTAGAAGAATGAAATATCCTAGGAAATATTTAAAAGACAGGATATTATATCTCCCTGGTTTAGAAAAGGAGATATATGCTCTTGGAAAGCAGCCCCTATCTTTGTTAATAGCCCCAGAAAGACTAGGCCATCCTATCTACAACAAAAGACATTCACCCTCAGAACCTGATAGGATTAGCCTCACTCAAAATCCAAACCAGGACAAAGCCATTAAGCCATAAAAGAAATTGCCCAAAGCTCCTTCATTACATCACCCAGCAAGATTCAACCAAGCCTGGGACTCAAGACAACCTACAAAGTTTACCCTGCATGGCCCCATGGGAGTCTGACAACCAATTAGAAAACATTTCTTTCACAGGAACAGGAAGAAAGTTCAAAGCCCAAGAGAGGGTATAAATAATACTCACTGTCCACTCCATGTGGTCAGCTACCCAGGACTTCAAACCATGTGGTCCTGTTCACCATTAAACCATCCTTCTAAGTAAGTCTACATTGTCTTCCAATGTCTTTCTTCCCACTTGGAACTGAATCCAGATGGACATTTCTTCCAACATCACTAAACAAACTATTGTAAGTCAAGGACTACCTGTACTTTTGAACTGAATCCTGGTTCCTGACTTCTTGTATCTGTGGGGAGGGTATATGGTATCAAGATGAATAAAATGATCCAACTCAAGCAAAATACCAGAATTTTGCCACTAGTTTCAAGAAACATATGTAACTTTGCCGCTGAAGCAAACAGTGAAGTTGTTAGAAATACATCTCCCTATACTATGAATATGGATTCCTTCCTGTTTATCTCCATGGTAAGTGATCAATATCCCAGACGCTGCTAAGAAATTAAAACATGGTATGAATAAATCATCACAGACATTGAGAAGGTAGCATTGAATCGTAATTGCTTTGCAAAAAGTGGAAGAGGTGGCAACAATTGACACATTATCACTTTGCCTTTTATGCTGGATCCTATGTTGCTCCCTGGTTGGAATTATCACTGTACCCACAGAAGAGAATATTCGTAGCTCAGAATTGGACTGTGGACTCCTTGGTGCTGTCTGAGCTTGATTGTTTTTTTTCAGGCATTTCATTACCCAATTAGATAACATCATCAATGCTCTGATGATGATCTCATTGGGTAATTAAATGTCTGCAAGAAAACAACCAGGCTCAGAAAGCAACCAAGGACCTCATGATTATCACTGTAAAAGACATAATATGTCTTTTTTCTCCTTCCCTTTCCCTTCCCTTCCCTTAACTTCCCTTTCCTTTACAAAGTGAATGAAATATTTCCTACTCGGGTTTCTGTGCATGGTCTTTTAGGAAATACAGTATTGGCAAGACTTAGTGAAGAATAGGAAAACTTTAAATAAGAGAAGAAATAACCTGGGCTGGTCTAGACAATCATATGGAAGCATTAGATGGAAAAAGCAGAACTGCATCTGATTGGACTGGATTCAAGTAAATTGAGAAATCCTAGCTCTTTAATAAAGCACTTACTCTGCATATTGAATGACAGAGTCAAAAACCTCTCCTTTATGGCCACGAGGACCTATTTTACAGGCCTTTCAGACCTTCAGGCTATCTTCATAACATTTCGCCTGTCAATACAGAAGAGTATTCATTCTAGCAAGGTTCAGTTCATTCTGACAGAGGGACGGTTTAACAATGTCCTTTACTTGGAGTGATTTTGTATCTGTTCAGAGTTACCTATTGAGTCAATTACCCATCTTTTAATCCATTGATTATTTTATAGTAATCAGCGTGCAGCTCTTATATCTACTTCTTCCTAGCTGTAGTGGTTTATCAGTTACAGAAATTGTTCAGTTCTTACTTTCAGATTTTTCAGTGAAAGTCTGCTCAATTGCTATTATTGCCTTTAGAACAGGGGTCCCCAATCCCTGGGCCATGGCCCACTACCAGGCCAGACTATTCAAAACCAGGCCATGCAAATGGTGGGTTGGCATACACGTGCGGGTGCACAACTCGACTTATGCAAGCGGCGGCTAGCGCACACGCATACATGCACTCGGCTCAATCTGCACAAGTTGAGCTGCATGCACATGCATGGTGGACTGTGGCTTGCGCAAGTTGAACTGCATGCACACACACAGGTGTGCTGGCTCACCACTCACTTGGCCCAGTTCCCCTCTTCCCCAACCCTCAGCCAGGCCACTAAGCCACAAAGGTTGGGGACCACTGCTTTAGAAAAGTTGGGATTTAGCCTTTGTTTAAGAGAGCTGTATGAGGTTTTCCAAAAGCTAAATCCCAAATCTTCTAAAGGCAATTCTGGTTTGTTGTTGTCTTTTGGAATAGATTGTCTAAATCTTCTTCCTCATTTTGTGTCTTTCCACTGCATTAATCCAGAAAGGCTATTTCTTTCTTTCTTTCTTTCTTTCTTTCTTTCTTTCTTTCTTTCTTTCTTTCTTTCTTTCTTTCTTTCTTTCTTTCTTCTTTCCTTCCTTCCTTCCTTCCTTCCTTCCTTTTCTGTCAAATTTCTACACCACCCATCTCACTCAAGTGGACAGTTTACAACAACACAATAAAACAATATTTGACTAAAAACACAGTCCAAAAACAATTAAAAACAAGGTTGAAATATACAGGTTGAAAGTGAAAGTTTTTATTTATTTTACTTTGTTTATAATACTTTTTTCTTACTTTTTGGTCTTTGATTAGACTTGAAAAAATTAAGCAAATTGCATGTTGAAAATCCCTGCTTAAAATTTATACTATCTTCCTTATAAATTTCAGGGTTTGAATATGTCATCATTCCCATGTCTCAACATCATAGGTTTGACCCTAGTATCTAAAGTTACAACATAGGAAAAAAATCTGTCCAAAGTCTTGGGAAGCTAACGTCACTAAAATTTAACTGAACTTTGGTGGCCAGACTCAATTATAAAGAACCTTTTTATACAGCGAAGCTTCCACAAGGCTTATGTCAGTTTCATTTAAAAGTTATTTACCATCTGGATGTAAAACATAGTTGTCTGTCTTTATTTTGTCCAATAGGCCTATTCCTCTTTCCTGTTCTCGCTTCCTAAAGAGTGAATGACCAAGGATTCTATAAAAACGTATCTTGATCATGCTTTATATTTGCAGAATCTCTGGAGTTAACTACAGCTCTTACTTATCGCTTCCAGAAAAATATCTTGAAGATCCCACTTTGCATTCCCTTCAGGTTCCTTCAAGCATCCTGAACTTCTTCTTTTTTTAACTATATTGTAGCAATTAGGGATAAAATGAGGAAAGAGAAGAGGATTAGACTCTCAGCCTATTTTGAAAACCGCTGTACCTGTCCAGCAGAACTATTTTAATGACTTTTCTGTCAGTCAGCTGCAACAACATGTGCTGAAATTGTAGTCTGTGTACCCAGGCATTTTAGTTACAGTTAAAATGTATTTTTAATGGCACTATCTCGGAAGAACTTTAGAAGCTTGCCAAAAAAAAAAAGAGGAGGATTACATGTGTTAGGTCTGAACCTGCTTATTTAACAGAGTAAAAACAAAACTTGGTTTAACATGAGATATGAATCCAACCCTAATTTGGATCTCAGATTTCTAAACCCATTTGCCTTTGAACCATTCATCTGCACAACCTGAACATTTATAAATAAAGATCAGTTCAAAGGCGCTGTCGGCCTCTAGTAAATCTGCACAAATTGTGCTTATTTTGTAATAGTTATATTAAACATTAGAATTGCTAGGAAGAGGAAACATGGCATAATACAATCCCTCACAGCCAATGGTGGTATGCTGCCAGTTCGCACCGGTTCTAGTGATCTGGTAGCACCAGTCAGCAATTGGCTCCGCCCACCCAGCCCCACCCTTTTCTGTCCTAAATTTCCTTTGTTTGTAGCTCAGCTGATAGGTGCAGCAGAACGAATTGCATGCCTCAGCTGTTTTACTCACCAACGCTGATGGTAATCATGCTTAAAATTGCCCGTTTTAGAATGCTCCGTGCGCGCCCACAGAACCAGTAGTAGAATATTTTAAATTTCACCACTGCTCAGAGCCTCCAGGGTCTGCAAGTTAAGAGAAATAAAATAAATGTTTAGATTCCAGGGAAATGCTATTGTGTCACTTCTACAACCAGCAAGGGGATAATTCCTTATTAGTGCTGCTACAGTGAAGTTAATTAGTTAAGAGGCAGCCACCATAAATCCAATCATTGAACTGGAAGAGGCTATCTGGACCATTGATTTCAATCCCCAGTTCGATTTTAGAATCCAAATTTAAGCATCTTTCAGAAATATGTCTCCAGTCCCTGTTTAAGGGCATTCAGTAAAGAGGAACACACAATGTCCCCAAATAGTTGGCTCCATTATCAAATTATTCTTACTGTTAAAGCATTTTTGACTTGGTCAATGCATCAAGAAAGATGCAACTGACTAGCAGCCTGTATTCATTAGTAATCTCTATAAGACTCTTCCCCTTGATGCTTCCCCGTGATATTTAATACACCCAACACTAGTTAATTTGAACTGCACTTTAGTGAGCCTTTCAGAAGCACAATGCAACACTTCCCCCATCTGGATCCAAGCTGAGCTTTTCTTTGATCAGTGGGCAAGAACTGTACAAAACTGTACTAGAAACAAAGGCATGCTGATGAAGAAATGGTGGGAGGAGGAGGAGGAGGAGGAGGAGGAGGAGGAGAAGGAGGAGGAGGAGGAGGAGGAACAGGGGAAGGGTGAAGAAATGATGTTCCCTTCTTCAAAACCTGGGGGAGGAGAACACAGGCCATGCCATATAAATAGCTGTCACTGAAAGCAGTGCTGTCTCGGCATTCAGGAAAGAGGAACCACTGCATTAATTATCAAGTAATTTAGAAGCTGCTTAAATAAGGAATGGAAGCAAAAACATACCAAGGATAAAAATAACAAGGCTAACATATGAAGCAATGCAAAGCTGCTGATTAAAACCTACCACCTGCCATGTAGAGTGGCACCTGGTATTGAGAGCGACCAGAATAGCAGCTGCGTGTTTGGAGTAATGAATGTCATGGCAGTGTTCTCGCCCCCACCTCCTGTCTCTGTTATGTAAGGTGTAAGGCAAATGTGAACTAAACTGATGGCAAAATAAGACTTTTGTTTGAAAAAAAAGTGGGTGAAAATGTCATTTAGAGATGGGAGAAAAAAGAAAAAAGTTTAAAATGAAACCTTGCAAGAGTCTGAGACTGAGTTATGATTGGCAAACCCTGTTGCTGCTTGGTAAATACAGTGTGTACCTTAGAAAATTTATTATGTAAATTACATGAAATGTTTAAAATGTTCATTCTTAAGTACAGTTCTTTCTTTTAAAAAATAATAATAAAAACATGTTGTAATTGACATATGAGGCATGTTTTGGTGCAACATGGGTGATCTTTGATCTGGAGACATGTTTCTGCATATGTGAAAATCCAGCACAAGATCAGTTCCACAGAAGTCTGTCTTAACCTTTATATCAAGGCAGACTATCCACAACATTTAACTTACTCTCAAAACTTCCCTCATTTTCACCAATGCTCAGCACTGGCTGACACATCTACAAGCAGGCCACTTGCTCTGCCACTGAGCTACGTGAGCTGTTACTGTGAATATTAAGTATTGCAAAACCTCAGCTTTCTATCATGTAGTCTCAATGTCCTAGTTGCCTTCTGAATGAAGTCTTATAGGATCCCAGCCCTCAACCCCATTTGGGACCAATGAGCACATTCAAAACTTTGAGAATGTGTTCTGCAAATCCACATATGAAACCCTTGATGAAGTTGTTCCCTCCACAACTCTCAAAACTATTAGCATTTTAGTTTACCAATGACTTGTTATTGTGACTGCAACCCAAGTTCTGTGATATCTCTAATCCTTGCCTCCTGGTAGATGGAAGGTTTCATGACTAAAGAGTCTCACTGGCACATTTTTCACTGTAGTGATTTACCAACTATTACAGTTTTTCCTTCGTTGTCTTGCAAGGCTGTCTGCATTCTACCTGCCCACCCCTCAAGGGATCCACCGTCCTGTTTTCTCTTCTAAAGTATTTTTTTTCTTCTCCTGGAGGCTCAAAGACTGTTTCTTCTTGATAGTGCAAAAAATATTTCTACCTTCCAGTAGTACAAATTAATTTTTATATCTCTTGCTTCTGATAGAAGTCCATTGGCTTGCACCTTACTTTTCTTATAGAACGTTGTTTTCATTTGATGTTTCTGTTATATTGCCTCTCCTTGGAACTGATAAATCTTTCTCTTCTCTCATCAGATAGCAAGTCTTTTAACTTTTACTTCAAGGACCACCACAAGCTTGGAGTCTTTGCAAATATATATCAGGTTGTTTCTAGGAAGGAATGAGAACTTGTCTAAAGCATTTCAGGTCATACCACCATTCCCTATCATTTATCTTCCATTTTTGTTGTTATTTTATTAGGCTCTTGTGCTAGCCAAGTACACTTAGAGTGAAAATTTATTAGGAACCTCCCTTGTTGAACTTCATTGGCCAACTCTTGTTTGCTTTTCCTGTATGCTCACTTTACAAGCTGTTTTGTTTTTCCAATGCTTAATGCACAAGCAAAGTCATTGCGGACTAAGTCATAGATGACTTAGCCATGACTGTTAAAAGTGACAAACGGCCTCAATACTAACACCTTGCAACAGACAATACATCCATCTTGAGCATGCAGCTGCTGAACACACATTCGTACAAATCCTATCCAATAAATCAGAGGAGAAATAAGAAAGCTGGAAAATATTTATCTTCTGAATTAACACTGGTTTGATTCTTTAACTGTCTAAGGAATTCTGGGAATCTCAGCTTACCAAAGTGTTAAAAATTACTATTAAAAGATTTCTCCTTTCTGCTTCTAAATGATATTGTCAGGCTTTCAAGAAAATAAGGAACAACCCATTTAGGTCCATAGAATTAATTAATTAATTCATATATTAATTAATTAATTAATTCAACTTGAATGGAGGCCCATCTCAACAAGTGAGTCTGAGCAGTGAACAAAATTAAAAATAAAATAAAAACAATTACAATAATACAAAAATTAAAGTACATAATATCTGTAAGTAAAGAAATACACCATAATCACTAAAATCAGAAAACAGATCTCTGCACACATTCAGGGCCCCAGGCCCAGCTACAGAGCCATGTCTTATACTCCTGGAAGCACATTGGCAACCAATGCAGCTCATGAAATAGTGTTATATGTCAATGGTTGCCAACCAATGGGCCGGGGACCACTGGTGGTCCATAAGAAAATTTTGGTGGTCTGCAGAGAAATGTCCCCCCCAAAGCAATTAATCCAGGCTGCACAGGAACACAAGGCTGTGCCGTCCACATGCCTGCCCACCCACTACCTCACCCGTTCGGCCAAGCACAAACCTTACCTTGAATAGAACCATGAGAGCTGGAACTGGAAGGTAAGACCAATAGCGGTGGAGAGTGGCTTGCTGAGGTTGGTGCTCCTTCACCCGGGTGCACTGGCCTGTCATGGACTGTAGCAGCTGCTCCAGGATGACCAAAGGGCCAGTCCTGTGACTATTGCAGCTCTGGAATATGGGACCGACTTTCTCACCAATGTCAGCAAGCCACCTTCAGTCAAAATTCATATTAGTGGTCCACGGGATTTAAAATTATGAGTTTGGTGGTCTCTGAGGTCCAAAAGGTTGGCAACCGCTGTTATATGTGCCAAAGAATGAGCACTTTTAACCTCCAATGTTGCTGCATTCTGCATCAGGTGAATCTTCTGGATGTTCTTCAAGGTCAGCCTCATGTAAACCCCATTGTAATAATCCAGAAGTGCATCAGTGACACTGAGCAGAACCTCCCAGTTCAGGTATAAGTGCAACTGGCACAGAATCCAATAGTGTGTGAAGGCCTTCCTAGCCATGGCCTATTCTTTGAGTAGGAGCTGTAAATCCTGGAACCCTGAGATTGGGCACTGGGTCTGTTTTAGGCCATGCCACTTCATCCAAGACCAAGGATGGAAAGTCCTTGGCACCAGAAAGTCTAAATGCTGAAAGCCATTTAGTCTTGCTTGAGTAAATTGACATACTTGGAAAAAAAGAAAAGTCTAATAAAAATGATTCTTAAAAATAAACATGGCAATGCTGATCTATCCCATGCTACAGGGAATCAAGAGGGATAAAATATACAACAGATATGTTGGTCAAGAACCAATATATCAATTCTATAGAGATTCTAAAGCCAAAAAGTTATCCAAGCTGATCTGTAGCTCTAAAATCAAGAAGAAAGAAAGATCAGTATAAGAGAGTTGTTCCTCCCAGGAAGCCTGCTCTACTGCTCTTCTGTCATTCAGTCCCCCGATTCCTCCATTCAGCAGAAGTGCTTTATAGAGGCTGAAAATGTCATAAGAGCTAGTTCAGTTTCAGCTTCCATTCCCTAAGTTGAATTGTGGATCATAGCTGGCAGCTCAATCGCTTTGTCTCATCCCCTGACATCTCCACTTCCAAAGAACCCAAGGCAGACTTGACACAAGCTTTGTCAACTTTGATGTTGCTGGCACAACAGCCATTTCTGTTTGTGACAGATCTTTTTACAAAAGGCCTTTTTTTCTAATAAATTCTTTGGGTGCACAACCCTTTGCTTGCTTGGTGGCAAAGGCTTTCATTGCTGCTAGGACAAAATATTCGGTTTATCAGCAACAGAAACACTAAAACTCAACTCATTTTGATCCTTGTCAGCTGTACTCCAAACACAAGAACTATGCCTCTGTTCATTGATGCCCAGTAGTGTTTTGGTTCTCATCCAGTATAAAATGTGATTGTGCCACTTCGTTTGCAGCACAGCAAGATTTGATACACACACAAACACACAAACACACACACACACAGTGTTTCCCCCAAAATGAGACCAGGTCTTATATTAATTTTTGCTCCAAAAGATGCATTAGGGCTTATTTTCCAGTTAGATCTTATTTTCAGGGAAATATGGTACTAAATGTGTCTGTCTGGCTGACAATCTTAACTGGGACTTATTTTGGGGTATATTATCCTGAAAAATCATGCTAGGGCTTATTTTCTGGTTGGGTCTTATTTTGTGGGAAATACTATATGAAAATAAAACTTTGCAGATAAGAAAAATTCTAATGATACAGTCATAAAAGTCAAAACACTCAGTCATAAACTACAAGTACAAATAAACATTATATAATATACTAAGGAGGGATGTGGTGGCTCAGTGGCTAAGATGCTGAGCTTATTGATCAGAAGGTCAGCAGTTCAGCAGTTCGAATCCCTTGCGCCACATAATGGAGTGAGCTCCTGTTACTTGTCCCAGCTTCTGCCAACCTAGCAGTTCAAAAGCACATAAAAATGCAAGTAGAAAAATAGGGACCACTTTGGTGGAAAGGTCACAGCATTCCGTGTGCCTTCAGTGTTTAGTCATGACCACAGAGCTGTCTTTGGACAGTGCTGGCTCTTCGGCTTAGAAATGGAGATGAGCATTGCCCCTAAAGGAACCTTTACCCTTAACACACTAAAGGAATTAAATTTGGATGAGATACTAAAGTTGTTTTACTTATTTTATATATGTGCAAAATGACAATGCACATGCAGCAATGCAAATAGATTTTGCCCATTGAATTTAAAGTCCACAAAAACAAGATACTTTAAATCAAAGTTTTACTATTACTAGAATAAACAGAATCAACAAAATGTTTAACTGTATGTGACGGTGTTTGCCATCAGACTGAGGTATAATAAATGAAGAAAGGGCTGAAGAATGTTTCGTAACTTAGATGTAACCACTGAGAAGTCTGGCACAAGGCAGATAAACAAACAAATAAATAACACAAGTGTTAATTTGACAGTGTCCATGAGCAAAGTACTTATCCATCATTGTTGCACTAGACAAGCAAGTGATGCTGAAATGCAGTTCCGTAGTCATTTCCAATAATGGTGACATGTAAACCAGTCTATACTAGCTGATAATCTGTCCCCTTCTGAGTTTTAACATTATTAAAAAGATTGAATGTTCATGGTGACCCAGTAGGAGTTCAAAGTCAAAAGCACATGAGCTTTCATTGTCCTTCATGCACAATGCATACATGTACGTGTGTGTAGAAAGAGATACTGGATACTGAACACAGTGTAATGCAATTGACTCTTTTTTTTTTTTTTTTGGTCTCTGAATTCAGGGACCATAACTATCCTGGTCCAGATTATACTTGGTACCATGGATAAGGGGGATAAACCAAAGACAAACTAAATTATAAATTAAAGTGGTGTTCTTTAACAGCAATTTGAACCATAGTGGGATAATATGCTAAACACAACCACAGTACATCTTATTTAAGGAATGACATTTGCCTTCAGGTGTAACATCCTTCTACATATAAGGGCTCCAGCTGCAACTTTTAAATACAGTGTCTGCCTGTAATAAAACCTTTCTAATGCATGATTTAATTATGTATGAGAAGACAGACCTGGCTTGTATTACTGAAACTTGGGTGGGGAAGATAAAGGGGAGTTCCCCTTTTGGAAATCTGCCTGTGTGGGTTTGAGGTTTGGCATTAGCCAAAGGGTTAGGGTTAGGGTTAGTCAAAGCGGAGAGGGGCTTGCTGTTGACATGCATAATATTCTGCTGGCATCAAGAGATGCTGTTCTGATGATAAATAGATATGAGACTTTGAGCATCTGGACAAGAGGGGCCATTTGACTTGGTGGCTCTTATACTGCTATTCCTATTTGCACAGCAGCATCCATGCTAATCAATCTGAGTTTTCCCAACTAGTACAACATGCTTTCCCTTTGTAAAGGGTTCAGAGCAGTCCAAGACTTCACGGATCCCAGGATAATTATCAACCTGATCCAACATATTGAGCAGTTAATGTATATGAAAGTAGATGTGACATAATTTGAAAATGGGAGTCACGGATCTTTGCTCCATATCGTGCTCCATTCCGTTTCCTGAAAAGTTCAAAGATCTATTCCAGTTAATTGGTTTACTGAAGAGTTCAGGAAGATAAAGAAGTAGAAGAAACATCTAGAACGTCATTGGTTCTAGAGCATCAAGTCAGACCAGGCAATTGTATGATGCCAAACAGTAGCACTGGTCAAAACTGTCCAGTGATCTTTGAGTCTCATTCCATTTTAGGAAAAATATGTGCCAAGATCACCTGAAAGACTATTGTGAAGAATTTTTACATCATTTGACAGATAAAACTGTCCATATTCTAGAGAAGCTGGATTCTCCCTGGAAAACACTAATGGAGATGACTGGGACCACATTTTTAAAATGATCTGAGATTATTTTGAGTCTGTAAACCCCAAGGAAGTAGATAGGTCTCTTTACAGTTTTAGCTCGGCTGCTTCTTAATTGGATTAGAGATTTCCGCAAAGACATCTAATTTGCTTTATTAGCACCTACCCCTCTCCTAGAATAATGAAATATTTTGGGAATATTAAAAAAGGTGGAATATTGTATTTCCCTAGATGAGAAACGGCGAAACATGTTTTTTTTTTAACACACAAAACAGACTGTCTTTCTTAATACATAATCCATACATAATCCCTATATGGCCCCATGGGAGTCTGACAACAGCCAATACAATACATGTTCTTGCACAGGAACAGGAAGCTCAAGTGCAACGCCCAAGAGAAGGTATAAAAACTCCACACTCTCAACTCCATATGATCAACTGCCCAGAGCTGCATGTGGTTCTGCTTCATCATTAAACCTTCTTTCTAATTAATCTCCATGTTTCCGGTGTCTTTCTCCCAGTTTGGAACTAAACCAGATAGTTATTTCTTCCCACATGAGTATACTGAGGTTTTGTACTGCCCAGACCACAAAAAAAGTGAAAGAACTGGTTCTACATTTAATAAAGATTCAAACAACCATTACACAAATAACCAGCTGCAATTTCCCCATCAGTGAAGAGAGCCAATGTCTTAGAGCTGCGAGAAAGAAAGTTTCTGTGTAATATATTCAGGCCTGCAAGAAAAAATTCTAATATATTCTAATATATATTAAGTCTAAATTAATACTTCATGTCCTATAATTCTAGTACTGTTATTCCTTTAATTTTAATAATCTTACTTAAAAGAATTAGTAAGAACTATGCTTGGAGGAAAAAAAAAGTTTTGGTTTAGAGAGCTGCAAAAGGCCTAACAACATGAATGAACAAGGTTATATCACCTGTCTACTGAAGAAAATGCACGATGAACAGTAAACAACAATTAAAGTGAAACAGTTCAAAAGTAGTGTCTGTTCCCATCTTTTCTCTGTATATATGTGTATGTGTGTATCATTTATTTGATTTATGTAAACTGAAAGTAAAATTTCTTGAAGAAAAAATGACAGCCTCATATATGCTGCTTATAACACTTTGATGGCTGGAAATGAGGAAAACTTAACAAATCTCATGCTAAAGATGAAAGAAGACAATACCAAAACCAAGATACTGCTCAGTAGATGCCTACTACTTGAAAGGAATTCTAGACAGAAGACAAATCTAAACAGAATATTAAAGCACAAATATATCAAAATGATATCGAGGCAGTACAGTTCAGACTAAGATTCTCCCAGTTACAGCATCTTACTGTAATAGTTGGAGCACCAGAAAAGCTGAATGAAAAAAATAAATGACATATTTGAATTGTGCTGGAGAAAAATATTGTAAATATCTTGTTGACAAGAAGAATCAATTATTCATAATCACATGGAATACAGTCGGCCTGCTCACTGGAAGCATTATTAAAAAAGCTAAAATTCAGAGTTTACATTTTGTAAAAGCAGCACTCTCTGGAGAAGACCCTGATGCTTAAAAAAACCCCAAGACCATCAGAAAGTCAAAGTGACCAGGTACCATCACTGATGAAACAAGGACAGGGGTGGGATTCAATTTTTTTAACAACCAGTTCTGTGGGCGTGGCTAGGTGTGCATGGCCATGTGACTGGGTAGGTGTGGCTTCTTCTCTTTTTTGCAGCATGCCTCCCCCCAATTTTTTGGGCCTTCTGGGCCTCAAGGAAACCTCCTCAGGAGGGCATTTTTGCTCCCAGAAGGCATCCCTGTGGGGAAAAATGGAGCCTGGGGAGGCACACAGTACCCCCCGAGCTCTGTTTTGGGGCCTTCTGGGCCTCAGGGAAGCTCCCAGGAAGCTTCCCTGAGGCCCAGTAAGGCAAAAAATGGAGTGTGGGTGTGTGTGCTCCCCCTTCAATTTTAATTAATTAATTTTATTTCTATTTATTTATTTGATTTGTCAATCGCTTACAGGATAATAGGTATAAGTATATACGTAGTTATGAATACATGAAATGGGTACATATAAGAAAAATAAAAGAAACAATAGGACAGGGACGGTAGGCACATTGGTGCGCTTATGCACACCCCCTACAGACCTCTTAGGAAAGGGGTGAGATCAATAGTAGACAGTCTAAGATTAAAATTTTTAGGGTTTGGGGAAGAAACCACAGAGTCAGGTAGAGTATTCCAGACATTGACCACTCTGTTGCTGAAGTCGTATTTCCTCCTTAGTTTTAGGTTACTTCTCTCCTTGATTTATATGAACCAGGCCATGTGGTTTAATTATGGTTAAGCAAACTAAAATTTAACTCAGTGTGTGAACCTAATAGAGTATATCTACTTTATAACATCAATTTTGTATTTATTGCAATGGTTTTTATACCATCCAATCCAGAAATCCACTTGCTTTGTACTTACCTTTTGCATTTCAATTCTGGTATCAGATTATAGGTTTAACACCCATTCTAGAGATTGTATTTCTGAAGAGAGTTATTTTCTTGCAGACTGTTCAAACTAGGTAATGTTGAGATTTGAAGTTGCCATTTCTTTGACCATTCTGATACATAGTCAAGATCTTTTTGAAGGGTAGCAGTATTGTCTGTGGTATTGAACAGCTTTACTTTATCAGTGAAGAGAACGCAGTTGCTTTTAATATGATCACATAAGTCATTTATGTAGAGTATGAAGAGAGTTGGTCCTAGAACACTACCTTGGGGGACACCAATATTGACAGGTATAGAATTTGATAGGACACTCCCAATTTTGACCATTTGTTGCCTGTTTGACAGGAATGCTTCTATCCAGTTATGCAGTTGTCCAGAGATACCATAAGATTTTAGTTTTAGGAGTAGTTTGTCATGTACCATTGAATCAAAGGCTTTACAGAAGTCTATGTAGATTGTGTCTATTATTTTGCCCTGATCGAGTTGTGTAGTCCATATGTTTTTGCAGCGTAAGAGTTGCAGATTACAGGGTAGTTTTTTTCTGAAACCAAATTGTTTATTAGAGAGTAGGTTGTTTGTCTCTAAATGGAGGATAATGGATTGGTTAATAATTGACCATAGGTTAGGCAAGGAGCTGGTCCTGAAAGATTTTTCAAAGATTATGCTTAGAGTTTCTGCTATGGCAATGGGTAGCTTTTTTAAGAAGTAGGCACATATTCCGTTTGGTCCAATAGAAAGAGATGGTTTTAGATTGCGTAGTGCTTTTTCAACATTGTCTTCTGTAAAATCGATATGTATTAGATCATTTTAGTTTTCTGTGGTTCGGCTAGGAAATACTGGGCATGATCCATTGCTGTTTACAAATACCGAGCCAAAGAATGTGTTAAAGAGGTTGGTTTTAATGGTGTCGTCGTTGCAGTCTTTACCATTAGGTCCTATCAGGGGTGGGATTTATTTATTTATTTAAATTTATATACTGCCCCCCCTCTCCCAGAGGGACTCACAGCCAGATAAAATATACATATAAGATACACATACAATACTTAAAATGAATTAAAAGAATTAAATAAATGGCCATTATCAAAAGATTAAAAAGATTAGAAGATTAAGAAAGCTAAAACCGAATTAAAAACTCTAAAAACCCCTAGGCCAGACCGGCTTGCTGAAATAGGTTTTCAACGTGTGCCGGAAGGTCAGGAGATCAGGGATGGTCCTCATCTCCGGGGATAGTTCGTTCCAGAGGGAGGGTGCCCCCAATGAGAAAGCCCGCACCCTCGGGCCCGCACCCTTGGGGTCACCATCCGTCCAGCCAGCAGCACCCTGAGGAGGCCAACTCTATGGGAGCATATTGGTCGGCAGGAGGACGATAAGGCGGTCCCGCAAATATCCTGGTCCCAAGCCATGGAGCGCTTTAAAGATGGTAACTAAGATCTTGAAGCGCACCCGGAGGACCACCGGAAGCCAATGCAGCTCACGCAAGAGCGGTGTAACATGGGAACCCCGAGGAGCCCCCAACACCACCCATGCGGCCGCATTCTGCAGCAGCTGGAGCCTCTGGGTGCTCTTCAAGGGAAGCCCCATGTAGAGAGCATTGGCATAGTCTAGGCGGGAGATTACGAGGGCGGAGGTGACCGTGCGAAGCGCATCCCGATCCAGAAAGGGCCGCAACTGGTAGATCCTACGGACCTGACCAAAAGCCCCCCTGGCAATGGCCGCCACATGGTCCTCCAATGACAGCCCCACATCCAGGAGGACACCCAGATTGCAAGCCCTCTCTGTGAGGTTAAGAATTCCCCCCCCCCCCCCAGCCAGCGATGGAACCAGCTGGCTGTATCGGGGTGTCAGGAAGCACAGCCACTCAGTCTTAGATGGGTTGAGCTGAAGCCTGTTCCGCCCCATCCAACACTGCATGGCCTCCAGGCACCGGGCCATCACTTCGACAGCTTCATCAGGGTGGCCTGGGGTGGAAATGTACAGCTGAGTATCATCAGCGTACTGATGGAACTCTACCCCAAAGCCACGGATGATCTCACCCAGCGGCTTCATATAGATGTTATACAGAAGGGGCAAGAGCACCGACTCCTGAGGCACCCTGCAAACCAGGGGCCTCGGGGCTGATCTCTGCCCCCCCCGCCAACACAAATTGTGAACGGCCAAAGAGGAAGGAGGAGAACCACTGCATAACAATGCCCCCCACCCCCAACCCCTCCAGCCATCGCAATAAGATACTGTGGTCGACAGTATCAAAAGCCGCCGAGAGATCTAGTAGGACTAGGACAGAGGAATGACCTCTGTCACGGGCCTCCAGAGATCATCGACCAATGCGACCAATGCCATCTCCGTGCTGTGCCCAGGCCTGAAGCCCGATTGGCGTGGATCCAAATAGACAGCTTTATCCAGGTGCTGGGGGAGCTGTTGTGCCACCACACTCTCAACAACCTTCACCACAAAGTGAAGGTTGGAGACGGGACAATAATTAGATAACAAAGTTGGGTCCAGGGACGGATTCTTGAGGAGGGGTCTCACCACCGCCTCTTTCAAGGCGGCGGGTAGATATCCCTCGCTCAAGGAAGCGTTAATGAACCTTGAGTCTAACTTTTGCCTTACTGGGCCTCAGGGAAGCCTCCTGGGCAAAGCTGTAAGACAGCGAGGGGAATCCCTGAAAAGCTGATCATAGGATCAGCTGATCGTCGGGAGGGAAAAATTTTTAAAAATACCTTAAGGAGTGATTAGGCGGGGAAGAACGCAGTCAGCAATGTTAGGCATGCATGTGATGTTGCGCATGCACGATAATGATTGATTGGGTCAAAAGGGGTGGGGTGGTGCACACAGAGAGGGGCAGGGCCAGCCAGGGGCACAATTTGCCAGTTCTCCAAACTGCGCAAAATCATAACAACCAGTTCTATAGAACCGGTCCGAACTGGTAGAATCCCACCCCCAAAGAAGGACCTTACAAGAACTCAAGCACACACAATCCCAGTAAAATGAGGTCCACTGGATCACAAAAAGTCAGAAGTGATTGCAAATTACTTATGCAAGATTTTGCTGACTGTTCCAACATCTATAATCAAAGTGTAGAAAGTTAGCATTCACCCTTCTAGAAGAATGAAATATTTTAAGAAATATTTAAAAAAGGCAGGATAAAATATTTTCCCTAAAAGAAAAAGAAAAATCTTAGGGAAACAGAAACTCAGACCCCAGCTTCCTGCCCCCAAGCAGTTATTATGCTGAGGCCAGCTTTCAGAAATGCAAATTTGGTAAACCATTACTCCCTGCAGCAAGGTCTGAACAAAGGTAGGCTTAGCCCTCAGGTGTAATAGGAATTGCCCAACAAGCCTCATTGCATCAGCCCAAACTTCAACCAAACTTAACTCAGACAAACTCCTAGGATTTGGAACTGAACCAGATGGATATTTCTCCCAATAAAAGTGAACTCTTTAGTGCACATACAGACTGTAGGCCACTAAATAAAAACTATTGACTACAGGTATTCTCATTTAGCAACACAATTGAGACAAGGAACTTCAAACTATTCTGTGGTTATTTCAGACAGCCACTTCTGTTTTTAATTTCACCGTGGAAGAAAAAAAGGCAGTAATTGAGAGTGTCCTCCAGGTTTTCTGCACTTTTAATAACCCAATGTCTCCAGAATTCAACAAATGTATGTTGGCCAGCCAAACAACCTAGACATATTTGATTATTTGCTGCACACAAAGATGAATTACCGTGTTTCTCCAACAATACGGCCTCCCCCAATAGGAAGTCCCAGCATGTTTTATAGGCTTAAAATGAAATTAAGCCCCTCCCCCCAAATTTAGGCCTATTTTAAAACATGTTAAATGGGGGAAGGACAGGGAGGCTTGCTGTTAGGAGCACCCATTGGTGGCATCGGCGTGGATGTTGGTCTCGGTACTGGTAGGGCACTTCGTATCAGAAGACCTTCCGCCACCGTTGCTTTCTGGTTTGGAGCACCACCACGGCGTTTGGAGCATTGCAGCAGCATTTGCCGCAGCCACGTGGGGCTGGCCAGGGCTCCTCCCTGCAAACAGAACCCTTCCGGAGACACTCAGCTTCAGGCGCTCCTGTCGCCACGCCGTGCTGCGTCCTCCTCTGAGCTGAGCCCCACCAAGTGAGCGCCGATGCCCGAGCATCGGCGCTCAATCGGTGCCGCTTTTGGAGCTGCTGGCGTGTTTGGAGATGCGAGGGGATGGGGCGAGCGGGGTGAGGAATGGAAAGGACAGGTGGCTGCGGGCTCTGCTGAAGCTGCCTACCAGGGAAGCAGCGCTGCTGTCGCCTCACCTCCCTGTCCGCGGACGGGTGGGTGCTATCACTGCCTCGGGCAGCCTCTCCTGGTGGCCCCTTCAGGGTCGGGCTGGAGGGACTCAGGAAGCCAAGCTCAGGTCGACCCGGCTTTCGCTTGGTAGGCGGGTGTGCACCCGTGACTCGCTTTTCTGGCTCTGCCCAGCCCGCCCTGCTCCAGCACGGCCCTGGCGGGATGAGCGGAGGGCTCAGCAGGGAGGCACCCTCTGTCTTGGCCAGAGCTCCACCGCTGGGCAGAATGTCTCCCCTGTCAGCTGTGCAGGGTGCCCCAGGCAAGGCACTTCTGCTCTGCCTTGCGTCAGGCAGGGATGGTAGCTGGGCGCTTCTCCGGGGGTGGGCAGGTCCTGCGCTGTGGCCCCGGAAGATTCGCCTCCCCATGTGGGGCTGCCCTCTTGGGTAGGGAAGGCTTTGTCATGGTAGGTCGTCGTTTTTAAAAGAATAGGCTTTGCCTTCAAACGATGCCCGGGAAGGCGGCAACAGGAGCGCCTGAAACCAAGTGGCTCCAGTGGGATTCCAGTTGCAGGGAGGAGTCCTGGCCAGCCCCACGTGGCTGCGCCAAACGCCGTGGTGGCACAGGGAGAAGGGAAAGCAACGGTGGTGGAAGGTCTCCCGATACGAAGTGCCCCACAAATGATGAGGTCAACATGCAAGCAGTCGCCACCCACCCACCCACCCGAGGATGCAAGGGGGGGGAATTAAGTCACCCCCGAAAAGATGGCCTAGCCGTTTTTTCAGGGCTCAAAAAAAATTAAGACCCGGCCTTATTATATGAGAAACACGGTAACTAACTAGAGAAAGAGATCACTCAATTGAGTATGTTGTGTATAATACATCTTGTAAAGGCTAGAGAAAGCTGTTATGTAAACTTATCTGAGGAACCTACCAAGGATCCATTAATTGGAAATAGTGGGAAGGAGGAATCTTTTTCTTTCTCTGGAATCTGTTTTCCCCAATTTCTATTCTATTCTACAGTCTTGAGATTTCGTAGTAGTCTCTCAGGCATATTACAAAAGATGTGAGAACCCAATTTTACAAAAACTGTTATTACCAAGTCATGCCTCATTTTTGTAAGTTTTATTTTAGCACACTAACAAAGACATAGTTAGAGAGAAAACATTAAATTACTTATCTCTCTGTTTTCTGGTGAAATCAATAATTATTCAAAAAAGAGATGAGTTTTTACCTACATGTAATAGGTTTGGGCATTTTTAATTTTAATGAGTACTTAACCCCTGACATGGGCTTTTGTTTTAAAAACGCTTACAGCTCCTTACATTTCAAGGTATAGCAATATAAAATAATAAATAAATGGAATAACCCAAGGATTCTTCATACAGTTATCTTTCATTAATAAGACTTAGCATTAATGACATCTTCTTCTAATAATGTGGTCAAATATACAAATTTGTAGTATTTACAAGAGTACATTTAACTCAGAAGAGAGTACTTGTGTTTGGTTTGGTGGTAGCAATGCCTCATATAGGTCCATACAGAGAGTGGTAAGGACAGCCAAGATCATAGGAAGCTCAATTCCCATTAGTCAGGATGCTGTTCAGTGGTGGGATTCATTTTTTTTTACTACCGGTTCTGTGGGTGTGGCTTGATGGGCGTGGCAGGGGAAGGATACTGCAAAATCTCCAGTCAGAGGTGATATTTGCCGATTCTCTGAACTACTCAAAATTTCCGCTACCGGTTCTCCAGAACTGATCAGAACCTGCTGAATACCACCTCTGATGCTGCTTATAACTGAAAGCATTGTTAAGAGACCCCACACACCCACTTCACGGTCTGTTTCTGTTGCTCCCCTCTGAGAGGTTTCAAAATATTTCTAGCAGGACTTCCAGATACTGTAACAGCTTTGCTCTCAATTCCATCTGTCTGGTAAACTTGCAAGATTTGTTTCTCTTGTCATATGCCTGTATACATCTGAACTAGACTGTTGTTTCTCCGTGCCATATATGGGGGTACATGATTTAGTCATGTTTATGTTTATATTAGAGGTGGAGACCCTTTGAGAGCTGTATGCAACATTTCATTTTAATATATGCCGATTAGTGTACATTCAAAGTGACAATAAAATTATTCTAAGACTGGTCCTCACACAACCATCACAGCATTCTAACAGTCATGTAATCAGAATTTGGATGCTTGGCAACCAAAGTGTATTTACACTGGTTGCAGTATTCTAGGGTCACATGAGCACCATTTACAATTTTTTCCAGCCATCTTCCAACAAGCAATGGAAGAAGCCAATTTTGCTTAACGGCCGCCTTATTCTCTCAATACTGAAGTGTTTCATTTAAGCCATGACAAAAAAAGGTCATAAAATTGGGTGTGAATCACTTAACCACTTTCCTTAGTAACAGAAATTCTGGTCCCAATTCTGGTAAGTCAAAAACTACTTGTATTGGAAATAAAGCCCAAGAAACAAGTGTTCTATCAATATTACAGTTCAGGTTATATTATAAGCACCAGATTGACTTTTTCATCCCAAACTTGGATGGATATACTTTAGTTTAGACTAGAGGGGAAAAAATCTGCATATTGCATCCATGTTTTTGTTGTACGACAAAGGTTTTAGTTTTGAGCTAATATGTTAAAGCCTTCGCTATATTGTAAGTTTTTTAAAAAAAATTGTTAATAAAAATTAGAAAAGCAAAGCAAATCTTGAAAAAAAAAAACTATTGGGCTTCTAATTTCTCCCTTTTTCTACATCCGCCAATTTGCAACGTAAACGTCAATAAACTTTTAAGATGCGTGGACTTCAATTCTCAGCTCCTCATGCTGGCTGGGGAATTCTTGGAGTTGGAAGTCCACAGATCCTAAAAAAAGGCTGACATTGAAAAACATCGTTTAGGTTCCCTTAGAATCCAGGCTGTAAGCTACCGTTGCGTAATGTGAGGTTTGCCACACTGTCAACTCAACGTCACATTCTCCGTCCCACAGACGAAGCCCAACTACCGCGTCTATGAACTTACTCAAGCCTACAGGGATCTAAAGAGCAGATGCGCTAGTTCCGGTTTTCCCCTCCGCCCCGCGCAGCCTACGGAAGCCGTTTGCAGCCAGGCAGTGAACGAGAAACGAGTTTTCGACGCATGCGCACTTGCCTAGCCTCACCTAGGGGGTGTGGGTGGAAAAAAAAAGGGAATGGTGAACGGAAGCGGAAGCGGTGTGTGGCGAGACCAAGCGGTTTACTTACACCCGCCCCTCCACCTTTTTTTTTTTTTCATGTTAGTCGCGTTTCCCTTTTTCCGGCCTCCTCGCGCCCAGAGTGCCTGTTATTTGAGGCGTAACCGTTGCCCGCGCGCCCCCCTCCCACGAGAGATAGCGGCCTAACCGACGATTCCTCCGCCGCCGCCCTTTTCCGCTACAGCCCCTCCCCGCCGCCCGAGCGGTATTGTGGCCTTTGGCGCCGAGTCCCGGTCAGGGCGGCCGCCGCTATGTCCGACAAGGAGTTCATGTGGGCCCTCAAAAACGGCGACCTGGACGAAGTGAAAGACTACGTGGCCAAGGTAAGGTGGGAGAAGCCGGGCTGGGAAGTCCCGTGGCTGGAGATAGTTTGTCCCTTTTGAGGCGGCCGGTGGGCGTTTTCTCTTCATAGAAGGCCCAGGTGGGATTCGGGCCTGCCTGGAGGCGCCCTCTGCACGGGCGAGTGGGTGGGCGAGGCCTCCTTAGTGGCCCACCGCTTCTCTCGTGAGGATCTTACGTCCCTTGGGGGCTGTTGAATCTTGGCAGTGATTTCACTCGGAGGGGCCTCATACAGAATAAGCTCCCCAAGAGGAGGCGGCCTTGAAAGATGGTCGCGCGGCTCCAGGAAAAACGGCCGGTCCACACCCACCTTCCTTCCTTCGGCTCTGTTGAAGTGTGTTGGCTGTCATTCACACGCTATTAACCGGGGTCTTCAAAGGCTGGTTCTGTTGATTGGTCTCATAGTGCCTTTGGGCAGGACTATTAGCGCATCCCTACTCTCTCTTTTTTTTTTAATTGGGGCTGCGAAGAGCCACACCCTTGTTCTAAATTATAATTCATTTACAGGCATGCCTGTCTCCTGATTTGTATTTGAATCATGTACTAGGCACCGAATCCCCCACAAAAAAAAATACATCGAATCCCCCACAAAACAAAAACTAACAAAGATGAAAAAGACAGGCTCCGAGGTGCAACTTCCTGTTAAGTTTGTGGCTTTATTAAATTGAAGGTGGTGATGTAGAAATGGGAGAAGAGGATTAAAATAACTTCAGTTCGTTTAGATGGGTAGTTAAAGAGTGCTATGGGTTAAATTAATCCCCTTTAACAAGAGTTGGTAATGCATTTGCTATGTGATAGAAAAACATTTTTATTTTCTGTTTCTCTTACAATCTCCATTGAACCCAAAATCTGTATGATTAGTGGAGGGAAAGGAGCAGAATGGAATGTATTGTTCAATAGAAAGATGAGAGACAACATATTAGAAGGATTATACTACTGTGTTGCTTTTCTGTTTATGGTGACCAAACCATTCTGCACAGATTTCAGTTTGTGTCAAGCAGTACTGAAAATAATGTAGCTGAGTCAGAAAACAGTTTTCTAATTGGAAAAAGATAGTTGAAAGAGTTGTTGATTTTCCACCTGTGGCTTCAAAACTTTGAGTAGCCTTGGATAATTTCCTAACTCGCAAGTGTTTATCAGTGAAATTGCATTGTTAAGTCCTTCTAGCTTATTAACTCATGAGAGAAACTAGTTTTTTAAAGTACTTTGAACTTCAGAATTGCAGTTTATTGAAAGGTTACCTACCTGTAGGACAATTGAGGCTGGAGAAGGCAAGGCTTTGTGTTTTGAAATGGATGGGAGACAGTAATGTTTCATAAAATTTAGGATCAAACATTCTCTGTACAAGTTATACTGATTTTGTAGAATGGAATAGAGAAGGACTTACCTTGCTTGGGTAGAAAAAATAGAATGGGAAATCCTTGCTTTTCCTAGGCATAATTTCTCCAATTTAAGATTTTTCATATTGAAAATTTGAGAATTACTTGGGAGCAAAAATAGCATACAAAATAGGATTTTTTTTCTTTTATAGTTTTGCTTAAACACAAATTTTGCTCTGTAATGTGATTCGAGTATTTCTCCAATCCATTTTCCAAGAAGATGGAAAATGTACATACTACTACTACTACTACTTGTCAGAAAATATCCTGGTGCAAAAGGAATAGTATTAAATGAGTATTGTATTTTTATATTTATATATTAATCAGATTTATTGCCTGTCCATATTACCACAGAATAACACTGAGCTATATATAACCTAAAATATCAATTTGAGTGCTGGTCAGTACATCTTCTACCATGTAATTATAACCCTATTGCAACACTACATTCCAATGCAGAAGTGTTGTTCTCACTGTTAATGGGTGGGCTTTTTTTAAAAAAATCTGGAGATAGGAGTCACAAGAGCATTAAAAAGTTAATAAACTCTACTTCTCCCCCAAATTGCCTAAAGAAATGGAGATGAAATTTCCATTTCCATATGGAATTCTAATTCCTTACGTTAAGGTGGATGTTATGAAACATAATGGTAAAATAGTGAGCATACCTGTCTAAAACACTACATTTTAAAATTATGTGGTTAGATAAATTAATGTAATTTTCTATACCTAGATCTCTGTCAGTTCTAGACCTTAAATAAAATGTAAAGAAATTGATCTGAAGCGAATTACAATGATAGTCACAAGCATATTTCCATTACTTGGTTTTTTTTAATAGAATATGAGCAGCCTGAGAAAGAGAAGTCAGAATTAAGATTTGATGGCATTTTTCAAATACTTGATGTGCTGTCATACAGAGGAAGATAATAGTTTGTTCTTTGCTCCCTGAGTAGACAAGACTATAGGGTTTGCAAAATGATAAATTTTGGTTGAATGTTAGGAAAAATTGCAGTAAGCAACAAAATCAGTTAGTTAGATGAATGGCTGTCTTGCTGAAGGTATTCAAATAGCCTTTGAAGATGGACTGTCTTTAGTGTACTTTAGCATAGAATTATTTGCACAGAGCAATATGAACTAGAGAGTACATCTTCTAATATAACACATAAATTTATGTGAGTTCTGTAGAAATATTTCTCTGGCAGAACAGTACGTATCTTCCTATATTTTATTAGTTTCTTGAAAAATGTTTTGCTTTTCAGAGATTTATTGTTTCTTAAAGTGGCTCTTATCATTTTAAACAAAGTTCCTAAAAACATGGTAAACAAGGAAATAAGAGTAAGGAGAAAAATCCTTCAATACCATGTGTGAATTATTAGTTATTATTGATTTATTACATATTTATTAATACTTTGTACAAATGACTTGGTCACTTAGATTGAATATAGTAAAATGACAGTTTAAATAACTTCATAACACCAGTGTAAATGGCAATGAAAAAAAAAGTGAAATAATAAAAAACATTACAATAGCAAGATCACGGATATGTTCTCCAGAATAATTCTGTTTTTAATACCGTAGCCTTCTAAAAGTCCATAGAGAAGGTCAGTTTGATCACCATTGGGAAATTATTCCATGACTGCACTATCTAATCTTGACTCTCCTTACACTCTGGAAGTGTGGAATCATAAGTAGCTGTTAACAGAAGATATGAAAGGTTGGCCTGATGTAATTGGGTAAAGGCAATCCTATAGGTATGAAGGACTTTATAGGTTAATGCAAGAACCTTAAATTATACTCAAACTTATCAGTGACCACTGCAGGCATACCAAATTGGTGTTATATGTTCCCAGCAATATTTTTCAAAGGCTGCACTATTCAAAGTATATTGCGGTAATCCAATTGGGTGATAATAGGACATGAATCATTGTAGCTAGGTCCACCTGCATCAGATACAACTATCCTCACTTAACAACTGCTTAGGACTATTTGAAGTTACAATGGGGCTGAAAAAATTATAACCAGTCCTCATACTTAATGATTGCAGCATCCCTGTAGTCATGTAATTGAGATTTAGGACTTTGCAATTGGCAGGTGTTTACGTCATGTGATCCCCGTTTGTGTGTTTCAGTACCAGCTTCTGAAAAGCAGTCAGTAGAGAAGCTGGTCACAAATCACAATCACATGATGTATTGCTTAATGACTGTAGCAGAAGTGAGGTTATAAGTCTTACCTATTGTCCATTTAGCAATCTTGTTGCTTAGCAACAGAGTTGCTGGTCCCAATTATGTGAGGACTACCTGTAGGGGAGTAATTGATCACCAGATGAATCTGGGCAAAGTCCCCTAGCCATAGCTTTCATCTGCTGTTTTCTCCAGCTGTTGTTATTTGTCCTAGACAAACCTGCTCTTTCAAAAAGGATGCCTGCCCCTTTAGCACTGTAAACGATAGAAAATCCTGGGGTATAAATAAATAGTAACCACATCTTATTAGTTTGGTCTGTATCTCCCATTCAGAGAGTTATAGATTCCAAATATTAAAACTGGACATGACAACATCTCGCTTACAGTCTGAACTTTTGTTATGAATATGGATGTTATCGGCATATTATATTACCTCATCCAAATGAATATGAAATTGAAAGTCCAAACTGAAGAGGAATTGTAGTTTTATATTCTTTTGGTACATTTACTAGTCTCAGTGAGATCCATTGTGATACATTATGTTAGAATAGGCCATCTGAAGTTTTACTTAGCAGCATTGTCTCTTAATATGTAGTTTTGCTGATATTTTTTTCAGTAGTACCTGCTGTTCTTTCCAATAGTTTTCTCCAAGCATCCAACTCCTCCAAATACTCTTTCTGAGAGCAGTGCTTTTATATATTACAGTATAAAATATGTACTAGGACAATGCAAAGATAGTTAGATGACCATTCCCCTTCTACATTATCGTCTTTTAAAATCTTAGAATTTTATATTTTTGACAAGTAAAATGATTATGGTTGCAGTATGTATGCAGTCCCATCCTTGCCATTTTATAAGCCCTTTTAAGACATATTTTATATCATAATAATTTAAGGTTAATTAATTCCATTCATTTTTTTAACTTCTGAAACGTGCAGTGTTACTGTGTGAAAGAAAGGATTAATATTGATTTTAAAAGAGCTTTTAAATTGATTGAATGAGAGAAGGTGTATTGCTTTTTAGGGTAGGTGGGTGTCATCACACTAAAACGTATGCATATAGTAACCTCAAGGGATAAAGGCATTTGTACTGATGAATATTTTGTAATAATTTGATTGAATTCAGTTTTCAGAAAATAATTTACTGGAACAATAGGGAAAATGCAAAAGGCAGAGTCAAAAGCAAAGATATCTGGCTTTGTTTAATAATCACAAGGAAAAATAATAAGCATTTTAAATTATAAACTTACTGTCACACAATTAAATGATTTATCAGTCCATTTATTCATTGTACTTTTTAATGGACTGATCCCAGAGTGCATTGAGTGGATTAAGACAAACATTTAATTCCCTATTACAGTTTGAGATGGCAACTGAACAGAAGAATTTAAATGATTATACTGTCGAGGGTATTATATATCGAGAGTATTGTTTGGGATATGAAGCGGAGTATCTACATTATCTGTAATCCTTTGAATTCCTATAAAAAGTATGTTTATCAGTTCTAGAACTTTGAGTCAAGAAAAAATAACCAGCATTACAGCTTCAATGAATTTTAGTTCTGTCCTTTGTTAATGAAGGACACACTGAAAAGTATATTGTAAGGAATTGCTATGTTCCTGGAAAATGGCTATTGTTCGACATTAGAGCAGGGGTATCAAACTCAAGGCCCATAGGGTGCTTAGATGTGGCCCATGGGTCTACCCTGGAAACAGCAAAGGACCAGCCGCAGTGCCTCAGCCAGTGAAAACAGAGCTTGGGAGGGCCTTGTGTGGCCTGCCGGGCTCCATTTTCATTGGCAGAGTTGCAGGAGGCTGCCATAGCCAAAAATTGAGCCTCGATGAGTGACTGGCCCCCTAAGGTCAAACTCAACCCTGATGTGGCCCTCAATGAAATCGAGTTTGACATCCTTGCATTAGAGGAATGTTAGAATAATTCATATTACCCGGAAATGCTAAAATCTTTAGATATATAAATTATTTCATTGTTAAGCATTTATATAAAAAGTTATGACTATGCACAATTGTTGTACTATTAGTATGTCACACTACAAATTTGAATGGACATACTAGTTTGTAAGACCAGCAAGAAGAAAGGAACAAGTTTCTATCAAAGGCTACTTATTTTTAGATATTATGCCCCTAAATACTATTTGGTGCAACAACCAGTTTCACACCTTTGTTGTTTCTTAGTAATGGCTAGATAACTAAAATCTTCTGGTGACAACATGTAACATGAATACTAGGCTGAGGACTACATTTGTACTTCAAAAGTCCCGATAATGATAAATCTTCAGAGTATGTTCAAGTTTTGACTAGAACTTTGCATTTGCTTGGAACTAAACAACCTACTGAGAGCATTCCTTGAGAATTTTTATTTGGTCAATGTTGCAGTAGAACAAAATTTCAAATATCCAAGTATTGTGAGTTCTGATGGAGAAAAGTAAAAAAATCTGTGTCTATTCTACTGTAGGAAACAATGGCAATTCAAAACAATTCCCTGATGTATAAAGGAATATAAGGTTATAGCCCATATTGAATTCTATCTACATAACTGCCTAGAGCAAACTTGGCCCTGCAGATTATTTTAAAATATATTTGAGTAGCAAACATTGGAAATGATAGTTATGCTTTTTACAGCCTCAGCATCCATGAGAAATGAAACATCCCTGGAGGATATATATGGAATCCCCCTAACAATTTGCTCGGACTGAACAAGCTACTTAGATAAACAGTGAAATTTTTTGAATCAACAAGAAAAGTCTAGTTGCCATGATTGAACTTTCAGACTATTGACCTCCATGTTATGACTGGTTGAAGTAAAAGATATTTTACCAAAGGATAATTAACCTTTTTTTAATTCTAAAGGGTGAAGATGTTAACCGAACATTGGAAGGTGGGAGAAAACCTCTTCACTATGCAGCAGATTGTGGACAGCTTGAGATTCTGGACTTTCTTCTACTAAAGGGAGCTGATATTAATGTATGTTGAATAAAATCAATCAATATAATAGATAAATTTATCTATTAGATTGAGACATATAGCTGTTTTAAATGCATGAAATGGGATGCATATATAGTTGCCCTTGACATGTGTTAATTTTGTTGTTGCACTACCATATAAAAATTATTGATTGGAGCATATTAAAAGAAAATAGGATGTCCTATCTATCTATCTATCTATCTATCTATCTATCTATCTATCTATCTATCTCTATCTATCTATCTATCTATCTATCTATCTATCTATCTATCTATCTATCTATCTATCTATCTATCTATCTATCTATCTATCTATCTACCTACCTACCTACCTACCTATCTATCTCTATCTCTTCATTAGTTGCCAGTTACAAGAAATTAACAGATTAATCTGGATGGTTAAAGCACTTCACTACTTCAACAGAATATTTGGAGTTGGTTGAGGTTTTCATAACCATCCAAATCTTGTTATCCTTACCTTGGAATATATCACTTGTGGGATATCTGTATTCTATTTGATTAAAGATTGTCATTTTGCTCATTTTTTTTTCTTTTTTGCATTCCATCTTCTCATAAAGCTTGAGTTTGAAACAAGAAAAAAAAGTTGCCTTTTCATGATGAGGCCTCTTTTAATATGGGAGATGGTACTGGACAGGAGAAGAACAGCTGCATTAGGAAAGAGTGTGCTTGTCTTTTTCCTGTCAATGGATTTTTCACTGCAACTTCCCCTGTCAAATTCCTATTTAAATAATTTTGCCCAAGCCAGTCTTAAATCACATTGAAGACTTTCTATATGGATGGATAATATTTGTAGCAAAAAGGAACTCTTGTATGTCAGTCCACTTCTTGCTTGCTTTACATCCTCATCGTTGACTTACATTTTAACAAAATGTAACCTGTCAATAATGTGATACTTGCATGTATCAATTTGAGTTGCTTTTTTACAACTTTATTTTTTTCTTTTTATAGGCTCCAGATAAGCACAGTATCACTCCACTTCTTTCAGCAGTTTATGAAGATCATGTGTCCTGTGTGAAATTACTTCTGTCAAAGGTGAGAATATGTGATAGTATCATTCTGACAATTGTACCAACTTAGTACATTTCATTTTTCAAGATGTTTTTGTCAAAGTTTTAAGGATGCCTAATTTGGAGTAGATATCAGAAAGAAATTCAGATGGACCAAAGAAGTAGGGTGAGAAAGGAAAGAAGAAAACATTTAATGAAGTGCAGAGCTTCTGAAATGTTTGAGAATAACAAGGTTTGGTCTTTAGAATCCCTTTTTATTAGGCATTGACTTGAGCTATTGTATATATAACAAAGTTTATTCTATTTATTGTAAAATTATTTGGCTAATTTAGCAGAGCATAAGTGGAACTTACGCTGTGAATGGTTATTCATATTGATATTGTCAATTAACTACAAGCAAATAGGAAAATCATATTAAATATAAATGCTATGTATTAAATATGTGTTACAAAACTTAGGGTATTTTGGAAAATGTTGTTTTAAAGATCAAATATATTTTTACACAAAGCTCAAGCATATTTTTACACAAAGGCCAGTGTAGTAACCTTACACTGTTTCAGTTCAAGCATGAGTGCCATTTGTATAAAGCTGCTTTTCAAAGGAAAAAGGGGACTCCTGAAAACTCTTCATATCACAAGATGGCACGATTTCATTTTCTGTTGTAATACAAATCTACCTTGATATCATGGTTAAATATCTAACTGTACAAATATTGAACTTGATATACTGGAAAGAAAACATTAGTTTCTTTCAACATGGCTTCTTTTCCAAGTAGTTCCAAGGGCCTTGGTGCAGGCTGTTAATCATCTAGCACTTAGCTCAATTGCCTGCAATTAGTGCAGGTTCGAATCCCACCAGGCTCAAGGTTGACTCAGTCTTCCATCCTCTCGGGGTAGGTAAATTGAGGACCCAAGATTGTCGGGGCCATAAGCTGACTTTGTAAAATGCCGCTTGGGGGGACCAAAAGGCCCTAGTAATAAGCAGGCATATACAATGGAGTGAAGGCTATTGCCGAGCACTTAGCATGATGCTCTAAAGACTGTAAGCCGCCCTGAGTCTCCGGAGAAGGGCAGCATATAAATAAAATAAATAAATAAAAAATAAAATAAAATAAAAATAGTTTAGAAGCAAGCATTTAAGGCAGATAATGTTTCTCACACTGTTCTTTTTTGGTTTTATATTATTTCTGTCAGATATATACATAGAGAAAGAGGAACAGAATGACAAACTTTCTAAATAAAATCTCACTTTATCCCATTCTGAATCATGTAACTTATTTCAGACTAATATTTGTTAATACACCAGGTGAGAATTACTGATAAGCATTTGGGCTATGTTCTCATATGCTAAATTATAAACAATATATCTATAACTACAATTTGGTTCAAAATTTTAGTTGCTAAGTGATGCAGTTAATAAGCAAATCATTGCATGATTAACCCAATTTCAAAAACATTTTACCATAGTTAAGTGAGTCAAATAGTCATTAAATGAATCAGTTGTTAAGCAAAGCAGGCTTCTCCAATTGATTTTGATTGTTGGAAACCAGCTTGGAAAGATTGAAAATTGCAATCATGTGATTGCAAGATGCTGCAACCATTGTAAATGCAAGCTGGTTGCCTAATGCCCAAATCATGATCATGTGATCTTGGGGTAGTATGATCGTCATAACTTCAAGGACGTTATTTTTTTAAGTTAC
This sequence comes from Bungarus multicinctus, assembly GCA_023653725.1. NCBI lineage: Eukaryota > Metazoa > Chordata > Lepidosauria > Squamata > Elapidae > Bungarus > Bungarus multicinctus. The sequence goes on from CM042848.1 coordinate 63,898,537, forward strand.
TTTTTCCATTGTAACATCAAACCATCATTAAACAGTCATATATTGGTGGTCATTAAACAAATCTGGCTTCCTCCATTGTCATTGCTTATTGGAAGATGCCTGAGAAGGTAGCAAATAGCTGTAACCATCGTAAATACATGCCAGTGGCCAAGCACTTGAATTCTTGTCACAAGACGACAGGGACACCAAAATGGTCATAAATACAAGGACCAGTTGTAAGTCACTTTTTTCAGTGCCATCAAGTCTCCTTTTCAGTGTCATTTATTTATTTATTTATTTATTTGATTTATATACCGCCCCCTCTCCCCGAAGGGACTCGGGGCGGTGAACAGCCAATAAAAACACATATACAAGGTACAAAATATGAGACAACATAAAATATTAAAATTTAAAAACTGAAATACAATATGGCTCTAATAAAATATAAGCAAGTATTAAAAAGATTAAAACCCGATTAAAATTTAAGAAACCCCTAGGCCAGTCCGGCCTGCCGAAATAAATGCGTTTTGAGCAACCGACAGAAGGCCATGAGATCGGGGGCGGCCCTTACCTCCGGGGGTAATTCATTCCAGAGAGGAATTGAACTAAGGGGTTGTGAAGCAGGCTGTAGTGTACCTTCTCAAGTCATCATTGTATTCATTGATCCTTTGTGATGACTTGAGTTTCCCTGTGCAGTCTCCAGACTATCCTTTTTAGGCAAGTTGGTAGAGAGGGTGGTCTGGCCCAGCTCCAGAGCAGGAAATTGATATTTTGGACCCTTTTCACTCAAATTTCAGGTACAAAGTTTGGTACAAAGACATCATTAGTGATTCTTGCTGATTTCTTGTGGTGGAACCCATGATGGAGCTGGTGTGTCCATCTTTCAGTGGCTTTTAATACTATCTGCACAGTATATTTTTAGAATAGCTTAAGAGGTTGGGCATGGGCGGAACCATTTGTGGTAATCATCTTCCTTCTGACACAAGGTTTCAGTTGGTGTTGACTAGATGGGAGAGTTCATGCCCACAGTCCCTTACTTGTGCAGTGACACAGAGTTCAGGATTCTCTTCCCTTCTTCTTAACTTCTATATGGAACCATTGGATGAAGTCATCTCTTTGTTTGAATTCAAATGTCATTAATATGATGATACCCAGTTGTATATCTGAACCCCAAGCTGAGCAATGGAGTCAAAATTCTAACAATGCCTGGGAGCTGGTCAGGTCTGGATGGTGAGGAACAATCCTGATAAAATCCCCCATTCCCAAATTTAAAAAATTGCATTATTGCAAAAGAGTTATACATTCAATACTTGTGCATAATCTAGGTGTTCTCAAGCATTCTCACTTTTTATGGTGCAAGTACAGCTGCAGCAAAGAGAATCTTTTCACAAGTTGTGCCCTTACTTAGGCTGGGAAGCCTTTGAGACATTCATGTCTTGGTCACCTCAAAGGTGACATATAAAAGTCCTCAAAGGCCATCAGGAAGCTTCAGCTGGTCCAGCATGGGCAAATAGGGGGCTTCTGTTTCATTCATTTGACCATGCTACTTCATGAACTTAATTTATAGGTACAGTTGAAGTGCTGGTTGCTACCTTTAAAGTCTTTAATGATATAAAGCAGGGGTGTCAAACTCGCAGCGTCACATGACATATCACAACTTTTTTTCCCTTTGCTAAACAGGACATGGCCAGCATGTGATGCATCTGGCCTGGGGGTTGTGAGTTTGATAGCCCTAATATAAATCCTGGCTATGACTGCTTATCTCCAGTCGTCTCTGCCCTTCTAGTCTAGCAGAATGCTAATATATCAGTTAAACAATTTCATCTTGTGGGACCCAGGAAGCATGCCTAATGCTTCTACTGTTGTACCTGCCCTCTGAAACAGTACTTCCCCAAAATATTATTATAGGTTCAAATCTCTCTGTCTCTTCAGAAATGGTTACAAACTTTCTTATTCTCCCAGAACTTGGGGTCAGGGTGATTGTGGAATCCCCCTCCCCATTTGTTTTTAAATGAATGGCTTATAGCTGGTGTTCTGTTTTTCTCTCTAGAATCATCAAGGGATCTCAATTTTTTAGACAAATATGCTGTTACATTGTGGAATGACCAAGAGCTATTACTTATATTAATGAATGATACCATTGTTTTGCTTGGTAATTCATATTGAAAAATATATGGACAGGCACACTATTACAGTAAAGTATGGTTGGACGGCTTGGCGATCCCGAGGGTACGGGCCTTCTCCTTGGGGGCACCCTCCCTCTGGAACGAATTGCCCCCAGAGATGAGGACCATCCCTGACCATCCCTGATCTCTCTCAGAGAGAGAGAGAGAGAGAGAGAGAGAGAGAGAGAGAGACCCTATTGACAGTATGAAGCAATGACTTTTTTTACCTTTATTCAGCAGCATTTGGGTAAGTTCAAAAGAGCTTGCAGGCTGATTGCACAGATGATCACTTGGAGAATCAGGTATATAACAAAGAAGTTTGTTTTTCCTAAAGTGACAGTTCTTATCTTTTTATAGGGTGCTGATAAGACTGTGAAAGGGCCAGATGGACTAACTGCCTTTGAAGCCACTGACAATCAGGCAATCAAAGCTCTTCTTCAGTGACGGATGGACTGAGATCTAATGTCTCTCCTGTGGCCTCACACTGCTGCCTGTCTATCACTCTTTGTATCTTCCAGCTTCTTCAGCTAAATATTGGAGAGGGAGGGAAACAAACACAGTAAATCAGTATAGTTAGGTACCTCTATCAAAAAGAGAACATGTTTGGAGAGTAGAAATACATATAATTGGTGTCTCTAGGACTTTTTACCCTGAACTATTTTCCCCATTTCTAGCAAAAGTATACTTATGCTGTGGAAGGGGAGAAGAATGTGGTCTGTAATGTAGCTTGTAAATGACTTGCTGAAAGTTTGTAAAATGGAAACTCTGTTCTTTATTTTCTAATATGTAAAAGTAATTAGCAGCCCAGCACTGTTGTACCGACACTTAACAAGCAAGGCAATGGGATAGCTTTTCTGTAGTTCTGTCCCTGTGCCTTAAATAGATTATGTAACGCTGAAGGGTTTTGCTGATAATGTCCCAGTATTTAATAATTTAATGCCATTATTAACAAAGAACAAATAATACAAGCAGGGCAAATCTCCAGCAGAGGTGCTGAAAGAATGATTAAAATCATGGGTTTTCTACCTTCCAAGATGCAAACCAATTACTTCTGGAGTAGAGCTTTTGAAAAACTTTTAATTAAAGTGCCCTTCCTAGAACACTGTAAAGTACACTGGAACAAAATGACTGTTCCAGAACTGTTGATACTAGAAGATGGTAGCTTTGCCTTCACTGTTTAAATTCAAAACACCCTAATAAAATGACTCAATTTAACTTCATTTTAAAGAAGGCAGGAGCTTCTATTCTCTTAGCATCATCCTTGCCACATTAAGTTGGTTAAATGCATGTACCTTTAAAAGGAGATTTGATTTACTATTAAGCCATTGAATCAGACAATGATCAAATTATATACAATTGATAAAATAGTCCTGAACAATGACAGATTGCATCTACTGCCCAGTAATAGATTACGGTTTATACAAGTAATTTCACAAGTCTTCAATGTAGTGCTTTAAAAAATATTCACAGGTAAGGATTTGTAGTATGCTAATATCTTGATTGGGATGGTAGGTCAAATAGCATTTAAATATTCTTATTGAAAAAAGTCAATACATTTTGTTTTGTAATAGTGAAAACTTCCCACTAAGATTTTTATTGGCTTTGAACAAGGTGTGCAGTGCAATGTTGACTGTCATCTAGGAAGTTCTGATGTCTAGCACATTTCATATTATGAATGTTGCTTTTCAGTTTAAAAACATTTAACATATACTATTGTACCATCCTCTCATCAGAAAAAAAGAAAGTGGGGAAATGGACTTGTTAAGCAATGTTAATATTGCATCTTAAATTGTATCTTATTTGTCCCTTATCAAAGATATCACCTGTTATACTCAAATTGATTATCCAGCATCCATGGGGAATAAACTTTATTCTCCAAAGATTGTTTTAAAAGTAGATCTATGTAATATATTTTTGTATTGGTGCAGAAATGTGATATAAAAATAATAAACTTTGCATGCACAGTCTACACAGTCACATATTCACCTTCTTGTGCTCTGATAAACTGAAAGATATTAATCCAATAAATTGAATTTCAGATTAATTTTAAAATTAAACATATTTTGTCCTAATTGGCATGGCCTAGTTGACATTTGCCGTGAAGGGATATGAAATGTTCTAGTGAAGCATAAATTATGATTATCGTTTGTTCAGATGTTTCTTCCATTCTCTCCCTCCCTCTCTCCTTCCCTCCCTCCTTTCACCCTCCCTCATCAGATATGTTGGAGCATTTGTGCCTCTTCCTGCCTGCTTTTTTTCACACAACTGTTTTTGCTCATGTTTTCCTTGCACATTTACAAGTAGATTCCAGTGAATAGCTCCTAACACCTGTCTTATACTTATTTGTTCAGGATTATTGAATATATATTTGCCCTTTCTCTGCTATTCATTTAAGAAATCAGGCTAACTTTAGATTTTTTTTCTTTTATTTGAACTAAAATGTGGTTTATATCCTAAAATTCAGTATCTGATAACATTAGCTCTTGGTGAACACTCTTGAAGTATCCCATCCCAACCCCATTTAAGGAAGTCATTGGCACTAGTTAGCAATCTAGAAATCCAGTGCGGTATCAGTCTCCTTCATTTCTGATTTCTGTTTAAGATAATTTGCCATTTTAAAACTTTCTGCTCCTCTTCATTATAAGCATTGCTTTCATGACTTGGTTTTTGTTCTTCAGTACAGTACTAAGTAGATGAATTGATTAATAGAAGAAGCTGGTAAGAATAGAATGTCTTAGTTGAGCAATTCCAGTGTTGCATGCAGAATCTTCAACTGAACAGTCTTATATTTTATAAATGGGAAAACAATCATCTTTCTACCCCAGTGATGGGTGGGGGGAATAGTTCTTTGTGCATTTTGATATTTGACTTTTTTCCACAATGTAACCTTTTTGACACAGATTGATTTATCATCATGGTTCATAGACATCAGGTTGCTAAATGATACAGTGTTTGTGTTGCAGGAATGAATGGAATAAACTTGAATTGTGTTATAGAAAAATCTGAATATTTTTGTTACCTCTCTATCTTTTCTACATTCCTTTCTCTCTAGTCTTGCACATGCAGTATAAATAATGCTTTATATGTAACATTTTACAAAGCAATTTACAAATCCTGTATAGAAGTACAATTGTTCAGCTGTTCTTGAATTGTTAAACTATTTCTAGTTCTCAAGTTTTTGGGAAGATCATCTTTATTAAGAAACCTGTGGGATGGTGTTAAAAATTGAGACTATTTTAACTTCTGACGATGATACCTAATCATCCTAAAGAATAGATGAAAGAAGCAAAATATCAGCCACTTCCATATCGCAAATTTCTAAGGTATCCAGTAATTTCTCCGTTAATCTAGTCCAGGGGTCCTCAGACTCTTTAGCTCATCACTTTCATGAAATTTCAAATTGTTCATCAACTCCCAAATATTTATTACATGAAAATCATTTTAAGTACTATAATTAATACAAGTAGTTTTCAACTTACGATCACAATTGGGATCAGAATGTCCATTGCTAAGCAAGGTGGTTAAATGGGTTTTGCCCAATTTTATGACTTTTTTGCCATGTCTGTTAAGTGAGTCGACAAAATTGTTGAGTGAATCATGCGGTTGTTAAATGAATCTGGCTTCTCCCATTGACTTTCCTTGTTAGAAGCCAGCTGGGAAAGTTACAAATGGTGATCATGTGATCCCAGGACCCCTGCAACCGTTGTAAACACATGCCAGTTATTAAGTGTTCAAATTTTGATCACATGACTGAGGATGATGTGTGAGGACCAGTTGACTTTTTCAGAGCCATTGTACCTTTGAACAACTAAAGAAATCAACGACTACTGGTTATACTATAAAGAACAACAATAATACCAAAATATATAATTAAAATATAATTAAAATTGTGAAAAGTAGATTTTCACCGAAAATCTTTTCGCCGAAGAAACCGGAGGAAGTGTTGTAAACCTGGGATTAAATTTTTAATGGGATTTTTTAAGGGGTTGGAAGGATCCAGGGCGGGCGGGGGAGACAGCCCGCATGGAATTGGGGGCAGCCAGGCCGGCACGCGCGCCTGGGGGCCTCGGGGGTTCCTGTGTCGGGGTGGCAGACGGGGTGGGCAGCGGGGGGCCAATTTTATTAGCACGGTGACTGGGAGAGGTAGATATGCTGGGGGTAGAGGGCCATATCCGGTAAGGGGATCGCGCTCCCGATGTCTGCAAGCGGTAGCGCGCTCCGACCCTCCTTACCCATCCTGCAGCCCTGGTTGTCCGGAATCTCAGGCCCTGAATACCCGGCTGTTGTTGTGCAATGCCAGGTCCGTGGTTAATAAGGCTCCCCTGATCCATGATCTGGTTCAGGAGGAGGCCGCGGACCTGGTAGGTGTCACCGAAACCTGGCTGGGCCCAGAGGGCGGTGTCCCTCTGGTTGAGATGTGCCCACCAGGTTTCCTTGCATTTCACCAGCCTAGGGCTCAGGGAAGGGGTGGTGGGGTAGCGGTGCTTATAAAGGAAGTCCTCTGTCCTAGGGAGGCCACTGTCCCTCAGACGGCTGGCTGTGAATCTCTATTTGTGAAGTGGGGGCAAGGGGTACAGATGGGTCTTTTGATGGCGTACCTGGCTCCCTGCCACGTCTCATCGGCCTTACCCGGACTCCTAGAGGTAATAGCCGGGCTGGCGGTTGAGACCCCTAGGCTTTTGGTCATGGGGGATTTCAACCTGCCATCGCTCGGTGAAACCTCGGGGTTGGTCCGGGAGTTCTTGGCTTCCATGACGGCCATGGACCTGACCCAGTTAGTTTCTGCCCCCACTCACATAGGAGGACACATGCTGGACCTGATTTTTGTCTCTGGGCAGTGGTTGAATGACTGTAATTGGGGGGATATAGTTATTACACCCTTGTCATGGACAGATCATTCCCTCCTTAGGCTGGATTTCTGTTCCGCTACCCCCCACCGCAGGGAGGCGGAGCCACTTAGATGGTTCCGCCCCAGGCGCCTAATGGACCCGGAGCGGTTCCAGAGGGAGCTTGGGCCATTTCCTGAATCTCTGGCTCTCAGCTCACCTGGAGACCTGGTGGCCACCTGGGATGGGTTGGCCGCCGGGGCTCTAGAGCGAGTTGTGCCTCTGCGACCTCTGACCCGGCACAGATCCCATTTGGCTCCGTGGTATACGGAGGAGCTACGGGAGATGAAGTGCCGAAAAAGACGTCTAGAGGGCATTTGGAGGGCGAGCCGTTCTGAGTCTGACCGAACACAGGTGAGATCTCATATTAAGACTTACCTTGTGGCGATAGGGTCGGCGAAATCTTCGTATTTCTCCGCCCTTATTGCATCAGCAGAAAATCGGCCTGCCGCCCTGTTTAGAGTGACCCGCTCTCTACTTGAACCGAGAGCGCGGGATGACCTCTTGCAGGGTAGGGTGGAGGAGTTTTCCCGATTTCTGCATGATAAAATCGCTCAGATTCGGGAGGGGCTCGACTCCAATTGGGTGGTCCCGGGGGAGGTGTCCGGGGCAGGTCTTGAGAGTGTTATCTGGGGGGAGTTCGATCCTGTGACCGCCGAGGGTATGGACAGGTTGCTGGGGGGTCTGAATGCCACCACCTGTTTATTGGACCCGTGCCCTTCCTGGCTGGTTTCGGCCACCAGGGAGACGACACGAGGCTGGCTCCAGGGGATTGTCAACGCTTCCTTGAGAGAGGGGGTGCTCCCTACCGCCTTGAAGGCGGCGGTGGTGCGCCCCCTCCTCAAGAAGCCTTCCCTGGACCCAGCTATTTTAAACAACTATCGTCCAGTCTCCAACCTTCCCTTCGTGGCGAAGGTTGTTGAGAGTGTGGTGGCACGTCAGCTCCCCCGGTACCTGGAGGAAGCTACTTACCTCGATCCGTTCCAATCGGGCTTCAGGCCTGGACATAGCACTGAGACGGCATTGGTCGCGTTGGTTGATGATCTCTGGAGGGCTCGTGACAGAGGGTTCTCCTCTGTCCTGGTCCTATTAGATCTCTCGGCGGCTTTTGATACTATCGACCATAGTATCTTATTGCGACGGTTGGGGGGGTTGGGGATTGGTGGAACCGTCCTTCGATGGTTCTCCTCCTTCCTCTCTGACCGTTCGCAATTCGTGTTGGCGGGGGGGGAGAGGTCCACCTCTAGGCCCCTGGTTTGTGGGGTGCCTCAGGGGTCGGTCCTTTCTCCCCTCCTGTTCAACATTTACATGAAGCCGCTGGGCGAGATCATCCGTGGTCTTGGAGTGAGGTGTCATCTGTATGCAGATGACACCCAGCTGTACATCTCCACTCCGGACCACCCCAACGATGCTGTGGGGGCTATGTCTAGGTGCCTGGAGGCCGTGCAGGACTGGATGGGCGGGAACAGGCTTCGGCTCAACCCATCCAAGACCGAGTGGCTGTGGTTTCCGGCGCCCCGATATAGCCAGCTGACACCTTCGCTGGCTATTGAGGGGGAAGTTCTGCCCCCCACAGAGAGGGCTCGCAACCTGGGTGTCCTCCTGGATGTACGGCTGTCACTTGAACATCACATCGCGGCCGTCTCCAGGGGGGCGTTTCATCAGATCCGTCGGATCTACCGGTTGCGGCCCTTCCTGGATCGGGACGCCTTGCGCACGGTCACTCAGGCCCTTGTCACCTCTCGCCTGGACTATTGTAATGCCCTCTACATGGGGCTCCCTGTGGGGAGCATCCGGAGACTCCAGTTGGTGCAAAATGCAGCCGCGCGGGTGATCATGGGGGCGTCACGTAGCGCCCATGTGACGCCTCTCCTGCGCGAGCTGCATTGGTTGCCGGTGGCTCTCCGGGTTCGCTTCAAGGTTCTAGTTTTGACCTTTAGGGCGACCCATGGCATGGGACCAGGTTACCTTCAGGACCGCATTCTGCCAACGTTCTCCAACAGGCCGGTGCGTTCCCACAGGGAGGGTCTGCTCCGGGTGCCGTCGGCCGCTATGTGTCGTCTGGCGGCGCCAAGGAGTAGGGCCTTCTCTGTGGGTGCCCCCGCCCTCTGGAATATTCTGCCACCGGAACTTCGTACCGGCACGGACCTGAGGGCCTTCAGGCGCGCGTTGAAGACCTGGCTCTTTGAGCAGGCCGGCCTGGGCTGAGATAATGATTTTAAATTTGGTCTCCATTTTTAATTTTAAATTGGGTTTTAAGGGTGGGGGGGGGGTTTCTTAGTCTTATTACGCAGCCGATTTAAATTTAATATTTTTTAACTTTTGTATTTTCTGTGGGGTTTTTAGATGAGCTGTTCACCGCCCTGAGTCCCTTGGGAGAAGGGCGGTATATAAATGGAATTAATAAATAAATAATAAATAAATAAAATAGATTTAACATGCTTTTTTTCCACTGAAATGGTTGATACTACTTGGAAAGATGCATCTGATGAGAGTCAACAAGAACACTGACATTTGGTTGGAGATTGGGGAGGTGGGAAAGGACTCTCTGAGAAGTAAACAGAAATACAATTGTGTTTATTCTTCCCTGAAAGGAAGATGAGAAAGAGGAGGGTGAAAGGTCACTTTTACTGGCAGTTGACCACCCAGCCATGGAAGCTGGCATGGATTCTTCAGAGATTCCAAATGAGATCTCAATTGACATTTATTAACCCCTTTTGACCTCTGGCCATTTATTGAACTCTTGGACAGTCCCATCTACCTTGGGGAGGGCGGCAATATTAAGTGCTTTGGGGAACTCTGATCCAGCACAACCTAGTCTCAGCTTCAAACTTACTGAATTACAGTTTTGTCATTTTGGCTATTTCTGTTATTAAGTGGTGCAGGAATTGTGTTTCTAAATTGATTGTGATGAAATCTTTGAAAACTGGCAAGATAAATAGCTTTTTGCCATCCCTCTTTTCATTCTATGCTAACAAAGCCTGTTGCTTATCTGGCCATTTACATGCTGCACCATTTTAGTTTATGAGCAAATATTCAAAGTGAATCTCAAATCTCAACTTGAATCAAACACTTCAATATTGTACCTACAGGTTACAGTAGTTTGTAAGTGTGTTGGTGAGATCATTTAGGAGACAGGTTAAACATTGTGTCTGAGTTAATATATTAATGCTGAAATTTAGAGCTAAAAGGGAGTTTTCTAATGCAAAAGCAGCTCTGGCTGTGGTTTTTCTTTATTCTAATATAGAGGTTGGATATCTGAGAAAATTTTTTGCCTTATAATGTTATAATAACAGCTCATGAGTTTTATGGTATCTGAGATTTTATGTTTAATCTGATAATTCGGGTACATAAATATATGTATACTGCAATCCCGTGGGACTATTAAAAAGCAGTACTCTGAAAACAGACATAAAAAGTTAGTCAGAAAATTGGATTTTCCTGAATTTTCAATCAGTTTAGAAACTGAAATTAGGACTTCTGGGCAGAGGAAAATGGCAGACTGACGCATCTCCAAAAAGTGGGAACGGTGTTGAAATGGCATCAAGCTCTGCCCAAGGAGAAGCCAAGGAGATTTGCCCACATGAGCTCTGGAAGACAACTTGCAAGGAAACCAGGTCTACAGCAGTGGGAGCCTAGGAAGAAATACCACACCATTTTGCTGAAAATTGATTAAAAGTGATTTGGATGATTTTTGCTTTCGTTAATTAAAAAAAGTTGAGTATAGGGAGAGAAGAAATATGAAATTTTAAAGGAATGGGTGAAGAACCAAGTCTTCAAGACCTTCCTAAATACCACCAGGATGGAAGTCATCCAGATCTTAGGGAAAACTCATTCTAGAATTTAACCTCTGTGACCGAGAAGATGCACTTCCGGGTTCCCAATAGACAGCAATGTTTAATCAAGGAACTCAAGAGATAATCTCTGCTGGATTGAATTAGCAATTAAAAATATTATGGGAAACGGGTGTTCCCTCAAGTAACTAGACCCTATGCCAGGTAATGACTAGCACCTTGACCAGCACCTAGAAGCAACCTGGCAATAAATGTAACTCGGAGAAGAGATGTTTCATAGTTATACGAGACATTCCTATCACTGCACATGCTGTTGCATTCTGGACCAATTGAAATTCTGGGCATTGTTCAAGGCAGTCTTATATAGAAGAAGATTTGTAAAGGCAGACATTGCATCATGATGGTGTAATGCTTGATACCTCCCGTGGCCCTCTATCCCCCAAATCAAGCAATGGATCATCTAGTCTGAAAAGTCTATTGCTATTGTCCCTACTCTCAATTCCTGCCCCAAATTTCTCCAGTGCCTCTGGCAATCCACCAATAGGCTTTCAGATTTTTACCAGGCCCTTTCCTTATAGTTCTTTAAATTCCATCAGTCTTCCCCTTAATGTGTGATATTTTGGCTTCTCCACTAAAAGAAACCTTTACTGAGAGCTCTATATTGTAGGATAGACATTTGGCTTCAAAAGTAGCAAGAATCTGGTATGTCAGAAGCAGATGGAAGTCACTATAGCAAATTTGTGGGAGGGAAGTCTCTTCAATATAGATTCCCTATGAATGGCCCAGATGGCACATATTTTCTATGTGGTTGTATTCTCTGGACACTTTGGAACATACTGCAGCCTTGTAATATAGCACTGTGAAGAAGCACAAGAGGAGTTCTGCAAATAGAGCATCACAATTTTTGCAAGTTAAGACATTCAGGATTTAAGTGGCTCTCAAAGTGGGAAGAGGGAGAGAAGTTTGAGTGGCATACCACTGAGAACTCTTTCCCACTGCTCAGATTGAAGAAAAGCCAAGAGATGAGCACAGGTTCCTTATGTTCCTTCCAGAACAAAACAAAAGACTTTTTTAAAATCTGAAAACAATAGAGCTATCACTTCTCAGTTTGTCCTTACGATAAACATTTAATGTCCCATTAAAAAAAAACTGAATCCACTAGAAATTGCATCTTCCTTTTCTTCCTCCTTTTGCCTTCCTTTTTTCTTTTATCAACTGACACCTTGTACTCGATTGAGGGTATAAAACTAATTGGCTCTATAGGCAGCTGCTGATTTCTGCTATAAGGAAAATTCCACAGGTAAGCCAAAAAAGCAGACTTTTCGGGAGAGAAGAATCACAGTCAGAAGGTGAATCACTTTTATTTTGGCTTGTTGTGATTTATTTATAAAGAACTTTCCATAAATCTTTCCACCCAGAGTGTCTCGGTTGAGATGGGTGGCCATAGAAATGGAATAAATAAAAATAAATAAATAAAAATCACTCCCTACGTGGCTGGTAATAAATGGCTGCATCAAAAGACAGTGGGTGTGACTCAGTTTTGTGCGTCTATTAGTGGCTGTGAATAAAAATCTTCCTTTTTCATCGGTCCTCTCTCTTTCCAGAAAGATTATGGATGCCAGGACAGAAAAAATGTTTTCAGGAAAGAACTGAACCCATCTCAGAACAGAGGAAGATTCCCCCCCAAAAGGTGCCAACTCAGTGGATGGTACATGCTATACAGTATATGATGTGTCAATGAAAGACCAACCATCTCAAGTAATTAAGTCTCATTTCTATGCAAGAAACAATCAAAAGACCACAATGTAGCTGAATGTCTCTAAAGACCAGCCTTTGGGGTACTATATCCTATTCAGGCCCTGCTGTGGGTCTTCCTTCCTTGTCTGATTATAATTGTGGGAAGCAAAATTTTGAACTAGGTTCACCTTTTTCTGATTCAGAGTATAAATTTATAGGCATCGTAGAGATCAGTAAACAATAGGGAAACCATCTTCTTTTTGCACAAATACAGGCAACAGATTGGCTAGAAATTCTTTGTGCTATAGACCCAACATATTTGCATGGAGAAGAGAAATCTTCCAACTTTTTTTCTCTTATATGTTCTTGCAGTTTTGTTGTCAGAGAAAATGTTTTTAAAACTTCTTTGAAAGCAGAAAGGAATCTTCTGAAATTCTCCAGAGTGGGATGCTTGTCAGCCAAGAGTTGGTGCCTTGCCTTTTATTGCACCATCATCTCTTCAATGGTCTGCAGCTTCCTTGGATTCCCACATTCATTCATTTATTTGATTTTATATACCGCCCCCTCTCCCAACAGGACTTGGGGCGGTGTACAGCCAAGTAAAAACAACACAATTACAAATACAATTTTAAAATAGAATTAAAAATAGATTAAATTAGTGGCTGGAATACAATAAAAATAAAACTGAACAAGGAAAAAATTTAGAAAGCTACAACCATTAAAACAAATTAAAACCCTACCAGTAACTCTAGGCCAGACCGGCTTGTTGAAAAGGCGGGTCTTCAGCACGCGCCAGAAGGTTTGTAGGTTAGAGATAGTTCTCATCTCCGGGGGTAATTCATTCCAGAGGGAAGGTGCTCCCACAGAGAAGGCCCGCAGCCTCGGGGCTGCCAGCCAGCATCGCCCAGTTGACAGCACCCTGAGGAGGCCCGCCCTGTGGGAGCGCACTGGCCAACGGGAGGCCGATGGTGGCAGCAGGCGATCCCGTAAGTACCCAGGTCCCAAGCCATGGAGCGCTTTAAAGGTGACCACTAACACCTTGAATCGCACCCGGAAGGCCACCGGAAGCCAATGCAGCTCGTGCAGAAGCGGTGTAACATGGGAGCTCCGAGAACCCCCCCCAAACCACCCACGCAGCTGCATTCTGCACCAGCTGAAGCCTCTGGATATTCTTCAAGGGGAGCCCCATGTAGAGAGCATTGCAATAAACTAGGCGGGAGATGACGAGGGCAGATGTGACTGTGCGGAGTGCATCCCAATCCAGAAAGGGCCGCAATTGGTAGATCCTACAGACTGACAAAAAGCCCCCCTGGTGATGGCTGCTATATGATCTTCTAATGACAGCCATACGTCCAGGAGGACACCCAGATTGCGCGCCCTCTCTGTGGGGGTCAAAATTTCTCCCCCCACGGCCAGCGATGGAGTTAGCTGGCTGTATCTGGGTGCCAGAAACCACAGCCACTCAGTTTTCCCACTGAATCTCAAAGAAAAACACCAGCAAGGAAATTCTCCCCTGAGTTTCTCCATTCTGTCCTAAAGCCAGTTCCCAATATAAACAAGTAAAATCACCTGAAAGGTATTAGAATGGAAGATTAGTATAGTACCATACTAAGTATGCATTGTAGAAAGATGAAAATAGAGAGAAGAGTAACAGAGTCATGGTTAAATGGTATGACCCACCCAGCCACCAAGAGCCACTTGATGCTAAGATGGGTGGCATATAAATTTAATAAATAAAATGCTGATACAAATTAGAAATAGGTTAATCCTTCTGTCAGGGTTCCAAGTGATGCATCCATAGCAAATAAAACTCTGAGATAGGTACTGTGGATTCCTCAAATAATAGGTTTATTGGATATATCATATTGGCATAGATCTGGTGAAAACCAACTCTGAAGGTTTTCACCTAATTAAAGGTAAAAGTTTTTTTTTCTCTTTCCCCAAACAATCAATCACATGGTCCAACTGAGTTACCATCCAGTTGCTGGCTAACTCACTCCTCCTCTCTCTGACCAGGTGTGAGAATATCCTTGGTTCTCAAGAGAAAGTATTCTGTTTTGGCTGCAAAACCCTAGCTATCTCTATTCCCTCCTCCCAATCCCTCAGCTCCAGTGTGGAAATATTGAAGTGGCAAAATGGCTTTGGTCAGGTCAGCTTCAGGGTTGACACCATCTCAATCATGAATCTATGAAAGAAATATACAGAGAGAAAAACTATTGCATATCATTTCCTTTCTTGCCTAAGCCTTTTGCAGGATCACCCTACAGTAATGCCATTGAATTCAGTGAGACATATTGTTCTAACCAAGGCTTCCTGAGACCATAATTAATCACATACTTAGTCCAAACAACCCTCTTTTTATTTCAACAGCTGGGAATTATGTTCATTCCCAGCCCATAATGAGTTCCAAACAGTCTCGAGATAAGCACCCACCTTTGTCTCCTTTGAATTGCTGCCAACGACTAAAGTGACAAATTAACTGTAAAAAGCCAAACGAAGTACAAAGTCCACACAGAGCTTCAAGGTTTAATCTGAACAGAGCGAACAAAGTTGCTTCCTGCAAAGGTTCCTGTCCCTTTGCTCCTCCTTTATGTCTTATGGGAGGGCCAATCACCTCCAAGCCTTACTTTAGAGTTGCCCCTTTTGTCTTAACTATTCTTGCCTTCTGGCAGCTCAGTGTACGTGCACACTGGGAACAGGCTCCCCTTGTTCCTCTGCTTCGCTGCTGTCAGATTCTGGAGGCTCTGGAATCAGCACATAACTCCGAGATGGCCCTGGCCCCATCTCTGTATTGGATGCAGGACCCTCGTCTGAGTCCTCCCTAGACTTCCAGACTGGCCAATATTCCTCCCGACTGTCCAACTCTGCTGCCATCTCCGCAGGCTGCCAGTGGACCACAACACATATTCACAAGTAAATGTGAATAAATTGCAGTCATGGGTATCCGCCCCCCCTCGAATCTTTTTTCAACATTATTATGATGCTATTTATGTCCTATTGCCAAGGAATAGCAAGGGGTGATTTTCATTACCGCATTCTTTTTGTTCAACATCTATTTCACTCTGCAGCTTGACTGGGTGTTGTATACTTTGATTGGAAAAGAACCCATAGGAAGGGTTCCTTCATCATGTCTTCCCTTCATATTGGGCCCTGATAAGTCACAGAGGCTTCAAACGACTGGACAGAATGAAAGATAAGGCCCTCCCACCTCAGCTATCTTTAACTAAAGGCTCTCAGACAGTGAGATTGGTGATCTGAAGAACAAAGCCAATTAGAGAAATTGAAACTGTTGAAAGGTCAAGTGTGCCAATGTTTAGTGTGGTGAGAGCTTAATCTAGCTTTCAGTTCTCCTTTGCTGAATACCCAACGGATGATGAAAATGGTATTTATCAAACAATAAACCTACCCATACAGAAATGTCCAGAGGGAGTAAAAAAAAGATGGTCATGGCAATCATACCATTGAAGTTCCATCCCTTTTACATATGTGCTGTCTAATGAAATACGCATATAAGAAAGGTAGAGCTTTGATCATATGATAGCTGCTATATCTTTTGGAGTCCTACCTACAGACTCCCCTGGAGTAATGGTATGTTCCTTCAACTATGTGAAATAACTTTTCTGTTCTGAGTCCAAGCTTACGTCAATATACACAATCAGTTTACTTCTTGTGCCAATGCCTGCTTATACATGAACAAGACATAATGTGCAAAATTCTTAGTAAACTGATGTTTACTAAACTATTCAGACATAATTTTAATGATTAGTGGCTAGAAAAGTCTATGCATTTTCCTGGATAGTATATACCAATTGCCATTAAAATATGTACATTCATGAGAGACAGTTTGTTGTGTAATTGTTAAGGCAATGGGGTAGAAACGAGGAGATAATAATTTCTAGTTCTGCCTTAGGCACAAAGTCAACTGGATGATCTTGGGTCTCTCTGCCTCAGCCCTAGGAAGCAAACAATAGTAAACCCTGTCTAAAATTTTGCCAAAAAACTTCAGGGACTAATTCAGGAAGTTGCCAAGAGTCAACAGTGACTTGAAGGCACACGTACCCACACACAACACATATACACACACACCAGAATAAGAGCTTTGTTTTGTTTTCCTTCTTTCCTTCCTACCTACCTTTCTTCCTTCCTTCTTTTTTTCCAGGCCTATGACAATTCACCATGGCCAACTCATCACAGCCAACTTGCCAAAGTCACCTTGCCATGGCCAACTCACCACAGGGTACAACTCAAGGCGGGACAAGAGTTCCACTAATATTAAAGAAATGGTGGAACAGAATCATTAAAGAAAGGATGAAAAAGGAAGGACAGAATGAAAAAAAATATTTTTAAAAATTGATTTTAATTAAATTGTTAAATTGTCCCGCAGCAAGATGTCCCATGGCTATGGCTTGTTGGCCATGATGAGTTGGCTGTGGAGAGTTGTCCCATTCCCTCTCTCCCTCCCTTCCTCCCTTTCTTTCTTCTTCCTTCCTTCATCTTTTTACATTCAATTCCAGTTATCCTTTGTCTTTTTGCCAATACAGCTCCATCCTAGCTCACACAGACTGATCATCCATTAATATAAATACTGCCATTTCAAAGTGAAATGATTGAAATATGCCAGATTGAACCTTACATGTATTACTTAATGTTAATGGGGGAAACTAGCAATAGGGTAGGGAAAAAGTAATAGAAATCTTGATGATTACAAATAAGCTGCCAAAAAAGAACTCTTTATACCTTGATCACACTGAAAAGATTTTTGCTTACTTGCCTCATTCCTAAAGGTAATAGTTTGCCCAGCTATATACGATAGCAAATGGAAAAAGTAGGAATAGCAAGAAAAGGGGAAAATGAACCCTTTCTATACTTGATAGTGCTCTTACTAAAAAAAAGTCAGCTTTGCGTTGCTGAATGAGTTCTTTTTCAGAGCACTGTGATGTGAGAATGGCCCCTGAAAAGATTGCTATGCCCTATTTGTGGCATTATTCAAGAGAAATGGGCAGATAACTAAACTTCAGCTTGGAATACTTGAGTTTTTAAAAGTTAGGGATTTTAACAACAACAATAAAAAAATAAATTAATTCAATACTATTTTTCATTATGCTTAAATACACTTGTCAGCCATGGAAGATGCTGCCACATCTTCCAGAACTGACAAGTGTGTTTAGGGGATCAAACTGGGGGGGAAGCACCAGAGTACAGGACAAAAAACAAGTATTGGAAATCAATCAAAGAGAGAAGCAACCTGGAATTAAGGAGAAACTTCCTAACAGTGAGGACAATTAATCTGTGGAACAACTTGCCTTCAGAAATTGTGGCACTCCATCACTGGACGTTTCTAAGAAGCAACTAGACAGTCACTTATCTGAAATGGTTCTCCTGCTTGAGCAAAGGGCTGGACTAGATGACTGCCAAGGTCCTATTCTATTCTATTCTATTCTATTCTATTCTATTCTATTCTATTCTATTCTATTCTATTCTATCCTAATGTGATGAGTTCTGTTTGTTAGAGGTCTTCAAACAGAGGCCTAAAGGTCAAAGATGTTCCAGTGAGGAGGAGGTTGACTGGTCCTAGAAGACCTCAAAGATCCCTTCCAATTCTATGATTCCATTCCAAACCTGAGGACATTCTTGTGACCAACTTTTTTTTTAATTTTCAAATGTAATATTACCAGCCATTTTTCCTTTAGAATTTCTCTCTTAATTTCATCTTCAATAGGTTTTAACTGATTTAGGAACCACTAGAAGAACACAAAGCCCTGACAAACACCATTTCCGCTCCATTCTCTGTATTGCTTTGGGTACTTCTATCAGATAAATTAGCATGCCCTAATTTTTTTTAAAGCAAGCTTTCTTTCACAATCTTGAAAGAAAACTGAATGCCCACAAGTACTTGTAGCAAGAATGAATGTGTGCAAGTAAATTGCCATTTAATGATAAAAATAAATGTTATTGAATGATGCTTTAAACCAGGGGTCTTCAAACTTGACAGCTTTAAGACTTGTGGACTTCAACTCCCAGAATTTCTCCTCCAGTCATGTTAGCTCAGGAATTCTGGGAGTTGAGGTCCACAAGTCCTAAACTTGCCAAGTTTGAAGACCCTTGCTTTAGACAGTTCTTTTTGTAAATAAAGTTAGTGATGGTTAGCTTAATGAGATTGGGTTTAACAAAAAGAAGTGGTTTCAGAAAAACCACTGAGAAAAACATAAATTTACAGTCTCACCCATATTTGTTAATGTGATTTTCAGCTCATTCCATTCCATCTGTTAGAAGCAGTCTACCTTAATCAACATAGAATTCTTTCCACTTTTGAAGAATAGCTTCTCTTTTGTGGTTCTGTCTGACCTTTAAAATCTGTTATGTTGCCTCAGTGCTTGCCAAAGTTTCAGTCAGAGAAGGGCCTTTGTATTTACCAGTTTGAGAAGAAGAGCACTAAACATGCCCATGTACTTTCAGTGCTGAGACAAAGCGGTTTTTGTAATACGATGACATACCTACAAAACTTTGTCCAACACAAAGCAGTAAAAATAGAGAGGAGATCAGGTAATCCTTGACTTACGTGCATTTGTTTAGTGACTGTTTGAAGTTACAACGGCACTGAAAAACACTGCTTATGACCAGCCCTCACACTTATAACTATCCCAGAATCCCTATGGTCATGTGATCAAAATTTGGACGCTTGGTAAAAAAGGCATGTATTTACCCCAGTTCAGGGATCCTGGGGTCATGTCATCACCATCCGCAATCTTCCCAGTGGGCTTCCGCTTAGCAAAGCCAATGAGAGAATCTTTAATTTGTCTTATATTTCTTTAGAGCTTTCCAGAATAACCATGTGATCCGACTTTACCCCAAATTAAGGAATGAGCCATGGTGGCGCAGTGGTTAGAGTACAGTACTGAAGGTTACTTCTGCTGAATGCCATCTGCTTGCAATTTGAATTCACCAGGCTCAAGGTTAACTCAGCCTTCCAGCCTTCTGAGGTGGGTAAAATGAGGAGCCTAATTGTTGGAGGCAATATGCTGACTCTGTAAAATCGCTTATAGAGGGCTGTAAAGTCTAAGTGCTATTGCTAAAGAGTCATTAAAAGGAGTTTTATGCAAAGTTGGATTACTGACATGGACATGTCAGTAATGTCCATGTTACTAGCAGTTAAAGAAAATCAACAATGGAAGATCTTTGAATTATTTTCTTTTGCTTCTTTGATGGAAACCCTATGCCTATTTTACCTCCCATTTGCTTTCCCAATAAACGTTTTTACTTGAAATTCAGTGGTCTGTATCCTTTGGGACTAACTTCCTACCCAACATTCTATGTTTATATATTATTCTATAATATATGCCCTATACTGCACAGTAAATTCTACTAGGGGCAGTAAAGCTTATTATTGAATTACTACCTGCAAATTTCCCACTTCATAGCATAAGTTTGTTTATTTGGAAGTTAGTAGCAATGTGTTTCAAGGAACTTACATCGAAGAAAATTTATTTCGTTATTTACTTGATTTATATAACTGCCCATTTCACTTTTATGTGACTCTCAGATGCTTACAATAAAATAGCACAGAGTACATACAATAAATAAATTGGTATTTTTAAAATTTCCTTTCTCTAAATTACCTACTGCTTCTCCTTGATAAGACTTTTGATTGACTTCATTTCTGGCCTATCTCCTCTAAGAATAAACAACTTTCATATGTATAAATGATCTGCTTCATGTACATTACATGCTTCCCTTTTTTTTCAGTGGAGGCCAGGCATGCCACTATAAGCCAAGAAGAAATCTGTAGAAACCAGATTCCAGGGATTTGTGTTCATTCTCCCATGAAAGCCACATTCCACTTTTCATAAGTCATCCTAGCTTCCTTTTTTTTTCATTTTCCATTTTAATTGTTTATACATATTTATTTACTTGTCATATTTATGTAGTGTATATTAGAAGTGGTGACTCTTTAAGACATGTATGCAATGAAATTTCATTTTAATGTATGCCGATTAGTGTACATTTAAAGTGACAATAAAAGTTATTCTAAGCCACATTGCATTTAATTAGTACCTATCTACAAGTAGTCCTCACTTAGTAATCAGTCTTTTAGCAACTGTTTGAAGTTACATTGGACCTCCCTAGAGCTACTTACAGCCCATTTTTGAATTTCCAATGGTTGAAACCCTCCCCTCACAATCACATGATCACGCGATCACACTTTGGGTGCTTGACAACCAGCAAACATTATAGATGTTTGCAGCTTCCCCACAGCCACATAATTGTGGTATTTTTTGCTTCTGGTATCCAGCAAAATACACCCACTGGAGAAAATGGACTCATGCCTCAGCTGAGGCATTTGCTGAAAACATGTCATAAAATTGGGCATGATCATGTGGTGATGATCCACTTAAATGTCACTATGACTTACGACCATAATTCCAGATTCAATTGCAGTCATGAGTCAAAGGCCACCTGTACTGATAACTAAACATTAAAAGGTCCTTGAGGTTCTTTTTGTTCCCCCTCAAGTTCTTTGTCCTTTCCCTAAAGATCCAAGATGTTGTGTTTCAGGACATGGTGTGATGAATTGAACTTGCACTGTATTCACTGGGAAGGTATCTGCTCATGATCATAGAGGAACGAGCACAGCTAGTCTCCTTGATGTGTCAGAAGGAAACAAAGCCCTTTCTCTGTGGTTGTCAGTAAAATGATTTCTGAGATCAGTTTTAGATCAGATGGGAAGCCATGCTCCAATATTTATAGCAAGGAGTCATTCAAATTATATATTCTATCACACGAATGACAGCACAAGCAAATTCTCCAATTGCTACTGGCGGGTTGAATTTTTTCTCTCTGTGTGCAATGTCTTTATCATTCTCTATTGTATTTTATGTCACAGAAATTGCTTTGGAATGTATTCATTTTAAGGACAAGAACACTTTTAGAAAATTCTAGTTACCAGAAGGTATGACCCTCCAGAATGTCATTGTTCAGTCATTAAAGAATCTCTTGGCCTTCTCGATTTCCATTCAGTCTCTAGGAAATCGCATAATGTCATTTCATACCATTCAAGGGGCATTTATTTTTTCTGTTTGGAAAATTTAGGCAGCTAGGATTAGAGCCTGCTGTATTTCCTTGCTGATATCTAGTGATGATCCAGATATTTGCGTCCTGGGGCTGATAGCAGTGTTGCAAAATGAAAGAGGGTTGTGCATAAGAGAAAATAGCAAAGCAGGAGAAAATTCTGACAGATACCAAAATTTGTCAGTCTGGTGGTCTCTCAAAGCTCCCCTTCTTTCCTGCTGCAACTTCAATCCATGTCAAGGAGAATAATTGGTGGGTGTTGCCCTACAGCTGGTGACATTTGGTGGGAGGGAAGGGAAAGAAAACCAGGGAAATGTACCAGTACTTTTTTCTAACTTGCCCTGAACAGACAGTGGAAATTGCAAAATTTTATGCTAGCATCGTTTTCTGCCAGATCAAGGCCTAATTAATATTGCTTTAATTAAGCCATGGAGAAGATCTACCCAGCAGTGAACACCTAATGTTTAACCAACTATAGCAGGACTTTTCCAATCTCTTATGGCTGTATCTCAAACTAACTGGGACCAATAATTTCTTGCAGGTATGAGTTCTCGGGGTCCTAATTCCAATATAAGTGGAATGTATTATATCCATTGTATATTTAGAAAAGGTGGTCATTGTTGATTTTCTCCTCTACACCAGTCTCTTCATAGCACTTTCAAGCTATTGATGGAAGAAACTGCATTGAAGAGGCAAAAGTAGGACAAGCCATCTGTTCCTGGTATTGGACTTGAACCTTTTCCTGTTCTTTCTCCCTTTAATTTATTCTCCTTGTGTCTCATCCTTGCTCCATCCACCCCACCCAAGGGGGTATTAGCTGACATGCTGACTCAATAGAAAAGGGATAATTAATAAGAAGATCACATGGATGGGTTTGCTTCTTTACTATCAGTCTAGGATAGATATCCGCTTTATTGTTTGCATATTTAATAATGCAGATCTTCACGTTGTATCTTCAAAGTGGCTGCATTTGATAAGCCAGGTTTTGGCCACTACGTTTCATTGTTTTCTTTGTTTTGCAATATATCCAAACAGAAATAAAATGTCTATTTTTTTATGTGCACCATTCACCCACGTATTGATTGGGAAATGAAAGACAACAGATGGCAAATGAGGGTTGGGTGAATCTGGTCAATGGCCCTTTTCCATCCCAGCTTCATTACCATTTTATTTGTGCTCTAGAGTCATTTTGAGAGTGATTTCTTCTGCGGAAGTAATCCCGGAAACACAACGTATCATCACCAGCTTCCATTCTAAACACAAAGTCAAATCAAACGAGACATTGGCGGAATCAAAAATAGCACTTAGCAATAGCCCTTAGACTTACATACCACTTCATAGTGCTCTATAGCCCTCTCTAAGCAGTTAATAGAGCTTACAGAGTCAGCCTATTGGGTCCTTTTACTGACCTCGGAAGAATGGAAGGATGAGTCAACTTTGACTCAGAATCGAACTCTTGACAGTGAACAGTGAATTAGCCCGAAATACTGCATTCTAACCACTGGGTTACCACAGCTCTTCAAATGACATTGATGTGTTTCTCAAACAGTGGAAAGAACTTGAGGTGAGAAATCAAACAGTCAAGGAGAAACAGAGTTAATCTTTTTTCCTTGCATTATTATATTAGTCCCAACAGCGCATCTTCATTACAGCTGTGGTTTGCTACATAAGGAGCGGGGAACCCTTCAGTTTTTAAAGCAGGAACATTTGGCTGCAACCAAGCAAGCTGGTTATACTTCTTTGATATCCGAGTTTGTCACTTACAGTTTCAATATGAAGTTCAGCTAAGGCACACACGTTGGGTTAAATGTGTAAGACAGCTGCCCACAGCAGCTCAGAAAATGGAAAGTTCTAATTGCATGCAAATACTTTTTGTTTCCCCAAATATATTTCTACAATAGCTCTCCTGCCTTTGGCTGCTGATCTTCAAGAATCTCAAAGAGAGATAAATGAGGCAAGGAAAGAGCTCAGCAAGATTTGTTTCAACATAATAAAATGGAAAAATGCCATCCATAATACCAGCATGGTATTTAGGGCCTCCTTTGTTGTATCTACTTGGAAGATTCACAGACTCTGCTTCCCACTGCTCCAGTTCCAAGATATGCTCCAGTTCCAAGCAATAACATAAAGTGGGGAATCAAAGAACAGCTGTAAATCCTGAGATCCCTAGTCAAAACAATTCCATCTAAGATGAGCTTGAAGTAAAATATGACAGAACTGAAAATATATATAATGCAGAGAAAAGGCAAGTTGATTTGGCACTTCTGAAAAAAATTCAAGAAGATCAACAATAAAAATCTTAGAGGATAATTTTTCCCAGCCTTTCTTAAACATTAGGCATATTGTTTGAAAATGTCATTATTATGAAATTTTGAACTATGCTTTGATTGCCCAAGAGCTATTATGCTATTAGCTCCTAGGAATGGGAGAAATTATAATTAACAGTTGATTGGAGATTCATGTTAATGGTTGCATACTTGTATAAGTAAAATATAAATCAATACAAATCAGTCCATTCAAATGTATTTCTCTTCAAATTGGGATCCACTTTCTACTACATGGAGAGATTGTCCCTCATTGCTAATTTATTATGTTTGTGAAATATATAATTTGAGTTATTTTGTTCACCCGCATCTGATATAATTTTTCCAAGGAGACTCAATCAAGGATGTTTTCCAGTTATCTTTAAGGTGGAGATACCAGGCACTGAACTAACAATGTTTGCCTCATAAAATGTGTGTTCTAACACTAAGCAAACAAATCATCATAAAAAAGTTCATGAAATGCTCATCAGAAGCATGGAAAGTGCTCCCATGGATTCTAAGGTCTCTTGCATACACAAAACCAGTGTGTCGTTATTTCTGTTGAATTCCAATTTTTTCCTGACTGAAGAGGGGAGGTCCAGAGCAAGGGGGAGAAATACTACTAATAGATTAACACTTGGAAACTTCCTATATGAAGAATATAATTTCAAAAGTCCATATTAAAAAAAAAAAGAAATCTGTCCACATTGCATTAAAAATGCCATATCTGTCACAATATTAGTGAATGTATAATCGGTTACAACAGGAAGAGTTAATTAAAGTAGGATATGATTGAAAAGTTACATTTGATGAGGTCTCTTTGCAGAAGTGTAGTAAAACCCACTCTGAATCAGTTTGGTTTAATCTAGAAACAGGAAACCTACAGCATGCCATTCTAGACAGTGTCTCTGCCACTTGTGATGTGGTTTTCAATCTACATGATATGGAGACCAAATGACATCTGGTCACAGGCTGTCCTCTTCTGCTAAAAAGTAAATTTGCTCCTTTCCCATGGTCAGTTTAGAAGAGAGGAGTTGGTCATGCATCAAAAAACAAAAGCAAATACCATTTCTAGACTTGGGGACATAGTGTTATTTTAATCTGCTGGACAATATGCCAGCAAACATGGAAGTTATAGGAAACATTTCAGTGAATATTCTTCCAACCATCATGTTTGGAGATAATATTTATCTTGTTATTCCACAGAGATGCCCCCAGGCAAGCTACAAAAGAAGATTTCAGTGTAGGTTAAGGAGTTTATTAGAAGAAAAAAATAAAGAGAGCAAAAGAACTCAATAAGCACATATGTACTCCAGAATTCTCTCATCTAATCAATTTATTTAAAAGAGACAGGTTTTTTTTTAATATTTTCCTCTTCATTTGAGTGATAGTTTTGACCTGTATTTACTTTGCACAATTCAGGCCTTACTGCATGGTGTTATATTTTGCAATGGTGAGACGAGAAAAGAAATGTAATACTCGAAGTCTGCAAGTCTTTATCAAGAGACTTCATTCCCTTCCCATTAATCAATTATGAAAGCAGCATGTGTGTGTGTGTTCATTCCAGACAGCTGTAATAATATACTGAGCTCAAACTTTCAACCTTCTCCAGAGATAAATGGTATCTGGTTCCTCACTTTTACTCACATGCAAACAGTACACACGCTACTGCTCAGCTTATCAGGAAAGATACAGCAGGAACCTGAATTGTAATTGCATTTGGTAACCAGTGGCTACCTTTGCCAAGTTGTATTATGAGATAAACAATCTAAGTAAAGGCTGCTTTCTGTAACTATCGAGAATAAGCTATATTAAGCACGTTTTCTTCTGAGGGCACCTATAAAGAATTGTACTGAAGGCAAGTAAATATATGTCAGATGTACAAAGATGTTCAACTATGTACAAATAGTTGAAATTTTAGCCTTTTCCTCCCTGACTACAACTATTAGGTGATTGTAATGTATAATATGATTGTCTATCTGAATAAGGATGGCAGATATATTTCAAGCTTGAGCCTTAGATTTTGTGCTATATTGAAGTTATGTCACAGATCAGATATTTTTTTAGTCTGTATAAAATTGTAGGAGAAGAGCAGGCAGAGCTGGGAGACAGAGTTAAACATGTCATTAGTTTTGAATTGTTGCATTCTCACAAGTGTTTTCAAGTCCAAGGCTTCCTGACTTCCCTTGACTCTTATTTGGTGCCAATTTAATGTTGAACTTTAGTTGATCAGATTATTGTGTATGGGCTTGAATACACCTTCTATGCTGCAATTTTACAAATAATCCTGATTCCCTGCACCTGATAATAATTGGCAGGGCAGTTCTTTTTGTATGTGTCTACAAATCTTTATATGACTCCACATTCTACCATACACTATCTGGCCACAATTGGCTCTGCCCATCTGGTCCATATATCTATGGAAGACCTACTAAGGATCTACCACACTCTAGAGTTACATGATGTGTAAGTTCAATGACAGGCTTTTTCAATAACAGTCCTCATTACTTGTCTGAGATATGCTTGACCTCAACCTCATAGCATTCTATGAAACTATTAAAACTATCCAATCTGATATCCCTTTAACCTTAATAGTAGTGGATAACCATTACGCTAATGATTACATTCTTTATATCCTGTATTTTTTCTTGGTTATTTCTTTCAGTCTTATTCCTCTTTGTTCCACATTGCCCAAAGCCTCAGTTATACATACATTGGAAAGTAAGAAAGAGACCAAGAAAACTTCACTTGAGTGTGGGAATCCACCAGGCTACTCACAGGAAGAAACCTTTGTAAAAGAAAGGATTAAGTCATATATTTGTGCACCATGGTTCTATGGCTGGACTATGGATTTCAAGAAAGAGCAATCTTTTGACAGTGTGGAAAAAACAACAAGATAGCTGCATAAATTATGGCATGGGGAATGACAAGTGACAAAAGTTATGAACACTGGGGATAAAATGAGGTTGTCAGATCATCTCAACAATGTTATAAATCAGAGGTTCTTAACTGCATAGCATGCATACCATAGGTGGACTCCAAAATAATTTAACAGAGACATGTAGTTAAGTGATTAAATCTTAACTCTTGGAAACTTACCTAAAAAGACAAAAATAACAGAATGTCTGAAATATTAGTGCTTGTCTTTAGAAAGGTCTCCAATATCAGCTTTAACAGAGACAGAAATAATAAAAAACTGGCCAGCTCAATTCATACGACTTTTGTGAAATACCCTTTTATATGAATGAAATTTCATTAACCTTTATGCCCATTGCCTCTGAGAATTTTGTCCCCTTTTCCCAAATTTTCTGGTTGGATATTCATTGCAACTCTTTATTCTGAAGATGCTACAAAGTGATGTGGAAAAGCAAAGGTCTCTGGGCCATCGTTTCCCACTAACTGTCCTACCAACTTGAAATGAATGTATTTGCCATTGTCAACTTCAAATCTCTGGTTTCTCTTGCTTCATAGGCTCCTTGCACTTCCTCTGGCTTTCATTAATTATAAAGAGATATATTGAAAATGGGGGGAAATCAAATTGTTGCCCATCAGAAGCACCAAAAAGGACAGTTTACTGGGTTTTTCCAGCCTTTGGATCCCCTTGATTCCTCTACTCTAATCTCTAAAGTGATGATGTGAAACTTTCCTAAATCAGAAACTGCTTTCAAACTTTGATAACAAACTTCTATAACAAGAAGCTGAGGGCTGGGATAAAATGTGTTCAATCCCCTGAAGAGCAGTAGAACATGTTCTTCAAAAGAGCCCAGTGGGGAGGGCAGGATAAAACTAGATGATGTAGGATAGGAGAGGGATTCAATGATAGACTTTGCAGTTTGAAATCGATTGCTTTTTCCTCCTGCTTTGTGAAGGAGTTGAGTAGGTGATAAAGAGAAGAAGGAAAAGAATAAAAGTAATCAACTGTGAATCAAACAATTGCAAGTTTTTCAATCTTGCTTTTGCCCTGAAGAAAGGGATGGTCCAGGTTTAATAATAATAGAATAACAGAGTTTGGGAAGGACCTTGGAGGTCTTCTCTGCTCAAGCAGGAGACCTATATCATTCTGAACAAATGGAGGTTCTTCTTTAACACCTCCAGTGACGGAGCGCCCACAAGCTCTGGAGACAAGCCATTCCACCAATTACTTGTTCTCACTGTCAGGAAATTAATTCTAAGCTGGATCTCTCTTTGTTCAGCTTGAGTGGTCACTTCTTGTCCTACTCAGGTGGTTTGGAGAATATTAGTGGGAATCGAGAGGTCAACCCCCTCTTCTCTATGATAGCTCAACACCATCAGTTTCTTGAATTCCAAAAATTCTTTGCACATCTTTGCACCACATTGAGCATTAGGAAAATCCTGGCATTTCTGATACAATGCTTATGAATGCAGATCAAGGCCATTCTGTGAATACTCAAATCTTTTAAAAAATCGCAATATAAACAAGACAGTATTCAGAGTATTGCAGTGTAAATTCAGCACCAGAAAAGTAAACACAGATGGCTGAGGCTTCATTTAACTTCTTTATAAATACAAAATAAATTTTATAATACCAGTTGTAGATTTCTCCAACATGGAACAAACTCAAACAAAAGCAGACATGTTACTGGTTCAGAGCAGAACAGCAACTTAACTTCAGCAGACAAGCAAGCAAGTTAGTTTCTCTTTCAATAGACAGACTCAGAGTGGAACATAGCTTCAGAGCTGCAGAGCTTAATATAGAAGCAGGCCTAGGCTACTTCTAGTTTCAGTTTCCAAACAGTCCTCATTGGCTGACTTAGTTGCTATGCCCATTCATTGGCTGACTTTGATACCATGCTCTATTCCAGTTCATGAATATACTCTGACAGACAGTTTCGTCATCCATATCCTACACTCTGAATCTATTTGGGATACTTACTTTATTTGGTACTACCTTGTCAATTGCTTTGTTTGTCCATCAGGCAAACATTTTATGAATCACTGTACCAAATCATTGTGCACTGCAACCATGATCCTTCTCAGATCAACATAGCTACACATAAATTGAAAAATTTGGGAGGTTGCTGTCTTGTATACATGAAGTAATCCCTATTTTGTTTGTAGCTTTTCAGGCCATGGCCAATGGCCACACTGGGATCTAAAGTACAGGTAGTCCTTGACTTACAGATCGTTTAGTGACTGTTCAAAGTTACAATATCACTGAAAAAAAGTGACTTATGGCCATTTTTCACACTTAGAACCATTACAGCATGGCCATGTGATTAAAATTCAGATGCTTGGCAACTGACTCATATTTATGACGGTTGCAGTATTCTGGAATCATATGATTATTTTTTGCAATCTTCTGATAAGCAAAGTCAATGGGGAAGCCAGATTCACTTAGCAAAACCATGTAACTAATTTATCAAGTGCAGTGACAAGCAAAGTCATAAAATGGGACAAAACTCACTTAACGAATGTCTCACTTAGCAACAGAAGTGTTAGGCTTAATTCTGGTTGTAAGTTGAGGATACCTGTATATGGCTGGAAAACCTGATCAAACAAACATATTCCCATAGTCAACCTAATGAAGAAAGCATTTTCATGTTGGCCTACAAACTAGTTCCAGTCCAAAGGATGAATATACTGTTTTAGTTTATTTATTTGGTTGGGACTATGTTGGCCAACCAATTCCTTTTCTGCATTGGGCTGTCTTAATCAACGTTCCAGCATGGTAAGACATCATGCTTATCTTTTTGATAGCTGAATGAGTGCTAACATTGCTATTGTCCTATGAAAAATATAATTCTGTATGAGAAGAGAGAGGATGCTGTGAATAGGAGCTAAAGATCTGGAACTTAATAAGTACAGGGCAGTCTAAACAGAATGCAAGACATCTCAATCAATCTACCGAACTCAATTTAGCTGGAAAATCAAATTATCTAGCTGGACAAATGTAAGATGATTTCAAATGAAAGTTTCAGTTAGTTCTGTGCTGGCTCAATGAATTTCATAAATTTAACTTCTGTTTTGGCCACAGATTTCTTTCAGTTTCACTGACTGTGCCCCACACTGTGGCTACTCTTAGCTGACTCACGTCATTCACATGAAAAATAAATTGTACCAGTTCCAAGGTGGCATTTGCTTTTTAAGTTTTACTCTCTTTTACAAATATGAAAAACTTTGGATCAAATTGACTTCTTTGGCAGCATGATCCCTCTTTTTCCTTAACAATCCTAGCTTTGAATTGAAACTGTAACAGTTGAGGAAGGAGTTGAACCTTTTCCCCTGTACTTTTGATGGAACCCAGATCCAAAATCTTTATTTTGAGCAAATTACAACTCCAGTAAGTTGCAGTTTCAGTAGGAAAATAAGCAAGTGAAAGGACTTCATGGAAAATTGTGGTCCCAGTTCAGATATATCATCATCATGACAATTAGACATGACATGAATTTTTATTATAAGACAAAATGGTTAATGGTATACATTATTACTCAAGAATTTTAATGTTAATTTGCAAACCCTGACATTTTTGTTCAAAAACAGTACATCAGGGCAACCTATTTTCAACCTGTTAATAGTTTTGGATTTATGAGAACAGGTCATAAATACTTACTCAAATGATTATCATAGCAAATATGACTAGACACAAATTTATTCATTTATTTATTTGTAGCCCTCATTTGTTATTTTTACAAATAACTCAAGGCAGCAAATGTTTTCATGGCTAAGATGGGACTTGAACTCATGGTCTTCTGCTTGCTATCTGGTTCCTCAACCACTAGACCAAACCGGCTGTCAAATAGTATGAAAACTCTTGACACTAGTGAGATAATTCCAACTTTAGCTTCATAGGAAACTTTCTAATGTCTCAGCTGACATCTCACAATCTTCTCTTTTCTGGTTAGGAAGATCAGCTTCCAAACAAATTACTCAACCACAGCTATTCAATACTGTATTTCTTTTTAGCATGCCTACAGGGCCATTGTGACACTGCTGAAAAAACAAAGTAATGCTAAGTTAGGTCCCTTTGCAGAATGTCAATTTTGTTTCCCTTTCTTCCTTTTTTAATTTAAAATTTCAGTTGAGCAAAGTATGTGCTTATTGCTAAAGGAAGAGTCCACAGCTTGACAACTCGGTTCTTCATCACTGATTCTCATAATTTTAAAATATGTTTCCATGAATTTGATGCCAGCCCAAAGCAGCTCAAACCAGGATCAAACCTGTGGCAATACCTTTAGGTGGCTTCCATCATCTGGGCACACTGTCCTGCAACTGCTGAAACCTCCTCATCCCCATAATTATTTTTTCCACAGCACCTGGTGCATCTGCAGAAAGAAGAGAGGGTGGAGTTAAATAACGTAAGATAGCTAAAAGACACAAGGTAATTGTATATTGCAGGCTGTTACAGCTGGTATTCAGCTGAGATTCAGCAAATACAAGGCAAGAAGAATGAAGTTGGATACAACCTGTGGTAGAATTCAAATAGTTTAACAACCGGTTTTCCCAGGGTCAGGTTGGCTGTTGTGGATGAACCAGTTGTAAAATTTACCCCCTACACACACATACTATCAGAGTAGATCCTGGGCGCTGTGCTGCAATGAAGAAACGGGCAACAGAGCAGTGGGCACAAGGGAAGGTGGTGGAACAGGGAGAAGAAAGAAGGAAAGTGGTCTTTTCCTTCCCTTGCACCATCCGCTCCATTGCCCATTTCTCCATTGTAGTGCAGTGCCCAGGGTCCACTTTGATAGTGGTGTGTGTGTTTGTGTGTGTGTGTGTGTTTGTGTGTGTGTAATTTAACAACTGGTCTGTCTGGATCAGTGCGAATTGGCTGAATCCCACCACTGGATACAACTCAAGGGGAAAGGCCAAAAACTAGAAGAAGCATACAGAGAAGTGATAATGCTTCTCCAAGGGAACCAGACAGCAGCCAATAGAGCTGCCTAAAATCCTATTGGCTGCTTGTTTCACAAGGTGATCTGCTAATTTCATAAACTAAAGTATTTTATTCTGAATGATTTCATGGGAGGGAGTGGTAATGTAAAGGTTGATTAAAGGGTAGGAAAAAAATCCCAAACCATTCTTGTTTCCTGGTAACAGTGTATGTGGAACTCTATGAAAGAACTTGGGTAGCAGATAAAGGCAACTTCGTGATAAGATCGAGAGAAAATACAAAATATGCCACTAGCACCAGACCGAGATGGAGAAACAAATAGATGGTGTTCTTATAGTTTGTTAAACAGGTGATGCCTGATTCACTCAAATGCAATGTTACTTGATGCTGATCCACAAACTAAGCAACTCTATATTAATTTTTTTTCAGGTTTGTATAAAATTCAATCTTAGAGGTAGGAGTTGGAAACAGTTGAATTTAAATACAATATTTATGATATATTGAACTCCTGCTGCTTTTCATTGGGAAGGAATCTTACCTCATTTCATCCTGGGATTTGTTGGGGGCAGGTGTAATCTGTATTTTTACTATTTCAGTCACTCTCAAAAGCTCAGCACAAGATGAATTATGAAGTTCAACCCTATCTTGAATACTCCAGGCTTAACAGAAAAGCAAAAGGAAAATTGAGAAGACTTCTAAAGAAGAAGAACTTTTTTTATTTTTCTGAAACCTCAAATATTTATACTGAGTACCATTTCAAAAGAAAGCGGGGACATTTCCTGCAAAAACTGCAAGAATGTAATCACCAGCAGTTAGGCTTGAAGGAAAAGTGTACAGGTAGTCCTCAACTTACAACAGTTCATTTAGTGACCATTCAAAGTTACAAAAAATGACTGATGACCGTATTTCACATGACTGTTGCAGCATCCCCAAGGTCAGTCATCAAAATTCAGACCCTTATTAACTGACTCATATGTATGACAGATGCAGTGTCCCAGGGACATACAATCTTCTGGTAAGTCAAGTCAATGGAGAAGCCTGATTCACTTAACAGCCTTATTACTAACTTAACAATTGCAGTGGTTCACTTAACAGCTATGGCAAAAAAAAAGTCATAAAATGGGGCACTTAACAAATGTCTCGCTTAACAACATTGGGCTTGATTGTGGTTATAAGTTGAGGCGTACCTGTACTGACTTTATCTAGGAGCAGAACTCCTAGACATTTAAGATGATTATCTTAAATGCAACTAGAAATTAGATTGGTGAATCTAGTTTCAGCCCTTGTTTATAGTTTGAGAAGAACTACAGTTCATTGATTATTTAGTTACCACAATATAAAAAAGATGTTGAGACTCTAGAAAGAATGCAGAGAAAATCAAAAAGATGATGAGGGGACTGGAGGCTAAAACAAATGAAGAACGGTCACTGGAACTGGAACTGGGTATGTCTAATTTAATGAAAAGGAAGACTAGGGGTGAAATGATAGCAGTGTTCCAATATCTCAAAGGCTGCCACAAAGAAGAGGGAGTCAAGCTATTCTCCAAAGCACCTCAAGGTGGGACAAGAAGCAATGGGTGGAAACTAATCAAGGGGAGAAGTAATCTAGTACTAAGGAGAAATTTCTTGACAACTAGAACAATTAATCAGTGGAACAACTTGCCCTCCAGAAGCTGTGAAAGTTCCAACACTGGAAGTTTTAAGAACAGATTGGACAACCATTTATCTGAAATGGTATTAGGGTTTCCTGCATAAGCAGGGGGTTGGACTGGAAGACCTCCGAGGTCCCTTCCAGCTATCTGTAATCTAGAATGATTACAGGTATAAAGACACCTGGATTGATTAAAAAGACCTGGATTTGTACTTATGAATCAGGGAAGAGAGAGAGACAAAGCAGGCATATAATAACTTAAGCAAGATTCAGCAGCCTAGTGTACACACAGAGATTATATTAGTCAATGATAAGGGAAATAATTGGTTTTATTTGCATTCTTTGCTTTGTTCCATCCAATCATCTTATACTCTGTTCAAAAATTTTGACAAGACAAAGCAAATATTCAACTTGCCAATAATGGCTAATGGAGTTTTGTTTGTAATGTAAGACTGAGCATGTCAAACAATCTGTTCCACAATTGAATGGAGCCAAGCCAAAGGAATTTTTTGAAAGCCTAATTCCTTGAGAGAAAGAACTGATTTGTTTTTGCTGAACTAAGTTGAATGAAATGAAGATATTTTTCTCTTGAAAAAAGAAAAAAGAAAGGCCCTTATTTTGTTTCATTGGAGGACTCCCACTTGCAGGAACAATGTGTTACTTATGAGGACAAATTCCGCACATTTTTGTGTGTGGAGTTGCTGCATGTGGATTTCACTGGTGACAGCTTCCAAGCACAGGCCACCTGTCAAATTGAATAATCCATCTAAATCAGCTCCAGATCCAGGTGCTCATTCAGAATTAATATGATGGCAACAATGAGCTCCGTAGCAAGACCAGAAAAGAAATGCCTTACAGATGTTCTGGATCACGTCAGAAGATCATTCATCACCCTAAAGGCTGAATTGCCTTCCCAAACAGTCTTCCCCAAATAAGGTAAGATTAATCTTTTCAGAATGTGCAGGAAAACTGCCTAGTTCAGTGGCCCCCAACTAGTGTCTGGGATTCAAAAAAAATTTTCTACTGGTTCTGTGGGTGTGGTTTGGTGGACATGGCAGGGGAAGGATACTGCAAAATTTCCATTCCCTCCATGCCCCACTAACCTGCTTTCCAGCTCCTTTCTCCTGTGCATGGCAACAAAAGAAGACCCAGCCAATCAGCTGGGACTCTGGAGGCAGAGAATAGATGGGAGCGGGGACAGTCAGAGGTGGTATTGTCCGGTTCTCCAAACTATTCAAAATTTCCGCTACCGGTTTCCCAGAACTGGTCAGAACCTGCTGAACACCACCTCTGGTGCAGAGTCAATGGGGAAGCCAGATTCACTTAACAACCATGTTGCTAACTTAACAAATGCACTTAACAGCAGTGGCAAGAAAAATCATAATATGGGGCAAACTCACTTAACACATTTTTCACTTAGCAACATAAATTTGGGGCTCAACTGCTTGTCATAACTTGAGGACTACATGTAAATACATGCATATATAGTTTGATTAAAGTCAATACAAAGCAAATTATAAGGGGCAAAATTCATTTGTATATGTTATAACCACAGACATTTCTCGAACCATGACTGATCATTGAGCAACTGTTTGAAGTTATGATGGACCTATATTGGGACTACTTATGACCTGGATTTGAAGTTCCAAAAGTCAGCCACCTTCCCATGGTCATCTTCAGGTACCCTGCTACACAGACACATTTACGGCGTGACTGCATTATATGATGGTTTTGTCCAAAACTGGCACTTCTAAACTCACACCTAGTTTATAATCATGGCAGCCATTTTAGGACCATCAAATTTGCTTAGTGACTGCTACAAAAAAGGTCATAAAATCAGACTAATCACCTGATGGGTGACAATCATTATGGTTGTAACTCGAGACCTGCTTGTGGTGAAAAATAAAAAGAATTCATCCATGAACTCCAAAAATATTATACACTTTTAATGGAGACAATATTCAAAATGTACAGAATTATGTTGGAAGTAAAGGACTATCTCTGTCTAGAAACTCAAACAACCTCACAGTGTTTATGGGAGAAGCTGAATGCCACGGTGGATAGAATCATATAGCGATAGCACTTAGACTTATATACCTGTTCACAGTGCTTTACAGCCCTCTCTGAAAAGTGATTTTCAGTGTCAGCATATTGTCCAT
The DNA here is from genome assembly GCA_023653725.1 of Bungarus multicinctus. Taxonomy (NCBI): domain Eukaryota; kingdom Metazoa; phylum Chordata; class Lepidosauria; order Squamata; family Elapidae; genus Bungarus; species Bungarus multicinctus. The sequence goes on from CM042848.1 coordinate 63,934,125, forward strand.
AACAATCTGGGTCCTCATTTTACTGACCTCGTAAGGATGGAAAGCTGAGTCAACCTTGAACTGGTCAGGATCGAACTCCTGGCTGACTGAGTCAGTCTGCAATCCTGTATTCTAGCCATTGCCACCATTTCTATTTTGGTGGGAGATTTTGCCACCTTATTTTTATCCTCAGCTATGAGCTATGTGTGTACCGTCTCTGAGCAAGTTAATGTTCATTCCTTGAGAAAATATCCAGAATTTCCTATATATGTTCTTCTCTTATACTACTAATCTTGCTTCACATATAACCATGTAATTTACTCTGCAATTCTCTGATATTATTGAAAAGCTTTCCCCTGCAGCTATTCAATACCAATATATTACTTTTGTCCTGAGTTATATGAAAATTTGCCCTAACATTATCACAATAGCAACGTAAGTGTGCCTTCTTTATTTGTGACTAAAGATTGCAAAGTTTACACAATGGCTTCTTTTACCCTTAAGGTTTTAAAACTCATATCTACATGAACTTTAAGTCATCCTCTTTTAAAGCATTACTTGACTCAGTAAAAAAAATGCTTTGGAGATTTTGCAAGCAGAGTGACCTTTTGGAGATGAGTAGGCTTGAAGTAGTCTTACTAGGCAACCATTCAAATAGTGCATGAAGAAAACTGAGGAGCAATTATAACAGTTTCTGTACACTGTTGAGGATGCTTAGAATTGAAATGTCTTTCTTTTTTCTTTTCCTTTTTAATATTTTCATTCTGGGATGTCTTTCTTGTGACAACGATGTTTACAGATCTTACCAGAAATATATGGCCACCTATAAAACAGCAATCTTTCATCTATCTAGTTTTTGTCCTATTTTTATACATCTTGTTTATGTTCTAAATCCCAAGCTTTCTATATTTCCATTGCCGCTACTGACTGAGAATTAAGGGAAATGTTCCACATCTATACGAAAAGAGAATATGATATAGCATTGCCAATTTGAGCAGTGGCACTATGTTTTTTTGATGCCTAGACTCAAATTAATAAGGTAGTGTGATTCTTTGGGACTCTTTAAGCTTGGAATGGAAAGATGCTATGTTTTCTCATGGTAGAATGCAATTAATTCTTGCAGATGATCAAACTTTTGATCTTGTCTAATAGTCGATTGTTCTGAGCCCACAAGTGGAAAGAATGTGTTGTAGAGGAGCCTGTCACATTTGAAATATTACAGAAAAATATCCAGTTGCAAAAATAAAGGGTTGGTGTGGGGGAATCAACCTACTTTCCAAAGCACCAGAAGTCAAGGCAAGAAACAATGGATGAAAACTAACCAGGAATGGGATTCTACCAGTTCACACCTATTCGCTAGAACCGGTTGTTAACATTCTAAGCAATTCAGAGAACCGGTTGTTAGAAGAAATTACTGGCCTAATCCTGTAAGGAAGGCAGGAAGAAAACATTCTGGTGTTGCTTATAGAAACTGCCTCTCTGTTAATCCTTATTACATTATTGTCAGGACTAGACTTCCTGTCTCAGGAACCTCTCTGGAGTTTTTTTCCCCTCCTTTGCTGGTACTTTGCTTGTATGGAGTGACCATTTAAAGTTACAATGGCACTGAAAAAAGTGACTTATGACCATTTTTCACACTTACATCTCTTGCAGCATCCCCCACAGTCATGAGAGACCAGGTGAGGAGATGCATGCCTCGATGTGAGTGATATTGAGTTGGCCACACCTAGCCAATAACATGACCACCAAGCCACGCCCACTAACTAAGCCACGTCTACAGAACCAGTTGTTAAAACCCCTGAAACTAACCAAGGAGAGAAACAACCAAGAACTAAGGAGAAATTTCCTAACAGTGAAAACAATTGACTTCAGAAGTTGTGGGTGCTCCATCACTGGACGCTTTCAAGAAGAGACTGGACAGCCACTTGTCTGGAATTGTATAGGGTCTCCTGCTTGAGCTGGGGGTTGGACTAGAAGACTTCCAAGGTCCCTTCCAACTGTTATTCTTTTATTAATCTGCAGTATGTAATGTTCAGATTAATATTCAGATTAACAGAGATGGAAGGCACCTTGTAGGTCATCTAGTCCAACCCCCTGCCCAAGGGGACCCTACTGCTCACCTACAACAAGGCAATGCTATATTTAACTAGCAAGAAAGCAACAGCTGAAAGCAATAATAGGACACATTGGGGAGGGTTAATGTTAGGGTTCCTCCTCACTGTGTCCTATTATTTACTTTCATATTTTTTTATTTTATTCTATAATATAATAATAAAAAGAAAAAGAAAGCAACAGCTGAGATTTAGCATTATCCTTCTTAGTTTTGGTATAAACCTAGAGACAAGAACATGGATTGCTTGTCTCCTGCCAAATCATGTTGAAGATTGCATAGCTGAAGCTCCACTATATGTTAGCTATACCTTGCTAAACCTATCCATCCTTGCACCATTCTACATATACACAAATGCTTACAAACCGTTCATGTAAAGCAGCTGGTTCCTTCCAGATGTGTGGATTTCCTTGTAAGCACAGCTGTTGCTCAGAATTCTGTGCGTCAAAACCCTGGCAACTGCAGGATATCCAATACGAGAAGGAGTATAATCAACATACATGTCCAATTCATGTGGTGGTAGTGCTAAAGCAGCAACAGCCTGGCAGTGGTGAAGCAGCTGCAGCTTTCCCAAATTTCATTTCCACAGGAGTAAGGCATCCTAGCATTCTGTAAATTAGCCCCTTTTGAGGTCTTTTTCTTAAAAAAAAACTTTGCCCTCTAATACATCATTTTGCCCAGTTAAAGGTTCCAGATATGAGAGTTTTAGCAGTATATAGCTAAAACATCAAATTCTTTGGGAAAGCAGGTGTTTCATTACCAGAGGTGGTATTCAGGAGGTTCCGATCAGTTCTGGAGAACCGGTAGTAGAAATTTTGAGTAGTTCGGAGAACTGGCAAATACTACCTCTGAGTGGCTCCGCCCCCATCTATTCTCTGCCTCTCTGCTGATCGGCTGAGTCTTCTTTCATTGCCCTACACAGGATAACGGAGCTGGAAAGCAGGCTAGTGGGGTGTGGAGGGAATGGGGATTTTGCAGTATCCTTTCCCTGCCACGCCCACTAAGCTACACCCACCAAGCCACACCACACCCACCAAGCCACGCCCACAGAACCAGTAGTAAAAATTTTTGAATCCCACCACTGATCAGTACACCATTAATTCCCCCAAACCTCTTTTTACAATCTTTCATCACACACACACACACACACACACACACACACACACACAGACACACAAACTTAATTCCTTTATGTTTAGAAACATCTATTTCAAAATGGATTCTGGAAGGTTGCTTTAATCCAAGTAATTCTTGTTTTACCTTTCTGAGCCATCAAAGACATTTCCAGTCTCATGTTTCAAGTCCTGCTCAAGATCCAGAGGTGGAGTTTTAGTTTTCACAGCTCTTTGAAGTTCTTTCTGTTTTCATTCAAGCTTGTGACTTACAGAACATGTCCCCTGGATGGACTTTGCTGCCCAGGGGCCTTGCCATTGGCTTGATGTCTGCCCAGCCATGCAAACTGGATAGTTTGCCCAAGAATATGGCTGTACTGATATTATGTTTGCCTGCTTTTTAAAAACACAAAGGGGAAAGAAAATGTGGAAGAAAAAACATTATTGCTTTATTTTTATTTTTATTTGATTTGTCAATCGCTTACAAGATAACAGGTATAAGAATAAACATAGTTATGAATACATGGAATGAATACATATAAGAAAAATAAAAAAAGAAACAATAAGACAGGGACGGTAGGCACGTTGGTGCGCTTATGCACGCCCTCTACAGACCTCTTAGAAAAGGGGTGAGGTCAATAGTAGACAGTCTAAGGTTAAAGTTTTTGGGGTTTGGGGGAAAAACCACAGACAGGTAGAGTATTCCAGACATTGACCATTCTGTTGCTGAAGTCGTATTTCCTGCAATCAAGTTTGGTGCGGTTAACCTTGTGTTTGTATCTATTGTGTGCTCTTGTATTGTTATGGTTGAAGTTGAAGTATTCATAGACAGCTAGGACATTGCAATGTATGATTTTATATACTATATTTAGTTCAGACCGAAGACAGCATAGTTCTACGCTTTCTAGATATAGAATTTCAAGTCTGGTGGCTAGTTAAACAGTTCCAACTTTTTCAGCTTAGCATAAAAACAAAAAAGACATGTTCTTTTCAAAGCTACTTAGCTACAGTTTAAAAGCTTGCCATCTCTTCCAGCGCAAATCATGAAGTGCTCAAGGCTGTTGTTGCCAATTGATTTCTAAGCAGGAATTCTATAAGATTTTCTCCTTCTTTGAAAACCCTTTTGAAAAATGTGCATCTAATGCAAAATCTAGAGTGAGATGGACCACATTTATTGACATCAATCCACTGGGAATCTGACTTTGAGGTGCATCAGTACATTTCACCTTTTGGCTATAAGCAACGAACGAATTGGAAGTAGATTGCTCTGTTTTGGAGTTAAGGTAAACTATGGACTTTAGTTTTAATAATGATGGCAACAATGAATCAGAATAACCAGTCATCATATGTAACCACACTTGGTGTTTTTGTCACTGCATATGATTAAAATTTCAGCCAAATGTTGTTTGTTCCAATACATTGTTGTATTTTTATACTGGGGGAAAGTATTAATGCTATTGAATTATGTTGTATTGTTTATCTACCTAAAAACACTAAAAAGCTACCAGCTGGAAAGATGAAAAACGAGACAGAAGAACAGAAGGATAAGTAGACAAAGGAAGAACAGATGTTAGACTTTTATAGTAAGAAATTTTAGTAGTGTTTTAATCTTGATAAAATCTGGCACAAATCTTGAAGTTCAAAATTCAATATAATAATTAAGGTCCATTAAGCAATAACCTTGGTGGTGTAATGGTTAGAATGCAGTTTTTCAGGCTAACTCTGCTCACAGCTTGAAGTTCAATCTGGATGGGATCAAGGTTGATTCAGCCTTCAATCCTTCCAAGGTTAGTAAAATGAAGACTCAGATTTTTGAGGGCAATGTAAACTACCCCAGAGTGTGCTGTAAAGCACTACGGAGTGGTATATAAGTCTAAGTGCTATTGCTATTGATCAATGGTCAAGTTGCAAATTTCAGATAATAATGCCTGGCATTTCTAAGAATGAAAAATAAATCAGAAGGGTAGGGTTCCAGTATATTTTAATTCAGATTTCATTTTAGATCTATTTTTTAAAAATTGCATTCATGTTTCATTTTGTAACTTTCCCTTGCTGACTTTTGGTATTCCGTTTCTCTTACATAATAATACAGGTATTTGTCAGGTTATTTTCACTTGTTCAGGGAATGTTCAAAGTTATGATGGTGCTGAATAATGGAGACTTAGAACAGATTCTCAAAGTTACAGCTATTGCAACATCTCTGTAGTTACATGGAAGGCTACCAGTTGCCAGTGCCAGCACATAGTTTTGATACATAATTCCCCATTAGTGCCTGCTTATTCTTTTCTAATCCTGGGCTTCTTGGTATGAATGAATGAATGAATATTTATTTATATACCGCTCCTCTCCCGAAGGACTCGGAGCGGTGTACAGCCATGCAATTAAAAACATTAAATATACAAAAATTAAAACTAAATTAAATACCCTGGCTGCAAAACAGTTAAAACCCCAATCTTAAACCCTAAAATTAGCATAAAATTAAAATACCCAAATCTAAAATCAGCTCAAGCCGGCCTGGTCAAAGAGCCAGGTTTTCAAGGCATGCCTGAAGGTCCCCAGGTCCGTGGCTGTACGTAACTCTGGAGGCAACCCATTCCAGAGGGTAGACGCCCCCACAGAGAAGGCCCTATTCCTCGGGGTCACCAGCCGGCACATAGATGCCAACGGGACCCGCAAGAGACCCTCCCTGTGGGAGCGCACTGGACAGTAAGAGGAAAATGGCAGAATGCGGTCTTGTAAATATCCTGGTCCGATATTTACAATATTTAAATATCCTGGTCCGATATTTATCACTGGTAGCCCAGCCCCCATTAGGTAACTCTTTGATGATCATTTAACAGTGACTGCCGTACCTTGCCAAAAGTAGGCAATGCTGGATAGAGCAGAATAAGAATAACAGAGTTGGAAGGGACCTTGGAGGTCTTCTATTCCACCCCTCTACTCAGCAGGATACCTTACCATTCGAGACAAGTGGTTGTTTCAGTCCCTTTTTAAAAACCTCCAAGGATGGAGCACTCACAACTTCTGAAGGCAAGCTGTTCCATTGATTAATTGTTCTCATTGTCAGGAAATTTCTTCTTTGTTCCAGGTAGGAGCTTTCTTTAATGTTATTCTACCCATTGCTTCTTGTCCTGCCCTCAGGTGCTTTGGAGAATAAGTCAACCTCCTCTTCTCTGTGAGAGCCCTTGGAAGACTGCTATCACGTCACTCCTTCTCTTTGTTAGACTAGACATATCCAATTCCTTGTTCATCATGTTCATTGCATGTGGTAAGAGGCAATTCCATGACCAGTCACCAAGTTTGCTGCAAGGAAAAATGTGTCTAAAAGGAGGGGTCTGAGAAGGGGCTGGATTTTCATGAGCAGCCATGGAAGTACCTCACGTTTTACTCAATGCTACCCAGCTATGGAGGATGGTCATCAATCACTTCCCCAACCAGGTACCCCACTGTGAGAAAATTTGAAATTAGAAGAGAATAAGAATGCCTACACAATGGGGTGTATATTTGCTGTTTTCAGAGGGCACTGGTATATTGCTTTATTTTTTTTAATAAACTGCATTATGTTTCAAAGAGAGGTGAAATACAGAAGAACAACAAAAAAGAGGAAAAATCAGGGAACAGGGATCACAATGGGAAAAAGTTAAAAAGTGTAAGAAAAAATAAAACAATAGCATAAAACAAATTAATAAAAGGATTGATGTACAACTGTCTTCAGTATAGATATATGGTAGAATACTCTCTTATTTTAAATTAAAACAAAAGCACATAAAGCATTATTTAAAATATTATATTTTTACATATTGTATAGATGAATGAATGGATGGATGGACGGATGGACAGACAGACAGACAGACAAATATTGAAAGTGCACAATATTTGTGTAATCCTAATGGATCTAATCACCAAATCCTAAAATCATTTTTATCATTCTCAAACAAGAAATTGAAAAGTGTTCCAGAAACAAAGCTAGATAGGCTTTTATCTTTTATAAAAGTAGTCCATTTTGCCATCTCTGCCACTTCCATTAATTTCGTAATCCACTCTGCCCTAGCACATTGTTTTAGATGAGTTTGGAGATGAAGGGATTAGAAGACAGTGTAGTAAACAGGCATTCAATGGAAAACACACTGGCTGTTTGCCGAACAGCTGCTGGTATTGCTTTTGATGTGTTTTCCCCATTGTATGCCTGCTTACTCTCTTTTAATCTCTTCTACTCAATCTCTGAACCCTACAAGAGGAGGAAAAGAAAAAAGAAAAACAACAGGTTGGACCAATGCAACATGAGTGAACTATAAGGTAAGCTGCAAAAGCCATAAACAGTTGTGAATTGGTCATGAAGTTGTTTTTCAGCACCGTCCTAACTTTAATGATCACTGAACAAGTCATGGGTAAGTGTGGGCTACCTGTTATATTTCTATTTGTTTGCCTGTGTTCCTTCTGGTTACTGAGGCATTTTACCACTGTGAAATACCTGTAAGAGACAGAATAAATACAAAAACAAAATATTTAAGTAAATATTTAATCAAGAACAAATTTTCTGAGAAAAATTAATCTATTTAATAGCCTGCCTCCCAAAGCTGTAGGTGCTCCATCCCTGGGGGGTTTTCAAAGATACACTGGACAACAATTTGACCAGGATGGTATGAGAACTCCTGCCTTGGGCAGGAGGTTGGACTAGAAGACCACCAAGGTCCCCTCCAGCCAGAAGTGGTATTCAACAGGTTCTGACCAATTCTGGAGAACCGGTAACAAAAATGTTGAGTAGTTCAGAGAACCAGCAAATACCATATCTGACCATATTGCCCCCATCTATTCTCTGCCTCCCGAGTCCCAGCTGATCGGCTGGGTCTTCTTTTGTTGCCCTGCACAGGAGAACAGAGCTGGAAAGCAGGTTAGTGGGGTGGGGTTTGCAGTATCCTTCCCCTGCCAAGGCCTCCAAGCCACGCCCACCAAGCCACGCCACGTCCACCAAGCCCGCCCACTGAACTGGTAGTAAAATATTTGAATCCCACCACTGCTTCCAGCCCTATGATTCAGCGTTCTATATGTCTTATGCAGGTCTTTATTTTATCTCATTCCTGTAATGGTCTCCGAAATATAAGTTTTGCACAATAGTCAAGCATCATCACTGGTTTAGAGTCCTTTGGCTCACTATGAAAACTGGTCCATTCTTTTTTCATTATTGAGTTGCAGAACATGTTCTGAAGCGGGCTTTCTAATGGGAAATAATCCAAGGAAGCAGAGATGCCATACCTTCACCAGCACTTATTCTCAAGTACTTCTGTTCTTTCCAGTTAATTTGGTGTGCTGAGCCGCAGTGCTTCTTAAGTTCTGTCCTTTCTCTTTTGCTGCTGCTGTCATTCCACCTGTCATTTACTCTTAAGCAGAAAGCAAACCTACCAGGGCTGGAATCAAATTATTTTTAATGAGCCTTGACATGTCCTGGCTGAGTCTATTCTTCTGAGCTGGAGTTTAATATCAGGGTGATACTTGCATGTAACCACATTTTGTAGAAAAATGAAATATGGGAAATAATAAGTGTTGTGCCCATTTTTCAAAATGGACTATTTTGCGAATCAGGAATGTCAGTACATAGCAAGCAAGCAGTCCTGAAACAAGTATTTCTATTCATGCTGATTTGCAAACCGCAGCAAAAAAAAACAAAACCCACACACCATCTTATATGGTATACTGGTCCAGCAGAACAATGAAAAGGGGGGAGGAATTAACTGGCATGTGATTTTGTGATACTTACTGACATGAATTGTTGCCGTAACAGATACCAATTTATACAGCTAAGACTGTGTTGACTATGACACAGGTGTCAGACCTCCATCATTGCTCCCAGAGAACTTAATTGTTCCCAGATGCAAGTGGGAACAGTCAACTATAAAAAAGTTCTTGTCCTCATGTTCTTTTTGTATAATTCATAGGTACATCTGGTTGAGCACATCTGGGTCTTTTGTCTTGGTCTTTGGATTTTTATTGCAACTCTATTTTCATTCTGTGGGGGTTGAGGAAAGACTTGGCAGCCTACCCTGTAAAAACCATGCCAAGGAAATTTTATGGGAAAACTCTCAAATGAATCAGATATGGTGCCCAATGATAGGAGCCCCAGGCCAGAGGTTACCCATCAAGCTACTGTGAATGAGAAAGAGCTTGCAGGCAGAAGTTAAGTCATTAATGATGCACCTGGGACAAATCCAGCACGATTCCCAACTGATGATAACAGCCATTGGTGAAACCAAAGTTCAGCCCTGCAGGAAGACACATTGGATAGCAACAAGGACTGTCTGAGGAATAAGCCAGGGAAAACTGGATTTCATCAAATAGAAAATCAACTCACTTGGTGTCAGTGAGTTACACTGGATAGACAACAACTCTAAGAAACCAGACCATTTGAATAACCAACCAATAAGAGAACCAATCAGCTGCTCAGAATTTAAATATAGCTTCGAATGAACTTCCAATCACATGACCAACTGACCAAACTGTCACACAAGACATTTATAGGATAAGGGGAATAAGACAAAAAATCCTGCTGCTGATGACAGTGAAACATTCAGAAACTAAATTGTCTGGCAATGAAATGTTCAGAAACTAAATTGAAACAAGCTTGGAGAGCAAAACACTGCCAAAGACAACATTTTAGGAATTCACTATCAGGAATGTCCAAGCAGTGGAAAGCTTCTCAATGGTTAATGATTACATTATGACCTTCCAAATCTGGGCTAAGCCAGGGGGTGGGATTCTACAGGTTCACACCAATTCGCTAGAACCAGTTATTAACATTCTAAGCAGTTCGGAGAACTGGTTGTTAGAAGAAATTATTGGCCTAATCCTGTAAGGAAGGCAGGAAGGAAACATTCTGGTGTTGCTTACAGAAATTGCCTCTCCGTTAACCCTTATTACTTTCTTGGCAGGACTAGACTTCCTGTCTCAGGAACCTCTCTGGAGTTTTTTTCCCCTCCTTTGCTGGTACTTTGCTTGTGTGGAGTGACCATTCAAAGTTACAATGGCACTGAAAAAAGTGACTTATGACCATTTTTCACTCTTCCGACTCTTGCAGCATCCCCACAGTCATGAGAGGCCAGGCAAGGAGATGCGTGCCTCGATGTGAGTGATGTTGAGTTGGCCATGCCCAGCCAGTCACATGACCACCAAGCCATGCCTACCAACTAAGCCATGCCCACATAACCAGTTGTTAAAAAATTTGAATCCCACCCTTGGGCCAAGCCCCTCAAAATCACAATCTATGCCCCAAAGACTGATGTAACACAGCTTGAGATAGAGAGTTTCTATGCCACTACTGAAAAATTCTGAAGCAAGAGCCCCAAAAGACATGGTTTACATTATTTACTCAATGAAAACTGATTTTGAATCATGAACACCTGATTCAAATAGCGTAAGTATCACTTATAAACTTGGATCTCACCAAATAAACTGCACCTTAATCAGACCAACAGTACCTGAATACAGCCTTTTATGGCCCAGTTCAGTTTTTGCTGTCAAGATATATCCAGGTGCTGATTGTGGTTGAGATCATGAATTGTTGGTGCTAAGATCAGACTACATCAAATCATCAAAAGGACACCACTGCCAAAAGAAGTTTGACATACACAAAATCCCTTTCACAACTGAGGTAAAAAATAGATCTGAACTGCTGGACATGCTAATAAGATGCCCAATAAACTACAAGGAATTCAATCAATCTTCATTGAAATAGCAGTTGAATACGTACCATAGAAGCTAGAAAAAAACCACAAGCAGCTCTCAGACAGAACCATCAGAGTAGCTGAGTGAAGAAAAGCAACCAAAGCAGCAGGGAAAGGGGAGAAAGCAAGTAAATCGAGGGTAGATTTCCAAAGAACAGCAAGGAAAAACAATGACGTTTACTGGGACCAACGTTGCAAGCAGCTAGAAGAGGACTGCACAAAGAGAAACATCAGCATTCTATTTGAGCAAGTCAAAAGGAGCCATGATGGCGCAGTGTTTAGAATGCAGAATTTCAGACTAACTCTCGGCCCAGGCTCAGGGTTGACTCAGCCATTCATCCTTCCAATGTTGGTAGAATGAGGACCCAAATTGTTGAGGGCAATATGCTGATATTGTAAACCACTGAGAGAGTGCTGTAAATTCACTATGAAGTGAATTTGAACTTATGAACTTATGATATAAATTTAAATGCTATTGCTATTCAAACATCATTAGTGCTCATAAAAACATCATCAAAAACAAGCAAGGAAAAGAACTGTCAGACAACAAGATGTCAAAAACAGATGGTGAGAATATATGCCAGCAACAAAGAGGCCCAGCCTCCTCAGGGTGATGAGGGAAAAAAGGCAAAAATCATCCAGGACAAAGTTTTGTGTGTAATGAGCCAATGGCCAAATAACAAGAACCGGAATGTTGATACTATTTGCCCAGAATTGCTGAGTCCTGTACCATCCACAACCATCACAGCCTTCAGCAAAAAAAAATGGGAAGTAAATACACGGTCACAGGATTGGAAATGATAAATGTTCATTCCATTTCCAAAAAAGGTCTACAATCTAAGGATTGTTCCAATTACCACATAATTGCCCTCATCATTCATGCTAGGAAAATTCTCCTTAAGGTCATACAACAATACCTGGCACCAACCATCAAAAGGAAATTACCAGATGTGCAAGTTAGCTTTAGAAATGGGAGGGGTGCTCCTCATGGCCATAATTTCACCATCCAAGATGGAACATGGAAAAATCTCAAGAATATCAGAAGAACATCTATTTGATCAGAAAAACAGAACCTGATCTTTGCTATCAGATTAAAGAAGGCAGTACTTGTTTTGAAAAATATAGATCTGCCAGAAAAGATTGGAAGGAATGTGAATATAAGAAATTTTGAGAGAATGGAATTGATGAAGGATGGACTGGACTTTCTTGTCAAGAGGATTGCTGTGTTGTTAAGGAAAATTTTTCAACAATGGATGTTGCAGAGATATTTACAAGAGATTTATGAACTTTGGAAATAAGGCTCAATTGTTGGGAAAATTCCCAATTGAAAATCCAAGAAAAGGTTTCATTATTAAAAGCCAAATGAAGATATTTGATCCTGGACAGATCAGAAATAATGATTGGGGTGATTTGTAGTAAATAAGAAACCATTGTAGACTTACAATTACAGAAACTGAACAGAGTGCCTTGGACTTTAACTTTGCTGTTGTTTAACCAGTTAACTATTTTTTCTTTCATACATGTAATGTATGAGAGGTTAATTGGCTTACAAATAGATGTAGAAGCTTATACTTTTGGACCTGCTTTGCAAGGGAGGTATTATTGTTGCAATAGATTTGTCAATGTTCAACTATGTGGGGATAATCTGTGTTTTTGTCTTTTGTTCTTTTTGATTTACATTTTTAATGTTCTTGTTCAGTTTTGTTTTATCTAATAATTTTTTTCTTTTGTATCTTAATCTTCTGAATAAAATAAAGAATTGATTAAAAAAAGAGAAAGTCTTAATACTCTTTAACTTTGTTATCATGACATATTCAATCCTCTAATACTGGAGATCATCAATATTATCTTACTTGATAATCTAGATGATCTCTAGATTATGGATTCAATTTCCATAAGCCGTTTATTTACCAGGCTACCTCTAGCCAGTTCTGACAGGTTCTGGAGAATCAATAGCAGAAATTTTGAGTGGTTTGGAGAACTGGTAAATACCACCTCTAATTGGTCCTGCCCCCATCTATTCACTGCTTCCTGAGTCCCAGCTGATTGGAGTCCCAGTTGATCGGTTGGGTCTTGTTTTGTTGCCCTGCACAGAAAAACGGAGCTGGAAATCAGGTTAATGGGGTGCAGAGGTAGTATTCAGCAGGTTCTGACCAGTTCTGGAGAACCGGTAGCGGAAATTTTGAGTAGTCCAGAGAACCTGCAAATACCACCTCTGACTGGAGATTTTACAGTATCCTTCCTCTGCCACGCCACCAAGCCATGCCCACAGAACCAGTAATAAAAAAAATTGAAACCCACCACTGGTGGGGTGAGGAGGGAATGGGGATTTTGCAGTATCCTTCCCCTGGAGTGGGGTGGAAATGGAGATTTTGCGGTATCTTTCCCTGCCATGGCCACCAAGCCATGCCCACAAGCAATGCCAAACCCACCAAGCCATGCCCACAGAACCAATAGTTAAAAAATTTGAATACCACCTCTGCTACAGGCCCTCACCCTTTTGCTCTGGAAAGTCATAAAGAGTGGCTTTTCCTGCAGGCACTGGCATAGGGTAAGGTTGGAATCCAAAGTCTATATGGTTTGATGGACTGGAAATGATGCCTGGTTTTCTTGATTTTATTATTGTCGTAAGCCATCCAGAGTTGTGTTTTACAGATGGGCAGCCATATAAGTCTAAAATAAAATAGCTGCCCAGAGTTGCCTTGAACCCCGAGATGGGCACGATATGAATTTAATTAAAAATAAAAAAATAAGATAACTCTCAGGGTCCAATACCTGTGTAAAGCAACCCAGCAATTTTGATATAGAATCGTACAGGGCTTTAAAAAGATTTATTAGCTTAACAAAACTTAGCTCAAATCACATCACCAGAGCAGAGATGGTATTCAGTAGGTTCTGAATAGTTCCGGAGAACTGGTAGCGGAAATTTTGAGTAGTTCAGAGAACCAGCAAATACCACCTCTGACTGGCTCCACCCCCATCTAATCTCTGCCTCCTGAGTCCCAGCTGATCGGCTGGATCTTCTTTTGTTGCCCTGCACAGGAGAACAGAGCTGGAAAGCAGGTTAATGGGGTGTGGAGGGAATGGGATTTTGCAGTATCCTTCCCCTGGAGAATGGGAATGGGGATTTTACACTATCCTTCTCCTGATATGCCTACCAAGCCATGCCCACAGAACCGGTAGTAAAAAAATTTGAATCCCACCATTGCACAAGAATATATTTGGAGCAAAAGTCTACTTCAAAGCAACAAATCCAATGTCATGAATTTGAAGTCCTTCCCTGTTTTTTAAAGTGTTTCATGAATTTGATAGATTTTCTTCTACATTTGGATTTGATATAGATAATTTACTATGTTGCAGTATCATTTCCATATGGAGAATGGTGGGGGCTAAGTTGTCTGATTGGAATTTTGGTTTTGACATTGAGCAAAAAATCCAATAATAAATATTATCAAACCCTGAGCATTCTGAGCATTTTTGGGTACCAAGGCTAACACTGTTTTGGGTGCTGTTCGCTTTCTTAGATTCCAGCTTCTTTATAGTGGCCACTTACACATCTTTTTTTTCCTCAGCTTTTGCTGCTAACACAGTTGGGAATTAACCTGAATTTTCAGCCCTCTGAATATGTGATCAAGGCTTAATATGGTCTCTTGGAGCAAACAGATCATGAACAAACAGAAAATGATCAAACAGATCATGCTAAACAAATTTTATTTCATTCTTTGACAAAGTGACTAAATGGAGCAGGAAAATGCAGTGGACATGGTATACTTGGATTTCAGTAAGGCATTTGAAAAAGTAGACCATAACCAATTTCTCATAAGCTAAAAATGTGGAATAGACAGCATCACCACCAGATGGATTTGTAACTCAAGTGATCCTTCATGGAATTGCATCTACATAGAAAGAAGTAAGTACAGGGGTACCCCAAAGTTCTATCTTAGGCCCAGTACAGACCCTTCAACTAAGCTCTTTTGGGTAAAATTCATAAATAATTCAGATGAGGGAATAGAAGGATTAGGGTTAGGGTATTACAAAGCTGATATTAATACAATTGAGAAAGTCCAGAAATATTTTACGAGAAGAA
The DNA here is from genome assembly GCA_023653725.1 of Bungarus multicinctus. Classification (NCBI taxonomy): domain Eukaryota; kingdom Metazoa; phylum Chordata; class Lepidosauria; order Squamata; family Elapidae; genus Bungarus; species Bungarus multicinctus. The sequence goes on from CM042848.1 coordinate 63,949,128, forward strand.
TCCTCCACTCCTCTACTTGTAGAAGAATATCTTATACCATCAGATTTCAAATTTTAGACCTAGACAACCTTAGAACTACGCCGCCTTCAGTTCCATCTAAGTATAGTACATAAAATTATATATTGCAATGTCCTACCTATCAATGAATACTTCAGCTTCAACCAAAACAATACAAGAGCACAAAATAGATACAAACTAAAGATAAACTGCACCAAATTTGATTGCAGGAAATACGACTTCAGCAACAGAGTAGTCTATGTGTGGAATACTCTACCTGACTCTGTGGTTTCTTCCCCAAATCCCCAAATCTTCAACATTAGACTGTCTACTATTGACCTCACCCCTTTCCTAAGAGGTCTGTAGGGGGTATGCATAAGCGCACCAAAAGATGCCTACCATCCCTGTCCTATTGTTTCTTTTTTTCTTATTCATATCCATTTCATGTATTTATAATCATGCTTATACTTATACTTGTTATCTAATGATTGTTTGACAAAATAAATAAAATAAAATAAATAAGGGGACTCATTAAATTTCATATGAAATTGGCAAATGACATGAAACTGGCAGGAATAGGAATAGCACTTAGACTTATATACCTCTTCACAGTTCTTTACAGCCCTCTCTAAGCGGTTTACAGAGTCAGATTGCCCGCAACAATGTGGGTCCTCATTTTACCCACCTTGGAAGGCTGGAAGGCTAAGGCAACCTTGAGCTTGCTGAGGTTTGAACTGCCAAATTGCAATCAGCTTGCAATCAGCAGAAGTAGCCTGCAGTACTGCACTTTAATCACTGTGCCACCATGACTCAATAGCCAACACAAGGGTTTTTTGGGGGAGGGGTGTCAACTTATTTTCCAAAGCACCAAAAGGCAACACAAGAAACAATGGACGAAAACTAATCAAGGAAAGCCACAACTTGGAACTAAGGACAAACTTCCTAATAGTGAGAACAATCAATCAGCGAAATGGCTCGCCTTCAGAAGTTGTGAATACTCCATCACTGGAGACTTTTAAGAAGAGACTCTATAGCCACTTGTCTGGAATGATCTTGGTTCTCTGCTTGAGCAGGGGGCTGGACTAGAAGACCTCCCTTTCAACTCTGTTATTCTGTTAAGTTCTGTTATTTCTGTTAAGTTAAGCTTTACATTCCGTACAATTAGGGTCAATTAAAACTCTCAAGTAAGTGTGAATAAACGCCAGGCTGACTCTCACAGGGGATTGATATAAATATCTAAGAATAGGAGGTGGGAAATTTCTCTATGCCACCTGTTCTATGCTTTCTGTAAAACCTACCATTGTGATATTTAATTTATGGTGACAACCTGCTTTGGCTGCTTCTTATCTAACATAGAATATTACCAGCAGGCCCCAACTGTAACCCCAGAAAACCTTATCTTTGATGATATAGTTCTTCTTAAGAAGGCCAAGCTTAGCAACTGGTCATATCAACCCTACTGTAAAACAACAAAACCCTTTAAAAATTTATGAGGTGCAGCAAAGCTCCAGAATACCATAAGGAGAAGTTTTGCCAAAAGTGCCCCAACCATCCTAGCATTCATCCAAACTGTGATGAGTGGGATTCTTCCTATGATAGGTCAGTCTTTCCAAACTGATTACATCAACTGTCCTGGCACCTTGGCTCAACTCAGTAATCAGAAGGAACAAAACAGAAATACCAAATAACTATCATTCTTCCAGTCAAAATCTGGCATATCTGAAAGAAGAAAAAGGGAGACGATAGAGATTAGAGAGAGAGAGAGTGTTTCATTTAAACCAACTTACCTTTCTCCCACTTCCAGTCTGTAACTGTTTGGCAGTTAGTTCTACCACTTGGTTTTTCTGCTGTCCTGTCTTGTTAAGTATCTAAAAAATTTTTTTTTCATTCCAAGAGGTTTCACAGTCTCTGTCCTATAAGCCATAGGCTGATTAGCATTTCTTCAAAAGATACTAGTTCCTAATTTAAAAGGAAAAGCACCTTTGATCCTGGTAGCTACTTTCAAGTTGTGAAATGAAATTTCTTGAATTCAGGGTTCAGTTCTTCCTTTTACTTCCCTATCATTATCATAGTTTTATAGTGTTCCTTCTTTTAATGTCTTTGGGGTTTTCAGAAATGCAAATTCTTGTATCTTTTAGGACACGGGTGTCTAACTCACAGCATCACAGCCATCATATGATGTTTCATGACATTTCCCCCCTTCATGGAGCTGGGGTGGACATGGCTTACGCATGACACATTTATTTATTTATTTATTAAATTTTATACCGCCCCCTCTCCCGCAATGGGACTCGGGGCAATGTACAGCCAAGATAAAAAGCCCCACAATAAATAGAATTTAAAAAAGATTTAAAAGAATTAAATTAATGGCTGACAGAACAGTAAAAACAAGGTAGAAAAGTTAAAATTACCAGAAATTAAAAAAAAATATTAAAACCCTAATAATTGGTACTAGGCCAGACCAGCCTGTTGGAAGAGATGGGTTTTTAGTGCGTGCCAGAAGGTTTGCAGGTCAGTAATGGCTCGCATCTCCGGGGGTAATTCATTCCAGAGGGAGAATGCCCCCGCAGAGAAGGCCCGAACCCTCGATGTCAACGGGCCACCAGTTTGACACCCCTGTTTTAGGAAAAGAGGAATGGTAACAACTCAAGTGAGAGCTAGTTTGTGTAGTGGTTAAGACATTAAGCTATAAATCAGAGGACCATGAGTTCTACTCCCACCTTAGGCACCAAGTCAACAGGGTGATCTTGGCCAGTCACTTTGCCTCAGCCTTGGCCAGTCACTTTGTCTCAGCCTGGGAAGGAGACAATGGCAAACTACTTCTGCAAAATGTTGCCACAAAAACTTCACGGACTTGTCCAGGCAGTCTCCAAGAATCAGACACAATTGAACAAAAAAAGGGGGGAATCCAACAACTTAGGATAATTTATCCATTCTACCTCTTCCCCTTTCTGTTTTCTGTTCTCATTATTGATATTCTTCTAATCTCTCAAGATTGCCCTTCACTTTCTCCAGTCGTCAATCTCCAGTCGTCTTTCTTTGTTAGAAACATGTTCTCCCTCTCATTATGTATTGTTTTAAATATTTCAGCCAAGGTTCGCTTCTAAGAAATGATAAATTAAGAGCCTGAAGAGAAAGTTGAACTTTCTTTCCATCTCAGTTCTAATAGATGTAGTAATTTTTCATTTCTGCTCTGGGATTTAGAAGGCAGTAAGCAATAGCTTTTTATCATCAAAATGGTACATAGAACAGAGAAAATCCCCCTTTTTTTGTTTTGAATGAACAGAATGCTCAAGTTGTACAAATCTGATGGTCAGACTTATCTCTAGCCACATTAGAAAATTAGATTTTTCTCATCAAGATTTCATTCAAGTTCAGCATCCGCATATGATGTATATACTGACATCCTGGTGGAGGCTTAAATAACTCTGGGCACAAGGGCATCCAGAGCAAGGCTAGGAACTTATTTTTTGGAGACCTTAATAACTATTTGAGGGAGATGGGCCATTCTGAAATTGAAAATAAATAAATTACATGGGCCTGGAGCTTCCTTTGGGGAGACACTGAGATAATTCTGAAAGGAGTTGTTGAAGATTTTGGGTAATGTAGAATCAAAAACTTGAGATAAGAAACTAGCAAAGGGGAAAATAAAATAAGTTGGAAGTTTTCAAACTTTTTCAGACGCATGGAACCTGTTAGTAACCTCTGATCAAGAGGCGAAGCTCTAGTGGTTGTAAATTGGCTGCATTTGATGAACTTACATTTTGCCCTTAGCCTCTCATGGAAAACCATCAGGAATACAGTTTGAAAAACTCTAGTCTAAAATGTCATAGAGTTGGACAAGAGCATTTAGGTCACTTTGCCTAATTCCCTGCTTAATATAGGAATGCTAATAAAAGTATCCTTGATAGAAGGTTGCCACTCTTCCACTTGAACATATCACTGTTGAAGTGATCATACAGTCAAGAGACTTTTCCTAATGTTCAACCAGAATATCCCCTCTTGTAATTAAGATCGTTATTATATGTCCTTCATTCTGGTATAATAGAATGCAATCTAATTTTCCCTCATCTTTTTCTCTCTTTGCAAAAGATATAGTTACTTCAGTCCTCCCTCACAAGATTTAGTTTCAATCCTCTCAGAGAAATCATACAGCGAATCAGGTCTAAATCTGCATTGCAGTTTAGGACCATGTTGCCAGAGGTAGGTTAAGGAGCCATAATTCCATTAACCCACTGTTGTGGAGCGACGGAATAACTCAGGCAGAGACCAGGTCAAGGCTAAAAGCTTAATTCTTTATTACAAGTAAAGAGGGTTACCGCTACTGCCGCGCTAACACGGCAGCCAGCTGGAGCGGCAACAGCTGATGCCGTTTGACAGCCGCCTTTTATAGCCAGCTGTCAAACGGCTCAGCCAATGGGAGAGGTCCGTGCTTCCCGCTTGAAGCACGGACCTGAGTGAAGACTCAGTCCATACACAACACTCCTCCCTCCCAGTGAGGAGCATGCGTAGTCCTTCAGATACGTCGGACGCCTGCGAATTCGTCCGGATCTTCTAGGCTCCGTCAAAGATGGCGCTGGGTTGTTGTCTGGAGCTCTCTGCGTGTCTCCAGGCGATGGAGAGGCTGCTGGACTGTCTGGAGTCGGGTCTGCACCTTGGTCAGCTTCCACATCTGGTAGGTAGTCGTCCCCGGTGGGTTGGCAACTGGTTTCGTCGAATGGTGTGGTTGCTTCTGCATGGGGTCCGTCTAGATGACCTCTGGGTGCAGTGCTCCAACGCTTCCTCAGGTGGTCCACGTGACGCCGCCAGGTCCGCCCATCAGCTAACTGGACTCTGTAAGACTTGGGACCAGTTACTGCTATCACAAGCCCTGGTAACCATAGTGGTTGCCCAGTGAAATTTCTGACAAATACCTTGTCATTAACCAGGAACCCCCTGTCTTGGCTGTTTGACCCAAGGGGAAGCAAAGGGGCATAATTTGGGTGCAGCCTATCCAAGGTGGTCCTCAGCCGGCGTCCCATTAATATTTCGGCTGGTGACTTGTTAGTAGAGGCACAGGGTGTAGTGTGTTGGCTCAATAAGTATTGGGCCAGCCTGTCATGCCAGTTAGAGGGACCCAATTTTTGTAACACCTCTTTAGCAGATCTAACTGCCCTCTCAGCCAGCCCGTTGCTGGCAGGATGGAAAGGGGCTACTAGTATGTGCCTGATGCCCAAACTTGCTAAAAACATTTCAAACTCACAGGAGGTGAATTGGGGGCCATTGTCAGACACGACAGAATCAGGAAGGCCATGTGTGGCGAATATCCTAGTCAGTGCTTTGCTGACTGCCTCTGTAGTGGTGGAGTGCATTAAAGTTAATTCCACCCATTTTGAATATGAATCTACTACCACCAGGAAAGTGCGCCCATGGAAAGGGCCTGCTAAGTCTATGTGTATCCTGGACCAGGGGTTACTTGCTTCCTCCCAGGTCCTAGGGGTGGTTGCTGGTGGTAATGCCCTGGAGGCCTGGCATGCCTGGCAAGAATTTACCCAATTAGAGATTTGGGCATCCATGCCTGGCCACCATACGTAGCTGCGGGCGAGGGCCTTCATTCTCACAATCCCTGGGTGGCCCTCATGCAAAACCTTCAGTATTGAGGTTTGTAATTTGTGGGGAATGACTACTCTGGTTCCCCATAGCAAACAGCCTTGCACGGAGGAAAGTTCCTGCTGGCGTAATTTGTAGGGTAGGAAGTCTGAAGGATAAGGGGCCGTAGGCCACCCCCTCCCTACCCAGTCCAGGACTTGGGATATTACCTAGTCCTTGGCCGAATGGGCAGCGATGTCAGCAGCAGTGACTGGAAGCTTGAGATCGTCGATAAGAAAGACTGTGGTTGCAGGTGCTGGGTCCACGACTGGCATTGGCAGGGGACAGCGGCTGAGTGCATCAGCATGGGAAAGGCTTTTCCCGGATCGATGGATTAGAGTGTAGGAATACGCAGCCAGGAAAACCGTCCATCTGGTCATCCTTGGGGACAAAATCTGGGGAGTCTGTTTAGAGCCGGATAAAATGCCTAGCAGTGGCTTGTGATCAGTTATCAGTTCGAAATGGTGCCCGTAGAGGAATTCATGGAACTTCTTCACTGAAGCCACTGCAGCCAAGGCCTCCTTGTCAATCTGGCTGTAGTTGCGTTCAGTGGAAGATAGTGTCCTTGAAAAGAAAGCTATAGGTGCTTCTGCACCATTGGGCAGTCTGTGGCTCAGGACAGCCCCGATTCCGAATGGAGAAGCATCGGCTGCTAGAATGAGTGGTAAGTCTTTATTGAATTGGATTAAGACGGCCTTTGAAGTTAACAATGACTTGACTTGTTTGAAAGCAATAGTTTCCCTTGGTCCCCAGTGCCATGGCGAATGCTTGTCTAAAAGTCTATGAAGTGGCTCAGCGACAGAAGCTTTATGGGGCAGGAACGATGCATAGAAATTCAAGAGGCCCAGGAAAGCTTGAAGCTCAGTTTTGTTTGTAGGAGTAGGCGCATCGTGAATGGCCTTAACTTTTGACTCAGTTGGGTGAATACCCTTTGCATCAATTTTGTAACCTAAGAATTCCACTTGTGGAGTGGCTATGGTGCATTTTTCCCTTTTTAGCTTGAGACCAGATTGTCTGAAACGGTCAAGTACACTTCTGACCCTTTGTAGTAATTGCTGTTGGTTGGTGGCAGATACCAGAATATCATCAAAGTAAGGCACAACGCCTGGTAACCCTTGCAGTATTCGTTCCATAAGGGATTGGAAAATTCCAGGGGCCACACTAACTCCGAATTGTAGACGTGTGCATTTGAAAGCCCCTCTGTGGGTTACTATTGTTTGCAGTTCAGCAGTTTCATCGTCAACAGGAAACTGCTGATACGCCTGGGACATGTCCAACTTTGCAAAAATGGACCCAGGCTCAAGGGAATGGAGTAAATGTTGTACCACAGGGACTGGGTACGCACTAACTTGTAAATATCTGTTTATTGATGACTTGTAGTCCGAGCAGATCCTCAAGTGTCCATCCTTTTTTAAAGGAGTTACTATGGGGGTCTCCCACTTTGAGAAGTCAGTTGGTTGCAGAATGCCCTGTTTGATTAATTTGTCAAGTTCCTTGTCTAGTTGAGGACGAATTGCAAAAGGAACTCTGCGGGGCTTCAAACGAATTGGAACTGCCTGGGAGTCTACCCTGAAAGATATTGGGGTTCCCACGTAGCAGCCTAGGCCCTCACTGAATACGTCTGCATAGTCCCTGAACAGGGAGTCAACTTCTGAATTGTTAATGGCGTGGATTCCCCCTATGTGGAGGCCCAGGGCTGGGAACCAATCTAGTCCCAATAGGCTTGGGAGGACACCATCCACTATCACTAGAGGCAAGTGACTCTTAAACCCTTGAAAATGGACTAGGAACTTGCCTTTTCCGATGACAGGGATGGTTCTGCCTTGGTAGTCCCGAAGTGTTAGGTTGCAGGCTGGAATTTTCTGTCTTGACATTCTGGGGAGTAGCTTCTTTAAGGTGTCCCATGAGATGATGGACAATGCAGAGCCGGTGTCAACCTCCATCTTGCAGGGTCTACCTTCTATAGAAACAGTGACACTAATTTTGTTAGATTTATTAATTTTTTGAATTTTAAATTGATAGCAAGTGAAACAGTCCTCAATTTGCCTGGGATATTGAATGAGCTTCTGTGGTCTTTGTGGCTGGCTGAAGGTTTTTCCTGACTGACAAATTTTTGCCAGATGGCCTTTCTTTTGACACCTTAAACATGTGGCATTCCTGAATCTGCAGGATGCTCTGAGGTGATTTCCCCCACAGCTTAAGCATACTGTTTGTAACTGTGGGGTTTGACTTATACCTTGCCTGAACTCTTTTTGATTTGCATTGGGCTGTCTGAGGCGGTTTACCTCAGTAGCCTCTTCTGGGCCAGTTTCTGAGGAGGCTTCCTCAAAATATACTGTAGGATTTTCTAGCCTGCTGGGTTTTCCCTGAATTTCAGCTGCTGAGAGTGCTGACAGCTCAGCAGCCTGGGATTCCTCTAAGGCTTGCTTAAGAGTTAGATCCCCTTTGGCTAATAAACGTCTTTGTAACTTTGGGTCTCTAACGCCACAAATTAGCTGATCGAGCAGCATATCGTCCAGGTAATCTCTGAACCCACAATGCAGGGCAGTTGTTATCAGTGCTGCCATATAATCATTAATTGTTTCCCCCTCTGTTTGGATGCGCCTTCTGAAAGCATAGCGCCTAGCAATCCTGGAAGGCTTTGGGGAGTAGTGATTTGAAAGAATTTCCTGCAGTTCCTCCCAGGGAATAGTCTTTATAGATCTAGGGGCCAGTAAAGCTGATGCGGTGTCAAAAACCGTGGCTCCGCAAAAACTTAGGAAGTAAGACTTCTTCCTATGTTCAGAAATTTCTGACAGGTCTAAAGCATCAAGAAAACAGTCAAACCGGTTCTTGTATGACTCCCACGTCTCAGCAGCCAGTCTGAAGGGCGGGAATGCCGGATTCGCAGTCATCTTCTGTCAGCTGTGAAGTTTCTCCTCAGGCAAGTTAGAGACGGCACTTCGCGGTTAGAGTCTGCAACTCTGTAGCGATTTCAGCTCTAGGTAGTGATTTCGCTCCTTTAATTCTCTCCCTTGCCTGGCTTGCCTTTATTTGTATCCCATCCTCGTCGCCAGTGTTGTGGAGCGACGGAATAACTCAGGCAGAGACCAGGTCAAGGCTAAAAGCTTAACTCTTTATTACAAGTAAAGAGGGTTACCGCTACTGCCGCGCTAACACGGCAGCCAGCTGGAGCGGCAACAGCTGATGCCGTTTGACAGCCGCCTTTTATAGCCGGCTGTCAAACGGCTCAGCCAATGGGAGAGGTCCGTGCTTCCCGCTTGAAGCACGGACCTGAGTGAAGACTCAGTCCATACACAACACCCACTTAAGAGACTTTGTCCCATTTATCTCGTTCAGGTCTTGGTGGACAACCTGATGCCCTTCCAGGTGTTTTTACTTCAATTTCCATCAGCAGCAACTAGGCTGGCCTGGTTAAAGGAACTGGGAAAACTGTTGTTTAAAACATATGTAAGTTGCAGTAAGAGTCAATAATTAATCAAAAATCACCCAGTGATTATTTGTTGGCATCTTCAACAAATAATTAGGCTAGACAGATCTAGTTCCCTTAACCATTCATAGTATGATTTAGTCTCCAGATCTCTTATCATCCTTGTTGCCCTCCTCTATACTCATTCTAAAGTCTCAGCATCTTTTTTTTTTACCATGATGACCAGAATTGGACACAATATTCTAAGTGTGGCCTCATTAGTACTGTGTAAAGCAGTATTATCACTTCTTGTGATTTTGATACTATCCCTTTGTTGATGTAGCCTAGGATTGCGTTGGCCTTTTGAGCAGCTACAGCACACTGCTGGTTCAGCTGTCCTATTCTTTCTATCCTAGCTATTTCCCATTCTAATAATAATAATTCTTGGGGTGTGAAATAAAGGAACAACAAGAGAAACAAAGCAGTCTTGATTTATCTAAAGTTAAGTCTGCAACTGGGTGCTCCCGTATCTCTGAATAAGCCCTATTGAAAACAGTCGGAATGTCTCCTGAACTAAATATGAACTGACACTGATTGCACATTTTCTTGAAACCAGTGGCAAATGCTGAAATCCCACTGCTTTCCAGGCCTAGGGCTCAGTGTGGGCTCAGTGAGTCAGACCATGCTGAAGCTTAATCTCAGTATAATATTTCCTGTTTCTCTAGTCTAGGAACAGTCATATCTGGACTACCCAAATTCAAATGATTGCTGGATGACAGCATTGTTTCTAGTAATTCTTTGTTGTCATCTAATGACTATGTAATTATTTGAACTTCTATTCCTGTGTAGTACATTCTACTTGTTTAAAATTTCCTTTAATCATATACAGAGTGCTTTTCATGTGCTTCATAATCTAATAGGATGCATTTAGAGCCATGCCCGGCAAGCAGATTTGATTGTTCTCCTTTTAGAAATTCAGCATCTTTTTTTTTTAAGTCAAAAATGCTGCTAATGCATTTTTTGTTTCAGATGAATAAATAAATCACCAACACTGCTAATTGCAAAGTATTTTCTCAAGTTCAACAGAGAGAGAGAAATCTTTGTGAAAAAAAATTGAATGCTACTTTCCTCCCCTCCCCAGCTTTAAACAGATTCACTGAAATTTTGTCTCTCCATCAGAATTCTTTAGAGGAATGCTAATCTTTGTCAAGGTGAAAAGGATGGCATTGGACATCAGTCACACCTCCAGATTAGAGAAGCACATAAGCTTTATCATTCTGAAATTTTTGGTTATATTATCCTAAATGCATAAATGTGGCTGACAAATGGAAAGTCATGAAAGATAAGAGAGACAAAAGCTACATTAATAAATAGAAAGAACTGGTCATGCTTTATAGACAAGAACTAAACGAATCAGATTTTTCCTGAAATATAAGATTTCCCGCCTACTGTATGTATTCTAACCTTAATTAATGAGGGAGGGAAGAAGGAAATAACACAACAGCAGCAATGCCTCTAGTCTAAACCTGATATGCTCTTATTCCTTCTTTATCAGTAAATGAAATCCAAGCCTGCAAATATTAAAGCAAATATTTTGGGGAAAATAGATTTCTCTTCAGGTAAAAACAGCACATTATTGTGTTGTGAAAGCCCACAACACAATTCTATTGTATAAAAGGGCTTCCACAGGGCTATAAGAAAATTGAGATGACAATCAGGGCCATCGGATCAAAGTCTTGTCCCCTTATATATTATATCCAGTTATATATTATATCCATTATCAGTTTAAGTATAAAAAGGGTAGAATTTCAATTGTGCAGTCAAGATTGTCATATTGACTTTTTCGACCTCTCCCAAATCATGTGCTTGGTTTGTGTTGTATTCTCTCTTTTTTTTTTCATTGTTCTTGCATTTCCCACACCCCCACCCCAAGTTTCTTTGAGAAACCACAACATTTATCAAATCCCTTTTCCTTAATTGCAGATAACATTGTGAAAATTGTGGATATTTGTAATCTATGAAATGCTTCATCTCTAGCAAAATTTTAGGACTGGAAATCACGTGATAGATGAAAACCCGTTGTTCTTCATAAATACACATACACATCCATGTTGCCTTTTTACAGTTAGCCCAATTCAGTTTAATAAAATATTTATTTATATTTACATTTACATTTATTATTTATATTTACAGATCCCTCATATCTTGGACATAAACTGTTTCATACCTTCCCTTAAAACGACGCTATAGAGCAGAGGTCACCAACCTTTTGGACCTCAGGGACACCAAACTCATAATTTTAGATCCCAGGGATCACTAAATGGTTCTGTGGGCATGGCCTAATTTGTGGGTGTGGCTTGGTGATCATATGACTGGCTGGGCATGACTTGTATGTAAATATTATAAATATTTATATAAACATTGAATTTTTTATAAAAAAAGGGCAACTGTTATCCAAAATTAAGCAAAGCAGGCAGATTGAGTTGCTCATAGAATCACAGATTCTTTCAGAGATCTATCTATCTGCCATTGCTAGCTCAGCCTGTCACATAAAATTTGCTTGCAAGCAAACTCATAAAATTTGCTAGCAAGCAAACTCACAAAATTAACTCACAACACACCATTCATGTAAATATTGAGTTTTTTATTTTTAAAAAGCAACTTTTATTCAAAGTCAGGCAAAGCAAGCAGATTGAGTTGCTCACAGAATCATTCAGTGATCTATCTATCTGCCATTGGCTAGCTCAGTCTCTCAAATTTGCTTGCCGTGAGTCTGCACTGAATTTGCTTGCAAGCAAACCTTCAGTCCTAAGAGAGGTTCGGCTGAGCTGAGCCGAAGATCTAAAGACTAGCTAGAAAGCAAGAAATGTAATGATTTCATGCTTTCTAGCTAATCTAAATCTCCCAGCACAGCAGAACAGATGATGGTTGGAAAAAGAATAAATAGCAATTTAACAGGCAAGTTTACCAGGTAAGAAGTAAGTGGGTGGGGAGGGTTCCTATGGGCCATGTGGGTGACGCAGGGTTGTGTTTCTGCACAGCCTGGATTAATTGCTTTGTGGGAGTGATCTGGGGGTGAGATTTCTCTGCAGCCCACCAAAATTTTCTTACAGCCCACCAGTGGGCCATGGCCCACCTGTTGGCGACTGCTGTTATAGAGCACTGCACACCATAACAACTAGACACAAGGACAGTTTTTTCCCGAACGCCATCACTCTGCTAAACAAATAATTCCCTCAACACTATCCAACTATTTACAAAGTCTGCATTACTATTACTATTAATCTTCTCATCATCCTTATCATCTATCCCCTCCCACTTGTGACTGTATGACTGTAATTTTGTCACTTGTATCCTTATGATCTATATTGACTGTTTCCTAGTATGATTTGATTGCTTATTGTACCCTATGACTATTATGAAATGTTGTACCTGATGATTTTTGACTCTTGACAAATGTATCTTTTCTTTTACGTACACTGAGAGCATTTGTACCAAAACAAATTCCTTGTGTGTCCAATCACACATGGCCAATAAAGAATTCTATTCTATCCTAAACTGTTTCCTCCCAATTCTGGTCAACGTTTTGAGGGGCCCAGGATTTGGCCATATTGAAGCTATTCCATCACATTTCTCAGAAAATCATTAAAAAAAGTCAAAAACTGATAGCTGCCAAGGAGTTGCAAGACAGCAGTAAAAGAGTTTGGAACTAAATTTCTTACAACACATTAGCTATGGATGAAATGGCAAATGGGTGATTCAATTCAACAAAGTTTCAAATGAATGGTCCTATTGAAATAGCAACCTTAGTTGAATTGGGGACCTCCTTCAAATAAATGAATCATGAGGCTCCAAAGGCCATCTCCAAAGGCCATCTCCAAAGGCCATCTGAAGCCCCATGGAGATTTGATGGTTTTTGCTGATCTTCTGGGTTCCTTATGGACTACATAAAATGTTACAGCTTCTATTCTGTCTACAAAGAATGCTGAACACAGGAGAGTGGGAGATTGAATGAGGAAATAGGGTCTCTGACCTTGGCATAAACAGCTGGCCAATGAACTAATCATCACATTAAATTAAAGGGAAACCAGGCCACCTAAGAGTATAATGGCTAGATATCATCAAAGCCACAATTCAAAGAAGCAGTGCAAAATTGGAAGATGTGGACAAGACCTGGCCCATAGAATCTCCAAGAGTTGGACTTGACTGAATGGATGACATCATCATCATCATCATCATCATCATCATCATCAATTTAATCTTAATACCAAAACTCCCTGGATTACACTTATTCAATAAAAATATTTTATTTATATTATTTACTTTTACCCCTTTTGTGTTTGTATAAACCAGGAATGATTAAATTGTTATTTTGTTGCAGATGCAATCACAATAAAGCTTCTTTAAAACTTGTTTTTGCAAAAGTTCTAAAATTATGTTCTGTGAAGAAGCTATTATGTAAATCAATTTTACTCTGAGCAAAGTTCTCAAATTCCTTAAAACTATATACTTATTTTACATATATGTATATTACTTATCTATTGCATGACCTTACTAAGAGATTTACTAAGTGAAAACAACTGAATCTGTTTTATTATGGTCTACTAGATACCACTAGTTTAGGGCTGACTCACTCTAAACCACTCATATTTTAAGTTAGTTTTTTTTAATATTTCAATTTTCTTTTAGATAAAACTTCACTTTTATAATTACCTCAGATGACAGAGTTTAATCTCTTTCATTTTATCTATACTACTAATGGAAGCTTTTTATGTTTAAAATTTATTTTGCTTAAAATTGCTCTTTTATGCTTATCCTCTGTCACTTATTTTAATCCTTCTAGTCTCATATTTAGACCTACTGTTTTATTTGCTTTGTGCTGGTTAATAAAGATTGATTTGATTTTGCTGACAGACTAGTTCTTCCACCCTGAAAAAAAACAAATTTATGACCCCAATTACTCAATGGATTGAAGAGTTGATGCCATTTCCAACTCATGAACAACTTGCTTATAGACCTAAATTATGAATGGATGATTAGTTATTTATATAACATTTATAAGGCTGGCTGATTCGATGAAGACTCTCAGTGGCTTATAAAAAAATATAAACATGTAACAAAGAAGAATGTATGATGCATATCTTGAAAAGAAAAACATCCATCTAGCCTAACCAAAATCTGTGGGGAAGGTCGTATTTTAATGATCTTTTAAATATGGCCTGAGTAGATTCCATTTAGACATAGTGACAAGAAATGTCCTATCAAATCCCCTTGTCTAACCATGGTTATGACTAATCATTGAGCATGTCAACTCTATTCAATTGAACATGTTAGGCAGATAATAGATGGTTCCTCAGTAGCTTAGCCCTACACCATGAAGGGCTTTAGAGATGGTAACAGGGGTGGTATTCTACCAGTTTGGGCTGGTTCGGCTGAACCAGTAGCTCTGAGGATCATTTGTGAACAAACCGGCTCGCTCCAACGATCAGCTGCTGGGCCTGCCCACCTGTCCCGGCTCTATACTGACCTTTATTTCCTGGTTTTGAAGCTCAGCTGCTTCGTGTGGCACAGCAGATTGCCATGTGTCAGCTGTTGAACACACAGAGATCATGCGGGATTGCAGGAGAAAGTCAGTAGAAAACCCTCTATGTGAGCACAAAGCATGGACACCAAGCCATGCCTACAGAACCGGTGGTAAAAAAAGGTTGAATCCCACCACTGGATAGTAACCAACATTGTGAATTGTACCCAAATGCTCACTGACAACCACGGCAATTCATGAAGCAATGGCATTACATGGGCATACTGTAGCATGTGCTATTGCCCATGCTGCTGTGTTGTGAGCAAGCTGCAGTTTCTGACTGGAGAAAAATCCAGTCTGTTCCTTTTTTTTCCTATTGGCTTTCTTGCACCTCACTGTCCTTGATTGCTGGGTATTCTTGGAGAACCAGGAAGACCAGCATAATTAGTAAGCAAGTTTGTCTTTGAAAGAGCTCCTCATCAGTGAAGTGAAATGATATATATTTTGTTGGAAGAAATGTTCCTCTGGGTTCAGATCCAAGAAGGAAGAAAGACACTGGAAACATGGAAGCTATTTTGAAAGATGGTTTAATAGTGGGCAGGACCACATGGTTTGAAGTCCTGGATAGCTAACCACATGGAATGGAGAGTAAGGTACATTTATACCCTCTCTTGGGCTTTGAACTTGCTTCCTGTTCCTGTGGGCAGGGCATGTATTTTGATTGGTTGCTGTAGGGGGTCATGTGCAAATCTTAGGAGTTTGTTTGAGGTAAATCTGGTTGAACTGTGGACTGATATAATGTTCCCAGGTGATTTCCCAATGTGGTGAGTCCTGCTGTTAGATGGGTAGAATTTATCTTAAATTTCCAGATAAAATATAATCCTATCATTTTCTGAGGGCCATGCCTTAATCCAATCGCCCTGGAGCTAAAGGGGGTGGACGGGAGCTGTGGGAGCTGCCTTGTCTTTAAAAATATGTTTCTCCTCCTCTCATCCAGGGAAATATAATATTCTGCCTTTTTAATATTTCCTAGAATATTTCATTCTTCTAGGAGAGGAGTGGATGCTAACTTTCTACATTATCATCGTATCTCAGATAATGAACTCAAATTGATTTATGCCTTCTTCACAACTTAAATTTCCAGTTAAAATATATCTAGCTTAATGAAAGGAACATCTAGTTTAATGAAAAGATGGAGCAGGGATGGCATGATAGCAGAGTTCCAATATCTAAGGGGCTGCCACAAAGAAGAGGAGGTCAACCTATTCTCCAAAGTACCTGAAGGCAGGACAAAAAGCAATGGATGGAAACTAATCAAGGATGAGACCCAGCCTAGAACTAAGGAGAAATTTACAGCATTCTATCTACACATCTTCCATGTGTTTGGAAAGATACAGAATTTTAATATCCAGCACCAACATTCTATCTCTCTTTCTCTTTGCTCCTGTCTTTCTTATTCCCTTTTTTTTTCCTTGTTGAAGAGAGAACTGCTCAGCTTTAAAGCCCCACAGAGGTACTGGGGGAAAGGATTGGCTCTATGTCAGCCAAATCTACAGCACTTATATAACTGTCGTGAAACTAGAATGCAATTCTATGGACCAAGGTAGATATGACTCAGTTTAGACACATCCACTGGATTTGCATAAGTATATTTGCAAGTCCATTTATATCCAGGTATATATGGAGTCAAGCTATTCTCCAAAGCACCTGAAGGAAAGCCAAACAGCAATGGATGGAAACTAATCAAGAAGAGAAGCAACCTAGAACTAAGAAGAAATTTCCTGACAAAACAATTAATCAGTGAAACAGCTTTCCTCCAGAAATTGTGAATGCTCAAACACTGGAAGTTTTTAAGTAGAGGTTGGACAACCATTTGTCTGAAATGGTATAGGGGTTCCTGTCTGAGCAGAGGGTTGGACTAGAACGTCTTCGAGATTCCTTCTAACTCTGCTATTAAATTTCATTACATTCTGTTCTGTTCTGTTAAACTAAATCAGTCCTTACAATATCTTTGTTTTGGGATGGGTGGGGGCAAGAGGGGTTGTATAAACCTTTCAGCATATGTTTTGTTTTCAGTCAAGATTCAGCTGGAGTGTCTCTTTAAAGCAGGGCCCCCACTTTTGTACAGAACAACAACTGCAATGCTTTGAAAGATATGCGATTCTTCAGTACATGAAGAATTCTGCTTTGGTTTACAACAGCATTTCAAAGTGAAAGAAATCTGAGCTTTGTAACTTTCCTAGCATGGAGCCAAAGGAGTCCTCTGGACTTCATAAAAGCATCCTTCAGGCCCAACTGCAAACCATTCAGAACAACAGATTATCCAACACTACTCTGTAATGATCTCCAGCAAGGACAGGTTACAAAATAAATCGTTTCTAACTGAGTAGCTTAAACTGGTAACTTCCCTGTAAAGCTAAGAAAAGCTTGCCACCTTGTGGACAACAGAAAGCATACATCTTCTGATTAATGCCACAGCATATGCCATCTGATCTGTGTGCCCTCAGGTTAATATTTAATTATCTTGTGCGAAATGCATTGAGAATAATTGCAGGTTGTGAGTATCAGTCAGCATTAACTCCTTTCTAGAGAATTAATTTTTTTTTTATAACTTGCCCTATTACAGAACTGTATAAAACTTAGTACAGGACCCCACAGTCCTTCTCTTAAGGAGAGACAAATTGTCAGAGTCACAATTGTTTCCCTGTGGATTTAAAGTAGAATATATGATTAGGAATATTGTGCTTAAAGAAGATTTTTAACAAGTGGATTCATTTTAAGTGTAGGTATCATGGGAAAAGGGAAAGATTAATGAACTGAATCAATGTAATGTCACACTTAATTAATATTACATCCAACATGTATAATTAATTGATATTAATTTGCTTTCTTTCTTTCTTTTTTTGTTATGCCTGTTTTCACTTTGTGGGCTATGGTCCAGAGCATGGCACTGAAATGCCAGTGTGACTTATGACCCGATCAAAAGTGTGCATCCGTGCATAAAGAGCATAATAAACAGGCAGTGGCTCACTTAATCTATAACTAACTGTCTGTATAACTGCCTATTTGCACAAATCAGCTGGAACCCTTTAGGAATTCAGATGGAGAAGTTTGGTCATGCAGTCAGTCTACACTGAATTTGTGCCTGTTCAGGGCTTTCATTGGAAAACTGTTTTATAGAAAAGTCATTTTAATACAGTATATTTTTATCTATATGCAACTAGCTAGAGAACCAATTCAAAAATGTTCCTCCCCATTGGTAGGAGCTTTTGAACCTTCCTTGAATGTATGTGTTAGTAGCAAAAGCAGACATATTGGCAGGCCTATGGATGGGAGAACCTCTCTGACCTTGTTCAGGTTTGGAAGCTGAGCACAGTTTGCCTGGTTCATATTTAAAAATCTAGGACGAGAGATCAAAGCTGAAAAACATCTAAGAAGAAAGAAATGACAGAGGACTACAGAGATGCATTTTTGAAACCACCAAGAGTCAAGCTGATTTCCAAGAGGCCTGACTTATAATTCTGAGTTCTAAGAGGCATTGCTCTGGGTGGGGAGTGACTTGTGACTTTAAACTAAGGAAAGACGAATACAAGAAAGAAGATCTGTAGAAAGGTTTGCTATGAGGTTACTGTTGATGATGTGCTCAACTTAGTTTCATTCCACAAAGTTCTACACTATAGGAGGCATTCTTTAGAGCATAGTTTTGCTAATAATGTGTCTTTTTCTGACTGAGCTATTGCGCCCTGCATGGAAGGAGAGATTTACAGATATTGCTTTCTGCTGAGGTCTCCTAAGGACAAAAAGTAATACTATTCTGCTTTCTGTCCTCTTTTGGCCATATTTTACTCTTGGAATTACTTAAAGGCTAGAAAAATACTTTTATTTTTAAGAACCCATATAGTTTCTGTCTTAAAAAAAAAAAATTAAAAAAGTGATTCTTCAGGCTGGGCTGAATATTTTTGTAGACCAGAGAGAGAGAGAGAGATCATCCAGATTTCTTGCACAATCCAGTACGTGTATACAATGATACTATGGATTCACTGGGGGTTCTTCCTAGGGAAGTGGGTACAGCCTTAAACTTAACAAATTCAAGTAGTCGTGGATAAATTGGTTTATTTCTGCCTCAGATTTATGTTTGTTTTTCAAATCCATTTGAATAATAATTGCATGTATATGTGTGCCCACCCACAACCAACCCTCTCAATCATATTTAAATAGAATTATATTCTTAAAATGACATAATTCTACATGTATTTTTCATGAATATTTCTAAATTTGTTTTATTCCAAAACATTCTATTTTTATTCTATTTTATGGATTAGTGCCCTTAAATGTTTTGACCTAAACATTTTGTCAACTCCAGCTATCTTTGTCACTGGTATATAATGGGAGCTGCTCTATACCATCCAAAGGGTATTAGATTATCAGAAATTACCCTATTGGAAAGATATGCAACTTATTATATATTCTTTTTCTGTTGAAGCTGCCTCCATTTCTCTCCCCCCCCCCCCCCTTGTGCTGAATATAAGACTGCAATCTAAAATTTGGGACATTTTGACAGCAATGTTTAGGGGTGTGTATTATTTTGAGCAATTCAAGATAACATGTCAGAAATGATTTATTGATAGCTCCCAAAAAATTCCAAGATGTGCAGGAAAGCAAATATTTCTTTAGCATCCTTCAGTTTGACCTGTATCTTTATCATGGCCCTCAGGAATCTGGAAAGTTCCAAAATATTTTTTTAATCAACTCTTCATGGCTAGCAAAGCATTAGTCTTATTTTGAAGAACTGCTAAACTTTGTCTCCCCACCCCAACCCTATTCAATCATATGAACCATGGTGGAGCAGTACTGCAGGCTACTTCTGCTGACTGCCGACTGCCTGCAACTTGGAAGTTCAAATCTGATCAGGCTCAAGGTTGACTCAACCTTCCATCCTTCCGAGGTGGGTAAAAAATGAGGAACCAGATTATTGGAGGCAATATGCTGACTCTGTAAACCGCTTAGAGGGGGCTGTAAAGCACAGTAAAGTGGTATATAAGTCTAAGTGTTATTTCTATATCCAATTCTTGGAGATTGTCTGGACAAGATCCTGCAGTTTTCTTGGCAAGGTTTTTCAGAAGTGATTTGTCATTCCTTTTTCCTGGGACCGAAAGAGATTGACCCGCCCAACATCACCCAACTGATTATGTGTCTAGGTCAGGACTAAAATTCACAGTATCCTGACTTCCAGCCTGATGCCTTGATAACTATGCCAGACTGACTCTTGAACATTGCCTAAAATTGGTTCCTGAGAGACAAGGGGCCTGTGAATGGCTTAGGTCTATATTACGAGGTCCATAACAACTACCCAGAGTCTATGGTAAAGATATTAAGATCTAATATCACAGCTGTGTAAAATCATAATGTAGTCAGATAGGTTAGAGGCTGCTTCTCAAAGTTTTTGACATATAAATAAATGTGTTACCTGACAAAATCTGCAATAATGCAGGTTTTATGATGCAATTCACAGCCCTTAAAATGTATATTGAAAATGACAGCATTTCAGGAGTTATCGGGTTTATTTACTTCTTTTACAGGTTCAGAGAGAAGTTTCAGTCTTGGAATCCGACCTTTGTGATATCTCCTTCAACTTTTGAAGCTATCTAATTGTAAAACTGGGATTCAGAAGCTCAGAGGGAGATGGAAGGGGCTGTAAACAATACTGTAAATACAGTCCTTTATTGTATCCACAAAGGGGACAATAAGCAAAAGACAGTGAGAACTTTTCAGTATTCTATTTTCAATTCGGTTTGGCCATGGTGGTGCAATGGTTAGAATGCAGTACTGCAGAATAATTCTGCCAACTGCCAACAGTGTGATTCTCACCAACTCAACGTTGACTGAGCCTTTCATCCTTCCAAGGTGGGTAAAATGAGGATCTAGATTGTTAGGGGCCAACAGGCTGACTTTGTAAACTGCTTAGAGAGAGCTGTAAAGCATGAAGTGGTATATAAGTCTACAGTAAGTGCTATTTCTATTGCTATTGGCCAGGCTGCAGTGGACATAGCTCATAGTCCACTGATAAAAAGGAATATTCTGTTCCAAGGTCATGGTAGGGAAAAACCAAAGATAGAGAAATCAAAATAAAATAGTGGTTCACATCAGTCAAACAGCTTTAATGAACCACAAAAGCAAAAGACTTTCAAAGCAAGAAGGGGATAAGGGAATGAACAAGGTGCATTTTCCTGGTTAGCAAGTACTAGGGTTTTGCCTTTCCTCTTTCTTGTTACTTACACTGGACAGAAACAACAACACTTTTTGCTAAAAAGGTCAAAGTTCTCACAACAGGAGTATTCATAAACCACATTGCAGAATCTAATGGCAGTATTAATATTTCCCCCACTTTCTTTTTCTTCCTTGGTTGCTCATCAGTATGCTACAAAATATTGTATGCATATTGTATACATATTATGTATACTGTCAAAGTATAGATAGTAAAGGTCCCACCAATCAACCCAGGAGCATGGTCAATCTCCTTCTAGTGACTTTCTTACAGCATATTTTGCAACCATGTGTGCACACACATGTCCTTTCATGTGCACAAAATATACATATCAAAAAAGAAATAAAGAAGTGAGGACTCTTGCTCCCTCATGAGTCTAGTGGGAAACAGAAATTTGGCAGATTCTCTTTAAGAGCTCCTTATGGAGGAATTTCAACATTTCAATACCACATTCTACCTTTTATACCACACTCAGATCACGGTATTTGTGCTGATCATCACAATAACTTTTTACACTTTGTTGTGTATATTTCCTTCATCTTTCCTTCCTTAAAGAAATAAATACTGGTTTATTAATGCCAGCTATGCAATCATAATAAACAGATATTTTCTTTCGTACAATACTGTGTTTCCATTTATCAACTCTAAATGGCCCTGGTTCATGGCTTAGTCTGCATTTTCCAGCTTTTTTAGATTGTTCTTTCATTTGCTCCCCTTTTATGATCAGTCAGTAACAGAAGAGCAATGTAGAATTCAGAGAGAATGTAACAGAATATAGAGAATAGAATAAAAAAATGAAAATGTAAATATAATGGAGCTATGATTCCTAAGCTGGGAGACTATCTCCAACAGATTCCAGGAGCAACATTGGGACCCTCAGTCCAGAAGTATGCAGTGATAGGAACAGCAAAGAGCCTTCAAAATCCCAGGCCTCTGGTAGAGGCATCTGCCACCCCTAAGGATGAGAAGGGAATATGTATATATATATATGTCATAGGCTTCCGTTTCAATGCCATATGTCCTGTTCAGGCATTCTAAACAATTATCTAAACAATCCTGTAGATAATTTGAGAGCCACCTGCAAGCTCTCCTTAATTGAAACAGTGTGGAGCTGTAATTGTATTTGTCTGAATTTTGTTCTGAAGCTCCACAGGACATAAAATACTGGCTGCTGTATTAATGGACTTTTTTTGTTTCATTTGCTTTCTTTTACTCCAAACTGTTGAGTACTTAGAATCAAAGAATGAACAGTTGGAAGATACCTTCGAGACTTTCCAATCCAATCCCTTGCCCAATTCAGGCATTCAGGAACATATGGTCATCTCCCTGAATGAGGGCCATCCAGTGTATGCTTAAACAT
The DNA here is from genome assembly GCA_023653725.1 of Bungarus multicinctus. Classification (NCBI taxonomy): domain Eukaryota; kingdom Metazoa; phylum Chordata; class Lepidosauria; order Squamata; family Elapidae; genus Bungarus; species Bungarus multicinctus. Next base: position 63,971,308 of record CM042848.1, read on the forward strand.
CTCCAGAGGAAAGGAATCCATCATCACTTTTCCAGTGATAAAGAATTCTTACAAATAGGAAATTGTTCCTCATGTCCAACTAAAATTTGCTCCAGTGTAATTAAAGTTATTGCTTCTTTTCTGCTTTCTATAGGACAATCTTTCAAATATTGAAATCTACCCAAATTCTCTAATTACTGTCATATATTTTCCCTCCCAGGCCCCTTATTTTAGTTATTCTTCTTTCTATGTGCTCCAAGTAGTCATTTTTAGAGCATGCTCTCTCCTTCCTGTGAAACCACCAATTTCATCATACTAGCCCCTCTTTCTATGGACACCAAGACCCAGGATCCTATTTTTAAAATACCTTATGGATCAGACATTACTTGCATAGCTATATTTATTATGATAAACATGTAAACCCCTCCAATAACTGTTTTCACAACACATTTCTTTAATCCTATAGTGTTCCTTTTAGTATGTTAGATCTGGCTGTGAGAATCTGGCTTCCCAAAATGTTCCCGTCATTTTTCTCCAGCTTTAAACTTACTGCTTTCCAGCTCTTTAGTACTGAAAGAGACATCTCCTAGAGAACCATTTCCTCCCATTCCGGAACCGAAGATATCTTGGATTTGTTGAGCATTAGAGCCATTCCTGATGCTGTAGAAAGCCAGGAGCTGCAGAATTGGAGGCTTTCCTCAGGATCAGACAACTACTGCATACTACGGATCTGTCCAAGGTCCTGAAAGACACTTTATGACTTCCTTGGCTTGTTTCTTATGTTCCTCCCTCTGCCTCTGTTTTATAGAAAACGATTCTGATCCAGTGTTAATAACTTGACACCCTCTGGTCAAATTAGACTTCACCTCTCATTGATCCAGCCAGCATGGTTATTGGCTTGGGTTGATGTAGCAGTGGGGGAGAACATGATTTCATAAAAACTGTTAAGATATTAGCCAGTATATCTTAAAGATATCATTTCATGACGGGCAAATGCTTTTCCCTGACCTAAGATCTTTGTTCTAAGCTGAGAATGATGTTTCCTCAGTGAAACCTGAAATTAGAATCAATTCTAAATCTATGGAGGGGAGCATTTTAACAAAATTTCTTCTAGCTGATCAGCTGATGATGATCTTAACCATCTTCCCTGTTGGTAATAATAACACTGCAATTGATATCAAATGGTTTGGAGGGAGTTACTGTTTTAAATTTCCAGCATAGTTGCTGGAAAATGTCAGCTTAGTAAGAATGTTCTGCATCCCACAGCAGCTGCCAAAGATTGCTTAGGTCTGATGATTGGTCAATATGATAATTGTGCATCAATTCTCCCTATTGATTTGTTTAATACTGTAGTACAATTTCAATTTTATCTCCTAAAAGTTTTCTTTCCTTGGAAAAGCAATGCCTGATTTTCTGTATCATTCTCTGAATGCTGAAAGTTGATAATACAAAGTCTCACACACTCTTTATCCATCTCACAACTAAGGCAAGTTTAAGAATTGTATGCCCACACTCATCCCATTTTTTTTCTTATTCTATTCCTGGAAAAATATATTCTTCATAAAATTGAAAGAGGTCAGTAAAACAAACACAATAGGGAAAGACTGCTAAGCATGATATTTAGTGTTGTTTTTAAGTTGTAGCCATAGGAAGTGTCTATATTTTTTTCCTCTGTGATGAAGTAGTGTGTTTCTGTTCTCCATTCAAGTTGTATTCCAGTGCATGTATGTGTTCACTGGAAAGCATAGAATGGAATGCATAAATTCTGCTATTGGTCAAATGAAGGGAAGGGACTAATTAACATTCTGAGACATTGCCCAACTGTCTGTCTTATAGGAACAAATTGGGAATTATTTCTGTATTTTCACACACACATGGCTCTGTTTGTTCCATTTTCAACCTTAATCTTGCTGATTTCTCCCCCACTAGCAAATTTGATCTTGTTTTTTCAAATTTTCAATGCATTATCCTGCAGACAATTAGACAGATTGACAGAGTTCCTGCCCCATTTTTATATCATGTATTTCCAACATTCCATTGGATTGGAATGAATAAAAACAGCAGAATACTTTATCACACATCTGGTTTTATTCCTCTTGTCAAAGAAAGAGAGCCTAGTCCACCCTAGTAATATCTTGAAAAACATATAATCTGTTGAAAACCATAAATATAAATACAAAATACAAACAAACAATTTTATTTAATGTCTATATGTATTCTTTTAAAGTAGAATGAAAAACAACCAATCAAATAAATATATAGGGGCCGCTTACTCTGGGATTCAACTTAATCATATTTTATTAAGCATTAAATTTTTCATATTGATTTTTTAGATTATGCCAACCTAGTTTTATATCTTTCAACTCATTTTACTTTGTGAGTATTGGCTGAATGTTATTTTGTACACAGAGATTTTAAGCCATTGAAGACCTGGGCATGTTGTTGCCGTTTCTTATTTAAATTTTATCACCAGGGGAAATGTTACTTTTGCCAGATCTGGAGAAAATTAGATTAATTCACAGCTCAAGGCTTCTCTTCTACATAGAAGTTTTCTCTTCTCTTTTATATATATTCTATGTTAGAATATATATCTAAGATATATTCATATATGTTCCTCAAAATTTTGGGGTAGACTTGTCTACTCTTCAGAAGAATAATGTTTGCTAAGGAAGGGACCTCAACCAACTTCTTCATGGCCATATTTCCAAAACAATTTACAGAATCATATAATTTTAGAATCAACAAAGATTTAACAAAGAACAAATTCTCTAGATTTGAATCAACAATTAGAAGCATCATTAGAGAATGCTTTTAAAAAATCATTGAGAGTGTCAAATTGGCTCATAACACTGTTTGTTTAATACCTTATTGTAAAGTATTGTCAACTATTTTGTTGTTGGTCATATCCTGGAGTGTTATATCAGATCAGTCAGAGCACTATTCTACAAGCTTTTTAAAAAATGCTCATCAGATAACTATGGCAAAACCTCACAATCCTGGCAGCCATAGAAGGAAAAGAAGCAAAACCATTCAATTTATAGTGTTAAATCTTTCAGAAAGTTTTTCCACATTCTGAATCATAAATCTTTATATGCTGAGACTGACACTAATGAACCTTGCCAACAAAAATATATAATATATGGTATGAAATACACTTATTTTAAATATGTGACATAAGGAAGTCCAAAGTATTCACCAGTGAAAGAAGCTGCCTGATATGACTTCAGTTTTTCAACCTGAATAGGTCCCAGATACAATGTTCAGGCAACCTGATGATCTCATGCATTTTGGACTACAACTCCCATAAACATTTGGAGGACAACAGTAGCTTTCATATGACTTAAGGCTTCTAAATTAGTTCTTTGACCTCTATAGTATATGAAACCTTACATTTTCGGAAAGGGAGGAATTATGAACACAATGGAATAGGACTGGACTTTGTCAAGTAGCAGTGTGACAATTTGGTCAGTAGTTAGGAGCCAAGCCCAAGCAATGGAAGAATATAATTTTATGGAATGAAGATATTCACTGCAGAGTCAGATCAGCCATACAACATACCTTTCCCAGTTAGACTTTGTCATATATTAATCTTTGTCACATCTTTGTCATCAGTGGTGGGATTCAAATAATTTAACAACCGGTTCTCTGCTCTAATGATTTCTTCCAACAACCAGTTCACCAAGTTAACAACTGGTGGGAACTGGCTTAATCCCATCATTTTTTTTGTCATATATTAATCTTAATTCACTTCATCATTATGCGCAATTAGAACCTCCAGAACGAGGGACTGTAAGTCAGGCTCCAGCTTGTTCCTTCACAATTTCATTTTTTTTAAATATTCTATTTTAGGATTGAGAAATGTTTAGTGTCTATTGGGATCTGCACTATTATACTCCATGGATTTAGCAAGCATCTAAGTAGCTGGAGGACTGCTAACATATGCTGTTGTGGCAGAAGATTCTGAGGCTCATATTTCTCTGATTTTTTATTAACAAAGCCTGTTCTAACATCTGGAGATTGTGGCAACCATGATAAACACTGTAAAATACATATGTACACATAATAGTAGGTTGCTAATTCTGCATTTCTCAATTAGGCTTGCATTGTATAACTCTTGAAGAATTGTTTTTTGTATAAATGCTTCAGGAGTTTTTTCAGTTTAGTGTAATATCAATTTTTTTCTTTTTTGTATGCTAAAATTAAATCTTTTGCTACCACAGCAATGCATATAAGTTACCAGCTTTTCAAGACAAAGGCTATTTCCTCAATTTATAGCTTATGGGTTTTTTTCCCCCTTTATCCATCTTGGCTTAATGGGGTAAACTTTAATTGATAGGTTAATCAACCAAAGCTTTAAAAGAATGTTCAGCAAGAACAGCCATTAATTCAAGAATCTTTGGCAATAAGCTTGGAATCATGAGTACAAACTTGTTTTCTTTGTACTTTTTAAAGTTACAGTGTGCTACTGCACTGAAAATATTAAATATGGACTCTTGAAAGAGGTGCTTTTTGTTTAATATATTGGGGGAAAAAATCCCTTGTCATTCCTTCCAATATAGATATATGAGAATCAGTGTGGTGTTTTTTTCCCCACAATAACAACTTATAAAGCAGACTACATGGCCTGGTTGTCTGGAATAAACTTGAACCTACTGGTTCTGGTGAGGTGGACAATTTCCCTGAGTCTGTTGGAGTGATCATCTCTGTGTTAGATATATGCCCTTCTGCATTGGTTAAAGTTTTCAAGGTGGAGTCATGAGAAGGCTCCAAATGGTAGTAAATGCATCCTTGAGAGAGAGGGAGATTCTTCCAACTTTTAAAGAGGCAATGGCCCATTCCCTCCTCAAGAAGTCACCGTTGTTTTCAACCAAACTGGGCAAGTTTCATCCTTACCTTTAAAGAAAAGTAATTGAGAAAAGGGCTGACCTCTAACTCCAAAGAGCCTTGGAGAAAGCAGATTATCTAAGCCCCTTTTAGTATGGTTTCAGGCTAGGTCAGGATTGGTCATACTTCATGGCATATGGAATGGAGACAATGCAATCTCTTGGCTGTCCTTTTTTTTTTTTAATTTGATTTGTCAATCACTTACAAGATAATAGATATAAGTATAAACATGAATAAGAATAGGAATGGGGTGAGGTCAATAGTGGTTAGTTTGAGGTTAAAGAAGTGGGGGTTAGACGATATAACAACAGAGTCAGGTAATGCATCTTTTAGTGTATCTTTTAGTGTCTTTCAATACAACTGACTATGGTAATCTTCTGGACTGGCTTGGGGAATTGGAAGTGGGAGACAGTAGTCACTTTCCTGGGGTCAGTTTCAATTAGTATTGGAGTGAATAGTCTAATTCTTGATGCCTCAAAGCTGTGCTGTCTCCCTGTTTCTTGTTTAATGTCTATGTAAACCTTTGGAGGAGAACATCTAGCAGCATGGAGTGAAATACAACTCCATGATGATACTCAGTTTCATGATGACATTCAATTGTACATATCTCAAAGTTGACTCAGCCTTCTATCTTTCCGAGATGGGTAAAATGAGGCCCCAGATTGTTGGGGAAAATATGCTGACTCTGTAAACCTGCTTAGAGAGGGCTGTAAAAGCACTGTGAAGCAGTATATAAGCCTAAGTGCTATTGCTATCTGATTCTGGTCACCAAAGTGATGCATTCAATATTCTATTTCTAAGCCTAAAGGCTTTCGGTGCCTGGATGGAAACTATTTTACTTCCAAGTGACACCTCGGTTCACATAGTCCAGTACTGGTTTTAATTAACCACACACACACAGAGAGACATACACACACGACTTATGATCTACATTTCAGACCCTGTCTAAAACTGTCTAGAACTACATCTGAACAAATTGGCTGAGAATAAATATTAGGATATTGCAAACTGCTTTTATTCTTTTATTCTCTGATATATTTTTTTTCTTTTTACAAGGAAACATATCATCAATACCAACATAATTATATATAGTTTAATTCCTCTATGTTTGGCTTCAAAATAAAACTGATAAAATAGTCTCATTAAAAATGTAAAAATTCCAGATATCAGAAAAACAGCAGACAAAACTTTCTCTTATCTTCTCTGTGGTCATCTGTTTTCTGTCTAGGGATCATTTTGTTCTTGCTCTAAGAAGTTTCCCTCTGGGTCAGAGCCCGGATTTTATACCGAGTTTACAAAGCAATTCAAAATGTACTGTATATTTTTCCATGAGATTAATTGCAAAATCAGGCAAAGAGAGGAGTCTTCACTTTGCATAGTGTTGGCTTCTTCGAAAGTATTATATTTTCAGACCAATTTTCATTTACTATAATAATACCACTGATATCACCTTGAAGTTGTGTTTTTTACTGTATGGTTTTTAAAAGAAAATCAGAGAGTAGTTTGATTTTGCTTGCATTATTCCAAATAGTCCTATGCTACAATCTGATATAGAATAGAATAGAATAGAATAGAATAGAATAGAATAGAATAGAATACTTTATTGGCCAAGTGTGATTGGACACACAAGAAATTTGGCTTGGTGTAAATACTCTCAGTATACATAAAGAAGGAACATTCGCTAAGAATCAAGAATCATAATGTACAACACTTAATGATAGTCATAGGGTACAATCAACAGTCAAATCATACTAGGAAACAGTCAGTATAAATCATAAGGATACAAGGGACAAAGTTACAGTCCTACAATCACAAGTGGGAGGGGATGGGTGATAAGGAGTGATGAGAATATTAGCAGTAATTAAACTTTGTAATAGTTGAACAGTGTTGAGGGAATTATTTGTTTAGCAGAGTGATAGCTTTCGGGAAAAAACTGTCCTTGTGTCTAGTTGTTCTAGTGTGCAGGGCTCTATATAGTGTCGTTTTGAGGGTAGGAGTTGAAACAGTTTATGTCCGGGATGTGAGGGGTCTGTAAATATTTTCACAGCCCTCTTTTTTACTCGTGCAGTATACAGGTCCTTGACTGAAGGCAGGTTGGTAGTAATTGTTTTTTTCTGCAGTCCTAATTTCTGCTTTAGTTCTAGGTTGCTTCTCTCCTTGATTAGTTCCCATTGGTTGTTTCTTGTCTTTCCTTCTGTACTTTGGAAAATAAGTTGACCTCCTCTTCTTTGTAGCAGCCCTTCAAATACTACAAGACTGTTATCATGTCACCCTAGTCCTTCTTTTCTCTAGACTGGCCATACTCAGTTACTGAAACCATTCTTCATATGTTTTAATCTCCAAGCCTTTAGTCATCCTAGTTGCTCTTTTTGTTTTGTTTAGGAGCTGTTTAGGATCTAGTGTATTGTATGAATACATTGCATACAAAATACATCACATTACTATATGTTATCTAATACGACTGACCAAATATGCATTCACAAGGAAACAGCTTTTAGATTGCACTACCTGAAGCCTAAGCCTGTTATTGTGTTGCAAACTTTTATGAACTATCCTTCACTTTAATGACATTCTATGTATGGGTGTAATGAAGGCAACTCTATAAAAGTTGGAATTGGAAAGTGCAACCCTAATTAAACTATAACAGCACAGCTCAGAATTCAATCTTTTCAAGTTAAATGAAACATACACTGCAGGAAATATGAGCAAGATTACAGCCTCAAGGTATGCCAAATGAGAATATACTTGTGATAGTTCATAACAGCAGTAACAATAGAATCACTTTAATTTTATTAAGTAAATTGATACCTTTTGTGGTGTAGAAAGTTAGCACCCACCCCTCTCCTAGAAGAATGAAATGTTTTGAGAAATATAAAAAGGCAGAATATTATATTTCCCAAAGGGAGAATGGAGAAACATTTTTTTTAAAGCAACCCCCACTTTCTTAATAGCGCCAGCATATATTTTTTGCCCATTAGAAGGAAAGGTTAAGTCAGCCTATCTACAAAACAAAAGACCTTCAGCTCCAAGATGGTGGGATTATCCTTCAGGGCAAAGCCATGTAGGCACAATAGGAATTAACCAACATCCTTTCAGAACACAAGTCCCTTCATTGCATCAGCCAAACGTCAACCAGGCTTACCTCAGACAAACTCCTAGCATTTGTACATGGCACCAGGGGAGTCTGACAACAGCCAATAGAACACATGTTCTTACACAGGAACAGGGAGTTCAAGTTCAAAGGGCAAGAGAAGGTGTAAACCCCCCTCCATGTGGTCAGCTGCCCAGAACCCATGTGGTTCTGCTTCATTAAACCATCTTTCCAATCAGCCTCCATGCTTCCAGTGTCTTTCTCCCAGTTTGGAACTGAACCAGGTGGTAGGAAACAAGTAAACCTATTGCAGTCAATTAGATTTTAGAAATAATTTCAATGGGTCTAATCTAACCATGGTAAAGTATGTCTATCCAGACTCAGATTTTTTTTTTTAAAAAAAAGAGTTTCGCTTTTTTTATTGTGTTATCTGTTTACGGAGAGGCAAACAGAATTCTGATCTCTCATACATTTTTTTTCAACATTCTATTGGATAGAAAAATATGAAAACAATATTCCTTAAAATACCACTCAGAAGAACATTTTGCAATTTGCAGAAAATTCAAGGAACAAATAGATTCTTCAAAAACATTATAATTTATAATGAATACATCAGCATTTCCTGAACAACCACATTTTTTAGCTGAAAACACGATCTAGCCTTTGTCATTCAGGATACTAGAAAACAAATTACTGCAGTAAAATGTATCTTATCTTGTTGACAAACAGCACAATGAGACCAAAAAAGTCACCTTAAAATGCTATGCAGTAAGATAAGACAATAGTGTAGATAATAAATTATGTTTTCCTCTGGAACTTCTTAAACTTTACAAATAGTAGCATTTACACAAATGTTTAATCAAAACAACAAACCAAGAAGCCATTTAATTCATTTATTTTGCAGCGGGATCTATCTATCTATGATGATAGAACACCTTAGATAATGAAGCAACAGACAACCTTTAGTTTATAAGGCCACATATATCCCTGAGAGCCATTTCTTGGTGTCTGTCCTGCCCCCTCAAAAAAGGCATAGTATTGTCATCAATATGATTACAAATTATGAGTTATATTTTTCTTCTTTAAAAAAAATAAAGGTAAAAGTAGGTGAATTTGATCCAATGTGGGGAAAATACTGTATATAATATTGTCATAGTATAGGAAAGTTCATTTCAAGAGAGGTAGGATATATTATTACAGATATGTGGAACACTCTAAGAAGAACATTATTGTTTTTGAGACAGAATGTTCATTAGCAGCCACACAAAACAGGACAGTGTTTGGCATTCCTCAGCTCTTGCCAAGGGACAAACCCCATTAGATGATCTGCTTTCAATTAGTGAGGCCTCTTAGCCATATATTATAGCTTGGCCATGAGTATCTGTCTGAAATGGAAAATGGGAGCTTAGACTGAACCGGAATTAGGATCAGGGATCCAACCAAACAGCCAAACCAGAACTGGGCATGAAGAGAGATCGCCAAAAGAGAGCTAAGTTAAAACTTGTTTCTTTTTTTAAGTGCTGTTGTGTTTATATGTGGTTTTTTCAGTTCTGAAAATGGGCCACCTGAGCAGATTCTTAGCTGTAAAACTGCAGTGCCACAACCGGCCACATTGGTTTATCACATTGTATTGAGTTCCCGAGACTTACAACATGGTCCTCACTCTATGTCAGCCTGCTGTTTTTCTTCCTTACTTTTATTTCCTGCCATTCTGCTAGCAGGAAAAAAGGAAAGAAAGTAAGGAGAAGAGTGAGGCTATGAGAAGTACATCAATACACAGAGAAAAGCAACATTTAATACATCCTATCACGAATTTCTTTTGCTTATCCAATTCAAAACCAAGGGATCATTAAAAAAAATGCAAGGCAGATAACAGGAAGGAAGGATTTTTAACAGCAAACAGCTTGGGGGAAAATTATCCATTCTCAGCAGGGATGGGATTAAAATAATTTAATAACTGGTTCGCCTACGGTCAGGTTGGCTGTCGTGGGAGGCATGGTCCATCCCCATCCTCCAGCTCCACCTCACATGCAGGACGAGCCTCCCGCAACAGCTAATCTGATCCTGGGCAAACCACTTGTTAAATTACCCCCTGCTCCACTGTCAAAATGGATCCTGGGCACTGCATTGCAATGGAGAAACAGGGAATGGAGCAACTAGCACAAGGGAAGGAGGAGGAAATGGGAGAAGAAAGAGGGAAAGCAACCTTTTCCTTCCCCTGTGCCGGCCACTCCATTGCCCTTTTCTCCACTGTAGCACAATGCAGAGCCCAGAATCCATTTTGATAGAGCGGGTGGTTGCATGGGGTAATTTAACAACCAGTTCACACGAACTAGTGCAAACCGGTTGAATCCCACCTCTGATTATCAGATATAACAGTATTCAGTTTATTTTTTATTAATGGATTCAGATGAGGGGCCAGGACCATTAGGGAGTGGATTGCTGCCTTAAGAGATTGTGGGCTGGCAATAGCAATGAGGAGGTTCTCGAGGAGCCAGTGCCAAGTGTGCGTGCGCGTAGGAGTGCTTGAAGGAAAGAGCAGCTGCAACAGTACAGGCAACTCGGGAGTAAGGCTGCAAGGTAATGGCCCCTCCTTCAAGAAGATAAAAGCCAGTTGTGAATCGGACGTTTTTTGCAGGAAGCAAAGATGTTTTGAAACTCAAGCCTCATGGATATTGTAGTATCTTAGTTGGTATTTGAAGATGCTTGTGTTGTGAAATATTTCTTATCTGTGATTCTTGGCAGTTTCACACAGTTTTGGTGAGGTTTGTGCTTATCAAAGTTAATTAGTTTGCAGCAGCCTTTTAACCGGGGATTCGTAAGACTCATTAAAAGGTTTCTGTTTCCTTTGGTTATTGTTTGTTTTATTGGAAAAGGATTTGGGTCAGAACAAAATGTACAGGTAATCCTCAACTAACAACTACAGTCAGGACCAAAATCTTGGCCACTAAATGATACAGTTGTTAAGCAAGTCATCACATGACCAGATCCAATTTTTTAAAAACCATTTTTACCTGCATCATCAAGAGAATCACCATAGTCCATAAGTCCTTAAACAAATCACATAGTCATGAAGCAAATTTGGCTTTCCCCATTGACTTTGTTTGTTGGAAGTTGGCTGGGAAGGTTGTAAATCCCAATCACGTGACCACAAGTTACTGCCGCTATCATACATGCAAGTGAATTTCCAAGCACACAAATTGTGATCACATGACCACAGGAGTAATGCAATGGTTGCAACTTTGGAGGCGGTTTGCCAGTCACTCTTCTTAGCATCAATGTGACTCTGAACGTTCAATGAATGGTTGTAAGTTGAAATTTTTACTTGTAATTTCTAATTGTGATATCTGTCAGTCTATCTATCATGGGTTATTTACCATAAGAACTTCCCACTGATGGAGTGGCATTCATCAGGAGAATGGTTTTTTTTCATCCGTGTACAATATTTCTCCACACTGAATTTTTGCTAGGTGAAAGCAGGAAAACAAAAATGATCTTTTTTTTAATACGTGGCTTTTATTGTTTTTCCACTAATACAAATCATAATTGCATTTTCACCAACATTTTGCATCAACATACAATATTATCTTATATTTTCTATCATCTATTCATACATATCACCAATAATCGTTAGCTTTACTTATATTTGTTATTAATATCTAACTTTATTTTACATATCTACATATCTATGTATGTATTCTTAATAATTCTCTTATGTAATCTTCATTTTTCGATCCTTATCTCTATTTTCTAACCATTCGTACCATCTATGCCAAATTGAGTAGTAATCAGATTCTTCTTTTTCTTTCATTTTTAGTGTAAGCATATCCATTTCTGCGCAGTCTGGCCTTTTTTGTAAGACTAATTCTTCTGTTGGAATCTTAGACCCTTTCCACACTTGCTCATAAGCTATTCTGGCTGCTGTTAGAATATGTAATATTATGTATTTTATCTTAATTATGTCAGTCATCTAATTAGAGTTAATATGAATGTTCCCTGTGCATTTTATCATCTGCCTCTTCAGTCACGATATAGATGGCAATTTGTTTTCAGTTTTTAAAGAGGTCCAGTATTTAAAGCTGCACCCAAGCTTTGTGTGAGCACAATACCAAGCAAATACCCAGGGAATAGGAGCAGCATGCCTTGTGTGTGTGTGTGCGCGCGCGTGTTTTCCTATATTGTCATTTTAAATATTTTATCAGGACTAGGAACCTCAAAGGCATGTCCTTATAGGACTTTGGGAGCACAAATTAGGTCTATCTTTGGTAAACCTACTGTTCTTTCTCTTTTAATTATTTGCATGGGTTCTCTTCATTCTATTTGCTCAGGAGGCAAATCTTTTTCCAATAAGGACATTTTTACAAATGAAAGGCTTCAGTAGCAATAATCCAAATTTTGTCTGGAGAAAATGTCAACATATGCTTGAACTGTTCCTTTTATCTCTTTTTCTTTGCAGAGGTTTTTTTTTTTTTTTTTGGCTATTAAAAGCAAGAGTATAGTTGCACTATTCATGGAAAAAGCAGGATGAAGTAATGAATTATTTGGTTGATGATCTGTGAATCCAGTGAAGTTTCTTTCTTCTCTGGCCTAAAATGATGAAGAAATAGTTTCATGTAATGGTGTTATCCATTGGAATCACTATCAATATAAGATACCAGATGAACTTGAGGGGAGGGAGGTAAAAAAGATCATTATTCTTTAATTTGTAATTTCAAAGTGCATGACTGCAATTGATCCTTTTTTTCCAATTTGCTAATATTTACAGTTAATTTCACTTTCAAACTAGCATATTTTGCATAGTCTCTTGCTCCCTCTTTCTCTCACTCCTAGTTCAGAAAAAGCACTGATATAAAATCAAGTCACATCTTTTTCTGATGCTTTGGTTTTTCTTAATATGTTCCAGGAACAATTTCTGCAATTATATTTTCATTTGCAAAAAGCTAAAAGTTGGCATATCAATGAATATAACAGGGATTCTGTTCAAATTAACATTCCTGAGTCAGATCTCCTGCCCTTTCCTCCAGCTGAAAAATCAATAATTCTTCAACTTACGTTTGAGCATAACATCATTTTATTGTGAGTTTTCTTTGGGAACAGCTTGGTGGCTTGTTGAGAGTTCAATCCTAGGTAGTGGCAGACATTTATCTCCTAGAATACAAAGAACAAAATATCTGCTGTGAACTCCTGGGTGTCAGGAAGGGCAGCCAGCCAGTAAATGCTCAGCTCCATCCAGTCATCCAGATTCTACCCCAAATTAAGGCATTGCTAGATCATTAAAATAAGGGAATTATTGTAAGTTTTCTTTCAGGAAAGTGTATTCCTAGATTTCTTCCTTCAGGACCAGCCTGTCATATGAATTAAATTTATTACTAATTATTCTGCCCAGTAAAAAGCTCTGGAAAAGATGATGCATGGAGCTTTTACATCTGCTAACAACCTAGAATACCTTGTAGTGATTCAGATTTTGCTCGATTATTATTCTCAGCATCCATTGCCCATTGTTATCAAGGTGCTGATGGTTATGTCTCATTGTCCACAGGTTGCCTATTCTCTTCCTAGTTGCTTGTTTATTTAAAAAGAATACATAGAAACAACAAAAATTCCTTTGGAATATAGAGATTCAAAGTAGGAATTACATTTATCAGTGGGCTTGCAATAAAACAAATAAAATTTGAGGCATAGGGGAGTCCACTTTTCATTAGGATTGCACAGCATAGGGATCAGAAATTTAATCTTTTTTTGTTCACAAATACAGTTCCAAAGACAATCCATCTCCAATCTGTGATGGCATTTAGCATTAAAAAATACCCTTCCAGTAAGATTCAAGAAGAGCTCTTTTTAAAAAAAGATTCAATTGTTGTACCTGGAGCTTTCATATTGAATTGGGACAAGGGAAAGTAGAATTGTATATGACTTCCTTATGCACTGTGATCCTGGGGAATACCAGAGGGATCCAGACTGAGCTATCTTTTTTTTAAAAAAATACATTGTAGTTAAGCAAAATTTGCTTTATCTCTCATTTCTTTTGCTTTGCCTGCAGAATTCAACTTTAGAATGGATGGAATATAGCAGTCCTGTTGATCCAGTTGTCAGAAACTCCCAAACCCTAATCAGAAATGCTTTTCCTATATAATGTCTAGATATGAAGGGAAAGCTGTAAGGATGGGATGATGGTGCTGATATTTGAAGTCATTGGGACTTCAGAATTCTACTTGTAACAGTTGTATTCCATAGAGAAGCACCGAGAAATTTTATTATGGCAAATAGAAGATTGGTGCCAAAGTTCATTGCCTTACAGATTAGGCTTCATGTGATTTACAGTGGAATTTCTTCATTAAGGGGGAATTTGTGATTTTATAGAAAGGAATGCTGCATGTCAAGGTCAGTGGACATAATTAGAAAAATTTAGAAAACCAAATGGAGGGGAGGATAATGGGAGGAAAGGACAGGAGGAACTGTTGACTTTGCTGGCTCAGGAAGGATGAATTATAGGATGATGAAAATTCCTTCATTTTGAAAAAGTATTGAGGAATTCAGAAGAAATGTGTTGCCGACAGCTGGTGCAGATGACAGCAGAATCAGACAGTGGGGAAGAATGGGGACCAGTCAGGAGTCTGAAGAGGACTTGGATGAGGGTCCTTTATCCGATGCAGAGATGAGGCCAGGACCACCTGGGCATGGGGTGCTACCTTTGGAGCCTTTAGAGTCTGGCAGCAGTGAGGCAGAGGATCCAGGGGAGCCTGTTCCCAGTGCGTGTGTGCACAGAGCTGCTAGAAGGCAAGAGAAGCTGAAACAAAAGGGGTGACTCAGGAGTAAGGCTGGGAGGTGATTGCCCCTCCCATAAGGGATAAAAGTCAAGCCAAGGTGATTAAACCTTTGCCAGAAGCAAAGTAGTTTGATCAGTTCCAAGTCATCTTTGAAGCTCTTTGTACTTCGGTTGGTTTTTCTTGTATTTTAGTTGGTTTCTTTACTAGTTAATTGAATACTTCTGTTTTGGCAGCACTTCACAAAACTGAAAGGTGTATGCTTATCTTGGGGGACTGTTTGAGCTTAATTCCGGCTGAGAATGAAAACAATTCCCAGCGTTTGTAATAAAATAGGTTTTGTTTTTAAAACAAGTTTGTGAATAATTATGATTTGTGAAGTCTGGGTCAGAACAAAAGGGAGTTTGAGATGCTCAGAAAAATAGGCATTCTTGATTAGGAAAGAAACCATATATTTATTCAATAAGATTGATTCTCAGTTACTAAGATATCACTTGCAACATACTGAATACTCCTTTATGCACGCATGATTGCCTAGTTTTGTGAAACATGATGTCAGGAGCAAAGGACTGATGTAGTACTATCAACCCATTCAATCCATTCAGTTCGGATTGTTTTGAGGGCCAGATGAGAAAAGGAGAAAGTCCCTATGTAGCAGCTCCATAGATTTATAAATCCATGGCAGGACATGGTAGCTTCTTCTCAACCATGTGAAAGAAACATAGTACTTTAAAGAAGAACTGGCAATGTAGATAAGTGAAAGGAGGAACCAAATAGAAATGTTGGAGCCAAGAACTAAGACCAAGCAAATGTAGTGAAATAAATTTGATTTCAACATCAAGATGAGAACAACACATTCCAGCACAGGCCAACTGGAAAGTGCAAAGCACTGTGGAATCTTTGGAGTTCTCCAGAAGAATTCATCAAGCAAGATTATAAATAAAGATAAAGGGAGAGGCAAAGTAAGAGGGGAAATTATCTGCTCTTCAAACCAATCTACATTTAACTATAGAGCATACCATGAGAGAAGACTTCAAATATTTAGTTAAGTCCTGAGATCATTTTAAGACTATTTCCAGATGATGAATCACTCTTCATTCAATTGACAGGATACTATCTATTTGTAAACTTCTCACCCAGTGTTTAAAAAAATCAAAGTATTTCTAAAGTTTTTGTTTTCGAAATAGATTTAAATTATGTTACAGTAACTGAGTAACCATGTTACAGTAACTGAACTGTTGGTACAGTTCAACAGAGATATTATTGAGCCTGTCATTTATATTTATATAACTGTCTGGTTTGGTACAGCAACCAAATAGGACAGGTACAGACATCAACGGATATTTAGGACTACAGAAAAAACAATTGCAACCAGCCTACCTTTGGTTGAGAATCTGTATACTGCATGGGTCAGAAAATACCTTCAGACCCCTCACATCCTGGACATAAACTGTTTCAACTTCTCTCTTTAACCAGGGGTGCGATTCTACCAGTTTGCACCTATTCTCTAGAACCAGTTGTTAACATTCTAAGCAGTTCAAAGAACTGGTTGTTAGAAGAAATTACTGGCCTAATCCTATAAGGAAGGCAGGAAGGAAACATTCTGGTGTTGCTTACAGAAACTGCCTCTCCGTTAACCCTTATTACATTCTTGGTAGGACTAGACTTCCTGTCTCAGGAACGTCGCTGGAGTTTTTTTCCCTTCCTTTGCTGGTACTTTGCTTGTGTGGAGTGACCATTCAAAGTTACAATGGCACTGAAAAAAGTGACTTATGACCATTTTTCACATTTATGACTGTTGCAGCATCCCCACAGTCTTGAGAGGCCAGGCGAGGAGATGCAGTGCCTCGATGTGAGTGATATTGAGTTGACCACATCCAGCCAATAACATGACCATCAAGCCATGTCCACCCAGTCACATGACCATCAAGCCATGCCCACCACCTAAGCCATGCCCACAGAACCAGTTGTTAAAAAATTTGAATCCCACCCCTGCCTTTAACATGCCAAAATAAGGCACTGCATGACAAAAAAACCAGACAAAGGGACAGTTTCTTACTTCATGCCACCACTCTGCTGAACATCAAATTCACACAGTATTGACTTACATCTAAGGATATTTACCATGTAGTATAGCTGTATTACTATTCTCCTTCTTATCATTTCTACTAATTTCTTTTATTGGATTATATTACTCTGTTATTTTGCATGTACACTGAGAGCTAATGCATTGTAGACAGATTCTTTGTGTGTCTACTCATACTAGGCCAAATAAAGAATTCTGTTCCATTCTGTTCCATTCCAACCTTATAGCTTATACTATAATGGTAATGGCACAAGTAATGGCAGTTTCTCTAAGCTTTGCTTTTTCAATGCCTGCTCCAGAGTACTACAGATCTACCATGGAAGTGTAGCATTAATGTGTGCTGATTTTGTCACACAACCCTCTGAATCAGGCACAGACTATTATCTTCACATTTCTGTGCTCTCTAATCCCTCTTGACACTATGGGATATTCTCTCCATCATGCCTTTTCTGTTCTCCATCAATTTTATTCTTGATTGATATGATTTAATACTTATGTTATTTTTGATTTTCCTCTTCCTTCTGATTTTCCTTAAAAGCATCAAGGGTACTGTGTTGTCTGTTTATGGAAAAGACACAGTGGTTCTGGTCTAAAGAACTGATCAGAACTCCCCTTTCTGAAGACATCTGGCATGGCTTAACAAGGCAGGAAAGCAGGAAATTCTTTGCATCGCTAACCTTGTTCTCATGGATTTAGCAGCAATTTGGAGCAAGAGGCTACTATTGGCTTCATTATGGAAGAAAGAGGTTTTTTGAGACCCCATTAGCAGCACTGACTTTTATTTGTCGAATAACTTTATTACATTTTACAAATAAAAACAACAACACAAATTAATAATCAAGATAAATGATAAAGAGAATAGATCTGGCTTTTATTCAGCAGTCAGAGCCAGGATTGGCTGGCCATCCTGAGATCCTTCCTTAAGATTCAGAAGGGTGAGTATCAGCTTCAAACATCTCCATATCCCCAGGCAAGGATATTGCTGTCTCCTAGCCAGATAAAAATGTCACAAATCACAAAGGCGTTGGTGAGCTTTACAGAGTGCAAGATCTCACTAGCAATATCTAAACAAAATCTGCAACAGAGTGACCCTTTCCAGTTATATAACTAAAATGATGTCAGAGTAATGTTATCATGATTAAATACTCCGTGGAGGATATGTATGGAAAGTGTAACTGTCAAGGTTGAAGGATGAGCTTCTCCGCAAAACTTTGTTTACTGCATGCGTGAAATAGGTAGTAAATGCATGTCAATGTCTTTACTGTAGTTTTTCCAAATAACTTTTAGCATCCTCCTGTTTTGGTTAGAATGTTGGGATCTTAGGCGATTACTCTCATAAAGGTATTGTATTATATTGATTAGGGTATTGTTTTGTGCTTGCTGGATTGTTTGCCTGGTATTAATACCTGCCTGTCTGAATCTTAACTACTGTGGAGAATGTGTTCTTTTTGTTTCCTTTTTAGCTTTTTTATTATCTCTTTTGAATGGTGTGTAAATATAGTTTCTTTCTACGTGCTTATCGATGGCTGATTTGTCTGAATGCCAAGCTTACAGGAATTCCAGCATTTTTTGGATTTAGCTTGGTCTAGAATGGCCACAATTTCCCAGCTGAAATTATGTTTGAGTCTGTCCATATCTTGTGAGGTGTTTCCTTCATGTCTTCTGACTTCTAGTTAGTGTTCATGGATGCACTTCTGTTTGTCTGTCCAACAAAGTGGACAGACAAAATCCTTTAACTGTATATTATACATGATTCATATTTATTCTTTAATTACTGGTTCTTTTGATTAACGTAGGGTATTTTGGAGGACATTGCTTTGTGTACTACAGTGATACTGTGTGGTTATAATAATCTGTTGGTCATTTCTGAGATGCTTTTGATGCACTGTTATCCTTTTCATAGTTTATGTTGGTTGTGCTTCAGTTGGTTGAATGGTCAATCATTTTTTGATAAATTCTCCTCTTCTGGAACTTTCAGCTGCATCTGCATTCCAGAGGCAGCATTGACTGACTTTTTTGTTTCAGACACAGAAGAATATTCCAGGCTTCTGGCTATCATAAAGATCATTGACCTGACTTTAGTATAATCTTTATTTAAGGCAGCTGCATGCAGGGAGTTGCAACTCAACTCTAGTTGAGCAAACTTGTTAAAAATGGGATTCCACAGCAACTCGTCTATTTTTCCAAATAACTTTGGGTTCTTTGGAATATATGAATCATTTAAAAAAAAAAAAAATAGACTTTTGACTGCAATATCACCTTGAAGCACTAGTGGGACTCTTCTTCCCCATGTCTGTTTTCTTAGTGTTTTAGCCAATCTGCCCAATAAGGGACTCTCAGTAACTACTAAACTGTCTTAACTACTAAATATGTTAGGATGAATGCTATGTCAAGATATATGGATGATAGCCTGAAGCGAACCTGAGATGAACTCAGTACAAGCTAGGTGTCAGCGTTCCAACTAACAAACTCCAACTGAACGAACTCAGAGAAAAGCATCTTCTCAAAGTTACATTTTACTAGAGTTGTCATATTGACACATCTGGGAAAACCTGAATCTGAGAGTTCTGGGTTTTCCCTTGGTAACTGAACTGTCAAAACCCCATCCCCCTGCACCCATTAGTCCATCACATGGGCCAATTACCATCTGTCCCAACTGGAGACTTTCCTCGAACCCCTCCTCTTCCAGGTGCAGGATGACATGTCCTTGACTGAGAATAAGAATGTTGTTTTGACCAACTACCTCCACTCTATGAAATCCCCCCTCCCAATTTCCCAGGCACTGGAATGTGGCAGCATAAAAACTTCTGAGGCTAATACAGCTTCCAAAGTTGACCCTAGGTCCAAATTTATAAATGTCTGAAGTTGACTCACACTGAGGTGAAGCTTAATGAACTGTAGGCTGAAGTTACCATCTAAAAATTTGTAGGTTCATTCCCATGACTAATCAGGGCATAGTATCTCAAATTTAAATGCATTGAAAATACTATCTCCAGATATGTCAGATTCCATGAAACATCACCCAGTCATATAGAAAGTTATGGAAGTTGTAGCCCAATACATTTGAAGGTACACAGATTAGGGAAGACCATTGCAGTTCTTTAAAAAACTATAATTGGTCATATGAATCCAATGATTCTTCAAGCTGATGTGGCTACTGTGAATCTAGTCAACAGGGAGAGATTATGCAGGTCTTAATATTGTTGGATATACAAGTCAAATATGATAGGAGAAATTCTAGTAACTCCTTGAAATTTTTAGGAGGACTAGCACAGAATCCAGCTACGATAAGGCCAATACATGATAACTATCTCCCAATTACTAACCAGAAAAAGTTTATGTTAATGGCTTCCATGCTGAATATCAGCATATATATATATATACCTTGATGTGTTCAGGTCTTTTCCTGTGTAAGATTGAGACTATCTGGGCAACGTTTTTACAAGATCCCACTCGCCATCTTCAGGCTGGTGCTTTCAGCTTTGTGCTTATGCGAGCAAAGTTAAAAGCACCAGCCTGAATATGGCGAGTGAGATCTCGTCGAAACGTTGCCCAGATAGTCTCAATCTTAAATGAGAAAAGATCCGAACACACCAAGACCTGCATACCTGTACCAGTGAAAATCTATGAAAACACACACACACATA
The DNA here is from genome assembly GCA_023653725.1 of Bungarus multicinctus. NCBI lineage: Eukaryota > Metazoa > Chordata > Lepidosauria > Squamata > Elapidae > Bungarus > Bungarus multicinctus. Next base: position 63,991,759 of record CM042848.1, read on the forward strand.
TATATATGGCCTAATGCCATATATATATAACTGCCTCACATGTAATACTTCCCAGGTTCGAATCCCAGTAAGGGTATGGCTAGCTGACGAGAGCTAAGTAGCTCGAAATAGATCTATACTAGTCTCCTTTGTTTAATTATTTATCAGCTCAAAAACCTAACACACACACACACATATATATACAGACACACACATACACACACACACACACACACACACACATATATATATATTTGAAATGTTGAAAAGTCACGTGTGTGTGTGTGAGAGAGAGAGACTTTTCAACATTTCAAAAATAAAAAAAAATGAAAGCCAATTCCTCCCAAGTATATTAGCTTTTCCAAACCAATTGAGAGCTGTAGTTTTTGTTTCTGTAACTTGGTCAAATCACAGTGTGGCTCCTAATTTTCAAACATCTGGGAAAGAGTTCAGAAACAAAGAAGGACACGCCAAACCTCTGTCTTTGCTAGTTGCTATAAAATGTCTAAAGAGACAATTTTTAGGGGAATATTAGAAATTCCAGTTTCCAGATAATTGTCAACTTTGATTTAGGATCAAAGTGTTTTTATTCATTTATTTTTCAATTACATTGTCATTTCAATACTAGGGCAGTTTAGAGGAATTTACACATTACATAATGTATTTCCAAAAAGCAGTAAATTCCTGTTTATTTATCTTTAAGACCATAAATCCATGAGGCCAAGCAATCATGAATTAAAATAGTAGACAATGAAAATGTGCTTGTACCATTATTGTTTTCATAAGTTACTTGTGAATGAAAGCCTATACTAAATCCTCTTTAAAGTAAACAGTTGATAACTGTTGAGATACAAGCTGAAATTCAAGCAGCAAATGATTGTGAACCAAAAAGACATTTTACCATGATTGCCATATAATATTAACTGCTTCTTTATAATAAAAGAATGATAAAACATACTTCTAAATGGAAGTAAGGATGGCATTAATGTTTTGCCGCTGAATTCAGAAACACTTAGAAGTACTACACTTCAGTGATGGAGATCTTACTTTGCATGACAAGATGCAAGGCATAAAAAGCTTTTCTTCTTCTTTCAAAAGCTATGGATCAGGGCCTTCAACAAAACTGACTGGAAAGAGATTTGGAACAAAATAAAGCAATGCTTTGCATAGTACAAAACTAATTATATAATGTCCAAAGTGGATTGGATTCAATGGATTGGTTTAGAAAACTGTTGCTTCTGGGTTGGAGGTGGCTTGCCTTTAAATTCCAAGCCAATAAGTATTGTAAAAGGATGCATCTGTATCTTGCTTAGAGGGATTTGGTTGGCCAGCACGAAAACTAAAATGGTAGACCTGATCCAACAAGATCCTGCACAGCTGCTCTATTTATATAGATGTGTACTAGATACTGTACTGGACAGAAAATCATCAGACTTGATATAAGTCAACTTCCTATCTGATTTCATGAAACATGTTAAACTCTATGGTACTAGTCACAGTGCTTTGCAATACATGGTTTTTGAGTTAGCATCTTGTGTTAATGCAGGACATAATAGCCCATTTTTTAACCCAGCCAATTGGGGCTTATTCAATAAACCATAATTAAGTAAGCCATAGCTTAAGTGTGTTGTACAAGTCCTGTCCCTGTACACAAAGAGTTTCAAACAAGAAAACAGACTACAGACTACAAATCTGATTAGCTTCAGCAGAAAAACATAGTTATGCTTTCTGAATATGAAATGGTATATTCTGCACTACTAACATGGGACTTTCCAATTACTCACTCAAAATATTATATTTTGACTGGAAATATGGAAGGATGCATACATGTTTCTTTTGTGATATTTTTAGTATCACAACTCCATATTTCCAACATTTTGTTTACTTACATACCAATGATCGCCACAGAGTAATTGCCTGTCAGGGTTGTATATTGAGCAGAGTAGCTGAGCAACTGTTGAATTGATGGACTGAAGGCTCATTCACATCTTTCTTGGAAAAGTTACTTTGCCTCTTTACATTGTCCACACCCTTCCAGCTACGTGCAGAGAATGTGCTGTCAGTTTCTGGAGGACAGGAATGAAAGGCAGCACTCATTTTTTTTCCTTCACAAAGTATCCAGTGTTAGGTGTTAAACCTCTGGAAACAAGTGGAATGAGGTTGAGAAGGATGGTAATATATTTCCATCATTCAAAGTTTAAGGTGGAATTAAAATACCGCCCTAAATCTGCTACCTTGTTTACTCTGTTGGTATAGACTATACTTGAATGTTTTGAGAAGCGAACAACTCAAAGGAAAAAGTTGTGTTGGTTTTGCTTCCCTCTTCTTTAACAATGGAAAATCATATTTTGACTTTTAGATGCTAAACGTTCTTCAGAGTTTGGCAGGTGTCCATAAGTCCAAGAAAATTGACTGAATTTGATTTCCCTTCTTTGCAACTGTAGTCCTGCTGCATCATTAATTCTGACGTTTTAAAATTGCAAAGAAAGCTTGATGTAGAACCAGCTGTATCAGGCAGAGTGGGAGATGAAATAATATGAAGGTATTACTCATTTAAACATAAAGATGAAGGTGATCTTGGATTGTGTTTGACTCTTGGCAACTACATGAACTCAACCAGGCAGCGTTCCTGGCAACAGTACCAGGGGTGAGATTCTACCAGTTCGGACCAGTTCTATAGAACCAGTTGTTACAATGCTACACAGTTCGAAGAACCGGCAAATCGTGTCCCTGGCTGGCCCCGCCCCTCTCCGTCCAACCCTCCCCTTCTTGCCCAGTCAGTCCTTATCATGCATGCGCCACATCGCACATATGCCCATCATCACTGATTGTATTCTCCCCTGTCCAGTCACTTGTTAAGGTATTTCTTTTTTTCTTTTTCTCCCAATGACCAGCTGTTCTGATTATTAGCTGTGCCGGGATCCCCCTCGCTTCCCTGAGGCCCAGGAGGCAAAAAGGGGCACATGGAGGGGGTGTACTGCGTGCCCCACGTGCTCCATTTTTTTTTTTTTTGCCTTTTTGGGCCTCAGGGAAGCTTCTTGAGTGCAAAAATTTTCCCCAAGGAGGCTTCCCTGAGGCCCAGGAGACCCAAAAACAGAGTGCGAGGGGCATACTGCAAAAAAAAGCCCCACCCACCTAGCCACGCCCCCAGTATTGGTTGTTACAAAATTGTCTTCTTCTAGAATGTCTCTCAATTTTCCAGTTCATCCTACATCTAAATGTTTCTTTGTGGTCTCCCATCTAAATAATAAACTATATCTACTCTGCCTTAGAGCCCAGACAAGCCCAGCCTAGATACTGCTATTGGCTGAAACATTTATGATTCAGTTGTCATCATTCTGGTTGTGGTTAAACCCTTAGCAATATTCCTCTGTGGTATGGAATTAGGTTTAAGAAATTAGGTACTTCTTCCAAACACAAGGCAGATCACATTTCCAAGGAAAGGGTCCAAGTGCTGTGTTGTGAAGCACTCTACTTGGAGACAGAACTAATAAAGATTAAAATAAGACTTCGCATGAGGATATTTAACTCTGGATTCAAATCAGTGGTAGGCTGCAACCGATTTAACAACCGGTTCGCTGAGCGTGCACTTCACAGAATTAGGTTTAAGAAATTAGTCCCTCAATACAAACATTCTTTTTGTAATAACAATAAGTTTCTATGTCTCCGGATGACTTTTTTTTTGTAAATTATCTTCATCCAAAGAAAGATTATGAAATCTTACATCAGAATTTTGTTTAGCAGCTTTCAAGGAGGCTTAAAAATCATAAAAAGATACAAAGTACTGAGCTTCCTTTTTATTATTATATTTAATCATAGTTTACATTGATTTTATGATATGTTATTCAACTCCTATCTTTTACACTGTATTATTACTAGAGAGGATGACATGAAATTAGTTTTAAGGAATGATTTGAGACTAATAGTTTATTGCTTACTTGACTGAGGGTGTCTATTGGAGCAATATTCACAAATATCATTACCTTTTTCATTCTTCCTTACAACAACAAATCTGTAGACTGGGTTGAGACTTTTGGCTCAAAATTGTCAGCTGAACTACCAAGGCTAAGGATAGTCTTGAACTTGGACATCCAATCAATCAGAATAGAACTGGAAGGGACTTTGGAGGTCTTCTAGTCAACCCCCTGCTCAACAGGAGACCTTATACCATTTCAAATAGGTCCACTCTTTTTTAAAAAACCTCCAGTGATGAAGCCCCTACAACGTCTGAAGACAAACTGTTCCACTGGTTAATTTCCCTCACTGTTATAAAGTTTTTCCTTAATTCCAGGTTGCTTTTCTCCTTGATTAGTTTCCATCCATTGTCTCTTGCCTTGCCTTCTGGTGCTTTAAGTTGACCCCCTTTTTTTGTGGAAGCCCCTCCAATACTGGAATACTGCTATCAGGTCACATCCCTTGTTCTTTATTTGTTTACAGAATATATTGGCCATCCATCTTACTACAGGGTAACGCTTCATTTCTTTAATCACCCCACACCACTGCTTTCTGCACTTTCCTTTGATTTTGAATGAAAAATAAACAAGTCTTACTGAATATAATGGGAAAGAATTAATCATATTTTTAAATGTGTCTTAAACAAGAGATCACTGAGGCTTACAAACAGGGGTGGGATTCTACCAGTTTGCATCTATTCGCTAGAACAAATAGATTGTTAACATTCTAAGCAGTTGCTAGGTTGTTAACATTCTAAGCAGTTTGGAGAACGAGTTGTTAGAAGAAATTACTGCTCTAATCCTGTAAGGAAGGCAGGAAGGAAATATTCTGGTTTTGCTTACAGAAACTGCCTCTCCGTTAACCATTATTACATTCTTGGCAGGACTGGACTTCCTGTCTCAGGAACGTCTCTGGAGTTTTTTTTCCTCTCCTTTGCTGGTACTTTGCTTGTGTGGAGTGACCATTCAAAGTTACAATGGCACTGAAAAAAGAGACTTATGACCATTTTTCATACTTACAACTGTTGCAGCATCCCCACAGTCATGAGAGACCAGGTGAGGAGATGCGTGCCTCGTTGTGAGTGATATTGAGTTGGCCACGCCCAGCCAGTCACATGACCACCAAGCCATGCCCACCCAGTCACATGACTGCCAAGCCATGCCCACCACCTAAGCCATGCCCACAGAAAAATTTGAATCCCACCCCTGCTTACAAATATATAACCACCTCATTGCCATTCTTTCAATTACATGTAGTAAGAAAACTAACACAATCTTGGTTTAGTTTCCACCCACAGCTAAAGATTATATTAGAATGCCCCTGTCTATGTCAAGTGTTTTCTTCTTCAAATCAATCATCCAACTTTGACCTGCTTGGCAAAGTTGTTCCATGTTGTTGTGCTCAGTAAAAAGAAATTTGTCCTGTAAGTATGCAGCATTCTTTCAATGAACATGCTCCAGCCCTGAGTTTGACATCCCAGAACCGTCGATGCCTTATTCAAGGAGCACAGGCTTGGTAATGATCACTAAGAAATATCTGCATAGGAGCTAGTGGCCTTGAAGTTTTAATAGAGTTTTTTTATACAGCTACTTTTGTCTGTTGACACAAGGGAAATTTCCAGCTGGCTCAACTACTGAATGGAACTGAACTATTTAAAAAAAAAAGAAGAAACCCCAAACAAAAAATGTAATGATATTTATACCCCTACAGCTGCCAGAGAGCTTGCATGCGTCATGAGTCACTCCAGATGTGGATATAAAACAGAGCCCTTCTGTGCAAATGAATTCCTTGACTCTAATGAAAATTAGTCTAGAGTGAGGTGCTGCTACTTCACCCCATTATACTCATCCCATTTTGCAAAAGGAGCAGAGAGGAGAGAAATTAGCCAGCTGTGTCCTGGCATACAAGAAACCAGATACTGTAGAAGCAGAGAAATCTCTGCTTTGGGAAATTTGCAATGCACTGGAGGATGCTGTTCCTGTTCTTGCTGTATTATAATGCTCATGGCACTGTGCCCCCCAGGTGGAATCGAGGTAAGAGTTATAAATATAAACACATTATTGCTTAAAAGCAGGCATGTGGTGCTGATATTTTATCAAACAAGCTTCTTTTTTCCAAATCGCATCCACCCCTTTTCTAGATTCTTTTCTTCTTGTTTATTCGCCATTTGATCAGACATTTCTCCTTTATGTTTTGCAAGCAAATTTATAAATAAATAAGACAGCAACGATCTCCCCCCCCCCTTAATTGCTATGAAAGTTGGAGATTAAGATGACTGGATGCCTACTGTAATTTTATATAGAAGTTTTGATGGAAATTCAGGGTTGGTTGACCCAAACAGAAACTCTGTTGGCTCTGAAACTTAATCCAGACCTTGCTGAGCTTAAACAGATTGAACAGCTCTCTGTTTAAGACGGGTTGTTTTTAAACACATTATATTGAAATAGGATTAGATGATTAGATTAGATTAGATTAGATTAGATTGAGCTATCTTGGACTAAAGGAAACCTTAGTTAGCATGGAAACTAACTAGATGATTTGGGGCCAGTCAGTCTCTCTCAGGTTAAGAAGAATGCATTGGTAACCCTTTTTGGAAATACTGCCCAGAAAACTGCATGAACTTGGTTTTCACCAGGAGACAAGTCTGACTTAAGTTTGTATGCATACTAGGCCCACAGATTTTCAAACAGAGTCCTGTCTTGATGTTAGCTTCAACAAGCTTGCTATATTAAGTTCTTTAAAACCAGGGGTAGGAAATCTCTGGCATACGGGATACATGTAGACATAGAATAGAATAGAATAGAATAGAATAGAATAGAATAGAATAGAATAGAATAGAATAGAATAGAATAACAGAATTGGGAGGGATCTCGGAGGTTTTCTAGTCCAACCCTCTGCTCAGGCAGGAAACCCTAATATCATTTCAGTCAAGTGGTTGTTCAATCTCTTCTTAAAAACTTCCAGTGTTGGAGCATTCACAACTTCTGGAGGCAAGTTACTCCACTGGTTAATTGTTCTAACTGTTCCAGGTTGCAACCTAGATTTAGTTCTAGGTTGCTTCTCTCCTTGATTAGTTTCCACCCATTGCTTCTTGTTTTGCCCTCAGGTGCTTTGGAGAATAGCTTGACTCCCTGTTCTTTGTGGCAGCCCCTGAGATACCACGCATCTAGAAGCCCCCTAGACTATGCCTGCTTCTTTCCTAATCATGCACCCTCCTCAGCTCAACTCAAGCATTTACCTTCTTTATCTTGCTGGATCTGTCAACTATAAAGATACTTGAGGAAACTTAGAATGACTAGATGTTTTTGTTTTGTGGTTAATGCTGATTCCATCCAACAGAATAGTTAATCTGGAAATTATTGTACAACAGAGAAAAGCTCTCATGTTTTCTTGAACCCAAATGGTGCTAAAATTCTTAGCTTCTTCCCTGAGATGACATACAGTGGAGCAGGTAGTGTCCTGTGCTGTGCATGTCAGAGACATCAAAGTCTACCCTAGAAGATAATATCAATGGTCATATTCCATGAACTCTTTCTCCCATCTTCTCTGTGCCTTTTTGGGACTGTGAACAAATTTAGAAGAGCCAACAGTGCCAATATATCTTACAAGAGAATAATAGTATATTCTTATTCTATCTTTACTATTCTATTCTTATGCTATCTTTGTTTGTCAAACTTGGAGATCTTAAGATGCATGGACTTCATTCTGGGAATTGAGATCCATGCATATTAAAAGTTACTGTGCTTGACAAATGCTGCTCTATAATGATTTATATTTCCCAGAAAAGTGATCTCATAGGGCAGAGGAATTAGCTGGGCAGGAAAAAAAAACAGGCAAAATTAAAGGTGAACTATCTTTCTTACTGTCAGAACCCTCCTAGGATGATGTAGTATAACATAATGGTTGCCTTGTCCAGCTGCACTTTCCTGGACTCCAGTGTAGAGTCCAAAATCACAAGATGACCTTTCCTTTTATTTCAGATCAATTTCTCAGAACTAATAGATGAATTAGGACAATTGTATAAACCTGCCCATAGATTAAGATCTATTTAAGAACTTATTTTTTGGATTGTACCAGTGAAATTCAAGGGATTGGTACTATAATGTTTTGATTCACCAAACCTTGACTGGTTTGCATATATTATGATGTTATGCATGTGGTTATTGTGTTTGACAAAAAGCTATGAGGTTACAAAAATGTTGTAACTGGGGAGATGACAGACAGACCTTTTTTTCAGTAGTCCAGAATTATATTTCATGTCTCTGTGCTGGTGCTTTTTCAGGCACAAAGGTGGGTAGCAGGAAAGAGAGAAAGAAGCTAAAGACGTGAAGCATAAATTTGTTAGCCAAATAAAATTAACACAGTGATTTAGTAATGTGTTCTTTACTATGTTTGTAGCCCAGAACCTGATTACTTGCTTGTATAATGTACAGAAGAAAAAGACCCTGCTTGGTTAGGTGCCTAGACAATCGTATTTCTTATACTAAAATTTCTGTAGCACTGGTCCATTGGACTTGATGGTTATTAGATCATGTCTTCAAAATCCCTTCCTTCCAACCCTTTAATTCTATAAACTTATGGCAAGGCATATGTGTTATTTACTTTTATTGATGTGTGTGTGTGTGTATTACTGACTCAAGGACTGTAAAACTAATAGTTTTCTAACAACTTTTACTGATTATGCTTTTTATGTGTTTTCCTCTAATATAATACCTCTAAGGCAATATCTTTCACCATTCTGTCTGCAATTGTTAAATATAGTACTGGATTACAAAACACAAGTTCACAACCCAAAAGATAATTCCATTTTGATCTGCTCGTTAGTTGAGGAGGTGTGAAATTTGTGAATTTTGTAAGTTGCATAAAAATACAGACCTAATAAAATACACCAGATTAGGTAACATTTGATGCAGTTTCTTTCTTAGATTGGAAAAACTGGAACTTGTGGGAAATGTACACTTCCATCTTCAGTAGAAGAGTAATTTAGGTCATTGATTGAGAATCATAATAGTTCCATGTTCATGATCTCCTTTGGAGAAATTGAATTAGGCATTTCTTTTTTTAATTTCTGGTGAGACTCAACTGCATGATAAAATCAAACCATCTGTCTTGTAATGTTAATTATATGGTACTGAAAAGGGTAGTCCCTGCTGACTATTCATAGGAAAATCTACTTCACACATTGGTGATGTTGATGAGTTTGAGGTTCCTTTGGTTAAACCAACCCTCCCAGTTTTGCATAAGGTCCTGGCATAATCTCACCTCTTTCTGTTATCTTGGCTCTGTGTTTGCTATTGCAAAACTTCCTACAATGAAAACAGAAAACATTTCTTAGCAGAATGTTTGAGACCCATCCTGAATCCACAGAATTTTCAAGCGAATGTTGGCATACGGTAAAATGTATATTTCTTCATGCTTTATATAAGCCACTTTTGCTTGACTTGAAACTCTGAAGACAATCTATTCAGAGAATTTCAGAATTAAAGGGGATTTGTGAGACATCTGGTCCAATGCATCAGATGTCATATCGCTCAGATATGAACTTTTCGTTCAGTTTTAGCTAAATGCAATGTATGAAACAAGCCAGGGCTTCTGATTTAGTATAACTTCATCCACGTGAACAACATTCACATTACCTAATTTCAGTAATCAGTATTATTTCCTGAACTGATCCAATACTTCAGACTGTAGAAACATGATTATAAGGGCTGTTGAACAACTCCTTAAGTATTTGCCTTAGAGATTATAGTCATGTTTCTCTCAGACTTTTCCTTCTAAGGCTAAACTTCCAAAAAGCCTTCAAATTTTAAGTCTTGTTAAAACCTTACATCAAAAAATCAGTGGAACAACTGATTCTGGAACTAATTAATCAGTGGAACAGCTAACTAATGTTCTAATTGTTCTTCTTAGTTCTAGGTTGCTTCCCTCCTTGATTAGTTTCCATCCATTGCTTCTTGTCCTGCCTTCAGGTGCTTTGGAGAATAAGTTGATCCCCTCTTCTCTATGGCAGTCCCTTAGATATTGGAACACTGCTGTCATGGCACCCTAGTCTTTCTTTTCGTTAGATTAGACAGACCCAATTCCAGCAACCATTATTGATGTGTTTTAGCCTCCAGTTCCCTAACCATCTTTGTTGCTCTTCTCTGTACTCTTTCTAGAGTCTCAACATCTTTTTTACATCACATGGCAGCCATATATCAGGAAATGGGTAAAAATGGGTAAAATGGGTGCAGAATGGGTAAAATTATTTCTGGATATACATTATAATTGAAAAAATAGTATATTTCATATTTGCTTCAAGAGGTTTTTATTATTATTCTAAAAGAAAAGTAAAAGAATACAGTTTTGAGAATGACAATTGGGGAAATAATATTGGATTGAGTAGGAGATTAAACAAAGGTACTAGAATTTCATAAAGCATTGTGTCTTGAATTATTGCTGTTGATTCAGCCATATTTAATGGAGTTGACTTCTTATTTGTCAAGGTATACCATAAGTATTTCTAATTCCTTATATTCCCTATCAAGTATGACCTCTCTGAACTCTTGACCATCATTCTCCAGATGTAAATCTCAGGACCTTATTCTGCCTTCTTAGGCCATCTAAATATTAACTTACTTTTTCACCTATCCTCACGGCACCTTATGAGCTATGCACGGATTTTGCTATCTAGTAGAGGAAAGAACAGCAAAGTTTAATCTCTCAAGATAATATAGTTTAGCACCTTCATATACAATTGATTGCTAAACAATTCAGGAAGCAGTAAAGTCCACCATGAAGTTATTGGGTTTCCTGATGCTATGTTGATAATAACCAGTTTTAAATAATGTTAGAATTATATTAAAACAAATATGAGGGCAGTTTGGGTGGCGTATCCATAGCTACTAGTCATCATGACTGCAGGGAGCTCTAATCTTGATGGATAATTAATACCACTAAAATATTGCTGTTTAGCACAATAAGATAAATTGGGGTAATACTATTCTTACTTTTTGTTCATGGGATGTCTGAAACAATGGTCTACTTCAGTAAATAGAAAGTTGGATTTCTTTTATTCTTCTGGGGTATTATCAGAACTTCCTTCATCACCATTTTCCGGGTAGCTTTTCAGAATTGATTACTGGTAAATGTCAGGATTCTGGCAGTTATTCCAATTAAATCTGTTTATAGTTGACAGTAAAGTTCCTTGGAAAAGGGGACAAAAAACACTGCATCCACAAGGCTAGGAAATACATTTTACTTTCTGAACCAAGTTTTACAGTAGCAGTCACTGCATTGGAATGACAACTTGGATGTTTTGCACTCAGCTTTCAGATGCAGAAAATACACTTGAGAATTAAGAATGTCAAAACATGGCAAGTTTTATGTGAGCTTTAGCATTAAACAAGAATTTCAAGGATGTCTAAGCAGAACTAATACACTTATTCCAGTTGTATTTATCTTCCATTTAGTCCTACTGAGGTCTCATTGAAATCACTGGGAAATGCTGATAAATTTCAATAATTGATATTAATGGAAATTCATTGTGATTAACAGCTGCATACATTGAAAAATATGATATAGAAGATCGATGACTATTGGGTCACACTGTTGGTTTGTCTAAGCCTATAAGATTCTTTTCAATAAATCTGAAATTAGGAAATCATGGAATCTTAGGGCTGGAAGGGACGTTGGAGGTCTTCTAGTCCAACCCCCTGCCCAAGGCAAGGAGTCCTTATACTCGTCATTTTATGACCAGCCTTATGTGTCAGCATTCCAAGTAACAACCTCCATGAATAAAGACTCCAAGGCTAGCATTTCCTCAAAGTTCCATTTTATTAGAGATATCATATTGGCACATCTGGGAAAACCTGAATCTGAGAGTTCCGGATTTTCCCCCTCCCAAAAGAAAGTCAAAAATCCATCCCCTGCACCCACAAATCCATCACATGGTTCAATAATATTTTCACCCCAACTGGAGACTACCCCCAGTCACTCCCTCCAGGTACAGGGTAATCGTCCTGGACCGAGAGAAAGGAATGTTATTGTGTCTAATCTTCCATTGCTCCTTGCAATCCCCCTTCCCGCTTTCCCAGGCACTAAATGTGGCAGCCTCGAAGCTCCAAAGGAAAAAATGGCTTCCAAGGCTGACATTATGTCCTTGTCTTATAACCAGACTTCTGTAAAAAGCTAATGAAGTCTTGTCAGTCATGTGACCAACATATTTAACAACTGTTGCAATTATGATGGGCAGGCTCTATTATAGTCATAAATTGGGGATTACCTGTATTTGAAGGACCTTTATAAATTCTAGATATTTTTTCTGGTATGGCATTTGATAAATTTGATAAATCTTATTTTTAAGGTCAAGATGTAAATTTCAGTCCATTTAACCCCATATTTTCACACTGATCATTTGGCTATTGCAGCCAAAATTCTTAGCCCACTTTATCATACCCTCTTTGACCTGTTCTTCCCCGCTTCCAAATTTTATTAGGAAAAATTGCAGACCCTCTTCCCCTCATCCAAGCAGGAGATTAACCATATTTTACAGAAGCTCATCAACCTATATCTATATCAAGGGGTGCCAACCTTGGCAACTCCCAGAGTCAAGGATCTCAACTCCCAGAGGGGCCTCCGAACAGAGACCTGAAGTCTACAATTACAGATACAGTTGTCCAAAACAGGAATAAAAAAATGAATTAGAATCATAACATCAGGTAGTCAAATCTGAGCTTCAGGGAAAGTCTGTAGAGATTCTCAGTCATCCAGGTTATAGTTGTCCCAAAGGTGCTTTTTCAGTAACTGGACTTCCTTATTTTTTCTTTGAAGACATTTTGCTTCTCATCCAAGAAGCTGGATGTCTGAGAATCTCTACAGATTTTTAGTTATACAATTTGAGATGAACATCTTTTGAATGGTGTGGGAGTAGGAGTGGATTTCCAGAAAAAAAATATTGAAGACTACTGAACCAGGAACACTACTCAGGTGACCCTGAGGACACAGATAAACTTCCAAGAGTTTCAATGACCCTCTAAAAGCATGCAAATGACCATCTGTCTGCAAGGAATATAAATATTTCCATTCCCCAGTATCCTGTCAGAGCTGAAGAAGCTTCTTGGATGAGAAGTGAAACATCTTCAAAAGAAAAAACAAGAAAGTTCAGTTGCCTCCTGAAAAAACACTTTTGGGACAAGCTTCAGGAAAGCATTATTACTGAGATACATGTTTAATATTAGAAATTATAAAACTATAAAGAAACTGAATTCTTATAAACATTCTTCAGCAGATTACTTTAGTTTAATTTAGTTTAGTTTAGTTTATTGTCATTGCACCTCGTACAACAAAATCAAACACCATCTTCAGTACACATCATGACCATGAAAATAAACACAAACACACATCCTTCACACTCCACACATTGAACCAACACTAAACCTCCAACACCAAACCAACACTGCACTATACAGTAGAATTCAAAAGAGCTACTGCCCTGCGATAGAAGCTGTACTTACAACACTGATAGCTTGTGCTTCTTCACTTTATTGAATTCATCTTTCCTTATATGGAGAGAAATAGGATTGATTCTACTTGAATCAGACTAAACTGGACTTTTTTGTCTGCCAACAATTCTCCTTCTAAAAATTCAAAATGGAAGAGAAGATTGGGTGGAACAAAAGGTCAGAGAAAAATAACTTTTGCCCTACTGTTTATAGTTTAATGTCTCTGAAGAAGTTAGTTGCCCCGCTTTGCTTTCTTTTTTATGACAAGACCGTCTGGAAAATGGGACACTCTTTATTTTCATAATGGTGGGAGCAAAATGCCCTGTAACTCTGATAATTTCCACTTGCTCTAATTAAATTTCTTGCAGCACATCTACATATTTCTTATATATCCAAGTTGAGTTGGCTATTTTCAAGGTTTGGAAAGTTCTGATTTCAAATTATTTCTTCAAATTGCAGCAATGCTTAGATTTGAGAGTATGAAGTGTTCCTCTCTCACTTCTCCCCTCTTTCTTTCTTCTGTTCTTTTTCTTTTCTTTTTAACTATTCTGTTTTTTAGTCCCCTAAATTGCAAAACCCATGATCATTTCTGTAATAACCAACAGGACATCTTAAACCATCTATTTATATCTGTTTTTGTTTTTGTTAGTTGCAAAGTCATTTCTGACCCATCATGCCCCCATGGTCAATATTCCTGCAGGTCTTCCTGTCCTCTGCCATCTTCTGGAGTCCATTTAAGCTCATGCCTACTGCTTCAGTGACTCCATCCATCCAGCTCATTCTCTGTTGTCCCTTCTTCTTTTGCCCTCAATGAGTCCTTCCTTCTCATTAGGTAGCCAAAATATTTGAGTTTCATCTTCAGGATCTGGCTTTCTAAAGAGCAGTCAGGGTTGATCACCCCTAGGACTGATCAGTTTGATCACCTTGCAGTCCAAGGGACTCCAGGAGTCTTCTCCAGCACTGTAGTTCAAAGGTCTCAATTCTTTGGCGCTCAGTTATGGTCCAACTTTCACAGCCATACATTGCAACTGGGAAAACCATAGCCTTGACTATACGCACTTTTGTCAGCAGGGTGATGTCTCTACTTTTTAGTATGTTGTCTAGATTTGACATAGCTTTCCTCCTCAGGATTAAGCGTCTTTTAATTTCTTGGCTGTAGTCTCTATCTCCAGTGATCATGGAGCCCAGGAAAATAAAATCTGTTACTAACCTCCATTTCTTCCCCATCTATTTGCCAGGAATTGAGAAGGCCAGATGCCATGATCTTAGTTTTCTTAATATTTAGTTTCAAGCCAACTTTTGTACTCTCCTTCTTCATCTGCATCAAGAGACTCTTTGTATCTATTTACTTGGTCCAAATCCTTCTTTATTTATGTATTATTTATATATTATTATATAAGCATACAGTTCCCCATTTATAAGACTTTTAAAAAGCTCCTTGTTTTGAACTGGAATCTTTTGGGATATGCAGCTTGAAATCTGAAGGAAATACACACATACACATTCATATACACACGGACAAATGCACATGCACACACACACATTCACACACACACATGCACACATACTTATGCACACACCACAGCACAGTGCTGAAAATGTAGGCTCTATTTCTGTGTTTCCTGGCAATTTTCCAGTATAAATATGAATAGAGCTCCACCTAGTCTATGTATAAACTGACTGAGTACTATAAAAAACCAATAGCTTTACCTGTCTTATTACTTTAAAACATTTCATCATTATTAGTCTTTCCATTGCAGGCAAAAACACCCCCAATTGCTATCTCATCAGGCCTCTCTTCAGGGGTCCTCAGAACCCTCTCTGAAACCTAATGGTACAATTGTCTACTTTTTAAAAAAGGTATGAAACACTTTAAAAGAGTGGAGAACCCTCTTAAGACAAGCATAAAAATGTTAAAACAAATACATGTTTAGGGTCCTGCTCATCCACACATTGGCTCTCAGCTGTTCAAAAAAGTTAAATATAGCTTTCAGGCAAGAAATAATGATTTACATTTAGTCTAACTGGATCTCCTTGGCTTGTAAATCCTAATGCTATCATGGAAATAAAGCATGCACAGTGTCCAAAATCATTTAAAAATATTTACCTATCTTAGTTAACAAATAGAACAGAACAGAACAGAATATAATAGAATAAACAGAGTTGGAAGGGACCTTGGAGGTCTTCTAGTCCAAGCCCCTGCCTAGGCAGGAAACCCTACACCACCAGACAAATGGTTTTTAAAACTTCCAGTGTTGGAGCATTCACAACTTCTGGAGGCAAGTTGTTCTACTGATTAATTGTTTTAACTGTCAGGAAATTTCTCCTTAGTTCTAGGTTGATTCTCTCCTTGATTAATTTCCACCCATTGCTTCTTGTTCTGCCCTTTGGAGAATAGCTTGACTCCCTCTTCTTTGTAACCCTGAGATACTGGAACACTGCTATCATGTCTCCCCTAGTCCTTCTTTTCATCAGACTAGACATATCCAGTTCCTGCAACCATTCTTCATATGTTTTAGCCTCCAGTCCCCAAATCATCTTTGTTGCTCTTCTCTGCACTCTTTCTAGAGTCTCAGTATCTTTTTTACATCGTGGTGAACAAAACTGAGGCTCTGAGTCACTTCTATCCATCAACGAGGGTTAAAAACATTGTAATGAAATATACCTCACTATAATATCACAAACACTTCAAAAAAAGATGGAGTGAAAGGAAAAACAGTTGTGTCTCATTCATCCCTTTTTCTCCCCTTCATGGTTGTTTCTTTTTTCATCTGCTACTCCCCTCCCCTCCCCTTTTTTTTTTTGTTTCTGTTATTTTTTTTCTTAAGGATTAGGTTAAGGTTATATATTTCAACTGCAACTGAAATGAAGTTAGGTTAGAGTTAGAGTCTGGTTCAATGAAACTCCTGCTAAAATTACTGCCACTCTGGGAATTGCTTGTAAGCTGCCCAGAGTCTCGGTGAGCAAGTAGTCAACTATATAAAATGTCTAAATAAATATATAAATAGAATTAGGGCATGCTTTCCAGATTAGGAGCAATCAGTTTCAGTTTTTTGTTCTGGTTGACTTTTGGTTACGGAGTTTGGTGAATTCAACCATTCAGTTACATATTCGACCACTAAATTATTTTTATTTTGAAAAATAGTTGAGAAACCGAATCTTGTTTTAACCAATAGAATGGCAAGCAATGGGAAGAAGGCATTATTTCTTCATAGCAATAACAAAAATTACAAAATAATTAGAATATTGCGGGAGTACGGCATAAAACATCAAGGAGGTTTATTTCTACAACATTTACCACAACATACGTTTTATCTTTAGGAGGACTGACATTCTGTCTCTGTCTTTTCAAAAAAAATTTTTTTTTAAAAAGATCTATACGAAGGAGTCAGGAGCCGGAATAAATTTTGCCTGAGATTCTGGAAAAGCCACAATTCAAAATGGTCAAAGCAGAACTGGATCCTGTCTACCATGGCTCCTCAGGAGCCTACATTGATCTGATGAGCAAGGAATGAAAGTCAAAATTTTGGAACTGATTCTATATGAAATATCAGCCTTATAAATAGATTGGGAATCTTCTCTTTCCAAGCAGCCATAATGATGGTACATAAAAGAAATCAAATGCATCATTAAAATGAATTAGCACACTTTGAGATTAAATAATTATTTCATATAAACTTTTCCAGAGGAAAAAAAAAGAAGATTGCAAATGTCATTAATACAGTCACATATTCTTCTTTGACATAGAATAACACTTCATGTTGCTGTGTAGGAGAGAGCTACATCAGAAAAAAAAGTTTGTGCATGCATTTATAAATACTTGGTCAAGTATCGGATACACATTTCTTCCCATTTCAGGGTTTTGTTTTATTTTTGGCTCATGGTTGTTTTGCCTTAATACATTGAAAAGTAAAATGTGGAGCCAAAATAAAGCAGGCAAAGACAACCAAAAATGCTTTTGCATGGGGAACAAAAGGGCAGAGATAGATATATCAGAGTCCCGCATGACTTAGAACAGAATAGCAAAATCTTCCGAAGACTGGTTTTGAATAACTCTGAAATATAAAGAAGTGTGAATAAATTGTGAGACTCAGTAGTGCCTAAAGTACTGGAAGTAGCCCAAGGACACAATGGCTATATTTTTTACAATGCATTTAACCAAGCTTTGGGATTATAGTTCTTGATTAAGCCACGTGAGCTCAATATACAAATGCAATGTCATAAATCATGGTTTGTAAACTACTGTATATTGGTGGGTTTACATAGCACGCTAACCAAATTTTTTTAAAAAAAGGAAATATACTTTAATATGCATAATTTAGCAGGTTAGGCTGAAAACGAAGAGTCAAAGCTAGATTCACACAAAATGTAACACTGTAATGTGAATTGTCTGTTTTGGCTTGGCCTGTTGTATATACCCTGTCCCAGATATTTTCCTTTCAGTCTATATATTTCATGGAGTTGTTAGAGCTTTAGGGCTGAGATCTAAAGCCAAAGGCTATTATTTAAAAGCCAACTTTATAAAGACAAAACTGTGATACCGGCTTGGCTTGGCTTGGCATTAGTTCAAAGTAACAGCAGAAGTGGTGTAAACCTACTGAGGAGAAAGAGGACATCAACTCTCTTTCTGACATCATTTTTTAAAATCTAAACCATCCCCTTTAGCCTTGTGGGTGCTAACGTGGGACTTATACAGGAACAATGCTGGACTTTAACACAAGAAAGGTGATTTAGCTTGAAGGCAAGTTAGAAGAGAAAAATTATTCTCTGTGAGTGTCAGTAGAGCCATCCACTTTAAACCGAGCAGAAGCAGGCAGCAGGCAGGAAATCTTGCTAACCAAGAGTCAAAATTTTCCCACATTTCTATTAAGATGTTATGTTTACTAGACCAGTTGAAGGTTACAAAAAAGCATGCAGACTTTTGAATTTCCAAGCACTCTTTATCTTACTTAAGAAAGAATTCCTGGAAACTTCCAACTTTGCATAACTGTTCTAGTTAAAGTGGTAGGGGAGTGTATCTTCTGTGCCCAGCACAAGAAAAATATCTCACCACAGCATTCCCTTTCAAGGCAGTAAAGAATTATGTCAAATGGTAAAGACTAACACATAAATCCCAAGCAGAGAACATCTTTGTCAGATGTCTACGGAAATGGAAGCCAAAATGGTTGCTAGGCTCAGCCATGGAGTTGCATGAAAAGGTGCTTGAAAAATTATTAATCTGATCACTGTCAACTCGATCACTGCCAACAATGGTTTAATAAGTAAACATTGTAACTGCTGGGTGATTGAAGTTTTAATTGCCAAACAATTAGCACTTGGTGATTTCAGTGTGTCTCGTGTGTTCATTTGCAATATAGAAAGTTGTCACAGGTCAGCGGGAACATAGGCAAAGATGAAAGAGGTGTTGGAAGGTATATAGGAAGCAGGGTTCTGAAGACTGGGTCACAAATCTATGTTACATGTTACACTTACACATACACATGTTACCTTGAATACTTTGCTTAAAAGCAGAGATTTACAACTCCTGGCCCACAGACTGGAATCGGTCCATGGTCCATTGGGACCAGGCTGCACAAGCGGTGAGTGCACAAAGCTCCATATGTGCCAGTGCTGTATTAAGCTGCACACATGAAACCATCCTCTTCCCCCAATGCTGCAATTGCTACCAGTCCACGGAGCTGCAAAGGTTGGGGGACCACTGCTTTAAAGGACAAGGACAGGAATAGCCAATCAATGCATTTCAATGGGAAATCCACTAAGTTACAGCTTTGCAAATAGCTGGACTTTTTTTTTTTTTCAATGCCCAAGCCTTTGAAATGTTGCACATTTCTGGACTGGAAAAAGATTGAATTATGTTGTAGGGAGCTAGGTGCCCTGCCTGAGCTTTATTTATTTATCATCCATTCATTTATAAAATGTGTATGACCAACCAACTCACAGAGACTCTAGGTGGCTTACAGAAATAAAACCCCAAATACAAATCCATTATTCACCCTCCTGGTAAGAACAATCAGACAAACCATTTCAGGTGTTCCATATCACCCTGGGGTCCCCAGACTCATTGGTAAAACCATGTCTTTAGGGCTTATCAAAGAGTATCAAATTTATGTGGAGACGATGTTCCACAGGGTGGGAGGGAGCACAGAGAAGGACCTTCTTCTTGATCCCATTAAATAGATCTCCGTAATGGAATATATCCTGCCTCCTCACTTTAGTGTGTCAGCCAGATGTAACTGGGAAAAGACAGTTCTTCAAATAACCTGGCCCCAAACCACATAGGCCTTTAAAAGGCAACAACCAGTATCTTGAAATAAACTCACTCAGAATTGCCTCGAACCGTATATAAATGTAATAAATAAACAAACAAACCTAGAAGCAAACTGGCAATTAATGTAGATCCCACAAAAGCTTAATTCAGGATACCAAGAAGAATTTAAAGAAATTAAACTTATTGGAAGGACAAAGTCCTTTTGAGTTAAATTCAAAAATACAGTGCTATCGGACAATTAGCATATCTGTTTAGAAACCTATTTAAGAACATCATTCTTGACAACTTTTGCTCAGTTGAGGAATGTTCTACTTCAGACAGCCTGAAGACATCAAAACTTGAGAAGGATAAAGATAATTACAAAAGTTGAGTGGTTGGATAATGAAATTTCTGATGACCTCCTGTTCTGTACCCACTGTCCATTTTGTTCCCTCTGAAAACTCTCTTTCTTCCCTGAAGGGGAATTGACCCTTTCTAAAATAGCTAAGAGTGAAGTGAGAAAGGAGTTGGATAACATCATGTTATCTAGTAAGAAGATACTGCTATAGTAGATGACTTCCCACTCTAGGTCTTTCTCTAGGACACAGTGAAGATTTAAACCAGTGAACAAGCTCTTATGTGAGAAACAATGTGTCAGATTATAATTAGCTCATTACAGGAAGGATCAGCATTATTTTTATTATATATTTTACTTGTTGAAACCAGTGAAAAGTTGTTACAACTCTGCACAGTTCAAAGAGAATTATAAAGAGTTTTGAATAGAGATGCAAGCACTGGTATTCGTTACGTTAGCCATATCTTTTTTTGTCTTCAGTGAGAATCATTAAACCATCACATTTCAAATACTTACAATGAAGCAGGGGGTCTTTTTTAAGACATATATGGAAGTCTCAATAAAGGATAAATGTGCTTTAAGGAATAGCAGAAAGTTTGCATATTCACATGAAATCCAATGCATTTCTTCCAATCATGTTTATGCAAGCACACCCCTAAATCACTTTGTCTATAATATAATCTGGTGAATCTACTGTAAAAAGTACTGCAATTTGTGGATCTTATCCAAGGCTGTGTCAAATCAATGAATGGCTTCAGATCCATGACTACCTCCAGTTATACATAGAATATCCTGTTCTCCTCTGCAGAACATCATCAGAACTTTCCACAGCCATACCAAGCAGTTGATAGCAAAAACAGTATAATATAAAGTTTAGAAGTGAAGGTGTTGTGTTGCTACAATTAAGCCTTTTTCAGAAGCAAACTCCCACTATGCTGATCTTTATTGCCCTACATTACCTTAGACATATCCAATATCACTTGAAGACATCAAAGAAATCAAGGCAGTTGTCCAAAGAATTATTTCCTTATACTCAATATATAGAACTAGACTGCATCCATGCTTCTACTGTACTAGTCCATAATAGAAATTTGTCTAATCTCCTTTGAAAGCCAACTAAACTGATGAATAACTCCACTCCTTGAAGTGATAGATTCTACAGGTTGATTATATGCTATATATAGATGTAGTTCCTCTTATCTGTTTAAGTTTCTGTTCAGATTCAATGGATTGCTTTTAGTTCTAAGTGATAAGGGAGATGGTGTCAGTCAGTTCAAGAATGAAACTGCAGGAAACTGGAAAAAATATTTTAAGAGACAGGCAGACTATAGCTTGAACTAAGGTTAAGCAGAACCTGGGTGCTGGTTTTTAAAACACAAGAAAATAAATACATGGTCAAAATAGCCTCCCCCTCTCTCTATTCTATATTTTGAAAAGCACAGAAGTTCTACCAGGCTAAATGGGGAAGGAAGAAAGTTTATTAAACTGTACCCATTATTTATTATTTATTAATTTATTTATTGTATGGCACATCATACATGGACTAGCAATATATATTAACATTTCACCTAGGTTAATTAATCAACTGCCTCCATTAACAGCTTCTTGCCAATTCTCTCTCCTCTCTTCATCAGCTATGTTTTTCCCATCTGCTCATCGTGTGAAGAGGTCCTCAGCAGTTCTTCTCAACCCAGTGCTTCAGAAATCTCAGGAAGATGTGGATCTTCTATTTGAGGTTTAGTATGAACCAAAGTATAGTTCTGAATTCAGCCCTTTTAGGGGAAGGACTCTAGCAATGGGTCAAAAAGATGACACAACTCCAAAACACAGCCAAAAATCATGAGAAAAATCATGGATGCTGCAATCTTGTGAAGTCATTGTGCAGGTTTCTGATGTTATTCCAAAACGGTTTCAGAGATATGATATTTTTGGACTCATCTGAAGCAAAATCTTCACACCCCTCTTTATCCTGATTCCAGTGTTGTATTTAAAAAATAAAAATCAATACATTAGATATACTGTATGCTTTAGCCTTCAGTTATATTATCAAGTGGGGCTTATAAAAAATCAATTAGCCATATTCTATAATAATTATAAAAATATCTTCATTCTGCATTCCAGTTATGGTAAACAAAGCAAAAAAGTAATGCAATTTCTTTGTTAAGTATAATTTATTCTATTTTATTTATTCATTTCATTGGTTAGATCATACCTATAGTGCACATGCAATATACAGAATATATGAACTATTCTTAATAGAATGCAATTTGAACAACACAGAAATGATTTTAACAAAATACCATAGCATACATTAGTGAACAATAAATGTAACAATGATATCTAAAAGGTGATCAGAGGTTCAGGAAAATCTGCTGGAATAGATGAACCTGAAAGTCACTTAAAACAAGAAGAGGAAGAGCCAGCTTTTCCTATACTGTATTCTGATTCTGCAAGTTTTTAGGAATGCCACATAGTTACCTAAGAAGTTGAGATCCTCCCTTTAAAAAAGTGAAATTCTCAGTCTGGAATGTTGAGCAAAGACAAAGAATCCATTGCCAGAGTAGTTAGTATAGATAGAACTGATTCAACAGAAAGCAGCATTCTAAATAGACTCCAACTTTATTCTAATGGATGGTCTATCTAGTTTTCTACGTACATATATTTTCTTCATTGGAGAAAGCACTGAATCTGATGATTCTACAGGACCTTTCCAAAGTGATTCCATTGATTATTCAAGGGATTGTTGTTATTATTTGTAGTCCTATCAATTAAAGTAGTATTTATGCAATTATTTTCATACAATCTGAAACTTCATGGAAAGGACGATGAGTGTAGAGTTGGCGATCCTTGTTCTATGTTAATCCAGACATCATTTTAGCACCTCATGTATTGTTTTATAAGAACTTAACCAGAACCAGTTTAAAACTTTTGTCCCCCATGTTTTCATCCCAGTTTCTTCTAGGTGAGCTGAAAATTGATGATGACCTAAAAATCACAGTCAGAGATGAGGAACTTGCTTCAACACGGAAGGCGATAACATTTGACACCGTGTGTAATGATGTTATCCCAAAAAGTATTACAGAAATACGCAGATTAAGCTCCAGGCTGTCAGGTTACCCCGGCATATTAAAGAAAGAAGATTTTGAAAGGACAGTATTGACAATGGTCTACACAGCGTACAGGACAGCTCAGTCCCAAGGACATCAGAAAGACACCTGGGCAGAATCCTTTGTAAATCTTTACAAGCTTGTGATGCATGACTTGAAGTTGCTATCCAGCCAGGCTCCAACTTCTCAGAGAACGTGATGCACCAGAAACAAATTCTGATTATAAGAAGGATATATCTGCTGCTTCATTTTGATAAGTAATAAAAGAAACAAACTGCAGGCTTGGAGATATTTCTTAATCTCTAGCTCCTCCTAGAGAGGATCTGTTGTAAAATCTTCTGTATTGCATTACAGATTGAAATAATATATCTGTTAAAAACATTTTCCAAATTACCTAGCCTTTTCTTTTTAAGTGTAACCAGTGGATTGCGAATCCTCTCTTGTTGTGTATTTTTTATTTTATTCCCATCAATGTCTTTTCCATGTCTGTATAGATTATAGCTGACACAAACTTTACCCCAGCCTTTAAATGCAACAGATAAGCTATGCTCATTCTTGATGGATAAGTGGGACTCATAAAACTTGCATTTTTTTTCCTGCTTTCTTTTAAAAAGTGAGGGAAAAAATGCTGATCTCAGACATTTTGGAAATTCCATCTTATTATTATCACCCTCCCCCAAAATACATTCTTTCTCCTTCTTCTGTCAAGAAGCATTAGTTAAGAGATGAAGCAATGTGTTCATTTAAGAGAAAGGATAAGACTGTACTTCTCTGTCTCCCACTCCCCCCCTCTTTCCCTCCCACTCTCTCTCTCCCCCCCTCCCTATTTCCTTCATTCTTTTTCTTCTCTTGTAGCTGATATATAACAGCACAAAGCTTAAGCAAACATTATAAAAATTATTCTTCCAAAGTTTGCTGCCACAGCATTGGGAAAGGTTTACTGTATAACCATATTCTCATTAAGCTATTATTATCTCAGGTTTTTTTAAAAAAGAACATCTGTTTTCACATTTCTTCAAAAACAATAAGATGCTGGGTGTTTTTTTCTCTGGGGGCATGCAATACAGAATACACTGAAGAAAAAAATGTAGTATAAAATTGAAAAGTAGATTACTGCTACTTCCAGAGGAGGATACCTGTTTAGATACAAACAATTTCCAACTTCTTACTGGCTTCCCCATTGAATTTCCTTGTGGAAATCTGGCAGGAAGTATCAGAAATCTTCCCTCCCCTTCTGGCAGGTAGTGCTGGTGTTGGATAAGGAAGGGAGTGAGTGAGTAAATTATTGTGAGACTGGCTATAAACAGTCATGGGACATTGACCAAAACTGCTGCAGCAGCCATTAGTACTAAGGAAACCATAATCGTCCCAAATTTCATACCCTCGGGAGTCATGGGTTCTGGAAATACCTTGGTTCAAAAATTGGTGCCAGTTTTGTTCAGTTAAAGGTCATGGCAATGAAAATTTTAGCAGTATATAGATACATCGGTGATAAAAAGCCTTGATAAGAGCTTTCCGGATTGATCCCAGCCTTGCAGAAAGATTCTCCTCATTTAAAATCAAGTCAGTAAGGCCTTATTTCCAACTAAGTTACATAAAGGTTTGCAACCTCAATTAAACTGTGTTAGTTCTTGATTTAATTTTCTCTGCAATCTCAAATGAGAAATCAGAATGAGAATCATTCCAGACTGATAATCTGATCAATTCAACCATTTACGTTTAGAGTAATCTGTTCAGAAGATAAGAACGTAATTACTTTTACAATGAAAAAAAAAACATTCTGAGTTGTACTTCACTGTGATTAGAGACCAGATATTATTAAAAGAAGAATAAAAAAATCCATCTTTACAACTGGGACTTTTCTAAACAATTTTTAAGGCTAATCCTACCATTAAGCTGGTGCTGAAGGAGAGAATGCCAATAAAAATAAAGCAGTTTGTATCTTGTACTTTTTAGTAGTCTTTATCTCTGATGTGCCATATGAACATCATCCAGTTAATGATGTTGTCTTAAGATTGAATTCTTAGTCATGTGGAAGCCAAACAATAAAATAACTTGGGACAGCCCTGGTTTTCCACAAATTATGGAAAGTCAGCATTTATTTTCTTTAAAAAAATTATTTGGAAGTCCTAGAACTAATATTTATAAATATTTCCAAAACAATGCACCAAGCTGAGCCAGGATCTTGGTATGGTGTCAAGCCTAGCATTGACGCTATGTGGGCTCAGACATCTGCAAAACAATGGTAGATCAAAGTTTCCACTGGCTGTGAAATGGCACTCTTCCCTCTGTGTGAATCTTGTGATTGAATAAGGCGTGACTTGGGTCAGATTCCTGATGAGTTTCCTGTGTAGCTCATAGATTAGTCTGGAGTTTTTTCAGGTCCATCAAAGCAGGGGTCTCCAACCTTAGCAACTTTAAGACTTGTGGACTTCAACTCCCAGAATTCCTCAGCCAGCTGGCTGAGAAACTCTGGGAGTTGAAGTCCACAAGTCTTAAAGTTGCCAAGGTTGGAGACCCCTGCATCAAAGGGCCAACTAATGGCAGTTGATCGGTTTGGCTGAGAAGGAGAAAAGAAACCCAAGCTATATTTCTACTGGACCAAAATCACTGTGGGATGACAAAAGTGACAATCTTTGGAAGTAGGAGCAGGGGTGGGCTTCAAAAATCTTAGCAAGGAGTTCTCTGCCCAGTTGTTGGGTGGGTGTGGCCATGGAGGGCATAGCCTAGTCAACCTCATGCACCACAGTGGGGGAGGGGGAGTTTTTGCTCTCAGGAGGGCAAAACAGCCTCCCCAGGCTCTGGATGCTTTCTGGAGGCCAAAAACAGGTCTTCCCAAACTTCTGGGAGGCCCATTTTTCATCCTCCCTGAGTTTCCGCATGCACTCTGCACTTGCTTGCATCCAAAATGGACTGAGTGGTGATTCCTGGGAGGAGTAGGGTGGGGTGGGCAGGGCTAGCCAGGAGTGGCATTTGGGGGTCCTCTGAACTACGCAGAATCTTAGCTAGATGTTCTCCTGAACCCCTCGCGAACTCCCAGCAGCCCACCCCTCAGTAGGAGGTATCTTTCCCCATTGTGAAGAGAGTTAGGATAGAAACTTTCATTTGGATTGTTTTGGTCCATCAAGACCATCCTTACTCCTGGTAACTACAAACATATTCCTTGAAGTTTCTTGGTAACATTTTCAGAAGCAGCTTGCCACTAATTTCTTCCTAGAGATGAGAGCAAGTAATTAGCCAAAACCCATCCAGCAGGCATCCATGTTAAAGACAGGGCAAAGAGTCATAATCTTCCGGCTTCTAAGCAAGTGCCTTGGCCACTAGACTGAACATATCTTCCTTGAATCAAGTGGATATCTCAGGATAGCCATTTACAGAGCTCTGTAGGAAGCAAAACATGACCACAAGGATCAGAAAGAAGGAGGAGACTACATGAGATACATTTAGTATAACAAGCCTATTTTAATTAATATTCATTAAGAATATTCTTCCAATTCTGTGGGCAGTTATAAGAGTACCTCAACCATTAGTTACTGACATTTACGAAAGCCAGTGTCACTGTTAGATATTTACATACGCATCTCTGATTGGTTGGTTTGTGGCAGCGGGAATTTAAAAAGCCGTCACTGATTGTAGCCAGGAGCAGCTCCATGGTAAAAGGAGCTGCCGCGGCTGCGGCTTTGTTCTGAACAATGCAATAAAGAAGCTAAGCAGTCGGAGCCTCCCACGTTATCTCTCAGCTACAATTTAACAGTCATCAAGCCATATATTCTGACTGAGTCTTGGAAAGCCACATGATGTTCTTTGCTGTAGAAACAAAATTGTCTGTTCATGCATGCAAATTGTTTCAGGGATCTGTCTAATAATATGAAGTAGGAGAAAGCTTAAGTGGCAGAGTCGTTAAGCAATGGCATCTTAGAGAAGAGCCTCAGCATTCTCCAATTTATCTTAGGAGTGAAGGTGAGGTGAAGATTCTTCAAAGTTTATAAGCCAGGCTCACTGAACCGAAATTGTCAGTGGTTGTCAATAGTCAGAGTAAGGGAAGGTAGACAGGGAGAAGGAGTTATCTAATTTTCTTCCAGGATGTAAGAAAGTTTTTTTTTTTTAAAAAAAAATCCTTACTTGCAAACTGAGAGGCATGGTTTAAGACAGGGGTCTCCAACCTTGGCACTGGCTGGGGAATTCTGGGAATTGAAGTCCACAAATCTTAAAGTTGCCAAGGTTGGAGACCCCTGGTTTAAGAGATAGATACTTAGCAGATTTGTACAATTTGCAACCATTTGTTTCATGACCAGTTGAAATTATGATGGCACTGAAAAAAGTGACTTATGGACAATCCTCACACTTGCAACCATCACAGTGTCCCTGGGGTCATTAAAGCTCCATTCACGACCTTCCCAGCTGGCTTCCAGATTCACTTAATGACCATGTAATTAATAACTGGGATGATTCATTTAACAATCACGGCAAAACAGTCATAAAATTGGGTGTGACTCAATGGAAGAGTCTGTATTGATTGCGATTATAAATTGAGGACCACCTGTATTGAGATCTCTCCCTTCTCATTTTTCCAGTAGGACCAATTGAAGCTAAATGAGATCACAATTTGATCTCACCCCCTCATGTTGTAACAAAGAATCAGAGGAAGTTTTTGTCCTTTAGCATACCTTCACTTACTGAAATGTCCCAATCAAGATTATAATAGAACTGGAGGTGCCCCATCTTTCTGCTTAAGATTACCTTTAAAATATCATGAAGAAAGATGACAGTATATGCCAGATATGCACAGTGCAATTGTCAATTAATAAGGTAACTGTAACTTCTCTCACAGGAAACCTATATCTGCATAACTAACCCCTCTTCTCCTCCCTTCTTCCCCTTCCATCTCACTCCAGTTTAAATCCTGTGACTGTCTACCCATTCTATGCATTGATCAAGTGAACTGCTGCTCACAAAAATGTATACTTTAAATAAAATGTGTTAGTCAGGGAAAGTGCTATCATATCAAGATGCATAATTAGAAACTCAGTGCTAAGGTTAGTAATACATTACGTAACTGAGTCTTACTGATGAGAAACCAGGAAAGATGGAACAAAAACTTTATTTATAAATCTAAGTTGGATCCTATTTATTGAAGCAATTTCTTTCTTGTGGAACACCTGTTCTATTTCCCTGAATGTATGGTGACCTCCACAGTTAAGCAGGTTATCCTTTACCTAGGGAGGAAGGCAATGGAATCTTCTGAGTAGATTCAGCCATTATTGTTGGGACAAACTAACTACCAGTCAATAGCTTCAAAGTTTTCTTTCTTTCTTTCCTCCCGCCCTCCCTCCTTCCTACATGATAGCAATGTTCCAATATTTGAGGGGCTGCCACAAAGATATTTTCCAAAGCACCAGAAGGCAAGACAAGAAACAATGGATGGAAACTAGTTAAGGAGAGAAGCAATCTAGAACTAAGGAGTAATTTCCTAACAGTGAGAACAATTAACCAGTGGAACTGCTTGCCTTCAGAAGTTGTGGGTGCTCCATCACTGGAGGCTTTTAAGAAGAGACTGGACTGGTATTTGTCTGGAATGGTATATGTCTCCTGCTTGAGCAGGCTTGGACTAGAAGACCTCCAAGGTCCCTTCCAACTCTTTTCTATCATTCCTTCCTTCCTCCTATTCTCTCTCTTTCTTTTTAGAAATTTTCATTTACTCAAGGAGATGTTGGGACACTGGGGTCCCCAGCCTAAACTTCCAAGAAAAGAAATCATTCCACAAAAAGTTTGTATCATGGTTCAGTTGAAAAGCAATGAATGAAATGTGCTTGTGCTTTTCATTCTTTTCTCATATTCCTGCAAGGAAGCTAATATTTGGCCAAAAATATACATATATGTTAAGGTTGACTGTCTAAAATAATATGTTATGGAAATTTGGATGCAATACTGCATATATTAGGGGAAACTATCTTTTAAAAATACATACTGTCCAAGCAAAGGAATAGTGTGAATAATAAATGGATGTCTTAATCCAACAACTATTAATGTATATCCTTAAGCATTATTCACTTGCATAGCTTTCTTTTTTTTCCCACTGCTTGGCCCAATTTTGCTTCCATTTCCAGATTACAACTCATATCCTGTAGATATGCAGCTAGCAATGCTATGTCATTTATGAATTCCATATCCATAAGCCTAAATTCTTTCTTATCCTTGTTATAAAATCTATATGCATAAAGAACAGGATTGCAGAAAGAAAACAGTCTTGCCATGCTCCAGAACTGATAGTGAAGACACCTATGATACCATGATCTGTTTTCATGAAGCAACTGAAGTTCAGAAATGACTTTTGGAAAAATATTAACAAAGCATTGACCGATGTGATTTTGCCATTTCTCATTATTCTCAAGATTTTTATCATCTCAACATAGCCTGTGAATCTTTCACAAGGCAGCCTTTTAGCAAGACCTTAGCTAAACTTTAAGCCACATTTCACAGCACTGTGTGACTTCTCTCATAGTCAAAATGAAGTATTGTTGGTTTAACAGAGCCTTGGCTTGCTCTCTGAATAATACATATACAAACAAAGCATAAAATACTATGCAACTCCCTGTAGAGCAATGAACTTAGAAATAACTCTTTATAGTCCAGAACTTCCAGCTTCTAAAATAAAGTATTTCCAGCTTTGTGGGTTTTCATCCACCTCTTTTATTGTAGATAATGTCAGTAGTTAAAAATACAACGACGGCATCCCAATCATTCTATTTTATTCACTAAACTATTTCAAGACAAAGGAATAAAGCAGCCATATGCTAAGATATATTTGGGTTTGGGCTTCATTTATTAGAGGAAATGTGTAAAAAGCCTGGCAAATGAGGGGGTGGGAGAGAAAGAGAGATTAAACAGAATTGGTTTAATTGTAAACCTTTATATTAAATCGGAATTGGTAGTTGTTTTTACTTGAAAAATAAATTCTTCCAAATAATTAAACAAGGAACCAAAAGATACTACATAGGGTTTCAAAATCCATTAGGGATTGAAAGGTCATGTTCTTTGTGAAGGATTCCATTAAAATTAATTTGAAATAATAAAAAAAATCATGTATGTTTACAGTCATGGCAAAAAAAGTAAAGATAGTGTGATCAAAACTTTACTCTGTTTTTAAGTGTGTCATGGCTATCATTTTGAATTTAGTTGAACACTCTTTGGACAACCCTGAAAAACATGAGTAAAATATGAGTATTTTGGAGGATACATCTAGGGTCAGGCCAAAATACACAAACTAGTCAGTTTCCTACAATGGCTAAGTGGCAAAACCAATAACTAACTAACTAACTAACTAACTAACTAACTAACTAACTAACTATATGAAAACTATATCAAAATCCTCATGAAATCATCGTTCTCAATATTAGTAAAGCAAAAAAGGACTTCTATTTTGCCCCATAATGAAAGCAAAGATGGCAGTATCTACTGTAATTTCTCCAGTCCGGTGATAGTTAATGAATGCCTTTCTGCATATCATACAGCTAAACTCAGAGTTGGAGACCCACCAAGAAAAATGTAGTACAGAATACACATGATTTGAAAATGTGAGCACATCAGCAGAACTTAATGTAAAGTCCAGCTGTGCCTAGTCATACTTTTCCTCCAACCCAGATCAGAGTGGTGAGATATTCCTGGAATTGTGTTAGGATTGTGAGAAGCTAGAAGTGCATCCAGCTATATACTGTTGGAGTCCAGCATTGGGTGTCCCAGGAGCTGTTGATAAAGTTCTACAGAGGAATTATTGAATCTGTCATTTTTACATCTACAACTGCCTGGTTTGGTACAGCAACTGAACAGGACAAGAACAGACTCTAATGGATAAGACTGCAGAAAAAAACATTTGCAATCAATTTGCCTTCCATAGAAGACCTGTATATTGCGCAGGTCAGAAGGAGGGCTGAGAAAACAACAATGGACCCCTCACATGCTGGACATAAATTGTTTCAACTCCTCCCCTCAGGATGCCGCTGTAGGGTATTACATGCCAAAACAACTAGACATGGGGACAGTTTTTTTCCCTCCTGCCATCACTCTGCTGAACAACTAATCCTTACAGTACTGCCTTATACCTAAGTATATTTGCCTATGTTGTATGGCTGTAGTATTATTATTATCCTTCTCATCTTTTCTACTACTCCCCTCGTATTGGTAGCATTATGATTATTATTACTCTGTTGCTTTGCATGTACACCACATCTAATTCCCACAGCACTGTCTTATGCCTAAGGATGTAGTATGCTTCCCATGTAGTACGGCTGTAATACTATTATCCTTTTCATCTTTCCTACTACCTTATCCTATTGGTCTCTTGTAATAATATTGCTTTGTTGTTCATAGGTACACTGAGAGCTTCTGCATCAGAGACAAATTCTTTGTGTGTCCAATCATACTTGGCCAGTAAAGAATTCTCTTCTCTTCTCTTCTCTTCTCTTCTCTTCTCTTCTCTTCTCTTCTCTTCTCTTCTCTTCTCTTCTCTTCTCTTCTCTTCTCTTCCATTCCATTCCATTCCATTCCATTCAATACTATCCTGCTGGAGTCCAGCATTGGATGTATCCACCTCATGTGAATAACTTCTACCATTCATGCTGCAAATATTTGCATGCTTCAGAAACAAAGCTGCTGGGCTGGAAAGTGAAGGAAATCAATGAATTATTTTGTACTGACAACAGGGATTCATATTTTCACAGCAGTTCTCTGACCTTGAAATTGCCACACTGTTCAGCATCTGGGGTTGGAGCTAGAGAAGCCGCAGGGGTGGTTGGGTGGGAATAGCCTGTTCTATGGAAGGACATTGATTTCTTTCACAGAAAGCTCCTTAAGTTTTGCCTAAAGGGGAAAAAATGCTTCCACCTTGGTGAGCTATGGTAGGCTGAGACTCCGTTTTTATCTGAAAGTCAAGGTAATCTTTGCAAGAATTGCTGTGAAATTCCTAGCAGTGGGGGTGAAAAAGAAAGTAAGAGAAAACTAATCCCTAAGCAGTTAAGAAAAGAAAAACCACAAGACAGCACAAAGAAGAAAGAGGAGGAAGTAAATCTGAAAAACTGAGTTTTCTTCAAAGTTTTAATTAGCACGGTGAAAACCCAGTTGGGGCACACCTGGCAGTGTGTTATTGGGGAACAAAGCAGTTGTAGGTGCAATTTGTATTCTTTTAAAATAGTGATGGGATGTGAAAATACATTCTACGTCATGGAAGTATCCTTGAGATTTTCCTGATCACCAAAAAGCCAAAGAGCACAATGTTCTTCAGGTACTTTCAGTGTGATGGTTGTGAAGAACCATTAGTCGGCCCTACCTAAAAGCCACAGACCTTTTAATGCACTGAATGAGGCGTCTTTGAAGGAAGTAGAAAAGAAGAAACCATTGACTGGAAGAGTCCATTTGGGAATATTCATCAGAAAATCAACAAGCTAACAATATGCAGTGTGAAATGACAGTAGCCAAGGAATTTCTCCAAGCCAGAAACCTACTACTGGTTGTTTTAATTCCACTTTTGCTGCTTCCATTGCCACTCTTATGCCCAACAAGTGTAAGTATTTTAATATGTTCTTCATTGCAATTTTAATTGGGGACTGAGATGGACCATGGAAGACAGAGTAAATGAGCTATTGATCAATTACGTTAAATGAATTACTAAATTTTAACATACCTATATTTCAATATAGACATGTGGAAAAGGATAACTTTCCTGGCATGGAGAGGAAAAAAATAGTCTTTTTTTCAGGGAATGAGAAACATTCAAAATGTCCCTTTCAGCTCCCAAAGTGAGAAATGAACCACATGAAATGATCCGATAGATAAAAATGTTCAGGAAGCAAAAGTAATTTAAATATAATTCCAAAAGTTATTCCAGGAATCAGAATTTGGGCACACATTCCCTTTTACTGTATTAATTACTTCAGTGGATGAGAAACTAAGGAGAATATTGTCTTGAATCCCACAGACATACTAGCTTGGGATGACAGGATTTGAATGTAACATCTCATCTGTTTGAAGCTTATCAAAGAAAGATCCCACTTAGAAATAAGGACAGATTTCCTGACAGTGAGAACAATTAACCAGTGAAATGGCTTGCCTCCAGAAGATGTGAGAATTTTGTCTGAAATGTATACAGTTTTCTGCTTGAACAGGAAGTTGGACTAAAAGACCTCCAACTCTGTTATTCTGCTATCTTCAAAACCCTAGATTTGGACAACCTGGTATGGGAGTAGAGAGACCCAAGGAGAAGCAGAGGTCTTCTTGAATGGTTTCTTCTCACACAGTGAAATGAAACTAGCAGCTCTGGGAAGGGGAGAATGTCTTTGGACACCATGACTGAGCTTTCTCCAACATTTGCCTTATTGCTTTCTAGCTTTTCAATCTGATTTGGCTATTTGATGTAGCAGCTAAATTGAAAATCGATGTCCAGAGGCAGTATAAAGCAGACACAGAGACAAAAAGATAAAGAGTAAAAAGTGACAGATCTGGCATCTTCAGGGATGCTACTGGCAATTATTTAAAAAAATGAATTGGAGAGAAGAAAAATTGTCTCAAGTTAGAAGATTTGTACTGCTAGGATTAAGAAAACATGGTTTGGGGTTATATAATGCAATAGCCACATCATGTTAGAGTCCCTGTCATTTAATTGTCACAATGAAACCCTACAGATGTAGAAGTGATCCTGGGCTTAGCATTCATTAACTTTCCAATTGGTTGTTACCACCATTTTATAGGCAGAAGCTGTAACTGCATACTGAAGGGGAAAAAATTAAAAGAGAGGCACATGCAAGCTGCAAGCCATGTGCTTCAATTTTAAGACCAGTTCTTTTTTACATAGGAATGACAGAGGTTATTCAATGATGAAGATATTGCATTCCAACAATTCCAAATTGCTAAGCCCTCTTTACAGCCTGATTTTCTGTGTTGAACTCTGCAGTTGTATTTGAACTCTTTGAATTTTTTTCCAATCTTCCTTCATCAACCCCAAAAATAACTTCCTTTTTGAGAATAATATGCACTTGTCCAAAGTCATCTGAGGAAATGATATTGTTTACTTCAACTTGCTAGCTTTAATGAACCCAGAATATACTTTTTCATAAATATGTTTGAAACTTCTTTAATCCTGTTTTTCTTGTTATTTTCTTTTATTTAAAATAATAGTTAACAAACTAGAGAAAAGAGAAAAGCAAAAAAAGAAAAAGGAAGAAAAAAAATGGAGAAGGGACTTATAAGCTATAAAGTAGACAAGTGTTTACAAAATATATTAGAAACTAAAAAAAAACATTCCCATTATTCTACTAGCAACATTAAATTGGTGCAACATATGAAGATAATGTATCAGTTTGGCACTTTAAACAGCATTATACAACTGAAGCCAACTAAAGTCAGTCAAAAGATGAGAATAGTCAGTCTACCAATAAAATTTAACAAGAATTTCTAACTCATCTAAGACAGTCTGTCTTAATTATATGACTAATCAGACAAAACCTAGTGTTTTAAGAACTTATGCTAAAAGAAAGACAAACCTGAGATGCTAATTAACAGTATCCTCTTGTCTATCAAGGTTATAGTGAACAAGTAGGCAAATTAAGCAAAGCAGAAGTCAGTTAAACAAGGGAAGCAAAGAAAGGTAATAAGATTCTTTCTCTGCTACTGATAAAATAAGATAATGAAGACAGAATGAAGATGCAATGAACAGAAACTCACACAAACATTAATAATCAGCAAATAGTAAATTAATATAAAATGCTATTAAATGTCCGTAGCATTGTATATTTATTTGTAATTCTATTTGCTTAATCTATCTTTAAGCAAAAAGAAAAAGGAATCCTTTTCAACTGTAAATTATTTCAATGTTCCTTTGTTTTGAAAGCTGTTGAATTTTTGCTGATAAACACGGAATAGTTTATATTGCTGCAGACTTTTTTTCTCAAATAATATGTTACCAGCTTGTCTCCAACTTTAATTCAAGGGCTTGGTGTTTCAGCTTTCAGCCCTTAATCAGCCTGAAAAATTAAAGTATTTTGCTAACCAATGTCTGAACTACAAGAGAATGTTCTGTAATATCTGAGGCTGCAATAGTGGAACAGATGTGAGGAATTCATGAAGTTTTAGGTGCCAGAACCCTCAGTTCTTAAGGCCAATGGTGAGGAATCTTGAGGGCTGTTGCCTGTCATGGTTGCTCTGACAATCAGGAATATTTGGTTGTACAGTATTATCTCAGCTATACCATAGGGCAGGGGTTTCCAACCTTGGCAACTTTAAGACTTGTGGACTTCAACTCTGCTGGCTGAGGAACTCTGGGAATTGAAGTCCACAAGTCTTAAAGTTGCTCAGGTTGGAGACCCCTGCTATAGGGCAGAGAGAAATTCTTCAACTTGTTTTCATTTCTACTTGTTTTCATTCATCTGAAGCTTTAGAAATCTTTCTGAGGAGAAAAAGATTTCAGGTGTTCACGGGTGGAGATCTAGAAGATATTTTGTTATGAGATATCCAAGGCTTGTTCTGTCAGGATTAAACTTTTCCAGAAGCATTTTAATTGCTAAAGGGAAGTTCTGCTTTTAATAAATTATTAATGTGAACCAGCCATCACTCACGAGGCCCGGTTCCCATCTCTCCCCACCAGTCAAACCTCCAATCCAGAAAGGTTAGGGACTGCTGCTTTAGAATTAAGAATGAGGCATATATTTTAAATCAGAAGTCCCATACTTTCAAATAGATTCCCAAAATTGTGCAGGTATTTTCATCTGGTCCTTCCTGTCAATAAATTACAACTAAGTTTACTCTTAAAAGTAAATTAGTTAGGAAAAAAATAAATCTAATCTTCATTTCAAGTAAATGCTTAGGGATGTAAAAATATTCAGTTTAAATATTTGATTAATTGCTTTTCCAAATCTGAGGTAGAATGTAGTCTGGATTCCCAGAAGGGAGGGGCTGCATTCCAGATGGCAAAAAGTGATTGAAGCTTAAATAATTTGGTCAGGAGAAAGAGAATTAAGCAGGAGACTCTCTAGAAATTCTCACTATATTATCTATGATAATGCAAATAGTTGCTTTTGTTTGGCAAGATTCTGTCTATAAGTGAGGAAAAATAAAGGAAAAGGGTCAGAAGTATTTCCACTTGTATTTCTTGGTTCTTGTGGCCTGAAAAATATGACATTCTGGGAAGGGGGAAGCCAGCTATCAATTTGGTGGCATAAAAACAGATGTCATTGAATTGATTTGATGATTTTGAATATGGCCAAAACTCACTTTTCTGGATTGAATCAACGATCCAAGTCAGATAAATTATATGAGGTTGAATCAGTTATTCAGTTTGGAAATCCAAATGGTACAGTAGATAACATGCCCAAACTGATTTCACTTCCCAATTGAATCAATCTGACTTCCCGTATCAGATTTATGATTCTACAGATAAAATTGCATCTAAATCCACATTGGTCCCATAGATACTACACAGTTCTTTAAAATGTTTGATTTTATTGGCTGAACAGAAAATCAATTTAAAACTCCATTTACTTTTTGGAGGAATTTAAATTGCCAGGTCAGCTTGACTAATCTCATTAACCTTGAATTCTGTGTCAAAAATGAAAGGACAGCTAGTAATTAAACATCATATAGTAAAGCAAAACTATTGTACTCCATTCTTTATTTCTGGCAATTTTACATCAGATCAAGAGAAATTGAAAGAGATTCTAGCTGTGCCTGATCAAGACAGGTTGGTTTTTAAATACTTCATAATTAAATGCCTTCATTATTCAACTGCCCTGGTTATTGACCATTAAATAACCCAACAGAAACCAATTAAGTTTTAACTGAGATTAATAAACTGGCAAAGGTGATTGATGGTTTTCTCTGTTTACCATTTTGCCACATGAAATTAGTCAGCATGCCACCTGGAATTCCCAAGGTCACAAACAGAATGTGTATCAATGGATAAGGGGGGAAATAGGCTGTAGCCTCTTAGGAGCATCTGATCAAATACCATGGTGTCTTCCAAATGTGTTGCATAGCAGGGGCCATGCTTGCATAGGAATTTGATGCATCGCCATTCACATTTGGAAGGGTCCCAGATTGAGGGAGGGGGAATGATGGAGAATTTTGGGAAATGTAGTCTAACTCACTTTGAGGGTCAAGCATTGAGGAAGTCATATACAAATGGGTCATATCCTGATTGTGTACTTTAAATTTGGATTTACTTTTTTATTTTATCCCGTTCTTTTAATTGTTTATAAGCTACTTGTCTATCAAAATAGACCTTTGTTCACACATGATAAGCAATGATTAGCTCAACTATGGTTTCTTAACTGTGTCTGGGTTTACATGTGCCAGTAAGCCCTAATAACCCACTACAACCCAAAATAAGTTGTATGTGCAACACATTATACCAACCAAGAAAACAACTTTAAGGTGACAGTGGAAGCTGAACTAGTTGCTGTCTCTATGATGAATGTACAGCAGGAAACTTGGTTCACACCCCAATGCATTTTATAGTTGACTTTGATATTTTACAGCTCTAAGCTAAGAAACCCTCCAGCAAAATCATTTGATGGATTGTTTGATTTTGTGCCATAAAGTCAGTATCAACTCTTCGCAACCATCAATATCTGTCCCCAATCTGGTCCTCCATTATAACACTTCAGTCTTAGACTTATGGAGACAGAGAAATAGAACTCTGTTTCCCAACATCTACTATATACCTTCTTTAGTAAATTTCTTTCCATCTTGTAATCCCATACCCTATTACTGCTTTTGATGTAATAAATAATACTTATTGACAGCATTTATTTCTGTATTTGATTACATAGAGGAATACATAAAGATTTAATGGTACAAGGTAACTTATAAATAGGCATAAATAAAGTTGGTTGCATTCTTAGCACATTTTTAATAGAATTCCAACCCCCTTTTCCTTTAATTTCAGGTTCCTTTTCTTTGGCTCCCTCCCCCCCCCCCTTTTTTTTTTTTTTTGGCTTTCTAAACAGCCACTTTTACATCTTAGTCTCTTCAACTCCACAGGCCCCAGTGCTTTAGAAATCCTTCCAGTCTCAAGATTTTCTTGTGATGTAACACAAGGAGAATGGGCTGTTTGGAAAATAAACACAACCCACAGCAGCAGGCTCAGATTTAGCCATGTGCTTTTCAGAAACATGCCTTCTATATTTGTTAACTCTTAAAAATATCGAGTAAATGTTTGCAATACGTTATTTTGATGTCAAATCCTCTGGGTTTTGAGGATAATCTTTATTAGCAAATCATGTTTTAACCAGCATTCTGCATACATAATTTTGCAAAGTGCTAATAACAATAAAGCCTTCTCAAAGGCTTTATTGATGACCAAGATTTTAGGTAGGTAGGTAGGTAGATAGATAGATAGATAGATAGATAGATAGATAGATAGATAGATAGATAGATAGATAGATAGATAGATAGATAGATAGATAGATAGGTAGGTAGGTAGATAGATAGATAGATATTGTGTGTGATTATAAGTACAAGATTTCAAGGATTCCAAAAGCATCTAGTTCTCTTTATCCAAAGGGCTAGAATTATAACTTCATTATCTAACAAGTACTACGTTATATAAGCTTAATTACAATTCTTTAGCAGAAGAATGAAGGAATGGATGGAAAATCTTAAAAACAAGAATCTAGCTGAAAATGCTAATGTTAGCATGTTGGGAAATACAAATGTCTGTTCTTCAGCAGATTCTGAAGGTCTCATGTATATTTTATCTTGTCCTTTGAAATACATTAACATATAAAATTTAAACAGAGGAAAGTGATATTTCAAAACTTTTTGATTTCTGTCTCTATGTAAACCAGGCAAACCTGGTTAATACCATAATCTCTTTTGACTTTTGCTGATATTGAACAAGTCTAAGCTACCAGAAAATCCTGAAATGGATGGATGGATGCATGTATGGAAGGATAGATTATATATAAGAGTCAGTGTCAACTCTTAGTAATCACATAAAGAAACCTTCTTCAGAAGGCTCTATTTAATCCTTCAGGTCTTCTAAAAGTACACCCATCACAACTCTAACTGAGTCCATCCACCTTGCTTCTGGGTATCTTCATCTTCTCTTTCTTTCCAACTTTCCCAGCTTCAAATCCTTCTCCAGAGAGCTAGAGCTTCACATATTATGAAATAGAATAATTTGAGTCTTGAATGAGAATTCTGGGTTGATTTGTTCAAAAAAAAAATTTTTTTTTCCTGTTTTCTTGGCTATCCTTGGTATTCTAAAGACCTTCTCCAGCATGAAAGTTCAGAAAGATCAACACCACTTTTATCCTGCTTCTTTGGAGACTAACTTTCACTCCCACAGGGAAAAACGTTGTCTACGTGATTCTGATCTTTGTAGCAGATGAATATCTTTTCCAAGGCCTGCATTGCTAACTTACAAAGTGCTAGTCTGCAGCACATTTCTGAAGGAAATCCCAAGGCTTTAGGCTAACTTGGGATTTAAAAAGAACATTTGTATGTAGTCACCAGGAGCTGAGCTCATCTTGAAGGAATTTTTAGTGACCAATAGGTTA
This sequence comes from Bungarus multicinctus, assembly GCA_023653725.1. Classification (NCBI taxonomy): domain Eukaryota; kingdom Metazoa; phylum Chordata; class Lepidosauria; order Squamata; family Elapidae; genus Bungarus; species Bungarus multicinctus. The sequence goes on from CM042848.1 coordinate 64,031,427, forward strand.
GCCATATTGCTAAATTACATGACATGTTGTGATAGTTTAAGTACACTCTGAATTATTTTGTCCTTACTACTGCTTTCTTCTTTTCCTCTCCAACTCACACATGTTAAAAAATAAGGAACTGTTGAACTTCAGAATTTGCTTTCAAAAAATATCTCTTATGCTGGCATTTTAACAGTATGTTTCCTGTTATTCCCTGTTTATATTATACAGTATTTCTGTTTTGACTTCTCTGTAAGAGCTCAAGGTCATATATTTGGTTTCCACTTGCTTATGTTTACCCAAAAAATGACTAGAATAAGAACAGGACAAAATATTATGACTAGTGGATTTCCTGTCGGAATAGAGTTTGATTCTATCTGGTAGGAACAAAAGCTCTCAAATACTAAATGTGCTTTAAATGGCTAAATTGTTAAAAAGTGCCACTAGAAAATGCCTGAGTCCGAATTGCTGGAACTGTAAAAAAAGGAGGGAACTTTCTTCCACATGTGGTGGTCTTGTATAGAGGCACAAAAATATTGGCAGAAAATTAGAAAATGGCTGGAGGAAATGACAACAGAACAGATCAAATTTAAACCAGAACTCTTTCTATTAGGGATCTTTAATAAACAGATCTCAAAAAAAGTTAAGTATACAGTAGTACATATTTTGACAGTGGCCAGACTGGCCTATGCATAATGTTGGAAGCAACCTCATATTCCATCAGAGGAAATGATTATTCAAAAGATAGCAATTTGTGCAGAGATGGACAAACTAACTTTGGCATTAAAAGGGAAAGATACATCAATGTACTATGACAGCTGGAACTGCTGGCACGAATGGATAGAACAAAGGTTGATTAAATAATAAAGGGCAAAAGAAGAAGATACGTTGTAATTGTAATAGTGATATATATATATACATATAGTCACATAAGGATCAGTTGTATAGAGGGTATAAAATAAGGTTGAAAATAAGGTCCCACAAACTGTTGAGGTTGAAAGTGTTTTTAATTGTTTTCTGATTTTTCTTTTTCTTTTTATTTTCTGTTTTTTTTTCTTTTTCACATTTATGTACGTGTTGTTTGTCTGTTTTAATTGTAAAATTAATAAAGTTTATTTAAAAAGAAAAAAGAAAAGAAAATGCCTAGGCAGCTTAATGCCCCTGAGATGTTTTAGTCTTCAAATCCAGTTAATCACAAGTATCCTGGTCATTGGCAATGGATTCCATTTATATATGCTTCAGATATGCAGAGCTTGCCAGATTGCTTAACCCTCTTCAGTAAAGGAGAATATTTGAAACTCAGGGTTGAGATGAAGGATCCTTGGTGCTGAGCTTGGTTGTTTTCTTGCAGGTATTTCATTACCCAGACTAGGTAACATCATCAGAGCTAGCAGTTCCATTACCTAGTTTGAACAGTCTGCAAGAAAATAACTCTCTTCAGAAATACAATCTCTAGAATGGGTGTTAAACCTATAATCTGATACCAGAATTGAAATGCAAAAGATAAGTACAAAGCAAGTGGATTTCTGGATTGGATGGTATAAAAACCATTGCAATAAATACAAAATTGATGTTATAAAGTAGATATACTCTATTAGGTTCACACACTGAGTTAAATTTTAGTTTGCTTAACCATAATTAAACCACATGGCCTGGTTCATATAAATCAAGGAGAGAAGTAACCTAAAACTAAGGAGGAAATACGACTTCAGCAACAGAGTGGTCAATGTCTGGAATACTCTACCTGACTCTATGGTTTCTTCCCCAAATCCCAAAAACTTTAACCTTAGACTGTCTATTATTGACCTCACCCCTTTCCTAAGAGGTCTGTAGGGGGCATGCATAAGTACACCAATATGCCTACAGTCCCTGTCCTATTGTTTCTTTTATTTTTCTTATATGTACCCATTCCATGTATTCATAATTATGTATATACTTATACCTATTATCTTGTAAGCGATTGACAAATCAAATAAATAAATAAAAAATAAAATAAAAAATAAATAAAATAAATAAAAGGAGAAATTTCCTGACAGAACATTTAACCAGTGGAACAATTTGCCTCCAGAGGTTGTGAATGCTCCAACACTGGAAGTCTTTAAGAAGAGATTAGATAACCATTTGTCTGAAATGGTAGAGGGTTTCCTGCCTGAGCAAGGGTTTGGACTAGAAGACCTCCAAGGTCCTTTCCAACTCTGTTCTTCCATTCCATTCCATTCCATTCCATTCCATTCTATTCCATTCCATTCCATTCCATTCTATTCTATTCTATTCCATTCCATTCCATTCTCTTCTATTCTATTCCATTCCATTCCATTCCATTCTCTTCTATTCTATTCCATTCCATTCCATTCCATTCTATTCTATTCCATTCCATTCCATTCTATTCTATTCTATTCCATTCCATTCCATTCCATTCCATTCTATTCTCTTCTATTCTTTCTTCTACTCAACTCTATATAGAATCTTAAAGTGTGACAAGTGTTCATATGGCAGACAGTAAGGGAATTTCTCAGTAAAACACGCCTCATTAGCAGAACTGCGAAAAGATATTCACATTTTGTAAAATTATGTATTTCTCATCTTTGGGTAGGAACGATTCGAAGCATTTTTCATTCTACTTTTCAAAAACCTGAATCATGGGAAGAGTTCTTGTAGATGGGTAAGAATTCCCCAACTGGATATACTGAAGGTGCCATGGTGATTGGTACCTTATCACCTTTTTCCCCCTTTTTCTTTTACTGGGGAACCAATGAGGTCTCGCTGTTAGGTTTAAACTAGCATCCCTATCAACTTGTAACATATGGTTTAGTAGCTTACATTCACACAAACTTTAAACTGTTTGGCTTAACATGTTGTGTAAAGCCGTTCTTTTCCTATGTGTAATTTGAACATAGATGCAGTTTGAAGGGGAAATAGCCACAAATTATATGAAAATAATCTGGTGCTTGTGGGTTTTGAATATAATGGTTATAATTACTATTATATAATTGTTATAATCACTATGAATCTCATCACAATAAAGTGAGTCACTCCTTTCATTATTATATTCAATGAAGTAACTCAGGAAGAAAAATCTGGGAGTCACAAGGTTCTAATCAATAGTTCTGTGCTTGCAATATACTAGGAATAAATCCAATTAAGTGTAGGAGATTTTTTTTCTTATTTAATTATGCATAGAATTGCAGACGTACTTTCTTGGCAGTAATAGCATGCACATATTGAATCTAGAATTACTTTAAACTGGGAAAACTATTCATTAAACTATTTGAGAAAAGAATGAGTTAGCATTTAAAAGTGTGAGATATTCTTTCATTCTTTTTCCCCTTCCTCATTCCTTTTCCCCTTTCAGTTAGAATCTGGGTCATAGCCTAATCAAAAGCAAGGTAGAAATAAGTTATTTCCAGCTATCTTCTGATAACTAGATGATTTATTTAGCTAGCTATATAAAGTAGGCCAATCAGGCTTGCTTAAGGCAAAATGTATCCCTTTTGCGATTTCCTAATTGAGTATTTTGACCCTGCTGGTATTCAGCCCTTCTGGGTAGCACAAACTGTCTGCCTTTTATTTAATTGTCCACCCTACAAAAATCTGAAGATTTCCATCTCCAGTTCAGCTCCATTTTTGTTTAAAGGTCTGTTGAGCCATTAGCCACCCCTGCATTTTGAATCTCTTTCCTTTTATAAAATCTTTGCCTTCTCCAATTGAGATATGTTGAACTGAGTTTCCATCATCCCATTAGCATGGCTGGCAATATATCTGTGGAAGGTATGGACATTGTACTGCAACTGGATACCATGGCATGAGAGAAAGTCTTTTTCTCGTGTGTTTTTCTCTTGAAATTCAGTCTTATACTTTGCTGGCCATCATGATAATCTTCACCAATTCTGGTCATTGTCATCATGTTTTAAAGATCTGATGATTCTACCTGAGTGAGTTCCAACTTGGATAAAGAGATTCTGAAAGAAATAAGAAAACTTTTAATTAAGGCAAGGAACATTTGTTAAGATCATCTAGGAAGGATTCCTCAATAAAAGGTGGAAACAAATGTGGAGGTCCCTGCTAAAGTGCCAAATATAAGTGCTTCTCAAAAAAGCAAACAATTTCAGTAAGGTCAGGTTGGTCTCTCCAGGAGAGATTATTACCACTTGAACAATAGCTTGAAGCTAAAGTCCTTGGTATTAAGCAGAAGTTGATTAAAAAGTTACTATGAGATTTCTCTATCCACATAAGAATTGATTATGATTTCCTGCATTTCTCAGGATTCTCTTCCTTCTGGTTCCCTGTATTTTTATGTTGCTGTAATAGAAGATAACATTCAGCTAAATAGTTTACAAACTGATTTCTCCCAGGAGACAGGAAAGCTGAACACAAGCTTTCTTTGCAGAAAGTCTCAAATTTAATTCCTGTCAGCCACAGTTAACATGTTTTTGCTTTTTAAGAATTGTGTTTTAACTCTATATTAACACTTTTTAAATTAGTTTGTTGCCTAAATCAAATGAAAAGGTTGTCCCTACAGTGAGCTTCCATTCATATTCACAAATGGTCCATATTGGCAATTAATTTCATTTTGATATCTATTTCTGTTGTGTTTGAGGTCCACACTATAGACAATTGGAAGAAGTATGAACAACTCTTTGTACTCAATATACAGCTCTTTCAATAGCATTCACTTTCTCCTTTTCCCAACCTGTTCTCTGCTATCTTCTCACTCTGTTTAATGTCAGGGCCAAGTTAGATACAACTGGGTAAGGTGAACCAATGGCTTGATTTCATTTCAATTTGCAATTTCATACGTTCTGTGACAATCAAAGCTCTTGATTTACTGGATGTTCCTTTCCACTTATAACAATGGAAAGGTCTATGCTTTTCATGCAGAATTGAATGAACATGTGTTGTATAAGTATGTTTGCATCTTAGAGATGTAATTTGGGAGCACAAGAGCTTGTCTCTTTACAACTCATGCCTAAGCGGCTTTGTTTCTTAATACTGTTTTTATCAAGCTTAGAGAAGATGGCATACATAGTGATACCAAAGCACACTCCAAAGAGATTTTCAGTGGATTGGATGTTTGAAAGAATTACCACATGGCATTCTGGGAATTGAAGTCCACAGATCTTAAAATTGCCAAGGTTGAGAAACATAGTTTTAAAGCAACTCAGAGTGACTTAGACTGCTTTTGCACCAAGCAATTTATGCCAGGATTTTCAGTCCAGGGAGAAACAAGAGTTGGAGTAGATTAATAATGAACAATAGAGACTCACTTTCTGTTGTAGATGCTCACTTAGCAGAAGTCACCTTGTGGTGGATGAGTAACAATATTGATGCCATCAAGAAATAAAAGAGGGGGAGAGAGTGGACATTTCAAGATTTTTGACTGACTCGTCCGTTTCTGAAATATGAAAATAAAATAGTCTTTTTGCAATCTTCTTATTGTTCGCTGCTTTCTAAGAGCTGTATTCACACTGATAGAAAGATCTGCAGCATTCATTCCGTCAAATCCAGATTTAGCATGCAGCTGCCACTTGGCTAAGTCTAGCTGTGGAAACAGTATTTTTGAATGACTAATAGTATTGGCACTGTGAGAGTGTGCTTGTATCTGTGTGTATCTGTCTCTCTCTGTGTGTGTGTGTTTGTGCATGTTTATTGAGGTACTAGAGCAGTGTTTTTCAACCTTGACAATTTTAAAGTCTGTGGATTTCAACTCCCAGAATTTCTTCTTCAATTCTGGGAGTTGATGTCCACGGATTTTAAAGTTGTCAAGGATGACAGACATGTATAGTAGAGTCTATTGACTGAGCCAAACCTAGATTCCAGGAGTCTTGTTGTCCTTGGACTGTTTCTTTTCAAAAGAAACCTTCTAAGTGCCAGGACTTATAGTACTTTCTCTGCCTAGGACTTTATCTTCATCTTTCCCACTCTCATTCTCAGTGGTTAAGTATGTAACTTAAGGTTAACTGCACCAAACTTGATTGCAACAGAGTGGTCAATGTCTGGAATACTCTACCAGACTCTGTGGTTTCTTCCCCGAACCCCAAAAACTTTAACCTTAGACTGTCTACTATTGACCTCACCTCTTTCCTAAGAGGTCTGTAGGGGGCGTGCATAAGCGCACCAACGTGCCTACCGTCCTATTGTTTCTTTTTATTTGACCGAGGGAAGGATCCTGGCAAAAGGGATCTAATCAAAAGTAGGTAACTTATGGCTGGAACCGGGGTATCTGCAAATTATGGTGAAAAGAAGTGTGGCTATTCTATGAGTGTTATGCTGTAACACATAAAAGCTAGTTGGAGTTTCAACTGCACCATCGCGATCTTGATTTCTTTTTACCATTCTCTTGACTCAGTGTAAATAAAGATAATGAACCTCTGGGACCCACTATATTTTGTACTATATATTTTAGCACATTAAGATTTATCCAAGGTGTAGAAATATGCTACTTTACAGCAGCATACAGCCACGAATAGGAAAAGACTGCAGAACAGTGTGTGAAATGATACAATATATGCAACATAGTTCAAACTGGCTGATAAAGTAAGATTTACAGAGTGGAACTGAGAAACGAGTCAATTCATTAAAAACCGGAATTTGTTGCTAGGCTCTAATGGGCAGTGTTATCTGGAGCAAGTTTGATTTTGGGACTCTTGAGGAAATGGATAAGGGCTTCCAATCGGTAATCTCAGTCATTTGTCTATTAGGTTCAGGTTCTTCTTGCATGATTAAAGCCACCCAGGAAGTGTCCTATGTTGGATCCATACAGTATATTTACTTCTTGGTGTGGGGGATGGTGCTCTCAGTCTTAACTTGCCCCTAGTTAGTCCTAACTTATTCAACCTAACCATCCTGGACAATTTTGGTCCAATTCCCCTTTCTAGAGAAGGTACTGGCAGGGATGGTTGGGCTTCCAAATATCAGTATCATTTCAGGATTCATTTTGGAGAGACCATTGGTTTATTTATTAATTAAATCTGTATGCCATCCATCTCCCTACCAAGTTACTCTGGGCATCTTACAATACCATAAATAACAGATTAAAATAATTACAGGATTAAAGCATTAGAAATTAACAGAATAAGAAAATAATAAAGTTGGAAGGGATCTTGAAGGTCTTCTAGACCAACCCCTACCCACCACAACTTCTGGAGGCAAGCTGTTCCACTGGTTAATTGTTCTCACTGTTAGGAAAATCAAACGTTATCTGATTTTTTATTTATAAACAGATGTTGTGTTAGGAAACTCATCAAATGTTAAGTGTTTAAACATTAAAATGGTTGCATTAATTAATGACCTGTGGCAGAGCTGAGATTAAGTGGTGAGTTCATCTTGATGTTCTTTGATCTCTCAGCCAGTTTCAATATTTTTGATCACAGCAGCCTTTTGGACCAGCTTCAGCAGTTGGGAATGGGAGGCACTATTTTGTGGTAATTATTATCCTCCTTTCCCTGAGGCAAGTTTTAATTGTGGTTGACAGGGGGAGATTTTATACCCATAGCCCAATAGTATGGAGTGTCACATGCTTAAAACTCTTGTTTAACATCTATAGGAAACCACTGGGTGATGTCATCTATAGGTTTGGGGGCAAATCTCATCAGTGTACATTGAGTGTCTTGAACACAACCAATCTGCACAACTTGAAGAAGCAATTCATAAGATTTAACATCATTGTTAGCATGAGGGTTAACATCATTGCCCAGATGATCATTGGTTGCCCTCTCCCCTCTTCGGAAGAGCTTTATAGCTCCCTCTGCCTTAAGAAAGTTCAAAATATTCTTAAAGATCCATCTCATCCTGGGCACTCTTTCTTTTTTTAGAACTATTACCATCTGGCAGATGGTGCAGGATAATAAAAATAAGGACAAATAAGCTGAAAAACAGCTTCTATCCCAGAGGAGTAACTCTATTGAATTCTACTGTATAGTGTAATATTAATGCAGTATCACAAGTTTTCAATTCAATTGTATAGAATGTGAAGGATGTGTATTTGTGTTTTATTTTTTATAATTATAATGTACACTGAAGATGGTATTTAATTTCTCAGTTGAATCATTTCATCAGCCAGTAGTTGTAGCTCAGAAGGTTGACATGACCCTAATTATTCCTGTATGTCTTCCCCAGGAAGCATCGTGTGCCTATGTGCTGATCGTCACAGCGATCTATTGGGTATCTGAAGCAGTGCCCCTTGGAGCAGCAGCCCTCGTTCCTGCTTTCCTCTATCCACTGTTTGGTGTCATGAAGTCCAGTGAGGTCAGAATTGTGTACTTTTCCTTCCTTCGTTCCAGTGGTAACATCAAGGATCCAAGAATCACACTTGACTCTTGGACCACCATGTCATTTTCTTAGCAATTGAAGCTTGCCATGCTTTCCTTTGGGATGTTTTTTCAACTTCCTAGTTTGCTCCCAGTCATTTCTCCCATTTAACTGTAAACCAGGTCTGACCCTGCTTAGCTTTTTGGAATCAGCAACAGTTGGTTAAGTTAATTCACTCCAGTAGATACATCCTTTCATGAATTTATAGTTCATGATTGGTGGCCAACTTTGAACTTTAAAAATACATAACCAACTTACTATCTGCTGCGATACCCTTATTTCAATCTTTTTTAAAACACAGGCAATGTTTCTTAAGGTTTGTTTGCTATAAAATGCAACAAAGAATACTTTAACCTGTACTGTTTAGGGGCAAGCTCTTTATTCCATTTTATTCTGTTAGTCTTTAGAACTTACAGGTATCTAATTTAATAGAGAACTCACTGACACATCTATTTGTGAAAACTTTGAAGTGGGGCTATTTGCATTTCAGCCCTCATAATTTTGGATAATGTCATGCAGATTTCATGTTTTAAAAATAAATCATATCTGCCTATGTGGCAAATAAATGTTCATTGCACAATTAATAACTAGCTCATTTTAATACTCCTAAACATGACCATTGCAGAATCTCAAAGCAGTGACATGACCATGTGAATCCATTGCAAACATGTCCTTCTATGTCCATGAATACTTGCAGAGTGGAAAAAGACTCACCTTATAAACACTGGATCTCCTGCAATGGGAGATGTATATTAAATCCATGTCTGCCATACTGTGTTCAACCCCCCAGGTTTACCTGATAAACTTGCATTATTCTCAAGTGCAATTATTGGCACACTTATATGGTTTAAGTTAGCATCCTGTTGATACAAAGAAAGCAGTGACAGACAGAATAATGAATAATCAGAGAGCCATGTCTTCTGTCTCTCCAAAAATATCACAATTCTAGATGTTGAGTTGGAATGCCACATACTGTTTTAGGAATGCAGAGTTCCTAAGTTATACATTTTACTGAATTCCATAGGAACTGCCTAGTTCATATTTTATCAGGAAAGCTTACAATCTAAATTATATGACCTAAAAGGGGGGAAAAAGAACAAGCGAAGGCATCAATTTTCAAAGTAAAATGGCAGTTAAATGTCTGTGGAGAGTCTCAATCATCCAGGTCATAGTTATCTCAAATATGCTTTTTTCTTCAAAAGGCAGACAAACAGGTTTTTCCTTGAAAAAGAAGAAAATGTTTCAATTCTCATCCAAGAAGCTTCATCAGTTCTGATAGTGGGGAGGATGGAAGGATAGGTACTGACAGTTGAGACTGGATGGTGGAGAGATGGAAAGGTGGGTTCTGATGGGATAGCAGGGTATGGGGGGTATGGAAGGGTTGTATTTCATTGTAGTCAAGACTTGTTTCATTGTAGTCAAGACTTTCTAGGACTTGTTTATCTATGACCTCAGGGTTACCTGAATCAGGGTGTAACTGGTTGTGGAATCTTCCTGGATGTCACAGCTCCAACAAATCCACCCCCAATCAAATCAAAAGTCTCTAGCCACCTCTCAGAGAAAAGAAAATTAATTTATTAGAAGTGGCCATGTTGGCGTTTAGCTGGGTGCAGCTGATACTAAATTATATCATACATTCCCCCCTTGACCCTGGTCTTCCCCCCACCCGCTGGAAGTGACTTCTCCAATAGGACAGATCCATCTCCAAGAGTCATCCATCATGCTCTCCAATAACCTTCTTATGCTCTGACAACTTTGGGCTGCTGGGGTGACTATCTAGGCATTTAAGGAATGCCTTGTTTTCCCCCACTCTCTTTTTCTGGCAGCTAAAAAGACCAAAGTAATATATTTTTAGTTGACACTGGCACTGCTGCTATATTATAAACTGGAGACAGGTGGTGTCTTATTCTTGGGTCAGAAGTGAATCCTTCTTGGATGAGAAGTAAAACATTTTCTTCTTCTTCCTCAAGGAAAAACAACAACAGTCAAGTTGTCTTTTGTAGAAAAAAAAGCACCTTTAAAATGATGGTTCTTATACCATGACCAGCTGGATACTATTGAGCAAACAGCCTGACAGGAGAAAGAGAAAATACTGTTGAGAAAGCAGCTTGACAATTGATAGCAGGCTGATAGAATAACACCTCTTTCAAATTCCCTCAATATGAATGGCTGCAGTAGAAATAGTTCACCCATTACCAGCAATGGTGTAAGAAGTACTGCCTTATGACACCTCCAACATTGCTTCTCGTATATCTTGGAATGAAATATAGGCATTGCTTTAGGGAGTAGGGAAATCATCTAAAGTGATATAGGAACTGTCACATTATAGTACCGCAGCTCCTCATGTCACTGCTGGTGAAATATAAATTAGCCCTTAGCCTGAGTATATATTTATCTTTGTACTAACTCTTCCCAAAACAAATTAGTAACATCAGAATGTCCCTGGTTTAGCAGAACAGAGTTAAGTTACTCTGGCACATTTATTTATGCAATTATTTATAGACTGCCCACTTTAACAAAGGACTCCAGGCAGTTCATAATCAAGGCCAGGTAAAAACAACAATCTACCTAACCTCATCTAGCTAACCCTGCAGCCTGCAAAACAAATCTTCAGATCTTCTTAGAAACCATACTGTAATTTTTCTCCACAGTAGAGCAAACCTGCTGGTACTTCCTCCTCAGGGTCTTTTGGCTTTTAAGAATATGAGCCTTTGTTTTAGCCACCCTGCAAGTGGGTGAAAGGGATAAAATGGAATAAGCAAGGTTTTGTGTTGTTAAAGGATTCTTTTCGATTCTTAAATTGAATTCTTCCACTTAAAAAAAATCTGCATGGATTACCGTGAAGTGCAGGGCAAGAGCTGGGACTTAGGCACTTTGGAAACATCCATTGGGGGTTATTTAGTAAATAGGGAGACTTGCCTATTTATTTTAAGACTGGAATCTTGCTAGAACCTCCAAGGAGAACCCAAGACAAGATAAAACAATTAAAAATGCTAAACTTAGGTATCAGATTTAAAAACCATTTTCCCTTAAAAGCTTTCAAAATAAAATAAATATTTCAAAATCTGGTATTAATGTTAGTAAAACCTATAACAGGATTGGGCCTATGAATAAAGGGAATTTCATAGTGGATGGATGTACTAGTTGTTTCAAAACAAGATGGGTGACAGATAGATAGATAGATAGATAGATAGATAGATAGATAGATAGATAGATAGATAGATAGATAGATAGATAGATAGATAGGCAGGCAGGCAGACAGACAGACAGACACAGACACACACACAAACACACAGAGAGAGGGAGAGAGAGAAAGAGAAGGATCTATTCCATGCCCTGTACATCAACTTCAGCCAAATATTATTTTATATCAGTTTCTGGGAATCTTTTTTTATTGGAGAAGACCAATGGTGTTTTTTTTTTAATTTGAAAAGACCAAATTGCTTGGTGTCATTTCCTTAACGTCACTGATCTTCTTCATAATACGGTTTCAGGAGCAAACCTCTGGTGCTCACAGATGTAGTTAGAAGTGAGGATTAAATGTTGTTCCCCAGGAATGCATCAAAATTTAGAAATTACATGGTGACTAAGTAATATGTACCTCATTTCCTCTGTCTACCCATTGACTTCAATTGTCCATAGGTTGCTGCTGAGTATGTCAAGAACACCACCTTGCTTCTCATTGGGGTTATCTGTGTGGCAGCTTCTGTTGAAAAGTGGAATTTGCACAAACGGATTGCCTTGCGCATGGTTATGATGGCTGGAGCAAAACCAGGCATGTGAGTGAATCACTTTTCTCTGATGATGGCCTTTAGCCAGTCAGTGGTTTGCAACAAGAGAACAACCAACTGATAAAGTGCACAATAAACATTTGATAAATGCATCATAAAGACATTTTAAAGATACAGGTAGTCCTCGACTTATGGCCACAATTGAGCCCAAAATTTCTCTTGCCAGGTGAGACATTTGTTAAGTGAGTTTCGGCCCACTTGATCATGTGAACATGGGGATGCTAAAATGACTTTTTCAGTGCTGTTGTAACTTTGAACGGCCACTAAATGAACTGTTGTAAGTCGAGGACTATCTGTATAAAAAAGTACAGTAAAATAAGTTTAGAAATCATTCTCATCTTATTTCTCTTTCTGCCTTAATGTCTTGTCTGTTTATTCTGATGCTTTTGTTTTACCATTGCAGAGACTACCAAAGTTTGTTGATTTTATTATAAGTAATGTACATATGAAAATCCCCTTCATCTTCAGCACATTATTTAGACAATACAAAGGGAATCTTCATTGTGGCATCTTTTTGAATAGCAAGAAGTAGAAAATTTATTGATTTAACGAAGAAGTCAAATTATAAAGATGCTACAAGAATCTAAAGAAAATGGAGGATTCGGATTACCAGATTGGTCTTGATATTATCAAGCATGTGCAATATCATGATTCAAAGAATGGATAACTCTCAGACATGAGAGATATTATATCTAGAAGGACATGATTTACAATTAGGATGGCATGCTTTCCTTTGGTATGAGAAAAATAAAATTCATAGATACTTTCAAAATCACTATATAAGAAATTCACTGATATTGATATAGGAAAAGATAAAACCTGAAATGCAATTGAAAACACCTGACTGGCTATCCACAATGGAAGCCTTTACATACCCAAATCGGGTGAAGCTAAAACAACTGTGACATATAAAATTATTAAAGATGTGGACAATTTTTTAACGGCCTCCCAATTGATTCTTCTGCCTTGAACTCTAGGCTGCTTCTTTGCTTTATGTGTTGCACCACTACCTTATCCATGTGGCTTTCCAACACATCCACCACAGCTATGGTGATGCCCATTGTAGAGGCAGTTCTTCAGGAGCTTGTGAAGTCTGAGGAAGATCATGAGATGAATGGCACTGCAGAAAGCACCATCCGGGAAGAGAAAGAGACAATAAGTATGTGATCATCCTCATTCCTTTTTTAATGCTTTTTAGAGAGAGATGAGCATAGTCCAAGTTGCTATGGCAAATTGTACCTACACATGCCTTCACCTAAAAACCTGAAAGGGAGTTTTCTTAGAATCATAGGGATAGAAGGGAATTAGAGGTCTTCTCGTCCAGTCCTCTGTTCATGGCAGGAGCCTTATAGCATGCCAAAAGTCAAAAGGTTGTCAAGTCTATTCTTGGAAAATGTCCAGTTGTGAAGGTGGCTTGAATTTGATCTAGAGCAGGGATCTCCAACCTTAGCAACTTTAAGACTTGTGGACTTCAACTCCCAGAATTGAAGTCCATAAATCTTAAAGTTGCCAAAGTTGGAGACCCCTGATCTAGAGGCCTAGCAAACCGAATGTGCAAAGACCTGGAATCGCATTCCAAGAAAGGCAAGCTCAGCTTCTCTTTGGCTTTCCAGCAGAAAACATGGAAATTGGCCAGAGTAAATAATGTAGTCAACCTACATGCCCAATTTTAATTCCCAGCTGAATACATAAACAGGATTAAACTGGCTGGAAGAGGTTGTTTCGTCCAGTCCTGGCTTTCCAAATAAGAGGAAGCAAATCGGATAAATGAAGCATATCTGATGAGCAGCTGATTTCAGTTGTTTCACAAATTAGTAACAGATTGGAAGAAAACAAATCGATGCTCCAGAATTACAAAGATCTTTCATGATCCTCCTTAATTATCATAGAAGACAAGGTTATCAATAGCTTATTAGTAGCTTTAATCAACTTGTGGAGATCAGTGGACACATTTAGAATTTTGGAAGTATATTATAGGTCCTCTCTAAAAGTTATTTTCAACCATCATTTTATTTTTTTGAGAATATGTCTGAGATCCATGTGGGGACCAGAGGCTTTGTGGGATAATTTGGCAATGTTTGAGACTAACCCTAATCCTGCCTCCTTTTCTTGTCTTTTTTATTTTAGGTCTCGGTGACAAACATGGCCAAGGCTCCCTGGAGCTCATTTTCATCAACGAGGAGTAAGAATGAAGCCTGTCCAGCTCTAATGGACATTTGAACCCTTTCAGGTCACAATGAGATAACATACCAGGAGCAGAAAATGAGATATTATATCAAGAGAGATTTAGAGATTGAACAGGTTTAAGAGAGGAAAGAATTGCATGTGTTGTTTTAATGTTTATCGAAGGAAGGGGGGGGAGGGAGGGAGGGGAAGGGAGGGAGGGAGGGAGGGGAAGGAAGGGGAAGGAAGGAAGTGGAAGGAAGGTAGGAAAGAAGGAAGGAACAAAGGAAGGCGAAGGAAAAAAGAAAGAAAGAAAGAAAGAAAGAAAGAAAGAAAGAAAGAAAGAAAGAAAGAAAGAAAGAAAGAAAGAAAGAAAGAAAGAAAGAAAGAAAGAAAGAAAGAAAGAAAGGAAGGAAGGAAGGAAGGAAGGAAGGAAGGAAGGAAGGAAGGAAGGAAGGAAGGAAGGAAGGAAGGAAGGGTCTCTAAAGGATAAGGATAAAGTCAGGCATACTTTTTGATACATTGCATATACTTAATTTTTAATCAATTTAATATTCAGATACTTCTTCCCCCCAGTTTTCACTAGAATTATCACCAATGAAAAAGAGAATCAACTTAATAATTCCCCACCCCAAATTATCCCATCTTTCTTTTCCCCTAGCATGCTTCCATCATATTGAATACTTCTGCATATCTCAGAACTAAACCTAGAACTACATTGGGATGCAAATCTCCAATGACCTCTCTATAAAATGAAAAATGTCTTTACAAAGAGATTTCCTTAAAGCCCCAGTATTCTCTTCCAGCACTGCAGTGATGTGAGAAGTAACAGCTGCTTATTGGACAGGTGCAAACAGCACAGCTATTCTCCAAGCCAATCATCCATATTTTTTTTTTTTGTTAGTTGGAGAAAACAAGGACGAGAAGAAGCTGTAAACAAAACTGCTCAGCTCTCACCTTTTGTTCTCCCAGGCAGGCATACAAAATATCTGTTTGACTTTCTTACATCACTTGCATGAATTTGAGCCTCAGTCTATCATTTGTTGCAGGAGTGCTGGGATAACAGAATTGGATACAGAGCACCATGATTTCCTGGGAGTATATGCTATGGCACACCTATGATTCATTATTAATGTTTGTCCTTTTTTTATTCCCCCTTGTTATCTGTAGTGCTACAACTGCTGACTTCAGCTCTCTGATGCAGTCCAAGGTATTTTTAGAGCATGAATTTGTGCTTCAGTAATTCTCTACATCGGGGTGTCAAACTCACACTCTCATGACAGCGTCACATGACATATTGGGACTTTTTTCCCCTTAGCTAAACTGAGCGTGGCCAGTGCATGGTGCAACCAGCCCGCGGGCGGGGAGTTTGACAGCCCTGTTCTACATCTTTCATAAGGACTATCCAAGGGTAGTAAAACAATGGTGGAACAATCAACTCCCCTTTTGCTGTATGCAAGCCACATTGTGGGTTTTGTAAGTACAGATAAAAACACAATCTCATAGAATGGAACCATATCAGATACAGATGTTATAAAATAATCCAGGAAGCCCATAGTATGTTTTCTAACATCTCTAATTTGTCTTTATTCTGGAGAAGTGGGCATATTTTTCCCCCTTTGAAAAATCACTGAATAACAGCCATTCTCCATTTTTATTTCCTATGCATCCTACAAAATGAGGATACTCTGAGCTTTCTTGTAACTCAAAATAGTTCTAGAGGTTGCTTCCTTGGTTAATAACAAGTCCCTATTTCATTAAAATAACCTAGATAATAATATTGGTCTGACCCCAGTTTGACAATTGTGTTCAGTTCTGGATGCTAAATTTTAAAAAGGATCCAGACAAGCTGGAAAAGGTTCATTGAAGAGTGGGGAGGAGAATTGGAGGACTAGAGACCAAGTTCCATGGCAACTGATTGGAAGGCACAGGAATGTTTCACCTTGAAAAGAGACAACCAAAAAGGAGTACAGTAGAGTCTTGAAAATTAGGTCTTCACCTGAATAAACACTGACATCTTTTTTTTTTATGATCTATGAATACAGGGCATGAATTTAAGATTTCATATGTATGCTAGAAAAATATTCTCACAATAACAGCAACTTGATCATTATCCAAAGAAATACAAAATTGTGTTCAGACACAGACTTCATCGTAATCTGTTGAGGAGGACAATGTAAGATAAGAGTTTAATGACCATGGTCTATAGACCACAGGTCTTCATATCCAGATGTCCTGACAGAAGCCCAGATGTAAACCCAGTTAGTCCCTGATCAGTGGTCTTCATAGCAGGCCACTTTGCCTCTGAAGATGCCAGTACAGTTGCCACATCAGGAAATGCACCCTGGACACAACAGTCACTAAACCCCGATGCCCAATACTATCCAACAGTTACCAGCCATGAAAGCCTACACTAGTATAACCTGTTGAAGAGTTTTTGATTTGCGTTACTCAACGAGAGTTAGATTCAGAAACCTAAAGGGCCCTTTCCATATTCTATGCTAATGTAAGCTTAAATTGCATTAATCAACTTAGTATCTATATCTACAATGCTGATTTGGTTTCATTTTAGAGTTGTATTCAGTTCTAGGATTACCTATTTAGGACACTGGCTTTCATATTCTCTAAGTTATTCAGGCTCTATCTCCACTAATTTTCCGCTTCCATGAAAATGGCTTGATAATATTGGATTTGTAATTCATAATGTTTCGGTTCTTAGAATCCTTTTTCCATGTCTCAGCTATATTATTGTTTGGGATGAAGCTGAATCCTCCTCTCCATCCTTGAGGTTTTATACATGGGTGTGTAGAGATTCTCAGTCATCCAGGTCATGGTTGTCTCAAAGGTGCTAAATTCAGGAGGCAACTGGACTGTCTCACTTGTTTATTAAACATGGATGGTTATCATTAATCTGACTGAGTCTTTCAATAGGATATCCACAATGTAATAATTCATGTTGCTAGATGGACTGTTTTTTCCGTGGGCACTGACTGTTCTTTGACTATTGGATCGATGGGATAGAATTCTGTAGTTGCAGATGTATTTAAAGTCATCTAAATCCTGTGATTCTCTGGAGAAGCAGATGAAAGTGAATCTTTGTTAAAGCTTTTTATTAGCAAATGCTAATAAAGAGGATGTAGTTGGAGGAGATTCCATCTAGCTATTTTTGAGTTGGTGGTTAGTACATGAGGTTGGTCCATGTTGCCTGGGAGAGGTCTACATAGTTGCTAATAGCTGAAGCAAGAGATTGCAACGCCATGAAGTAGGCAGTTCACCAACTTTAAGAGATAACTCTTCAGATTTATAGGCAAAAGTTTCAGGATCATGTCACCAATACAAAGCACAAACCTGTTACAACTAATAGTCTTCAAGATGTTTACATATTTGTTTCAGGATACAGGAGCATTCCAGAAACTGGACAGGAAGTTTTAAGACTAGCTGAGAGTTATGAAGCAGCCCAAAAGGCAGAGAAGGCTTCCCATTGATGAAATTCTATTTGTTAGTGATACATTTAACTCTGCCATAGTTCCACTTTGGGCTCTGGGTTTGGGGTTTATACTCCCCTTAAAGGAGCATGTTCTCACTTTGGGGATCCCCCTAGACTCGTCATTTTTGCTAGAACAACAGATAGAAATTGTGATTTACTTTGGCTGGTATAACAATTACAAGCCTGTCAGAATTATAAAGTCCTCATAATAATGATTCGTGTCCTCAACACCTCACACCTAGACAACTGCAGCTCATTTTACATGGAGATATTTTTGAAGGTCACCTGGAAGCTTCAGTTGTTTAAATTAGTCACCTACTACTCAGTGACAGTAGATTTAAACACCAGTATATGATCACTGCACTGGCTGCCAATTTCAGTTCCTATATCTTGTTGCCAAACAATTTAACATATGGAAATATTCCTAGAAAAACTTATTTTGGAGTAGGGAGAGTGATTGAAGAAGATAAAAAGTGATGATTTCTAATAAAATATTTCTGGTCCCTCAGAACATGAATGGGGTACACATGATAGCCAACACGATTGGAACAATGAATTCCAGGACAAATGGGCAACATCTACCCCAGGTGAGGACATTATTTTGTTGGAGACAAACATTAAGTCATTTACTCTTCACCCAATAAGATTTAGTTTCAGAAATTAGCTAGTCACACTGTAGCTTATTTTTGGTATGCTATGACTCCAGCTAGCTAAAAATGGAATTAAATTTGCCCTGCTTCAGAAAAAGGATCAGATTCAGCCATGCTACAATTCATGGTTAACCACAATAATTTCCTATGTATGCTAAGACAATCATCTCCAGATGTTAATTCTTATAGCAAACTAGATTTCTTGTTTTAGTGCAGTTGGCTATTGTGCTGTCTATTGACTAAGCAGTGTAGCTCTAGATCAACTGTCTTATAAACATGTTTTTAAAGTTTCTAATCAGAGCGTACTGTATTCAATGAGCTGTTAGCCAGTTTTCAAGGAAGGAACAAGATGTAGTTTCAGCTTTCAACTTTGTATTTAAAGATTTTTTTTCATAAACAAGGAGGAAAACAATCCTTTCCTTTCATAGAAGAACAGCAATCATATATATCTATTCATCTCTTCTGTCTCTCTATCAGATATGTTGCTTGTCTCTCTGTTAAATATGTAATAATACAAAACCAAGAAAGAAACAGCATTCACTGAATTTTTAAAAATCAACTTGAACAACAAAATAGCATAAACATTAAAAGTTCAAGCAGGACACACTGAAGTAGTAAATACAAGTGAAGACAACTGACAGTTTATAGGATATTCAATTTCCTGCTCATAGGTAGAATCCATGTCTGTATGCTTGTGGCCTTCCAGAGGTTGATAAGCTAAACTCCCAGCATCTCTCTTAATTGATCATGCTCTGGTAGACTTTGGGGATTTATAGTTTATCAATACTTAGTGGGCTATAAATTCCACATTCCTTTTTGAAGAAATGTTCAAGTGGGTTCCATTGAGTAGTTGCTAAGGTTTCTGGAAGCCTTGGAAACTAGACTGGAAGCTTTGGAAACCAGACTGGAGGATCCAGGCTTGTGATGGTGAGTTGTCTCCAGTTGGCTGGGGCTAGGTGTCCCATGGCAAGGTGAAAACAGGGAGGTGCTGGCAGAGAATTATCCCATTCTGAAGTCAAGACCTATCTAATCCAGTATTCTGACATGGTAGCCAATCTGATGTATATTATTTGTCCTCTGAGAGCACAGTATGAATGAGCACCTGAAGTTTTCCTTCAATTTAGTCTCACAATAACCAATCTGTGAGGTAGTTGGACATGATGTTTGTTCACAATGTCACCCTGGATTGCACAATTGAGGAACAACTTGAATTAGGCTATCCCTTTTTCTAAATACAAGAAGATTGTACATCAGTCTTATACCATTTTTTCCTGACAATTAGTAAATAAATCTTTTAAATTTGTTTTACAATCTGTTTTTATTGATGAATATTATTGCAGTTGTGTGATTTTAGTTTGAAATATTTTTATGATAATTTGTTCCAACTTGGCCTCCAGCAAATTTTCTGGGGCTTCAGCTATCAGAATTCTGAGGCAGCAAGAGCAACATTTCTAGGCTGACCAGGAATTCTGAGAATTGCAATCTCAACATTTCTTCATGACCCTGAGTTGGAGAATGTTGGTCTAGAAGAATGAAGATTTGTTTCTTCATTTTTAAAGCAAACAAATGGACAGACACAAATGATATTTTTTTCCCCAGGCTCAAATCCTTGTTCTGCCATCCCAACCTCAAAATTTGGACCAACATAGCAAACAGCAATATCCATCTAAGCATGATCATATGATCTGCAAATGCCTCTCACTGAGCATTTCCTATGCAGCAACTATTGGTGGACTCACAACCATCATCGGTACTTCCACCAACCTCATCTTCCTAGAATACTTCAACAAGTAAGTATTAATAAACTCTGACTGAAACTGATGTGAAAAGATATGTGTTTATCCTGATCCCAGGCATAATTTTTTTCTTATCCATTAGTTTCACAAGATATTTACTATAAATTAAGGAAACAGGCAGGCATGATGTTTTTCTCACAGTGGCTAAAGTGATTTCATTCACATAATGATCTGGAAATTACATCTAAAAGGAGAATTTGAGGAAACAGGTGTGTTTAGTCTCAAGAAGAGAAAATTGAAGAGGGATATATTCACCCTTGAAAGAATCATCATTTAACAACCCCATAATCCCTTGCAGGGTGGAGCTTGGGCAACTGAATGGAGCTAGCAGGCTGTTTTACTGGCTGAATGCCTTTCCTGTTGCCAATGTGGAGTTTTGTCCCGCAGATATATTCTCAGTGTGCCCAGAGGGAAAAATATCTGACTCTACCTAGGATCAAACTCACAGCCTTCTGATTGTGAGGCGAGAGCTCCACCTCTAGGCACCACTCAATTCACACTAGAAAGAATGCTGCATAGAAAAAGGCTGCGATTTCTTTTTCTCGGTGTGTATTATCTTAAAGTACAGGAGACAAAACAATACCTGTAAATTACAAAATGGCATATTCCATCTGAATGATAGGGAAAACATCCGAAAGATAATAGTCTGGCAGTGGAACCAATGATGAGCAAATTGGGCAAGCTCTGTGTTGCTGGATATGTTCAGAGAGAGATTAGCAGTTGTTGATTGCCAATGCTTTAATCTGGAAACTTGCATTGAGGGAAAAATTGAATTCAATACAATTCCTTCCAATTCTTTTCTGCAAATGGTGAGAAAGTACCAAATGAAGTTCATCTACATAGAAAAGTTCACATCTAAGACTATGAGTTTAATGGAAGATAAGAGAGTACTTGAGGAGCCAAGAAACCTGTGAAATAAATATTTGGGTTCTATTCTTATTCTGTTTTATATTCTTCCCTACTTTAAAAGAGTTCTAAGTAGTATTGTCATGAGTGTAGCATTCCAAATCTAGATGTATGCATTACTGTTCATAAACTATGATCACCTCAGAGCTGTGAGCAATCATATTCTCAAAAAGGCCCGAAGCTGTATAAGCCTTTGATTAGACAGCTCACAGTGGTATAGAATGGATATATCTGACAAATGGGTTCTTGGTGTTCTCTGAGCTTGGTTCTTTTCCTCAGTGAATGAGAGATACATTTTCTGATTGTCCTGCAGTCTTGGTTGCAATATAGCAATAGCATTTAGACTTATATACTGCTTCACAATGCTTTATAGTCCTCTCTAAGTCAGCAGTCACCAACCGGTGGGCCGTGAGAAAATTTTGTTGGGCCGCAGAGTAATCTCACCCCTGGAGCACCCCCATAAAGCAATTAATCCAGGCTGTGCAGAAACACAAGGCTGCACCGCCCACATGGCCCATGGGAACCCCCCGCGCCCACTCCTTACCCAGCAAATTTGTCTGCGAAATTGCTATTTTTCCTTTTTCCGGGAGATTTAGATGAGCTAGGAAGCAGGAAATGTTTGGATTTCTTGCTTTCTAGCTACTCTTTAGACCTTTGGCTCTGCTTTTAAGCACAGCCGAACCTCCCTTAGGACTGAAGGTTCTAAATTTGAGAGACTGAGCTAGTCGATGGCAGATAGATAGATCACTGAATAATTCTGTGAGCAACTCAATCTGCCTGCCTGCTTTGCCTGATTTTGGGTAAAAGTTGCTCTTTTTTTAAATAAAAAATTCAATATTTACATACATGGTGTGTTGTGAGTTAATTTTGTGAGTTTGCTTACTAGCAAATTTTATGTGACACACTGAGCTAGCCAATGGCAGATAGATAGATTTCTGAATGAATCTGTGATTCTGTGAGCAACTCAATTTGCCTGCCTGCTTTGTCTGATTTTGGATAAAAGTTGCTCTTTTTTAAATAAAAAATTCAATATTTATATAAATATTTATAATATTTACATACAAGCCATGCCCAGCCAGTCACATGACCACCAAGCCATACCCATAAATTAGGCTATGCCCACAGAACCGGTTAGTGGTCCCTGGGATTTAAAATTATGAGTTTAGTGGTCCCTGAGTTCCAAAAGGTTGGTGACCCCTGCTCTAAATGATTTACAGAGTCAGCCTATTGTCTCCAACAATCTGGATCCTCATTTTACTGACCTTGGAAGGATGGAAGGCTGAGTCAATCTTGAGCCTGGTGAGATTTGAACTGCCAAATTGTAAGCAGTCAGCAGACATAGCCTGCAGTACTGCATTCTAACCACTGTGCCACTTCAGCTCTTTCTTTTAGAATTTCTTTCTTGATCTTGATTATAGTATAGTTTCTTTCTTGATTATACCAATGAGAGTATATCTACAGAATAGTATTGCAGAATATAGAATAACACAGTTGGAAGAGAACTTAGAGATCTTCTAGCCAATCCTCTGCTCAAGGAGACTCTATACCATTCTGGACAAATGGCTGTCCAATCTCCACTTTCTTGATTACACTAAAGAGGGTATATCTACTTTTTTTAAATTCATGTACTTATAAACTCTAACAGTGAAACTAGTGAATGTGGGAATTAGCTGTTTCTTATTTCTATTTGTTTATGGTGAAAGGATAACCTTGAGAGAGAGATTATCAAGAATGGGGAATACAGGAAAGTATTTAACAATAAACCTATTTCTCTCCTTATTTTTCTCTTAAGCCCACACACATACACAACTGACAATTAAAATCGACATTCATCCAAAAGTGCTAATTGCCAACAGGAACTTTCCTCCTATAGTAAATGTGATAGTGGTATTGCAAAACAAATCGCATGATTTTTTTTTTAAACCCTGGTCACTTTCTACCAGTATTGCAAATTTTATCTAACATACAGCAGGACAATACGGGAGATGACCTGATGCATAATATTTGCCCCATCCCACAGAAATAGCTCCATTTCTAACTTTCCAACATGAAGTGAGACCTCAGAGTGATTTCTAAGCATAATTGCTGGTCAACTTTTGAGTTCTTCCTAGCTTCAAGAACTTTATCTGATAATGGGAGAGTATCTAAACAGGATCAGCCAACCAAACACATCTGGAAAACACATTCTCCAATCAGCCTATTTAGCTATAAAGTTCAAGTGGGGAAAGTTCAAGTTATCAGTCATTTAACTGTTTGTGTCAGGAAAGATATTTTTTATTTATTTTTTATTTATTTTATTTTGTCAAGCAATTGTTAGATAACAGGTATAAGTATAAACATGGTTATGAATACATGAAATGGATATGAATAAGAAAAAAAAGAAACAATAGGACAAGGACGGTAGGCACATTGGTGCGCTTATGCTTCTTCTAAATATATGCTTCTTCTAAAGCTACTAGATGTTACATTTCATAACCATTTCATCAGTATTGCAATAAATTAATGCTACTCAGATAAGATTTAGCTGGAATAGGTAACTTTCAAATCCATGTAGCTGGAAGGATATAACAGGCACGCTGAAAAGGTACAGTCTTGCAACCCTGCAGGACTTCATCAAAAAGTCTCCCCTAGTAGCTAAGTGGATGATTACAACAGAGAGAAGGCATTTCCTGGTGTTTGCATACTTAGTTGTTAATTTGACCACTAAGATTTTCTCCTTTTCAATTAATTCAACCTTTTTCTATCTTATCTTTTTTTCTCCTGTTTGATCTTCTTCCCTTGGACTGATGAAACAAGTTTAAAATAGTGTAATTGAATTGCTGTAAAAATTATATGTTCTTCCACACCAAGGTAGAATAAGAGTGGTAGTGAATTGGGGATGCTCAAGGAAGCTTTAAATAAATTGTGAACACATTTCTTTTAACTTCTTTACAGCCATTACCCAAATTCAGATGTGGTGAATTTTGGAACCTGGTTCTTATTCAGTTTACCTATCTCGCTCATTATGCTGGTGTTAACCTGGTTCTGGATGCATTGGCTTTTCCTTGGTTGCAAGTAAGAGAAACTGTGATGGAATGTAGTAGGCTGGATTCCCAGGCAGGAGGGGAAAGGGGCATTCGAGAGGAATAAGAGACAACTCAATCCAGATATTATGTGTAGGAAAAAGAGACTGAAGACAGTCCCTCCCTAATAGTTCACAGAGTATATGGCAGATGCAGATAATAGAGTGCTTAGTCTGGCAAGATTCTGTCTATAAGTATGGAAACAATAAAGAATTTGGCTGGGAAGAATCACCACATGTTATTCTTGGTTTTGAGTCCAACAGAAACCTGCCCTATCTATCAACATTCCCAATCTATAGTAAAAGTGCTACATCATGTTGGTATTACACCAAAAATGTCCCAGTATGGAACATTAAAGCTATGAAATAGAGGCCAAGGACTAGCATCAGCAAGTAATGGATAATATATTCACAGTTACAGTTACAAGAATTGGGCTGCAAATATCCAGATAATCAGTAGATCAGGGCACAGAATATGGAAATAATTTAGTGGCTGGAATTTTTGTAGCCCAGCTCTGTTAACCTGAATGATTCTTATATTCTTCTGTTTCTAATAGCAGGTTTTGTTTTCAACTGTTTTAGATTTTGTATCATTTGTTTTAGTTAATCTTTTTAAAAGGAGCCTGTTTTGCAACCCTGAGGATTATTATAAAAAAAGAAATTGTTTTCATGCTAGTACACAAATAGCTGGAAGCTGGCAATGACCTCAAACTGCCATTGGCCTTATCTGGAAGGGCTCCAATCAATCTCTTGAGACATTTTGTTTCCTAATAAAAAATAAGATATAATAAATCAGAAACAATGTATACTCTTGCAACAGGTCTGAACATGATTTTTGCACAATGAACAGTTGCATTCTGTTGGCACTGCCAACTTCAAATATTTTTTAGTGCAAAATGTACATTTTGTGGCTTATTAATCTGTAATTCTGTTTACTGTAATATATTCAAGAATGTATTATGTTAAAAAACTTGACATAGCAATAATCCAAAAGTTGGAGTTTTAAAGAAGCCCGAAGCTATATTGTCTGTTCCAAGTACTGGGGAAAATATGGCAGTAGGAAGCAAAAGCTGAAAGAGACAGGATAAAACCCCCAAAGAACAGAAATCAAGCAAAAACCCAATTCTTATTAACGGAGAGTATCCCAAGTCAGTAGAATTTTATTTCCCATGCTTCAAAAGTTTTCTGAAATTGGATCACAAGAGCTGTAAGTTCCATTGCCATACTTTTTGCTATAATGTAAAATGAAAATTTTACATTATGCAAAAAGAATTGGAAAACAAAATAAAATTTTGAAACCACTTCAGTTAAATCAGAATGCTTAATTTTGCATCAAAAAAGCTTGATCGGATGCAAGTTCAAACTGAGATGTAAATCATAGTTGTTTAATTTTGATCTTCACACTTTGGTTAAATTGAAATAAACTTAAGATATGTATATATTGTTTACTTGCACTGATGCAAGTATGGTAAATAATGTGGGTCAGATGCTGGCTTATATACTCCTGTGATCTGATTCAGAAAAACTCTTATGTGGTTGTTGTACTTAGAAACACCAATTCCAAAATGAATTATGGTATGAATCCATTTCATTTTAAGGAAAAATCCACAAAAGACTTTAAATACTTTATGAACTAAATCTACACAGAAGGACCTCCTTCTGTTCCTTTTTATGAGTACTGAGGAACAAACCCAGTTGGTAAACTGAATACTTTTTTCTGGCATTAATTCAGCTCTCCCCGGAGTATAGTTGTCAAAGCCAATATGGATTTGCTGCAAATCTTGCTGCAGTTTCATACTCTTAACTTCCTTCTGTTTTCCCATATCCTATTTATTTTCAGTTTCAAAGAAACCTGCTCAATAAGCAAGAAAAAGAAAACCAAGAGGGAAGAAATGTCTGAGAAGAGAATCCAAGAAGAATACGAGAAGCTGGGAAATATTAGGTAAGAAAAAGGGTACCCATTTTGCATATTGTATTACACTGAACCAATCTCTCATTTTCCAGATATATTAGAACTTCTATGATTTCCACACAATAGCTGGATGAAAGTTTCAGCTATTGCTGTTTCAGTACATTTGGAAGTGCTAGATTGAGAAAGATCAGTCAATTATATATTAATGGACCAAGATCCAAGAAACAGCATGGATGAAATCAACTTGGAGGAACTGCCTTCTACATTCTGAATAGAACTAATCAACAAAGTATTGGGTTGTGGGATTCTACTTTAAATGCTTCTTTTATTTTTATTTTATTATTTATTTAAAGTATAAATAAATATTTCCTTTCTAGCTATCCTGAGATGATGACTGCATTCTTCTTCATCTTGATGGCTTTGCTCTGGTTTACAAGAGAGCCTGGGTTTATTCCAGGCTGGTCTTCCTTCTTTGAACAGTAAGTATCTTACTGTTAGAAGCACAATGTTAGGCTTCCTCACTAGAACTCAACTGTAAATCAGAGAACTCGTTATACAGTATTATGGCTTAGTTTGACCCTTAGCTGTACTTAACAGAAGATTCTTAGCTAGATTAGACCAGTATCTGACTGTCCCTGTCATTATGGAGTTTTTGTTTTCAAAATTTAATCAGTTTAAATCAATTTTTCATCTTCTGTGTATGTCCTTCTGTGTGTTCAGATCTTCAAAGTTTTCTTTCCTGTAACTGGAATAATGTCTTCTACTGTTTTTCATTTCTTTTCTTATTGAAATATTTTTAAGTCTACATTTTTTAAGGAATGCTAGTTTTGAGATCATTTTCTTGCTAATTTGTCCTGACATAGTAGTTGTGTAACATGTAGACACGGTGGCATAATAAATTCAGAGCAACCCTATTCATCATTGCTCTGAGGTGTGTGCGAGGATGTGTTCATGAGGTTGTGTTTAGATTCAGTTTCAGAACTCCTCCACTACACGATCACATAACAATATACAGTAGTAAACTATAATTATAATCCCCAATATTTCTGATGCTCTCATTTCTCAGCTGAGTTTCTCTATAAAGCTAATATAACAGATAATCAGAGTTGGAAGGGACTTTGTAGGTCATCTAGTAACTAGTCCAAGCAGGAGATCCTACACCATTTCTGACAAATGGCAGTCCAATCTCTTCTTGAAAGTCTCAAGTGATGACCTCAGCTTACAACAAATTTATTTAGTGACCATTCATGGTTACAACATCACTGAAAAAAGTTACTCATGACCGTTTTTCACACTTATGACCATTGCAGCATCCCATGGTCATGTAATCAAAATTTTGGAACTGATTCATATTTATGACAGTTGCTGTTTCCCGGGAAAACGTGGTCACTTTCTCACAAGCAAAGTCAATTGGGAAGCCAGATTCAATTAACCACTGTGTGACTAACTTAAAGAACTGCAGCTATTCACTTAACAGCTGTGACAAGGAAGGTAATAAAATGGGGCAAAAAAATCACTGTCTCATTTACCAACAAAAATTTGGTACTCAATTGTGGTCATAAGTCAAGGACTACATCGTACTGTTATAAACTTTGGATCTTCTTGTTCATTTCTCCATTTTTTTGAATGAGAAAATCAACAGCAGCACAAGTTAGGAATTTCCTGGAAGAATCATACTAAGCTGAAAGTGCCTTCCACCAGATTTTGGGGGTAATTAAGTTCCCATCTCTACTATTACATGTTCCTTTGAAAGATCTGTAGTCTGCTTCTGGGAGCCACCACCCACACTTATTCACTGGTTGTGGAGGCAATAATACAGAACAATATCAGTAGTCCTCCACTTATCTTATCTCTTTTCTTATTCTTTAAATTATTTCTGTACCATGCTAGATAAAATTGCCTGACTCGGTAAGTATTACAGAATGTTCTTGCAAATATTTGCACACAGTGCTAACACGTAGCTTGACTCAGGTGTGGTACAATGAGGATCCAGGCATTATAGCATGGAATTGTGTGAAAACCAGGATGCCATGGCTTATTTAACAAACCATGATTCATAAAATAAATGACATGTGCATGGAGCCAATGAGGGGAAAGAGGACATGCATCAGAAAATACTTTGCTGATTATAGCCAATTGTAAAGCTGTTTCATGGTTTTCCTAGGAAAGGCTATCGGACAGATGCCACCGTCTCTGTTTTCCTTGGTTTTCTTCTCTTTTTGATTCCAGCAAAGAAGCCATGCTTTGGAAAAAAGACGAAAGGTATGAAGACTTATACAGTATATAGAGCAACGTTTGATGTTATTTTATTTCAGTTGGTATTAGTATCCAAAACTGAGCTCACATATTCACATCACAATTGTTGGTCACAATTATACTGTTACTACCCAGATTGTCTCCTTGGAGTGAATGTTTAGCCGGACCACAGATCAAATTATGATTTGCCATAGGCCAGGAATTACAGATATTCTAATTGATCTTAGCTTGTGAATGCCAAGGGCAAAAAGCAGGATAAGGAAACTGCAGCTTTCAGATAGCTATTTTAATTCTGACCTACTGCTCTTTGACTTCAATAAATTGAACTGAATTGCCAGATCAGCACCCCAAACATTACGGCCTTCTGCGACAGAAACGTCTTCTTCTTTTCCTATCTATTACTTTAGACTAGATTTTCTTAACCTGATAGCTTCCAGTTGCATTGGTTTTATTCATCTAATATCTATGATAGGCACCAGATTTTACCTTAGACATTGCCGCTTTTCAGATTCTGCTGAGAAAGTATTTCTTTGTAGACATTTTTAGACTGTACAGTTCCTAACTGCAAAAGATTCTAGAAACAAAGCAAGTGTATTTTATTTTGTCATAGGTCATGTTAATAAGTCTACGGATGTTAACTCAAAAGAATCCATAATCACCTGGAAGGATTTTGAGAAAACAATGCCATGGGAGATAGTAGTTCTGGTTGGAGGAGGTTATGCTTTAGCAGCTGGATGCAAGGTAAGATAATTAACCTCAGGATATTCACCCATGGTAATACTCTATGTCGGTGTTTCTCAAGCTTGGCAGCTTGAAGATATATGGACTTCAACTTCCAGAATTCCCCAGCTAACCAGAATTCTGGGAGTTGAAGTCCATACATCTTCAAGCTCCCAAGGTTGAGAAACACTGTTCTGTGTGATAAAGTGTTACATTGCTTACAAAACTCAAATGCTGCCAGTGTGAGGGACTTTCCTCACTCAGTAACTTCATTCCTTGATGCATGGTGAAAGCAAGTTCACAGGGTGAAAGCTCAATCCAAAAGAGAGTAGGATCAACTCACTTCTCCTTATTAATTCAATTTTTCCTTTCCATATTCTTTGCCCAGTGACTACTACAAAATGGAATCCCTCCAGGGATCTGATATAATCACTTTCCAAGTGTTACAATATTCCAAAAATAGACTCATAATTTGCTCTGAAACTGATTCTTTTAAAAGTTTGCAGTTTAATTATCACTTGGGCCAACTAGTACAGGTAGTCTTCAACTTAGTGACCATTCAAAGCTACACGGTACTGAAAAAGGTGACTTATGACTAGTTTTGAGCCACAGTGGCACAGTGGTTAAAGTGCAGTACTGCAGGCTACTTCTGCTGACTGCTGGCTGACTGCGGTTTTGCAGTTCAAATTTCACCAGGCTCAAGGTTGTCTCAGTCTTCCACCCTTCCGAGGTGGGTAAAATGAGGACCCAGATTGTTGGGGGCAATATGCTGACTCTGTCAACCACTTAGAAAGTAGCTGTACAGTTCAGTGAAGTGGTGTATAAGTCTAAGTGCTAAGTTTTCACATGATCAATGCAGCATCTCCATGGTCATATGATCAAAATTCAGGTGCTTGGCAACTGGTTTATATTTATGATGGTTGCAATGTCCTGGCATCATGTGATCACCTTTTGTGAACCTCTGATAAACAAAGTCAATGGAGAAGCCAGATTCACTTAACAACCATGTAACCAGATCAACAAGTGCAGTGATTCACTTAACGACTGTGGCAAGAAAGGTTTTAAAATGGGGCAAAATTCACCTAACAACTGTCTCACTTAGCAACAGACATTTTGGAATGTCAATTATAGTCATAAGTTGCAGACTATCTGTAATGGAAAGTGTTGGGAACTGGAGGAATTAAAATAACTGCATTGATAACATTTATCCTTACCACTAACTAATCTGTCACCAGATCTCCACTCTCTTGTGATCCTGAAATGCCAGGGAGCACTAGACTGTAGTTTGTTCTTTGTCTTCAGATAAATTTGGACTGTGGGGAAAACTATTTTTTATATTTTCTAGTAAGAAATGGTACTACCATTTCCTATTAAGCAGAATTCTTCCCAGTCACTGGTGAATCCTTCTTTTCTGTGATTGCTTACTTCATCTCTTTCTCAATTGCTTCTCTTTCGCAATAGTAGTTAAACTTACATACCTCTTCATAGTGCTTTACAGCACTCTCTAAGTGGTTTACAAAGTCGGCATATTGTCCCTGACAAACTGGGTCCTCATTTTACTGTCCTTATTTTATCAGAAGGATGGAAGATTGAGTTAACTTTGAGCCAGTCAGGATTGAACTCCTGGATGTGGGCAGAGTTAGCCTGCAATACTGCATTCTAACCACTGCACCACAATGGCTCTTTAGTAGAAGGATAAATCAGACAGAGACATGCTCGATTCACTTCTTCATAAAGTCTTTCCCAGACTTCTTTTTAACAGAATCTCAAGGGAAGATAATAAATGAGAGTAGATGCTGAGGCAAACCAAGGAGAATTCACACATTGCACGAACAACCTAACTGCCAGTATGTGGAAGCATTAAAACCAGAGGTGCTATTCTGCTGGTTCTGACCAATCCTGGAGAACCTGTAGCGGAAATTTTGAGTAGTTCGGAGAACCGGCAAATGCCACCTCTGACTGGAAATTTTACAGTATCCTTCCCTGGCCATGCCCACCAAGCCACACCCACAGAACTGGAAGTAAAAAAAATTGAATCCCACCACTATTAAAACCACTTTTTTATTCCTTCAGAACTAGGGGTTAATGCTTGGAGTAGCTATTGCAAGAACTACAATCTGTTTGTTTTTCCTGCCTATCTTTTCTTTGCCCCTCAGACCTCTGGACTTTCGACATGGATTGGGAGGCAAATGTTGTCCCTGAGTAGCCTTCCATCTTGGGCAGTCAGTCTGCTGGCCTGCCTCCTGGTGTCCATGGTAACAGAGTTTGTTAGCAATCCTGCAACCATAACAATCTTCCTTCCAATTCTATGTGGTATGGTGAGTACAGATTTGGATTTATTAAAACAAGGTTAGGCAATCTTTTAAGATAAGGATCACATTTAGAATGGGAGAGGGCAGCTTTCCTTTTTACACGGACTAGTCACAAAATAGGGATGTCGATCAGAAAGGTCAGCAGTTCGGCAGTTCGAATCCCTAGCGCCGCATAATGGAGTGTGCTCCCATTCCTTGTCCCAGCTTCTGCCAACCTCAAAAGCATGTAAAAATGCAAGTAGAAAAATAGGGACCACTTTGATGGGAAGGTAACAGCGTTCCATGCACCTTCGGCATTTAGTCATGCTGGCCACATGACCATGGAGACGTTGGCTCCTCAGCTTTGTAATGGAGATGAGCACTGCCCCCTAGAGGCAGAAATGACTAGCACATATATGCAAGGGGAACCTTTACATTTACCTTTTAGTCACAAAATACACAGACATCAGAAAGTAAATAGACAAGGTTATTCTTACTACCCCTCCTACCTTCCCAGAATAACTTATATCACCCAATTTACCTTGGTGACCAATACAGAAGAATATTTGTAGCTCAGAGTTGAAATGAAAGGTTCTTGCTACTCTCTGAGCTTGGTAGTTGGTTAGTTAGTTAGTTAGTTAGTTAGTTAGTTAGTTAGTTATTAAAATTTATATAGCTTCCAGTTCGTTCACAGCAAATCTTGACTTACAGATAATAAAAACACAATATAGAAAAAAATAATAAAAAGTAAAAAATAATAAAATAATATCCTCCACCCCCACCTTCTTGGAGACAACACACACTCAAATCAATCATTTAATGGGCTCCATCCCACTCTGGGTTCCCCAGGGAAACCCATATTTTCAGGGCCTTACAAAAAAATATCAGAGTGGGGGGTCAGTCTAATTTCTGTAGGAATAATGTTCCAAAGGAAGGCAGACACAATGGAGAAGGACCCTGATATCTATATATAATTCAGAAGAGACAATCAAGCTCAAATGGAAACAAAAAGACCAAAACATCTCCTCACCAGCAATCAACACCTAGATGAGCATAGATTAACTCCAAGATTAACATCAAACCAATTATCAAGAAGTATGCAATATTGCAATCAAAGAATTGCCAAACTAACTAACCATAAACAGCCCAACTCAAGAACCATCAAAACCATTCCCACCAACACTGACAGGGCAATCCACTAAAATATAAAATGAGAGATACTCCACTTCCTATTAGCACTGATGATGTTATCTAGTTTAGGTAATGAAATATCTTGCAAGAAAACAACCAAAATCAAAACACCATCTTTAGTGCACATCATGACCATGAAAATAAACACAAACACACATCCTTTACCCTTCACACATTGAACCGGAAACCCCCAACACTACACCAACATTGCACTGTACAGCAGAATTCCAAAGAGCTACTGCCCTGGGATAGAAGCTGTTTTTCAGCCTATTTGTCCTTGTTTCTATTATTCTGTACCGTCTGCCAGATGGTAATAGTTCAAAAAAAGGGTTCCCGGGATGAGATGGATCTTGAGAATGTTTTGAACTTTCTTAAGGCAGCGGGAGCTATAAAGCTCTTCCAAAGAGGGGAGAGGGCAACCAATGATCTTCTTATTTGCAATTGGCAAACCATACAGAGGTGCAGTATGTTAAAATGCTCTTTATGGTGCAGCGGTAGAAGGTCACCAGCAGTTTTTCATTCAGTTGTTGTTTTCTGAGAAGTCTCAGGTAGTATAATATCTGCTGGGCCTTTTGACCAGGGCTGCAATGTGGGCACCCCAGGTCAGGTCCTCTTTTAGGGTAACACCCAGAAACTTAAAACTGGCCACTTGCTCCACTTGGTCTCCATTGATAAGCAAGGGCTGTATGTCTGATCTATTCCTTCTATAATCCACTATAAGCTCTTATTGGTGTTGAGGACCAAGTTGTTGTCTCCACACCACAAAAGCAACCGGTCCACCTCATCTCAGTAGGCAGACTCATCCCCCCGAAGATAAGTCCCACCACTGTTTTAAACTGTTGTTTAGAGAGCATCAAGGATCCCTCATTACCGTAGCCAGTTTTTTTGAGTAAGGACATATACACACAAAGCAGTGAACTGGAGATTCTCACTATTTTCATTTTTGGAAGAATCTGGTGGAATCTCTGCAAGAAACAAAAGCATTATTGTTGGTGTACGTGAAAGGCAATGAACCATTTTCTTATGTAATGCTTAATAAAAAGCATTAAAAAAGAAAATTAAAGTCAGCTGCGATAGGAAGTCCAAATGCCACCAAAAGAGAAAAATGATGACATAATCCTGTTATTATCACCTCATCAATGCTGTAATTTATATACTTGCATCAAACCTTGTAACACAAACACGTAATGGGCACATTTGTGTGATGGCATCTCTGTGTAGTCATTGTCAGTTTAGCAGCATTGCTAGAGATAATGCTACAACTATGTTGTCTATGATTTATTGAGATAGAAAATCTAGGTAGGAGGCCAAGCCTATAGCCAATCTTGGATGCTAAAATACATGACAATTGGTTGTATTATATTTTCTACATGAATTATCGTTTGAATACGTGTGGATTTCAGTTTTATCAGCACCAGTGCAGTATATTTCTCCAATGTCTTGCACTCTACTTCTATGGTTGAAAGAAAATGTGAATGAATCCAGATAACCTGTATGTTAGTCTAATACTAAGCCATGACCCTAGATCTAATAATATTGTTTCTCCAGTTTTGTTATGCATATTACCAAAATAATTACTCTTCCTCATTCTCTTTGTAGTCTGAAAGCCTCCAAATCAACCCACTGTACACCCTGATCCCTGTCACCATGTGCATCTCTTTTGCGGTAATGCTACCAGTGGGCAACCCTCCAAATGCCATTGTCTTCACTTATGGGCACTGTAAAATCAAAGATATGGTATGTACTAAGCACCCACAATTAAACCAAGTAAATTTCAAAAACAATGAAGCACTTCTACAAATGGTGTAATGCGGTAAGAATAGATTTACATTATTTGTAAATGTACAAATTACATTTAGGATAGTTTGAAATTATGGTTTACACTACCATTATTATTACTACTACCATTCCCAACTCGCAAAGAATGGTGTCAAAAATGTTACTAAGGCAAAAATAGTTGAGAAGTCTTGATTAGAATTAAGGAAATCTCAGATAGAAAATATAGATCAATGTTTCTCAACCTTGACAACTTTAAGACTTTATGTGTTCATCCATCTTAAAAATGCCATGGTTGAGAAAAAGTGACATGGATAGATCAGAGATAGAGCTAGGGTTATTTCAACCTAGTTAGTGCCTTGTTGGTTGTAGTTTGGCAAAGTGAACAAGGATACATCTGGAAATAGAAGGAAATTATTTAACCCAATTAAGTAGCTGATCTAAATGCTCTCTGAATTTGGTCTGTGAAAAAAATTCCAGAAGCTGTCCAGACTTGGTGTCATTGAACTATAAACCTTTATTCAAATTGATACTCATTATTGTAATTTTTCTTTTTATTTGTAGATCAAAGCTGGCTTTGGTGTCAATATCATTGGACTAGTGATTGTTACATTGGCCATAAATACTTGGGGAATTAGACTCTTCCAACTGGACATATTTCCTGATTGGGCCCAAGTCAGTAATAACATTACTGTCCCATCATAGACGACATTGGCAAAATTTGCCAAATCCCAGAAAATGGGCAAACATCATTGTACAAATCTTTATTAAACAAGGAGACTCAACTATATATTATACCAGGAACGGGGATAAAATAAGATGTAACTTAATTGAAATTCTCCCTAATATTACATCTACCATCTAGTATTTTTATTTTCAACTGTTAAATGAACACTGAAACATGTTTTTCCCTCATTTCCATTTAATGGGATGTATGTAACTCATGATACTCTAGTGTAAAATTGAAGATTAAGGGTTAACTCTGTAAATGTTTGTGTAGAAAACTGTATATAGTAGCTACTTTATAAGGATTCTTATAAAGGATCCTGTACAATATTTTGATGGTCTTGGTGGAAATGTAGGCTCTATTCATATTCATAGCCTAAAGCCATCCTATACATACAGTCTCTTGGGTCTCTAAACTTTTCTTTGTAAATGTTTAAATTGGATGTTCTACTATTCAGTAAATGCTGCCTTACTCATGTTGCTTATCTTCTGTTCCCTCTCCATCTCTCTCCCTTATTTATTTTCTTTTGCTAATTTTGATTAAGAAAGCCAGTTTGGTGTAATGGTTAAGTATCAGGATAGTAACCAGGAGACTGTGAGTTTTAGCCCTATGTTACATGCAAAGCCATGTTATTGCTGAGCCTTAGGAAACAAGCAATGTTGTTTCCAAACCATTTCCAAAATCTGGCCAAAGAAATTGGTTCGACACAATTGCCAGTAATCAAGACTGACTTGAAAGCACAAGAAAAGTGTTCAACATAATATCCTACTTGAAGAAACCCCCACAAAAACTGCTGGGTAGATGTCTTTTCTGTTTGATCTGGGGTGTCAAACTTGATTTCATTGAAGGCCACATCAGGATTGTATTTGACCTTGGGGGGGGGCAGTGTGTGTGTATGGATAGGGGGCGTGGACAGGGTAGGTGTGGCTAGCTTGTCGTCACTCATTGAGGCTCCGTTTCTGGCTGTGATGGCCTCCTACAACCCTCTGCCATTGAAAACTGAGCTCCATTTTTGCTGGCAGAGGGCTGCAGGAGACCGTCATGGTGGAAAATGGAGCCCAGCCCTCCCGTGCTCTGTTTTCGCTGGCAGAGGTACCGCAGGCCAGTCCTTCACTGTTTCCAGAGCAGCCCCACAGGCCAAATCTAAGCACCCTGTGGGCCGAATCCAGCTGCAGGCCTTGAGTTTGACACCTTGTGTTTGATTATGTGTTTTTGTATTGCACTATTATCATTATCAAACACAATTAAACATTTCATAAAATAGACTAACTCGCTTTAATGATATTTTTTTCTCTTACTGAAAAAAATTGTCTGATTTTTAATTTAATCTATATACAGAGGTCTTCCTGAATTTCTTTGGCAATGATAAAGCTGCTTTTGAAATGCAATATGGGGGAAAAAATAGGAATCTTTCCTGTGCTGAAATATACCACAGCTAAGCGTAAGAAGGATTTTAAAGCATCTGCATTTCTGGTTAGCTGTAAATACAAGCACTTAAGCTCCTTAGTCCTCATTTAGCTCTGAGAAATAGCTTGAAGAGAAGGAGGCATTGTTAGGACTGGCCTCAGCTAAGAATCTATGAATAACTTTCAGAGAACTCCTAATAAATGCAGATGCCCTACAGTTTATTCTACTTACAGTTTAGTATAAGAACAGGAGAAACTGTTGTGCAGAAAATTATGCTCCAAAGCACCAGAGGGCAGGACAAGAAACAATGGTTGAAAACTAATCAAAGAGAGAAGCAACCTAGAATTAAGGAGAAACTTCCTAACAGTGAGAACAATTAACCAGTGGAACAACTTGCCTTCAGAAATCATGGGTGCTCCATCACTGGATGTTTTTAAGAAGTTTCTAGACAATCACTTATCTGAAATAATATAGGTTCTCCTGCTTGAGCAGGGGGCTGGACTAGAAGACCTCCAAGGTACCTTCTAGCTCATTCATTCTAAATCTAAATGATGTCCCATGAAGAAACTTTTCAGGGTAAAAAGGCTTAAGGAAGATTGTGGTTGCCTCATGGAAACATTTTTGCTGGAAGCATTACTTGCTAGAATTGCAGACTATGGACAAGATTCACACAAATATGCCAGTGTGACTTTACTGAGTTCCGGAAGGATCAGGCATGTTCCCCTTAAAACATCCTGTGACAGAACAGCTCGAATTCCTGCAAATTTATTCTGCACTAAGTGCCTTTACAATAGACTTAGTATTTTCATAATGCTTCTGTATTCTTATCCTATTACAGATGATACATAACCTGTAATAATTATATCTTGATTGCCTTTTGTATGTTTTTTTTCCACTAAGAAAAAGTAATAACCATTTTTTGTTCTCATTGCAAATGTTTCTGTTGCAGAAATTGCTTGGTAATAAAGCAAAGTCTAGAAACTGTTCATATTCTTGTGGTGTGTAGACATTGTAGTGTGGAAGTCCAAACACATTTCCCCCTCTCTTTTTTGTCCGCTTGTTTTTTAAGGTAAGCACGCTCTTCCTACAAGGAACAGAATGGCGAAAGGCTTTTTCTCTAGGGATATGAGGGTGATCTGGTTACAACATCTGTTGCCCCTTTGACTGATAGGTTTAATTTCACTGGCTAACCAAATGTCCTCTTATACTTCTAGTTGTTTCCACCAGAAGAGGGACAATTTCCATATAAGTGGCAAAAACCATCTATAAACAAATGCTCTGCTTTTATTTGGTACTATAAATGTACAGAACTCATGTGAGAAACCTGTCTGGATCAAAACATCCATTTTGCCCTTAAAAATAAATTTCCTCTCATCGTGAAAAAAAGAAAAGGATATGATTTTTCATCCCTTTCTCTCTAGTGAGGTTGCCTTGTCATCAGACAATTCCCCTGCAACCTTCAAGGGTAAAATCTGTTAACTATGAAAAGTGTCCTGCTCCACAAAAATTGCCAGCTGTGCTTTTCTGACAGAACCTTCAGCGTAGACTTCAGTGGTTTCTGCTGAACAACAACTATTACTTATTAATTAAATTTATATCAGTCTCTTCCAGGTATAGAGCTGAGGGGCTCACTGAAACACACAAAAGTGTATTTGACTCTTTACTGCAGTAGCATCACCGCCCCGAGTCCCTTTTTGGGAGAGGGAGCGGTATAAAAGTTTAATTAATAAATAAATAAATAATCTGAGCTAGTATCTATAATTGCTTCTCACTCAACTCCAACAACATGACCATCTGCTATAATGTTTGGAATATTGGCCAAATGTTGGCAAGATACAAATTCAGATCACCATCAGCCATGCATTTCTTTAGCTGAATTGTGCAAGCCCCTACTTTTCAAAATCATTTCTTGTAAGGATTTGGTTATTTGAAGGAAAAGGAGGAACAGACAAGAAATAAATCTGCAACACACATAATAGGGCATGACTAGATATAACATAGGATCAATTCTTTCTTCAACCACACTCTTTCCAATCACAACAGGTACAAGTAAATTTGTCAAACTTTGTCCATCCTTACACCCTGGTTATGTATTTGATTTGCTTGATATAGGAAAGAACTTGAAAAAAGAACTCACATTAAATCTAATTTATGAATTGATCTAAAGTATATGTGTGTTGTTGGGCTGTAGAGTTTCCACAACATTCTCTAACGTGAAAAGGCTGTTCATTCTCTAATAATAAAAAATTAAAAGAAATAAAATGTTAACCTTACTGAAGACCTGAATGTAGGCAAAGAATATCACTAATGTCTTTTAACTGCAAACTTATATTTAGAATTCCCTTGACTATAGATAAAAATTGGTCAGGGCTGAGAAAAATAATATTACTGGTAACATTATTATTGCCTGTCCTTTATCCCAAAATGAGAACCAATCAGAGTAATAATAGTTAAATGACAACAGCAAAAGAATCTCCCTGCTAAACTGAGTAATATGGAAGCCAATGGTGTATTATTTTCAACACATGTATTCAATATAGACTTGATTAGTATTTCCTTTATTACGTCCTTGTTCATAAATTGAAATAGTAAATAAATGATGCATGGCCACAACCAATTTAACAAAATATGATTAAGCAGAACATTGTTCAGTATATTGTATAAACCCAGCCATAATATACAGCAAGAGTTGTATTGAATATTACTTGAAAATAATAGAGAAGAAAAAAATAAATACCTTATGGTTATTAAAATGAGTGATTAGAAATAAGTTTCATAACGATTTGCGAATAAAAAAGGAACAAAACTTTCTTGTGTAATTAAAACACTTGATTTGATTATTGAAAAATTATATCGATAGATACTAGATTAAATTTCCCAAATTAAAATTTGGTACACAAGACCAGATGCATACACAAATACCAATGTTTGTGTCCAAATATATTAATTCTTATAAGGATTTTTTTGCTATTAAAAGGACTGTCAATACATGCTATGGTATTTGATTGCTTTAAGGGCCTATGTATGTATATAAAATTATGTTGATGTGGTCAACTGACGTTCAACTTCTTTGATAGCATGAATAAGCTACTTTTGACCTTTCTCCAGTGAGAATTCTGTTTTTCTAAGGACATAGCAGTAATTTTAATATCAATCCATGTTATTTGTTGCCTTTTGTTTCTTCCTTCCTCAACATTCCTAAACATACTTATCTTCTTGTATCACATGCCCCAAATATGTGAGTTTTCTAGCTCCAGACAATCACATCAAATGAACTATACATCTACATATAGTCCAGAATAACTGAATCCTTGATTTTTATCTTCAAATTCATAATTCAAAGACACAAACATTATGGTTTAAGAGGTGTGAAATTAACCATTACTCTAAGTTCCTTTATTCCTTTATTCCACAAACTCCACATATATTTATGTAGTTTGCATGTGCTTATTCCTGGATAGACAGATAGATACTCAGATGGATATAAAATATGCACTATGATTACTTCCCTGCATAAGACAAGGACTTCTGTTTATTTACTCAACCTCACATGCTGAGTTGAAATCCACATGTTTTAGTTGCTGAGGTTAAAAAAAAACATTGATCTACTTCACTTTTTCTTATAATATATTGTGTACAAAGTATACTGATAGGTAACACACTAATTTATTAAAATATTTCATGTTATTCTAAAACTCTTAGTATTCAAGACAGTTGTATCTCTTCCGTAAGTTGCACAGGAAAACTGTCCTAGAAATTGTGTTGGCTAAGTGGGATTGAAAGAATGTAATTCAATGAAAAACTGGCAACTCTCAGTGGAAGTGAATAACCAGATTTTATTTTGTACCATCATGTGTACTGTTTGAACCTTCATTTTTGCAGACATGAGAAAGAATTTTGTAATTCTTCAAAATCCTATTTGTAAATTTCAGAAGATGGCCAGAATTATAAAGCTGAACTCTGCAGACCATGACATAAGGCAACAGTTCCATTGATTTAAGGATAACAAATATGCAATCTAGAGAAAAATATCATGCTGTTTCATGTAAAATTAACATTGATCTCTCAAAGTCTTCCTTTCTGAATATTTGCATCAATTGGGACAACAGTCCCCTTTCCCCTCTACCCATATAGACAAGATTCTGAAAGAGAGAAAGACAAAAATTCTGATAAAATTAGATTGGTTGTGAAATCAAGCAATTTTACCCAAATACTTTGTATTCTGTAGAAAAGGCAATTGATAATGATGCCCTAACACTGTATCTACATGTGATGGTCTCACAAATGATAATACAAAGAAAAGTTTGATATGATGATCAAGAAGCCTTCCCTGGACCCAGCTATTTTAAACAACTATCGTCCAGTCTCCAACCTTCCCTTCGTGGCGAAGGTTGTTGAGAGTGTGGTGGCACGTCAGCTCCCCCAGTACCTGGAGGAAGCAACTTACCTCGATCCGTTCCAATCGGGCTTCAGGCCTGGACATAGCACTGAGACGGCATTGGTCGCGTTGGTTGATGATCTCTGGAGGGCTCGTGACAGAGGGTTCTCCTCTGTCCTGGTCCTATTAGATCTCTCGGCGGCTTTTGATACTATCGACCATAGTATCTTATTGCGACGGTTGGAGGGGTTGGGGATTGGTGGAACCGTCCTCCGATGACCGTTCTGACCGTTCCTCTCTGACCGTTCTTCCTCTCTGACCGTTCGCAATTCGTGTTGGCGGGGGGGGAGAGGTCCACCTCTAGGCCCCTGGTTTGTGGGGTGCCTCAGGGGTCGGTCCTTTCTCCCCTCCTGTTCAACATTTACATGAAGCCGCTGGGCGAGATCATCCGTGGTCTTGGAGTGAGGTGTCATCTGTATGCAGATGACACCCAGCTGTACATCTCCACTCCGGACCACCCCAACGATGCTGTGGGGACTATGTCTAGGTGCCTGGAGGCCGTGCGGGACTGGATGGGCGGGAACAGGCTTCGGCTCAACCCATCCAAGACCGAGTGGCTGTGGTTTCCGGCGCCCCGATATAGCCAGCTGACACCTTCGCTGGCTATTGGGGGGGAGGTTCTGCCCCCCACAGAGAGGGCTCGCAACCTGGGAGTCCTCCTGGATGTACGGCTGTCGCTTGAACATCACATCGCGGCCGTCTCCAGGGGGGCGTTTCATCAGATCCGTCGGATCTACCGGTTGCGGCCCTTCCTGGATCGGGACGCCTTGCGCACGGTCACTCAGGCCCTTGTCACCTCTCGCCTGGACTATTGTAATGCCCTCTACATGGGGCTCCCTGCGGGGAGCATCCGGAGACTCCAGTTGGTGCAAAATGCAGCCGCGAGGGTGATTATGGGGGCGTCGCGTAGCGCCCATGTGACGC
Organism: Bungarus multicinctus; assembly: GCA_023653725.1. Taxonomy (NCBI): domain Eukaryota; kingdom Metazoa; phylum Chordata; class Lepidosauria; order Squamata; family Elapidae; genus Bungarus; species Bungarus multicinctus. Next base: position 64,073,209 of record CM042848.1, read on the forward strand.
CTCTCCTGCGCGAGCTGCATTGGTTGCCGATGGCTCTCCGGGTTCGCTTTAAGGTTCTAGTTTTGACCTTTAGGGCGACCCATGGCATGGGACCAGGTTACCTTCAGGACCGCATTCTACCAACGTTCTCCAACAGGCCGGTGCGTTCCCACAGGGAGGGTCTGCTCCGGGTGCCGTCGGCCGCTATGTGTCGTCTGGCGGCGCCAAGGGGTAGGGCCTTCTCTGTGGGTGCCCCCGCCCTCTGGAATACTCTGCCACCGGAACTTCGTACCGGCACGGACCTGAGGGCCTTCAGGCGCGCGTTAAAGACCTGGCTCTTTGAGCAGGCCGGCCTGGGCTGAGAAAATGATTTTAAATTTGATCTCCATTTTTAACTTTAAATTGGGTTTTAAGGGTGGGGGGGGGGTTTTCTAATTTTAGTCTGCAGCTGAATTCTAATATTTAATTACTTTTTAACTTTTGTATTTGTGGGGTTTTTAGACGAGCTGTTCACCGCCCTGAGTCCCTTGGGAGAAGGGCGGTATATAAATGTAATTAATAAATAAAAATAAATAAATAAATAAAATGAATATAATTCCACATAGAGAACTAAAAGTCAAGTCAAGGGGGAAAGGCTCTCAGTGATATCACTGTGAATTGGACACTTTTTAAAATCTGAACTTTCTCACAATACTTTAGTATTTATTTGTTACAATACACACATTTTTGAATGCACATAGTAATCCATAAAGCCATACTCAACATAGTATAGGAGCATTGTTATAACCCCATGTCTATGATTACCAAAACGTGCTGTTTAACAAACAAAGAAAACAATAAATTCAAGTAATTTTTGTGTAAAATATACAAGTAATCCATTTAGCATATGACACAAAACTAGAATTCTAGGTTCCACGTTCATCTGGCCATTATTAAACCTTAGAAAGCCGAAACTTGAACTTTGATATTGTGGTAAGGAAGGGTTTCGGTAGAATAAGAGACTTGAATTTGGGATGAATTATTTTAAAATCACATCAGCCCTGTTTCACACTGCCGATTTTTAGCATTGCCGTTAACAACATTTAATAGAGTGATCAGTCAGAGAAGGGTACAAAAATGTTTAAAGGGAGCCTACAATAGGTATGCTTACCCCTATATAGACAATGGAATATCTGCAATGATTGTCCAGCCTCTTCTAAATAAATGCATCTTTCTTTGTTTCAAGAAAGAACTATAACAGATACAAAACAGTAAAAATTCAAGCCAGTTTGCATAGTTTCATGTTTTCATCATCAGAATACAAGTGCAAACTCCATCAATTCCTAGTTATACCAGAATGGTAAACCCTTAAAAACATTACAAACAAAAATACCAACTAAGAATCGGAAGATGAGTACATGTTTATTGATACATTGCAACAATTCAATTAAGTTGTTCAATTTTTATTTTTTTTTACAATTTTTACAAACAATGGATGAAGTCTATTGGCTATCATATCACTATGAACTGCTCAACATTTTGACATTCAATTTACCGATTATATGCAGACTATACATGTTGCAGGAATGCCCAACAATAAAATAGAAAGGTCATATTTCAGCAACAAGATGGAGATTTTTATTAGACAGATTTGGTATCTTACAAATAGATGCCAATATTTGTAGAGTTAGATTTTTTTTAGATTGGAATAATTAATGGAATATCTTCATTCTGTTCCTGACTCTTGTTATTACTAAATATAGAGTATTACTGAAGCAATATACAGAGAACAAAAGTCCAGTATGCAAGGAGGCCAGTGGATATAGTAACACTAAGCCTGATTGCTTTTTAAGGCCTTCTGAGATCAGGCCTGGCAGCATTCATTAAAGCCAATAAAGTTTTGACACCTGAGTGGTTAAAGTACACTATCTATGTTGAGTAGTAGGATGCCTAAATCAGCATCATTTATCGCTTGGAGGCTTCTTCTTAGCTTCTATATCTTTCTTGATGTCTTCAATCTTCTTTGCAATGTTTGGAACCTATAAACATATAAAGAACCATTGCAGTTTACAGAGTCAATTCAAGGTTCAATTCTCTGGGTCCATGATATGTACAGGAATGAATCTTTACCTATTCTCTAGTCTGCACTATACTCTAGTGCTGTGATGGCGAACCTATGGCACACATGCCGGAAATGGCATGCAGAGCCATTTCTGCTGGCACATGAGCTGTCACCCCAGAGCAGGTCCACTGCGCAGGTGCGTGCACTGCCCACCCGGCAGCTGATGATCGGGTAGCTACCCTGCATGTGCATTGCCTTATGGATGCTGGCACACATGTGCATGTGCACATGGGTGTGCGCGCACTTTTGGCACCTGAGGACGGAAAGGTTAGCCATCACTGCTCTAGTGTCTTTGCAAGACTGACAACAAATTGATTTATTCCTGTACTGTATTTCAAGTTTAGCTGTTGGAATTAGTAGCAGTAGAAAAATAGGCGAACTTTGGTGCCTTCTTGGACAAACACTCAAGAAAAAAAATAGTATTCGGAAACTTGTAATGCAGGTTTCAATGGGAAAGTGTCAAATATACCACAAATATTTCATGCAAATAAGTAAGATGAGGTTAATGTAGAAACAGAATGAAATAAAGGTATGGATGAAGGAAAGGAAAACTGATCTGGACTCTCTTTATTACACAAATCTAAAGCTCCTGGATTGTGGTTCCATAGCAAAATAAGAAATCAATAGCCTTTCAGATATTGCAAATCAACAAGTCCCATCATCTTTGATACTTTTGACCACTGCATTCTAGAAAAAAAATGGGAACTGGAGTTCAGAATCATCTGGTGTTTGACAGGCTCTGCAATGCTCACAAATTCCAAGTTTTAACATAATTTCAAAAGCAGCAAAAATACTTACATCATAGTTCTGGGCCAAATACATTCCAACTACATTGCCAACTGCAAAACCAAGCTGGAGAAAGAAAAGGATAACATTGAGGATTTTACTTCTCTCTCTCACCACACATGAAATGTAATTTAGAAATGCAATTAGTTTTCCATTCTATCTTTTAAAACAAATATTTTGCCAATTTCAGGCCAAAACCTGATTTTCATTAAAGTGTTTATCATGTTCTTAGCTAATGTTTTTGCCAAACGGTTTCCACCATTTGGCTGAATTCAATGTAAACTACATACAAATAATTCCTCTATTCATCATTTGCAATTTTAAACACTGGAATTGTGCAAACAGCCAGGCCAGGATTCGGGAAGGCCTTAGATAACATATTCCTAGTACAGGTGTGAGAGAAAGAGACAGGGTAGGGGAGCTTCCTTTTTCACTGGCATAATTGCCACTTATTTAATTGCCAGCATTTTCTCATGGCTGTTTCTACTCCTCAAGTGTGAGATAATTTCAAGATGATAAACCATAGAGGGATGTGGTAAGTGGGTAACTTTTTTGTGGCTAGAACATGCACTTCCTTCAAAACAGCATTCCCCAAACTTTGAGGCTTGGCGGCCCGACTGGGAGGGAAAAAGACGGGAATTGGGCCACACAAGTGCTGAGGCAATGCACACAAGCATGTACACATATGCGTGCTGGGCCGCTGCTTGCACAAGTTGAGATGCACATGCACATGCCCATCAGGCCGCCTCTTGCATAGCCCAGTTCCATAGACCCAATATTGGGTTGGGGGGCCCTGCTTTAAAAGAAACTGAGACCTCTCAGAACCACAGCAGGAATATCAATAGCCCAATGAAGGGAAGGAGGGATAAAGTCTAAGATTTTAAAAAGGCAAAAAAAAACTATACTGCAAAAGCAATACACCTGTTTTGCACCTTGATTTGGCTCCCCTCCTGCCAAAATACTTCTGTGTGGAGAGAAGCATGCAGTTGGGTATCTCAAGGTTTTGTCTTGGGCCCAAGGCTTTTCAACCTCTTCATAAATGACCTAGGCGAAGGGACTGAAGTGGCATTCATTAAATCTGCAGATGACACCGAACTGTAAGAGAGACTCAAGAGTCAAAAGGTTCTTGACAGGCTTGAGCATTGGATCCTATCCAAAAGATGCAGTTCAGTGGTAACAAAAGTAAGATCTGCATGTGTGAAGGAGAAACCAAATGCACAGGTACAGAATAGGTGGTACCTGGCTCAACATTAGTATCTATGAGAGGGTACTAAGTGTCCTGGTGGGCCATCTCAGGGGATTGGACTAGAACAGGGGTTTCCAACCTTGGCAACTTTAAGACATGTGGACTTCAACTCCCAGAATTCCTTAGCCAGAAAAGCTGGCTGAGGAATTCTGGAAGTTGAAGTCCACAAGTCTTAAAATTGCCAAGGTTGGAGATCCCTGGACTAGAAGATCTCCATGGTCCTTTCCAACTCTATGATTTCATGATTCTATATTAAAAAAATCATGCCGTAGCATGATCAAGGGGGCATTAGAAAGAGATTAATTGTTTCCAAAGTATACACATTCCCTTTTATATGAAGGCATACTGGGACACTTGAATTGGAGCAGCATATAAACCCCTAGCAAATTAATACACAGGTAACTAAATCCTTAGATGAAAAAAATAATCCCAAGAACTGTGTCAAAAGAAACAGAGCAGGAGTTTCTCTAAGGACCTTCATGGGCATTTCAAAGATGCCTCCACGGAAAACCAAATGGGAGAATAGTCAGACTAACAGTTTAAATGTTGATGAATGACCATCCATTCTAAACTCTGAATCACATAATTTTTTTTGCTTAACATAGCTTCATAGTGCAATCCATGTCAATTTGTGATGGCTTGCTACTGTGCATACAGATTTATTCCATTTTATTCATCTATTTTCCAAAAACAAGAGTTTTGGACTAATTTAGATGTGTACTTCTTAAATGGTTTCCACCTGGGTAATGAAGTCTTCAAATCTCATAACACTGAAAGAGTAGTGAAACATTAATATAACATTCCAATGCCTGGAGGTTAATTGTTTTTAGCACTTGAAAATCTCAGCTTCAGCCATGAATGAACTGCAGGTTTTACTGACAACCAAGAATAGATCTATTAAAAATATAAGCATTAAAATTATGATTGTTTTCAAAACTTTGCCACTGTATGTCTCATTTCTTGTAAAATTTCTCATTTCTTGTAAAATGTCTCATTTCTTGTAAAATGTAGTAGATATGTTGCTTTAAAAAAAGTGAAAAAAATCCATTTAAATAATGTACAATTTGATATTAATGTTCATAATCTCATCTGGAGAAGCAGTAACCCTGGATTTTTATTCTTCATTTAACTTAGCCTTCCCCAACAATATGCCCTCTAGACATGTTGGACTACAACTCCCATGACTCTAGCTGGTTCCAGGTTGAGGAAAGCTGCTTTAAAGCCTATGTTTGCTTTACTTTCTTGGAAATGGGAAAGATTTAGAAATCACCATTTTCTCCCCAAGCACCCAAAGTCCAGTCCAATTTGCTTAGTTGTGTGCTTCTATGACAGTAAAATCTTGATCTAACGAATTCCATTGGCAACGGCCAATTTTTTTTCATCTAGACATATCCTTGAAATACTAGCAAAACTCACTGAATTAATTTGGGCAGGGTAGATACATTTATGGTAATCTTACCTTAATTTTACAACATCTGTCACAATTTGTGTTTTGCATCTGTATGACTCCCCAAGGACCACTTCTCATAAATTGTTCAAAGCACCTTTGAACATTATAATCTATGAAGCAAAATAACTGGGCTCAAGGTCACCCACATAATATAGAAAACTACCTACAGGGTATATAACAGAATATCTAAATATAAGAAGCTATACAAAAGATATAAGAGAGCCCGAAAGCCTGCTAAGTTGGGGGTTCACAACCCCCAGGCTGCAGCCCACTACAGGCCACGGCACATTCGGAACTGGGACACACAAGTGGCTGGCTAGTGCATGCATGCGTGCAGCTCAACTTGCTCAACTGGCGGACCGGCACATGCATGCAGCTTGACTTGTACGAGTGATAGATTGGCGCGCATACATACAGCACAACTTGCTTGTGCTGGCCAGTTCCCGTCTCCGCCCCCCTCCAGGCCACCAGGCTATAAAGATTGGGGATTGCTATGCTAGTTGACAGGCTTGTCACTCTCTCTCTCTCTCTCTCAACCCAACCTATCTCACAGGATTGTTGTTGTGGGGAAAAAGGAGAAGGAAGGGGTATTATGCATGTTTACTGCCTTGAGTTACTTATTAGGATTTTAAAGGATAAAAATAAAATAATATATCTATACATACACACTCTTCTCTGATAAAGCATTACTTACTATGCTAATGAAAGTTAAGTTTCCAGAAACTTAAGAACACTTTATTCCCCAGTCACATTTCCAAAGACTGACTATGGAAGCTAACATAAAATTCCACCATTGAGCAAGGATCCCAATGATGCTGTAATTCCATTCATGTGCTGATACAACCATATTGAGGAAGGCAATATGCACAAGACCGACCCATGGAAATATTCATAGTAATCAGAACATCCGAGCAGAATCTCAGGGAATCAGATAGAATCACCATCTTCTTCCAGCCAGAGGAGGAAGAATGATTTATAGACTAATGAATAATTTATAGACTAATTAAAGGAGAAACATTTTTCTGCCTTTTTTGGGGGGGGGGACATCCAAAGAATATGCAAACACAGAGATTTGCAGTAGCAGCATCTTCTTTTAATTCTGAAAAATCATGCTTGATTCTGAGATTTCTCATATTTCTCCTGAACCCCCAATCCTGACTATTCATCAACATCAGTGTCACATGTACCATACTATTATTTTCAGGATAGATACTGAACTATTTACTTTTCTAGAGGTAAGTATTTTACTTCTCCAGTAAGTCCAGTTTGTTCCTGTTACAGCAAACTTGGCCCTCTTGTTTCAGGTTGAAAGTATACACTGAAATTGTTCCATCAACTGGTGGATGGAAAACTTGACTCCACTCGTATTTTTTTGACATGCTTTCTGGAATTTTGAAATGGGATTAGTTTTTACACAAAAATGCAAGACAGACCTTAAAATTCCATATGAGAACAACAGGGCCTTCTATTTAATTGGCTCTGACAATGAGACGCACATTCTTATATCCATCGTACTCTGAAGATGCAAGAATTTCCTTTGTCTCTGATCTGTATTCCCATTTCCTATTTATTTCTATTATTCTGCCACATGATTTCATACTCCCCCTTTCTATTAATTTATCATTAAATAGTTCAGCTTCTTTCTGCTCCTCAAAGTTTGTCCCAGTTTGGCTGGCTTCTTGGGAATGGAAAGACAAACTATTCTAAATGCTAAAATTCCAGAACTAGCTGGGAAATTTGATTACAGACAAGAGTTTTAAAAAAATTACAGGCACTGATGACAACAGAATAACAGAGTTGGGTGGGACCTTGGAGGTCTTCTAGTCTAACCCTCTACTCAAGCAGGAGACCCTATACCATTTCCGACAAGTGGTTGTCCAATCTCTTCTTTAAAAAAATATAAAAATAAAATGCTCTACCCCCGTGTTTTTACAACATGGGCATTTTCCAGATGCATGAAATTCAATTTTGAGAATTCTCAGTCATGACCAGGGTGGCTGAGAAATTCTGGGAACTAAAATTCACAGAGGAGAATTGCAGTGCAGTTGGCATTGTATATTTTAATTCTAATTGTATTTTGATGTGGATTTTATGTCCAATTCATATCCTATATACATACTATTAAAAATAAATTCAGCGGAATTGTCTAGCATTTATTTCAAAAGCTAGTCTTAATTATATCATCCCCAGGGGAATAGAGAAAAGAAACATTAGTCACAATCCTGATTAACTCTACACTTCTTAAAATAAGAATTCATATTAAAAAGGCAGATTAAAAATAAAATACTAGTTACTACTACAATGTTTACATCAACCTTACATGTAGATCTCAACAATTTATACAAGAATCTGATCTGATGATGATCTTTTGGAAAACGTAATATTTATTTGTTGTATTTCTATATTGTTAAAACATAAACAACTATAATGACGTAGTACTACAGCTAGACCCAGTCATTGTACCTTAAACAAACCATAGTTTAGCACATTAAGTTTCATAGAATCTGCACTTCATAGAATCAAAAACCTTTAAAATTCTGCAAATATCTTTTTTTTTTTTTACAAAACATCAAGAACCACTGATTATGCAGGATGATAGTAGCAGAAATTTTCCTGTCCAGGATTCTACGGTATTTTAAATTTGGGGCAGGAAAAACCAGATGCATGAATAAGCAGTACCTGGGTTTAGCAATAGTACTACCCGAAAGGATCTGAGATGAAAATGAGCCAGCAATGTGTCCAAGATGCCCACCCCCCCCCCCCCCAAAAAAAAAAGTCAACAAAGTTTTGGGCTGCATCCACCAAAATGGTGTTATTATAGAAAGTGATTATACTGCTCTGTGTTATACTGGTCAAGCCACACCTAAACCACTATGTCTAGTTTGTCACTGTAATACAAGGATACTGAAGAACTGTGTAAAGTGTAGAGAAGAGCAACAAACGAAGCAAAGAGCTTGGAGACTAAACTCTATGATGAATGATTAGTTTAGTCTAAGAGAAGAGAAGGCTGAGAGACATGACAAGAAATCTAATATATGAGGGGATGTCAAAGAATACAAAGTGTTGGTTTCTTCTCCAAGACTAAGACAAGAACCTATGGATGGAAGCTTAACAGAAAGAGACCCAAATTTGAAATAAGGATGAGTTTCCTGACTGTGCTTTAAGCTATTAAGCAATGGAAGAGCCCGCTTCTTGAAACTGCAGTCGCCCCATCACTGGAGATTGCCAAGAAAAGGTTGGGAAGTTTGTATGAAGATTGCACTTTTTCTTCCAAAAGTAGGAACATATGCAGAATATAGAAGAATTGAAGGTGCTGAAGTTATTTTAAAGGGCAGGGATGCTTACAACCCAAGCTTATAACCTATCCTTGGACAGAAGCTCCACAGTTGGAAGTTAAACTCAAGAAACACCATAAAGCTTATAGGGTTTAAAGTCCTAAAGCGCATCAATTTTCAGAAGGCTGACTTAATTACATCTGACAAGAAGGACTAGCAACTATCTGTAGTTCTAACTGTGGGAGGCTATATTTAAATAAATTGCCCCGACTCTCCCAGGTGTTTTTATTTTGTTTTGTTTTTTGCTGGACAGATCCCAAAGACAAAACCCAAAAAAACAAAAAAAAGCCTTCCTTCCAAAAAGTTTTTTTGTCTTTTTTTTTTTAAGTTCCAGTCCTTGGAGCATTCCCATTCGAACGCTACCTAGGCTCGACCCTGTTTAGCTTTCCAAACCACCCAAAGTCGGCCGGACGTCGCCACCTAAAAATTCTCTTTTTTTTTGCAGCGCTCCCCTCAGCCGGGCCACCCCTCCTTTTGCCAAAGTCTTACCAAAAACTGAAACATGGTTGCCAGCTGTCACTCCCCGTCCCTTCCAAGCGGAAGGGAAGATTTACGGCTGATTACTTTTTTTTTTCTCTTCCGGATACCCGCCTTCCTTACTGCGTTCGCCTCTCGCATTGGCCGAATGGCTTGGTGGGTCCTCCCTTTTCCAATCCCTATTTCCTCCCCTTCCTTTTTGTTGTTGTTCCGCTTCAGGTAGCCTCTCTTCCAAGGGCATAGCGCTGTTAATTTCGGAGGGGGGGAAGGCAGGCGTTACAATTGTAATTTATTTGGAAACGTCCGCCGCTCCTTCCGTGGAGCGATTGATGGAGAATTGCTCACGGTGCAAAACTGAGCAGAAAGTCGCTTTGGGAAATAGAGAAGGATCAGCGTGATGTCAGTCAAGGCGATTGTGTTTTATTTCCCCTGATTTCAGTGGGGAAATAAAACAGCTAAACTGTGCAAGGAACTATATTCCTACTCAGAGGAAAGCCCTGTCGAATATACCATAGTAGAGCTGAATATCTGAGAAATGGCTATAGATTTGATTGAAATCCTGAAGATTAGTCAAATATATAGGAATAATAACAACTATAGTATAATCCTGTTTTTCTCTTTAATAGAGAACGTACACCATTGATCTGCCCACTAGCCTTCCCGAATTAAATAATAACAGTGACAACAATAACAACATCAATTGCAATCAACCTGTCAATTGCAAAAGGCAGCTTTAGTTGGAAATTTACATCCTGCGAGGATATCTTTAACACCATCAAACATCCACATCTGCCTATCCCAGTTGCTTGAGGACTCAATAGATGGATAAAATGCCAAATCCAGTCCGAGCATCTGGCTGATTGTATATCATAATAATAAGCTGTATACCATAAATACTAAGTTGAGGAAAATGAGAAGATGGTATTTGTTTCACCTTAAAAAATATTTTAAAGATTATTTTAAAAAATACACGATTACGGCTATCAGAACTGGGCTGCAAAATTCCATATATCAATTGGAAAGAAAGTAATGCAGGAATTTCATGTGGTTTGAGTTGGTCAGAACTGAGCCTTAAAAATGTTCATGTTTTGAACAGAGCACGACATACTTAAGAGATGAACTATAAAATGAAAGAAATTTAAAGACATTGAGATTGTGAAATATGTTACACCAGTCTCGAATGTTCAGGAAAATAATGGCAATTATTTTAAGGAAATTAAAACAAGTTCAGTCATTTGTTCTGCTATATCTTTACATTTTTTCTTAATCTTAAAATTAATCTTTACTTGATGATGCATATTTAATTGCATTTTATTCCAAGTAAAGATTAAGAAAAAAATAAGAGTCTAATAATTAATTACTTTAATTACACCGGCTATTTTACATGTTTAATTGACCTAGCCAGTCAAGGAAAATGAGAAATAATTCTAGCGCAACAATGGAAAACACATGAATTTTGTAATATTACGTAGAAATGGCATTCTATGAAATGAACACAAGATGGCACATCACATCCACATTAGTTGATTTTTTTTCACACACAGTTTCTTTTATTTAGTAGAGTAATAGGGATAATGAGAAACTTAGTTTGAAAACTGCAAATCTATTAACGAAAATACATTGAACATCTTTAAAAAAAAATAAAACTAAAAGTACTTTCTGGTCCCAATTCCATTTCTGGGTTTCATTAGTTAATTTATAATTTATAGTTAATTTATTAAAAAAAACATTCCACAAATATCAGGCATTGATGTTTCCAATTTTCATTCAATGTTTTCATCATTTTTGTTGTACTAATTCTGTAAATAGGTTCTGAAAGTGTCTTGGGAGTCCAATCACTTGGTTTCTCAGTTAACTACTAAGAAAGAGCACATCCCTGGCTTAGTGATTATATTGCTCTGTGTTATACTGGTCAAGCCACACTTAAACCACTATGTCTAGTTTTTCACAGTAATACTGAAGAACCGTGTAGAGTGTAGAGAAGAGCAACAAACAAAGTAAAGAGCAACTAACAAATTCCCAAGCCATTATGTTCAAGTATAGCCACTGCATAATTCATGCAATGCACTCCATAAAGATGCCAATTTCTAAAGTACATTAGAAATATACAATGTATACTGTATATAAAGTACATCTGAATATTTTCCTCAAGAAGTACCAAACTTCTCTTAAAACAAGTTATATGCTGATATTTTGGATAAAAGACGCTAGATGGCAGTGTTTTTCTTCTTAAACTAGTTGAACAGCTTTTCTAAGGTACAGTAAGAACATTTATAGTTCTTTTAACTATGTAATTTTGTGTGTCTTTATAATCCAATTAGGAATTTAGTCACAGTTTAAGAAAAGCCCTTTCTTTTTTTTAGTGACAGTTTACCTCAGGAAGAAAGAATATCCCCTTTGTTTTAACTCAGAAGGACAATAACTCAACTATTACTTTGATCACTCCACGTTGAACTCAAAAACCGTCTAGACAATGGAGAAAAGGACCTATACATTGACTACAGAGCTGATTGCATCAAAAGAAAGTCACACAACCCACAACTCCACATCCAACCCCACCCCATCCAATCCAACATCACTTAAAACTAGGCATGCATGCCCCAAACTACCTCTATCCCAACTACAACTGGCCTTAAATGCAAGCTACTCAATGCAAGAAGCCTTGTAAATAAAATACCTGAATTTCTCCTCTTACTAAATACAGCTAAATTCGACATCATATTTGTCTGTGAAACATGGCTCAATGCATCTCTCCCTGACTCCATTACCACAGTAAGAGACTATCATGTTTACCGATCAGATTGTGAAATCCGTAGAGGAGGTGATGTTGCTATCTTCTATAAAAAGTCCTTACATCTAAAAAACATCCAAGTTACCCAGGAACTTGCTATTCCTGAGACCATCGTCTGTGAACTGTCCTTAAATATCACATTTCGGTTCTTACTATGTTACAGAGCCCCTGATTGTGACATCGAACATGCAAACAAGCTAAATACACTACTAACATGGGCAGCATCCTGCCCACACGCTTTCATCTTTCTTGGTGACTTCAATCTACCTCATATTAACTGGACCCTTAACGAATGTACAACTGAACCCGCACATGCAATCTTCTACAATGCAGTAACAAATCTGGGACTAGAACAACTAGTAACCAACAACACTAGACTTAACAACTGCCTCGATCTCATCTTCTGCAATAGTTTGAATTCAATTTACGGAATACAAATTAAAGAACTTTTTTCCAACAGTGACCACAACATGATTGACCTTTGTCTCAACATACGTCCACACAAAAATCATCACAACGATGGAATCCCCAATTATAACTTCAAAAAAGGCAACTATGATCTTATAAACAATGATCTCTCATCCCTGGATTGGCAATTTCTATGGATGCAATGCTATAGAAGACCATTGCAACATATTTTTACTTGAAGTCAAAAGAGTCATCAAACTATATACACCATTAACAACTCCCAAAACCAGAAAAAACAAATTACCCAAAACAATAAGGAAGCTTCAATCCAAAAAGAAATCACTTTGGCGGAAAAACAAATCTGGTCATGTTGCCAACTTCAAAAGCCGATACAAAAATTTATGCCACCAGATAAAAACTGAATGCACCAATTATCACATTAAACAAGAAGAAAACCTATGCACCAATTCCACCCGTGCTTTCTACAATTTTATAAACAACAAACTAAAAGACTCAAGGTCCATCCCATCCCTGAAAGGACCTAATGGTAAAGATTCCAATGACAACACTATTAAAGCCAACCTCTTTAACACATTCTTTGGCTCAGTATTTGTAAACTCAGTATTTCCTAGTTGAATCACAGACATGATCTAATACATATCGATTTTACAGAAGACAATGTTGAAAAAGCACTATGCAATCTAAAACCATCTCTATCTATTGGACCAGACGGAATATGTGCCTATTTCGTAAAAAAGCTATCCACTGCCATAGCCGAACCTCTAAGCATAATCTTTGAAAAATCTTTCAGGACCAGCTCCTTGCCAAAACTATGTCACAAGCCACAGTCATCCCCATCTTCAAAAAAGGAGACCCCAGCCTAGTTGAAAATTACAGACCAATCTCTTTATGCTGCGTCACCTGTAAAGTCATGGAATCAATTATTAACCAATCCATCATCCTCCACTTAGAAGCAAACAACCTACTCTCTAATAAACAATTTGGTTTTAGGAAAAAACTATCATGTAATCTGCAACTCTTACATTGCAAAAACATATGGACTACACAACTCGATCAGGGCAAAGCAATAGACGCAATCTACATAGACTTCTGCAAAGCCTTTGATTCAGTGGTACATGACAAACTACTCCTAAAACTAAAATCTTATGGTATCTCTGGACACCTGCATAACTGGATAGAAGTATTCCTGTCAAACAGACAACAAATGGTCAAAATTGGGAGAGTCCTATCAAATTCTGTACCTGTCAACAGTGGTATCCCCCAAGGCAGTGTTCTAGGACCAACTCTTTTCATACTCTACATAAATGACCTCTGATCATATCAAGAGCAACTGCATTCTCTTCGCTGATAATGTAAAGCTATTCAACACCACAGAAAATACCGCTACCCTTCAAAAAGACCTTGACTACGTAACAGAATGGTCAAACAAATGGCAACTTCAGATCTCAATAAATAAATGCTCTGTCCTACATGTTGGCAAAAAAAAATCAGAAAATAAAATACAGGCTGAATAGTCAAGACCTTGTTGATGATCCAAACTCTGTCAAAGATCTTGGAGTACTCATCTCAAATGGCCTAAGTGCCAGAGCCCACTGTAAGGTGCTAAGAGTTGTTAAGCTAATTTTACGTAGCTTTTTCTCTGGTAATATTATACTAATAACTAGAGCACACAAAACATTTGCTAGACCAATACTCAAATACAGCTCATCAGTCTGGAACCCACATTATGTATCTGATATTAACACAGTTGAGAAAGTCCAGAAATATTTTACGAGAAGAGTTCTTCACTCCTGTACTCATTGCAGAATACCTTATGCCACCAGACTCAAAATTCTAGACCTTGAAAACCTAGAACTACACCGCCTTCAGTCCGATCTAAGTATAGTATATAAAATCATACATTGCAATGTCCTACCTGTCAATGAATACTTCAACTTCAACCATAACAACACAAGAGCAAACAATAGATACAAACTCAAGGTTAATCGCACCAAACTTGATTGCAGGAAATACGACTTCAGCAACAGAATGGTCAATACTCTACCTGACTTTGTGATTTCTTCCCCAAACCCCAAACCCCAAAAACTTTAAACTTAGACTGTCTACTATTGACCTCACCCCTTTCCTAAGAGGTCTGTAGGGGGCGTGCATAAGCGCACCAACGTGCCTACCATCCCTGTCCTATTGTTTCTTTTATATTTTATTTTTCTTATATGTATCCATGTATTCATAACTATGTTTTACTTATACCTATTATCTTGTAAGTAATTGACAAATAAAAACCCTTTTGGGAATATCAACACTAAAGTATTTTAAACTATGCAAAGTACTCTCTCCTGAAACTCCTGAATTACTTTCCAGCCGGAATTTCCTTATCCTTGACATTTGGGGAAAAAACCCACTATTAACTTTACATGCTTTAAGTTATTGTAAGTTAACTAACTCTCTATGGAAAAATTACCACTTAAATAAATATTTGCAGAAAATAAGTGTGCAATGATACAATTACAAAAATAAATATAGAAAACAGATATTAATAGCTTTTAAAACATTGATAAAATAAAATAAAATGTAACAATTCTAATAAATTAACTAGTGTGGTTATAAACAGGAAAAAAAGTTGATTATTTCACAATATTACAATACCACTGTAATTATTACAGCTCTATAAAAATTGTAATAACAACTTAATTCTTAACAAAGTTTATTAAAATTTTTAGGCAGAAAATCTTGTTGATTAATGTTCTCTACTGATAAAGAGCTAACTCCAAAGCTGACAATTAACAGATTTTGTTAACCAATCTATCTGACACACAAGTACCAACACATAGTATTTGTCAATTGCCTGAGCAGACTAGGGGATTGCAATTCCATTCCATTTTCAGTTCAACATATTAATGCACAGAAAGATGTATTTTAGGAGAAATTATAAATTGGATAGGACCACATGATTCAGCCAATGCAGTGTTTTTCAAACTTGGCAACTTGAAGATGTGTGGACTTCAATTCCCAAATTTTCCTGCCAGAATACCTGGAGTTGAAGGTCACACATTTTAAAGTTGCTAAGATTAAGAAACAGATGAGCTGTAGAAGAGTTCCAGTAGCTGAATTATTTCTTACAGCTTGAGGCTTAAATAATTTGTTTATTTGTCCCAAGGCCATTAGAAAAGTATTAATTCAAACCGCTATATTTTAAATAAAAATTTGAACAATCTATATGAGGAATACATTGGAATAGCAAATGGCTGAGCCCATATCTTGAAAGGCTAGACATCTTTCTCACCAGAAACTCATTAGAACTTCACACTCTGACCTTACTTCCTGCTCTGAGGTAGTTAATAATTTTGGCTGCCAGGAAGTATCGCACCGGACACCTCATTCTTGACCCTAGTGTGTAAGAGACATTGGATTCTCTACTACTCATAATGCCTTTCTTTGCCATTAGAAGCCAAAGAACAAAAACTGAAATAATTTTAATAATATCACATCTTGGTAAGGTATCATCCCTTCTATCTCTTCTTGAAAAATAGACTACTCTCAAGAGGGATTAACAGAAATCATATTTTACCTATTAAAACTCATTTAGTGCTTGAAAAAAAATTACCTAGTTTCCCAGTTGTGATGAACTGCTTATCAATGATTTAAAACATAAAACACTGAAAACATAAATCAAAGAAAATAATGTTCCGGTAGACCATAAGACTGTGTTGTTTTGCTCCATAATAAGATAAGACAGAGAGTTCCAAGTTGATATGACCAATTACAGAAAGATTTTTACAAAGATGTGAGATCTTCATGAACAGCCTGAAGTACTGTATGAAATAAAAGCAATATCCTAACTTGGACATGGAAATAATAACATCAGGCAATGAGACTTCAGAATCACATAGAAAACAAATCAAACCTAGCACAGTATTTCTAGCTAGACACAACAGAATTGGAAGATTCCAGAAACAAATATTTCCTCTACTTCATTTAATAGACTTCCTCCAGCATTTGGGGGAAGATTGCATTCCAGTTATTGGCTGCTGAGGAGATGGTAAACCTCACTCTTTTTTCAATCTCAGTTCTCCAGGTTTCCATCTAAGTTCTCTGTAGTTTTGAAAAATCCAACCATTTTTTTTGTCTCCAAGTAGAGGAAGAGAATGCGGATATCTTCATTTTTTATTATTTTGCCTGTTTTGTGGTCCCACTAGTTCTTGGTGTAGGCAAGTGTTATTTCTTATAGACATTCCAATGCATCATTGTTGTTCTCTATCTTTAATTCTAATATTATGAATTCATTTGAAAGCAATCAGTTAGTAAGAGTCTCATTAACAAATTAAAAAGCAGAGGAGACAGTGAAAATCCTTGTTTCATGATTCTTCATAACAGAAATCCTAATGTCTTCCATAGTCACATAGTAACTTAGATTTTTTTACCACATAATATTTGCATAATTAATACAATACACAAAAAAGAATCCCTCTTATCTTGCTTATATGATAATTATTTCATAAAAGAATAATTTCAGCACACTATATGTTTTGAAGGCCTCCAATGAGATAAGAATCATAATAATTCCTTAAATAAATTTTTTTTATTGTAATATACAATATTTTAGCTTTCTGCTCTGAATCACTGATTTAATGAATCCATTTTTGTCCAAACTGATATAAATTGTTGCTATAATATCAGGCAATTATTGTAAATAAGTTTGTATCTTAATTAATAATAGGTCTAAATTTCAGCATAATTGATTACCTTCATCCCCTCCTACTCTAATACAAATTACTAAATCTAACAGAACTGACATTAAGACTTGGTTCTATGAACGCAGTCCAGAGAGTAAGTCCCATTGATTTTAGGGTTATAATTCCTTACAAACATTTGTACCACATTCAAAAATTGAGTTTCTCTTAACATAAATCTTAATATTCTAAGATAATCTAAGCAATCCATTAAATATAAACTTGTCTCACATGATTGATGAGAAATTACCAAATTTCTTTTTTTATTGATTATTTTTATTGATTATTGCTATTGATAAATTGGATTTTAACCACAATCTGCAGTTTTTAAGAATATAAGATATTCAACTACATAAACCTAATTAATGAAATATGAAAATCTTTCTATCATAAATTTAGCCTTAACAGTATTTAATTCTGTGATGCTTGTAAATTCCTTTGTTATCCCTGCCTTTTAATTATTCTTTTTTACCTTGAATGGGAAGCAAACCTGTGGGGACACAGCCAGGTGTGAAGTCTGTAGTGAATTGTCTGAGACGAATTGGCTGCAGTGAGTTTGCTATGGCAAGTTGTCCCAGGTACAATAAAATGGCTACTTGAAGAGGTCAGGAAGCAACTGGTAGGACTCAATATGATTTCATACCTGGAAGTAGAGTAGTAGTTTAATAATAATGTGACCAATTCCCAATAGAAGAATCACTTTTCACCTGGTAGAATGATTAGAATTCCCTAAATATTTAATTATTTAATAATAGACATAAAGAACATATAATAGCAATAGCACTTATATATCATTTCACAGTGCTTTGCAGCTCTCTCTAAGCAGTTTACAGAGTCAGCATATTGCCCTCAATAATCTGGGTCCTCATTTTACTGACCTCAGAAGGCTGGAAGGCTGAGTCAACTCTGAGCCTGGTGAGAATTGAACTGCCAAACTGCAGCATACATACTAATGTTTTTTGTTATATTTTGCTTTTCTCTGTTATGATGATGACTCATTAGTTTGCTAATGATTTATGGATTAGCATGCTGACTAATATCTCATTCAGGGTATATTTTGCAGAAAGCCAGATGATTATTGAATATTTTGTTTCTGTTCAAATTATATAGCACAAGTTTTGTAATACCTAATAACTAATATCTTATATAGGATATAATGTATTTGGCAGAAAGCCAGGTAATTATTGAATATTTTACTTCTGCTAAAATTATATAGTTATAAAGAAAAAAAGCAAATTATGATCTGATACACAGCAATAAAAGCTTCTAACCCATAACTGTAAAATTTGTTTTCTCAGTATTTAAGAATTTAGTAACCTTCTCTTTTGCATATTACATAGAAATAATGCCCAATATGTAAATGTGATCATAAACTGAAATCCTATTTTCACTATCTGGGAAATAATCCCCACTGAACTCAGTGGGACTTTCCTGAGGAGGATTTATATGCATGATAGCTAATATGGGTTTTCTGTTAAAAGCTGCAGTCCAGAAGCCACAACAGCTGTCTACCACAGATCCACTCACTCAGTGTGAAATCTTAATAAAATGTTATATTTGGAGCCTTTCATCAGTTTATAATGCTAGTATCATACATGAAAGAGTAACATCTGCCTGGGATATATGATAGCAAGTTTTAATGTTAATCTCTCTCTCTCTCTCTCTCTCTTTCTCTCTCCCACTCTCTCTCAAAAGGAGAGAGGGAGGGGGAGAAAGGGAGGGGGAGAGGCAGAGAGGAGGAGGGAGAGAGTGGGGGAAAGGGGAATGAGGGAGAGGGGGAGGGAGAGGGAGGGAGAAAGAGTGGAAAAGACAGAGGGAGGGAAGGAGGGAGCAGGAGGGAGGGGGAGAGAGAGGCAGAGGGGGAGGGAGAGAGGAGAGGGGGAGAGGGGGAGGGAGAGAAGGAGACTCATTTAAATTTAAAAAATTGTTAAACATCCAAAATCATCTTTGGATGCAATCCATTTGTTTAAAAGGTATATTTCTGTGTTTGTGTAAGAATTCTAAATTAAAACAGCCATTATACGAAAAGGAATAGTTAAGGAATTGCTGAAATAAAACAAAATGCAAAGTATTTTTCCTGTTTATCATGGCTGCATCTCAAAATAAGCTAGGAGGTATATAAAAATCACATCTAGGTGTGTGTGTGTGTGTGTGTGTGTCTGTCTGTCTTGTCTGTCTGTGTGTATACACATAATTGCCCCTGCAACATTTTTCTGTGTAAAAGATTGAACATCCATCACAGATATTAGAAGTTCTGTATTATAAATTTCAACTTGCAACTGACATTTCTAACTTTCAAGCTTCCAGTAATTTCATAAAAGGCAAAATTAATATAGTCAGATTTATTTTGTGCATCGGCTGCTAAAGGAAAAATATGGGTTTTTTACCTACAATGCTAATGTGAAAAACAAAAGAAATTGGGATTTTAGGCTTATATACTGCCACATAGTGCTTTAGTTTACAGCACCCTCTGAGCAGTTTGCAATATAGAAGTATTATTTGCATATTGCCTCCAAGAAACTAGGTCCTCATTTTACAGATCTCAGAAGAATGGAAGGCTGAATCAACCCTGAGCCCCATTAAGATCAAACTCCAGGCTGTGGGCAGATGGCTGTGTGCAATGTTGCCCTTTAAGCACTGAGACAGGTATCTCCACAAAGCACAAGGAATTTGAAATACACAACCACAATTTCATGTAAATGCATATTAGAGATACGCATGCTTCCAAAATGATTTGGCAGAAGTGTTTTAGAGCTCAAATACAGTATGCATGAGTACAGCATTTCTTTAGTATTATTTTAGAAAGCATGAAAACATATATAGTTTTTTTGAGAGTTAAATTAATTGACTCTTTAAAGCAGCCCTATCTTTTTTGTAGGTTCATGAGAACACCTGGGAAAAAAAAGATGGCTGCATTACTTAGTGATAAAGTACACAAAAGCCTTCTGAAATAATTTTTCTAAATAATTTTTGAAGCAGGCACTGCCTGAGTATATATGTATGTGCATTAAAAGTTCTATTACTCATTATGAATACAAATGTGAAAAACATTTCTAAGTCAAAACGTTGACTCATTTGCCAATGTGTCATTCCAAGTGTGTCAGAAGAGATCCATTCTTAAAACAGACTATTCTGACATCCTGAGAACAACATGACTTCAAAACGTTTTTTCTTCCTCTAGATCCAGCTGTTGCTACTAGGACTTTTTGAAAGTCTTAGTAGTTTAGAACTTTACTTCAGCTTAGTTTAAGACTTCACTTTAGTATAAACTATTATTGGAAGAAATATCCTTCTGTCTTCAGTTCCAAGTGGGGAAAAAGACACTGGATTCATGGAAGTTGCTTGGAAAGAAGGTTTATTGATGTACAGGATCACAAACCCCTGGGTTTTATGTCCTCTCTAAGCTTTGAACTTCCTGGGGCATAGGAAGAGTATCCTGATTGGTTGCTGTCAGGGGTCATAGCTAGCTTTGAAGTTGTCTGCATGATAAGTTTGGTTGAATCCTTCTTGGTGATGCAATCTTCCCAGATGCCATGTGGTGAGATGGGTACAGGGCTAATCCTATCATGTCCTGAGGGCCATGTCTTTTTTTTTTTGTATCAATGATACAACTGTTTATTTCATAACCAATAATTACAAGAATATGAATCACAAAGATGGCAAAAACATGACAAAAACACACTATCTTTCATGTGAAAAAATTATAACTAATGCCTTATATTATCCAAGTAATATACACTGCTCAAAAAAATAAAGGGAACACTTAAACAATACAATGTAACTCCATGTTAATCACACTTCTGTGAAATCAAACTGTCCACTTAGGTAGCAACACTGATTGACAAGCAATTGTACATGCTGTTGTGCAAATGGAATAGACAACAGGTAAAAAGCATAGGCAGTTAGCAAGACATCCCCAATAAAGGAGTGGTTCTGCAGGTGGTGACCACAGACCACTTCTCAGTTCCTATGCTTTCTGGCTGATGGTTTGGTCACTTTTGAATGCTGGTGGTGCTTTCACTCTAGTGATAGCATGAGATGGAGTCTACAACTCACACAAGTGGCTCAGGTAGTGCAGCTCATCCAGGATGGCACATCAATGCGAGCTGTGGCAAGAAGGTTTGCTGTGTCTGTCAGCATAGTGTCCAGAGCATGGAGGCGCTACCAGGAGACAGGCCAGTACATCAGGAGACGTGGAGGAGGCCGTAGGAGGGCAACAACCCAGCATCAGGACCGCTACCTCTGCTTTTGTGCAAGGAGAGACAGGAGGAGCACTGTCAGAGCCCTGCAAAATGACCTCCAGCGGGCCACAAATGTGCATGTGGCTGCTCAAACGGTCAGAAACAGACTCCATGAGGGTGGTATGAGGGCCTGACATTCATAGGTGGGGGTTGTGCTTACAGCCCAACATCGTGCAGGACATTTAGCATTTGCTAGAGAATCCCAAGATTGTCAAATTCGCCACTGGCGCCTTATACTCTTCACAGATGAAAGCAGGTTCACACTGAGCACATGTGACAGACATGACAGGTTCTGGAGATGCCATGGAGAATGTTCTGCTGCCTGCAATATCCTCCAGCATGACCAGTTTGGCAGTGGGTCAGTAATGGTGTGGGGTGGCATTTCTTTAGGGGGCCGCACAGGCCTCCATGTGCTCGCCAGAGATAGCCTGACTGCCATTAGGTACCGAGATGAGATCCTCAGACCCCTTGTGAGACCATATGCTGATGCAGTTGGCCCTGGGTTCCTCCTAATGCAAGACAATGCTAGACTCATGTGGCTGGAGTGTGTCAGCAGTTCCTGCAAGACAAAGGCATTGATGCTATGGACTGGCCCGCCCGTTCCCCAGACCTGAATCCAATTGAGCACATTTGGGACATCATGTCTCACTCCATCCACCAATGCCACATTTGCACCACAGACTGTCCAGGAGTTGGCAGTTGCTTTAGTCCAGGTGTGGGAGGAGATCCTTCAGAAGACCATCCGCCACCTCATCAGGAGCATGCCCAGGTGTTGTAGGGAGGTCATACAGGCACGTGGAGGCCACACACACTACTGAGCCTCATTTTGACTTGTTTTAAGAACATTACATCAAAGTTGGATTAGCCTGTAGTGTTTTTTTCCACTTTAATTTTGAGTGTAAGTCCAAATCCAGACCTCCATGAGTTGCTAAATTTGATTTCCATTGATAATTTTTGTGTGATTTTGTTGTCAGTACATTCAACTATGTAATGAACAAAATATTTAATAAGAATATTTCATTCATTCAGATCTAGGATGTCTTCTTTTTGTGTTCCTTTTATTTTTTTGAGCAGTGTACATGTTATTCTGCTTTTGTAAGGTTTCTACATATATTAGACCATACTCTGTAAAATGAAGCGGGTAGAGGCTTGGAAGAACAAGGGTTAACTACAGACAAAAGTGCAGTAGATTGTGTTAATCCATTATTTAGCTTGGATTTGCATATCAGGAAAAAACAAACTATTTTTAGGGTTTCTGAATGAGCCATGGCGAAGTGTATAAACAAAGCCATAATAGCAAACTACAGAACATTTAAGATAGTAACTTAATAATGCCTGCAAAAATAAGGGGGAAAGCAGCATACACTACACCAATTCCACTTCATTAGTAACAACATTTAAGATGAGTTTTAACTGCCACCCAACTTTAGGTTATAGAGGTAATTATTTTCTCCAGAGTATTTTGATGATAGCAATACTGAATCTAAGATCAGTAAAGGCTAAAAACTTTCCTTCCACCTTGATACCTATGAGCCTGGAATTTACATACTGCAAGTGCAAGACTACCTACTGGACATCAATGGATAATTGAAAAATACTGCTTTAATAATGAAGCCATTTGGAATATTGTGAGTGTTTGGACTCTGGAAAGTGCTGTTCTGTTTCTTTCTTTTTTTTTTCCTTTTTTTTTTTTGAGTGGGGATAGATCTAATCAAGCAAAATAGCTTATGAGAGGCAGTGAAGGGAAGTAATTATATTCAGAAAAATATATTATTTTATACAATATTTGGGATTATACAATATTTGTCCATAGAAAGTCAAATTGAGTCAATAGCTAAGAATACATTTATATCAATCAAGGCTAATACTTAAGACAATGATAAGTACATAATAATCTATGTAGTCCTGCTCCATTTTGGCACTAACCTGCTGTTGATTCCAGTGTTGTCAAATATTGGAGCTATGAGGCAAGTTTCTTAAATTTTAGGAAGATTATATAACTTTACTTTGTCCCATCCCCAACTCCCTGTCCATTAAAGTAGGAAAGGACTTTTAATATATACATCATTCTAGCATCTCTTTCTTTTGTAATTTTTCTCAGTAGAGTAAGCAACACTATTAATTTTTCAAATGTTGAAATATATGTAAAGGGAACACAATACTTTTCTTTTAAGGTAATATAAATGTAAACAAAACAAGGGCCGTGTTCTTAATGCCATCACCCTGGAGCTGAAGGGGAAGGGCAGGGAGCTGCAGGAAACTGTTTTGTCTTTAAAAACATGTTTCTCCTTTTATCATCCAGGGAAATATAATATTCTGCCTTTTTAATATTTCCTAGAATATTTCATTCTTCTAGGAGAGGGATGGGTGTTAATTTTCTACAATGTTTTGCAAATGTCTTTCGTGCATGTCCATGCATGCCTATGAAACATAGAAAAGGCCTTGAAATGGTAGCATTTGAATCTTCACATTTTTATCCGTTAAGCAGTAGATTGAGATTTTGCAAATTTTCCTTCCCGTGTTTCAGATGGTCTTATTAGATATGGGAAAATTCACTGGAGAAAGAGATTATGTTTGGAAGAGTGAGCAGTAAAGCAAACCAGGCTGTCAAAGAACATGGCAAAGCCAACATCAACCAAAGCATAGAAAAACTCAAAGAAGCAGTGCAAAATTGGAAGATGTGGAGAGACCTAGCCCATAGAATCATTAAGAATCGGACATGATTGAGTGGTGTTGGAAGGAATATCCTTATGGGTTCAGTTCCAAGTGGGGAAAAAGACCCTGGAAACATAAAGGCTGTTTGGAAATAAGGTTTAAGGATGGACAGGACCACATGACTTGGAGCTCCAAAGTGAAAAGGACGATCACATGCTTCAAGATGTTGGGTGAAACGAAGGTCCAAGATGCTGAGAGACCCTTAGTTTTATATAGGGGTGGGCTTCAGTTTTTTTAACAACTGGTACTGTGGGTATGGCTTAGTTGGTGGGTGTGGCTTGGTGGTCATGTGACTGGGTGGGTGTGGCCAACTCAACATCACTCGTGTAAGGATCGCTTCTCCTCACCTGATCTCTCATGACAGAGGGGATGCTGCAATGATTATAAGTGTGAAAAATGGTCATAAGTCACTTTTTTCAGTGCCATTGTAACTTTGAATGGTCACTAAATGAACTGTTGTAAGTCAAGTGTACAAAAATACAAAAAGCTTCTTTGCTTGCAAAAAGCTGCCCTGAATACTAGTCATTAGATTAAAAATACCTGCAAGCCAGAGTTACAAATCAGGCAGGGTGCCAGAACATCTTGAGGAATGAAAATAGTTAAAATGCAGTGATAGCTATCAAGCAGTCATCTCTTGCTCATAAAGTGAAACCCTTTTGCAGAGAGGTCATTTAAGCTCTCTAGAAAAAGTACACCCAGGAAAAGCAATCTTTAGATCCATTTGCACCACTTAAAGATACCAGCTGGTCTCACTCACAAGATACCCTAAGGAAATCATCCAGATTTAAGGAAAGGTCACATGCCCCCCAGAAAGACAGTAAAAAAAATCAATGCCAAGCTTGCATCCTGCCTCTTGGAAGTATACCCAAAAGGACAGTGCCAGATAGTACTAAAGCAGTGAAGGAAGACCCCCTCCCCAGAGGAAGAAAAGAAACCATGAGGTAGGAAAAAATTCAAACACAATACAAATAATTAAATCACAACAGTAGCTGTTGCTTGTTGAAGCTGAATAGGGAAAATTATCCCATCAATAAATACAGGATTAAATGTCACCAAGCACAGAATTAACCTTCACCAAAAACCAGTTTTAGACCAAAACTCAGAAAGGTATGTAAACTCACGTTGGAATGTCAATCTTCCTAGCTAGCCAATAAGCCTTACTGAATGTCATTCATCTTGGTTCCCTGTCACTGAAAGCTTTGCTTCATTATTCAATTATATCTTCAAAATGCTGATTGTCCAGGAAAGTATTACCTCCCAACAGCAGTGTAAAAATCTTAAAACAGCCCTTCCTCTTTAAGAAAGTCAAGCCCCAGAAGCTCTGGAGACAGGAAGTCTAGGCATACTGGCAGGAATGTAATAAGGGTGGAAAAAAACAAAAAGAGATTGCTTCTAACTATCGATTCTCCAAACTGCTTAGAAAGTTAACAAGGGGTTCTATAGAACCAGACAGAACCAGTAGAATCCCACCCCTGGTTTTATATCCTCTGTTGGACCCCACCTTCATGTTTCCTGTTCCTGTGTAAGAAATGTATCCCATTGGCTGTCAGACTCCCAGGGGCGGGGGTCTTAGCTAACTTTGTAGGCTTTGTCTGGGCCACATGGCTTCACCTGAGTGCTGGCTGATGCAATCTTCCCAGGCCAGGTTGTGAGATGTAGGTAGAGGCCTTTGTTATGTAGAATACTCTGTCCCAGGCCTTAATAGCCCATCCATTAACAAAGGTGGGGGTGAGCTTTTGCTTCCAAGGTGAGTTTCTGCTTCTTTTTTTAGGGGAAATATTCTGCCTTTTTAGTATATCCTAAAATATTTCATTTCTCCAGGAGAGGAGTGGGTGCTAGCTTCCAACACTAGATAACATCATCATCATCATTATCATCATCATCCTCATCCTCATCACCAGATAAGACTAAATATGTTTGAACAAAAGTAGCAACAAAAAAGGCTTATCCTTTCATGGGTTACATCAAAAACTTGACATCCAATAAAAAAGTCAAATGAGTTAGCTCATTTTTTAAAAATGATTTGATACATTTGCAAATTATCCAAGGAGTTTGAGGCAACTTCAGGTACATCAACAAGAATCACAACACTTCTTAGTGGTATCTTACAGGTTTCTCACACAAATCTGTGTCAATCTCTTGTTTCAAAGATTCTTCCCCTGAAATCTTTAAATTGTAGTTAAAATGTCATTAAGAAAGACTGATGAGATCAAAATCTCTGACAATAATTCTAGACCAATAATGAAAACAGCATCAAGCATAATTCTAATACATATCTGCTCTCCTCTGACTGGGAAATATTAGTCGTTTTTAAGGCAGCCTGATGGGTGAAGTGCTACAACATGCGGTATCTTTTAGGAAATCTGCAATGCAATGATCTTACTACAGAATAAAACTTGTTGAGTAAATTTGATTTAGTGGTTTAAGGCACCAGGCTAGAAGCTAGGAAAGAGTGAGTTCTAGTCCTGACTTAGATGTGAAGCCAGCTTGGTGATTGTGGGCAAGTCATTCTCTCGGTCCTTTCACAATAGATCAGGTCAGAAAACATCCTACACACATCTGATTGGATATAGGCTATAGTTATTGAATTTTGAAAGTTTGTCTGAACAACTTTTTCATGCTTTTGCTGTAGGCCAGGCTGTAGCTCTCTGGATCTCCTTTTCTGTAATAGAATCAGTGATAGGCAAAGCAGTGTGTGCTGCCAAACAAATTGTCTGTGCATTTGGAAAGAATATAAAATAATCTTCAATGGTTTTGAATGCAGTGCTGATCTTTTTCTTAACTATAGTCTAACCTAACAAGACTTGGGAGCCAACCCCTGAAGAAGATACTTGAATCCTAAGGGGCCCTTTAACATTTCCTTCTATGCTATCTTCTATCCAGTGTCAAGCTGAAGATTTAGTTCTCCCATTATCTGATCTTTCCAAAACATCTGCAGTTTCTCAGCCGCCAAAATATTTTTAGATCTTTGGAGTCAATAACCTGGAAGGAGGACACATCACTTCATCCTACCAGCTTTCTTTAGACATCAACTGATAATAGGAAGGTTCTAGAATAAATGTGGTTTTTGTAGTGAGCTTCCCAGGGAACTGAAGTGCTTTGTCAAAATTCAGATTTGTTCTTGCTTCTCCCACTTACTTTGAATACCCATCCATAGCTCAAGGTCTTCAATCAAAATAAAACTATTTGTGTATTCAATAATCATGAAGGGACTTTAAAGATAGAATTTCTTCTAGCTGATTCCCATCATTGAATAGCAATGCTGAAAGCAACATCAGATAGCTGCATACCAATTCGAATAATGATACTGTTAGAATTTTCATTATTTGCTGCTGGTGAGTACCAACAAATTGGAAGCCAAAAAGGAACTTGGAAAAGCAAGGGGGAAATGAGGGATATGAGACCCACAGGTTTTGGAATAGGTGGAAAATGTATTAATGTTATATTGATAAATTGCATTCATGTCCAAATATGTTTATTTGCAATTCAAAAATATTTTCCCGATGTGTTCCTTTTGCTTGGATGCCCACTTGATATAAAACTCATCTAAAGTTGATGTTTTTTGCCTCATGTTCTATACATACATATGAAAGCTGGAGGGCTCAAGAGAATAATTTTAGTGATTTTACAAACTGCCTGCTGGAGCATCTGCCTAAACAAATCCATGATACAGTCTTTTGATTGCCAGAATGCTGCTTTTGAGAAAGCGAATTCATTTCTAAGATTCTCAGATCTGTTAAAATGCTTCCTTTCAATACCTGACGGTACCATTGTTATAGGACCAAGATTAAACAAATTTATTGCAATCCCAATTTTGATTTTTTTTTTTCATAAAAATATGGTGTATGGTATGATTGCCACGCTACCGGGGTGAGATTCTACCTGGTCGGTCTGGTTCTATAGAACTGATTATTATGATTTTGCACAGTTTGGAGAACTGGCAAATCGCTCCACTGGTTGGCCCCTCCCCTCCCCGCCCACTCACTCCTTACCTGGCATGTATACCATCAAACTTGCCTGCCTGCTATTTTTCCTTTTTTTCCCCTGACCATCAGCTGTTCTGCTGTGCCATTTAGATTAGCTACTATTGGAATTCAATTTCCCCCTGCTCTCCTAGGAAAACAGTCCCCACCTTTGTCAAGTAGGGCTATTAAAATAGCTGGTGCCAACTTACTTTTCACAACAAAAGGAAGGAGAAAATTGCAGACATGAGATACAGAGAAAAACCTCACAAATTAGCTCAGATCCTTTCCCATAGAAATCAAATAGATAGCAAGCTATAAAACTTGGGAAAAGCAAACCAAAAGACATAACAGGAAACTCAGGAACAAACAGCTACTATAAAACAATTACTCTTATCAAGATCCCAGAAAGAAATCCCAATATCAAGAGACAGGAATTCATCACACACACACACAAATCAAAAACTTCAAGAGTTCACACTTACAAAATCAAAGGATCTGAAATGTATAAAAGAGAGGGTTTCTTATTTATTAGATTAATCCTAGGAACACTGTGAGATTTCTTACCTGCCTTCCTATTAATAAACTGATTCTGACTTTCAACGCAGCTGACCAAATCATTTTTCATTTCTCCCAGCTGGGAAATTTGAATCCACAAAGGGAAGAACTTTGCCTATCACAAAAGGGCGAGACTGCTTTTTTCCTTTCATCACTACAAAGCAGAAAATTGTTGGATTTCTTGCTTTCTAGCTAATCTAAAAGCAGAGCTGAACCTTCCTTAGGACTGAACCTTCTATTTTTCAGTGCAGACTCAAGCAACCTCCCTGGATCAGGAAGCTATTAAAGACAATCACTCAAGCTTAGCTTCCCAATTGCACGGACCAAAATTATTTCCACTTGGTTTACATCATCTGATATCTTAACATAGTATTAAAATACTAATCAAATAAATGGACAAAATGTCTGACTCAACTGAGAAACTCTTCGGTGAATTAAAACTCCCAAATAAGATGTTTAATATGTGCCAGGGATTACATAGAAAATATTGCCCAGTCCATAAAGTAAATAAGAAGATGTAACTATAGATGTTAACCCTAACCTGAAATCTTTCACAAAGTTTCTTTTACAGCTATTAGTTTAGAACTACTCAATCTGTTATTCTACAACAATCAAAGGTCATCAGCATACACAAGGATTTTATTTGTTTTATTAGCTTCTGTAATGGGAGATGCTCGATCAGCAATAGAAAACTCTCAAATCAGGATCCCCTTTATTCTTGTTTGTCCTCCCATCTCAGTCCTGAGTGGTTGGTAACGTAGCAACAAGCTGCAGCTTTTCATTATCATCATAATTTGCTACCTTACCAACATCCAAAGGTGACATTTCAGTCAGGCCAAGCTAGTCCATAAACGAGCTGAAGTATGAAGCTTTCTGTCTAAAGGAGAGAATGAACTTTGAACAGACCCATCCGACAAAGCGTTTACATAACAACCTTTAATATTGCTAATATTTTAAGTGAAGAAGGGATAAAATATAATCATGCTTAAAAACAGTAATTACGAAGCCAGCAGGATGGCTACAAAATTAGGCCAATTCGCTCATCCCACATTTACAAACCAAGTAACAGTCTTTGTTTTTTCTCTCTCTCTCTATTGTATTTTGTGAAGGAAAATATGAAAAACTAAATGGAAAAAGTTACATGAAAACCTCAAGTCACAAGAAATAAAGAGCATTTAGGTTAAAAGATAGTTTAGAAAACACAGTACAAAGTCATAAGAGAAAAAAAAACTTAGGGCAGCTCTAGTAAAACATAGTGAAGTTTCTTAGTGCAGGAGGTAAGAATAACACAATCCCAGGCAAGAATAGTTCTGGGTTTTTGTTGTTGTTGTTGTTTGTTTGTTTGTTTCACCTGTTCTCACTCAAGAAGGAGACATCCACAGGGCTCAGGACCTTCAACAAATGATTAAAAAAGCAAAATGCATAGATTTGTACAATTGGAAGACAAAACAGAACATCCCTATTATTTTTAGAAAAGAATAGAATAGAAATCCTTATTGGCCAAGGATTTTGTTTTGGTGCAAATGCTCTCAGTGTTCATAAAAAGAAAAAAAATGCATTTATCAAGAATCATAGGTATAACACTTAATAGTAGTCAAAGGCTACAAATAAGGAGTCAAATCATATTAAGCGATCAAATCAAATCAAATCATACCAGCAAACAGTCAATTAAAAATCATAAGGATACAAGCAACAAAGTTACATTCATGCAGTCATAAGTGGGAGGAGATGCGTGGAAGGAAGGATGAGAAGATGAATAGTAACAGTAATGCAGACTTAGTAAATAGTTTGACAGTGTTGAGGGAATTGTTTGTTTAGCAGAGTGATGGCATTTGGCAAAAACCTATCCTTGTGTCTAGTTGTTCTGGTGCTCTATAGCATCGTTTTGAGGATAGGAGTTGAAACAGCTTACGTCCAGAATGTGAGGGGTCCGTAAATATTTTCACAGCCCTCTTTTTGACTTGAGCATTATACAGGTCCTCGATTTAAATATCTTGGGAATTGCAAAAAGGAGAGAATCAGTGGTGGGATTCAAATTTTTTTACTACTGGTTCTGTGGGCGTGACTTGGTGGGCGTAGCAGGGGAAGGATACTGTAAAATCTCCAGTCAGAGGTGGTATTTTCCGGTTCTCCAAACTACTCAAAATTTCTGCTACCGGTTCTCCAGAACTGGTCAGAACCTGCTGAATACCATCTCTGGAAAGGATGGAGCAAAAGATTTTAGCAGAGTAACAGAGTTGGAAGGGAAGTCTTCTAGTCTAACTGTCTGCTCAAGCAGGAAGCCATATACTATTTTGGAAAAATGGCTGTCCAATCTCTTTTTAAAAACTTCCAGTGTTGGAGCATTCACAACTTCTGGAGAAAGTCATTCCACTGATTAATTGTTCTTTCTGTCAGAAATTTCTCCTCAGTTCTAGGTCGCTTCTCTCCTTGATTGATTTCTACTCATTATTTCTTGTCCTGCCTTCAGGGGATTTGGAAAATAGGTTGACCCCTCTCTTCTTTATGGCAGCCCCTTAAGTATATCTGGATTGTTCTTTTCTTCCTTCAGTTTTAGTTCAATCATATATACATTTCCTTTTTGACTGTACAGGCAGTCCTTGACTTACAACCATTCATTTAGTAACCATTCAAAGTTACAATGGGACAGAAACAGATTCTGATCAGTTCTGGCGAACCGGTAGCAGAAATTTTGAGGAGAGAACCAGCAAATACCACCAGCAAATGCTACCTCTGACTGGCCCTTCCCCCATCTATTCTCTGCCTCCTGAGTCCCAACTGATCAGCTGGGTCTTCTTTTGTTGCCCTTCACAGGAGAACGGAGCTGGATAGCAGGTTTGTGGGGTGGGGATGCAATGGGATTTTGCAGTAACTTTCCCCCAGGTGTGGGGAAGGAATGGAGATTTTACAGAATCCTATTCCTACTATACCCACCAAACCACGCCCAGCATGTCACACCACGCCCACCAAACCATGCCCACAGAACCAATAGCAAAAAAATTTGAATCCCACCATTAGAAAGAAAGTGACTTACAATTATCCTTGCACTTACGGCCATGTAGGATCCCCACACTCATGTAATTAAAATTACAGCCCTTGGCAACCAGCATGTATTTATGATATTGAACCATCCCAGGTTCACATGATCACTATTTTTGACCTTCCCAGGGCTTCCAAAAAACCTTTTATAAGGCCTTAGTATGTCCGCACTTGGAATATTGGATCCTGTTTTGGTCACCACAATGTAAAAAAGATATTGAAACACTGGAAAGCGTGCAGAGAAGAGCAACAAAGATAACAGATAACAGATAATCAGAATTGGAAGGTACCTTGTAGGTCCTCTAGTCCAACCCCCTGCCCAAGTAGGAGACCTTACACAATTTCTGACAGATGGGAATCCAATCTCTTCTTGAAAGTCTCAAGTGATGGCACTCCCACAACTTCCGAGGACAAGCTGTTCCATTGGTTGATTGTTCTCACTGTCAGAAAGTTTTTCCTTATTTCCAGGTTAAATCTCTCCTTGTTCAGTTTCCATCCATTATTCTATCCATTATTCTTAGAATTTTAATTTGGTTTTATCTGGTTTTTAATCTTTTTAATTCCCCTTTATATACTTTTATTCCACCCACTATATATTTGATTTTAATTGTTTTTTAATTTTGTATTGCTGTGTTATTTTTAATTGGCTGTATATTGCCCTGAGTCCTGTCAGGGAAAGAGGGCGGTATATAAGTTTAATAAAATAAATAAATAATAAATAAATATTCCTTGTCTGGCCTTCGGGTGCTTTAGAAAATAACTTGATCCCTTTTCTCTCTGTGGCAGCCCCTCAAATATTGGAAGACTGCTATCATGTCTCCCCTGGTCCTTCTCTTCACTAGACTAGCCAAGCCCAGTTCCTGTAACCATTCTTCATATGTTTTAGTCTCCAGCCCCTAATCATCATGATTGCTCTTCTCTGTACTTTTTCTAGAGCCTCAACATCTTTTTTAAAGTGTGGTAACCAAAACTGGATGCAGTACTCTAGGTGTGGTCTTACTAAGGCTTTATAGAATGGTATCAGTACCACTCTATAAAGATGATTAGGGGGCTGGAGGCTATATCATATGAAGAACAGTTGCAGGAATTGAGTAGTGAAAAGAAGTAGGAGTGACATGATAGCAGTGTTCCAATATTTGAGGGGCTGCCACAAAGAAGATGGGGTCAACGTATTTTCCAACGTACCAGAAGGCAAAGGCAAGACAACCAGCATTGGTTGGAGACTAACCAAGGAGAGAAGCAACCTAGAACTAAGAAGAAATTTCCTAATAGTGAGAACAATAAACCAGTGAAACGGCTTACCTTCAGAAATTGTGGGTGCTCAGTCACTGGAGATTTTAAAAAAGAGACTGGACAGCCATTGGTCTGAAATGGTATAGTCCTAATGTTCTAACCCTTGTGACTTTGTGCAGGAATCCAGTCTTCCAATATGTTCCACCATGTCAAATCCAGGGCTGTCTGTAAGATCCTGTTGCTTTCATCAGAATGAAAACAAAAAAGAATCCTGACATCACCTTGCAAACCCCACCCCTTTGGGGTCGTGCATGTAATATTTTATGAAACACATAAAAAAATGGATTGAGGCTTCCATCATGAACCCCAATGCTCATTTTCATCAGTCTGGTCCTGTCTTGTTTGTCCTGCAAACCGCACTCATTAGATAGCATACCTTTGACACCTAGTGCAACACTTTCCATAAAGTGCTTCCTTCTGTTTATTCTACAGAGCAGGGGTGTCAAACTCACATCATCACAGCGACGTCACATGATGTATTGGGACTTTTTTCCCCCTTTGCTAAACCAGGCATGAGTGTGGCCAATGCGTGATGCATCTGGCCCACAGGCTAAGAGTTTAATAGTTCTGCTATACAGCCTACATCCAGAAATGATGAGTGCTACTCAGGCTTTTCATCCACTTGCTTCTACATTGCTTTAATCAGTCACTGCAATTCCTTCCACTTTTGCTCAATGGTTAGCATTGTCAGCACCCTTGGGACAAGCATGACCTGGATGACCAAATATCTCCATAGATATTATCATGGAAATATCAAGTTTATCTATCATGTCCCTTTGGCATGAACTTTTTCCCTAGCCTTTCATTCTGTCATATTCTATCCATTAACCTGCTTCCAATATTAGCCTTATCTCTTCTAGCATTTTTGGAAATGTCTATAGTCAATCAAACACAGCACCTACTGACACGGCCCCAAGGATCAATTTCAAAAACTGTCCTGCTACTTTTTTGATGTTACCGCACAGGCATCTTGGCTCTGATATGTTGTCTCTTTCTATACTGTAGGTTCAGCTTATTCCAGAAAGTTCCCTAGTGTCTATCAATCTAAACATTCCTTTGGGCTCCAATATCTCATCTATGCCTTAGTGCTATTTGTCTAGACGATTCTGCACAGAGATATATAATACTTCTGCTATGTTTGGCCACCCTAGACTTCCTAACACCCTAGAAATGTAACTGTCTGAATTTGGCTTCCAAGATTGGCCAACTACACCCTAGTGACATTGGTGCCAATGGAACTACTACCTTCTCACCAGAAATACCCAACCATGCCCTACAGAAGCTGACTGAGATTAATGGGCATTTGTAATGCAGCCAATGTAAGTGTAGTGCTTAAGAGGTTGGCTTGGCCCAAGAAAGATTTGGGTTGAAGTCCAGCCTTAGCCACATAATGTAGCTGGGAGTCTTCAGGTCAATCCAAATCCCCATCCAAGGTTACTGTTGGGGGAAGGGGGTTAAGAAGAGGCTGAACAATGTCTTGAGCACCTGAAGAAAAACCAAGGGATGCATTTAACCATTAGAAAATCTTTATGGATCTCTGCTTCCACTCTACTTCCATTTTGTGTGAGAACCTGCTTAATATTATCTCCTACACTGAGACAAATCTTTGAAAACTGATGATCCCCTATAAGAGCACTCATCAGTTTTATTTATTAATATTTACATAATGGAGCTTTAGTAGAAATATCAGGGGATGGCTAGGTAAAGCACATAAATTTTTTCAGTATTTAAAAAGATAACTATAATCAGGCGACTAACACATTGTTACCTAGAAAATGCTTTTGTCTGTAATGAGGAAAATAGGAGAGCTTGGCAAGAATTAAGCTCCCCTTTCCCAAAAAAAACCTCCTTGAGCAAAATGTTTATTACATTTGCATGGCCTGCTCTTTTGACAGCAATTTCACTAGCTTTCATTTAAAAAAAATCCTGCAGATAATATATTAGACACTGCTGGAAGAGTTTTCTCAGCAATTTAGAATGTTAATCTGCCTGGGCTCATTTGGTGAGATTTCAGTATATCCAACTGCATTCTGAAGGTTATTAAAGGAAAAACGTCAAATGCAATCCTATTTCAGAGAGCCACAGAATCCCAGGGTAGGCCTGTGTTTGAAATTTCTATCTAAACCCAGCTGTGGTTCACATATATTTTTTCAAAAAGAACTAAGTGACAGATTTCAACATTTATCCCTATCTGCAGTTTCTCCCTCCAGTGCTGCTGTTGTTGTTATTTATTATTGTTGTTATTATTATTGTTGTTGTTGTTGTTGTTAAAATTGTATGCCCACTGAACTTTCAGGGAAGAAATGGTGAACTGAAGTTGGCTCTGCTAAAAGCGAACAACTCTGGACAAGGAGTTGCTCTTCTGAGGAGACCACAAGAGAGTAGTTCTCTGGGAATGAGAGAATCAGGGGTGGGCTGCTACCGATCTGCCCCAATTCGAACCAGTAGCTAATTTTAGGCCGTTCAGTGCCAACAAATCCCACCACTATCTGGCCCTGTCCACCCCACCCTGCCCCTCCCAGGACTCCCCACACAGCTCCTTTTGGATCCCAGTTAAGTACAGGGCCTGTGCAGAGGCTCAGAAGGATGAAAAATGGGCCTCCCAAAGGCTCCAGAAGGCCAGAAACAGCCCAGTTTCTGGCATCCAGAGAGCATCCAGAGCCCAGGGAGGATGAAAATGCCCCCCCCCCACTGTGGTGCGGGAGGCCGATTAGGTCAAGCCCACTATGGCCATACCCACCCAACAATGGGGCAGAGGACGGGTTGCTAAAATTTTTGAAGCCTACCCCTGGAGAGAACAGCCATCTCTGAGTAACCAATCATTCCTTCAAATATCCATTAATTTTAAATAGAGTATCGAGGGAAAAAAAACTTCCAGCTGAAGCTCTGGAGCACACTGCAAATCTATAAAATATCTGATTTTTTCTACAATGCAGTGGGTAACTAATAGTGGTGTTTGGGACTACAGTGTTATCTGCAGTAAATATTCTAATCAAACAAGTCATATCTGGGACCTTTCTGAAAATCCCAGGTAATAACTGAATTTATTTATTTATTTATTATTTAAATTTATATACCGCCCCCTCTCCCAAAGGGACTCGGGGCGGTGAACAGCCAGAATAAAAAATACACATATAAAACACATATACAATATTTAAAAATTAAAAGAATTAAATATAATTAGCTCTACAAAGATTAAAACAAGGGGATTAAGAAAGATTAAAAACCAGATTAAAATTTAAAAATCCCTAGGCCAGACCGGCTTGTTGAAATAAATAAGTTTTCAGCGCACGATGGAAGGTAATGAGATCAGGGACAGTCCTCATCTCCCGGGGTAATTCATTCCAGAGAGGGGGTGCCCCCAATGAGAAGGCCCGCATCCTCGGGGTTGCCAGCCGTCCAGCCGGCGGCACCCCGAGGAGGCCAACTCTATGGGAGCGTATTGGTCGGCGGGAGGCCAATAATGGCAGGAGGCGGTCTCGCAAATATCCTGGTCCCGAGCCATGGAGTGCTTTAAAGATAATAACTAAGACCTTGAAGCGCACCCGGAGGGCCACCGGGAGCCAATGCAGCTCGCGCAGAAGTGGCGTAACATGGGAGCCCCAAGGAGCCCCCAACACCACCTTCGCGGCTGCATTCTGCACCAGCTGGAGCCTCCAGATGCTCTTCAAAGGCAGCCCCATGTAGAGAGCGTTGGCATAGTTTAGGCGGGAGGTCACCAGGGCAGAGGTGACCGTGCGAAGTGCATCCCGATCCAGAAAGGGCCGCAACTGGTAGATCCTACAGACCTGGCCAAAAGCCCCCCTGGCGACAGCCGCCACGTAGTCTTCCAATGACAGCCGCACATCCAGGAGGACACCCAGATTGCGGGCCCTCTCTGTGGGGGCAAGAGTTTCCCCCCCCCCCCACAGCCAGCGATGGAACCAGCTGGCTGTACCGGAGTGCCGGGAAGCACAGCCACTCAGTCTTAGATGGGTTGAGCTGAAGCCTGTTCCGCTCCATCCAACACTGCACGGCCTCCAGGCACCAGGTCATCACTTCGACGGCTTCATCGGGGTGGCCTAATGAATTAAGACTTAACTGTATGAAGTAAGAAAATTTGAAGTAGAATTTGGATTCAGTGCATTGTATTTACAACTATCGAATTGCATTTGCTGTAAATTTTATTCAGAGAAATCCCTGTCATAAATATGATCAAGTTACTTTCCTCAATTTCATTAATAATACAAGATGTATCAAATAAATTCATACAGTACATGGTCCAAAATCCTTTTTTAAATTTTTAAAAAAATAAAAATACAAATCTCTATTCACATTAACAGTGTTTGTGTCATTATTAATATATACCTCTCCTTTTATACATAAACACCAGCTCTTATTTCTATCCTGCACCCATTTGTACCACCTATCCCAAACCGCATAATAATCTGAATCATCTTTGCCTCTTAATTCCATTGTGAATTTATCTAGTTCTGCACAATCCATTATTTTTTGTGTCAAGTCTTCTTCAGATGGTATCTTTTCCTTCTTCCATCCCTGTGCGAAGGCTATTCTCGCTGCAGTTATGATATATATAATGATGTATCGGATGACCTTGCTCAATTTTCCCTTAATTATTCCTAATTACAATATTTCCAGTTCAAGTTCAAATTTGTGCTCTATAATTTCTAATAGCCATCTTTGTACCCTCATCCAATATTTTTTAACCTCTGGACACTGCCATCACATATGGAAGAATGTTCCTTCTTTGTATTTATACTTCCAACATTCTGCTTTTGTGTTTGGATACATTTTGGCCAGTCTTGCTGGGGCTAGGTGCCACCTACAAAACATTTTATATTGATTTTCTTTAAATGCTGTTGACAATGTCAATTTACAATTGTCAATCCACATTTTTTTCCAATCCTCTAAATTTATATTATGTCCTACATTTTTTTGCCCAGGCAATCATTGAACCCTTTACTATTTCCTCTTCCAATTCAGCTTCCAACAAATAGTTATACATTCTTGTTATAAATTTTATCTCCTTGCCTGTCAAAATTTGGTATGGTCCAAAATCCTATTTGGAGGTTGAGGTGTTGAAGGGGAGCATCCATGCAAAGAGTAAAAATGTTAATTACAGACAGTCCTTGAGTTGCATCCATTTCTTTAGTGATCTTTCAAAGCTAAAATAGCACAGGAAAAAGTGTTTTTCATGCTTATGACTGTTGCAACATTCCCATGGTCATATGATCAAAATTTGGACATTTGTTCAAAATTCTTGGGAATGCAATCAAGAACCAGGCACGTAATGTCATATGAGGTGATCTTGTAAAAGAGCAAATTGGTGAAAAATTCAGACATGGTTGGAAGAGCTGATTGGACGAAAAATAGAATTTAAACCAGAATTATTTTTATTAGGAATCACAAATGAGAGATATAGCAAAGGGGGCGACTTATTTAACAATGCATATTATAACGGCAACAAAAATGGTCTTTGTTGCAAAAATAGGGAAACTCCCTTAGAATGTGAAGTGATTAAGAAAATACTGAGTTGCACTGAAATGGATAGATTGATATTGGAATTGAAAAATAAAGGCGAGACAGAATACTATGAGATATGGAATAAATTTTATCAATGGTTGAAACAGAGAGGAGAGAGCCAGAATAAATAACCAGGATTTAGAGAATGGAGAATTGAAGTTATGTATGTAATCACAACAGAATATAATTGGATAAGACAAAAGTTAAAAATTAATATAGATGAGATTATAAGAATAGTAATAGCATAAGTGCTATAATCTCATCTATATTAATATATACTTATATACCGCTTTATAGTGCTTTACAGCCCTCTCTAAGCGGTTAACAGAGTTAGCATATTGCCCCCACAATTTGGGTCCTCATTTTACCCACCTCGGAAAGATGGAAGGCTGAGTCAACCTTGAGCCTGGTGAGATTTGAACTGCCAAATTGTAGGCAACTGGCTGCAGAAGAAGTAGCTTACCGTACTGTACTCTAACCACTGCGCCACAAGGCTCTTTCTATTATTTATGATTATGATATCTTTATAAGTGTATATACTGGATAGACCAATTGTACAAAGGTAACAATGTATATATGATACCTATTATCATATATATGTAAGGCAAAGATGGTGCCAAGACGGTTACACTGTGTCATCTTTTGTGATCTTCTGACAAGTCACTGGGGAAGTCAGATTTACTTAACAACTATGTTACTAATTTAACAACTGCAATGATTCACCTAACAGATGTAGCTGTGCAAGGTCATAAAATGGGGCAAAACTCACTTAACTGTCTTAGTGAGCAACAGACATTTGGAGATCAATGGTGGTCATAATTTGACGACTACCTGTATTTAGCTCAGTCATGAAAAATTAAAAGCTGCTTCTTCTTCTTTTATCTTGCCTTCCCCTACCATCCTTTGGAATCCAGTAGGAGACAATGATTCCCCACTATAAAAGTTCTTCAGTTGGACTTTTGTCATGGCCCGGGGAGATGGGGAAATAACCTTTTTCATTTAACATTTTAGAATCCCAGTTAGAAAAATTGAAGGGTTTAATTGCCACAGCTGCTGCTCTAGGTTACATCAAAAGAAATTGTTTCCAGAAGATAAAATCAAAATGGTCTGATATGAGATGAAGAGATGGATTTTTTTCCCCCCAATCATCTTCCCTGGGAACCGATACTCCTGTAGTAGATTTGATTGAGCCGGATATCTATCATCTGTTGCCCGAGTGGGTTTCTTGGCTGTGAAGCATTGTTTCTGCCATCCTCAATTTTCTGTAAACAAAGGAAGCAATCAGCACTGTAGCTTTTCTTGTGATGAGAGAGAGGCCAATTATTCTGTCTTTCTGGACAACATGACCCTTGATAAAGTAGTGACATGGCAAGTGAAGTTGGATATGTTGGTACAATTAATCAGATGGTGCAATGGTCAGACTGGCTCATCAGTGAGGTGAGTAATGGTCCCAAATCAGGATTCATAGATAAATGTTAGAGGTAATATGAAGGAACATTTGCAGAGCTGGCGATTTCATGGTGATTTCTTAGATTTTCTAGGATTCCAACCAGGAGAAATAGTCTGGATTCTGAAATATAAGAAGGTGAACCAAGAGAATCAGGAAAATCAATACTGGATTTAAAAAAAAAAAAAATATCCAGTAAGGATTCTGGAGACCACATTTAAAGAACTTAGTTTCTTCCCTGTAAGCATGTATAATTTAAAGTAAGCAATTATGGTTAAAGAAGATATGGCCATCGTTATTGTTAAGTTTAAGGCTCAAGATTGACTCAACCTTCCATCCTTTCGAGGTTGGTAAAATGAGGACTTAGATTGTTGGCGGCAATATGCTGACTCTTAGAGAGAGCTGTAAAGCACTATGAAGTGGTATATACTGTATGGTAAGTCTAAATGCTATTGCTATGGCTATCTCTTTAGGTCTTCTACATGAGGATAGTGTAATCTGCAGCTCTATGTATCCAGTTAACTAGATCATATGTGGCTAGAAATTTACATGGCTTAAGTAGTTTACTAGTTTTGAACTGAGCAGAAATTGTTCAGACTCATGGCAAGAATAGGAAACAACTCCAAAAATGAATTTCTCAGAACTCTGATTATAAAAGAAATAAAAATACTGCATTATATTCTCTAGTGACTGTATGATCCTAATCTTACTTTTAATGTTTATTAAATATTTGCCAATCTTGGAGTTTGTGATAAAAGGCATCATTATCAGTTCCAGAAGTACTCAATTCTTCTTATCAGTTCCAGTAGGGGGCTGGACTAGAAGACCTCCGAGGTCCTTTCCAGCTCTATTCTGATTCTGATTCTTGTCATAATGGTGACTCAAACCAAGAAGCTTCCTATTGAAGAGGCTAGTTTGCTCTGTGAATTCACTATCACATAGAGGCAGTTGTGGTAGACAAATAAGCAATTGATGGTTGGTGCCATTTTTTGCTCTTTCCACAACTGAGTTTCTCCTACTTTGCTCTTGGTCAAAGGAGACAATGTTATGTAGGTTTCAGTGATAAGAAGGAGGTACACCAGGGGAAATAGATGAAAGATAAGCATCTCAATGATGGGATGTGAATTTT
The DNA here is from genome assembly GCA_023653725.1 of Bungarus multicinctus. NCBI lineage: Eukaryota > Metazoa > Chordata > Lepidosauria > Squamata > Elapidae > Bungarus > Bungarus multicinctus. The sequence continues at coordinate 64,114,440 of CM042848.1, forward strand.
AGTGAAAGTTTTCTCCTTGATGACCAACAGTTCTGTTGATAATGTGATTCACCAATCACCACACAGTTAAAGCTAAAGCTACCGCAAGACATTTTCTTCCTTGGGACAAAGCACAAAATGATACAATATTCCCTATATAGAAAAGATGGTTGGGATTGCCAATTGAATCTTGTCTGCAACAGGGCGTGTCATTCCAGTTCATCAGCAATGGTAGTCATGATAAGTTGAAACATGAGCAATCACACAGGAGTTTGTTCATTTGTCACAATTCTAGTGTGCCTTTCTTCCTGTATCTCTAAACAATGGATAGAGCCCTTCTTCTTCCAAATTTTCACAAAGCCCTATAAGAAAGATTGAGCTTGAGATAAAGTAATTAGCTGCAAATCACCTAGCAAGCTTTCCTTGACAAAGCTAAGCTTATTCTTCCCAGTTCTATACCAGTTTACCACCATCGCCAGTAATTTGACAACTTACAGTCTTATGAATTTCACTGATCTGCACTTATGTTTCCAAAGCACACAATTTGAAATTTCATTCATTAATGTAATATAGATCCATAAAATTATTCATAAAAGAGCTGCTGGGAGACAAGAGCTGACTGTTATTTTCATATATGGCATTTACAGAATTGTACCTCCCCCCTGTGATATTTACCCTTTTTTTTTCATTTACAACATTTTTCAAATATTTTGGATTGCAATAACTAAAATTGCCAGCCAGAATTACCATTAGGTCTGTTTAAAACTTGAAACGTGTTCAGTTTTGCTGGCAGTTTGGGCCAATCAACCTTCTGAAGCTTCTTCCTGAGGCAAAAATACACTGTCCCTTAAACTTCTAAAAATGAGATGGCCATACTGTTTTACCTCATCTCATTCTGAGCACTTTATTCAGCACTTTTCAGCTAGTGTAACTGATGGAAGAAGATTCAGCTTATGTGAAACCTAAGTGGAAGGGGAAAAAACTTGCTATGGCTACTGGAATTTCTGGATTGAGGTAACTTGAAGTATCTCAGCAAGGTGATTCACATTGCTACAAGGAACCAAAAATCAATTGTATGGAGCAAAATGGTTTTGACCTGAATTGTAGGCACCTAGAAGATATTAGGTAGTCTAAGAGTTTAAATATTTGGATTAAATCCATATTAAACGTTTTTTAATCTTTCCATGGTTTTTTTTCCAGAAAACAGTCATTAATATTATTATTACTCAAAGTACTGCTCTAGTCCAGCCCCTCTTACTCAAGCTGTCCAATCTCTTCTCTAAAACTCCCAGTGACAAAGCATCCATAAATTCAGGAGTCAAGTCATCCCACTGATTAATTGTTCTTTCTGTCAGGAAATTTCTTCTTAGATCTAGATTGGATCTCGTCTTGATAGGTTTCCATGCTTTCCATCTTCTCCTGTCCTCAGGTGCTTTGGAGAATAGGTTGGTCCCCTCTTCACTGTGACAGTCCTACAAATAATGGGTTACTACTGTCTAGACATGTTTAATCTTTGGAATGGAGGGAAAAAAAGTTTTTTTTTCCCTGGAACTCCTCAGGGAGTCTAGCAATTGAGGTTAGAGAAACATTTAACAGCAACACAAATGGAGACAAAGCTTTTTCTCCTCTTTCTTTAGCTATACTTTTATTTGTCTCTGATTATCAGGCATTCTCTGATCTGGAAGCTACAGGCGGATTTGTTCACTTAGGAGCAGATAGATTCAGCCTTTTCTCCTGTTTTCCTTTTAATTTTAATTTTTTTTGAAGGTTTAACTTTTAGTGAACTAGTTTTCTCTGTTCCTTTCCTTTCCTCTCTTTTTATTTAGGATTACTTATTTATTTTACTTCTCTTTGTAATATCGTGTTTCTCACAAAATAAGGCAGGGCCTTATTTTTTTTTTTGAGCCCCGAAAAGATGGCTAGGCCGTCTTTTCGGGAGTGAATTAATTTCTCTCCACCTCCCCCATCAGCGGGTAAGCGGCAGCAGTGTTCCCGCTGGCACGACAACAGCAGCAGCGCCGGTGGGACCGTGGAAGCGTTTCTGCCGCTGCTCGGGTGTTTGCGGAGCTTCCGCACATACCCGAGCAGCAGCAGAAACGCTTCCACGTTCCCGCTGGTGTTGCCGTTCTCGTGCTGGCAGGAACTGTGGAAGCCATGGAGGCAGCTCCCCCACCCGAGAAGCAGCAGAAATGCTTCTACACTTCCTGCTGGCGCGAGAACAGTGGCAGTGCCGCGCAGGGCACTGTTAAAGGCAAGTTTCCCCCCCCCCCAGCATGTTTTAACCCCTGGCCTCCCCCCCCCCGCATGTTTTAAACTAAGCCTAAATTTGGGGGGAGGGGCTTAATTTCATTTCATGCCTAGAAAACATGCTGGGTCTTCCTATTGGTGGAGGCCATATTGTTGGAGAAACACGGTATAATCTCAGTCATCAACTTGACCACTTCTGGTACTTATTGCTTTTATATCCATGTCATCTCTAGTGGTTTCCTGGAAGCATAAAGTATATTTTCAAGAGAAGATGGATTTTTAAGTTAAAAAAACTGAAATAGAAACAATGTAGAAGATTTTTTGTAATTGAAAATTAGTAGTTGCAAGAATAGGGAGTACTCACCAATTAATATTAGCTTTATTAGAGATCACCTAGATCAGTGGTGGCTAACCTTTTTGTCGTCACATGCCAAAAGTGTGCGCACACATGCCTGCACCCATACTGCAATGCGTATGCGACACACATACACTCGTGCCGTGCGCCTCTACGCATGTATGAGCGTCTCCCGCACATGTATCTCCCCCCACACATGCATGGCAGATACTTGACAATCAGCTGGCTGGTGGGGGTATGCGCGCATGCGCAGTGGATGAGTTCTGGCCAACGGCTTGCATGCCGGCAGAAATGGCTCTGTGTGCCATTTCCGGCACACATGCCATAGGTTCACCATCACGGACCTAGATAATTTTTGTGTATTTGTTTTAGTTTGGGCTTGGTCAAGTAACTGAGTTCAGGCTATCCACAACTTACAACCATTTGACAGCACTGAAAAAAGTGATTACAATCAGTCCTCATGCCTACAACTGTGGTAGCATATTCACAATCAGGTAATCAAAATTCAGGCACTTGGCATCGTTCTGATCTAGTCTTCGCAAGTCCTACTCAATTGGACTTTTCATGAGGAAAACCCCTTTTTATTTAACAAGGCAGGAATAAGCTGCGTTCATGGGAAAAAAATCCAGGTAACAAGTCCTTAGATGTTTCAACAAACAGTAAAAGTGTCTGCTCACACCAGCTTAGCTAATTGCAATGTCTCTGAGTTCTCTGTAAGGAGGCTCAATTAGCACTTCAACACCAACATAGAGTCCTGACCAACCTGGGTATTGGCAAAGAAATCCTGGCAAGGAAATCTGACAGAGGGAAATCTCCTGTAGTATGAACAGTTGTCTACCGGTGCCTCCACACCCCTCCTCTTTATGTTCCAGCCAGGGAGGGGCTTGTTAATGTCTCCTTCTTTTCCTGGAGAGCTGGCTCCAAGCCCTCTGTTGCTCTTCTCTCCTCTCTGCACATATGCGCATCTGGGATGGGCCCCAGCTGTTCCTCCTCTTAGCTCAGCTCAGGCACCTAAAACAGCAGTCTCTCTACCTGAGTGTGAGTAGATAGTGCCTGCTCTGCCTCTGGCTCAGAGTCTGCAGGCTCTGATGTTAATCCAGGCACCAGATATGGTATTCAGCAGGTTCTGACCAGTTATGGAGAGTCAGTATCGGAAATTTTGAGTAGTTCAAAGAATCAGCAAATATTACCTCTTGTTCTGACCCACACTCTTTTCCGACAAATCAAACACAATTCAAAAAGAACAGAAACCTTATAATGCTTTTGCAAAATAATTAGCTGTGATAAGCACAAGCCTTGCCAAACTGTGTGAGACTTGCCAAAAGATAACAGACAAGAAATAATTTGCAAAATAAGAATCTTCAAATACAACTCAGGATACTGGAATGTCCACAAGGCTGTAGTTTCAGAACGTCTTTGCCTTCTGCAAAGAAGGTTAGTTTCACAGCTGGCTTTTAACTTCTTGAAGGAAGGGCCATTACCTTGCAGCCTTACTCCCGAGTCACCCGTGCTGTTATAACTGGTCTTTCCTAAGAGCAATCCTGCGTGCATAGGCACTTGGTACAGACTCCTCGGGAACCTCCTCATCACTGCTGCCAGCCCCCACAATCTCTGAAGGCAGCAGTCCACTCCCTAATGGTCCTGGCCCCTCATCTGAGTCCTTGCTCTCCTCAGCCATCCGCACCTGCTGCAACATCTCTGACTGGAGTTTTTACAATATCTTTTCCTTGCCATGCCCACCAAGCCATGCCCACAGAACCGGTAGTAAAAAAAAAAATCCCACCACTGCGAGGCACCCCCTTTGCCTCCTCTGATTCATCTGACACAATAAGCATGTTGCATGATGGTTGCAGTGTCCTGCAGAGTTACATGATTGCCATTTGTGAATTTCCCACCCAGCTTCTGACTAGCAAAGTCAATGAGGGAAGCTCAATGACCACTCATTCATTTAATGACCAATGTGATTCATTTAATGAAACCCCCCACTTAGCAACAGAAGTTCTAGTTCTAATTGTAGTTGTAAGTTGAGGATTACCTATATCATAGGGTAGCTATGTAAGTGAAATCAATAAATAATTTGATCCTCATGCTGATGATTTCGTCCAGCAATTGCAGGCAGAGGTTGAAAAGGAATGGGGAGAAAATGGAGGCCTATAGAAAGCAAGAATATTGACAGTGGAAAAAATGGTACATTATTGGCCTCCCAATAAACTATACTGATTAATATTATTCCTACAATTAATGCTCTCCATGGCAGCATTAGTATTTTATTCTAGCAACACTGTATGTCAGAGTAATAACTACCAGTATTCTCTATGAAACTCCATGGCTATAGTACAATATTTTAGTAAATTTTCAAAATATTCTATAAGTTAGACCGAACCTTGCTTATAAAGTTTCTTTGGATTTGTGCCTTGCATTCTGGGCCTTGCATTCTGTTTGCTCTCATCTGAATATTCTGAAAAAAAAATCTTGTTTTCTTTGCTTATGTCAAAATAATGACAGCATCATGGACTCTAGCAACTAGTAGCCAAATCTGGCCTTAGACTCTTATCTTGCCAATAAGCAACTGAGTCAGAAGATAATTTAAAGGCAATTTATTAGAGTATTATGGTGAAGCAGGGTATCTCTCTGAAGATGGAGAGAGAATGTAGAAAAATAACTTTGGTTTATTTTACCATAAGCACAACAAGGAAACTTCAAAGTAAAAGTTGATTGGTTTAGAAATAATAACCTGTGCAGTTATCTCATAAGAATTACAGCATCCAATAATATGTGAGCATAGCCATAGAAAAGAGCATTGTATTCTGAATAAGAGTAAAGAAAACTCTAGCAAGGGAAAAAAAAACATCAGAATGGGCATGGATAAGATACATTCTCAGTGCTTCCTAATGCTGGGCTTGAATATTTGCTTTGATTGAAACAAATTGTTTTATAGTTTTTTTTTCTCTAGTCCTGGTTTTTAAAAGGCTTTTTACATTATTTTTAATGTTAAGGCTTATAGCATATTATTACCAATACATCTGAAAAATGCAAATTTAAAATACAAAAAAACCCCATGTTAGCCAGTATGACAATATTACAAAACTCAAATTGCAAGTATCACAAAATCCATCCTACGTGGCCCTCACATAACATCAGCATGTTATGACTATTTTAATTTTTGCATTCCCTGGAATTAGAGGTGGTATTCAGCAGGTTCTGACCAGTACTGGAGAACCAGTAGCGGAAATTTTGAGTAGTTCAGAGAACCGGCAAATACCACCTCTGACTGGAGATTTTACAGTATCCTTCCCCTGCGCCACCCACCAAGCCATGCCCACAGAACTGGTAGTAAAAAAATTTGAATCCTACTACTGCCTGGAATGTTTGTTTGATTTTTCTTCTAGTGTAATATAGCAGTTTCAATATGTCTAATATGCTGTGTTGATTGGGCAGCCTTAAAAATCCAATGCAGTGAGCAAATAGATCAATAAATACTCTGAAAGATGGGAGTTGACTTGGCCTTTCAGTGGTATTGTTAACATCTTGCTCACAAATCTACCATTCCATGGAATAAAATTAAGGTTTGTGGATGACAAGATTAAAGGTGAAGTCCCAGGCCCAAAGTGAGGTTAGTCTTGTCACTACAGAAACATGGTGTCAGGTCCTGAATTTCAGCAGGTGATGAAATGATTGGAAGCTATTTATGTCACTCTACTCAGGCTCCTCCCTATATTTATGGAAGTTCTATAAAACAAAAAGCCCATCAAATCTACAAAGTACTTCAGAAATTGTCAGTACATTTTTTTAAAGTGCTTCAAAGCTCCTGAATGTAATTTGCAGCTTTGAAGCAGGAGTGATTGAACTGAAGCTTTGTGGAATCAAAGCACTGCTTCAAAGCTTTGTATGGACCTATTACTTAATACAAGGCCAAAACTGATATTGTTGTTCACTATTATTTGTGAATTATTCACACATTCAATTCAGTAAACTGGGTTTTTTTCCCCTACTTGCCACCTATTATCCTTGATGTGCTTTGCAGTAGTAGTTCTTGCTGATTAGTGGGTTTCAGCCACTGGATTTACAGTCTGGCTCTTGTATATGCATAGTCTCACCATGTGACCAAGATATACTGAATTAATCAATTGGCTCTAAGTGTTTTTGAATTGGACAGTCAAGTCAAAATGATGCTATTTGTCCAGAAGCCTTGCAATTGTGATGTCTATAAATCAATGCAAATCATGCTGTCTGTATGTTAATAAATATGTTTATGTGTGACAGCAACAGAAGAAATAGCAATGGCCTACGAAATGTATTAAAACTTTTCAAACCAATATTGTGACAGCCTGTGGTTGCATTTGGCTCTCTAGCATCCTGTCCTATGCGCATCCAGTCCAACATGTTACTCTTTTTCAACGTGTTCTTTTCTCTTGCAAAGGAGAAGCTGAGTGTAGGACATATATCAACAATTCTCTGAACTTTCTTATAGGAAATATTTTCTCATTGGAAAGCACTCAGGTGCAAAAAGGAGGAGAAAAGTGGGGCCCAAGAGAACGGAGATAAGTTGGTAATGGAATGACTGACAAAGCAGGATGGATTTAGACAGTATTTCTCAACCTTGAGAACTTCAAAATGTGTCGACTTCAACTTCTAGAATTCTGTCTGCACATCTTAAAGTTGCCAAGGTTGAGAAACATTGATTCAGACAGTATTGTCTTTGAAGGTTTGCTGTTATTTCAAGGACAGGTTGGAAAAAGAAGTCATGAGGAAGAGCACTATTAAAAAACTGCAGAATTTGTCTAACTATAACTAGTTACATTATACTTCTGTTCAAAAACTAGTGGTTTTTGTTTTTCTGTTCAAAAACTTCTGTTCAAAAACTAGTGATATTACCAGAGAAGAAGCTACGTAGGATTAGATTAACAACTCTTAATGCCTTTTTGGCTATGTAGCTACAGTGGGCTCTAGCACTTAGATCATTTGAGATGAGAACTCCAAGGTCCTTGACAAAGTTTGGATCCTCAACAAGGTCTTGACTATTTAGCTTGTATTTTATTTTCTGATTTTTTTTGCTAATATGTAATTAGCATTTATTTGTTGAGATTTGAAGTTGCCATTTGATTGACCATTCTGATACATAGTCAAACTTATTATGCTGAACAAATGCAGGTCTTTAAAGAACCTGGCTAATATATTGTATGAATGTAATTCTTTGAGAAAGACCAGGCCTGAAAACAAATACCATAATAAATACTAGAATTCTATTTTATTGATAATAACTATTATAACAACATTTTGAAAACCCAATAGTTCCTCTATTTTCCTCCCTGATACATAAAAGAATCAAGGCAGTCCAGTTTTGAGTTTCTTTCTCAGCCCTTCCTCTCCTTCCCTCTAAATGCTTTTGTAATAGCTGCTACATATTTTCTTCAGAGCTGTCTCTGAAGCTGAGCTGAGACTGCTCTGATGTACACCTTTATTCAGTGATTAATCTCTAATGAGATGAACATATGTAGCAACTATTACAGTGGAACCTTACTTTGAGCAGACCAACATAAGAGAGTATAGCATTTTTCTGAATATTTTCAACGCTATGCCTTTGAATTAATTAATCTATGAAATTGAATGCATTCGATTTGGCAGCTACTAAGGTTGTTGGCCGTGCCAGAAAAATGATTGAAGCTTAAGAAACAGATGCCTTGTCAATCAACAGGAGTGCTAATTTACCATCAGCTTATCAAGTACTTAAGAGCTGAGAACTTGGCATCATAAGGAAACAACAGCCAATTGCCAGCTACCAACACACCAATCTACCAATAGGAAAGCACCACATAAATATGACTCACAGAATAGCTCAAATATTCCAGTAGAGAGAAATCACTGAAGATGGGCTCCAACATGAATCTGAAAGCTTGGAAGAGTACACCTCTGGTCCTGGTGAAGATTCAATCTATCTTTTTTTTCAGTAACGATTGCTTTTTCTTTCCGGCAGCCAGCCTGTAATTGTTATGAACTTTTCCAAAATTTTCTGTCTGCCACCCTTCACAAAAGTTTGAGATGGATAGTTTAACATAATCTCTGAAAGATATATTCTTTTTCTCCCCAAGGAACCTTCTAGCTGTCTCTATTGATCTAAAAATACACACATCCAGCATTAGTTGTCAAGTATAACAGCTAACCAGGAAATAAGTTTAAGTTCCTCTGCAATGGAGATAATGAACTCTTCAAGTAAATGATGAAGAACATCCTATCACTTCTCTTTCTTGCTCATATTGGAAAATATTTCCTTAAAAATATCATCCATAAAGCTCATAAGTCTCCATTAAGAGATCCTTCCAAGAGCTGAAAGCATCAAGTTTAATTTCTCCAGATGGCCAAGTACAGAAATAAAAAAAAAAAAAACTCACTGTAAGGCAGGAGAGGTTGAGCTGAAGAGGATGGAGAGTTTGAAGGAGAATATCTTCTCTGACACATTTCAAAATGGAAATGATGACACGTACTCTGGGTTTTATGCAAATTTGTACTAATGCAATGCCAAAATCTGCCTTGCTGTTTCTGGGATTTTCTTTCAATTTATTTGTTTATTTATTTATTGTTTCTTTTTGATCCTTACACTTTGAATGTTAAGGGTAATATTTTTTTGAGCTTTATCATCAGGAATAGGGCCTTCTCTGTGGGGGCCCCTGCCCTCTGGAATAGTCTGCCCCCAGAGATACGTACCAGCACGGACCTGAGAGCCTTCAGACGTGTGTTAAAAACCTGGCTCTTCGAGCAGGCTGGCCTGGGCTGATATGAGATTTTAACCGTCTCCCGTTTTAATTTGGTTTTAATTTGGATTTTAATTTGGGGTTTTTAAATACTTATGGGGTGGGTTGACTTTTAATTTAACAGCCCAAATTATTTAATTCATTTTAATTTTTGTATTCATGTGTTGGGGTAGAATTGGCTGTGCACCGCCCTGATTCCTTCGGGAGAAGGGTGGTATATAAATGTTTGATAAATAAACAAAATAAAAAAAATAAATTTGAAGCACTGAGGAACTACCAGAGGACTGGAAAAGAGCTGATGTGGTTCCCATTTTCAAAAAAAAAAAAAACAGACAAGGAAACTATAGACCAATCAGCCTAACATCAATACCCAGGAAGATACTGGAAAAGATAATAATAAAAAAACGGATCTGCCAACATCTAGAAACAAGTAAAGTAATAACTAGCAGTCAGCAGGGGTTTGTTAAAAATAGATCATGCCAAACCAATCTTATTACATTCTTCAACATAGTGACTAAATTAGTAGAGCAGCAAAATACTGTGGACATAATATACTTAGATTTAAACAAGGCATTTGACAAAGTAGGCCACAACCTACTTTTCGGTAAGCTAGAAAAAAGTGGGATAGATAGCATCACCACCAGTTGGATTCGCAACTCGCTGACAAACTGTACTCAATGAGTAGTCCTTAATGGGTCTCAGTCTACATGGAGGGAAGTAAGCAGTGGGGTGCCACAAGGTTCCATCTTAGGCCCAGTACTCTTCAATATCTTCATTAACGACATAAATGAGGGAATAGAAGGGGAATTTACTAAATTTGCCAACTGCCAAGTGTGTGAATTTTGATCACATGATCACGGGAATGCTGCAATGGTCATGTAAAAAATGGTCATAAATTACTTTTTTTCAGTGCCATTGTGACTTCAAACATTCACTGGATGGATGGTTGTAAATCAAGGACCATTCTATTAAGCTGTGACTTGGATTCATAGGGGAAATGAGAAAAGCCAAACAAGGAGGTTAAGTATGCAACATTTAGTCAAGATACGTCTGCAGAAATCCCAGAACTGGCTTTCTCCTTCTGATTCTGGGAGGCTTTTGAACTGAAGCTGTGATGAACATTTTGCTTCCATCAATGGCAAGTATTGCATAGTCAATATACTCGGTGATAACCCTTTCTCCTTTCTTCTTAAAATCTGGAAAATAAACTTGCATAGGAGCATAAGAAATAAATAAAATATGGCCTTTATCTGAAGCACAGTTTTGGCTTGTTGTGTTATCTCCCTGCAGAAAATGCCATTAGGGCAAGAAGGGGAAAATTAAAAATGCAACCCCTAATTTACATTTCATTGGAATGAAAAGCAAAAACTCTCCACTGAGATGCTATTTGGGCAATGCTAATTTTGTAGTTGTTTTCAAATACCTAGGAATATCACAATATGATCCCTTGCTGTATGCTTCCAGGAAAAAGTAAAACACTTTCCAGTATTTTAAATGAAGGCTCTTGGCACTTCCCTTTCTCATTATAGTTAGGCCCTCAGATACCAAAAGCCAGCTAATGAAAAAAATTATACCACTTTCTTGTGGCTCCTTTCCCTGACTGCTTTGATATGAAATTGTTAAACAGAATGCTATATTTGCGTGCAATCGTGATTATTTTGCAGCAGCTGGGTCATTTAATTATTTAGCAGCATGCTTATAAACTTCTATTTTAATGACAATGTGCCCTAATGATTTTTTGTAGGATCATTACCTTGGTGAGCAGCAGTTAAGTAACAATATTATGGTTCTCTGTCTTTGCATTGCCTGTGGAATTTTAGGCATATGTTGGAAGAAGGACTGTGGATCACGTGCATAGTTTTTATTAAGGGATGGCCAGATTCACCAAAGAAATTGCCAAAAATCAGTCAGTCTCCATAACTGAAAGATTTGCTTGTAGGGCAGATTTTTCACTTTCAAGAATCTCTTTTCATCTTAGATAGCAAGGACCATAGGTGTGACTATGGCTGGTCCAGAAATGTTTGATCTAGAAGCTGGGACAAATTGAAGACCATACCGGAACGTCTTTCTGTCCTTCCCTATGTCATCTGGTGTTAGAAATCAGCCATACTTTCTGTATTAAGAAATATGTTCAAATTGGCTTCACAATTGACTTTTATTTGGAAATCTGGATGGGGAAGGTTGAAATGCCTTTCTTTAACTAATTCCTCTGTATCAATTGAATCAGGATGAAGAGAATTGACAGCAGCAATAAAATGTGGAAATGTATTCATGTTCATTTCATGTCCTTCTTTCTCCACTGAGGAGAAGTTCCTTCCCTCTTCTTTCTTTCAGTGAAGTTTTGGTATCAAAACATTAAAAGATGCTTCTGAAAATATTGAATTTCAAGTGAGTTGAAGAGTTGGACAGCCAACTTCAGACAGTACAGCTTCAGGTATTGTTGAGATATAAAGATTAAGAGTCTAAATATCAGAATCGAAGAAAAATTCAGTTGAAGAAAAACCCATTTAGATCAGAGTTGAGACTAAGGGGAGCTGTTGTGCTCTTTCTTCTTTGAGTTTAAGCCTCCTTGGTCAAATTGAATATTTTAATTCTAAGTCAACAGAAGTAAGCACAGACCTCTACCTGATAGAAAATTAAAAGATAATTTTTTTGCAAATTTGAATGCATGGTTATTATTTCTGTGGATATTTACTATTTAAGTGCTAATACAAACAAACAAAAAAGAAATAAAGTGATCCCTTCATAATATCTCCTTTGGCAAAAATAAGCTTTTGAAAGATTCCTGTAAGCAGCTAAGAATATTTCTGTTCTTGCTTTTGATTTTTTTCACCCAACCTTCCCTGAAGTATTTTAGCTCAAAAGTATTCTTAGGCCTTTCTGCAGGTGTTTCATAGCTGAGATCTCCTTATCGATTTTCAATAATATTCAGATGTGGAGAACTATCAAACATTCCTATTTATTCCTGTAAGTACTTCTTTATGCTTGATTTAGAGCGATGTTTTTCATTGCTGGCTGAAGAATTCTGGAGTTATATCTTAAAGTTGCCAAGCTTGAAAAATACTGGTTTAGAGGTATGTTTCTTGAAAATGAAAAGTTACAAAGTACTGACTGAAGGGTGTCCAAATTTCTACAGCTGTTTTCTAGTTTGCTGCTTCTCAGCTGCTTCATTTAAATTTGTAAACCACAGCATCCACAAGGTTTTCCAGATTGCCAAAGCAATTCAAATGCATTTGGCTCAATAATTTGTTTTGACTTTTTGATTTGATTTGTAGAGCTGGCTTTATTCAGAGACTTGGTTGAATTAGCTTATAGTCAACTCTCCAAATTAAAGCTTTGCACATCCCTATTCACCACATTGTGGTAGATGTAGTAGATCACTACATATACCTTGGCCAATGGATCTCAGTGGAAGGTGATACAATAAAGGAAATTGAACGGCGTGTTAAATGTGACTGGCAAGCATTCAGCAAGCTAAGCATAATTTTCAAGAACAACCTCTCCCAATGCCCGAAGAGAAAAGTTTTTGATCAGTGTGTGGTACCTGCTCTAATATATGCCAGTAAAACATGCACACTAATCACACAGTCAGTACAAAAGCTAAGAGTGGTGCAAAGAGCCATGAAAAGTTTACATGTTTTGGCATTACAAGACAAGATAGAAAGACCTGCACATGGATTGGAGAACAAACAAAAGAATACAATATCATCAAGAATAAAAGAATGGAAATGAGCTGGTCGCATAGCAAGAGAACTGATGGCAGGAAGACCAAGGAAGTCATAGAACGGTTGATAAACACTTGATAAAAAGTGTCCATGAAAGATACCTAAACGAAGATAGGTCAATGACACCAACAAGTATTGCAGGTAAAATTGGTAAAAAAAAGCTCAGGACCGGATCATATTGGTTGGGAATATGTGGAAAAGGCCTTCATCCTGCACTGGATAGACAATGGCTAAAATGATGATGAGGATTAACCATATCAGCTAGTTACGGCCATTATATATCTTTGACATATTTGGCAGATGGTGGAAATAGTGTTAACAGAATCTGAGATGGTATTTTTCTTTCCAGTATGCCTTGGATATAACACTGTTCTGGCCATTGTAGAAAGTTTAACACAGAGACCCTGAATCACCCAATACTACTGTCTAACTTCCTACTCAAGAGGTTATTATAGCTGGCCGCAGTTTGAAATTAATTCCTAATTTGTTTCTCAGAAGCAGCTGGAAACAGGTTTCTGGACAGCTTCTCATAGAAACTTCCTAAGTTCTGGGGCCACTTTAAACATGCCCATTTCAGGTTTCAAGTGGAAAGAAGCATAAAGCATAAACCTTCCCTCTATCTTTCTCCTTTTCTCTGTCTATTTGGCACAGATCTCGGTTTCTATGGTGCAAACAAGATGCTCCTGCCAAAATATGCACAGATTGTGAGTTTGTTCCTTGCTGCCAGTGTGGTTAGCCAAAACTGCAGGTTTGTGAATTGTCCTCTCTCAGCTGCAGGGCTAACATAATGAATTTATTTTCTGGAAAGAAGCCAAATACATAAAGGTTAACCAATCTGATTATTAAGGGTTATTAAACCTCTTGCTTATGCATTACTAAAAGGAGGGAGGGAATTCTGGCTGGAAATCATCCCTATTTATTTCCCAAGTTTGGGTCTTGTTTTGTCCATATTCTACCACTGCTTTCAAAGGTGCATAGTGACAAATAGGTTGTATCATTTATTTTCCTTTTGCTACTTTTGTTTTCTGGGTGGAGAAACAATCCATCTCCTAATTAAGAAGGGAAACCAAAGGCTACATTAAGAGAAAAATATATATATTTTCTCTTTCTGCTTCATTTAATGGCTAATTGAACTGCTGTTGTTATTGTAATTTGAACATAATTAGAACAAGATGTTGCTTTGGTGTCTTGGATCCTTGACTGCTTCTGCCTGCAGCCAAATTTGCTTGCCTTCTAATAAATTGGAATAATAATAACACTGGTAAATAAGCAATGGAAAAAAAAGTCAAATGGAAAAACAATTAGTGTCAGTATTAAACAGAATAAAAACAGGTGTCTACAAATAATACTAATAATTATTGTATCAATAACTGACGTTGAAATAGAGATCTCTAGTGCATTGTTTCTCAATTTTGGAATGTTTACAATGAGTGAAGTTCAATTCCCAGAATTCCCCAGCCAATCTTATGACCTAGAAATTCTGAGAGTTGAACTTCACCCATCATAAACTTGCAAAGGTTGAGAAACACTTAAGGAGAAACTTCCTAACAGTGAGAAAAAATTAACCAGTAGAACAGTTTGCCTTCAGAAGTTGTGGGTGCTTCATCATTGGAGATTTTTAAGAAAAGACTGAACTGTCATTTGTCTGAAATGATGATGGCGAACCTGCCAGAGGTGGCATGCATGCCAGAGATGGCACGCAGAGCCCTCTCTGTGGGCATGCGAGCCATTGCCCCAGCTCAGCTCCGCCGCTCATGCATGCATGCCTCCTGCCAGTTAGCTTGTCTTCTGGTCTCTGCTGTGCATGAACAGGGAGCTGGGCATATGTGGTGGATGCGCTGCATGCACAGGAGGGGAGCTGCATGTGGGAGCATGCATGCATGCACATGGGGACACATGCATGGGGGACGCACGCACATTGAATTTTGTGGGTTTGCATGTGCGCTTTGGGCACTCGATGCCAAAAAGGTTAGCCATCACTGATATAAGGTCTTCTGCTTAAGCAAAGAGTTTGGACTACCATAGTAAAGTAGAAAGTTGGCATCTAGATAAGATTGGACTGGACAACAACGGCCAGACTCCATTGACCATGCGACAAGGAGATAAATTACCCTATCTACCTTACTAGGCAGAAACAAAGTGACCAGGAAATTGGCAAACTTATATCCTTATATGGTAGTCAGGCATGGTTAATGTATCCTGTTCTATTATCACCAGGGGTTGATGTATATGTGACCAAATGACAGAAACCCCTGGCCTACGTGACCCAAGAGGGTGCATTTTTACACAACAATCAATATCCTGGTTTGCAAGGTATAAAAACTTGTGTGTAACTACCCTTCGGGGTTCAGACCTCGAGCTTGCTAATGCTGCTGAACCTTGAGCAATAAATCTTTCCCTGAGACAAAGATTTGGTGTGGCCTCCACAGTCCCTTCCGGCTTTATTCTGATTGATTAACATGAAGAACATCATAGTATGCCATTAAGTTCATTTATTAAAATGGTAACAAAGAGAGATTTCCTGCAAAACAGAGCCTATTTATTTATTTATTTATTTATTTATTTATTTATTTATTTATTTATTTATTTATTTATTTATTTATTTATTTGCTTTGTCAATTGCTTACAAGATAATAGGTATAAATAAAAACATAGTTATGAATACATGGATACATATAAGAAAAATAAAAAAAAGAAACAATAGGACAGGGACGGTAGGCACGTTGGTCCGCTTATGCATGCCCCCTAAAGACCTCTTATGAAAGGGGTGAGGTCAATTATGTTTGGGGTTGCTACTGATGAGGTTGGGTGGTTTTTAGGTGAAGAGTGGTTGAAAACAGTGGAGGCCCTGGATCTACAGAACTGATCCTGTGGATACACTGCAGTGCAGAAGCATTCCAAGCTGAAGATCCTCTCCTTTGCTTCTATCAGATATAAGCTTTATGGGTTGGGCAAACAGCCTCCTTTCCACCTGAGGGGCACAGGCTGGCCAGCTAGGATAGAACCTAGATGGCTGTCATGGGTAACTAGGAGGCACAGCAGCGTGTAAGACAGGGGTCTTCAAACTTGGCAAGTTTAAGACTTGTGGACTTCAACTCCCAGGATTCCTGAGCTAACATGACTGGAGGAGGAATCCTGGAAGTTGAAGTCCACAAGTCTTAAAGCTGTCAAGTTTGAAGACTCCTGGTGTAAGAGAACACTACCTTGGCTGGCACAATGTCTTCATGTGGAACTAAAGGCCACCCTTCAGCTCCAGAATCAGAAACCTGAATGCCCTAACTTGTACATCTCTGCCAATCAAAGGAAGATCAACTATGGCTCCAGAAAGGATCCATGGTGCTTGGACGAGATTGGCAACCTAATGCCCTCTTTCAAGTTTCCCTCTTTCTCACTCTCTGGCAGTGAATTATGGATTTGATATTGTTCTTGGTTATGGGGAGCCAGGACCGTCATTTCTTTCTTTTTTATTCATCTGTCTGAGAAGGTCACTCTCACCCAGTGTTTCTCAACCTTGACAACTTAAAGATATGTGAACTTCAACTCTTAAGAATTTCCCAGCTGAAATAAATGCAGTGTCAATCCTGAAGTGATGGCTGATGCCATCTTGGAGGCTTCAGCGTTGTCACATTAATAGAGGGAGGGGGGAAATAGTTATATAGGGTTTTGTAGCCAATACAACTTTCCTGTGGGAACCCAAGGATATTCACACAGGTGGCTAGCCAGAGGAGGAGTGAAGTAACCAGAGGTGATATTCAACAGGTTCTGACCAGTTCTGGAGAACCAGTAGTGGAAATATTGAGTAGTTTGGAGAACTGGCAAATACCACCTCTGACTGGCCCCACCCCCATCTATTATCTGCCTCCTGAGTCCCAGCTGATCGGCTGGGTCTTCTTTGGTTGCCCTGCACAGGAGAGGAAATCAGGTTAGTGAGGTGAGGAGGGAGTGGGATTTTGCAGTAACCTTCCCCCAGGAGTGGGGAGGGAATGGGGATTTTACAGTATCCTTCCCTTGCCACATCCACCAAGCCATGCCACACCCACCATGCCACGCCCATAGAATAAAATAAGTAGTAATAAAATTTTGAATCCCACCACTGGAAGTAACCAAGTAGTGGAGTGAAGTAACCAAGCAACCAGCCAGCCATATTGGACAGCATGGCGGGGAAGGGAAACTTTTACTTTTAATTAGCTGCAAAAACTTTTAGAGTTGCCTTTCACCAGTTGTGCCAATATGACATACCCAATAAAACTATTCTTTGAGGAATTTGCCTTCCTCAGAATTCTAATTTCTATGGGTGCATTAACTGGAACATTGACATGCAACTAATGCCAATTGTGATACCTGCTGGGAGATTAAAATAGAGAAGATGGCAGATACGGTGTTGTGATCAAGTTCAGATGTGCAGACAAAGTGTGTGTGCGGGGGGGAACTTAGATCATGGGGAGGTATTGGCCATCCTAATCCCTCTCAGATGCTACATGATGTGGCTGCAAAGAGAGAAAGAGAGGAAGGAAAGGAGAAGGGTAATGTTAGGCTACATTATATAGCTTGTGAAATATAAGAAGTAATTCTGCTTTGATGGGTACCCATGTCAAGAACTACATCCAGTTCTATAACCATGTTCTAAGAACGTAGGGAGATATTGTTCATACCTTCCTTGTTATGCTTTAGAAATAGATCATATCTTCTGTTAGCTTAAGTGTTAAAAGGCTGGGGTTCAGTGCTATGACCCAGGAATCAAGACAGGCAACAAAAACCAGATAGCCATCCCATTTCACACCCTTGTTCAGAAGGTGTGAAAGAATGACATAAAAGGATACCCATACTATAAACAGTGTTTATTGTGCATGCTGATATTGTCTAAAAGAATCAGATGCTAGTAGTAGTGTGAAAGATAACACAGAGGTCATTCCAATAGTTCATCCAAAGTGTTCCATGTGAGAATCATATTGTAATTTGCCACATTCCTTTTATCTTTGTTTCTGTTGTGTAAGAAACCAACGGTATATAATTTGCAGTCTTGCTTTGCTGACAGGGTGGTGGGGCTCTTCAGCGTTTTTAGCAAGGGGTTAAGTGATCTCTGTAGTTTCTGCAATTATCTCCAAGCCAATTTGGTTTTTTATTTAAAGGAATAAATTCTTACAACAAAGGATGGAGAGGAACTGAAAGTGATTTCAAAGTGCTACATCCTGGAGCTAGGAGTTAAAGCCTACAAAGACAAATTAAAAATTCTAGCCAGGTTTAACCTTAGGAAGAAAAAGAACGGATGTCTTAAAATTTCTGTAAATTTCTTTTTATATTTTCATATAAAAAGAGGTCAAAATCAAGTATCTGTTATTGCAAAGTTTTGGACACATAAACTGGAAAACAGATTCTTACGAAAACATTAGGAGAAACCACTTTCTGGCAGTAAGAGCAGCTTCACAGTGAAGCCAATTACCCAGAAATATGGCTGGCTCCCTTTTATTGGATGTGTGTAAGGAAAGGCTAGACAGCCATCTGTTTGGGGTGTTTTAATTTGGATTCCCGCACTGCACAAAGGACTGGACTCAATAGCATAGTTGGCCATGTCCAACACTAGAATTCTATGGTAATAATACACATTTTGCAATTTACTCTGCAAGTCCACATTTCCTGCCCCATAGTGGAGATACGGCTTCAACACCAAAGGATGCTCTCAGTGAGATATATAGATTATTATTATTTTTTGTATAAATTGATTATTCAGTTTTACCCTTTATATCTCCATTCCATGAATTCTTCCTCAAAAACTTAGATCATCTTTTGATAGTGATGCGAAGTGTTATATTTAAAGCCAATATGTAGATCCCTTTCATTACATCTTTTTACAATGATACGTTTTCTGATTGTGTCTAGGATCTTTAATTTCTGTTCTGACCTTCCCACATCCAACTTTAGTGCAATCACACGCTGGGGCAATTATTAATACCTCCCTCTTAGACAGGCAGGATTTGAAAAGGAAGCATTTGATGTGACAGAAATAACAAAATGTCACACTCATTAGAAAATAATGCGGCATTAAATGATTTAATGAGACTTTGAAGTTTATTTACTTTATTATCTATTCTTAATGGCTTTGCACAGAATCAGAGCCAATAGAAGTAGAAAAAGAGAGAGAAAACATTGAACGTATTTTTTTGACAAACTGAAAAGTTAGTCACATTGGAAAACATTTGAAATCAAACTTTGCAATATTTGCCATTAAAAAAAAGGATGGTCTTCAAATGATCATTCCTATCTTTGTAGTGTTAATATCTGGAAGAAGGATAAAAATACTACCGTCCCTCAGATGTATGCATATGTATTCATACTGAAACCATACACACACATTCATACCTGCTCAGAGTTTGTATCACTTCAAATGCTCTGAGACAGAAAAACAAAAATCATGAGTGAGTGCCAATTAGTAGCCTTGAAAACCACCCTCTGGGACAATTAATTCCACTGATGACATTTATTTATTTTATTTATTTATTTAATATATTTATATACCGCCCTTCTCTCGAAGGACTCAGGACGGTGTACAGCCAGCCATAAAACTTTTTACAACTATAAAAGTTAAAAGAGAATTAAATATCTTAAGGCTGCCTAAAATTATACCCTCCCCCAATAAATTAATAAAACCGCAAATTTTAAAATCCCAATTTAAAACTCGAATACTAAATTACATTAAAAATCCCATTTCAGCCTAGGCCGGCCTGCTCAAAGAGCCAGGTTTTTAATGCACGTCTGAAAGCTGTCAGGTCGGTGTTATTGCGTAACTCCGGAAGCAGACCATTCCAGAGGGCAGGAGCCCCCAGAGAGAAGGCCCTACCTCTAGGAATCGCCAGACGGCACATGGAAGCCATCGGCACCCGAAGAAGGCCCTCTGTGGGAAAGCACAGGTCGGTGGGAGATTACAGGCAGAACGGGGTCATGCAGATAACCTGGTCCAATGCCATGGATCGCTTTAAAGGTCAAAACCAGAACCTTAAAGCGAACCCAGAAAACCACCCGCAACCAATGCAGCTCGCGCAGGAGAGGCGTCACATGGACATGCTAATTTTGAATGCAGAATATTGAATGAAACCATTTTCCTGCTTTTTTGTTAAACATGAGGTTGCTTTTTCTGAATAAAAGCTCTTGTTATGTTGTTATTGGTGGATGCAGGCACTCGTGCATTAAATTAGTGCTCACCTTGGATATTTTGATTCATGCTCATTTTTGTTCAAAATGTTGTTTCACTTTAGACTCCTCTGCTTGTCGTAAAGTCTCACCTGGTTGGCTCAATCTGTTTTAAAAGGTAGTGGCAGTGGTGGGATTCAATTTTTTTTACTACCAGTTCTGTGGGTGTGGCTTGGTGGGCGTGGCCTGATTTGGAGGGGGTGGCTTGGTGGGCATAGCATGGCTTGGTGGGCACGGCTTGGTGGGCACGGCTTGGTGGGCATGGCATGATTTGGAGGGTGTGGCTTGGTGGACATGGGATGGCTTGGTGGGCATGGCAGGGGAAGGATCCTGTAAAATCTCCATTCCCTCCCCACTCCTGGGAGAAAATTACCACTGGTTCTCCGAACTACTCAAAATTTCCGCTACCGGTTCTCTAGAACTGGTCAGAACCTGCTGAATACCACCTCTGGGTAGTGGATGTCAAAGTTGGTTTCAAAGTAATGGTTTGTGTCCAATATCTTCTTGACTGTTGTTGTAGTTCATAGTTGCTGAAAATAAACTTTTTATAGTTGATTTTCTATTTGTGAGTTTGTGAGGCAGGTAAACAAGAATAATAAATATACTATTCACTCTTAGGTCTCAAATGCTTATTTATTTGTTTGTTTGTTTGGCCATCCATCTTATCACAGGGCAACTCTGGCTGGCTTACAATGTTAAAAAGATAGTCCAGTCCCCTGCTCAAGCAGCAGACCCTATACCATTTCTGGCAAGTGGCTGTCCAATCTCTTCTTGAAAGCTTTTAGTGATGAAACTCCCACAACTTTTGAAGGCAACTTCTTCCATTGGTTGATTGTTCTCATTGTCAGAAAATGTCTCCTTATTTCTAGGTTGAATCTCTCCTTGATCAGTTTCCATCCATTGTTCCTTGTCTGACCTTTATATTTAATATCATGTCATGTTTAATATTTAATAATATTGGGATGTTCAGTCTACAGGAAAAGCAGTTGAGGGAAAACGTAAGACCAGTCTTCAAATATCTGAAGGGCTGTTTTCCCAGAAGAAAGAGTGGATGTATTCCCTCTTGCCCCAGAGTGTAAAAGAATCAATGAGTTAAACTACAAGGAAGGCGTAAAGCTGCCAGATGAAATGGTAAGTTCTCCTTCAGTGAAAGTCTTTAAAGATAAATTGAATGGCCATTTCTCAGAGATGAACCAGTACATCAAACAAGCCCTCAATCATAAACTACACACATATGAATATCACAAAAATCATAAAAAATAACTGAAGAGTCAGTATTCTTCCCGAATACCCTCCCTGGCCAGATCAAGATCTTCCAAGGTTACATGCAATATCTCAATCGGGACTATAGAAAGTTAGCACCCACCCCTCTCCTAGAAAAATGAAATATCCTAGGAAATATTAAAAAGGCAGAATATTTCCCTTAAAAGGGAAATAGAAACTCAGAGAGGTAGAAGCTCTCCCTCCACCTTTGTTAATGGGCGGGCCATTAAAGCCTGGGCCAGAATATTTTACATAACAAAGCCCTCCACCCATCTCACCACCTGGCCTGGGAAGATTGCATCAGCCAGCACTCAGGTGAAGCCATGTGGTCCAGACAAAGCCTACAAAGTTAGCTAAGACCCCCACCCCGGGAGTCTAACAGCTAATGGGATACATTTCTTACACAGCACTAGGAAACACTAAGGTGGGGCCCAACAGAGGGTATAAAACTAAGGGTCTCTCAGAATCTTGCCCCTCTTCTTCTTTTCCTTTACTCAAAATCTTGAAGCATGTGATCGTCCTTTTCGCTTTGGAGCTCCAAGCCATGTGGTTCTATCTACCATTAAACCTTATTTCCAAACAGCCTCCATGTTTCCAGTGTCTTTTTCCCAACTTGGAACTGAACCCAGAAGGATATTTCTTCCAATAGGACCCTAAAACCTTACATTGCCGATGGGCTTCTGAATCTTTTCACATTTCTTTATAGATTCTTACAATGTCAAAGCCATTTCTATAGTGCTGTGATTCTTATCTTAAAGTTTCTCCTTGTCAGCTGCAACTCCCACAGTGTGTGTATGTATGCAATTTCATACGCTAAGGATAAGGAAAACCTACTGAGCTTCAAATAAAGCTTCCAGTAGGAGATGGTTTTTGAGCAGCTGTGAAACTTGTAATCCTTCATATTGAGAGCAGCAATGGGAGTTTCTTTTCTCTTTCCTGCATCCATGCTCCATGACTTATAACATTTCTTGATATAACTGAATCAGATGTTTTAAGACTGTTCTTGTTTCAAGGTGCTGATAGAAGGCTCTTTTCCTATTAGTTTTTATTTACTTACTTATCTTTATTTATTTATTAAGAATTATTCATAAAAAAAAACTTCTTCTAAAGGGTTTTTTACAATCTTATAGTCTCACCTTAGATATCCTTAGATATTACACAAGTGCTTTCAATTCCTCATTACTGTGCTCCCTTTTCTTTAAGCTTTAGGGCAGGCCTGTGGGCCTGATGCGTCATGCACTGTCCACGCCCATGCCCGATTTAGCGAAGGAGAAAAAGGTCCTGATATGTCACGTGATGCTGCCATGAGAATGTGAGTTTGACGCCCCTGCTTTAGGGCAGCCAGAAAACATCCAGTATACAGAAGAGAAGAGTAGATTTAAAAATGCATAAAGTTGTTGTTGTTTAAAAGTATTTACTTATCAAATCTTGCTTTGGGAAGACTTTTTTAAATGTGACACATCAACCCAACACAGATATTTCTTTGCCACCTCATGATTCATTTTTCTTCCTGCATTGGCATGCTGCTAGTAAAAGCAAAACAAAATCTAAAACTATTATTTCTTTATTTTTCTTTAAAAAAATAACTACAAGTTTCTTCTGACATATCTATAACACACAAATATGATTATTCATGATAAGAATCAGACTTACCATAATAGATCTGGAAATCTGCATTAAAATAGTAAATGTAGAACAGGAGCAGGCTAAGCTAGAGGGCAAATGCATCATCAGTTTGGAATCTTTATATTCACACAAAAGTCCAGACTTCCATGAATTCCATTGACCCTTATCTAGTGCTATTTCAGCTTTGACTGTTAGTTGACCAGATTCTTATGTATAGGTAACAATAATAAACTCTTCAGTGATTTAAGCTTAACAAGTATTCCTGATTCTTTGTGCCCGTCAGTAAATGACAATAAAAAGAAATAAAACAAAAAATGGATGAAGACATTCCTGTTTCTCTCAACAACATTTATTCTCTGTTTTGGAAGAAAATGTCAATTGCCTTGAAACTAAACCCAGGGCTCTCTAATTAATACAAGATCTTTAAATTAATATGCTAGCAAAATAATTCTTACTATTATCTAACATAGAAGATAGCCCTATAAGGGAAGGAAGATGCTAGATATTCAAATTTAGAAAAGGCTGATGAATTTGAAATATCATTGCTAATACATGCTGGATAATTGATATCAGGAGTTGCTTCACTAATTATATAAAGCCCTGTGTATCAACCATGCCAGGTGATGGGATGTTCTTAAGCATGTGGAATCCCAGAATAGATCATTGTCCTCATGTGAAACTTATACACAGGGCAGGATACTTGATATGGTGAAACATAGTCTGGATTCCTAGGAGGGGGACCAAGGACCAAGAGACAGTTGAAGTTTTGATAGTTTGGTCAGAGAAATAGAGTCCAGATAACTCCTTTCTAGGACTTCTTGGAGTATATCAGTGGTGGCTAATCTTTTTGGGCTCCCGTGCCAGCACCCAGAAGGCAATGTGTGTGGGCCCCCACACACATGCCACGCATCTCTGCGCATGCACACAAGTCCTCCCCTGCATGCCCTGCACATCTCTGTGCATGCGTGCATGTCTGCCACGCCCCACGCCCCATGCGCATGTACGCCAGGTACCCGACAATCAGCTGTCGGGCAGGCGGTACACGTGCATGCGCAATGGGGCTCTTCCTGGCAACCTCTCATGTGCTAGCAGAATTGTCTCTGCGTGCCATTTCTGCGTGCCATAGATTCACCATCACAGGAGTATATATTGAATAATGCAAGTACTTGTATTAGATTGGCAAGATTTCTGCCTATATGTGAGGAACACTAAAGGAAACTATTTAGAAGTAACCTGGTGTGTCTTTCTTGATTTTTGGAGCCTGACACTACAGTGTCAAGGAAACCTAATGAAGCTTAGCTCCAGGTCAGCATGGGAGTGAGATGAGGCAATATAAATTGAATAAACAAACACACGTGCTCTATCCTTATTTATTCAAACTATATGTTGAATATATACAGAAGGAAGCTAGATTGGAAGATGATGAATATCATTTCAAAGTGGAAGGAGGGAAATTTGCACTAAGCTGATGACACCACTCAAATGACTGAAAATGCAAATGATCTGGAAACTAAAATAATGAAGGTCAAAAGGTATAGTGAAAAAATGGGATTAAAATTATAAACTAAGGATAATAGGTAGAGCAATACACCTTAGAATTGTCAATGAAGATATTGATGGGATGGTTAATTTATGCCCTTTAGAGTTGACTATCAACAGTAGAGAAATGAGCAGTCAAGAAATACACAGTTAGGTAGCAATGAAGATCTTGGAAAAGATACTTAGCTGCTGTGATGTCTCTATGCATATAAATATTAGAATCATGCAGACAATGTTTTTATTTGGTACACCCAAAGAATGAAAAAAAGGACTTTGAAGATAAAGGATGTACAGAGTGCTACAGTTTGGATTGGTGTCTACCCAATAATTATTTTCTTTAAACAAGCTAGCATGTGAGTGCCAGGAGACCTTCTCCTCATAAGGGCTAATGCCTAGCTTTCTACCATTTCTATGTACTATTTTGTTTAAAAACTAAAGCAAGAAAAGGGAAAGGTAATGGGAAGGAAAGGAAAGTTTGTTTCCAGCCTATGTCAGATGCTGTATATATTTGCTACCACATTCAACTAGGCAACCAACACTGATTCTAGCTAGCTAAAACAGAGGAATTGATTTTGTGGTCAAAGCTTTATTTCCCCAAATATCTGCAGCAGAAAAGGTACAGATGTTCTTGAATGAAGCTTTTGATGACCACATATTTACAATTTCCTTGACAGGGTGTGTGAGATGATTTGCCATTGGCTTCTAGGGAATGATTTTACTTCTCAGTGAAGTGTATAGTCCTGGAATTTCTGGCAATCTGGCATCCAGATATTACCTAGGTCCATCCTGCTTTGCTTAGGAATCTAGATAGGTTTGGTGAAGTTATTTCACTGGCTGAGACTCCAATAATCAAATGCAAATACACTTCTATAATTATTATTATTGTTGTTGTTGTCACTTTAATAATAGTGGAGAAAATACTAAAAGCAAAACTTTTCTGAGAACATGACTTTCACATTAACTATCTTGTTTATTCCATTCTTTGTGCAATGTCATTTTAAGTTTGCTTTTCTTATATCGTAAGGGCAAATAAAACGGTTGAAATTGCTGGTTGCATTATCTTAGAAAGTGAAGCAAAGTGCTAGCAGAACAAGGCAGGAATGTTTTCATAGACACAGTAAAATCCATGGTACTTTTCTTATGTCAGACTCAGAAGGGTAACCATAACCTGCTGTACTGCATTTTTAGCAAGTTAAAAATAAATCTCATTCAAGGTATTGAATGAATCACATTGAATCACATTAAATTGTAAAGCCAACCCAAGATCTATGCTTAATACTATCTTTCAGGCTTGAGATGATGAGAAAGACAAAAATCAGACTATGTTCACCTGAAGAAAAAATATGCCATAAATCCAGATGTCATAACATATCATCCTGTTCACACAGCTGAGAATGCCATGGTTTCACAGTTATACTGCTAATGAATCAAACTAATTGCTAGAAGATTTGGCAGATTGACAGTGAAGTAATATTTCATCAGCTCTATGAAATAATTCTCCAAATGATTTAGACAATATAAGATACCTTGGTAACAATTGCTTAAGAATTATATTTTAATATGGGAGCCTAAAGCAATGTGCAGGATATATATTTGAAAAGCATATAATTAATCTTTTATCCACAGTGATCCAAAGGTCATCCACTTTCCGTTGTTCACTTTCTCCAACCCTACAGAATTAAATTCAGTTGACCTTGGAAGTTTCAGGATGTTGGCACCAAAACAATTGAATGAAAACTATGAAAAAACAAATCAATGTATTTCTCCCTTGTTCATTACGAATATTAAAAATAATGTTGATGCCTGTTTTCAACAGGGTAATGTAAGTTGGTATTTTCAGCCTCTAGACTTACTCTTTTGTTCTGTCTTTAATTGTTCTTATTGAGCTATTCTTGTTTGTGACACTGGGATCAACCCAATCCTATTTAATGGAGAGCTTCTCTAATAATGATGGATGGGATTTTTCAGGGAATAAATGTTTTCCCAGACTATACTGCTATGAAGTGATATATGGTCTAGGTATTCATTACAATCATATACACCTCATAAGGTATCTGAGAAGATTACATATTTATTTATCTCGATGTTCATTAATAATTAAGGACAGCTTATGTTTCATTTTTGTTATTGTTGTTGTTACTATTATTATTGTGTATGGCATTGTTACAGCAGGCAAGTCACAAGGCTATTGCAGAGTAATAATTTGGCTTGGCAAGGTACCAGCCCTGTTATAGGACAAATGTACTGTAATTGAAGAACAGTAGTAATTACAAACTGCTGATAATCTGTGACTGATAAAGCAGTTCTTAACTAGGTAACTTCCTTGGGTTCAAATCCAATACCTTCTCTTTCTATGTTTCTGTCTCTGAAATCATCATTCTCTTTGGATATTTACATATACAACATGCACCAGTTGCTTGTTTACAGTCTCTGCATTCCTTCCTTTGGAATTGCTATCCATTAACAAAACACTAGCATCTATGGAGACAGTTCTGAATACCACGGAACTGATGCTCATTACAGATAATCCTCAACTTATAGTCATTTGTTTAGTGACCATTCAAAGTTAAAGTGACTGTGAAAAAAAGTGACTTAAAATTGGTTTTCACACTCATAACCCTCACAGTCTCTCCACTGTCTCATGTTCAAAATTTAAGGGCTTAACAACCTGGCATGCATTACAGTGGGACCATGTGATTGCCATTTGAGACTTTCCCAGCCGTGTTTGTCTGTCTGTGTGTCTTTCTATCTATCTGCACACACACACACACACACACACACACATGCATGCACGCGCACACACACACACACACACACACGTACACACACACACACACATCTTGCTTTAACAATGGAAATTCTGGTCCCATCTTTTAAAAAAAGAGAGAGAAATATATCTTTACATATTTTTGAAGTCTCCTGCTTACTTTTCTAGAGTTAGGAATTCATTCAGATCTAATATACATTCCAAGCAAAAAATATATGGAACGTTTTGCATACAAAGCATGTATTTTCTCGTTGAAGTTTCCCAGTTTAAATTTATTTATTTATTTATTTGTAATATTTATATACCGCCCTTCTCCCGAAGGACTCAGGGCGGTGCACAGCCAATCACAAACTCCAGTACACTATGCAAAAGTTAAAAACAAATTAAATAATTTAGGCTGTCTAAAAGTTATGCCCTTCCCCCATAAATTAATTAAAACCAAAATATTAAAAAGCTAATTAAAACGTAATACTAAATTAAAAATCCTATATCAGCCTAGGCTGGCCTGCTCAAAGAGCCAAGTTTTTAATGCACGTCTGAAAGCTCCCAGATCCGTGTTAGTGTTTAAATGCTGGCAACTGCAATCACTTTTTTTTTAACTGTCCACTCCAACTTTGTGAGGGGCGGGATTCTTTTTCCCATGGATCATGGGACCACTTTGTAAGTGGGGGGGGAGGAGTTGATAATCCCAATTTATTATCACTTGCTTTGGAACGATGGCATGCCTATTGCAGCAAGCCTCAAAGGGAGACTATATTTTGCTGCAGCCCAAAGGAATAATGAAATAATATCACCGTTGGTGTAAACATGTGTTAAGTTGTCATGACAACCTCCATCCGTGAAGAACAAAAAAGCCCAAAGAAAAAAAGGAGAAAATTTCAAGGAAAAAAAAGTTAGAAACAGAAATGGTATTTTTCCATTCATTTAGACTGTGTTTTATGGCCTGGGGCTCTAACAAGGGAACATCACATTGGAGGTAGTTGTTGAATTAAGAGGCAATCCCACATCTACCCCCCTCCCCCCATCCATCCTGTTCCCTCCCTTTCCATTTTTTAACTATATCTTGATGGGGAGCTCTGTTTTTATTCTTTTAAATAGCAATAGCACTTAAACTTATATACCGCTTCATAGTGCTTTACAGCCCTCTCTAACTGATTTACAAAATCAGCGTACTGCCTCCAACAATCTGGGTCCTCATTTTACCAACCTCAGAAGGATGAGTTAACCTTGTGCTGGTCAGGATCAAACTTCTGGCAGTCAGCAGAGTTAGTCTGCAATACTGCCTTCTAACCACTGTGTCATTGTTGTGCCCTAAATTTATTTAAATAACTGCAAGTCCTTAAAGTTATTTAAAATGTTTAGGCTTTTATTGTTTTAATTCTGCCCAGAGTCATTTGCTACAAGATGGGTGGCAAATAAATGCAATGAATGAATGAATGAATGAATGAATGAATGAATGAATGAATGAATGAATGAATGAATGAACGAACTTTTGTTTTCCACTCAGTCCTTCTATAATTTCCATTCACAGTGATCCTTTAACATAAGTCACTGTAGCAGAACATGTTGAGCTTAGCATCTCTGAAATATTGGCATCTTGGGCTTGGAGATTCAGGTCATACGTACATCTAGAAAAGGTACCCTAGAAAGGCAAAATAGTGGCAGACTATTATTTAAAGAGTGAAGTTTTGGTTCATGTAAATTAGAAAGGGATGATGAAGAAATGTTTTGACCAAGTGCTTGTTACTGAGTGCCACTGAGAGGAATTCTACATTTTATCTACTGGTTCTCATTTCATTTGATAAAAAAGAGAATTTCCGTTTGAAATTTCTTTCAAAGGTAAAAAGAACTTTGGCCAGATTTTTATGGGAGGAGTGTGATGTTCCTGCATTTATGTAGTTAACAAGCATTTGGAAGTCTGTCCTGCCTCCCCTTGCACAATTCTCTGTTCAAGATTTGCCTGTTGAAATAGATTTTTAAATTGAAACAGGGGCCTATTCAAAATAAACAATCAGATTAGACCTAAGGAGGAATTTCTTAACAGTGAGAAGAATTAACCAGTGGAATGGCTTGCCTTCAGAAGTTGTGGTTACTGTAGGTATTGGAGTCTTAGTGGACAACCAGCTAAATATGAGGCAGCAGTGTGCAGCAGCAGCCAAAAAAGCTAATGCAATTCTAAATTGCATTAACAGAGGGATACAATCGAGATCAAGTGAGATACTGATACCACTCTTTAAAGCCTTAGTAAGACCACACCTAGAATACTGCATCCCATTTTGGTTACCACACTATAAAAAAGATGTTGAGACTCTAGAAAAAATGCAGAGAAGAGCAACCAGGATGATTAGGGGACTGGAGACTAAAACATATGAAGAACAGTTACAGGAACTGGGCATGGCTAGTCTAGTGAAGAGAAGGACCAGGGGAGACACGATAGCAATATTTGAGGGGCTGCCACAGAGAGGAGGAAGGGGTCAAGCTATTTTCTAAAGCACCCGAAGGCCAGATAAGGAATAATGGATGGAAACTGAACAAGGAGAGATTTAACCTGGAAATAAGGAGAAACTTTCTGACAGTGAGAACAATCAACCAGTGGAACAGCTTGCCCTCGGAAGTTGTGGGAGCACCATCACTTGAGACTTTCAAGAAGAGATTGGACTGCCATCTGTCAAAAATGGTGTAGGGTCTCCCGCTTGGGCAGGGGGTTGGACTAGATGATCTACAAGGTCCCTTCCAACTCTGATTATCTGTTATCTGTTAAGACACTGGACAACCACTTGTCTGGAATAGATCTCTTGCTTGAGCAGGGTATTGGACTAGAAGGACTTCCAAGATCCATTCCAACTCTTGTTATTCTGTTATTCTTATTCTAGATGACTTTTAGGTATGATCTATTCAAGCGGTAAGAAGCTAGGAACTTTTTACAACCTGTGGACTTCAACTCCCAGAATTCCTGAGCCAGCTCTCTAGCATGTTCATCTTTTCATTAAGCTCTATATTTATCAATGGCCTTTCAGGCTGGCCAGGTAAACTTGTTTTGGCCTTTACTCACAGTCTCAGCAATTTGCTTCTTTAAAGCGGCCAGCTATAAACCTGAGCTCTCTTCTTTCTCATGCTAATGAAAGGTTACACTTCCATGCTGTTTCATGCCAACACAAGTTCAGCACCACTGTAATTATAGGCTCCAGGAAGATAACCTGGCAGGTGTTCTTAAGTCAAACTGTAAATTTCACATGATGGGGATGAATGCTTACAGATTGGCCTTGGTAGTTTTATTTTCTTTTATCAGAGAGTGGGAAGGCTTAAAGCCTTAACATCAACAAGTTAAGTCCTGGATAGCTTAGGAGTCTATTATATAACATTTTACATGTTATTTTATATTGTGTGACATCTCATTTGAAAGTTGCTCAAAGAAGTCAAAAACCTACAGAGAAAAGTACAGTTTTAGTGATTCTTTCCAATACACTAGTACAAGAAACATTTTATCTGAGAATTCTGGAGTTTGAAGTCCAGGCATCTTAAAGTTGCCAATAGTGAAAAGGATGGCTACCAGAAGTGGGCAATTTGCAAGGACTTAAACGAATGCTTTAAGCACTTGTAAAGCTTATAATACTTATTTTTCTTTTGCCTTCAGGGCTTACACAGCACATATTATAAAAAAAGGGACTTCAGGTGTATAAGCACAGTCACCATCTTGACTTTTTGACCTGCCATGGACACCTTAATTTCCACATCTCCCAAACACCAAAAAATTGGTTACAATGTATAGTTGACAGGAGGTAGGCAGGGAAGTTTTATAACCACATATCACCCTTTCTGCTCCCCTGGTGACAGGAGGTCAGGCTGAACTGTTTCTTTCTGATTGTAAGCCTAGCTGAACTTGAAAGCTGACACAATTTCTCATGAACTGAATTTAGGCAAAATTTCTTGGTACATTCATTTATTAACTAGTGGTTCAGTGCTGAAATGTCCATATCAGATAAGTCGACTATTTCAACGTGTCATTGGGACAACATTTTGATTGGGCCATGTGATGGACCGGTTGGGTGCAAGGGATGGATCTTTGAATTTCTTTTGGAGAGGGAAAACCCGGAACTTTCAGATTTGGGTTTTCCCATGTGTGCCAATATGACAACTCTAACAAAATGGAACTTTGAGGAAATGCTTGTCTCAGAGTTTATTAGGTTGGAGTTGGTTAATTGGAACGCTGACAATGGGAGAAGCCGGATTCTCTTAACAACTCTGTGATTCACTTAATTACTGTAGTATTTGATTAACAACCATGACAAAAAAGTCATAAAATCAGGAACAATTCTCTCTTTTTTAAAAAAAGATTTTATTATTTTCTATTGTTTACATTTTGTTAGCACTTAATAAACATCATGTTGTCTGGGTTATTCAATTTGCTTAACAATACAGATTACATTCTTAATCTCCACCTCTTTTTTTCCCAACCACTAGAACAACTCTCTTTATAACTGTCTTGTTTATCAACAGAAATTCTGGTTTCACTTGTGGT
This sequence comes from Bungarus multicinctus, assembly GCA_023653725.1. Classification (NCBI taxonomy): domain Eukaryota; kingdom Metazoa; phylum Chordata; class Lepidosauria; order Squamata; family Elapidae; genus Bungarus; species Bungarus multicinctus. Next base: position 64,146,394 of record CM042848.1, read on the forward strand.
CATAAATCAAGAATTACCTGTTATATACTTTAGAAAACTGCTCTGTTCATGTGATAAAGTAGTTGGAATCCAATGAAAATGAAATTGTTGGTCTTAAGATTCTAGAACTCTTCATCTGTTCAGCTAGATATTTTTTATACCAGAAATTAATACTACTCTGTCTTTGCAAATGAGGATTCTTTACAAGTCCCTAAAAAAGAAACAATTTTGCATGATGCAAAAATATCATATTTCATTGAGTCAGATAGCCCTTTTTTTTAGACCAGCTGAATAGCTGGAATTTTTTAGAGTTTTCCAAAACTCCTGCATTTCATATGCTTTTCAAAATGGATGGAAGGAGGGGAGATAAAAAAGATGCTATTTTAGTTTTGTACTGTTTGATGTTTCTGCTTTTGCTGGACATGGCCCACAATCAATAAAAGTGTGGCAGTTTACAAATATTTAAAATAAATTGTGTTAACCTTTAAAAAAACAGTACACTAAGTAATTGGATATGATTTAGAGAAATAACAGTAGCAGGCAGAAATGATAAATCTAAATCTGCTACTTTCATTAAAAAGAAGGAGACTATAAAACAGGACTTGGTCACTCAGAATAGTTTTTGAAACCAATTTTAAAGCTAAACGTACATTACAACTTAAGAACTATATAATTGGCAAGTGTTGGCTTCCAAGTTCCAGGCATCATAAACTGTTCAATGCCTTTATTATTGACAAATAGACAGAATGAAGGAAACTGTTGACAGTAATTCTACAATAGCTGAGAATGTTATAAATTTGTGTTCCTGGGTATGATGGCTACTCAAATCGGCATTTCAGGAGCACACAATTAACTCACTAGTTTTAACTGGAGAACCAATTGATACCTGCAGGTCAGTCTAATCTCATAAGAGAGGGATACCAAAGATGAGGGGTTTCTTTTCTGTCTAATTATCTTTTGGGTTGAGTGGAATGACATACAATTCTGGTTCACTTTCCCTTTCATTATATAAAGTATGTATATTAGTTGAAAAAATATTTTATTATATAAACAATGCTCCGGCTTTCTCCCATATGCAGCTCAATGTGCTTCTTTTTATTCTAAGATATCATAGGAGAAATAAATATGTCATTTATTAATGTTTTTAAAAAATACACTACAATGTATTTAGCTGGACTGGCATAGTATACTCATACAAATCACTGTAGAAGAACAGATTTAACATAGGACAATCGAATCACATAGTAGCAACTGGCCAGTCAGTTGAAGAACTTCCAATGCTTGTCCCAAATTTTATTTCTAAACAAGGATTCCCTTTCTACATTAGGCATGTTTACACACACACACATTTTCCCTTCTATATTAGTCAACATTCAATCGAAGAATACTGAAAATTGGATCCTGAAAACTATGTACAGTAGTCCTGTACAAATATGTGATTATGAAACAATATTTACCAGTGTGATGGAACAAAAATATTGCAGATGGTCAATCATTCATTTAGTGAACAGAGTTTCAACAGCACTGAAAAAGTGACTTACAACCAGTCTTCACCCTTATGATTCTCATAGCACCCTGATGGTCACGAGATCAAAATTCGGGTGCTCGGCAACTGGCATATACAGTATTTATGATGGAGGCAGCATCCTGAAATCATCACCATTTGCAACCTTCCCAGCAGGTTGCTAACAGCAAGTAATTTTGTATTAAAGAGGAACTGGAAAGTATTAGCAACTGGCTACTTCTCATTTGAAAAAAAAAAGGAACTTTTACATTTGAAAAAAGATGTATTAGAGAAATTTAAAAGCATGCATAGCAGAGCAAGTTCCAATTAAGAAGGAAAGTAGATTTTTAAATACCATTAACTTCCTCCTCAAATGTTCATTTTATTCCTACTCAAAAAAAAAAAAAATCAGAATAATGCATTATATACCTAGAGTTTTGGAAATTCTGAGAAATGCATTCTCCGACAAAAATAGCAACTGACTGCTTCTTAATGTGTTCAGAAGCACTAAACTATTACTCTTTAAAATGCTACAGAACATTTTTGACATTTTAAAATAATCAACCAAATAATATTTATTTAATGTATTAACTTGCCTCAATCTCAGACTGCATACAAGAGGCAAGCAGACACAGCCAATGCAATGTTCAAATAAATTCAATAAAGTCAAAAAGATAACCTTATACAATAATGATAATAACATTTCCACTGTTTGAAAGATAATGACAATGTCCATGGTTACGAAGTTAATTTTATCAGCCTAAACATTTTTATTTTTTCATTTCATTATAATTTTAGCCTTTTGGGGGCAAATGTGGATTTATTCGCTAACTTCTTCAAAATATTGTTCTATGAATAAATTATAGGAATGAATTCAGATCTTTCTGAGAAAACATATTTATAGCTAGCCTCAGTTCCTTCCAGGAAATAAACCAAATGTACAGAAGTGCAATAATAGGTACATTTGCTTCTGTTTACACAGCTTAAAGGCAATATATACAAAGGATCCATAGTTTGCGGTTCATGAATTGATTTTGTGAAACTCTTCTTGCTTCAGTTTTTTCAGGCTAAGTTAAACTGCATATCGTATTTTTTAAGATACTGTTGTGTAGAATATGCAAAACATTATCTTCCCAAAAATTCAAGCTAGATTCAGGCAAGATATTCTGTAGACAGTTAGAACATACAAGAAATCAGTGGGACTTGATTTGTCTTCAGAAATTGTGGGTGCTCCATCACAGGAGTTTTGGTCATTGCACTATTAAAAAGATACTGAGACTCTAGAAAAAGTGCAGAGAAGAGCAACCAGGATGATTAGGGGACTGGAGACTATAACATATGATGAATGGCTAGTCTAGTGAAGAGAAGGCCCAGGGGAGACATGATAGCAGTGTTCCAATATTTGAGGGGCTGCCACAGAGAGGAAGGGGTCAAGCTATTTTCCAAGGCACCTGAAGGCCAGACAAGGAACAATGAATGGAAACTAATCAAGGAGAGATTCCAGATTCAACCTAGAATTAAGGAGAACTTTTCTGACAATGAGAACAATCAACCAATGAAACAGCTTGCCTTCGGAAGTTGTGGGAGCTTCATCACTGGAGGCTTTCAAGAAGAGATTGGACTGCCATTTGTCAGAAATGGTGTAGGGACTTCTGCCTGGGCTGGGGGAAGGGGATTGAACTAGACCTAACAAGGTTACTTCCAACTCTGTTAATCTGTATCTGGAGTTTTCAAAGAAGAGGTCAGAGAGTCACTTGTCTGAAATGAAATAGGGTCTCCCGTTTCAACAATGGGTTGGATTAGAAGACCTCCAAGAACCTTTTCAACTCTGTTATTCTATTGTAGGAAGTTAGCATCCACCCCTCTCCTAGAAAAATTGAAATAGCCTAGGAAATATTAAAAGGCAGAATATTTCTCCTAAAAATAGTCACTTAAGAAGCAGAAACTCACCTCAGAAGCAGAATCTCACCCCACCTTTGTTAATGGGTGGGCCATTAAGGCCTAGGCCAGAATACTTTACATAAGAAGGAACTCCAGGTAAAAGTTATAGCAATTACCAAAAGCCCTTTTAAGGGCATAATCACCCAGCAAGGCTAAACCAAGCCTGGAACTCAGGACAGCCTACAGAGTTGCCCCTGGGAGTCTGACAACCAATTAGAATACAAGCTCCAATTCAAATCCCACCAGAGGGTATAAAACCCAGGACTCTCAGCACCTCAACCCTTTTTCCCCTTCTCTTCTCACCTTGAAGCATGTGATCATTCTTCTCTGGACCTCCAGTCCATGTGGTCCTGTCCACCATTAAACCTTCCAAGCAGCCTCCATGTTTCCAGTGTCTTTTTCCCCACTTGGAACTGAACCCAGAAGGATATTTCTTTCAACACTATTATTCTGTTATATGGTGTTGAAAGAAATATCCTTCTGGGTTCAGTTCCAAGTGGGGAAAAAGATACTAGAAACATGGAGGCTGCTTGGAAGATTTAATGGTTACAGGGCCACATGGCCTGGAGGTCCAGAGAAGAATAATCACATGCTTCAAGGTGAGAAGAGAAGGGGAAAAAGAGAAAAAGGAAAAAAAGGTGTTGAGGTGCTGAGAGTACCTGGGTTTTATACTCTCTGTTGAGATTTGAATTGGAGCTTGTATTCTAATTGGTTGTCAGACTCCCAGGGGCGGGGGTCTTAACTTTGTAGGCTTGGTCTGGACCACATGGCTTTACCTGAATGCTGGCTAATGCAATCTTCCCAGACCATGTGGTGAGATGGATAATCCTATCATTTCCTGAGGGCCATCCTTAATCCCATCACCCTGGAGTTCCTTCTTATGTAAAGTATTCTGGCCCAGGCCTTAATGGCCCACTCATTAATAAAGGTGGGGGTGAGTTTCTGCTTCTTGAGTGACTATTCTTTTTAGGAGAAATATTCTGCCTTTTAATATTTCCTAGGCTATTTCAATTTTTCTAGGAGAGGGGTGGGTGCTAACTTCCTACAATGGTCTTAAAGGTTCTTTGAAAATATTCTTAGTTGTACCATTTTGCACTATTATTCAAAGATTTCCACATCCCTGTTTCACAGCTTTAACAACCTCCTGAACAATTTTCTACTTTTCTAAGTGGGCATGCTACTCTAATTTGAAAAGCTAGATTATGATGACCATGAGGAAATTTCAAGTTCACACCATTATTAAGCTACAGTGTAGAAAAAAATGGATCTAAACAAGATATCCAGATCAGACATTATAAAACACAAGCAATGGTGCAAGGGGAAAAACAGACTAATTTAAAAGTTATGAGAGGGTGAACTTGATAGGTGTTGGAAAAGAGATGGTGTAAAACATAAAACTGTAAAAAATCTGGAGAAATGGGTTATAAAAGAACAGTAATTCTTTCCCATCCACTTATTTCACAAAAATAGTTGAGAATGTCTCCTGCCTTCATTCTAAGTAGACCACCATGACGCCAGACAATTTTATATTATAAAATCAAAGGAAATGTAGGCTCATCTTTGTTCACCAGTCTTGTTTCTAGAAGTTAGGAAAAGTAAGCAAGAATAATGACAGCTTTGGTGAAAAGCACCCTCTCCTTTGGCACAGCATTAATCATCTATAAATATCAGGTTTATAGAACTTTATTTCTTTGGAGACACACAGCTATTGAATCTCTATGCTTTGTTCTCTATGCTGGGTAAAATCATCCCTTTAAATTACTTCCTTTTGATGTGATAAACAATAACCAGAGAAGGTTACAAGAGGCGATAGCAAAGTGAACATCGAATGCCAACTCTCTCTGGAGAGATTAAGCAGTAGTGAAAGATGTTTATAAAGCACAACCATTCTACAGTTGGCACAAGGCAGACAAATCAGAAGACAGATAATCCAGAAATCTATTTTAAAGAAAAACTTCATAGCTTTGAGATTGTTGGAAGTTATAACCCACCCTTCTCCTAGAAAAATGAACTATTTTAGGATATTCTAAAAGGGCAGAATATTTCACCTAAAAGAGAAGTAGAAACTCAGGGAGGCAGAAACTCAAGCCCCCCTACCCCACCTTTGTCAATGGGCCATTAGGGCCTGAACTAGTCTATTCTACATAACAAAAGATAGGGTTAGCCCTCTACTCATTTCACCACATGGCATCTGGGAAGATTGAATCAGCCAGCACTCAAACAAGCCTGGGACTGAGACAAAACCTACAAAGTTAGCTAAGTCCCCCACCCACTGGGAAACCGACAGATTCCTGATATAGGAACAGGAAACACTAAGGTGGGGCCCAACAGAGGGTATAAAACAATTGCACTCTCAGCATCTTGCCCCTTTGCCCTTTTTCTTTTCCTTCTCCTAACATCTTGAAGCATGTGGTCGTCCTTTTCACTTTGGAGCTCCAAGCCATGTGGTCCACCATTAAACCATCTTTGCAAACAGCCTCCATGTTTCCAGTGTCTTTTCTCCCACTTGGAACTGAACCCAGAAGGATATTCCTTCCAACAAAGCCATGTGTGATAGGAAATTCTGGGAATTACAGCATTCAGTTTGGAAAACACAATTACAACACTATAGGAAGAAGTGTTTTATCTCAGCAGAATCTCTAGGAAAGTCAGAGAAAGACTCACTCTCAGCTAGTACTGAAATGTGCTGAAAGTCATGTTTTAAGTTAATTTGTAATCTTTCACTTGAATTAAATATTAAAAATTTAATCACGGTGATCTCTGAAGATAAAAAGAAACCAGCTCCAAAAGAATGAAGCCAGTGAACCAATCAGATTGACTTTTTCACCGTGCTTTAATTTAAAAAAAGATCTACAATGAACAAAAATCATGACTAAATATTGCAGCAGTTTTTGTCAGACACTGTATAACCGTTTGTGTATTCTTAAAAAACAATTATTAGCAAATAGATTTTTTTTGCTGTAAAGGTTTCTGACAAATTGAAGGATTACACGATATCTTGAATCGAATGGGATTCAATACCAATTTAGTGAGTGCAGCCTCAAGCTTCTATATGTCCTGAGAATGAGACTTGAGATAGCAATGGATTGTAAGAGATGAGTGTTTACATCTGAAATTGTTTTCAGAGTAGGCAAGAGGTCAGGTATTCATATATCAGATGTTCATATCTTGTGAGCTACTTTCCTTCATCCCCCAGCTCCAAAGAAACATCAGCAATCAGGTATTATTCGATAAAATTCATATTGTCTAATGCCATCATTTAATGCAATCTTTTTGTCTTTTATGTTTTTTTAAAGTAGTGATTTCCCATTGCAAGAAATGAGTTGGCCTCGTTGTTCAGCATACCTTCTGACCTCCGCTTTATCTGAAAGTAAACAGAGTATTTTAAGAGAAAGCTTTGCTCTCAGCCTGTACTCCATAAAGATAAGTAGGAACAGCCAGTTTTGACAGGTTCTGGAGAACTGGTAGCAGAAATTTTGAGTAGTTCGGAGAACCGGTAAATTACCACTTCTGGTTGGCCCCGCTCCCATCTATTCGCTGCCTCCCGAGTCCCAACTGATCAGGGTCCCAGCTGATCGGCTTTTGTTACCCTGCACAAGAGAACGGAACTGGAAAGTAGGTTAGTGAGGGGGGAAGTAGGTTAGTAGATTAGTGGGGAGGAGGGAATGGGGATATTACAGTATCCTTTCCCTAGAGTGGGGTGGAAATGAGGATTTTACAGTATTCTTCCCCTGCCCACCAAGCCATGCCACACCCACCAAGCCACGCCCATAGAACCGGTAGTAAAAATATTGAATACCACCACTGACTAGAAGACCTCCAAGTTCCCTTCCAACTCTGTTATTCTGTATTATCATGGGTTATAATTCTTAGAAGTCAAATCATAACCATTTATTCTATGATACAGTAAATGAAATGGAAGCCTCTGTCTTCTAGCTTCTATTAAGGTCACAGTAAAATAATCTAATGAAGGAATTTTCAATATAAACCACCAAAGGTTGATCTAATTCAAAATCACATAGAATTAGTGGAAAACAAATCCTTCATCAAGAGACCCTCTATCCAGAATATTTTTTTTCTGAATGTTTTTGTTCCAAAAAAAAGTGTTTTCAGTTGGGTTGTATAAATAAACAAATGAATATTTCTTTTCACTGGCCTATCAAACTATTTTGTGTATTGCTTGTGAATACCTTTGAGCTGATTTAGCCTTTTCTTCTAAGAGGCAGTTTTAATCTTTACCATTTTTTTTTCCTTTGGAAGTTGGCAACCAAGGCAGATGCATAGTCGCTGGGAGCCCGAAGGAGAGAAAAGTACCAGTAACTAAATTCAGTAACTAAATTCAGAGACAGGAGTAGAAGTAACAAAAGTAACAAAAATACATAGATTAGGTCCGAGGGATCTACAAAGTAGCAGCATAAGGATTCAGACAAAGGCAGCCAGCCGATCCAGAGTGAGGGGCTCCCGCCAGGGTCTAGGAATCCTGTGTTGAGCAGCTTCCATTTCAGTTGCCAGGAGAGGAAAAAGCTGCCTAGTGAAAAGAAGCTACTTGGTCTAAAGAATCTGCCTGGTCTCAGGAGAGGGAAGGTGACACACGGGGAATGAACGAGCTATGAGTTTGCGGCAACTGCCGGCAAGGACAGCAAGCTTAGAAGCTACCCAACGGTGGGTGAGTGTCTTCCCCGGCTCCTTATAGATCGGCGGTGCATTTTTCAGTGGGAGGAAGGAGCGGGCAAATGGCTCGAAGATTTACTGTGGACCCGAGTCAGAAACAACTTAAACAGCAAAGACTCCAGAGCAGAAGGGGTGAGTGTGGAGATTAAGCGGTAGAGGCTTAATTTATGTTTTTACCCTCTAACTCTGGAAGTTAAATGGCAGCTTGACAAAAGAGTGATTAAAGGAGGAAAAAAGTGGGGGACTAGATGAGAAGAAGAGGTGTGAAAAAGTTTTTTATTCAGGAAAACTGCCTTTTGAAACTGAGATTGATTGCGAATTCCGATGATGGAAGAACTAGAATGATGTCTACAGTCTCCATTTCAAATCACCAAAAATAATTCTAAATGGCCACCAATTGGGGAGAACAAAGGAGACTCACGGAGAATTGATAGTCTCCATATAAATCAACCAGCTCTATTTTAATCACCCAGCCTGAATCTAAATTCCCACTCAACTGATTGGACAACCTCCACTAAACCCCCACCCATATCTCATCCTTTCCAAACTCCAAAGTAGATGATTGGTGAGCTCATTCAAATCTTCTCCATTCAAATCTATCAAACAGCAATGCTTCCTCTTTAAAACAAAAACAAAACAAAACCAAAAAACGTGGCTTTAAGGAAAAACAAAGGAACTTTACACAACAAACCTCCAATACTTTGCCACCTCCACTATTTCAGTATCTCAAGACCAAATATTTATAGATAATGCTTTGTGTATAATAATTGATTTATCATATAATAATATAATAATTAATTATTAAATGACCACTAATTTAGTGATTCATTGAACTGATAGAGATTTAATACTGTATCATTGATTATCTAGTCTATTAATTGATTCATAGTAATAAGTTGATTGATTTTTAGTAATAAGTAACCTTACTTTTGATTGGTTCTCTAACTTATCAATTAACATTTATTAATTACCAACATTCATTAAGCAACCTATCACATTAATTAGCTATTGTAATTGTTTAGTGTACTATTATCATTGACCATGCCAGCCAGAAACTCCAGAAACTCCAAATCCTCCACTACCAAACAACAACAAAAAATATCTCTACCAATGACCTCCCAGACTCCTGTACATGCTTCAGATGTCTTAAAACCATCAATGAAAGTGAAAATAATATCAAATGCTACCTATGTGACAATCAAGCCCACCTTGCCTGCTTAAACTTAAACAAAGATGTAGCTGATCTCCTAAAAGCATCAGATACATTCCCTTGTCTATGTCCATCATGTTTTCCTAAGCTAAACAAACCAAGTACCTGCCTGACAGAGTTGATAGCATAGAATCACTCATGCACTCAATAGAAAAATGCTTAGCCACACGTTTTGAAACAATTATACAAGAGAGCCTAATTTCTCTTGAAAAAAAAATACAGCACTGATAAGCGACTACCTATCAACTCAAAATCAAATCCTAAACCAACAATCACTACCATAACTACTACCTCAACTACAATCACAATTACAACCAAAAATAACCACCAAACCACAACCACAAATAATTACTAACCCATCAAATAATTCCACAAATGATATCTCCTTACTCATCAGAGATGCCATTTGAACGTGATCAGAAACGTCCAAAAGCCATCTTATTTGGTCTTGAAGACACCAACGAATCAGTTGACATCACCAAAGTTCGTAATATCATAAGCAACTCAAATACAACAAACATCTCTTCTGAAGATATCATTGAAATAACCAGAGATGACCCTGAGTTCAAATACAGTGATGGTTCGGTGGCCCAAAAACTTTGTAGAGTTGTTTGCAAAAATGAGTCCAGCAAATGCATATTCATTCATACAATAAACGCCATTGTAAAAACCAATCCCCATCACAAAAAACTTTGCTCAAGACCAGACTTATCCATACTGCAAAGAATCCGCTCCCCTGAACTCCGCAAGGAACTCAAAAGACATCTAGACAATGAAGAGAAGGGTCTCTACATTGACTACTGCGCTGATTGTATCAAAAGTAAGTCATACAACCCACAACTCCACATCCAACCCTATTTCATCCAACTCACCATCACTCAAAACTAGGCACGCACGCCCCTAACTACCTCAATTCCAACTACAACTGGCCTTAAATGCAAGCTACTCAGTGCAAGAAGCCTTGTGAATAAAATATCTGAATTTCTCCTCTTACTAAATATGGCTAAATTTGACATCATATTTGTCTGTGAAACATGGTTCAATGCATCTCTCCCTGACTCCATTACCACAGTAAGAGACTATCATGTTTACCGATCAGATTGTGAAATCTGTAGAGGAGGTGGTGTTGCTATCTTCTATAAAAAGTCCTTACATCTAAAAAACATCCAAATTACCCAGGAGCTTGCTATTCTTGAGACCATCGTCTGTGAACTGTCCTTAAATATCACATTTTGGTTCTTACTATGTTACAGAGTCCCTGATTGTGGCATCAAACATCCAAGCAAGCTAAATGCACTACTAACATGGGCAGCATTCTGCCCACACGCTTTTATCTTTCTTGGTGACTTCAATCTACCTCATATTAACTGGACCCTTAACGAATGTACAACTGAACCCACACATGCAATCTTCTACAATGCATAACAAATTTGGGACTCGAACAACTAGTAACCAACAACACTAGAATTAACAACTGCCTCAATCTCATCTTCTGCAATAGTTTGAATTCAATTTACGGAATACAAATTAAAGAACCCTTTTCCAACAGTGACCACAACATGATTGACTTTTGTCTCAACATACGTCCACACAAAAATCATCACAATGATGGAATCCCCAATTATAACTTCAAAAAAGGCAACTATGATCTTATAAACAACCATCTCTCATCCCTTGATTGGCAATTTCTATTCACTGAATGCAATACTGTAGAAGACCATTACAACATATTTTTACTTGAAGTCAAAAGAGTCATCAAACTATACTCCCAATACCAGAAAAAACAAATTACCCATAACAATAAGGAAGCGTCAAGTGTTCTCTTCGCTGATGATGTAAAGCTATTCAACACCACAGACAATATTGCTACCCTTCAAAAAGACCTTGACTATTTATCAGAATGGTCAAACAAATGGCAACTTCAAATCTCAACAAAGAAATGCTCTCTCCTACATATTGGCAAAAAAAATCAGAAAATAAAATACAGGCTAAATAGTCAAGACCTTGTTGATGATCCAAATTCTGTCAAGGATCTTGGAGTACTCATCTCTAATGATCTAAGTGCTAGGACCCACTGTATCTACATAGCCAAAAAGGCATTAAAAGTTGTTAACCTAATCTTACGTAGCTTTTTCTCTGGTAATATTACACTAATAACTAGAGCATACAAAACATTTGCTAGACCAATACTCAAATACAGCTCATCAGTCTGGAACCCACAATACGTATCTGATATTAACTCAGTTGAGAAAGTCCAGACATATTTTACAAGAAGAGTTCTTCACTCCTCTCCTCATTGCAGAATACCATATTTATTTATTTATTTAATTAAATTTTTATACCGCCCCCTCTCCCAAAAAGGGACTCGGGGCGGTGTACAGCCTACTAAAATAAAATATATACAATTTAAAAACAAATTAAATACGAGAATCCGGCTGAATCCCTTCAATTATGAAATACAAAATATGCCACCAGACTCGAAATTCTAGACATAGAAAACCTAGAACTATGCCGCCTTCAGTCCGATCTAAGTATAGTATATAAAATCATACATTGCAATGTCCTACCTGTCAATGAATACTGCAGCTTCAACCATAACAACACAAGAGCAAACAATAGATACAAACTCAAGGTAAACCGCACCAAACTTGATTGCAGGAAATACGACTTCAGCAACAGAGTGGTCAATGTCTGGAATACTCTACCTGACTCTGTGGTTTCTTCCCCAAACCCCCAAAATTTTAACCTTAGACTGTCTACTATTAACCTCACCCCTTTCCTAAGAGGTCTGTAAGCGCACCAACTTGCCTACTGTCCCTGTCCTATTGTTTCTTTTTTATTTTTCTTATATGTATCCATGTATTCATAACTATGTTTTTACTTATACCTATTATCTTGTAAGCAATTGGCAAAATAAATAAATAAATAAAATATTTATTAATAAAATGGGGTCTACTCCTGTTTTTGTGGACATTTTTTAAAGCTCTACATTAGTTTCCTGTTCGCTTTCAATCATGTGCAAGAGCTTTTAAAACTTTAAGCAATTCAAGATTAGCAATCTTTTCATCCTCTTTTAACAACCCCATAATCCCTTGTGGGGTGGAGCCTGGGTGACTGAATGGAGCTGAGTGTTTACTAGCCGGATGCCCTGCCTCTCGCTAATGCAGAGTTTTTTATTCAGCAGATATATTCTCAGTATGCCCAGAGAGAGAAATATCTGCCTCTACCTAGGATCGAACTCACAGCCTCCTGATTGTGAACTCCACGTCTAGGCCACTGCACCACTCAATTCAAGATTACCAATGCATTTATGAATTTAAGAGAAATTGGGTATTGATATAATTTTAAAATATCTCAGGAGCGGAAGGAGCTAATTCAACATCAGATCCTTTGTTTTGTAACACTTGCTGAAAAAAAGTTTGATGAAAGAGAGATAAATTCTTTCTCTGATGATGTGCTTAATGACATCAATTCACTCATGTCATCTATTTTCCAACTGTCAGTACAAAATTAGATGGAAACATTCAGAAGTGAACTGTAGATCAAGCAACTGCTATGAGAAACAAGAAGCTTGCAATTTTGCTGAATTCCCTGTTATCTTTCCTCAAAAGAAATAGGAATATTCTAAAAATGTTGTTGCTGTAATAGCCACCTGCCACTTGGTAGATTGATCTCTGAAAAAACCCAATATTACAGTATGCACAACAAATGGACATCCAGTCTCTTCAAACATATACAAGTCTACCTCTTTCCAAGACATTTTATTTTATTATTGAACAAATCTTACCAGGATACGCTTTCTTTGTGATGCTCTCCAAAATTCATTTCCTTGTAATTTGAATTTTTTGGGGAGGAGGTCTTCTGAAATTAGCCATTCAGAAACATTCAGAAACACCTCCACAATAATACTTTTCTTGTATCTTTTCATTGATTTTCTCATGCAAATGGTCTCAGCTGGATCCTCATCTCCAAATACTCAGATCTCAATCACTTTTGTGCAAGACATATTTTCAGATAGTAGCTATGGCGAACAAATGCATCAAGTGTGAACCTTCCTGAATTAGTCATATTTGGTGATGTTGTCTATGACACTAAGCTGGCAGGAATAGTCAACACCCTAGAACAGAGGTCTCCAAGCTTGGCAACTTTAAGACTTGTGGACTTCAACTCCCAGAATTCTCCAGTCAGCATAGCTAGCTGAGGAATTCCGGGAGTTAATATCCACAAGTCTTAAAGTTGCCAAGTTAGGGGACTCATGTCCTAGAAGACAAACTCAGGATCCAAAAAGATCTTGACAGACTTGAACAATGATGAAACAAAATGAAATTTAATATGCAGAAAAGCAAGGTTTTACACCTGGGCAGGAAAAACCAAAAATACAAGTACAGATTAGGCAAAATCTGGCCCAAAAAGAGGGACCTTGGAGTCTTAGTGGATGATCACTTAAACATGAGTATGCAGCAGCAGCCAAAAAAGCTAATACAATTATTGGTTATATAAACAGAGGCATAGAATCAAAATCATGTGGAGTATTACTTTACAGAGCCTTGGTGAGACCATATCTGGAATAGTGTAAGTAATTCCAGGTAAGCTGCATTTGCTTAACAACTATCTGATTCATTTAACAACTGCAGCTTAACAGTCATGGCTAAAAGGTCATAAAATCAAATGTGCCTCACTTAACAGTTGTTTTGCTTATCAGTGAAAATACTGGTCTAATAGTGGTTATAAGTTGAGAACTATCCAGTGAGGACTGGTGGACAATCAATATGAGCCAATGCAAAAAAGCCAATGCAATCTTAGACTGCATTAACAGAGGGATAGAATCAAGATCTCGAGAACTATTAGATCCATTTTATAATGCCTTAATAAGACCACATTTGGAATATTGGATCCAGTTTTGGCCACCACATAACAAAAAGATGTTGAGACTTTGGAAAAAAAGTGCAGAGAAGAGCAACTAAGATAATTAAAAGCCTGGAGATTAAAACATATGAAGAACAGATGTAGGATTTGGATTTGGCTAGTCTAGAGAAAAAGATTAGTGTGGATATGATAGCAATATTCCAGTATTTGAGAGGCTGCCACAAAGAGGAGGGGGTCAACTTATTTTCCGAAGCACCAGAGAGGCAAGACAAGAAATAATGGATGGAAACTAATCAAGGAAAGAAGCAACCTGGAATTGAGAAACTTCCTAACAGTGAGGATGATTAACCAGTGAAATAGCTTGCTTTCAGATGTTGTGGGTGCTTCATCATTGGAGGTTTTTAAGAAGAGACTGGACACCCACTTGTCTGAAATGGTATAGGATCTCGTGCTTGAACCAGGGGCTGGACTAGAAGACCTCAAAGGTCCCTTCCAGCTCTATTCTGATCTTGACTACCAAAAAACACTTTAAAAAAGAAAACTGCAACTGGATGCAAAATGCTGTGGCCAGCTGCAAGGGACTGGAATCATATAAATTATCTGTAGCAGGCACAATTAAGTTTTAGTCCCCTGCAAGAGGGACTCTCTCTCTCCAGCCAGAAGAGAGAGAGAGGGAGAGAGGGAAGGAGGGAGGGAGGGAGAGAGAGAGAGGGAGGGAAAGAGAGAGAGAGAGAGACCCTAAGAAGATGCATTTTACCTCCACTCTCCTAAATTCTTCCAGTTTTAGGAGAAAATACATCTGTGCCAGAAAGCTTTGAATAAACTATTGTAATGATATTTTCCTGATACTGATTTTATTCTATTTTCAATTGTATTGATTGCTTTTTTGTTTTGTTTTTGCCTTTACCTGCTTAGAAGTCACTCAAAATGCAAAGGCTAGGTACAAATTCAATAATAAAGTTATAAATAAGATGCTTGTTTCAATTTATGGGCAGCCAGATTGAGAGAGACAAAAACTCTTTGCTAAGTTACACATGGCTCAGACAGAGATAAATTTGTTGGACTTTCTTCCTCCATTGCCCTGTCACTGTGACATTATATTGTTGACAGATAAGGTTTTAGGTGATTACACTGGCACATTGGCACAGATGGTAGATGTTTTGATTTCTCCAGTGAATTGAGACCTAAGCATATTAAAGCTGAAGCAGTATTACTTCGGCTACATTTTTCAGCATGTTTTCTACCTCCCAGGTTCAAAAAAGCAAGACAAGTGGTTAACGAGCTGGAATGTAGGGGTAGAGGCAGGGGTGGGATTCTACCGGTTCAGCTCAGTTCAGGCAAATCGGTTCACTCTGATGATCAGCTGTTGGGCCCACCCATCCCCCCAGACTCTAGTCTGTGCTTTATTTCCGGGTTTTCCAGCTCAGCTGATTCGCGCGACACAGCGGATTGCCGCGCATCAGCTATTTTACACAGAGGACTTGCAGCAAAATGTGAGTTGCAAATGCTGCACACGCGCATGCAAAGCACACATTTGGCGTGCACACAAGCACTCACCGATCCAGTTGTTACATCAGTTGAATCCCATCCCTTAGTAGAGGTGTCATCCTTTAGAAACGCAATAGCAATAATAATTTCTGTTAATATAATTAAGGTTTCTTTTATTATATTAATTAATGGATGCTATCAGTTGCATTGTTTATTCTGATTCCAATGTTTTTAAAGCCCAGTGCTTTCACTGGGATTCCTAGGTATGATATTAGCTTGATCCATTTGCATTGCTTCAACAAAGAGTTAGTTTGATTTTATATGTCCCTTTTTGCCCAGTTTTTTGCCCAATACTCTTCAAAATTCCATACAGTCAAGAAAACAATACATAGATCATAGAAAAAAAATCAATTCAGAGTTCTCACTGGAAGCATAAATAATCTCAAATTATCACAAACACATTAGACCAGGGGTGTCAAACTCAAGGGCCACCCTGGAAACAGCAAAGGACCAGCCTGCGATGCCTCTCCAGTGAAAATCCAGCTCCATTTTTGCTGCCAGAAGGTTGCAGGAGGCTGTCCCAGCTGAAAATGGGGACCCAGGGGGCACGCACAGCCCCCTGAGCTCCATTTTTGCTGGCAGAGGGCTAACAAAAGGAAGGAAGGAAGGAAGGAAGGAAGGAAGGAAGGAAGGAAGGAAGGAAGGAAGGAAGGAAGGAAGGAAGGAAGGAAGGAGATGTTAATGAGAGTGAGTGAAGGTCTGAGGAAAGTCCTGCTTTAGCACTTGGCCACCACAGGTGCCCCCAACATGAGTGACATCGAGTTGGCCACACCCACCTTGGTCATGCCCACCCTGGCCACACCCACCCCAGCCTCCCTGAAGTCAAACACAACCCTGATGCAACCTTCAATGAAATCGAGTTTGACACCCCTGCATTAGACCTTTAGAGGAGGCTCAAATGTTGGGAAAGGAGGAAAGAAAGATAAGACGATAGCCCAGACCAAAGTAGTTACATTCAGTTACAGTGTCAGTGGAGCCACTGTTGGAATAGTTGGAGGATCTGGTTATGGATAGATCTTCATGGAGAAAATCTATGTGGTTGCTAAGAGTCATAATCAATCAATCAATCAGACTTGTTTTCCATCCGATCTATTATTATCTATTTGTTTTAGATCTCAGACCAAAGTTGTTCTCCTCAACTGATTTCTAAGTTCTTTAGTTAGAAATTGAAGGAATTGAACATTTTTGCCTGATAAATGAATGGATTTAATACTTTGCACAAGACAAACCTGCTTTTGTACTAAAGTATAAATCTATTTAATTTAACTTAAAATAATCATAAGAGTTCTTCAGACTGGCCACAATTTATAACTCAAGACTAAATGAATTCTAGTCCCATATTTGGCACAAATCCAGGAGAATGACTTTGGGCCATGTCTCTTTAAGCTCCAGGAAGAAAGGTATGTAGTTATGTGTAGTTATTGTAGTTAATAGGAAACAAGGCCAGCCACCATAAACTATTATTGGCTAGACACTAGCCACAGCATAAAACAACTGAAAGAAACCCTGCAAGATTGAAAATGTAAAGAGACCTGATCCATAGAATTTCTAAGAATCAGAGTTGATTGAACATCAGAGTATCATCAGCAATATCATTGTACTTTGTTCATACGCAGTTCCAAATATTTTTAAAAATTAATTTCTGAAGTGTGCGTAGTTTAATGCTTATGTTTATGGAAGTGTTGGAGATTTTATTAGAGACAGTCAAGAGTAGATAATGACAGCAAGGAACAATTCTATATGAGTTTAAATTATTCAAATGTATTTGCATAAGGTTATAGTAAAACAAATTCTACATGTTTCCAAGTGTAGAATTTATTTATAGCCTGTTCAAAATTATTGGATCCATTCTTTCCTTTTTTGCAATTTTGTGTAATGGGGAGAATGCCCCTTGGAAATAAATACATCTAACATGAGTTAAACAAAAGCAAGCTTAATTTTAAAAAAAATCAAAGTCACCAAACTAGATTTAGAGAAAATATATGCAGTGTTGTTGGTGAACCACAAGATGGAGATGGTCCTCTATGATTAGCAATGAGGATCTCTGCTTCCAAATTAGTTTTCAGCTCATAAGAAATGAATAAGGAAAAAGTATATCTTCTGGAAAATAGTGTGAAAATTTCACAGAATGTCCTACTTTTTTGAAGAAATAGGAACAAATGCCAATAGGCATAATTAGAAGCAAAGCAGAGATAAAAACAGTGACTAGCTTCTAGGTAAAACTATTTTTCACAGATAATTTGAATTTTGAAGCTAAATCCTATTTTTCTTTTTCCTAGTTTTCTCTAAATTACTTAGAATAATTATCAGAGTTGTTGTGGAGACGGTTCACCTCAATTTTTTCTCCATTTAAGCACACCACATTCTTGCTCTAAATCACTAGATTTATCTTTGAAATGGACAAAAATGTTTATTTATGAGAAGGGTTTCAGCAATTTCCTGAGCACACATGTGAAAGCCTACATTTTACAGATACAGTCTGAGATTTTGATTGCTACAGAGCAGGGGTGTCAAACTTAAAGCCTGGGGGCTGGATACTGCCCACGGGGTGCTTAGATATGGCCTGCGGGGCCACCCTGGAACCAGCAAAGGACCAGCCCATGGTGCTTCTGCCAACAAAAATGGAGCTTGGGAGGGCCACATGCACTTCTCCCAAGCTCTGTTTTCACTGGCTGAAGGTTGCAGGAGGCCATCACAGCTGAAAATGGAGCTTGGGATCCTGTTTTCGCTGGCAGAGCACATAGGCCACCATAGGTGCCCCTGACATGAGTGACATCAAGCTGGCCATGCCCACACTGACCATGTCCACCCCGGCCCTCCGAGATCAAACACAACCCTGATGAGGCCCCCAATGAAATCGAGTTTGACATCTCTGCTATAGATAATGCAGGATTGGACATGCAAATAGCTAGTCACAGTACTTAGTGCTTTATTTTTCCTAATCTCAACACTTCTTCCCAAGTTTAGACAAAAATGAAAATACTTTACAAGGAACACATACCAGATATTTAGCTTTTGAACCACTAAATACAATAGTTTTCAAAAGCAAAGAGGTCTACTTAGACTATTGGTGAATATGCAGTCTACATTTGTGTAATTATAAATTATTCCAGCTTAAAGGCCAGTATATTGGACAGCCTTTACATACAAATTTGATATTGAATATACGTTAGCACATCCTATGTTACTATTACTATAATAATTAATCAATTTCTATTCAACTGGAATAATCATAATATAATACAGCTACAGACATTTCTGAATATCTTTCCATCAATCAGCCATAGTCTCCTGTCCCAATTTTTAAACCATAAACTCTAGAAAAATCCTTGGGGAAAAACTAGGTTTTTCTGATATTATAAATGCTTTAAAAAGATTTAAACCTCTGTTTCATCTCTATACTTCAAAGCCATGAGGCAAAGTACACCAAAGAGCAACCTTCTTGTTTTGTAGCTTCTAAAAAGGTAATTTGAAAAGAGCACCCTTCTAATTATAGACCTGGGATTCCATCAGTTTGTCATTTGCATTTTAAAACCATTTTAAGAGACAGGTGAAAGGTTCTGAACAAAACATCATCAGGGAAATCAAAAGTAGCAACGTCTTCAATAGCAACAGCCCTTGGAATTGTCATTCATATGACAACCGTCAAGCAACTAGGAAGCTGATTGGAGATTAAAGCTACACTTTGCTTCCTATCTGGCCAACAGTGGGTTACTTTAAGTTGAAACTGATGTTCTACAGTTGGTCTGATTAAGGTGGTAAACTGCCTAAAGTTGTGTAATTGTGCAGTGTACAAAAGCTGGAAGCAAACAAATAAGCAAAGGAAAGTATGTTTTTTTTGTAGGGAGGATTTTGTGAAATTGCCAAAGTTGATATTTCTCATTTGAGGTGAAGCCAAAACAATGAAACAAGCAGGAAGATTGGAGAATGGGAAAGCTTATCAGATCTGGGGTGCATAAAACAAAACTAAACCAAGTGAAAGCAATGAGGTTGTGTTTTCAGTACTGTAACCAGCTTTTGGCAGCCCAGATCTGATAGCTCTTATGGAGAAGAAAAATAATCCAGTTCTTAGATTTGGAATTTCTTTTGTTTGAAGTTTGAATCCCATGGATCACACTAAATAATTCCGTTTTGATGTTGGAAATTCATGTCCTCTTGATCAATTCACATTTCCTGAAGTGACTTATAAATAGGAAATGTTATCCAATAAGGTTTACATTTTTCAAATCTTCAAACATATTTCTCAGCTAAAAACAACTTTGCAGCTATTTCAAATGCCTATCTTGAGGGAAAAAATACATATGAATTGTATATTCTGAAAAGAAGTAAATCTAGAATATGTTTAGTGAGCATTCATTCAAGCATAAATATTTAAAAGCATTTGAAAATTTGAAAGTGAAAGAAAGGAAAATAAAACATTTTAAAGAAAATTCAACCCAGCACTACTATTGTTCTGAAATTACACTTTTTAATAAAAAGATTTGCTTACCATATTCCTGTCTGGGAAAATTTTAATAATACAACATAAATCATTTTGAAACATGGCTAAAATACCACAGAGAAAAAAGAGAGGGATCGTTGTATATGATTATTCTTATTATGTAAGAAATTCTATTCAGATTTATTGTGACTGGAGTAAAGTTAGAAAAGGAAGTATTATTGTCAGACAACCTTTTTCTTAATTTTCTTAATCTCAGTTCATGATAACTGTGATT
This sequence comes from Bungarus multicinctus, assembly GCA_023653725.1. Taxonomy (NCBI): domain Eukaryota; kingdom Metazoa; phylum Chordata; class Lepidosauria; order Squamata; family Elapidae; genus Bungarus; species Bungarus multicinctus. Next base: position 64,166,828 of record CM042848.1, read on the forward strand.
TTGTTTGCTTGGTTGTTTATTTTACTAAATTTGGATATTAGAATTGGACATAAGCCACCCAACTCTCAGAGAACTCTAGGTGGCTTACACTAAAAGATCAGGAAACAATAAAATAGAAAAAAAATGATAAAACATGGAAAATTATAACATGCAAAATAAATCTTTCAACCTTCAAGAGAACCTTGAAATCCAAACCAGGGATGAAAGTCAGGTCTCCAAAATTTCGAGAACTGAAGCATGGAAGCAATATGGATCTCTGGAGCGATGCTGTTTCAGAAGGCAAGTGCCATACAGGGCACACTTTCTGGGTCCCAATAGATGACATTGTCTGAGACAACCTGGAGTATATCTATTTACCCAATCTTAATGGATGGGTGAAAACTATTTGAATAGGTAGTTCCTCAAATAACCTGATCCTATGAAGTGCTTTGTACATGATCACCAGTGCCTGAAATATGCCAAAAAGTCACCTGACATTTGCAAAACACTGTGATGCATGAGCATATTGTGGATTGCCCATTGATGATCACAAAACTATTATTACAATTCCTTCATAGCTAGACCAATAGTTAGACTAGGTCAGAATGGAATAAGAAATGATCGTGTTACAATTATTTGCATACTTTGTTGTTATTCAGTTGTTCAATCATTTGTCTTTATTTAATCGGGATTATTTTTCAGTAATTCTTTTTGTGAGTGCTTGGAGGCTCATGATTCTATCTTTCATAATAGTATCTAGTCTGATAGGGCAAGAAGTGGCAGAATATGGGGTGATGTTAAAAGAGGGAATCAGCCTAGAATCTCTATATAGCCACAAATGAACATAGTCCAGCTTGCCTTGAATTCATTTGACCTTTATCTAACTCCAGTGGTGCTAAGCATTAGTTGAAAAGATTTCTTGATTAGCAATAAATTGCAACCGACAAGTATATCTTAGTTTCTTTTTTTTAATGGCATGCAACTTTTACAGAATCAGAATTTCTGCAACAACTCTTATATTCATGTTATAGGTCCAAAATATTTAAGCTTTAGCTTTGTTATCAATGCCTCCAGTGAACAGTCTAGACTGATGTCAATGATGTCAATTAGAAACCCATAGTCTTGGTTATAAATATCACTGATATCAATTTGATGTCTCCACACATTAATATTCTGTCTAGACTTGTTGTAATCTTTCTCCCAAGTGGTGAAGGTCTATTTCATAGCTACAGTTACCAGCCCTGTGAAGTTTGAGCCTAGGAAGATAAAGTCATTTTACTTACATATTCACTTGCAAACTTATCTTGAAGAAAATCCCATCAGTCAGACTTAATGGTTGGGATTATATATTGAACTAAGCCTTTGCTTATTTGTTTTGGATATAATCTATAAAATAAACCCAATGTAGGGGTTCAAATTACATTTGGATTACATTTTAAGCCACAATTAGACAAACCACAAAATGTGAGCCCAGCCAATAGAACTGATTCCTGGGCTGATATATAGTATATATAGATAATCCTTCTAATTACCTTGCTGATATTCTTGAAACTTTAGAAAAGAGATATGTTGAATGAACTGTTGTTGCATAGTCTGGGTGAAGTTTTCTTAATTTGTATTAAATTTAGCAGATATCATAGAAAATAACAGGGTAGGGCTTATGTGAGCCAGGTTTGGTCTAGTAGTTAAGTCACTTGGCTAGAAAATGGGAGATCAGGAATTCTAGTCCTGTCTTAGCCATGAAAGCCAGATGAGTGATCTTGGAACAGTCACTCTCTCTTAGCCCAACTCACCTCACAGCATTGTTGTTATGGGGAAAATAAGAAGATGATGGTGTGTTGGATGTGTACCACCTTGAATTATTTGTAAAAATAATCAGGCGGAGTAAACATACATTCATTCCTGAACTAGACAAATCATACGCAGGGGTGGGCTTCAAAAAATGTTAGCAATGGGTTCTCTGCCCTGTTGCTGACTGGGCGTGGCCATAGTGGGTGTGGCCTAGTTGGCCTCCTGCACCACTTGGGGAGAGAGGCGTTTTTTCCCTCTGGAGGCTTTTCCCGAGCCTCCAGGAGGGCAAAAATGGCCTCCCTGGATTCCAGAGGCTCTCTGGAAGCTGGAAACAGCCCATTTCTGGCCTTCCTGAATTTCCAGGAAGCCTGTTTTTTGCCCTCCTTGAGCCTCCATGCAGGCCCTGCACTTACCTGGGATCCAAAATGGGCTGCGTGTGGACTCCCGGGAGGGGAGGGGAGAGGAGGGATGGGCGGGACCAGCCAGGAGTGGGATTTGGGGGTTCTCTGAACTGCACAGAATCTTAGCTAGGGGCTCTCCTGAATCCTGCAAATGCCCAGCAGTCCACCCCTGACATAAGTTATATACAAGTCCAATCAACATACATAGAAGCTATACAATCATGCTGCTGGATCCACCTCTACAAATGTTTAAACTGATGCAGGAAGAAGCATCTGTTCATGCAGATTGTTCATGCATAGACAATATTCACCTTATCTGAATGCTATCAGAATTAATTCATGATGGAAGGTAAGGCTGAAGCAATCTTCAGCATGCTGGCACACGATTTTATTGCTGTGAATTATTACATGAAGGAATGGTTTTGACATTCCCAATGCTAAAACTCACTGCAAAATCACAGGTTGGAGAGCCCTCAGCAAGTATCAAGAGAATGTCCACTCATCTCCCTTTGCCCCAGGAGAAACCATGGCATATGGCACCACTGTACATTGTCCAACCAGTTGCGGAGCCTTGAATTTAGGTAAAAGTAGCAAGGAAAAGAATACATGGCATCATTGATGAGCCTATAATTAAAGGAGCAGTTTAACTGCTTGTTTGTCTGATTTTGAAAATGGCAGTACGTTTTCTTTTTTAGTTGCAGAAGCTGTAATTACATTTCACCATGAATTGTACATGAGATAATATTCTGTTGTTCATATTATGACTGACTGTAATGCTTAACATTCTTTGGAGAATAATAATGAAAGAACAGGAAGGGGCAGAAACAATGCACATCCTCACCGTCCTCCAAAACTCTTCATTTAGCTGTCTATGTAAACAGGCCAAGTTGCTATAGTAACTACCACATCAGTGGTGTATGAGGTTTCTTGCTTTTTTTTAAGGTACCTCTGAGAGAGTGTACCCTTCTTCTGCCAAAAAGATAAATGTGAAAAGCCAATATTTTGTATAATTTAAGAACTTGTGGGCTCTTGAAACTGTACTTTGCAGTAAGAAACATCAGACTGTATCTGAATGAGAGGTGATATGATCTCCCTAGACCTACCTGGTTTTTCCTCTTCCTCTTATTATTATTATTGTTGTTGTTGTCATCATTATTGTTATTGTTATTCATTTAGACCTATTTGTCTCTTCCCCAAAAAATTATTTCCTTCTAAAATTTGTTTAATAAATATGATTACAAGCAAAATTGCAATGTTCAGTTTCATCTTTATTTCCACTGCCTGTGGGCCTAAACCACAATTCTATTTAATCAGAATTCTCCACTTTTCAATGATTTTTCAGGGACATGCAATCTTCTTTCTCTCTCCCTGCTGCTTATTCAGATAATGTCCACAGGGCATTGTTACATGTGGAAGAGTATTTGATTAGTTGAGCAGGGGTGGGATTCTACCAGTTTGCACCTATTCGCTAGAAACAGTTGTTAACATTCTAAGCAGTTCAGAGAACCGGTTGTTAGAAGAAATTACTGGCCTAATCCTGTAAGGAAGGCAGGAAGGAAACATTCTGGTGTTGCTTATAGAAACTGCCTCTCTGTTAACCTTATTACATTCTTGGCAGGACTAGACTTCCTGTCTCTGGAACATCTCTGGAGTTTTTTTTCCTCCTTTGCTGGTACTTTGCTTGTATGGAGTGACCGTTCAAAGTTACAATGGCACTGAAAAAAGTGACTTATGACCGTTTTTCACACTTACGACTATTGCAGAATCCCCACAGTCCTGAGATGCCAGGCAAGGAGAAGCGTGCCTCGATGTGAGTGATGTTGAGTTGGCCATGCCCAGCCAGTCACATGACCAACCACGTCCACCAACTAAGTCACGTCCACAGAACTGGTTGTTAAAAAATTTGAATCTCACCCCTGTAGTTGAGCTAGGAAAGACTCCTCTCTGAAGCACTGGAAAGTCTGCCAGTAGTCTGACTCAGTTAACATATTACACTAAGTAACTTTGTTAGTTGGTTTAGTAGTATTGTGCAATCACACACAGCTTTTGGATTTTGCAACGTCTGATCTGTGGATTATTCAAAACAATATATAGTTCTAAGTGTTGTGGCTTGTTAAACAAAGCCTATTTAGGATAGCTTTCCATGTTCCTATGCCCAACCAAAGTCAGACAGAATGCCTAAAACTGCCACCTTTCATAACAAACCTTTAAATCTTCATTTGAGAAAATAATAAGGCCATCATTTCTCCCCCTCTCATTCTATCCAACTGTTTCTGTTTGCTAAAATAGGCACACTGTGCTTGGCAAACAAATGATGGAGAAGATTTAATTTAGTATGCAGGTTTTGTATGTTTTGTTAGACTATAGTATTTTCCTGTACAGCCCTGATAACATTAATGTGTAGCAGAGTATTGATGAATGAAGAGGTATGATGAGGAGACCTCAACCCGAAACAAGGGGAAAGAGCAAGGTTTTGTTGTCAGGGTGATAGACCAGCAGCATTAATACCAGACACAAACATCTCACCCAATTTTAGCATCTAATTATGATTTGTAGGAATAGTTGTTACCCTCACATCTGTTTTTACTTCTCCAGTAATGAAGCTACTGAAGCAGGGGTGTCAAACTCAAGGCCCAGGGGCCACATCCGGCTCATGGAGTGCTTAGTTCTGGTCTGCGGGACCACCCTGAACACAGTGAAGGACTGGCCCCTGGCCCTCCCAAGCCTCTTTTTCACTGGCAGAGGTTTGCAGGTGACAGGGTTCTGATCAATACCCTTGACAGCAGGAGGCCGTTGCAGCTGAAAATGAAACTCGGGAGCCCATTTTCTCTGGCAGATCACTCAGGCCACCACAGGCACCCCCAACATGAGTGACATCCAGCTGGCCACACCTACCCTGCCCCCCCCCCCGAGGTCAAACATAATCCTGATGCAGCCCTCAATGAAATCAAGTCTGACATCCCTGACCTGAAGCAAATGCCTCATGTTTCAAAGAATAGTTAGAGAATACTGACCTTTCAATGTCCACTGTCTCAAAATATTGGAACAGCATCTCCCTCTTTTACCTTGAAGATCAATAATATAAGTTTTTATGCACAATGTTAAAAACTTACATTATTTTATGAACAATGTTAGGGACGTGGTGGCTCAGTGGCTATGATGCTGAGCTTGTCGATCAGAAAGGTTACCAGTTCGGTGTTTCGAATCCCTAACACCGCATAAGGGAGCGAGCTCCTGTTACTTGTCCCAGCTTCTGCCTACCTAGCAGTTCAAAAGCATGTAAGAATGCAAGTAGAAAAATAGGGACCACTTTAGTGGGAAGGTAACAGCGTTCTGTGCGCCTTCGGCGTTCAGTCATGCCGGCCACATGACCATGGAGACATCTTCGGACAGTGCTGGCTCTTTGGCTTTGTAATTCCCTAGAGCAGGAAATGACTAGCACATACATGCGAGGGGAACTTTCACCTTTACTTATGCACAATGTTCCTACCCCATGTACAAATTTCAAGGAACGATCTGATTTTGAATGATAAATCTGATAGATCCCTGAAGAACAAGTGGCAACTACTTTATGAGGCTATTTATCAGCATTTCTTTCACTGTTTATCACTTTCCTCTTGGGGGCAAAAAGTAGTAAAAATATTGGAAGGAAGTCAAACGAACAGTTATGTCAAAATTATGGCAGGGCTTACATCAAGAAAGATTTACCCATTACTTGTAACACTGGCACTTTTGAGAGTGGGAAGAGCCTGCAATTTCATCTCTTCTACCTGTTTAACTTATTTTATTGTCAATTAATGAGCTCTATAGAGATTATAGAGTCATAAAAAGGAGTTACTTTAATGAGTCCTATAAAGATTGATAAGAAAATATTAAATCAAATTTCTGAATAACAGAACATAATAATAGAGTTGGAAGGAACCTTTGGAAATCTTCTAGTTCAACCTGCTGCTTAAGCAGAAGACCCTATACCATTCCACACAAATGGCTGTCCAAGCTCCCTTTAAAAGCCTCCTCCAGTGATGGAACTCCCAAAACTTCTGAGAGCAAGCTGTTCCACTGGTTAATTGTGCTCACTGTCAGGAAATTTCTCCTTGGTTTTAGGTTTCTTTTGCCCCTCTGGTTAGTTTCCACCCATTGCTTCTTGTCCTGCCTTCTGGTTCTTTGGAAAAAAAGATTGACCTCCCCTCTTCTTTGTGGCAGTCCCTCAAATATTGGAACACTGCTACCATGTTGCTATTAGTCCTTCTTTTCACTAGACTAGACATACCCAATTCCTGCAACCATTCTTCATGTTCTAGCTGTAGCCTTCTAATCATCTTCATTGCTCTTCTCTGCACACTTTCCAGGGTCTCGACTTTTTTATATACTGTATATTGTGGTAACCAAAACTTGATGAACTTCAAGCCAGATATAATAAAACAATTGAGAACAATTCAAATTTCAAAAAATTAAAGTTTAACCATTTTAAAAGTTGAGTTTTAGGACTTTTCTAAATGTCAATCAAATAATTAGATCAGGAGTGTCAAACTCAATTTCATTGAGGGCTGCATGAGAGTTACGTTTGACCTTGGGGGGCAGGATTGGGCATGGCCAGCTCAATGCCACTTGTGTTGGGAACACACGTGGTGGTCTGAGCACTCTGCTAGCAAGGAACGGGCTCCTGAGCTCCGTTTTTGGCTGCAATGGCCTCCTGCAATCAGGGGTGGGATTCAATCATCCCAGCAACCGACGCTCACATTGCAGAATTGGTCAAAAGGGCCCAGCAAAAATTATACTACCCAAGACTTCTCAGGAAACAACAACTGAATGAAAAACTGCTAGTGACCTTCTACTGCTGCACCATAGAGAGTATCTTAACTTACTGTACCTGTGTATGGTTTGCCAACTGCATAGTGGCAGATAGGACAGCACTCCAGAGGGTTAACGTCATTGGCCAGAAGATCATTGGTTGCCCTCTCCCCTCTTTGGAAGAGCTTGATAGCTCCCACTGCCTTAAGAAAGTTCAAAACATTCTCAAAGATCCATTTCATCCTGGGCACCCCTTGTTTTGAACTATTACCACCTGGCAGATGGTACAGAATAATAAAAACAAGCTGAAAAACCGCTTCTATCTCAGAGTAGTAACTCTATTATTTATTATATAAATCAATAAATTGAATAAATAAATAAATATTAAATTCTACTGTATAGTGCAATATTAATGCAATATCAGGGTTTTCAGTTCAATTGTATAGAAGGCAAAGGATGTGCATTTCTGTTTTATTTTTATAGTTATAATGTACACTGAAGATGGCATTTAATTCTATTGTACGAGGTACAATGACAATAAAGTAAACTAAACATTTACAGAAGACAGATTTTGAGACTGTGCAGCTCAGATGTATAGATTCAGATCTCGAAGCACTCCCAAATTGCAGTCATTCCCTATGAAGGAGTGTGTCAAAATAGAGAGGTCATCTGTTTGGAGTACTTTTATCTTGTAGGGTTTGTGTTTTGATTTATTGTCCTTCATCCAAACCATTATCAACTGAAGATAATTCCAAATAATGTTGGGAGGCAGGAAACCTCCTAGATTAGGACTAAGACTTGGAGGTCTTCAAATCCAACCTCCTGCTCAAGCAGGTGGCCCTATACCATTTCAGACAAATGGTTGTCCAATCTCTTCTTAAAAACCTCCAGTGATGGAGCACTCACATCTGAAGGCAAATTTTTCCACTGGTTGAGTAGTCTCATTGTCAGGAAGTCTCTCCTTAGTTCTAGGTTGCTTCTCTCTTTGATTAATTTCCATTCATTGCTTCCAGTCTTGCCTTCTGGTGCTCTGGAAAATAAGTTGACCCCTCCTCTTTGTGGCAGCCCCTCAAATCTTGGGATATAACCTACAAATAAACATCTTAACCCTAATTTATCCTAATTTCTATCAGGACACATGCTAGGTCTCCTCATAACCTTCTACAAACACATGGGGCAAATTCACTGAGCTTTCTTGCCCCAGCACAAAGTTAGCCCACTAACCATTTCCCAAAATCTTTCCTACGTGTCTCCCTCTGTATCACAGTGTCCTTTCATTGAGACAGCTCGAGGATGGCTTAAGATGCTATGCTTTGAAAATGGTATTTCCCCAATATTTCCTGGCTCTCTGAGTATAGAACAAGTGTTATATTCCCTAGGCTACAGCTCCTTCGATGTTATTTTCAAGATGTGTTGTTCTTTTTGTTGTTAAATCAATATTTAATTCAGTCAGGTTTGGGAAGGAAAGAGAGAGAAAGACATTTATTATGCATCAGAATAGAAAGAGTTTCCTTGCATCTTCCTTTCAGACTTTGCTCTTAGTTCTTTCTATTCAGAAAGGCTGATTCACAAAAGCTTCCCTTTACCCAGACGATTCTTGCGTGTCCTTAACCTCCCATCTCCTTTCTAATTCATCATAGCACCATCTGCAGATCTAAAAGAAGTGCAGAATGTGATGCAGCAAGATTCCATCTACTTTTCTGATCAAGCACCTTGCTGAGAGCAAGTGATTTCAAAACATGGTTAACATTTGAGAACAGTGAAAACATGGTACTTAGGATGGCATTCTATGGCAATCCCTCTGAAGCTGGCCTGGAAACTCCAACAGATTGCCATTATTCAAAGAGTAGTACTTTCTTAGTTGCTCACATTTTCCCCCCAGGAACCTTCTATTGTCTCCCACCCTGTGGGAAGGACAGCCAAGCGGCACATAATTGGTTCAAAGAAGCCATGACTTTTATTGATTTTCCTTCACACTAGTGAAGAAAAAAATTACAGCACTCTATATTTGGAAAGATACAGAATTTTAATATCCAGCAGTAACCTTCCATCTCTCTTTGTCTCTCTTTGCCTCTGTCTTTCTTGTTCCTTGTTTTGTCCTTGTTGAAGAGAGAACTGCTCAGCTATAAAGCCCCACAGAAGTACTGGGGGAAAGGATTGGCTTTATCTCAGCCAAATCTACAGAATTTATACAACTGTTATGAAACTAGAATGCAATTCTATGGACCAAGGTAGATGTGACTCTAGACACATCCATTGGATTTGCATAAGTATATATGCAAGTCCATTTATATCCAGGTATATATGGAGTCAAGCTATTCTCCAAAGCACCTGAAGGAAAGCCTAACAGCAATGGATGGAAACTAATCAAGAAGAGAAGCAACCTAGAACTAAGGAGAAATGTCCTGACAGTTACAACAGTTAATCAGGGGAACAACTTGCACTCCAGAAGTTGTGGATGCTCAAACACTGGAAGTTTTAAAGAAGCGATTGGACAACCATTTGTCTGAAATGGGATAGGGTTCCCTGCCTAAGCAGGGGGTTGGACTAGAAGACCTCCAAGGTCCTTTCCAACTCTTATTATTCTGTCCTGTTATTCTGTTACATTTGACAATTTGAGTGGAAGATTTATTTGTTTTCTCCTTCATAGTTCTTCGAAGTTTTCTCCCCAGTTTATTATTTTTCCCTCTGGGAAGGAAAATGAATACATTTGTTGGTTTTCATCTGCTTGGAGGACGTATGTAAAACTCAGTCTAAGTTTTTTACATGTTTAGTTAGAAGTAAATTGACACATTCAATGCTGGATAGTATGGAAACCATCCAGGCTCCAAACTACAGCTCCCAGAATTCCTATTTACAGACTATGCAGTGTGTTACAAAGATTGTGGTTCCAACATCTGGAAGGCAATGGGTTGGTATCTTTGGCTTAATATTCTATCTCAAGGAATTTAAGTGCTTGCAAGCAACCATTTTATTATACGTTAGGGTTGAATCCACCTATTATGAATTCATCAAAAATATTCAGTCTATTTATTTAAAACATTGAGATAAATGAGTGCTGGAGGATAAACTAAATTAATGGCATGAAATAAAAATAAATGGGCTGTAATATGCAATATGCCAATATGATTGGAATTCATATCATTTCCACCTTCAAGAGTTGCTCTCTCCAAAATACTGACTGGGTAGAAGCAAATATTTCAAAGTTCCCTCTATAAAGCATCCATATTCACAATGTGAGAATAACATAAAGCCAGTTTGGTGCAGTGCTTAAAGCAGCAGTTAAGACACCAGAAGACCATGAGTTCTAGATCCACTTTGGGTATGAAGCCACCTTGGTGACCTTGGGCCAGTCACTCCTTTGCAGCCCTGGGAAGGAGGCAATAACAAACCACATCTGAAATCCAGCTAAGATAACTGCGGGTGTCAGGGTTCTGGTAGTCACCCCCATTTAAATCATGAGTCTCTAGCCTGATTTTCAAAGCTCAAAGAAGATTTATTAGAAGACATGTCATTGCTGCCTGGGTGTAGCCGACTCTGAGACACATCATTCATTGTCACCCTTAACCCAAGTTTTGCCCCAACCCCTGGGTGTATCATAATTCATATTCTCCAATGGGACACATCCATAGCCAAGAGTCATCAATCATACTCTCCAGTTAGAATTTTGCACGGCAGAAACTTCAGTCACCTGGAAACTATATTTGAAAACATTTATGAAATGCAGTTTCAGTTTTGCAAGCTGCTGCGCTGCTCCACCCTCCCTTTCCATTGGCAACTCTAAAAGACCAGAGAAATATTTTATGAGTTGACAGCAGGAACATATCCAGGCAGTTGCCATGAGTCAAGAGTGATTTGAAGGCATCTTCTCCCTTTTCCAAAAATGAAGGTCTTGTTGAAAATACCTACAAAAATTTGATACTTGTACTTTCAAATATTCAGCTATTACTCTAAAGGAGAGAGTGTTGGTTTTATCCAGAGGTGGTATTCAGCAGGTTCTGACTTGTTCTGGAGAACCGGTAGCAGAAATTTTGAGTAGATTGGAGAACCGGCAAATACCACCTTTGACTGGAGATATTACAGTATCCTTCCCCTGCCACACCCACAGAACCGGTAGTAAAAAAAATTTTAATCTCACCACTGGTTTTATCTATATTAACAAAAGCAAACCATGTTTTAGCAATATTGTTTTATTAAAACCAGACAGGCAAAGCATATCACTGTTGAATTTATTAATACAGACACTGGCCCATTCCTGTTGAATGATATTCAAGTTTTTGAAAGCCTTTTTGTTTCAGCATTTTGTTGCTCATTAGCCAAGGCTGAATCCAAGGAACAAACAGGTACTTCATAGGTCCCTGAGTTTGTTCGATCTCTCTAGTCACTACCATTTTTTTTTTTAAACCAAAGAGAGTGGTAAAAAGTGCTACAAATATTCAGATAATTTTTCAAATTGTTTTCCCTCTAAACTGTCCTGGGGGATGCATCTCATTTGCTTTAAGAAATAAGGTGATTTGCTTATCTATAATACAGAATTCCTGGGATTTGTCAATATAATTTTTTTTACAGCCCAGCAACTAGCTTCTGCCTGTTTACTGTGGTCTGCTCGAATTTTGGAAAGAAAGGGAAAGATAATAGGAACCATAATGTGAATATCTTAGATTAAAACATCCACTTGTTCATCGGCATGTTATTTGCTCTGCATTAACTTAAAAACTGCAATTGTTCACAATAACATATTATTTGCTTTTTCTTTATCCCCAAATGAAGTCTAGGTGTTAAACCTTGCTAAAGTGCATTTTTAAATAAAAAATAGCATACATTTTTCATCCTACATTATGGAGGAAGACAATGGACCAGCTAGTCTCTATACAAACTCATATTCCCATTATTTGATCAGCTCTCTATTGTTATTTTTCATTTAATTAACATTTTTTCATATCTGCAAATACAGTAGTAGCTTGGTACTTAACTGCTTTGAAACTCGTCAAATTTGGTACTCAGTGCATTCTGACATGAACATTTTGTCCCAGTACTCATCATTTGTTTGATAACAAGCTAGAACTTGTTACTGTTTGATGCCTTGTGATATATTACACTATTCCTTATGAAAAAAATTGGTACTCATTGTACCTCCCAGAACCAGTTAACAATGAGTACCAAAATACAATTGTACAGAAAACTTTTAACATCACTTCTCATATCTTGAAAGCATTTATAAATAGTAATATCAATATAGCTTAGACTTTCAGACAAAATGCACTGTTGAAAGGTGTGACTATTTTACTTTCTCTTCCCAGTGAATAGTGCAGGATATTGTTTTCTGTCTCATTCCCTGCTAAGCTGCCCAAGAACACCATACTTCATTCTTTTGTAAACAATTTGAAAGCAAATTATATTCTTTACCTAACACTAATTTTGGTAATATGTAGAGATCCATGTTGTCTGAAGGCCTTCACAAATGTTTTGTAAAAATGTATGTGGAGAGATGGCATCACAGGGCTTATATATCTGTTTATTTATGTATAGGGCGGGGGGGGGGGGGGGAGAAACCCACCAGCTGTGCCTTGTAAATTGTCATATTGAGAACTTCTTCACAGGTTCCTTGAATGATTGCAGCCTCTGGAAGGACAGTAGCACTTGGTCGATTAAGGACAGCTGGAATATCCTCAGAAACCTTAGAAACCATAAGGGAAGCTTTATGAAATACAGATCCTTGTGTTACTTGCATTCCTTTGGATTAAATGCAGTCATTTCCTTGAGGACACGCAGAACTATTATACATGCAGAGCTACATTATCAAGTGATACATTTTCACTTCTTCAGCGTTTGCAGCAGAGGTGGTATTCAGCCAGTTCTGACAGGTTCTGGAGAACCGGTAGTGGAAATTTTGAGTAATTCAGAGAACAGGTACATATCACCTCTGACTGGCCCCGCCCCCATCTATTCTCTGCCTCCCAAGTCCCAGCTGATTGGCTGGGTCTTCTTTTGTTGCCCTGCACAGGAGAATGGAGCTGGAAAGCAGGTTAGTGGGGTGGGGTGGGGTGGAAATGGAGATTTTGCAGTATCCTTCCCCTGCCATGCCCACCAAGCCACACCCCACCCACCAAGCCATGCCCTCAGAACTGGTAGTAAAAAAAATTTGAATACCATCACTGGTTTGCAGAGAATGGTACATAGTTCAAGAACAAGCAACACTTTTGATTCTCACTTCAAGGATGTTGTGTTTCATGTTGGGAACTGCTACCTCCCATTCAGAAAAGTCCAGTTTAGTAGCCTTTGAAGAATGCTTCATCTACTACTGAGTATAAACCAGAGGTGGTACTAAGCAGGTTCTGACCAGTTCTGGAGAACTGGTAGCAGAAATTTTGAGTAGTTCAGAGAACCGGCAAATACTACCTCTGACTGGAGATTTTACGGTATCCTTCCCCTGCCACACCACCAAGCCATGCCCATAGAACTGACAGTAAAAAAACTCGAATCCCACCACTGGTATAAACTTTAGCTTAGATGGTTTAGCAAAAGCATATTTTATGGCATCAAATGCAGTAGTCAGAGGATGGTATAGAGCTGGGGGGTCAAACTCAATTTCATTGAGGGCTGTATCAAGGTTGTGTTTAACCTCAGAAGGCTGGAGTGGGCGAGGCCAGGATGGGCATGGTCAGCTCAACATCATTCGTGTTGGGGGTGCCTGTGGCAGCCTGAGAATGCCAGTGAAAACAGGCTCCTGGGCTCTGTTTCCAGCTGCAATGGCCTCCTGCAACCCTCTGCCACCTAAAACAGAGCCCACGGGGGGCACGCATGGCCCTCCTAAATTCTATTTTTGCTGACAGAGCTACCACAGGCCAGTCCTTTGCTGTCTCCAGGGTGGCCCTGCAGACCAGATCTAAGCACCCTACTGGCCAGATGCAGCCCATGCAGTTTGACACCCCTGGGATAGTGGCAGTACTTAGTAGAAGACAGATAGACACACGAATATAGCCACCCTATAAGAGAACAAATTAATATAGCCACTCTATAAAGAACAAATTAAAAAGAGAGAAGAATGTGTATCTCCAGACTAAATCACATATGAAATTGCAAAAAAAAAAAATCCGTCCCAAAAAATCTAACTCTAAGTGGACTTATATATGAGCTAGAAGTGTGCGACAGCAGCCAAAAAAGCTAAAACAATTGTTGATTGTATAAACAGAAGGATAGAATCAAAATCACATGAGACATTATTAGTGCTTCATAAAACCTTAGTAAGATCACAACTGAAATATAGCCAGGGGTGGGATTCTACCAGTTCGCACCTATTGACTAGAACTGGTTGTTAACATTCTAAGCAGTTCAGAGAACCGGTTGTTAGAAGAAATTACTGCCCTAATCCTGTAAGGAAGGCAGGAAGGAAACATTCTGCTGTTGCTTATAGAAACTGCCTCTCCGTTAACCCTTATTACATTCTTGGCAGGACTAGACTTCCTGTCTCTGGAATGTCTCTGGAGTTTTGCTGGTACTTTGCTTGTGTGGAGTGACCATTCAAAGTTACAATGACACTGAAAAAAGTGACTTATGACTGTTTTTCACACTTACGACTGTTGCAGCATCCCCACAGTCACGAGAGGCCAGGTGAGGAGATGCGTGCTTCGATGGGAGTGATGTTGAGTTGGCCATGCCCAGCTAGTAACATGACTACCAAGCTACGTCCACCAAATAAACTATGTCCACAGAACCAGTTGTTAAAAATTTTGAATCCCACCCCTGAATACAGTATCCAGTTTTGGTCATTGCATTATAAAAAAAGATGTTGAGTCTTTAGGAAAAAATGCAGAGAAGAGCAACTAGCATAACTAAAGGCCTGAGGACTAAAACCAGAGGTGGTATTCAGCAAGTTCTGACCAGTTCTGGAGAACCGGTAGTGGAAATTTTGAGTAGTTCAAAGAACTGGCAAATACCACTTCTGACTGACGATTTTACAGTATCCTTCCCCTGCCACGCCCACCAAGCCACACCCACAGAACCGGTAGTAAAAATTTTTGAATCCCATCACTGACTAAAACATATGAAGAACTGTTTCAGGACCTGGGTATGGCTAGTTTAGAGAAAAGAAGAACTAGGAGTGACATGATAGCAATATACCAGTATTTGATGAGCTGCCACAAAGAAGAAGGGGTCAACTTATTTTCCAAAAATAGCAGAAGGCAAAACAAGAAACAATGGATGGAAACTAATTAAAGAGAGAAGCAACCTGTAATTAAGGAGAAACTTCCTAACCGTGAGGACAATCAACCAGTGGAACAGTTTTCCTTTAGACGTTATGGGTGCTTCATCATTGTAGATTTAAAGAAGAAACTGGACAGCCACTCATCTCAAATTGTATAGGGTCTTCTGCATGAGCAGGGGTTGGACTAGAAGACCTTCAAGATCCCTTCCAGCTCTATTCTGATTGTTTGATTAATATATATCCAAAGATTTATTTATTATTCCAATTTTTGTACCCTGGCCTGAAACCCAAATGAAACTGATCATCAGTGGTGGTATTCAATTTTTTTTACTACCAGTTGTGTGGGTGTGGTTTGGTGAGTGTGGTGTGGCTTGGTGGGCGTGGTGTGGCTTGATGGGTGTAGTGTGGCTTGGTGGCGTGGCTTGGTGGGCATGGCAGAGGAAGGTTACTGCAAAATCCCATTCCCTCTCCACCCCACTAACCTACTTTGCAGCTCCGTTCTCCTGTGCAGGGCAACCAAAGAAGACCCAGCCAATCAGCGAGAATAGATGGGGGTGGGGCCAGTCAGAGATAGTATTTGCCGATTCTCCGAACTACTCAAAATTTCCACTACCGGTTCTCCAGAACTGGTCAGAACCTGCTGAATACCACCTCTGATCTGGATCTAGGTAGGATGTCATCAGAAGGCTATTACAAAACAGGAGGAATCAAACATTTCAGTGAAAAATTTTACGGAGGTCAGCAAAATGAAGGCTTAAACCTTTACACACACACCCCGCTGATTTCCTTCCCATCTGGGAATCATTTAAATATGTTGACCATACACATGGTATAAAACAATCTCATAAATCTTATTTTATTGGTTTACTACTGGGATTCAAGGCTTACTTTTTTAAAATGAATTTGAGAAAAATTCTGGACACTGCTTCATTTGTTACACTAGATATTTCACAGTTGTTTAGGCATTAAGGTTGTACAATGAGCTATCAAAAACTTTAAAAAGTACACAGGACATCACTTCTATAGAGTACTTGCAGTTCCCATCTATCTTTGCTAATTAAAAATAATTGTTTAGACATGTGCACACCAGAACAACTAGACACAAGAACAGTTTTTTCCTGAAAGCCGTAACTCTGCTAATCTTCTCATCACTCCTTATCACCCATCCCCTCCCACTTGTGATTGTAGGACTGTAACTTTGTCCCTTGTATACTTACGATTGATATTGACTGTTTCCTAGTATGACTTGATTGTTGATTGTACCCTATAGCTATCATTAAGTGTTGTACGTTATGATTCTTGATTCTTAACGAATGTATCTTTTCTTTATGTACAGTATACTAAGAGTATTTACACCAAGAGAAATTCCTTGTGTGTCCAACCACACTTGGCCAATAAAGTATTCTATTCTATTCTATTCTATTCTATTCTATTCTATTCTATTCAGATGTGGTGAATGGCCTGAGGTAGACAAAAAGCTAAAAATAAAAAGTTACTTTCCTACTTACCTAATTTATGGAAGACACAATTTTCAAATTAGCTAAGAAAATGAATATCAATGATGTCCACCTATCTTTGGCCATTATAGCTCTTATAGCACTTAAACTTATATCCTGCTTCATAGTGCTTTTCAGCCCTCTGTAAGCAGTTTTATTGCCCACAACAATCTGGGTCTTCATTTTACTGATCTCGGAAGGATGGAAGGCTGAATCAACCTTTGAGCTGGTCAGGATCGAACTTCTGGCAGTGAGGAGTGAGTTAGCCTGCAATACTGCACTTTAACCAGGGTACTACCACAGTTCTTCTGTTATTGAAGATCTATATATATGCAGACCATCAGTTGTCTTCTTGAAATACTGAAACATGAGTTTCCCTTTGCTATTATCTTAAGAGGTATGTACCAGTGTGAGGACTATACAGTGGTGGGATTCAAAAAAAATTACTATCGTTTCTGTGAGCGTGGCTTGGTGGGCATGGCAGGGGAAGGATACTGTAAAATCTCCATTCCCACCCCACTCCTGGGGGAAGGATATTACAAAATCCCATTCCCTATCAGCCCCATTAACCTGCTTTCCAGCTCCGTTCTCCTGTGCAAGGCAACAAAAGAAGACCCAGCCAATCAGCTGGGACTCAGGAGGCAGAGAATAGATGGGGGCGGGGCCAGTCAGAAGTTGTATTTGCCAGTTCTCCGAACTACTCAAAATTTCCGCTAGCGGTTCTCCAGAACTGGTCAGAATCTGCTGAATATTACCTCTGAGACTATACCATATGCACCTGGTAGAACATATTATTTCTTCAATGAAGTTCTAATATGTACAATATCACTTCTGCTCTTCTGTCACTATGAGATTGGATTTACAGGCTGTTAAAACATTGGGCTAAACTATTGCTTGTATAACATTAAGTGATAAAAATTATTACAAAGTATAAAAATTATTGCAAACTATAGCTAGATTTATATTTCATATTAAGCCAGAAGCTGACAAATTGCATAGCAGCTTAATATGATATATGAATCCAGGCACTGAAATCTTTAGTTCCTAAGAATTATAAAATAGGGGAGGGTATTTCAGAAACTATTTAAACCAATCCTAAATTCATGATATATTTTTTACTTTTAAGGCTGACTTGAGATATTTCATACCTGTATATTGTTATAAACTATCCTGATACTCCTCTGTCTTGACATTTTAATATCAATATTTCAATATATCTTACCTTTCATTCTTTTTCCATGTTTTACTGCCACCAATTTTTCACACCTTTTTCTTCTTATTATTTTTTTGGTATGTGTGAAAAGAACTATAAAACCAATTCCATAACGATTAAGGGAGAGGACTACTAAAAGAAGACACACTCAGCAAGACACACACCACAGCCCAGTGCCAGATGCTGTTGTAACTTAATATTCTCTCTTTTTTGTCCACTTAATTTTATGACATAACATATGTTCACGTAAGATGCCTTCACAATAGGTAAAGCTTGAAAAATGTATGACTTTCCCCCATGTAACAACAGTTTGTCAAAATATTCATGAACTGGCAGAGGCATGGTAACAAGGTCAGCCAATGAATAGGCAACTAAGTCAGCCAATGAGGGCTGTTTGGAAACTGAAATTGGAAGGAATCTAGATGTGGCTGTGTATTAAGCTCTGAGTTCTGAAGCTGCAGTCTCATCTGCAACTGCTGAATTGAAACTGAAATTGTTCTCTGCTGTTCTCTCATCTACCTGTGTTTTTGCCTGTAACTCTCTACCACACTGGAAGAACCTACTTTGGTATTGAACATTTACTTATATATTATTATGTATATAAAGAAGTTAATGAACTTCTGCTGAATCAGTCATTTGTGTGTGCTTTTTGGTTTAGAATTTCTGCTGTAAACGCTTAACACAGTTAAGTATCAGAACACAAACTGAGTATCAGATCTATTTCCTTGTGTTATCCAGATGCCTGGATAACAGTGCAGAAGTCATTAGGGAAGTACCACTCTAGAGAGCCAGACTGAGAAAAGACTCTGTTGCAATAGTTCTTCAAGCCCCTGTTGGATAGTGCTCTCTACCAGAAGAAAAGTGAAGAAATATAGATAACATATTTCCCACAATATCATCTGAACAGAGCATGGCAACTAGTTGCTCTGCTTTATACTTACTTATTCATATAAAGCTAGTCCTTGTGTCATAGTTGGCTCAATATACAATTCTGCTCATAACCAGACAGCAGCAACAGGAGGGGAGAGTGAAGGCATTCCAAAGCAGGGGGAGGTATCAGAGAGGGCAAAAGAATGTAAGTATGTTGATTTGAAGCCTGAGACAAATCCAGCATCCAAAGATCATCCATTGGGAAAGTCCAAGGTGGTGAAACCATTCCCAAAGCAAAGTAACCGATTGGCTAGACAAATGGACAGTGGGAGGACAAGGGAGAAAGGGAAAATTTTCCTATGCTGTTTGTACACAAAACTGTTAGAATTGGCTTTTCTACTTCTGTACCCATATGGAATCTTCAAGTTATATCTATATTATATCTATCTTTTATATATATATATGTTCCAGCATAATTCTGAAACGCCTCGAGCAATTTCAACCAAACTTGGTAGACAGATGACTTCTCCTCTGGAAACAAATACTGTGGGGGTAAGACATCCCTAACACTCCTTGGGGTGTGTGCCTTAAAATGGCTTCTACTGTACAAAACAGTGGTTGCCACGGTAACAACTTCATAGTACTCCACAAGCGGGCTCCCTCTCAGCCCTCCAGGGTAACAACAGGCGAATGGCCAAGTGCAATCAAATGCTACAAAGATGAAACACCAGCATAGATAAGAAACTCCCGAGGAGAGGAATAGAAGACTTGAGATGCTGCGTGAGAGACAGTACAACAGTGTGAGTCTCA
Source organism: Bungarus multicinctus (assembly GCA_023653725.1). Classification (NCBI taxonomy): domain Eukaryota; kingdom Metazoa; phylum Chordata; class Lepidosauria; order Squamata; family Elapidae; genus Bungarus; species Bungarus multicinctus. Next base: position 64,186,385 of record CM042848.1, read on the forward strand.
ACTACAGGATTTACCTGTCTAATACAGGATTGGGATAAATAAATACCCAGGCAATGCCAGGTTATCAACTAGTTCTTAGTAAAAGATGTCCCAGGAGTTTTCTTTGCTGGTTTAGACAATGTGATGATTGACACTTTGACTTACAACCATTGATTTGCACCTATGGATGTACAAGTTCAAAATGTAATGAACCCCCAACTTGGCATCAGTTACCAGTTATATCTATAGTTTTTAAGGTAGTAAGATTAGTGGTGCACTAGTTTAATATAATTATTATTGGTTCAAGAGATTTATTACCTGTCTTTCAATGGTCAAAATGTCCTTTAGGTCAGTATTGATTCTGGTGATTTCATTGACATCTTTAGGCAGGCAAAATTACAGAATTGTTTCAACTTCTTCATCTAGCTAACAGGCCTGTGGGGCAGAATAAGGGAGCTAAATATAGTCTGCCATGCTGCCACAAGACATACGAAGTGTAGTTGTGAGAAATAGCCAGCATCTGGGAAAAGAACAAGACTGTGTTTTCATATAAAGGGTTAGCCCTCTCATAAAGATGGCTGAGAAGACACCAAGAAGTTGGCAAAACATGCTTTGAGCCTATAAAACAGGGAAAAATACATTTTAAGATAGCCGAATGTAATTTGTGCAGAGGTATTGCTATTGCCAGCAGAGAAATAGTTAATCTCAGAATAATAAGGCAGATAAACCACAAATAAACTGGCTTATCCTCCCAACATAGTTAGAAGGCAAAGGGGAAGGATCGTGGGTCTGTTTGAATAATAAATGGCATATAAATGTTAAATGACTTCAATTTCAATAGTTATCTGATAGGAAAAGAAACAGATGCATTTCTATCCTTGGTACAATATGACTAAATGAAAGGTGAGATGGTTCACAAAGTCATTGCATGTTGTATTTTGTCTTGAACATGTGACAGAATAACAGATTTGGAAGGGATCTTGAAAACCTCCAGTATTGGAGCATCCACAACTTCTGGAGGAATATGATCAATCTTGAGATACTATGACACCCAGAAGCATATTGGTAATCAATGTAATTCAGGTAGCATAAGTATCACATGTCCTGAGTGACTGACACCAGAACTGTCCTCACTGCTACATGTTGTAGCTTCTGAATACTCTTCAAGGGCAGCCCGGGGGTGGGATTCTACCAGTTCACACCTATTTGCTAGAACCGGTTGTTAACATTCTAAGCAGTTCGGAGAACCAGTTGTTAGAAGAAATTACTGGCCTAATCCTGTAAGGAAGGCAGGAAGGAAACATTCTGCTGTTGCTTACAGAAACTGCCTCTCCGTTAACCCTTATTACATTCTTGGCAGGACTAGACTTCCTGTCTCTGGAACTTCTCTGCAGTTTTTTTCCCCTCCTTTGCTAGTACTTTGCTTGTGTGGAGTGACCATTCAAAGTTACAATGGCACTGAAAAAAGAGACTTATGACCATTTTTCACACTTACAACTGTTGCAGCTTCCTCACAGTCATGAGAGGCCAGGCGAGGAGATGCATGCCTCGATGTGAGTGATATTGAGTTGGCCACATCCAGCCAATAACATGACCACCAAGCCATGCCCACCAACTAAGCCACACCCACAGAACCGGTTGTTAAAAAATTGGAATCCCACCCTTGGGGCAGCCCTATGTAGAATACTTCCTCCTGAAGCCTACTTATGTGCTAAATATTTGCTACTGCAGTTTACATTCTTACCATTCTCAGAAACTCCATATAAAAACCTTTATTATTATTTAAGTTCCTTAAATTTGTCTGCCGTCTAACCCCCAAACTCCTTAGAATTTTGGGAGGTCCCTCAAAAATGCAGAGAACCAAACACACTGAAAACAGCTGAAGAAGTCAAACAGGCTCACTATTTGGCGAAGGTGAAAAACTGCTCAAATACTTTACCCCAGGCAGCTGCATAAGTCTGTCTTTATGGTGGAATAGGCATTATTTACTGTCTTTTTCCAGCAGTGCAAACTGCACAGATATAAAAAAGCTCTTAATGGCACCTTTGAAAGATGACTATTTACATTCAAACGTATTGGGGAGAATTAGTAGTTGGGGGCAAATAATAGATGAGTACTTAAAATCTGGATGTCTTCAGAATTTCGCCTTTGCCTTATTTGTCTCGAAGAACCATTCATTTCCGATGTGATTCAAAATTAAAAATGGCTTAGTCAAGAACCGAATTCAGATCATTCCAAACTGTCCACACAAATCTTTGTTATCTGTTTATTTTTAGCCAAATCACTTGACTTAATGGCAGAGTCATAATAATTAAAAGAAAGAGGGTGAGTATGCTTCCTTCTATTTCTTTTTAAAAAAGCACTTCATGCAGGGAACCTATCACCTCCTGAAAGGGTAAAACAATAGCCCTGCAATTAAAAAAGCAATGATTGTCCATGGAGGAAAAGAAAAAGAAATTATTTCCTTTATTATAGGGTGGGCAACCTTTGGATGGTAAAGGATAGTGCATAACATTTTAGGAGGGGACAAAACTTCATTGAGCAGGTTGGTGACAAAGTAGAGAACATGCTTCCTGCTTATATCCTGAGGTTTATATTTTTATTTATTTATTTAAATTATTTATATGGCCACCTATCTCACAGCAATGAATCCAGGTTGCTGGTATATTGTTTAGACCAGGAGTGTCAAACTCAATTTCATTGAGGGCTGAATCAGGGTTGTGTTTGATCTCGGAGGGGAGGTGGGTGTGGCCAAAGTGGGTGTGGCCAACTTGACATCACTCATGTTGGGGGCCTGTGGTGACCTGAGTAAGGGGCTCCCAGCTCCATTTTTGGCTATGATTGCCTCCTGCAACCCTCTGTCAGTGAAAACAGAGCTTGGGAGGACCGTGTGTGACTGGGATGGCCTCCCAACAACCCTTTGCCAGTAGCCCTTCAGAGCTCCATTTTTGCTGGCAGAGTCACCATGGGCTGGTCCTTTGCTGTTTCCCCAGCAGCCCCATGGGCCAAATCTGAGCACCCCATGGGCCAGATCCAACCCCCGGACCTTGAGTTTGACACTACTTTTGAGATTCTTTGCAATTGAGTAAATATATAGCAGCAGGGGTGGGATTCAATTTTTTTAACAACTGGTTCTGTGAGTGTGGCTTAGTTGGTGGGCATGGCTTGGTGGTCATGTGACTGGGTGGACATTGCTTGGTGTTCATGTTATTGGCTGGGGGTGGCCAACTCAATATCACTCACATCAAGGCACGCATCTCCTTGCCTGGCCTCTCATGACTGTGGGGATACTGCAACAATCGTAAGTGTGAAAAATGGTCATAAGTCTCTTTTCTCAGTACCATTGTAACTTTGAATGGTCACTCCACACAAGCAAAGTACCAGCAAAGGAGGGGAAAAAACATGCAGAGAAGTTCCTGAGACAGGAAGTCTAGTCCTGCCAAGAATGTAATAAGGGTTAACGGAGAGGCAGTTTCTGTAAGCAACACCAGAATGTTTCCTTACAGGATTAGGCCAGTAATTTCTTCTAACAACCGGTTCTCTGAACTGCTTAGAATGTTAACAACTGGTTCTAGAGAATAGGTGCAAACTGGTAGAATCCCACCCTTGTACAGAGCCACTCTGGGATCATCATATATATTTCTATTCACAATTACATTATTCCTCAATCTCTTCTATTAGTGAATCATACTCTGGGTACAAATGGAAAGAGATCTTACTTGTGAAAATCAGTGGTGGGATTCAAAAATTTGTACTACCAGTTCTGTGGGTGTGGCTTGATGGGCGTGGCAGGGGAAGGATACTGTAAAATCTCCATTCCCTCCCCACTCCTGGGGGAAGGTTACTACAAAATCCCCATTCCCTCCCCACCCCACTAACCTGCTTTCCAACTCCGCTCTCCTGTGCAGAGCAACATAAGAAGACCCAGCCGGTCAGCTGGGACTCAGGAAGCAGAGAATAGATGGTGGTGGGGCCAGTCAGAGGAGGCATTTTCTGGCTCTCCGAACTACTCAAAATTTCCACTAGCGGTTCTCCAGAACTGGTCAAATCCTGCTGAACACCACCTCTGGTGAAAATCCAATGTTAACATGGATTTAGATTTAACATCATATCCTTTCCCAATCAATGTCTTCCTTCTGTTAGGAACCTATTGCAATGTCCTATTGCAACAATACTGTCAACTTGCTTAGCTTAATTTATATAACACAGTTTAAAGCTAAGGGGGCAAAGGAAGGGAGGGGAGAAAGCAGAGATACTGGAACAAAAACAAAATATTACCTATGTGGCTCAATATAATTTTATTAAAATCTTAATCGGAGTGTTCTAAAACAAAACCATCTCTGTTCTGTTCCAAATGCTCTTTTTAAAATACTTCATGCATTTAGCATTACAAATTCCCAATTATTTGGGTTTGTTTTTTTTTTTTTTGCATCTCCAATGAAGATTTTGACTGACGTGATTCTGGTATAGTAAACCATATTTTTTGCTTTTGCTGTTGGATGCAAAACTAGATGCTCATCAAATTTGGCTGTTGGAACTTTCTGTGCTCGTGATGGAACTGTATTCTATGCATCAGGCTCAACTGGGGGATTTGATAGGCCACAGAGCTTATAAAGAACCATCTGTTCCTATAAATATTGCAACCAGTAGAATTGCCAGCATGTAATACATGATCAGAATAACTTGGGCATACATACTGTTAGCTGGAGGACATGTTCTCTGTGATCTATCAGGACCTGTACAAAGTGGCACATCTGTGATTCACCTGTATCAGGAGAAGTTCAAATTAACTGTCAGTAAACATTGCTACCAATAGCTCATTGAGATGGTTCAAGGCTGGCAAAAGAACTGATGTCCCCAAAAGACCAACAAATAAAATGGGGAAAAATATCTTCTTAATCAGTTGAAGGCTGAGAAGAGTGGAAACTTCCTTCCTTCCCTCCTTCCTTCTTTCTTTTTTTCTTTTCTTCCCTGATAGTGATTTTAGAGGAAATTCATTCCTCACTAATATATATTAGCTCTATACCTGTGCTTTGCTATGAAACTATGTGATTGGGCTTAGTTTTTGGGGAGGAAAATAAGGAAAAAATATTTGTGCCTCTGCCTACCAGCCAGTGGTGGGATTCAAAACCACTGGTGGGATTCAAAACCACTAGTTCTGTTTGCGTGGCTTGGTGGGCATGGCTGCAGGGGTGGAATCACGTGATTGTGCCATCACGCAAATGCCAAATGTGCTCTTTGCACATGCATTAAAACAGTAAAAATTAAGCTACTGCACCTCTCAGCTGTTTAGCACAGCAATCCACTCTGCTGTGCCAAACAGCTGAGAGGTTAAAAAGGTCCTTGGAGCAGGGGCAGACAAGTGGGCCGAACTGCAGAGTGTCAGAGAGAACCAGAACTGGGCCGAACTGATAGAATACCACCAAGGCTACCAGCATCCATCGGTATTCATCTGGCTAGCATATTGTCAGTGTGTGAGAGTTGAGGGCTGTTTGGAAATTGAAACATGGAAACTGAAACAGTATTTGCTTTGTGAGCAAGTGTGTGTGTGTGTTGCAGCATAACTCTGGAATGCCACGAGCAATTTCAACCAAACTTGGTACACAGATGACTTACCCTCTGGAAACAAGTACTGTGGAAGTAAGACACCCCTAACATCCCTCAGGGTGTGTGTGTACTTTAAAATGGCTTCAACTGTACAGCACAGTGAACTTGCCATGATAATGGCTTCACAGTACTCCACTACTCCACAAGGGGGCTCCTTCTCAGTCCTCAACATGAGTCCCGACTCTAGGATTTTGCTGTCTAACACAAGATTGGGATAAATAAATACCCAGGCAACACCCCAGTTATCGGCTATATATATCATCAGGAAGGGAAACAGAGTCATGGCTGATGGGTGCTATCAAGGTTGCTGGTGCTATCAGTTTCAGTGCTAATGAATTCATCAGATACTTTGTCCCCTTTTTCAGACATTTTCCAAAATGACATGTTATGTGAAACCAGAAATTCTGGCTTATTTGAATATATCAAGATTTAACTTAACTGAATACAAGTGAATGTGACAGATACAGGCTGATTCATCCCCATAACCTTCTTTTAATGACCCCATAATCCCTTGAGGGGTGGAGTCTGGGCAACTGAATGGAGCTGAGTGTTTACTGGCCGGATGCCCTGCCTTTTGCCAATGCAGAGTTTTATTCAGCAGATATAGTCTCTCTCCCAGAGAAAGATATATCTGCCTCTACCTAGGATTGAACTCACAGCTTCCTGATTGGGAGGAGAGAACTCCACCAATCAGACTAATTCATCCCCATAACAGTCTTTAAATGGCAGAGTACAGGTTGGGAGCCTTGCATTCCTATAGCATTCAAGAGCTTTCCGGAGTATCTTCTAGAATCACAGGTCATTAGAAAAAGGCAGCAGAATTCACAAGTCACTAATGCAACTTGAGCAAATCCACCGCAATTTGTCTGAACCTAGATATAAATCTCATATCATCCCCACCCTTTGACCCTCCCTCCAATCTTCCTAATTGGGCTCCTATTCCAAAATTCCATATTTCATTCTAGCCCCAATAATAAGGTTCATTCTCCCTGCTTTAGGTGAAGTTACACAGCATCTTAAAAAAGAAACAACTCTCATCAAACAATTGAAGTCAACCCACAATAAGAATTAGCAGTTTTCAAATTGGTTTTGATTTTTGTTTCAGGTTTAGATATTATTTAGATTTTAGGATGCAAAAAAAGTCATGAAACTATTTCCCCAACAGCAGGAATAAAAATGCTATACAGGGCTTTCCATTCATCTAATTTCCACCTTCCATTCCTCTTCAATGCAATTGTATTGTTCAATTATTTTCAGAAGTTTTTTAAAAAGCTAAATAACAAAGATGTAGGTTGTTTTTCTACATTAATTCCTTTAAATGTTCTCATATTCCTTTATGGGCATAACCTCTATATTTCAGTGTGTTATTTCTGAAACTTTCCACATTATTGTCAGATTACATAAAAGGATGGCAATATCAGCCCATGTTTAGTCCAGGATATTAAGGGCTGAAAATAAAAAAGAATGCTTTAAGCACATGGGGACGCTCATATAAAATGAGTTTGCAAATACTTCATGTGATTGTGTTTTTACTAGGAAGGGTGTCTTGCAAAGCCCTGATATCTGATTCCAAATTCCATTTCTAACTTAGTCTATGATTTCTGAAAGAATCTTTCACAAAATCTTCAAATTTTTACTTTTTAAAAAACAGCTATTTTTAATATAACTCTTCCTTTCTCTTAATTTACATATTTGAAAGCATTTTAATCCCAACATGTTCAGTATATCATTATATGTTTTTTGAATTAAAAGCTTCCAAAATTGATGAACTTTGAAATCTGTATTACAATTGACCCAGTACCCTGAAAATTATAGATCATATTAATTTTCACCAGAATCTTCAAAGATGTTCTTTCTCAGGCAGCTAATTTTCTTATTCCATAATTTTATAGAATAGAATTGCAATAGATGGCCATTTTCTTCAGAGGCAGGTTGTTCCATATCTATTGTTTGTGAATATTAATGATAAACATTAAGCTGGCAGAAATTTTATTTTTTACCAAGTCAGTCAGACAGATTAAGTAGTTGTTCTTTCTGTAATTTCTTTTTAAATAATTTCCCTGTCTAATTTCATTTAAAAGATAACAGATTCCAATGAGGCCTAATTAAACTGATAAAAAGCAAATGCCACAATAATTGTTCACTATGTTTTTTGTCTGTTACATACTTCCTAATTGCCAACTTGGGGGAATGCTTCCATTGTGTTTTCATTTCCTGCCAGCCTTTTATACACCAAAAGGATAATGGAAATCAGATTTAATGAATTCATTATTATTCTAGGGTTCCCTCTATCTCCCTCTAAAAGAAAGGACTTCAACTTGTTATAAAAAGAACAAATTTAGTAATGAGGACTAGGCCTGTTTAATGATCTAAGTAGTGCAGGCTTAAGATATGTCAATACAGAGGCAATCATACACAAAGTATCCACTACCCTGTCTTGTAACTACAGGAATTAAATTTAAGTAATTGCACACTAATTCACAAACCTAGATGAAGTGAAGAATATCATACTGTATCTGTCCCTCTTATCCTCAATATTAGTCCTCCAATTGCCCTTCTTCATAACTGGCTTTTCAGGAAAAATAAATCATTCAACACCAAGTGGTTAGACTGGAAATGGAGAGCTTCTTTCAGAATATTTTTCTGAAGTGTTTATTTCTTTGACTAACTTACCATTATCTCATGGCCCTCCTGGACTTTCTGGCCACATGCATTTTTGTATACAAGTCAGGTAAGCTGTTATCTGTAGAAGAGGAGGGGAGGAGGAGGAAGAGGACAAGGAGGAGGAGGAGGAGGAGGAAGTGGAGGAGGAGGAAGAGGAGGAAGGAGGAGGAAGAAGAGAAAAAGGAGAAGGGGGAAGAGGAAGAAGACGGAGAGAGAGAAGGAGGAGGAAAAGAAGAAGAAGAAGAAGAAGAAGAAGAAGAAGAAGAAGAAGAAGAAGAAGAAGAAGAAGAAGAAGAAGAAGAAGAAGAAGAAGAAGTAATAGTTTCAGTTTTCAAATAGCCTTCAATTCTGTCACACAGTGAAAGGATGCTAACCAGATGGATGAAGAGCCAATTTTTTTCTCTTATTTTCCTCCCCAAAAACTAAGCCCGATCACATAGTTTTATAGCGAAGCACAGGGAGACACAGACAGAGAGAGAGAGAGAGAGTATACACACACAGAGAGTACATACATATTTACAGGATTGATGGATGTAAGAAAACTTGAAGATCCAGATTAGGGACTAATTGTTGGGTAGAAAATCTATCTATATGGTCATTAAGAGTCGACACTAACTTGATGGCACATAATCAGTTAATGCCTATTGCAAATTATGGTGATCATCATTTTAGCCCTGAAAATGAACCAAATGATCAATAAAAAGCAAAGAAATCAGCTGTCTCTGACTTTCAGCATGATTTTCTAATAACAGTACAAAAAATCCCACTAAATAGGAACAACCTGACCATTACAGCTGCTATGACATTTAATCAAAAGAAAATATTAAAAACGTCCTTTCACACAGAGACACAAAATCCAACACTTCTGTGCTAAAAGTCTTCAGAGGTGTGAATGTTTTAAATAATCTGAAAATATGTAATAAATGGGCTTCAGAAATCATGCCAATTCAAGATTATGCATTGTCCTGGGCATGTAATGTTCTGCCCACAGCAAAGTACAAAATATTTTCATACTTTCCCTCTCCCCTCTATCAAAATAGTTCTATTTAACAAGGTTGACTGTTGCCCTACCAACTTGATATAAAAGATGTACTCTTCCCTTGCTTAGTAACCAAGTAAATTTCTAGAAAAGTCATGAGAATAAGTTTTTAAGGAAAAATGAACAAAGGATTATTATATGAAACAACATATGAATTTACTCTAGCCTAGGAATGAGCTATCTCTGGCATTTCAGGTCTACATTTGCACAATATTTTTAAGCCACCTTCTGGCTTCACTTAATGCAGGGGTCCCCAAACTTGGCAACTTTAAGACTTGTGGACTTCAACTCCCAGACTTCTGCCATGCTGGCTGTAGAATTCTGGGAGTTGAAGTCCATAAATCTTAAAGTTGCCAAGCTTGGAGACCTCTGACTTAATGGATTGAATGACACACTGACAAAATAGCTGAGTTACTAAAACCAACAAATTAAAGTAAGCACTCATATCCCACTTTGCAATCAGTAGCTCTTTAGTTGGTTACATATATTGTGTGACCATATCTCAGAGACTGTTGTACTTCATATCTCCAAAGCCTTAGAAAGCATACCCAGTAGTGAGTCTACTCCAAAGCTTAGAAAGCATAGCCAAGAGTGAGGTTGGATGGGAGTTATTAAGTTCAGCAACAAGAAGAGGGCCAATGGTTGCTCCTTGTAAATTGAGTCCATATGGAGATAGTGCCTATTTGTCTATGCTAGAACACAAATATTTAAAAGAAAAGGTTGCAATATGATATTCAACCACCCCATCCACAGATTAAGCTCCACCATGCATATTTCATCAAGGCTCCAACATTCTTTGTGCACACCTATTTCCATATTTCAGTGTCGGTTCAGCAGATTGAATAAACAGTTGCTCATTGTAAAGCAACAGAGTTCTCAAAATAGTCACATGACAGTCTCACGCCTTTCATTTATGATAATAAAAACAATTACTACCCACCTGGCTTCAATTGAAGAGCTGTATACTGCACGAATCAAAAAGAGGGCTGTGAAAATATTAACAGACCCCTCACATCCTGGACATAAACTGTTTCAACTCCTTCCGTCAAGACGATGCTATAGAGCACTGCACATCAGAACAAATAGACACAAGAACAGTTTTTTCCCGAAAGCCATCACTCTGCTAAATAAATAATTCCCTCAACACTGTTCAACTATTTACCAAGTGTACACTACTATTACTGTTAATCTTCTCATCTCTCTTTATCACCCATCCCCTCCCACTTGTGATTGTAGGACTGTAACTTTGTTGCTTGTATCCTTACGATTTATATTGACTGTTTCCTAGTATGATTTGATTGTTGATTATACCTTATGACTATCATGATTCTTGATTCTTAACGAATGTACCTTTTCTGTATGTATATTGAGAGTATTTACATCAAGACAAATTCCTTGTGTGTCCAATCACGCTTGGCCAATAAGTATTCTATTCTATTCTACTCTATTCTATAATAATTTTCTAAGAAAGGTAGATGTGTCAGCTTTTGCCAGATTCCCAGTATGGTTTCCTCTGTCTCAGTACCCCCAACATATTCAATATCTGATGTCTCTCTCATACAATGGGAATCTTAAGTTAAAGAGATGTCAGAATGCTATGTATCCTCCATTATCAGAATGTAATCATCGGGATCAACAACTATTGGGACCATCTAAGTCATAAGCTCTTTTTACCTCATCAGTCTTTATATTTCTTGAAAACAACTCAACTCCCTCATCTCATCTTTGCAATTGCCATCTGCTTCAAATTGACGGCATCTTCATTTGCATTTCCAGTATATCTCTAAATGAAATGCCTTCAGCCATAAGGATTATAAGATTGCTATAAACAATGAATGTATTTCACACGATAACCAAGTCCTGGAATGATGTGAGTTAATGCTATAGAATAGTGAGTTTCCAGATTTCAGATCTATATTATCGGAAGGTTAGAATAGTGATCCTGTGAAACAAATTCCAAATATAGGAAAAAGAAAAAAAAAACCATTAAGTTTCTTCCTTTAGTAAATTCTACTAGAATTTACCGATGTCTAAATCAGATGGATATTTCATGTTTTTCTGGCCCCATCCATGCCATCTGTGGAGAACAGGAATCTGGATCAGAATGATAATAGACATGAGATACTTTTAACATTATAAAAGAAAGCCTTTCATAGTTTTCCTTCTATTGTAAGAGCAATTATAGAATTTGCCAAGGCTGAATCTATCTCTGAGTACAAAATAAAGAACATACAAATGCCCATATTAAGCTGTACACAGAGAAAGATGTAAGGAAAAGAAATGTATACATTGTCTGTATGTTAAGAATGTTATATATGCAATGTAGGAAATTTGTTAAAATTAGTTAAAGCTTGAAAAAAAATGATATAGTAGAACAAAGGTGTCAAACTCACATTGTCACAGAGGCATCATGTGACCTATCAGGACTTTTTTCCCCTTTGTTAAACTGTGTGGGGTGGAGTCAGCACGTGAAGCATCCGGTCCACAGGCTGTGAGTTTGACACCCCTATAGTAGTACAAGTGGGATTAAAAAAACCATGCCTTGTTTGACCATAATCAAGTTGGCAGCTCTTAGGCCACATGTGTCCCACACAAGCCATGCCCACCTCAGCTCCACAAAGGGGAAAAACGTCACAATGCATCATGTGACGGCAATATGGTACCGCAAGTTTGATACCCGTGTCATTGAGATTAAGCATCTCTGGTCAACCTACCTCATAGGATTGTTATGGGGCAAAATTAGAGGAGAGATTATTTATTATGTATTCTATTGTTGAATGCAACAAAAGGCAGGAATTAAAACTAATGAATTTATAAATGATGTATGGAAATGGATCAGGTAAACTGCATTTGGTGTATTAATTGGTGTACTTAGAAGTATCTTAACTTGGCACTGTCTGGTTGGAATATTGGGTATGTAATTTTCAGATTTTACAGAAAGTCTTGAGGTTGTAATTTAACACATCAGAAGGACATTCAGTTGTGGGAGATTGCAATTGATTTTTCCAAAGGAGAGGATTTTCACTGAATCTGTTATTAGATGATCCCACCAACTGTATCTAGTTCTAAATTTTGAAGTTTAAATCCACCCCCAAAGCACTGGATTTTAACTGCTTATACTGGTGAGAATATGAGTCTTTTTTAAAAAGTTTGCATTATAAGATAAAAATATATAAAAAAGCAACAGTTATAAAAATAAGAAAAGGGAATCCTTGGTGCTCTCTGAGCTTGGTTGTTTTTTTATTTTTATTTTACAGGCATCTCACTACCCAACTAGCTACCATCATTTGTGCTAGAAGAAAGTGGGGTTTGCTCTCTGTTTATATACAAGTGGCTTACCCTATCAGTGTTGGTGGAACTGTTCATGGTGTTGTTTTTTTTATTAGGCTGTTGTTTACTCTTTAATTGTTAGTCCGAGTTGGTAGTTCACAGTATCAACAGTAGAGACCTTCAAATTTCTAGGTTCTATCATATCACAAGACTTAAAATGGACACCTAACATCAAAAACATCATCAAAAAAATACAACAAACAAAAAATGCACCAACTCAGAAAGCTGCAACTTCCCAAGGAGCTCTGATACAGTTCTACAGAGGAATTATTCAGTTTGTCATCTACACCTCTCTAACTGTCTGGTTTGGTTCTGCAACCCAGCAGGACAGACACAGACTTCAGAGGATAATTAGGACTGCAGAAAAAACAATTACTACCAACCTGCCTTCAATCAATGATCTGTATTCTGCACGAGTCAAAAAGAGGGCTATGAAAATATTTACAGACCCTCAAATCCTGGACATAAACCATTTCAACTCCTACCCTCAAAACAACGCTATAGAGCACTGCACACCAGAACAACTAGATACAAGGACAATTTTTTTCCTGAACGCCATCACTCTGCTAAACAATAATTTATTTATTTATTTATTAGATTTCTATACCGCCCCCTTTCCCAAAAAAGGGACTCGGGGCGGTGTACAGCCAACTAAAACAGAAACAGTATATACAATTAAAAGCAAATTAAAACGATTAAATTGGAGGCCGAATATGCAATTAGCGAATATAAAACTGATAAAAAATTTAAAATACCAAATTTTAAAAACCCCAAAAATCGTTACTGGGCCATTGTCCAACTATTTGCATTACAATTACTATTAATCTTCTCATCACTCTATCACCCATCCCCTCCTACTTGTGACTGTATAACTGTAACTTTGTTGCTTGTATCCTTACGATTTATATTGACTGTTTCCTAGTAGGATTTAATTGCTTATTGTACCCTATGACTATCATTAAGTGTTGTACCTTATTGTTCTTGATTCTTGACTCATGTATCTTTTCTTTTATGTACACTGAGAGCATTTGCACCAAGACAAATTCCTTGTGTGTCCAATCACATTTGGCCAATAAAAGAATAAAGAATTCTATTCCTTGATTGGGCTTGTTGTTTCATTATTAGTCTAGTGATAATTTTGATGTTAATCTCTGCTTATCTGGGTGTTGACTGCTGGCAAAGAGATGTTGTGGTCTATTTGTTTCCTTTTTGGCTTTTGGCTCCCTTTTTGAATGGTAAATAGATATTTGTCTCTATGTGCCTGTTGATAGCTGATTTTATTTAGTTATTTGTCAATTGCTTATAAGATAATAGGTATAAGTAAAACATAGTTATGAATACATGGATACATATAAGAAAAATAAAATATAAAAGAAACAATAGGACAGGGACAGTAGGCACTTTGGTGCGCTTATGCACGCCCCCTACAGACCTCTTAGGAAAGGGGTGAGGTCAATAGTAGACAGTCTAAGGTTAAAGTTTTTGGGGTTTGGGGAAGAAACCACAGAGTCAGGTAGAGTATTCCAGACATTGACCACTCTGTTGCTGAAGTCGTATTTCCTGTAATCAAGTTTGGTGTGATTAACCTTGAGTTTGTATCTATTGTTTGCTCTTGTGTTGTTATGGTTGAAGCTGAAGTATTCATTGACAGGTAGGACATTGCAATGTATGATTTTATATACTAAGATCAAACCGAAGGCGGCGTAATTCTAGGTTTTCAAGGTCTAGAATTTTGAGTCTGGTGGCATATGGTATTCTGCAACAAGTAGAGGAATGAAAAACTCTTCTTGTAAAATATTTCTGGACTTTCTCAACTGTGTTAATATCAGATACGTAATGTGGGTTCCAGACTGATGAGCTGTATTCGAGTATTGGTCTAGCAAATGTTTTGTATGCTCTAATTATTAGTGTAATATTACCAGAGAAAAAGCTACGTAAAATTAGGTTAACAATTCTTAGCGCCTTTTTGGCTATGTAGTTACAGTGGGCTCTAGCACTTAGGCCATTTGAGATGAGTACTCCAAGATCCTTTACAGAGTTTGGGTCATCAACAAGGTCTTGACTCTTCAGCCTGTATTTTATTTTCTGATTTTTTTTGCCAATATGTAGGACAGAGCATTTATTTATTGAGATCTGAAGTTGCCATTTGTTTGACCATTCTGATACGTAGTCAAGGTCTTTTTGAAGGGTAGTGGTATTTTCTGTGGTGTTGAATAGCTTTACATCATCAGCGAAGAGTACGCAGTTGCTCGATATGATCACAGAAGTCATTTATGTAGAGTATGAAAAGAGCTGGTCCTATAACACTGCCTTGGGGGACACCATTGTTGACAGGTATAGAATTTTATAAGACTCTCCCAATTTTGATCATTTGTTGTCTGTTTGACAGGAATGCTTCTATCCAGTTATGCAGGTGTCCAGAGATACCATAAGATTTTAGTTTTAGGAGTAGTTTGTCATGTACCACTGAATCAAAGGCTTTACAGAAGTCTATGTAGATTGCGTCTATTGCTTTGCCCTGATCGAGTTATGTAGTCCATATATTTTTGCAATGTAAGAGTTGCAGATTACATGATATTTTTTCCTAAAACCAAATTGTTTATTAGAGAGTAAGTTATTTGTTTCTAAGTGGAGGATGATGGATTGGTTAATAATTGACTCCATGACTTTACAGGTGACACAGCATAAAGAGATTGGTCTGTAATTTTCAACTAGGCTGGGGTCTCCCTTTTTGAAGATGGGGATTACTGTGGCTTGTGACCATAGTTTTGGCAAGGAGTTGGTCCTGAAAGATTTTTCAAAGATTATGCTTAGAGGTTCTGCTACGGCAGTGGATAGCTTTTTTAAGAAGTAGGCACATATTCCATCTGGTCCAATAGATAGAGATGGTTTTAGATTGTGTAGTGCTTTTTCAACATTTTCTTCTGTAAAATCGATATGTATTAGATCATTGTAGTTGTCTGTGGTTCAACTAGGAAATACTGGGCATGATCCATTGCTGTTCACAAATACTTAGCCAAAGAATGTGTTAAAGAGGTTGTCTTTAATAGTGTCGTCATTGCAGTCTTTACCATTAGGTCCTTTCAGGGGTGGGATGGACCTTGAGTCTTTTAATTTGTTGTTTATAAAATTGTAGAAAGCACAAAGAATTGATGTGTAGAAGGTTTTCTTCTTGTTTAATGTGATAATTGGTGCATTCAGTTTTTATCTGGTGACATAAATTTTTGTATCTGCTTTTGAAGTTGGCAACATGACCAGATTTGTTTTTCCGCCAAAGTGATTTCTTTTTGGATTGAAGCTTCCTTATTGTTTTGGGTAATTTGTTTTTTCTGGTTTTGGGAGTTGTTAATGGTATATATAGTTTAATGACTCTTTTGACTTCAAGTAAAAATATGTTGTAATGGTCTTCTACAGTATTGCATCCAGAGAATAGAAATTGCCAATCAAGGGATGAGAGATCATTATTTATAAGATCATAGTTGCCTTTTTTGAAGTTATAATTGGGGATTCCGTCATTGTGATGATTTTTGTGTGGACGTATGTTAAGACAAAAGTCAATCATGTTGTGGTCACTGTTTGAAAAGGGTTCTTTAATTTGTATTCCTTAAATTGCAGAAGATGAGATTGAGGCAGTTGTTAAGTCTAGTGTTGTTGGTTACTAATTGTTCTAGTCCCAGATTTGTTACTGCATTGTAGAAGATTGCATGTATGGGTTCAGTTGTACATTCGTTAAAGGTCCAGTTAATATGAGGTAGATTGAGGTCACCAATTTGTGTAAGTGCAAGTTGCCAAATGCATTCTGCTAGTCTTCCGCCTGTTTGTTCTAGGTAGTAGCTGTTGCAGTCTTTACACTATATTTTAAACTTTTTAAATTTTTATTCAGGGTTTTTTATTCAGATGTTGGGGAGGGTGACTAGAAGAGGGTTGGGGGATGGTAATTTATTGGGGTTAGGGAGGATACCCGGACCGGGTTTGGGGGATAACCCAGGGGGGGTTGGAGTCAGCCAGGCTGGAGTGCACATCTGGGAGGGCCCAGAGGGTCGTGAGTTGTGGGGGCGAACACAATTTGGACAGCAGGGGGCGGGTTTCATTGGCACCATAAGTGGGAGGGGCAGATATGATGGTGGTAGAGGGCCATATCAGGTTAGGGGATCGCGTGCCCGCTGTCTCCAAGCAGTGGCGCGCTCCGACCCTCCTGACCCGTCTGGCAGGCCTGGTTGTGCAGAGTCTCAGGCCCTGAGTACCCGGTTGATGTTGTGCAATGCCAGGTCCGTCGTTAACAAGGCCCCCCTGATTTGCGATCTTATTCAGGAGGAGGGCGCGAACCTGAGTCACCGAAACCTGGTTGGGCCCAGAGGGTGGTGTTCCTCTGGTGGAGATGTGCCCACCAGGCTTCCAAGCATTCCATCGACCAAGGTCTCAGGGAAGGGGTGGTGGGGTGGCGGCGATCATTAGAGAAGTCCTTTGTCCTAGGGAGGCCACTGTTCCTTAGACGGCTGGTTGTGAGTCTCTCTTTGTGAAGTGATGTCAGGGGGTTCAGATGGGCCTTTTGATAACGTACCTGGCTCCCTGCCACGTGTCATCGGCCCTGCCCGGGCTCCTCGAGGTGATAGCCGGGCTGGCGGTTGAGACCCCCAGGCTTTTAGTCATGGGGGATTTCAACCTGCCTTCGCTCGGGGAAACCTCTGGGGTGGCTCGGGAGTTCCTGGCTTCCATGATGGCCATGGATCTGACCCAATTAGTTTCTGGTCCCACTCACACGGGGGGACACACACTGGACCTGATTTTTGCCTCTGGTCAGTGGTTGAATGATCGTTCTGGGGATCTAGTTATAAAACCCTTGTCATGGTCCGATCATTCTCTTCTTAGACTGGACTTCTGTGCCGCCACCCCCCATCGCAGGGAGGCGGAACCGAGGAGATGGTTCCGCCCCAGGCACCTGATGGATCCTGAATGGTTTCAGATGGAGCTTGGGCCATTCCCTGAAACTCTGGCTCATAACTCGGCCGCAGACTTGGTGGCCACCTGGGATAGGTTGGCCGCTGAGGCTCTGGACCGAGTTGTGCCTTTGCGACCTCTGACCCAGCACAGATCCCATTTGGCTCCGTGGTTCACGGAGGAGCTGAGGGGGATGAAGTGCCGGAAAAGATGTCTGGAGGGCATCTGGAGGACCAGTCGTGCCGAGTCTGACCGGACACAGGTGAGGTCCTATATTAGGACCTACCTAGTGGCGATAGAGGTGGCGAAGCGTTCACACTTCTCCGCCCTTATTGCATTGGCAGAAAATCAGCCTGCCACTCTGTTTAGAGTGAACCGCTCTCTGCTTGAGTCGAGAGCGCGGGAGGACCTCTTGCAGGGTAGGGCAGAAGAGTTTTCCTGATTTCTGCATGATAAAATCGCTCAGATTCGGGATGGGCTGGACTCCAGTTGGGTGGTCCCGGGGGAGGTGTCCGGGGCAAGTCTTGAGATGGTTATCTGGGAGGAGTTCGATCCTGTGACTGCCGAGGGTGTGGACAGATTACTGGGGAGGCTGAATGCCACCACATGTTTACTGGACCCGTGCCCTTCCTGGTTGGTTTCTACCTCCAGAGAGGTGACACGAGGCTGGCCTCAGGGGATTGTCAACGCTTTGTTGACGGAGGGGGCTCTTCCTACCGCCCTGAAAACGGCAGTGGTGCGGCCCCTCCTCAAGAAGCCTTCCCTGGATCCAGCTCTTTTAAATAACTATCGTCCTGTCTCCAACCTTCCCTTTGTGGCGAAGGTTGTTGAGAGTGTGGTGGCGCGTCAGCTCCCTCAGTATCTGGAGGAAGCATTCTATTTAGATCCATTCCAATCGGGCTTCAGGCCCGGGTACAGTACCGAAACAGCATTGGTCGCGTTGGTAGATGATCTCTGGAGGGCCCGTGACAGAGGTTATTCCTCTGTCCTGGTCCTATTAGATCTATCAGCGGCTTTTGATACTATCGACCATAGTATTCTATTGCGGCGGTTGGAAGGGTTGGGAATTGGGGGCACCGTTTTGCGGTGGTTCTCTTCCTTCCTCTCGGACCGCTCGCAATTTGTGTTGACGGGGGGGAGAGGTCCACCCCTAGGCCCCTCATTTGTGAGGTGCCTCAGGGGTCGGTCCTCTCCCCTCTTCTGTTCAATATTTATGTGAAGCCACTGGGAGAGATCATCCGTGGTTTCGGGGTGAAATGTCATCTTTATGCTGACAATACTCAGCTTTATATCTCCACCCCAAACCACCCCAACGATGCTGTGCAGGTTATGGCCCGTTGCCTGGAGGCTGTGCGGAACTGGATGGGCGGGAACAGGCTTCGACTCAACCCTGCCAAGACTGAGTGGCTGTATAAATAAATAAATATATGTTTAGATGACTCCTTTTTTTATTTTTTTATGCAATTAATGTCAGCAAAACTGATGACATAAGCAGTTAAAATATCTTAAAATATTTAAGATGAGGGACCATGTACCAGCAAAGGAGAATTAAAGGAATGAATGCTGCAGAGGGAGCAGGAGAGAAGAAAAAAGATTTTAGCCAAATTTGATGGCATCTTAAGGAACAAAATTTGAAAAGATCAGGCTGGAGAAGGCATAGACAGCTCAGGGAGAAAATACGGGGAGAAATGTTGAATCTGAGAACAGAATTAAGAGTACC
The DNA here is from genome assembly GCA_023653725.1 of Bungarus multicinctus. Taxonomy (NCBI): domain Eukaryota; kingdom Metazoa; phylum Chordata; class Lepidosauria; order Squamata; family Elapidae; genus Bungarus; species Bungarus multicinctus. The sequence goes on from CM042848.1 coordinate 64,205,662, forward strand.
AGCATGAAAAAGAATAATATAATGAAAATTAAGTGACTGTAAGAAGATAGATTAGTGGGTGGTGTAGAGCTATTTCTCTCATTAGTATCTGAATGGAATTGCAGCTATGTTTATTTATAGCATTGAACACTATTAATATTTAATATGCATAACCCACCTGAGAATTAATGAATAAAACAAAATATTTCCTATATGGGGCTGACCTCCTAATCATTATGAAAAATGAATGTCAGTGAAGGGTTCATTAAGCTTTCAATGCAACGGGTGATAGGCTGGCAAAACAAAATATTAGAAACCATTAAAATAGTTCAACTTTGTCATTAAAGCACATGCTAAGGTGAGATCAAGGATGATGTGAATGCAGCCATATGGGTTCTTGAAATATGCTCAGAATTCCTTTTGTGAATTTCAGTGATCTCTGGTGGCAGGTTACAAGGACCAAAGGAAACAGAAAGTGGCACCACTCCGATCACCAGCCTATCAAGTGCTCTACCACCATACTGTATTTTCTGGAGGACGAATGGATACAGGTTTTCCTCACCTCTTCTGCTAATTAGAAGGGTTTCTTCTACAATGTAGATCTAATCCAAGGGTCTTCAAACTTGGCAAGTTTAAGTCTTGCGTACTTCAACTCCCAGAATTCCTGAGCAAACATGACTGGAGGAAGAATTCTGGGAGTTGATGTCCACAAGTCTTAAAGCTGTCAAGTCTGAAGACCCCTAATTAATCTAAGCTTAAGTAAAAAATTAGACTGGCCTGACTTTCACACTCTTTCTTAAGGCCCTTGAAGAGACTTAGTTTTGCCAGTGGGATTGGGGGAGCCAGAATGGGATGGAGGCCATCAAATGGCTTACTTGACTGTGTGTTGTCACCAGGAGTGAGTAGGGGGTTATTGTTTTTTATTTTGATTGTTTCTAATTGTTTTTCTGTACTGGGTTGTTACTGTTTGTAAGCCACCTAAAGTTGTTGTGAATAAATAAATATTGGAAGCCATTCAGCTGCATCTAAACAGGCGGAATCTTGTGCATGCGTACTTAAAAGCAAGTGGGAATTGTTTTCCATGAGATATATTTGGGGATGTGAACTAAAGGTGTTTACTATGGCTGATTTGCACAATTTGTTCAATGAGGCTAAAGTAGTGTAGTTTGCACTTCGGCCTGCTGTAGGAATCCACCCATTATCTTGGCAGACAAGCTATTGTATTAAACCATAATGTCGTTTATTTGGTCAAGCATAGCAGCTATGTTTTATTACCACAGGATTAATTTAACTACATTGTGTGAATCCAGCCCATAGATCTTGTTGAAATTAATGAAACAAGTTACAAGGTAGTCCAATATATAGCAAAGCTTTTCAAGAGCCATTCATCTCCCAAAGGTTTATTTCTGGGGAACAAGATTGGAATTTTAATCATGGCCGAAGCCCCTTTGCTGGAAAGAATTACAAGCAATTCAGTCAGCTTGCATCTAGTTAGACCACTACTCTGAAAACATGCTTACTTCACTGGTGGGTCAGTTGGAGGTGGAGACCTGCAAAGGCAGATGAAATGGAGTGAAGTTGAGCGATTGAATCAACATCTGGGCATGGCCTGAATTGTCTTGAAATTGGAGACAGGAGATTCTATTTTTTATTTATTTTTTATTTTATATATATATTTATTTGTCAAGCGATTATAAGATAACAGGTATAAGTATAAACATAGTTATGAATACATGGATACATATAAAAAAAATAAAAGAAACAATAGGACAGGGACGGTAGGCACATTGGTGCACTTATGCACGCCCCCTACAGACCTCTTAGGAAAGGGGTGAGGTCAATAATAGCCTAAGGTTAAAGTTTTTGGGGTTTGGGAAAGAAACCACAGAGTCAGGTAGAGTATTCCAGACATTGACCACTCTGTTGCTGAAGTCGTATTTCCTGCAACCAAGTTTGGTGCGGTTAACCTTGAGTTTATATCTATTGTTTGCTCTTGTGTTGTTATGGTTGAAGCTGAAGTATTCATTGACCGGTAAGACATTGCAATGTATGATTTTATATACTATACTTAGATCGGACCAAAGGCAGCATAGTTCTAGTTTTCTAGGTCTAGAATTTCAAGTCTGGTGGCATAAGGTATTCTCTTTTGTCTTAAAAGAAAACCTATTTTAAGATTTTCATTCGTTTTGAGGCTTTCCACTACCACAAGGCAGGGGTGGGATGTACCAGTTCAAACCTATTTGGGCATATCGGTAGAGTAGCTGTCATAGAACTGGTTCAGTCTGCTTGCTCTGAGGATCTTCAATTGGGACCTCCCACTTACCCATGCTCCTAGGTCCATTTTATCCACTCAGCTGTTTGGCCCGGCAGAGTGGATTGCCTGGCTAATCAGCTGAGAGGTTCAGGAGTTTTACTTTAGTCTTAGGACAGGCACATGCGCACGATCACCAAACCAATTGTTATGCCGGTAGCATCCCACCCCTTGCAGAAAACTGTGCTCCCGTTTCCTAACAATGTATTTATTTATTTATTTATTTATTTATTTATTTATTTAATTTTATATACCGCCCTTCTCCCGAAGGACTCAGGCCTACTAAAACAGCCTACTAAAACCACATATATATAACGTATATATATATATAACATATATATAACTAAAATTGTAGTTGGAAGGTAGTATCAGGGACCAGTAGTGCCAATACTATGAAGACAAGGGAGGCAGATGCCTTGGGCCTCATAGGCATGAAGAGCTTTTGAGATGTCAGCCCCACCAGGTAGACCTTAGATAAGCCGAAACTACTTTTATTGAGATGGGCTACAATAACAGAATCTTAGAAAATTGATTGTGCTGTACTTCCTCAACCTTCTTATAATTTAGTGACTTGGGGTGGGGGTGGGGTCTTCCTCAGCTGCCTTTGAATGGTATTCATCTGATGTAGACTTAATATACATTTATTCCACATTGCTTTGCTAATGGAACTCATCAGACCATCTTCCTTATTCTCTACACCAGGTTCCCTCTTGCTAGCCTTTCCTTCCCACATTTTCATCATGCAAGACAGGACTATCATATCTGAGCTGCAAACATTTAGGTGCCCACTAGAGGACAGTAAGATATGTGTGCATACAGAAAGTATATGCATATACTTTCTATTTAACATTATATGCTTTATATGCTTTCTACTTAACATTATACGCTAAGACATCTCCTTCCTACTTGTGAAAGAACAAAGGGACAGGCAATAGGCACTCTGTGTCTGATTTGCAAAATTGGAACTATCATTAGACAGTAGCAAAATATCTCAAAACTTTTTGCTGCCATCTAGATGGCTGCAATCCACATTCAATATACCTAGAATAGGAAGATTTTCTGAATAGGAAGTCAGTTATTGTGAGTACTGCATAAAGTAGAGTTGCATTCTGAATGGAAAAGGACAACAAATAGGATAATGGAAAAAACTTGGACTCCTCCAGAGCAAGAAAGAAATTCCATAAGCTTCTTCTTCTCTTTTTCCTCACAGTTGTTTCAAGCTCAGTGTTAGAGCCCTCTCATCAGAGGTAGAGGTAGAGAAATCTGTGTTGCATTTCAGAGAGTTCTGCTTAAGTCCCACCAAGGCTTACAGAACAGAAATGTATTAACTTTCTATTCTGCATAGATAACACTTCCTTCCTCTGGTTCTCACAACCCCCATAATGGGCTTTTACAAAAGGTTAAGCCAACATTGTTGTAAGTTATCCAGTTATCCATTCTGTCAAGGACCTTGGAGTACTCATATCTAATGACCAAACGCCAGAGCTCACTGTAACAGCATTGCCAAAAAGGCATTAAGAGTTGTAAATCTAATCTGATGAAGCTTCTCCTCTGGAAATATTGAATTGCTAACTAGGGCATACAAAACCTTTGCCAGACCAATACTCGAATACAGCTCATCTGTCTGGAATTCGCACTATATATTGGACATTAATACAATTGAGCGAGTCCAGAAGTATTTCACGAGAAGAGTACTATACTCCTCTGTAACAACAGAATACCCTATATCACCAGGCTTGAGATTTTGGGCTTGCACAATCTTGAACTATGCTGCCTACGGTTGGACTTAAGCAGTAGTACACAAAATTATCTGCTACAATGTCCTATCAGTCAATGACTACTTCAGCTTCAACCGCAACAATACAAAAGCACACAAAAGATACAAACTCAATGTTAACCGCTCCAAACTTGAGTGCAGAAAGTACAACTTCAGCAACAGAGTGGTCAATGCCAGGAATGCACTACCTGACTCTGTAGTTACATCCTCAAACCCCCACTCCTTTAACCTCAAACTATCCACTATTGACCTCACCCCATTCCTAAGAGGTCTGCATGGGGCATGCATAAGTGCACCATCATGCCTCCTGTCCCTGTCCTATTGTCCCCATTTAATGGTACCTATTTTCTATATTTTTACTCATGTTTATACTTATACCTATTATTTTGTAAGCGATTGACAAATCAAATAAATAAATAAAAATAAATAAATAATGAATAGTCATTGTACCAAGTCATCCAGGAGCTCACAACAAGTAGTCACTGGATTGAAGGAAACATATCTGGTATGGTAAATATTTATTAATCCAAAGATGTGGCAGAGTATAGTTCAGAGTCACAGAAAGAAGGGGGAGTCTTTCCCAAGGAGGAAAGAGTCCATATAGCTTGGAATCTTTGGTATGCAGCAAAAAGGCAAAGGAGGACCCCCTAACAATTCACAGGGTATATCTAATAGTTATGCAGATAGGTGCTTTAACCTGGCAAGATTCTGTCAACTGGTGAACACAATAGAAAACTACTCTGAAGTTACTCGTGTCATTCCTGGTTCTTTGATCTGGCAACATTCTTAATATCCAAAAAGCAATTAAGAAGCAATTTCCAAAAGTGGTTAGAAAAGGAAGCTGGGGTCCTTAAAGGCTCCAACTATGGGTTGGGGGAATGCATGCACACCAGAAACCAGAAGACCCGGTAGCTGGCGCATGCATGCCTGGTCTTTTGGTTTCTGGCATGCATGTATGCACAAAGACCAGGTGGCTGGCGCTCATGCGCACGCTGGAACTCAGAAGAGCAACGGGTGATGGCTGGCGTGCCCAGAGAGATGGCTCTGTGTGCCACTTCTGTCACGTGTTCCATAGGTTCGCCATCATGGGTCTAGGGATCATAAAATGCCCAGTCCTGGTGCAGTGTCTATCATTCTCCATTCTTCTATTACTTATTTGTATCTCAGTGTGAATGATGTGTCTGGAACTGACTCTCCAATCTCTGGCTTATTAATTCTTTTTGCAGCTTTGCGTTCTTCTCATAAATGGCAAACAAGCCTAATTTGCTGTAATTGCTATTCCACTTTGGAGCGCATTCATTCTGGATCAGAGTGCAAAACATAATGAAACCCCTCCAATGGACCTGATTTTCAACCCCACTTTCCTTTTCTCACAAAGAAGTGAAAATTGGAGGTTCTTTACAACAATGTAACAATGTTGCCTCTTTGTGTAATATGCATTCACTCATGAGATTGACAGATAATTTATGACAACCTGATCACAAAAGTTCAAAAACAGTATATGTATATTGCTGCTTTTATGAGATTTCTGAAACTTTTCTGGTTTTCTTTAGCCGGTATTCACTGACAATAAAATGCAGAGCAGATCTGGAAGATTTAAAATGAGAGTGAGTATAAAATAGTTTCTGGAGATTAGTAGTAAAAGACAAGAAAGGAACAAAACAAGTGTGATTTATTGTATTTATTAGTTTAAATTTATAGCCAAGAAATCCTAAGTAGAAGTACTTAAAAAAGGGATCCTTGTTCGATGGAGTTTGAATTTATATAATAGCCCAGGGCTAATGTATCTGGGCTGCAAACTTCCAGATGATCTTTAGATGTCAGCAGAGTTCTATCTCTTAGCTGCCATCTTGGCAGATTATCCTTTTTGTGCCATAGATCCATTTGCAAGTGTGATGAAATCTTCCCGGAAAGAAAGGTGTGTGTGCACACGCATACACACACACACACACACACACACACACACACACACACACACACACACACACACACACACACAGAGGAAACCAATTATGTTCAAACACAGATACCAAAATAGTTTAAAATTAAATATGATAATATATATTTAGTAATCCAGTAAAACAAGATTGTCAATAAATTTGAAAGGTAGGAAAGTTCAGAAAAAGTGGCAAAGAAGGAAGTCAGACTTAATAAAGAGCAAACCCACTGATCCTAGGTTTCTACAACTGTAGGTTTATTAGCTTGTATGGATATTCAGGTACAAAGGGACCCATAAAATCCAAAATCTATTGGTTATTATTGACTATATGTTTTCAATGAAAAAGATACTTCAATACAACAAACTCTAATCTGTTTTTACTTTCCCCAAATATTGTTCGAGTTTAAAGGCCATAAATTACTTATTGCTTATATTCCTGGTTGAATGAAAAGCAAAGCCTTAATTGGAGCAAGATTGCTGGCTTAGGAATTGTGGGAAGTCCACACATCTTAAAATTGCTAAGTTGGAAAAAAAACTGAGTTAATGATTAGTGAAAAATAAGTTCCAATTACCTTTTCCCCCATCCAAATTCCCAGAACACTGTCCATCCCCCTTAAATCTATCCATTAAGGGGTTCAGGCAGGGATGGGATTCAAATTTTTTAACAACTGGTTCTGTGGGCATGGCTTAGGTGGTGGGCGTGGCTTGGTGATCATGTTATTGACTGGGTGTGGCCAACTCAATATCACTTACATCGAGGCACGCATCTCCTCGCCTGGCCTCTCATGACTGTGGGGATGCTGCAGCAGTCTTAAGTGTGAAAAATGGTCATAAGTCACTTTTTTCAGTGCCATTGTAACTTTGAATGTTCATTCCACACAAGCAAAGTACCAGCAAAGGAGGGGAAAAAAACTCCAGAGACGTTCCTGAGACAGGAAGTCTAGTCCTGCCAAGAATGTAATAAGGGTTAACAGAGAGGCAATTTCTGTAAGCAACACCAGAATGTTTCCTTCCTGCCTTCCTTACAGGATTAGGCCAGTAATTTCTTCTAACAACCGGTTCTCCAAACTGCTTAGAATGTTAACAACTGGTTCTAGCGAATAGGTGCGAACTGGTAGAATCCCAACCCTGGATTCAGGGAATCAGTGGTGGTAGCCGGTAGCAGCGATGAGCAGCGGAGATCAAACTAGTTCTCTCCGCCGCTCTGCTGTTGGGCCTACCCGCCCACCCAGGCTCCCATACTTACCTTTATCTTCTGCTTTTGAAGCGCAGCTGCTTTGCATGGCACAGCAGAGTGCTGCATGACAGCTGCTGAAGCGACCGGGAGAGTGCAGGCTTGCAGGAGGTGAGTGGCAATGCTTCTGCGCCTGCGCAAAATGTGCATTTGGCGCATGCAGACAAAGTGTGTGCATGCATACAAAGTATGCCCATCAAGCGACGTCCACCAAACCAGTGGTAAAAAGATATTTATAGCAATAGCACTTAGACTTATATACTGCTTTATAGTGCTTTACAGAGTGCTTATAGCGGTTTACACAGTCAGCATATTGCCCCCAACAATTTGGGTCCTCATTTTACCCAGCTTGGAAGGATGGAAGGCTGAATCAACCTTGAGCCTGGTGGGATTCGATCTGCCAAATTGCAGGTAGCTGGCTGCAAAAGTAGCTTGCAGTACTGCACTCTAACCACGGCACCACAGAAGCTCCTTATAACACATAATTGTCTCTAACTTTTGGAGGACACTAACTCTAGCACATTGCAGTTCTCTCCCCATAGCAGTTCTGGAGGGCTGATACAAAAAAGTCCCATATGAGCTAATATTGTGCCCCTGTGGACAAGGGCCATTGAAACCGCAACTGTTATATTGCACTTCTATAAGTGTTCACAGACTCATTGTTTATATATTATTGATTTGTATCCCACCTTTACTATTTTGACAAATAACTCTTAACAATCAAGAAATAACAAAGACAGCAAACCTACCAAATATACTTTCCTCCTCCTACCTTTCCCCAACAGAATAGCAATCCTGTAAGGGGGATTGGACTGACAGATAATGACTACTCAAGGTCACCCACTTCAACTCTCTAGAGCAATTATTCCCAACCTGTAATCCACAGACCCCTGTGAGGCCACAATGTTGCCACAGGAGGTCCGAAAAGGCTTGATGCAGTCTAGTGCTTTAAATCTTCAGTTAAGTCATGGCGGTCTGTGGTCATGGTCCATGGCCACAACAGGTATTTAAAAGGGATCCATGGTGGAAAAAAAATTGAGGACTATGCTATAAAGAGGGGTATTAAACTCACGGCCCATGGGCCATATGCGTCACATGCTGGCCATGACCACCCCTGGTTTAGTGAAGGGGGGAAAAGTCATGATATGTCACATGATGACAATGTGACACCACAAGTTTGTCAGTTCTGCTCTACAGCATCTCATCCAGTACTTCATACATGATCTAATGGAATGTTTTATAGCACAGAAGATAAATTGAAATTCTTGTGGATCAAACTCAAACTCAAGCTCTCTGGGATGGATCTGGCCACAGGGTGCTTAGATCTGGCCCATGGTCCTTCTGGCAGCGAAATCTGCAAGCTCAGGGAGGCCATGTGTGGCACTCCTGGGCTCTGTTTTTGGTCTGCTGCAGCCCTCTGCCAGGAATAATAGAGCTTGGGGAGGCTGCGCACCACCCTCCTGGGCTCCATTTTCCATTGCAATGGCCTCCTGCAGCTCTCTGGCCTCCTGCAGCTTTCTGCTCAGGGAGGCTGCACATGGCCCTCCTGGACTCCATTTTCAGCTGTGATGGCCTCCTGCAGCCCTCTTCCAGTAAAAACAGAGGCCAGGCTTGGCCACATACCCCCAGTTCCCCAAGGTTAAACACAACCATGATATGGCCCTCAATGAAATTGAGTTTGACACCCCTGCCAGAAGACAAAGTACCCAGGGGTGAGTAGAAACCCTCCCAAAAGTTGCAGAAATCTAATGAGTGGATAGGGAAGTTCATATACAAACAACTTTTCTGCTGGTCTACGACCATGATGAAGGTTTTATTTGATACAAGCAGACTCTCTCTGAGCACCAGTTAGATATAATTCTGAATCAACTATTGCCAGAAAACATCCAGCTTTTTAAACTGGGGTAACAGACTGCTTCAGCCATGCAAGTTATGACTTATTGGACTCTATCTAGTAACGATGATGGGTGAGTCTACTTATCATCAAAGGATGCAGAAATTGTTTGATTGTTTTTTAGGCTCTGATCTCCTGGGGAAACAAACTAAATAAATAGCTCCTTCATCTTTGATGGATTTGAAAACAAAGCCATATTTTATTCATCGCTTGTTAAGCAGACTAGGATCTTATTGTCATTTCTATATTTCAGAATTACCTTTTCATCTCCCCACGGGGGCTCATATGTTGTTAATGTTTCCAAGGAAAGAGAGAGAAACATAGGAATATTTCTTTAGAACAGTAAAGGGGAACTTTTATTTTGAAAGAAATATTGCTATTTGGTATAGTCCAGGAATTTTGCAAAGGATTTTTCTTTAAAATACATTAGTATGAAAAATTCAGTGACCGACTATAAAGTGAAGATATCCAAAATTCTTAATTCTAAGCATTGAGTTACATCACTGAAAAAACAAAGGAGACGAGGCATTCAGTTTCTTCCATTTCTTCCATAAATACAATATTGTATTCAAAAATATTGTCTTGGTTTTTTTATTTTTTAAAAAACTTACCCTATTCATTTTTTTCTACAATTAGGAAATTAGAAATGGGCAAATATTGGCAGACCTGTCTCCAAAGTAGCACTTCAATAAAAAAAAACACATTACAAATGACCATTCTCAAACTCAGCTAGGATAGATTTAGAATTCTTATTTTCATGGAGAGATGGGGGTGATTCCAAATAAAGTTGTGTTGTGGACAAGGTGTCTGAGGAGGAATAGAAATGGCACTGCAGCAGTGAATGGTGGAGTCTTTTTGGATAAAAGAGAGACCAAGAGTTCACCCACTTATGGCCCAGACTGATGGTCCTTGTGTCGAAACCATAGGATAGAAGTGAGTAGAATGCAAAGGATCAATGGAGAAACACTGTATTTTTCACTTCATAAGATACACTGGATCATAAGATGCACCTAGGTTTAGAGGAGGAAAACAAGCAAAAAAATATTCTGAACCAGAGCCTGAGAGGACCACAGAAGGTGTTCTCTCATGTGCCAGCTCTGCCTATTGACTCCTTCACTGCAGAAAAGAGACAGAAGAGGCAAGGTTCAGCACTGAAAAAGAACCCGGCTGCCACAGTCCGACTGCTATTCACCAAAGGACCACAAGTGTGTCTTATGGAGAGAAAAATATGGTAGCTTGCTCATACACACAAACACATCCTTTTAAAGGATATTAAGTTCAACCAAACTCACTTTCTTAATCAGTTTTGATTTCTTTGTCTGAGATGGTACAAGCTAACAGCCTTATCAAGGAACAACAAAGGACACTCCCACCAACAATGGCAGAGTAAGCCATTGGTATATAAACAAAAAGGAAACTGAACTATCTTCAACTACTGATGATGTTACCTAGTTGGGTAATGAAACACCTGCAAAAAAACAACCAAACACAGAGAGCACCAAGGACTTCCACAAAGCAGGGGCTGTTGTCCATGAGGTTGAAAGTGAAGAAGTGAAGCTAGGATGAAACTACACTGAAGGCATGAGTAAAACCAACTTACTTAGGAGAACAAAATCCTAAATGAACTCTGGAAGAAAGCAATAGCAAATAACTTCTATATTGTTGCAAAAAAAATGGAGCAGACATGGCTGTAACATTAGCCAAATTTGAGTGCCAGCTTTCTAAACCCCTACATTGAAAGGCATGCCTCTTGCTATTGAAAATACTCAAATTTATACAATAGATTGGAAGATCAGATGGGATCTATATTAGAAAAGTACACACAGTTACTACAAATGCTGTATAACAGGGAAAGATACAGAAGGATGCTAAATGCAGCATCTAGAAAGGGCGTGTAGTACAACTAATTGGTGATTAGAATGCCAAAAAATATTTGGAAGATCCTGCAATTACAAGAAGATATGTACTAGGTAAACACAAAACACAGAAGGCAAATTAATAAAGTTCAGCAAAGTGATTTCTTGTTCACTGCCAACAATTATTTTAAACAATATAAACCCAGACTACACCTGAACATCAACAAACAAATAAGATGAAGCAGAAGTTGGAGAAATTAAACCAGAAATTACATGCAGTAAACTAGGTGCAGATTATGAAACATTAATTATAGATTAAGTTGTACAAATTTAGAGACTTAAACAGAGAAGTTTCATCAGGATTTGAGAATACAAAATAAATATGAGGTATTGATTCAGTATACTTAATTTACACAAAAAAGTGTTTCTTAAACAAAAACAAAAATCTTAAAATTTAAAAAAAGAAGATTTGAGAGTCTTTCAGAATACATTACCATGAAGAAAAAAGAAGATGGAAGTTTGGGCATAAGAAAGATGAACATGGACATCCAACATCAAGCAGGAAAAACAAGGAAAAATATCTCAACAAAATGTCAACAAATAGAAGAAAATAATAAGATAATGAAAAAATGTTTCTTAGACAGAGAAAAGTACAAGAATGTTTGTCGCTAAAATATGACTACTCAAAAATAATCATAGAAGAGGTCTGATAGAGGCAAATAAGATGAAAGCCAGATAGAATGACTACGATGAAACAGGAATTGACATTTCAGGTTGTAGAACTACAGAAACATTTGTAAACCAAGGATATATCCAGGAACCAATTCCACTAGGAAATGATATACAAGAGCAATAGATCTATTGTCAAATAGTAAAACATCAGACAGAGATTAAAATCTCAATGAAGTATTTGAAACAGTAGAGGAGGCAATTAAATGCTTAAATCCATATGTAAACAAATATATAATGAATTGCCCAGTCTAGAATTAGAAAACCTCTTTATCTGTCTCTCTTTCCCTCTCTCCTTCTCTCTCTCAAAGTAATGCCAACAGCATTCTCAACACAGAGTTAAGAGAAGAGAAAATGCTAGATACTTGTTTTATTAGGTTGAAGGATAAATCAATCTGAAAAGTATGCTGGAAATTAATCCCAGGGAGAGAGGCAATGACAAAAGTTAGACAAGATCATGAAAGATTCATAAAGACTTCAAACTTCAAGATTTCTGAGACAAAGAGGAGTTAGATAAAATGGGGTAAATCTTTACTTGTAGTCAGTAGATTTCAAGGTGCTAAAGAAATAATGCTGGTGGATTCATATCACATCAAAAAAATCATCAAAAAAACACAACAAAGAATTTTCTTTCTGCACCAACTCAGGAAGCTCAACTGCCCAAGGAGCTGCTGATCCAGTTCTACAGAGGAATTATTGAGTCTGTCATCTGCACATCTATAACTGTCTGGTTTGGTTCTGCAACCCAACAGGACAGACACAGACTTCAGAGGATAATTAGGATTGCAGAAAAAACAATTATTGCCTTCAATTGAGGACCTGTATACTGCACGAGTCAAAAAGAGGGCTGTGAAAATATTTACAGACCCCTCACATCCCGGACATAAACTGTTTCAACTCCTCCCCTCAAGAGGACGCTATAGAGCACTGCACACCAGAACAACTAGACACAAGAACAGTTTTTTTCCCAAAAGCCATCACTCTGCTAAACAAATAATTCCCTCAACACTGTTCAACTATTTACAAAATGTACACTACTATTACTGTTAATCTTCTCATCACTCCTTATCACCCATCCCCTCCCACTTGTGATTGTATGACTGTAACTTTGTTGCTTGGATGCAGGGACAGAGGATGCAGGGAGGAACAGAGAAGGGAGCAATGTGAGTTACGTGGGTTATGGGGGAGAAAAGGGCCCTGATTCCCTTCATTAGCTGCAGCTGGGAAACAGGATTTAAAGAGGGCATTTGTGCACAGAACCTTGCTGGAAGCAAAGCGTGAATTATTTTGGTTTGTCAAGTCTTATCTGGGTTCTGGCATCCTCCCAACTGTGAGTGTTTCATTATCTTTTGAAGTCTTCAATTCCTTATCCTGCCTTGTCTCATTAATTGCTACAGCATGGTTTGTGTTGGTTTTTATTTATAATTTATATGTACTTTGTGTTAGGAATATAAGTCCCCTAACAGTTGGGTTGGACATATATAAACCAGGATAGACTTTTTAATACTGTCTCTTTAAGGGAATGCTAAAATTGTAATTGGGTGTGGTTTTTCAAATGGCCATAGGATGGAGCCAGAAACCTGGTTTTCCCAGGAAGAAGAAAGAAGGAGAGTGTTGCTTGTTGCTATTCGATGTTCTGATGTTCATTGTTTTTGCATTTCCCTATTGACTGTTGCTGATCGTTGTTATTCTTTGATTGATGTGAGTCTATTACTGAACTGTTTTTGATACTGGACTTTGTTATTGGATTATCCCTGGACTGAAAAATGACTGATATAACCATGTATGACTTGGACTGTTTGTTGGACTTTGCTTAACCGTTTACTGGAAGTAAAACCTACATTTTACTATACAGTGTAGCTGTGTGCTATGTGTGTGTTATTCAACATTACTCTCACGACGTCTCCCTGTGTGCACTCATTCTCCTAATGGGGAATTACCTCAACACTGGTTATGGGCCCAGTCCATACCAGGCTCAGATAACTGAGAGTTAGTGTGAATACACAGAACTGTATACAGTCAGCTGTTTACTGTTTAATTGTGGTTTACCATCCTGGTAAAGATGGCACAAGATACATCAACAAGTCTATCACTGATAACCCAATTGGATGGAACAAGTTATGTTTCCTGGTCTATGAAGTACAGTCTACTTCTGCATAGAGAAGGGTTATGGACTGTAGTTCAAGATCCACCAGATGTAAATGCTTGGGATCCAAATGATGAGGATGATGTTAGCTGACTTTAAATAGAACAACGAATGGGCTCTTTGTATAATTGGACTAACACTGAGTGACCAGCAGCTAGTCCATATTCGTGGAGAAGAGTCTGCTGCTAAGTGTTGGGAGAATTTGAAGAAGATTTATGTTCGTGACAGTGTAGGTGCACACATACATCTCACACATAAACTGTTTAGAGCACGTCTTCTGAAAGGTGGAGATATATTAGCTCATTTGTACTTCATGGAAAGAACTTTTAAAGAGCTACATGAAAAAGAACTGATATTTTCAGAGCTGCATCAAGTTTACATCATTCTTTCCTCATTGGATGAAAGTTATGATGATTACATATCTTCACTGGAAGTCCTGAACAAAGATGAACTATTGACTGACACAACCGGAAGGTTGTTAGAAGAGGCAAGGAGACAGCTGGATAGGGACCAACTGAGGAAGAAACAACCACAAGAAGAGAATTTGTCTTCAACTGCCTATACTGTTAGGAAATGTTTTTCTTCTGGGGCTAGGGGACATATAGTTAGATTCTATAAGAAGGGAAGATGACAGAATACTGGTAATCGCCAGAAGGCTAAGAAGAATATTAATTTAGCTATGTCTAGCAATTCAACTGTAAACCATGATTTGTGGGTAGTTGATAGTGGAGCATTGAAGTGCATTACTAGAAATAGAGAGAGGTTTGTAAAGATGTCCACGAGTAAGCAACATGTATCATTGGCAAATGGATGGAAGATGAAAGCGTCTGATGAAGGTACTGCATATTGTTCATGTATAAATGAGCATTTAACCAAGTTATATGTACCTAAACTGAAATTTAATTTGTCATCTGTAAGGGCTTTAGTCAATATTGGTTATGTAGTAACCTTTAGGGGAGATAACTGTATAATAGAGAAAGAGGGTACAAATGTTACTGCTAATTTAGAGAATGATTTATATGTGATACATGATGACAAGTTAAGGATGGCTAACTCAGTTTATAACAATGTTAAGCCACATGACGAATGTATACATTTACTGCATAGACATCTGGGGCACATTAATTTCAAAATGCTGAGACAAACTGTAGAATTGTCGGAGGGAGTAAAATTAAAACCCTGTAGCAAGTATTTAAACTGTAATGCCTGTAGCCAGGAGAAAAGCAAGATTATTCCATCAAACAGACTTAATGGGCTTAAGACCAAAGAATCTTTAGAGCGTGTTTTTGCTGACATAATTGGTCCTAAGAAACCCAGTTTGGGAGGTGCCTGCTATGTTTTGAGTATAATGGACCATTACTCACGATACGGTTTCTGCTATTTAATGAAAAACAAAACAGAAACATTCCAACATTTCTTTAATTGGCTAAGGTTTGCAGAAAGAAAAATGAGACGTAGAGTAATTACTTTGGTTACTAATAATGGGACTGAGTTTGTTAACAATAGATTCCAAACAATGCTGAAATTGGCTGATGTCGAGCATAAACGTGCTGCACCTTACAGACCACAACATAATTCGCTTGTAGAATGAAGAGGGCAAATGTTACAAGCCATGGCTTGCACTATGTTATCTGATTCAGGTTTGCCTGAAACACTGTGGGGTGAAGCCATAATGTGTAGCAATCATGTGTTAAACAATGTAGTTAACACAACAATTGGTGAATTGCCATTCACTCTCATTGGCATGGCAGAAAACCAAATTTAAGTTATCTACACACATTTGGAACACCAGCATGGGTGCATATTCCCTCACAAGTAAGACTGAAAGGGCAACATAGAGCTAGGAAATTATTTTTTGTAGATTACGAGGCCAACCATAGATCATTTAGATTCTGGGATCCAGGCACAGATCATGTTTATTGTAGCGCTAGTGCACAATTTCTTGAGCACGTTGGGTGGAATAAACTGGAATAGGAATCCAGCAATGATGTTATTATTGACACCGAAGTAGTCCTTAAAGATGAAATAAGTAAACCACAAATAGCCATTAAAGAGGAAGAACAGGAGGAAATAGGAGAACAGGCACAGGAGGAGGTAGAAGAACAGGAGCAGGTGGAACAGGTGAGTCCACCAGTAAGTCCTGTATTACCAAGACGTTCAACCTGAGTAACATGACCACTTGATAGATATCAGGCTAGTGTTGTATGCCAAGTGAATACAGTTCCAAATAACTATAATGAACTAAAACTGTATCCTGTTAAAGATCAGGCTGCTTGGCAGGAAGCAATGGATAAGGAACTGGAATCCTTTAAAAAGTTGGAGGTATACAAAAATGTTAAGTTACCACCTGATAAACATGCCATAGGATGTAAATGGATTTATAAGCTAAAGACAAGTGTAGATGGGACTGTTACCCGTAAAGCCAGGTTAGTAGCACAAGGGTTCAATCAGACAGCAAACAACTACAATGAGGTGTTTGCACTTAGTCTGAAAGCTACTACATTACGAGCAGCATTAGTGTGGGCAGCTAAGGAGAAATACATTGTAAATCATTTAGATGTAGAGACAGCATATCTGCATGCACCGTTGCAACACACTATATATTTGAAGAAACCTTTAGGTATCAAAAATGATAATACAACTGATTGCTGGAGATTGAAAAAGAGTCTTTATGGCTTAAAGCAATCAGGATATGAGTGGAACCAGTGTATAGTTAAAGAATTAACTAAGATAGGCTTGTAGCTGGCATGACTGATCCATGTTTGTTTAAAAAGGAAAATGATGGTGTAGTGTCATTGTTGCTATTGCTTACTGATGACGTAGCATTAATCACCAAAACTGAACAAGAAACTACTAAAATAATGTCAGTGTTAGAGAAGAAATTTAAGATAAAACAATTAGGAGAAATTAAACAATATCTTGGTTTAAAGATAGATAGAACTAGGGGAGGATACAAGATCTCACAGGCAGATAAAATTAACCAATTACTAAAAAGTTTTAAAATGTAACTTTGTAAACCGGCTAAAACACCGATGAGCCAGGAGTTTAGCCACACTGATGTTCAAAGTCCTGTTTTTGATAAGAACATTTATCAGTCCTTGATCGGTAGTTTATCTTATCTCAGTAATTGGTCAAGGCCAGATATAGCATACAGTGTTAACCAATTAGCGAAGTTTAATGATGAGACAACAGAAAGGCACTGGTAAGCTGCTAAGCATGTGTTAAGATATCTGAAACAAACAATGCATTATGCATTGTATTTGGAGCCTAAGGATGAACTAAGTCTAACTGCATATACCGATGCAAGTTTTGCTGCAGATGTAAGTACACGTAAATCTACATTGGGTACTGTAGTATTATTAGGAAAGGTGTTGATTAGATGGAGGTCTATTCGATAGAAACATTTAAGTTTATCAACAATGGAGGCTGAATTTTCATGTTTGTCTTTATTATGTACAGATTAAATTTGTTATAAGCAACTATTGGTTGATATGGGAATTGATGTAACAGATTCTATTGTTGTTTATGAAGACAACCAATCAGTAATACAAATGGCTTCAAATCTTGCTGTAAAGACAAGAAAAAAACACACAGATTTAAGATATTTAAATGTAAGACAATGTGTGCAAAGTAAGATGATTAACCTGAAATACTGTATGGCAGAAAATAACATCACAGATCATTTTACAAAAGCTCAAGGCTCTGTAAAGCATAAGGCTTGCTGTGAGGATTATGGACTTAGAATGTAAGGTTGTATATATTGTCCTACCCAAAGGGGAGAGTGTTAGGAATGTAAGTCCCCTAACAGTTGGGTTGGAAATATATAAACCAGGATAGACATTTTAATACTGTCTCTTTAAGGGAATGCTAAAATTATAATTGGATGTGGTTTTCAAACGGCCATAAGATGGAGCCAGAAATCTGGTTTTCCCAGGAAGAAGAAAGAAGGAGAGTGTTGCTTGTTGGTAGTCGATGTTCTGATGTTCACTGTTTTTGCATTTCCCTATTGACTGTTGCTGATCGTCGTTATTCTTGGATTGATGTGAGTCTATTACTGAACTGTTTTTGATACTGGACTTTGTTATTGGATTATCCCTGGACTGAAAAATGACTGATATAACCATGTATGACTTGGACTGTTTGTTGGACTTTGCTTAACCGTTTACTGGAAGTAAAACCTACATTTTACTATACAGTGTAGCTGTGTGCTGTGTGTGTGTTATTCAACATTACTCTCACGATGTCTCCCTGTAATTCCTAATGGGGAATTACCTCAACACTTTGGATTCAGAGTGAACTTTTTCTCTTTAAAATCTATTCTTGGGAGAGTTTTTTCTCCAGTCGATGATAACTGGACATTAGGGGCCAAGTTGGAGGTATTAAAGGGACTTTACCTACTTTTGTGACTTTATTGCTTTTGTGCCATGCCCTGGGTCATCACAGTCAAGATAGCAAAATGTAGTCATTGAACCGGTAGTAACACCAGTTGAATCCCAGCCCTGATGCAAAACTACTGTGGGACTTCTGAATACAGACTGGCAAAGTTTTGGAACACAATACCCCAGATATCATGATTGTGGAGAAGAAAAAAGTGTGGATTGTCGACATTGCCATACCTCAGCAGATTCGACGAGAAACATCTTGAAAAAATCACCAGATATCAGGACTTGAAAATCAAACTGCAGAGACTCTGGCATAAACCAGTGCAGGTGGTTCCAGTGGTACTCAGCAATGGGTGCTGTGCCTAAAGACCTAGGCAAGCACTTAAAAACAATTGGCACTGACAAAATCACCATTGGTCAGCTGCAGAAGACCACCTTATTGGGATCTGCTCTTATAACCCACCAATACATCACACAGTCCTAAACACTTGGGAAGTATTCGACTAGTGATTTGTGATATGAAACCTAGCATTTGCTGTGTACACTGTTGTTTTTTGTGTATACCACTACTACTACTAATGATGATGATGATGATGATGATTCCTTTTATAATATAATCTATCCAAAACAACTAAAACAAAATGTTGATACTTAATAGTTTTGTTGGATAAATTGGGCTACAATTTATTAGTTTTTGCAGTTGGGGATGGATACCATGGACTGCAAAAAGAATCAATTTGTTAATCCTGGATGAAATGCACATTCATTAGATTCTATATATGATAATAAATAGAAGTGAATATACTTGGGCAAGTAATGTGTAGATACAGACTAAAAAGATCTACTTTGGTTGACAAGATGGCAGTGGGGGAAGACTAGAAAAAGGAATATCTTCAGATAGTGGATATTTATCAATACAATCACTAAAAATTGGGCCCGATTCAATGGCACAAGGAAGAGTGCCACAAGAAAGAAAGTTACATAACAGATAACAGATAATCAGAGTTGGAAGGGACCTTGTAGGTCATCTAGTCCAACACCCTGCCCAAGCGAGAGACCCTACACCATTTCTGACAAACGGCAGTCCAATCTCTTCTTGAAAGTCTCAAGTGATGGCGCTCCCACAACTTTCAAGAGCAAGCTGTTCCATTGGTTGATTGTTCTCATTATCAGAAAGTTTCTCCTTATTTCCAGGTTAAAACTCTCCTTGTTCAGTTTCCATCCATGATTCCTTGTCTGGCCTACAGGTGCTTTAGAAAATAGCTTGATCCCTTCCTCCCTATGGCAGCCCCTCAAATATTGGAAGACCTCTATCATGTCTCCCCTGGTCCTTCTCTTTACTAGACTAGCCAAGCCCAGTTCATACAATCGTTCATTGTATGTTTTAGCCTCCAGTCCCCTAATCATCCTGATTGCTCTTCTCTGTACTTTTTCTAGAGTCTCAACATCTTTTTTATAATGTGGTGAACAAAACTGGATGTAGTATTCTAGGTGTGGTCTTACTAAGGCTTTATAGAGTGGTATTAGTATCTCACTTGATCTTGATTGTATCCCTCTGTTGATGCAATTTAGGATTGCATTAGCTTTTTTGGCTGTTGCTGCACACTGCTGGCTCATATTTAGCTGGTTGTCCACTAAGACTCCAAGATTCCTTTCACAGTTACTGCTATTGAGCCTGGTTTCACTCAGTCTGTATGTGTAGTTTTGGTTTTTCTTGCCTAAGTGTAGGACTTTACTTTTCTCTACATTGAATTTCATTTTGTTAGATATGGCCCAGTGTTCTAGTCTGTCAAGATCCATCTGGATCTTGAGCCTATCTTCTTGGGTATTAGCTATTCCTGCCAGTTTAGTATCATCTGCAAATTTGGTAAGTTCTCCTTCTATTCTCTCATCTAAGTCATTAATGAAGATATTGAAGAGTACTGGGCCTAAGATGGAACCTTGTGGCACCCCACTGCTTACTTCCCTCCATGTAGATTTAGACCCATTAAGGACTACTCGTTGAGTATGGTTTGCCAGCCAGTTGCGAGTCCATCTAGTGGTGGTGCTATCTATTCCACTTTTTTCTAGCTTACTAAGAAGTAGGTTGTGGTCTACTTTGTTGAATGCCTTGCTGAAATCTAAATATATTATGTCCACAGTATTTTGCTGGTCTACTAATTTAGTCACTGTGTTGAAGAATGAAATAAGATTGGTTTGGCATGATCTGTTTTTAACAAACCCGTGCTGACTGCTAGTTACTACTTTACTTATTTCTAGATGTTGGCAGATCTGTCTTTTTATTATCTTTTCCGGTATCTTCCTGGGTATTGACGTTAGGCTGATTGGTCTATAGTTTCCTGGGTCTGTTTTTTTTTTCCTTTTTTGAAGATGGGAACCACATCAACTCTTTTCCAGTCCTCTGGTAGTTCCCCAGTGCTCCAGGATTTTTGAAAGATATGGTGCAGTGGTTCTGAGATGACCTCTGCCAGCTCCTTTAAAACTCTGGGATATAATCCGTCAGGCCCCGGTGATTTGTTTTCATCAAGATCAGACAGGTTTCTCTTATTATTATTTTTGCTTATTTTAACTTTTGTTTCCAGTCTATCTTTTACAGTTATGTTTTTGGTGGGTTGAGCTATAGTTTCTTTTTGTGTGAAGACGGATGCAAAGAATGAGTTAAGTGGTTCTGCTTTCTCTCTGTTGCCTGTTACTTCCTTGTCATCTTTTCTCTTTAGTGGACCAACTGTTTCCTTGATTTTTTTCTTGTTATTTATATGTTCGAAGAAACTTTTTTTATTATCTTTGCCTTTTGTTGCAAGTCTTTGTTCGTTCTGAGCCTTTGCTATCCTGACTTCGTCTTTGCAGATTCTGCCTATCTGCTGATATTCTGCCTTAGATGTATGTCCCTCTTTCCATTTTTTGTACTTGTCCTTTTTTTCTTTCAATTTGCCATAGAGATCTTTGTGCAGCCATGCTGGTTTCTTCTTGGATTTCTTGTTTTTCTTTCTCAGTGGTATTGTGCTGGTCTGGGCTTCTATGAGTGTACTTTTCAGAGTTTCCCAAGATTCTTGAGTTCTTTTCCCCTTTAGGATTTTCATCCATGAAATCTTTCCCAAGTTCTCTCTGAGTTTATTGAAATCAGCTCTTTTAAAATCCAAGACAGGTGTCATTATATTCTGTTGCTTGTGTTTGTGTTATGTTGAATTCTAGTATGACCTGGTTACTCTCACCCAGGGTTCCTGCAGTTTCAACTCCCTCTATCACTTTTTCTCTGTTTGTAAAAATTAAGTTCAGTATGGCTGTCCCTCTAGTTTCACCCTCTGCCTTTTGGACAACAAAGTTGTCAGCTAGGATGGTTAGGAACTTAGTTGATTTCTCACTTGGTGCAGAATTAGTTTTCCAATTGATATCAGGATAATTGAAGTCTCCCATTACTATTGTTGTGTGTTTCCTGCATATGTTTGTTAGTTGGTTGGCAAAAAGGACATCTCTATTTTCTGCTTGATTGGGTGGCCTAAAGTATACACCTATGGCCATGTCATTCTTTTTTTCTTTTATATTGACCCATATGCATTCTAGCAGGTTTTCATCTTTGGTTTCATGCATTTCTGTAGCAATATAATGGTCCTTTACATACAGTGCAACTCCATCTCCTCTTTTATGGGGTCTGTTTTTTTTGTTTTTTGTTTTGAATAGTTTGTATCCTTCTACCAGTATGTTCCAGTCCTGGGCTTCATCCTACCAAGTTTCTGTTATTCCAACTGTATCATATTTACCTTCATTTATTTATTTATTATTTATTTATTAGTTAAATTTATATACCGCCCCCTCTCCCAAAGGGACTCGGGGCGGTGAACAGCCAAGGTAAAAATACACATATGAAACATATATACAATATTAAAAATTAAAAAGAATTAAATACAATTGGCTCTACTAACACTTAAAACAAAGGAATTAAGAAAAATTAAAAACCAGGTTAAAATTTAAAAACACCTAGGCCAGTCCGGCTTGCCGAAATAAATGAGTTTTTAGTAGACGACGGAAGGTCATGAGATCAGGGGCGGCCCTCATCTCCGGGGGTAATTCATTCCATAGAGGGGGTGCTCCCAATGAGAAGGCCCGCATCCTCGGGGTCGCCAGCCGTCCAGCCGGCGGCACCCCGAGGAGGCCGACTCTATGGGAGTGTACCAGTCAGCGGGAGGCCGATAATGGCAGGAGGCGGTCCCGCAGGTATCCCGGTCCTGAGCCATGGAGCGCTTTAAAGATAGCAACCAAGACTTTGAAGCGCACCTGGAGGGCCACTGGGAGCCAATGCAGCTCGCACAGAAGTGGCGTAACATGGGAGCCCCAAGGAGGCCCCATTACCACCCTCGCGGCTGCATTCTGCACCATCTGGAGCCTCCGGATGCTCTTCAAAGGCAGCCCCATGTAGACAGCATTGGCATAGTCTAGGCGGGAGGTCACCAGGGCAGAGGTGACCATGCGAAGTGCATCCCGATCCAGAAAGGGCCGCAACTGGTAGATCCTACAGACCTGGCCAAAAGCCCCCCTGGCGACGGCCGCCACGTGGTCTTCCAATGATAGCCACACATCCAGGAGGACACCCAGATTGCGGGCCCTCTCTGTGGAGGCAAGAGTTTCCTCCCCCCCCACAGCCAGCGATGGAACCAGCTGGCTGTACCGGGGTGCCGGGAAGCACAGCCACTCAGTCTTAGATGGGTTGAGCTGAAGCCTGTTCTGCCCCATCAACACCGCACGGCCTCCAGGCACCAGGGTCATCACTTTGATGGCTTCATCGGAGTGGCCCGGGGTAGAAATGTACAGCTGAGTGTCAGCGTACTGATGGAACTCTACCCCAAAGCCATGGATGATCTCACCCAGCGGCTTCATATAAATGTTGAACAGAAGGGGTGAGAGCACCGACCCCTGAGGCACCCCGCAAACCAGGGGCCTCGGGCCCGACCTCTGCCCCCCTGCCAACACAAATTGCGAGCGGTCAGAGAGGAAGGAGGAGAACCACCACATAACAGTGCCTCCCACTCCCAACCCCTCCAGCCGCCGCAATAAGATACTGTGGTCGACAGTATCGAAAGCTGCCGAGAGATCTAAGAGGACCAGGACAGAGGAATAACCTCTGTCACAGGCCCTCCAGAGATCATCCACCAATGCGACCAATGCCGTCTCCGTGCTGTGTCGGGGCCTGAAGCCCGATTGGCATGGATCCAAATAGACAGCTTCATCCAGATGCCGGGGAAACTGTTGTGCCACCACACTCTCAACAACCTTCGCCACAAAACGAAGGTTGGAGACGGGACGATAATTAGATAACAAAGTTGGGTCCAGGGATGGTTTCTTGAGGAGGGGTCTCACCACCGCCTCTTTCAAGGTGGTGGGCAGATATCCCTCACTCAAGGAAGCATTAATAATACCCTGAAACCAACCTCGTGTCACCTCCCAGGTGGCCAACACCAGCCAGGACGGACACGGGTCCAATAAACATGTGGTAGCATTCAGTCCCCGCAGCAACCTGTCCACGTCTTCGGGGGTCACAGGATCAAACTCCTCCCAAATGACTGCCTCAAATTCTGCCCCCGACCCCCCACCCAGAGCTGCCCATTCAGACTCCAACCCATCCGGGATCTGAGTGGTTTTATCCACCAGGAAATTCGAAAAGTCCTCAGCCCGTCCCTGCAAGGGGTCCTCCCATGCTCCCCCTTCCAAGAGGGAGCGGGTCACTCTAAACAGGGCGGCCAAGTGGCTTCCTGTGGACGCAATAAGGGTGGAAAAGTAAGAACGCTTTGCCACCTTTATTGCCACTAAGTAGGTCTTAATATAAGCCCATAATAGTGTTCGGTCGGGTCCGGAGCGAGTAGTCCTCCAAATACTCTCCAGGTGTCTTTTCTGGCGCTTCATCTCCCTCGGCTCCCCGGAAAACCAAGGGGCCGAGTGAGAGCGGTGCCAGGTCAGAGGCACAAGGACACGACCCGGTCCAGGGCCCCAGCCGCCACCCTTTCCCAGGTGGCGACCAGGTCCTCAACCGAGTCGTGTGTTCGAATGTCAGGACATGGTCCAAGCTCCATCAGGAACCTATCTGGATCCATCAGGCGCCTGGGGCGGTACCATCGTATTTGGTCCGCCTCCCTGCGATGGGGAGGAGCGGCCTGGAAGTCCAGCCTAAGGAGCGAATGATCTGACCATGATCTTCATGTATTCGTAGTTCGAGTTCACCCTGTTTGTTCCCCAGACTTTGTGCATTTGTATATAGGCACTTAAGATCTTTATGTCTGAAATTGTGTTTACTGTCTACATAACCTGTGTTGTGTCTGCCTGCCCCTACTTTCTTGCCACCTGTTTGATTAATGCACATGGTATGGCACTCACTATTAAATGCTTGGTTTTGGTTGGCATCAAGGTTGATAATCTTACCTTCACAAACATCTATTTTGCATGCACTGGTATCCTTATTAGTTTTAGGTTTCTGACATTAATCTGAAAATAATAGTAATATGTTATTATATCTAATCTATCTGTAATAATTATGCTCATACTCACTCTAAAGATAACCTCTATTTTTAATCACTCACCTGGAGCAATTATATTCTTTCTTATAGAACAGTCAGATTATAAAATTGATTGTGGAAGATAATCGTGAATTACAAAGAAACCTGTAAGGAAGAATAAAATCCAGAAAAATAATGGATGTATTCAGTACAACAAGCACAAACTTTATTTACTGAAATAATCCAAACTTTATTTGCAGACTACCTAAGTTTAAAATTCATTCCATTAACTAAGTCTACACAGGGAAATGCATCAATAAAAATACACACTATGCTTTCTTGTTTATATCTTGAAAGATGAAATGATAAACAAACTTCTAACAACTTACCTTTTCTAGTAGGTCCATTTTATTCCATTCTTTTTTTTTTCTCATGCTATACTTGAAAAACTTTCAGGTACATTTTGCGTCATATCCCTTAGTCTCCAGATGTCTTGGACATCCATTTATTAATTCCTATTGGTAAATTCCTGTCTAGCAAATAAAAATCATCATTCCATTTTAATTTCACTCAGTTCAGAAAATCTTGACTTTTCTTAAATCCCAAAGCATTATAAGCATCAAGCATCCTAGCTCAAAATTTATTTATACATTTTGGAAGTTTAAAGGGGAAATATTGGCTAACACAATGAGAGGCACAACTAATTTAAGAAATACACGTCACTCATTTGTATTAAAGTAGCTTGGTTGAAATAGACTGAATTTATAAATCTAACAAGTTTCCTTCTATAACATAATCTATCAAAAACAACTAAAGCAAAATGTTGAGATTTAATATTTTTGTTGGATAAATTGGGCTACAAATTGTATATCAGTGTAAGTTATAGAGAATTAAAGAAAGGGAATATTGAATATATCAAGTAAATAGTGAATTCTGGGTTTCTATTAAATATTTGGTTCTTTAGTGGTCTTCATGTTTTGCTGATACAACTTGTTGCAAGGCAAGTAATCAGATGGATTATTTATTTACTGTTAAATTGGTAATGTATATTTACTAGGACTGGGGATGCTTCAGAAATGTATCAGAAGCAATGCTTTGGATCTTGCATAAATGCAGACAAAAATCCATTACAGGTTTATTTACTTATTTCTTTTCAATATTTATACACTTCTAATTTATAAATTCACAATTAGCATAGAAGAACTCAAAGAGGTAGTGTAAGAACAGTAGATGTGGCAAGACCTGGCCAATAACATCACCAAGAGTAGGACAAGGCTGCATGGATCTCACTATCTTCATCATCATCATCATCATCATCATCATCATCATCATCATCATCATCATCATCATGTCCCAAAGTCATCAGACTGAACTTTGAAACCAAAATTGAGATGAAAGTTCCAACTAAAAATAGAAAATAGCCAGAAAAATCAAGGCTTCATAGCTTTCTTAAAGATGGCCAGTGCGGAGGCCACCAAGATCTCAGGAAGAATATATTCCAGAAGACCAAGATAGCTATGCAAGAACTTTGCTTTTGAAATCTTGTGCTCTCGCTTTCTAGAGTTCAAGAAATTTACACCACCTCCTCACAAGCTAAATACATAGGCTGGATAGACTTTTTAGAAGTGGTCCTGTCATGCCCCTGTTAGAATCTGACTCTGAGGGAGAGGAGGAATAGCTGATAGGGAGTGGGAGTGTGGCTCCGGAGATTGTGGAGGAAACTGAGGAAGGGCACAGGCTGGCTAGGCATTCAGAGGAAGACCCAGGACCATCCCCACTTCATCCTAGGGCACGCAGGGAGGAGTGGATAAGGGAGAAACATGAATGACGTGGTCTACAGGGGAGGAAAGGGCCTTGATCCCCTTCATGTGAGGACTGTTTAAAAGGACAAACTGCGCAGGTGTCAGTGCTGGAAGCAAAGTATGAAAATATTTCTAGTTTGTCAGTTCTTATCTGAGTTCTGGTATTCTTCCCAGTGTGTGTATTTCGATATCTGTGGATGTCTTCAAGCCCTTATCCTGCCTTGTCTCATTAATTGCTTCAGTGTGGTTTGTGTTGTTTTTTTCTATTTATAATTTATATGTATTTTGAGTTTGAATGGAAGTTCTTCCTTTTCACAACTGTTTGTGGGGGAGTTTTTTCTCCAATCAATGATAATTGGACCTTTGAAGCCACGTTGAAGGAATTAAAGGGACTTCACCTGTTTTTGTGACTTTGTTGCTTTTGTATCCCACCCTTGGTCATCACAGGTCCTGAGGTACCCTCTAGAGCTTTATGGTCTGATACCAGCCTCTTAAATTGGTCTTGAAAACCTACTGGAAGCAAATGAAGCACCCCAAATGTAGTTGTCATTTGTTTCATCAGTTTTTATCCATCAGTATGTGGGCTTTTACTAATTCTAGATACTATTCAAGGACAACCCCAGGAATGATACGCTGCAGTAATCCAGTCTAGAGGTTTTGTGAGTGTTGCCAAAGCTTCCTGCCCCACATAGGTCTTCCCACATCCAGGAATGTGAAAGATTTCATGGTCCAATAGAAAAATGTTATGCTGTTTCCATCTTGCTGTTCCATATGCCATACCCATTTACAACTAACTATTTTTATTATTATTAATTATTAGTCTGAAACAATATTTTTTGTGGGAAAAGCTAGAATGATTTGAGAAACAGTGTACTGTTTCATTATTGAGGTTTTGCACACAACAAATCTAACAATAAGATTTCTTTGAAATAAGTCCTTTCTATCAATTCAATTGATGTTATGTCTAGACTGTTGAATAATTCTTGGGGAAATATCTCTATAACCATTAAAATTCAACACTTTTACATTAAGCTGAAAATCATTTTCCTATTAGTTTGTGAAGTATTTAAGACTTAGAAATTGATTATCTGAGATATTATATTAAGATATTAAGGCTGGAAGCTATTAAAAACATAATATTTCCTAACTTTTGGTTAATATAATTTTCTATTAGTCCAGAGTTATTCATTCTTACTCTGACATCCAAAAGAATAATATCTAAAAACTCCCATGCTGATTCATCCCATGCTGACTCAAATTGAATAAATGGACTATTCAATTACTAATATAATCTGTAAATTCTTGTAGCAATTGAAAATCTCCTTCAAATTCATAAAATACTCTAAATATAACATCCATGAAAAATCATAATTAATACTGAACAGTGACCTGACTAGATATAGAACAACTTCCTACATATTTATATCCATAGATTCACAGCCATAAAATTTAATAGTTTGAAGAAAAATATAGAATTCTATTTTTAGGAATGCAAATTTATCTAATTGTCTTTCCTCCATAAAATTATTTCAAGCATAATCTTCCACTATATTAATGAGTTGCAAAATTCACTGTAACGTTTAGCCAAATGTTCCAAAAAGGGTTTTCTTTTCTTTTTTTAATAATGAGAAAGTAATAGAAAATACTCTTTGGGCTGAATTAATGATGAATGTATTCTTGGAAACAAAAATTAGATTTTTTCCCCTAAACAATGTACATTTAAAACAGAAATGTCTTCCTTGGTTATGTAATGGAATAAACTTTTAATATATAAATCTTATTTAACGTTTAAAATATTCTGAAGAATAAAAGAAACAATGAGCTGAAAAGCTGAATAGAGCTTCAGTCAACAACTATGCCCTGAATTCCACAATATTTTTGGAGGTAGTCAGATGGAACCCCTACAGTACAGCAGATGGAGCTACACCACAACCCAGAAAATTCTTATAGAATACAGAAGTATTCTTTCATCCCTTGCTTAATTTTAGCCATATGCTACCCCACCTGGATCATTCTAGAGGATAAGCTATACAAGCACAAATGCTTTTCCTCACCATACATTCAACAGAAATATAATAATTTATGTAGGAGAAGACCAGGCAAAATGGGTAGTGGTGGTGGTAGTGTTAAATGAGTCATCATCCTAGAATCATTATGTTCCCACAAATGGTCTAAGCCCAATTCTTCTTGAATTCTATTGACTCTTATCTAGCACCAATTTAATATTGAACATTAATTTATTAGTTTATAATCTATAGGTATAGGCTGGAGCAGTGAATATTCTTCTGAACTGGAACTTATGACATTGATCTTTCACTCTGAACAATTTTCTGTAAGATTTGTGTTGACTTTCATTGTCTCTTGATTCTTTTCAAGTGAACAGTCTGTTAATTATTATTTCACTTTGGCAAATGTAATATTAACTTGGATTTATGTCAGCTGCTTCCTCTTGCATTGCCCAACAGGGCAGCAGGTCCCCCACAACTGCTCACTAATGAGAAGTAGTTTGTTTCACAAGATTGTGAAGATAGCATTTAGGCCAAGGTCCCTGGGACTGCTGCAGCTGATGCCTTGCAAATGCTAATAGAGAAGGAGGCTGTCAGATGTAGTGATTTGTTTAGGTTTTCACCATCTTTGGAAAACAACTCCACCAGCTTCAAATCCTGAGTGGATATTATTTTGTCTTGTTTCACTGAGTGTGTGTTAGCTAACTTGGCATCTACTGCTCCACCATCAAGAAGGCAAGCTGTTGACACACAGCAACCACCAACCTACAAGTTGATGTTTCTTACAGAGTTAGAGCTATTTATTTGAAGTCCACTAGAGGCACTCAGTCTCCTTTGATAGTATTCTTGCTGATCCAATCTTTTTTTTTTCCAAAAGTAATATTTTATTCACTGTGAAGAACAAGGATAATTAGATTGACTTATGTGTGTGTGTGTAATGTATGTATGTATATGTATATAATATGGATGCGATATGATGGGGTGGAATGGAATGGAAATAGGAATAGGAATTGAGTAGAATAGAATAGAATAGAATAGAATAGAATAGAATAGAATAGAATAGAATAGAATAGAATAGAATAGAATAGAATAGAATAGAATAGAATAGAATAGAATTCTTTATTGGCCAAGTGTGATTGGACAAACAAGGATTTTTGTCTTTGGTGCATAAACTCTCAGTGTACATATAAACAGCAAGTAATAGGTCATAGGTCATAATCATAGTTCCAATCATTAATCATAAGTTAGAAATAACAACTGATAAATCATAAAAAAAAAACAATAGGAGAAGACAGTAGGAAAGATGAGAAGATGAGACAGAATGAGAAATGAGATAATGTTGTAGGAATTAAGTGTTCATCTGAGTAATGGCATGGGAGAAAAACTTTATGTCTGGTTCTTTTGGCACGCAATGCTCTACAGCAGCATATATTACCATATGGCGATGTTACAATTAGCCAGAAGACTACAGAGTTAGTACAACATAGTTATTTGGCTGTCAAAGAGTGCTAATCCATTTAGTTCAGGCTCACCATCTATCTAGGACGCACCACAAGAGGTGAACTAGTT
Source organism: Bungarus multicinctus (assembly GCA_023653725.1). Classification (NCBI taxonomy): domain Eukaryota; kingdom Metazoa; phylum Chordata; class Lepidosauria; order Squamata; family Elapidae; genus Bungarus; species Bungarus multicinctus. The sequence continues at coordinate 64,235,768 of CM042848.1, forward strand.
CTACATCAGAAATTATTAGTATTATTTTTAAAAGAACATCCAGCACATAGAAAAGCTGGTCAGCGGAAAGCTTTCTTGACAGAATTCTCGAACATCAAGCATGAAAGGACCGATTCCCTTTTCTTTGCCCCAGTGAATCGGTCAAAACTGTTATTTTCTATAGGAAAGTACTTTTATAAAAATGCTGAAGAGTTTAGAGTGAGTCAAATCCAACCTAAGCTCTTTGAGACATTGTAATAAGTTATAAAGTTATAAAGCAATAGATCACAATCAAGGCAACCATTGTTACCTTTTTGCTGGACCTATATGAAACATTCTGTTACCAAGCAACTGTTCACAAATAGGTTTTGCAAAATGCTTCTTTCCTAAGCGATCTAGCATTGCCTCTAACAATTCTTAGTTTCCAAACATGTTGAAAGCATCTTCTGGTAGAATTGTTGCCATTCATTTGAAAGGCTAAGTCAATTTGTCCAAACTCCATTTGATTCAGGAAATTCAGATGCAAAGTAGATGATACTCTAAATTTTGTTGGCACATCTTTCTTTTGTAGCCCAGTCAACCTGTCAGTATGAATTATGAGGTGAGCTGCAGCCTTTCAGTAAAATGTGTGAAAAGGTGCCACTAGATTCCTCCTGACTCTTTACAGACAAGGCTACCTTACTCTTCAGACAGTTAGTATTTTGGGTAACTAGTAAGCTTCCTAGAGTATTTAATTAAATTCTATCTTCATGTTCTATCTTAAACTTTTGAAAAGAGCTAAAGGAAAGGATTTGAAGATTCCAGGTTCCTGCAGGTTCTGAAATTGAACAGCAATGTCCTGGGGCTTATCAATCTCAGGACGTATAATGAGCGAATTATTCACATCAAAAGCAAAGCTTTTAAAAAGAAAAGGTGAAGAAAAGGTGTGAAGAAAAGGTAAAGGCTAAGGTTCCCCTCGTACATGCTAGTCATTTCTGGCTCTAGGTGGCTGTGCTCATCTCCGTTACAAAGCCGAAGAGCCAGCGCTGTCCGAAGACATCTCTGTGGTCATGTGGCCAGCATGACTAAATGCCAAAGACACACAGAATGCTGTTACCTTCCCACCAAAGTGGTTCTTATTTTCCTACTTGCATTTTTTACATACTTTCAAACTGCTAGTTTGGCAGAAGCTGAGACAAGTAACGGGAGCTCACTCTGTTACATAGTGCTAGGGATTTGAACACTGAACTGACAACCTTTCTCATCTACAAGTTCAGCATCTTAGCCACTGAGCCACTGTGTTCCTATCAGGAAGAAAAAGAATTCAAAATTGCATGTGTATTGTCAAAGCACATCACATTAAAAAAAAAAATCCTTAATCGTATTCCATAGATCACTCACTGTTGAGTGAAGCAGGAACACATGATCAGCTGATCTTGACCCTAAATGGAGCTGTGGTTATCATGCTGGAGATAAAGAAGAATGTTTCATACTTGCCATTGTAGACATAAGGTGCTATTGCAAGAATTGGCAGTCCCAACCCATGTTCAACAAATTTAACCTATTCTTTATTTTGGGAGGACAGATGGTTCTATGATAAAGAAGGTCAAGCATCATAAAAATTTGGTAGTTTTGTTACATCTTTAATTTTTTAAACCATATTCTGTGGATTTCCCCAGTTCCATCTAATTCCTCAAGATTTTAATAGCAACAGCACTTAGACTTCTATTGCTTCGTATTGCTTTACAGCACTCTCTAAGTGCTTTGCAGAGTCAGCTATTGCCCCCAATAATTTGGGTCCTCATTTTATTGATTTGACAGGGATGCAAAGGCTAAGTCAACCTTGAGTGGTCAGGATTGAATTGCTGGCAGTTGACAGAGTTAGCCTCCAATACTGAATTCTAAGCACTGGGCTACCGTGGGTCTTAAAAATTACAGAATCTTCTCTAACGTAACAGAACAGAATACTTTATTGGCCAAGTGTGATTGGACATACAAAGAATTTGTCTTGGTGTAAATACTCTCAGTATACATAAAAGAAAAGATACATACATCAGCAGTCGAGAATCATAAGATACGATACTTAATGATAGTCATAGGGTACAATAAGCAATAAATCATACTAGGAAACAGTCAATATAAAACGTAAGTATACAAGCGACAAAGTTACAGTCATACAATCACAAGTGGGAGGGGATGGTGATAAGGAGTGATGAGAAGATTAACAGTAATAGCAGTGTAGACTTTGTAATAATTGAACAGGATTGAGGAAATTATTTGTTTAGCAGAGTGATGGCTTCCGGGGAAAAACTGTTCTTGTGTCTAGTTGTTCTGGTGTGCAATGCTCTATAGCATCATTTTGAGGGAAGGAGTTTATGTCCGGGATGTTAGGGGTCTGTAAATATTTGGTTCTCATGATTAACGAAGTGTAGAAGGGGGAGGAGAGAAGGTGGATTTTGTGAAACGCACTGAAAATGACTTTCACTTTTGGAAATGCCATAGACGTACCACAGATGTTCCTAATAAATCAGGTGGAGATTATACTTGTCTCGGAATGATTGATTACCATGGACAATTTCTGGATGCCTAACATACAGTTTACAGTAGGGTTTGCTTGCTCATTGCTCATCTCCAGCTGTGTGGCCCAGTTCCTAACAGGCCACAGATCGGTGGGGACCCCCTGGTATCGAGAACATTTGGTCCAATTAGGTCAGGGATTCCCAAACTTGGCAACCTTAAGACTTGTGGACTTCAACTCCTAGAATTCTCCAGCCAGCTATGGGAGTTGAAGTCCACAAGTCTTAAAGTTGCCAAGTTTGGAGAGCTCTGAATTAGGTGCTAAAATCATACTAGCATAAACAATTGAGAAAGGAAAGGTAAGGAAAGCAGTGAAATCACCCCTCTGAAAGTAATGCATGACGTGTAGTCCTCGCAGTGAGCCTAGCTCATATCCCACTTTACTTTGAAAACTGTTACATAAAATGTGAGAAAATATTAACATTTAATATTAACAAAGCATAAAATGACTCTTAGAGTGAGATGGATAGTACCAAAATTTGTCAAATAAATAAACAATATAGGCACTAACTATTAAAAATTTATTAAATATTTTAAAGTGCTGTTTTTAAATACTGTCAGGCATTTTTATTATTATAAATAATTGTTACTATTATGAGTAATTTTTAAGGGATTGGGAAAACAAATTAGCATTTAATATATTTGCGGTGCCTGAATTATCCATTTTTCATGAAATGCTCAGATGGCCATCTGGATTTTTACTACTTTGCTCATGAAATTTCCATCATCTGAGTAAAGCATATATGAATAATTGTAAAATGTATATTTAGATAAATACATAATATTAAATATTGGTATATGCAATATGCATGATAGAAGACTGAAACATTTTTTACTTTTGAGCAGTGTACCTCGTGTCATGCTTTAATAGAGAGATTTTATGCCAGGAAATAATTGTCAGCTCTTAGAAACGACATCAGTATATTTTGTTCGTGGCAATTTGTCACTAACCTGGTCTTTCAGGTCTTCCAATGATGATCATAATACAATCCATCCATTTTCTTGCTGGTCATCCTATTCTTCTCTTTCTTTCTACCTTTCCCAACCTTAGATCTTTCTTTGAGAGCCAGGTCTTGATATAATGACACATTATTACTATATGGAAATGTCAGAAAAGTTGTTATTAAACTGCCCAGAGTCTAATAATAAATTTAAAATAATATCTGCATTCCTCTGCATGCATTTCTGTTTTGATGTGTAAACTAACATATCCTTTCGAAGGAAATATTGGCAGTGGTGGGATTCAAAATTTTTTATTACTGGTTCTGTGGGCGTGGCTTGGTGGGCGTGGCTTGGTGGGCAGGGGAGGATACTGCAAAAATCTCTATTCCCTCCCCATTCCTGGGAGAAGGATACTGCAAAATCCTATTCCTTCCCCACCCCACTAGCCTGTTTTCCAGCTCTGTTCTCATGTGCAGGGCAACCAAAGAAGACCAGCCAATCAACTGGGACTCAAGAGGCAGAGAATAGATGGGGGCAGGGCAAGTCAGAGGTGATATTTGCCGGTTCTCCGAACTACTCAAAGTTTCCGCTACCAGTTCTCTAGAACTGGTCAGAACCTGCTGAATACCACCTCTGAATATTGGTGATAGCAGGATTCCCCAAAGCAGGCCATACAAATATCAATGATCTATTCATAATTTGTTAGTAAAGAGGAAAATATTGTTTCTAATTTTTCAGAAGTGTACAAACACCACTATAGACCTGAAACACTGAACTGGTTTGTAATTTCTGCAAACATGTGATGTCAATGATGAAAAAGTTTTTATTAGTTTGTAAAAAAGGTTTACATAATAAATAAAGTGTTCTGGGTAAGTGAGAAATCAAGCTAAAAAGGCCATTGTGGTATAAAGGTCAGAAGCTCGGATTAACCAAAAATTGATCATTAAAGTACCAAAGTAGTATTTTATATACATTGACACACAGGAAAAAAATCCTACCTTCATTGTTATTCCAGAAGAGACATTTTTAACTGAAAAGGAGTTTCTATTGGAAAAAAAAATGCATTTATTCTTCTTTGATTAGAAATCATATATACCCTTCCTATTTCTAGTTCTCAACAGGAACTAGAACATTTAAATTAAAGATAAATCCATTTATTTTAGCTTTATAGTTAATGGACAGAGATTAGCAGATAATTAGAAGATAAATCTTGAAACATAATTCTTGACATGACACTTCAAAAGATGGTGATGAATTAATCAGACTGTTTAACAATTCTTTATGCAGCTTTTGAACAACTAAGAGAGCTATAAAAACGGACTCCTGGTTTTTAAAAATTGACTCCTTTTGCCTACATTTTGATTTTGTGCTAACTTCAGTAAGGCTCGGTTCATTTATCTTTAGCACAAAGAAGATTTTCTTGATGAATTTTAACTGATTAAAACATCCATAATCTGAGTGCTCATTTGTCTTCTGTTACAAAGTCACATTGGTCCACGATCTATTTCAAAACTTTATGTACTGTATTAATGCGTTTATTTTATCATTTAATATATTATGCATCTAAGTGTCATGCTTGAGGTAATATATTTTATACCTCAGCACATATTAGACATTAGACATGGTTTATATGTACCCATACATGTGTACCGATAGGCATAGTTTATAAGTACCCATTTCAATAAGTGTTTTACATGGGATAAGTTACTGAGATAATCATGTTGAGACAGTTGTGAACTTTGTTCTTTGATCACCATGAACCATATTGAGAAGTAGAGGCTGGAATAACTAAATGGAAAGCTAAGCCTAGAGGATGGGAAGAATTGTTGGAAGTGCTGACCAAATATCTGGATGGGGAGGAAAGACTCAAGTCCCTCAAAGATGGATGAATTCTGATTTTGTGTGCATTACAATTTCAGGGAAATTCCAACTTTGTTTCTGACTAGGATTGTACTTCTCAGTGCAGTGATGGTCCAAAGTTTGGGGAATCTCCTAAATTCACTGCTCCTGATTGAAAAACAGATGGTACTTATAGCTGGGCTTTTGCAGTGAACTTTAGTGCACCAGTTGTGAGAATCCTTAAATCAGGAGACACTGCTCTTGAACATTCATGTCCTACTCAATACCCACTTGGATTACTATAATAAGCTCTGCTTGGGGCTGCCCTTGAAGACCATCTATAAGCTATAGTTGATATAGAAATCAGCAGCCTAGGCAGTGATGGGCATACCCTGATACTATCTGCTTTGGGAGTTTCATTGATTGCCAATGGGATTCAGGATGCAATTCAAGGTGCTAGTTGTCACATTTAAGGCCCAGAAGGGCTCTGGCCTTGATTATTTGATAGACTATATCCTCTGATACACATCTATCTATCCAAACTAGATCTCAAGAGTCAATGATCTTCAGGTGTCATCCCTGCTGGAGGCAGATCTTTTACACCATCACCTCCATTATTTGGAACTCCCCCACTAGAGTTTCAATCTACTTTCTCCTCCTGTGTATTACAAAACTTGTAAAACTTTTTCTCTTCTGGCTGGTACAGGAAGAAGAGGCTTTAAAAGATGAAAACAGACTCCTGGTAACGTGGACATGGACTATTTATAGAGAATCATTTACGCATTAAAGATTTATACAATCTGGAGAGAAACCAGAGTGTTCCTATATGTATTTGGAGATTGTTGATGTTTAGTGACATAAAACCAGAAGTGGGATTCAGTCAGTTTGGAACAATTTAGGTGAACCAGCTGTTAAAATTCTGCCCAGTTCAGTGAACTGGCTAATCCCACCACTGGCTGGCACCATGCCTTCCCCCTTTTTAGCCTGTTTTTGGCTGGTTTGGGGGCAAAAAATAGCCCAAAAATGGCCTGGAAAACAGTCCAAAAAAATGGCCAAAAAATGACCCAAAAATGGTCCCAAAATAGCCATTTTTGGGCTGTTTTCTGGACCATTTTCTGGACCATTTTCTGTGGCATTTTCAGCTGTTCTTTGGATGCAAACGGCCCCAAAAAGTCTGAAAAATAGGCCAAAGATGGCCAAAAATGATCCAGAAAACGGTAAAAAAAAACAGCCAAAAAGAAGGAAGGAAGGAAGGAAGGAAGGAAGAAAGGAAGGAAGGAAGGAAGGAAGGAAGGAAGGAAGGAAGGAAGGAAGGAAGGAAGGAAGGAAAGAGGGGCATTTGCACCAGGAAACTGAGGGTTGTTTAACCCTTTCATTTCTGGAGGTGTTGAATATAGGCCTAAGGCCTGGGGGTAAGGAGACTGGCCGGGAGGTGGAGCTGGGTGTCATGAGTAACATCAAGTTGGCCACACCCACCCAGCCACATGATCAACCAGGCCACATCTACCCAGTTAATCATTAGGGCAGAGAACTGGTTGATAAATTATTTGAACCCTACCACTGCCTAAAGCCTTCAGGAATGGGCAGCATTCAAGTTAAACAAATAAATACTATTTCTTCTGAAACTTGCAGGGCTTTTCTTACCTTTGACAATAGTATCCTCCTGGATAATCTGCTGGCCTGGACCTGGGCCTTGAAGGGGTCATTATGTAGGGTTTTTTTTGGTTTTTCTGCTTGGGATTCTTATGGAACATAACACTGATGAGCTTATTATTGAAACATAGGTTGTCCTGAATGATACACAACAAGGCTTTATTTGTCCTCTATGCCAGCAGTCCCCAACTTTTCCAGCTTTGTGGAACAGTGGTGGCAGCAGTGGGGTTGTGGCAGAGGGGATGGTTCCAGGCAAGCAGCTCTATTTGCACAAGTGGAGTTGCATCCAAACTCTCTCTTGCCTGTTGCTTGCACAGCCCAATTCCAAACAGTACCAGGCAGAGGTGGGCTGCTGGGAGTACGTGGGGGTTCGGGAGAACCCCTAGCTAAGATTCTGCACAGTTTGGAGAACCCCCAAATCCCACTCATCACTGGCTTCACCCAGCCCACCCTGCGCCTCCCAGGAGTCCCCACGTGGCCCATTTTAGTTGCAGGTAAGTGCTGGTCATGGGCGGAAACACGGGGAGGGCAAAAACAGCCTCCAGCCTTTTTCTCCTGCAAAAACAGAAAGACCAGAAATGGGCCCGTTTCTGGCCTCTGGGGCCCAGGGAAGCTGTTTTTGCCCTCCCGGAAGCTAGCTCATAGAAAGCCTCCAGAGCCCAGGGAGGGCAGACATGCCCCTCCTTGCCGTGGTACAGGAGGCTGACTGGCCCATGCCCACCATGGCCATGGTCACCCAGCAACTGGGCAGAGCACCCCTTGCTAAAATTTTTGAAGCCCACCCCTGATACCAGGTCACAGCCTGGGGGTTAGGGACCCTTGCTCTTTGTCATTGAACAATTGTTAAGAGAGATAGAAGAGCTTTGGAACAGAGTTTTCATTCAGAGCTTTGGAACAGAGTAATATCACGGATAAAGTGAACTCTACCGTAGCACAAATGGCAGCAAAGCAACTTCACAACTGTCTCCACTGTTGATCAGCTAGAAATTCTATGTAGATCAAACCTCAGAATATGCTGTACGACACCATTGCATTTAAATATTTCATTAAAGACGAAGGTCCATTTAAATTACGTATACATAGGAGAACTAGCAAAAAGTATGCAGTAGGACAGACTGCATTGAACAGAATAGACCAGGGCTGTTCTTATCAAGGACTGAGAAAAAGGATCAGGAGCAGTTCTGCAAACTGAGCAGGGGAAAAAACACACCTGAATTTGCAAAGAAAAAAAAAAGTATGTACACCACCCATAATACAACAACTGAATATTTTCTTGCTTGTTTCTGTCATTTTCTTTTTTAAAAAAATTCATAGAATGGAATAACATGCCCTTAACCTCCACCTGCCCTTGACTAGATTTTCACTACTTTGGATATTCCTTAATTTTAATGGCACAGCAGGAAAAAGTTTAACTAGAGATCAAATGAGTCATGAGGGTTCTATTGATTCCATCATCACTGTTATTTAAGCAGGACAACCATGTAAACAGTGGCAAGAAAAAAACAAGACCCTTAATAAGATTGCCAGAATGCCCATAGGACATTTTGTTTGTTTCTTTCTTTCTTTATGTCAGCTGTCCCAACTTGGTCAATCAGAAAGAAAGACTCTCACAGCCATAGCAATGAAAGTATACTTTATTGAGATCAAATGGTTACAGAGGAGCCAAGTCAGATCTAGTTTTGCATGCCCAAACCATGAAACCCCCTGGGATTCATCCCTCTCTCCTCTTATCATTGAGAACCAATCACTTTCAAATAAATTGTTTTGGTAACAATCCCCAGATTCATGAGGGTGTTGCATTCTATTTGGATGACCTTGGAACAGTGCATAAACTTCCACTTTCCTTTCCTCATTTCTTCTGTCCCCCCATTTGCCCTCCCCCACTGCTTCCTTCCCCCCATTACTTATGATAGCCTAGCATCTAGCTAAGCAATGCCTATAGCAATAGCAATAGCATTTTATTATATTCCACTTCACAGTACTTTACAGCCCTCTCTATGCGTTCTACAGAGTCAGTCTATTGCCCCCAACAATTCGGGTCCTCATTTTACTGACCTCAGAAGGATGGAAGGCTGAGTCAACCTTGAGCCTGTTGAGATTTGAACTGCCAAATTTCAGGCAGCCGGCAGGCAGCAGAAGTAGTCTGCATTATTGCATTCTAACCACTGTGCCACCATGGTTCTTGATCTGTGAGATGGCTGGTCTGACAGTTTGTTTATATCCCACCTTTATTATTTTTATAACCAATTCAAAGAGGTGAACATATCCTACACGTTTTCCTCCTATTTACCCAAAATAATAACCCTGTAAGGTGAGTTGGGCTGAAAGAGAGTGTCTGACCCAAAATCTTCCAACTGACTTAGACAGGGACTAGAACTCACCATCTCCCAGTTTCTAGCCTGGTGCCTTAACCATTAGTCTAGCCTGGTTCTCTGACATAATGTTAGTTGGTTAGAGTTTCTAAGATGTTCTAGTTCTTAATACTTGTTAGTTTGCTATAGTATTTCTCATTTGCTTCTTAATATTTATTTAGGTTTTACAACAGGTAACACCATCTATGGTGTGGCTACGTGTGGACATAACGCAAAAGGTATCTTGCACCAGATCAGACCATTAATTCATTTTAGCCCCGTGCTGTTGACACTGTCATTGGCACTGCAAGATTTCAAACACTTTCTCATCAGAGAGATAACAAGACTGAATCTGGGACATGCTGAATGAACAAATATAATTTCCATGCCTTTTTTTGCATTCAGACCATTTTTCTCCCAGAGAAGACATAATGTGAACACAGGTACCCTAGGCCAGTGAACTTATGATCCCACTATCCCTTACTGATGTGATTGAAAGATCCCTGAAATTTGTATGGATTTCTGCTTGGCTTGTTCATCTATTTCATAAAATATGGGGGCATTTTTCAGAAAGCAAATTCAATGCCCTGAATTTCATTATGTAAACTGATTAATTAAATTGAAAAGCAGCAGGGAGTTGCGGAATCATTCCGTGAATAATATGGCATGTGTTGCTTCCAGTAAACAAGCATTCGTTTTGCCAACAGTTGAGGAAAAAATTTTTGATTTCAACAGAGGTGCCTTTTGTGGTTGAACTTGGATTATAGCGTAACTAAGCAATAAGAGTTTGCTTATTCAATACATACTTTTCTAATATAGAACTTCATAGAATTATAAATAATATAAAGTGAAAGGCATATTTATTGAGTCAGCTTTAATTATTTCTACCCAGCCTGAATCCATTTGAGTTTAAGATATTTATGAAATCAGTATATAGTTTAATTACAATTGCTCTTATGGAAACTGAGTAACAATACTTAAGCCTTTGTATTTTGTAAATTTGAATGTAGAAATTGTACAGCTGTTCCAAAATAGAGACATGCAATTATTATGAACAATATATGATATATTTCTTGGATGAATTACATGATCATTTACTATTATTTGTTTGCAAACATACAAAAGCTGTGGGTTACACTTTTAAAATATGAATTATAATCTCATTGAATTCTAGAGATATAACAAAACACAAAGATCAAGCTTAACCCTCTTCAATGTGCAGGAAAATCAATGAAAGCATTCACAAGAGGTGACTGCCCAGTCTTAAGAACTTCCAAAAATAGAAAATCCACAAACTTCATAAGCATACTATTCTACTGCAATATATATCTTACAACCAGAAAGTTTTGCCTTACATAGGTTTTTTCTTATGTTTTTAGTAAAGTGATAGTTTTACATCTAGTTCAGGGGTGGGATTCTACCAGTTTGCACCTATTTGCTAAAACCAGTTGTTAATATTCTAAGCAGTTCAGAGAATCAGTTGCTAGAAGAAATTACTGTCCTAATCCTGTAAGGAAGGCAGGAAGGAAACATTCTGGTGTTGCTTACAGAAACTGTCTCTCTGTTAACACTTATTACATTCTTGGCAGGACTAGATTTCCTGTCTCAGGAACTTCTCTGGAGTATTTTTCCCCTCCTTTGCTGGTACTTTGCTTGTGTGGGTGACCATTCAAAGTTACAATGGCACTGAAAAAAGAGACTTATGACTATTTTTCACACATACAACTGTTGCAGCATCCCCACAGTCATGAGAGGCCAGGCGAGGAGTTGCGTGCCTTGATGTGAGTGATATTGAGTTGGGCACATCAGCCAATAACATGACCACCAAGCCATGTCCACCCAGTCACATGACCACCATGCCATGCCCACCACCTAAGCCATGCCCACAGAACTGGTTGTTAAAAAATTTTCAATCCTATCCCTAATCTAATTGTTCTTTCCCAAATCTCAAGTATGGAAGACAATGTCTTCTTTACCTATAATTACATTCACCTAATGCAGTAGTGCGAAAATCTGCCAAACCTACTGAATTCAACAGAGCTTATTTCAAGTTTTAAGTCCAGATAATCCCTTTAGTTCCACCTAGAAATCTTTTTCAGAATTTGTGCGTTTAGGGAATACACACCATGATGATGAATTTCTCAGAGTTGGAAGATATATGAAAATAGCCCAGAATTATACATCGCAGGAACTCACAGTTGCAAAAACTAACTAGAAAAAATATTTCTGTTTTGGGTTCTAGCCAGCTAGACTTGACCTTCCTGGATACTCCACTCCATCAGTATTGGTTAACCTTCTGAATTTTATGAGTAATAACTATGCTCAGTGCTTTTTGCTCTTTTGGTTTCCTCCCAGCTCTTGGAATTGTTTTCCTTGATAAAACTTAAAATGCTCCAAGCCAGAAGATCTCTCTCTTAGGCTTGGAAGGGTTTTCTGAACTTGGAGAATGAGACTGCTTTCAGAATATGAAATTGGGAATTGCAAGAAAATATAGTCTGTTATATTTATCTGATAAAGCACTTCTCTAGAATCCATTCAGCTTCCAGTTCCTTTACTGCTCATGAAGACCTGGGGTGTCCTTTTTATCTCATCTATTTAGAACACAGAGATATATATATACATTTTTTGTTTACGGATAAAAATCATTGTAAGGAACATAAGAAACTGCCTTATTCAGACAGTAGGTTCTTCTAATCCAATTCTGTGTGCATTGACTAACTGTAGCATTCTGGCTTTTCAAATAGATTTTATACATACATATATACATACCAGAGGTGGTATTCAGCAGGCTCTGACCAGCTCTGGAGAACTGGTAGTGGAGAACTGGCAAATACCACCTCTGACTGGCCCTGCCCCCATGTATTCTCTGCCTCCAGAGTCCCAGCTGATCGGGAGGGTGTCTTCTTTTGTTGCCCAGCACAAGAGAATGGAGCTGGAAAGGAGGTTAGTGGGGTGTGGAGATAATGGGATTTTGCAGTATCCTTCCCCAAGGAGTGGGGAGGGAATGGAGATTTTACAGTATCCTTCCCCTGCCATGCCCACCAAGCCTTGCCCACAGAATCGGTAGTAAAATTTTTTGAATCCCACCACTGATACATACATACATACATGCATACATACATACATACATACATACATACATACATATATACATACATACATACATACAACATGCATACATTTGCAGATATCATAAATCTTGTGGCATGGTTTGCTGTCCACGAAGAATTATTGAATGCTGACATTGGCTGACATTGATCAGAGGACCCTGAAATCCAATTTCTAATCATTCACTTAAAGGACTTTGCAGTCTGTTATTTTATTAATATATTCCTTGCCTATTTCTAACATGAAAACGATGATAGCATTCTTGCCTGTGAACACATATGCATAAACATGTGTGTGTGTGAGAAGGAGAGAGAGAGAGAGATCCTCCATGTTTTATTTTAGCTACTGAGCCCTTTAAACACAATGCTGATTTATTACATGTATGGATTCATAACGGTATGGTTTTGCTCCACATGCATGAGGTTTACAAGTAACCAAGGCTCGGTTCACATATCATACTTAATCAAACCAAGCAAACCTTATACATCACAGCATGATATAGAAACTCACTCATAAATTAGTATTGCTCAAACATTTGTTCTTTCAGCTTCGGTTTTTCCCCAGATAAGATAAAAGAATAAATAGTAGCCTACTTTTACAACTTTTAAAAAATGATTGACAGACATTAGTAGGAATGAAGTGAGAGATGTATCTGGGTCACATATTGTGTGTGTGTGTGTAATTGTTGTCTGAAAACAACAATATGATCTTTAAAATATATGCTGTTTATTAAGATTTCTTCTCTAGTATATGAAGGCTTGGTTTTTTTTTAGCAATTTGATCCTTGCACTGGTCCTTTCCTCTCCTGCAGAACAAACAGCTGTACATAACATCCCTATATATTTATTACTATTATTAGTATTGTGTTTTTAAATGACCCACTCAATCAATCAATCAATCAGAATACAGCTGGAAGGACCTTGGAGGTTTCTAGTCCAGCCCAAGCAGGAGATCCTGTACCATTTCAGACAAGTGACTATCCAGCCTCTTCTTAAAAACCTCCAGTGATGAAGCATTCACAACTTCTGATGGCAACCTGTTCCACTGGTTAATTGTCCTTGCTGTTAGGAAGTTTCTCCTTAATTTCAGCTTACTTCTGTCCTTAATTAATTTTAATCCATTGTTTCTTGCCTTGCTTTCCAGTGCTTTGGAAAATAAGTTGATTTCCCTCCTCTTTGTAGCAACCTCACAAATATTCTTTGCTTGAAAAACAGAACCAACAGACATCTTGAAGAAAAACTACTTTTTCCTATCTTTTCCTAATTCTAGTTTGAAAAGACAGAAGAAATTTGTTTCAAAGAGACTCCCGTGGGCATTTTAGCTTTTTTGTGGTTGATTGACATCCTGACTGAGGGTTGCAATGGGCTTACATAGCAACAAATATAAAGCATTCAAGTCATAATATTGTTTTGCCATGCAAATGGATTCTGTGAAACCAGCCACTGTATAGTTTTCACCTAGTTAGTACTAAAGACACCGTTTATGTGAAATGACAATTGCTTTAAAAAAAAAACAATATTCATTCTGTATGAATGTGCTTTATGTATTAATGTTGCCAGGCTAGAATCATCTATAATGATTGATAATAGCTGAATAAACATATTCTCTAACAAATCCTCTGAGGAGGCAAAATGTGCCTTTGTCATATCCCTGATGTCATGTTCTGCTTCATCATAGCTTCAAATAATTGCTAGTTGGTATATTTTAAAATGTAGCCCACTCTCATTAAAATTAATGCAATATACAGTTTCTCTGTTGCCATACCATGTCACAGTCACTCATGCTGAAGGCACAGATGTCAAGAAACCTGATTAGCATAGTGTTAAAATAAGGGTGGAAGAAAGTGATACAGCCTTTGTTCATCTTCCATAGGTTTGCTGATGTAACAAAGAGTGTAAACTACAACAAGAAGACAAAGGAGCCAGTTCAGGAAACCAGTGATCATTTAACATTTGCAGAATAATAAAGCAGCAGCACAAGCATTTTAAGATCAAGTCATTCATTAATCCTATCCCCGCCACCTTAAAAGCTAAAAATGTCTGAAAATGTCAGACCCATCCATTCTGATGATGTAACAATCCTACTAGTCATTCATTCTGTAGCCCCCATACAGAGCTATATTTTTTTAAAAAAAATAGCCTTAGCACTGATGATGTTACCTAATTTGGTAAAGAAATGTCTGTAAGAAAACTCAGCTCAGAGAATAGAAAAAGATTGCCCACAGATACTTCTTACCATGGGGTAGGGAGACTGAAAAATCATACAACTTTCCCAACATGGCTAGTTATGAGGCTGCATTAGCTTTTGAATATTATAAATTATTGTAGAACAATTATATGTGCTGATCTTTTGTTTGGTGCTTTAACTGATTTCAGTCACTTCTGAAAGTGGGTGATGGTTGGTTGGTTGTTTGCACACTTTTCATTATTTTTATTTATTTATTTATCAAATTTATTTGCCACCCATTTTGTGGTACAGGTAACTCATTACCCAACTAGGATAGAGATAGGTAGGTAGGTAGGTAGGTATAAATGATAGATATATAGTTAGATGATAAATTAGAGAGAGAGAGAGAGACAGACAGACAGACAGACAGACATAACAGACAACTAGATAGACAGATTTTTTTATTCAAATTTCTAAAGGCTGTATCTTCAGCATATTCAATATAAATTCATAAGTGATAAATTTAGGACTTCAGAAACTAAAGACCTAGATATATCTGATCAACAGTGGAGACAAAGAGCACACAGAATAATCTCTCTAGCTTAGCTTTGACATTCTAAATCTCCATGAGATTGCTTTCTCTTTGGGAGAAGAGAGCAGGGTTTTTCCTCATCCATCGGATGCTCTGTTAAGATGCACATTATGTCAGACCTGTCCACATACATCTTGATTTCATCCTGCAAAGTTTAGCAGTTGGAGAGCTTCAACAAAGCACAATAGCCTGGTTGCCCAGTAACAAGGCTTATGGAATATTAAGTGTTGTGTTTTATTTCAGTGCATTTCAGGATTCTGTTTAAAAAGAAAGGAAGGAGGAGGTCAGTTAGAAAAATGGCATTAAGCCTAGGTTTCCAGCCATATCCACTCCAAGAAAATTGAAGTGCTACTGCTATTTGCGCATTTACTCATTTAAAGCCTACCAATTTGAAATAATATAAAAGTTACATATTAACAAAATAGTTGCTGAAAATAGCAGTTCCATTTTTGAGCATCTCCTATTTCATTTTTGTAATATCTTTTGTCTTAATACCAGTCAGGAGCAAATTTCCCAATAGTCTGTGCATCATTATGAAGATGTCAAAAATATTGGGTCAATCATGTCAACTCAATAACTAGCAGAGAAAAAGGTCATATTCAGTGCAAAGAAACTGATTTTTTTTTTAAAAAAAAAACAATCTTGGTGGGTTAGATTAAATAGATTGAAAACAATGAAGTAAAAATTCACAGGAAGGCAAAGATCTTGAAATAATGGTTGATTGCAAATTGAAAGCAAGTCAGCAATTGCAGTTTGAGACTTCATCAGCAGAAATGTAGTTTCCAAATTACAGGGAATAATAGCTCCACTTATTCTGCAATGGGAAAATTCCATCTTGAATTTTGTATTTGTCATGAAGTGGAATAGACCATGGTAACAAGGTCAGCCAATGTATAGACATAGCAACAGCCAATGAGGACTGTTTGGAAACTGAAACTAGAAATAGCCTAGGTGTGGCTCTATATTAAACTCTGCAGCTCTGAAGCTATGTTAAGCTCTGAGTCTCTCTATTGAAAATGAAACTGCTTCTCTCCTCTGCTGTGTCTTGCTTGCCTGCTGAACTAAAGTGAAACTGATGTCTGTTTCTGCTGAAGTTGAATTGCTATTCTGCTCTGAACCTGTAACATGTCTGCTTCTGTTTGAGTTTGCACTATGCTGGAGAAATCTACAACTGGTATTGTAAAATTTACTTTATCTGTTTATAAAGAAGTTGAATGAAGCCTTAGTCATCTGTGTTTATTTTTCTGGTGCTGAATTTATGCTGCAATACTCTGAACAGCATTCAGTTCTGCCAACCACATAATAAGAAGGTTCGAAATGAACTGTCCCCTTCCCTATACACAAGGAAAATACATTTTGGAAATTGACCCAATCCACAACTGAGGAAAAACATAGATATAGTTGACTGTCATTCACCAGCATCTCTCTCCTGCAAATGACATCACTGTGTTATGCTGCCAGTACGCACTGGTTTTAGTGATCCAGTATCACTCATCAGCAGTTGGCCCCACCCACCCCTGCCTTTTCCTGTCCTGTATTCAAAGGAAAGCTCAGTTGATAGGTACAGCAGAGCAGATTGCTGTGTCTCAGCTGTTTTATTCACCAGCACTGATGCTAAGGTAAGTTTTCATGCTTAAAATTGCCCATTTTAGAATGCTGCGTGCACACCCACAGAATCGGTAGTAAAATATTTTGAATTCCACCAATGAATGACTTTTTTTCTGTAGGTCAATTGTTTCAGACAGGAAACAAGCGTGCAGATCATGGAGGCTAAAATTTATTTCAAATCACTACAGTATCTGCTCTTTCCAAAACTGTATTTTGAGGGAAGGAGGGAGGGAGGATCTTGAAAGGCACAAAATTTGCAATTTTATCTAACATTATCTTAATTTCTAATAGAATTCACCTGTTAAACATGACATGTCATAGGGAACTTGATGTTCCATCAATGATTGCCGCATCAAGTGACAGTTTCAGAATGCATAGTGAAGGATTTGAAATGAAGGATTATTTCAAAGAAAGAAAATAAAAGCCAAACTTTCTTTCATTTCTCAGGATTTTAACCTATTATAGCTATCCATCTTTTTAAAAACGAATGGCCATCCAACTTTAAAATCAAACAAACATAGGTCAAATCTGCCTTAATTTTCTAGAGTGCTCCTTAATACATTATGGATGTAAGTTTTTGTTATTGTATTTTGAAGGCCACATTGCCTCTGAAGTTGTCTTTGGAAGCCATTGGGTGGAGTAGAGGGCAGAGGAAATAGTCTTGTCAAGAGGAACAGTCACTAACAAAGAAATGATCAGATAAAAGGAGCTTGAGCCCAGGCAAAAAAGTTAATGTGATTAAATGCCTCAGAGAAGCCCCACCCAGAAATAAAGGGAGGAAGCCCATTCAGACTTTCAAGCTTCTGTTATTAAAGCTTTATAATACAAAATAATTCTATTTAGGACAGTGGTCTCCAACCAGTGGGCGGGGACCACTGGTGGTCTGTGAGAAAAAAATTGGTGCTCTGCAGAGAAATGCCCCCCCAAGCACTCCCCCCAAATCAATTAATCCAGGCTGCACAGGAACACAAGGCTGTGCCACCCACATGGCCTGCCCACCCACTGCCCACCCCTTCAGCCGAGCACAAACTTTACCTTGAGTAGAGCCATGCAAGCTGGAACAGTAAGGTAAGACCAATGGCGGGGTAGGGAAATCCACCCCGGGGTGGCTGGCTGACATTGGTGGGAAAGTCGATCCCATATTCCAGAGCTGCACAAGACTGGCCCTTTGGTCATCCTAGAGTAGTTCCTCCAGTCTATGGCAGGTTGGTATACCTGGATGGAAGAGCAGCTGCTTTGGGTAGTCCTGTGACTACTGTAGCTCTGGAATATGGGACCGACTTTCTCATCGTCAGCAAGCCACCATCGGTCAAAATTTATATTAGTGGTCTGCGGGATTTAAAATTATGAGTTTGGTGGTCCCTGAGGTCCAGAAGATTGGCAACACCTGATTTAGGATATTGTAAATGAAACCAAAATTCTGTATTTTCAGAAATAGCTTGAAAATCTTCCCCATGCTGTTTTTTCCAAAGAGGGCTTTTTGTATGAAGATAATACGCTTGATATTTATGATATCTGCAGAGAGCGACATGAAGTTTCCTCATTAAAATGTTAAACATTGAATCACTCTTAAATAGTTAATCTGTGAAAGAAGCAAAACAAGTTTGCTAAATATTTTTAATAGGTTAGTCAATGGATGCAAAAAGGAATAGGAAAGGCAACAGAATTGGATAATCATAAGGTCAAATAATAATAATACAACTTTACTGGCACGACAGCTTCCCCAGCACCTGGATAAAGCTGTCTATTTGGATCCACGCCAATCGGGCTTCACGCCCGGGCACAGCACGGAGACGGCATTGGTCGCATTGGTCGATGATCTCTGGAGGGCCCGTGACAGAGGTTATTCCTCTGTCCTGGTCCTATTAGATCTCTCGGCGTCTTTTGATACTGTCGACCACAGTATCTTATTGCAGCGGCTGGGGGGGTTAGGAGTGGGAGGCACTGTTATGTGGTGGTTCTCCTCCTTCCTCTCTGACCATTCGCAATTCATATTGGCAGGGGGGCAGAGGTCGGCCCCGAGGCCCCTGGTTTGCGGGGTGCCTCAGGGGTCGGTGCTGTCACCCCTTCTGTTCAACATTTATATGAAGCCGCTGGGTGAGATCATCCGTGGCTTTGGGATAGAGTTCCATCAGTACGCTGATGATACTCAGCTATACATCTCTACCCCGGGCCATCCCGATGAAGCCGTCGAAGTGATGACCTGGTGCCTGGAGGCCGTGCGGTGTTGAATGGGGCGGAACAGGCTTCAGCTCAACCCATCTAAGACTGAGTGGTTGTGCTTCCCGGCACCCCAGTACAGCCAGCTGGTTCCATCGCTGGCTATGGGGGGGGGGAAATTCTTGCCCCCACAGAGAGGGCCCGCAATCTGGGTGTCCTCCTGGATGTGCGGCTGTCGTTGGAAGACCATGTGGCGGCCGTCGCCAGGGGGACTTTTGGCCAGGTCTGTAGGATCTACCAGTTGCGGCCCTTTCTGGATCGGGATGCGCTTCGCACGGTCACCTCTGCCCTGGTGACCTCCCGCCTAGACTATGCCAATGCTCTCTACATGGGGCTGCCTTTGAAGAGCATCTGGAGGCTCCAGTTGGTGCAGAATGCGGCCACATGGGTTGTGTTGGGGGCTCCTCGGGGCTCCCATGTTACGCCATTTCTGCACGAGCTGCATTGGTTCCCGGTGGCCCTCCGGTGCACTTCAAGGTCTTAGTTATCATCTTTAAAAGATGATAACTAAGAAAAAGATGGCGGACGGCTGCTTTCGCCGGAGCTCTCTCCGGCCCGGGTGCTCTTTGCTGCGGGTCCCCATGCCCCCTGGCCCCCCTCGCCGGTGGCAGAGGTGGGGGAGGGCCCGGGGAGACCAGCGGTTATCAACGAGAGCTGGTTGGGGGCTCGCCGGAGCTAGGGGAGCCGA
Organism: Bungarus multicinctus; assembly: GCA_023653725.1. NCBI lineage: Eukaryota > Metazoa > Chordata > Lepidosauria > Squamata > Elapidae > Bungarus > Bungarus multicinctus. Next base: position 64,255,470 of record CM042848.1, read on the forward strand.
TGGGAGCGACGGCGTTGGCGGCGGCGGTCCTGGCGGCCCCGGAGTTGGCGCGGCGGCCCTGGCGGCCCCGGAGTGGTCTCGGGATGGTCTTGCTGGCTTTGGCGGCCTCGGAGGCCTCGGAGGCCTCGGAGCGGCCTCGGAGGGGCTTCGGAGGCTCCGTTCTGGATTTAGCAGTCCCGGAGCGGTTTTCCAGCTCGCCGGAGCCGCGGCGTCGAGAGAGGAGACAGCGTTGCCGCGGCAGTCCTGGCGGCCTCGGAGCGGCCTCGGGGTGGCCTCGTCGGCCTCGGAGTGGCCTCGGAGTGGCGTCGGAGGCCGCGCTCCAGGTGCGGCGGCCCCGGAGCGGTTTCTGAGCGGCCTCGGAGGCCTTGGCAGTGGTGTGGAGCGGCTTCGGTGGATTTGTGGCGATGGATCCAGTGCGTGTGATGCGGAGCTCCGCCGCGGACCTCTCCGGCCTGGACGGCCTCAGCGGTGGCCCCCCTTGTTCCCTGGGCCCCCCCGCCGGTGGCAGAGGCGGGGGAGGATCGAGGGAGACCAGCCGAGTCACCTGGAAGCTGGTCGGGGGTCGGCTGGAGCCGCGGGACCGATGTGGAGGGCGGCGTGGTCACGGCGGCCCCGGCGGCCTTGGGTCGATTGCGGAGGCTTCCTCCAGCGGTCGACGGAGCGAGGCGGCTGCGGACGGGCAGCGAGCGGACTTGGGGCATTTTTGATAGCCCCGAAGACGACGCGGCGGCTGGGAGATCCACGGAAGGGCTCGGCTGGGGAGCGGTGGTGCCGATGCCCCCGTGGGCCGCTTAGGTGGAGCTGTGGTGTCCCTTCCTTCCCTGGGGCCCCCACCGGTGGCAGAGGTGGTGGGCCTGGGGGGGGGACTGGCTCTACCTGTGACTCTTCCCCCCCCGGGGGTCTCACCGGTGGCAGAGGTGGGACGACCGGGGGGAGGCGGAATATACCCCAGCTGGACTGGATTCCATTTTCCATGGCCGGAGGACAGCAGGCGTTGCGGACACTCTGGGACTGCCGAGATAGGACGTCTGGGTCCACGGAAGTACCTAAGGACAGAGCTTTGGGCCTTGAGGGATGCCCCCCTCTCCCTTAGGTGGCCTTCGAAGCTCTCTAAGACCTTCCGCAATGAGGGATCCTGGGATCCGGAGCGATGGTGGGGTCGGGGAAACCGGGGAGGGCGTGGTAAATCCGGGCTTAAAAAATTTTTAAGGGGATTTTTTAAAGGGGAAAAGTCCAGGGCGGGCGGGGGAGACAGCCCGCATGGAATTGGGGGCAGCCGGGCCGGCGAGCGCGCCTGTGGGGCCTCGGGGGTTCCCGTGTCGGGGTGGCAGACAGGGGGTGGGCAGCCGGGGGCCAGTTTTATCGGCACGGTAACTGGGAGAGGTAGGTATGCTAGGGGTGGAGGGCCATATCCGGTTAGGGGATCGCGCTCCCGATGTTTACAGGCGGTAGCGCGCTCCGACCCTCCTTACCCATCCTGCAGTCCTGGTTGTCCGGAATCTCAGGCCCTGAATACCCGGCTGCTGTTGTGCAATGCCAGGTCCGTGGTTAATAAGGCTCCCCTGATCTGGGAGTTGACTCAGGAGGAGGCCGCGGACCTGGTAGGTGTCACCGAAACCTGGTTGGGCCCAGAGGGAGGGGTCCCTCTGGTTGAGATGTGCCCACCAGGTTTCCTTGCATTTCACCAGCCTAGGGCTCAGGGAAGGGGCGGTGGGGTGGCGGTGCTTATAAAGGAAGTCCTTTGTCCTAGGGAGGCCACTGTCCCTCAGACGGCTGGCTGTGAATCTCTTTTTGTGAAGTGGGGGCAAGGGGTTCAGATGGGTCTTTTGTTGACGTACCTGGCTCCCTGCCACGTCTCATCGGCCCTACCCGGACTCCTAGAGGTAATAGCCGGGCTGGCGGTTGAGACCCCAAGGCTTTTAGTCATGGGGGATTTCAACCTGCCATCGCTCGGTGAAACCTCGGGGTTGGTCCGGGAGTTCTTGGCTTCCATGACGGCCATGGACCTGACCCAGTTAGTTTCTGCCCCCACTCACGTGGGAGGTCACATGCTGGACCTGATTTTTGTCTCTGGGCAGTGGTTGAATGACTGTAATTGGGGGGACTTAGTTATTACACCCTTGTCATGGACAGATCATTCCCTCCTGAGGCTGGATTTCTGTTCCGCTACCCCCCACCGCAGGGAGGCGGAGCCACTTAGATGGTTCCGCCCCAGGCGCCTAATGGATCCGGATCGGTTCCAGAGGGAGCTTGGGCCATTTCCTGAATCTCTGGCTCTCAGCTCGCCTGGGGACCTGGTGGCCACCTGGGAGGGGTTGGCCGCCGGGGCCCTAGAGCGAGTTGTGCCTGTGCGACCTCTGACTCGGCACAGATCCCATTTGGCTCCGTGGTATACGGAGGAGCTACGGGAGATGAAGTGCCGAAAAAGACGTCTTGAGGGCATTTGGAGGGCGAGCCGTTCTGAGTCTGACCGAACACAGGTGAGATCTCATATTAAGACTTACCTTGTGGCGATAGGGGCGGCGAAATCTTCGTATTTCTCCGCTCTTATTGCATCAGCAGAAAATCGGCCTGCCGCCCTGTTTAGAGTGACCCGCTCTCTACTTGAGCCGAGAGCGCGGGATGACCTCTTGCAGGGTAGAGCAGAGGAGTTTTCCCGATTTCTGCATGATAAAATCGCTCAGATTCGGGAAGGGCTCGACTCCAATTGGGTGGTCCCGGGGGAGGTGTCCGGGGCAGGTCTTGAGAGTGTTATCTGGGGGGAGTTCGATCCTGTGACCGCTGAGGGTGTGGACAGGTTGCTGGGGGGTCTGAATGCCACCACCTGTTTATTGGACCCGTGTCCTTCCTGGTTGGTTTCGGCTGCCAGGGAGACGACACGAGGCTGGCTCCAGGGGATTGTCAACGCTTCTTTGAGAGAGGGGGTGCTCCCTACCGCCCTGAAGGCGGCGGTGGTGCGCCCCCTCCTCAAGAAGCCTTCCCTGGACCCAGCTATTTTAAATAACTATCGTCCAGTCTCCAACCTTCCCTTCGTGGCGAAGGTTGTTGAGAGTGTGGTGGCACGTCAGCTCCCCCAGTACCTGGAGGAAGCAACTTACCTCGATCCGTTCCAATCGGGCTTCAGGCCTGGACATAGCACTGAGACGGCATTGGTCGCGTTGGTTGATGATCTCTGGAGGGCTCGTGACAGAGGGTTCTCCTCTGTCCTGGTCCTATTAGATCTCTCGGCGGCTTTTGATACTATCGACCATAGTATCTTATTGCGACGGTTGGAGGGGTTGGGGATTGGTGGAACCGTCCTCCGATGGTTCTCCTCCTTCCTCTCTGACCGTTCGCAATTTGTGTTGGCGGGGGGGGAGAGGTCCACCTCTAGGCCCCTGGTTTGTGGGGTGCCTCAGGGGTCGGTCCTTTCTCCCCTCCTGTTCAACATTTACATGAAGCCGTTGGGCGAGATCATCCGTGGTCTTGGAGTGAGATGTCATCTGTATGCAGATGACACCCAGCTGTACATCTCCACTCCGGACCACCCCAACGATGCTGTGGGGACTATGTCTAGGTGCCTGGAGGCCGTGCGGGACTGGATGGGCGGGAACAGGCTTCGGCTCAACCCATCCAAGACCGAGTGGCTGTGGTTCCCGGCGCCCCGATATAGCCGGCTGACACCTACGCTGGCTATTGGGGGGGAGGTTCTGCCCCCCACAGAGAGGGCTCGCAACCTGGGAGTCCTCCTGGATGTACGGCTGTCGTTTGACCATCACATCGCGGCCGTCTCCAGGGGGGCGTTTCATCAGATCCGTCGGATCTACCGGTTGCGGCCCTTCCTGGATCGGGACGCCCTGCGCACGGTCACTCAGGCCCTTGTCACCTCTCGCCTGGACTATTGTAATGCCCTCTACATGGGGCTCCCTGCGGGGAGCATCCGGAGACTCCAGTTGGTGCAAAATGCAGCCGCGAGGGTGATTATGGGGGCGTCGCGTAGCGCCCATGTGACGCCTCTCCTGCGCGAGCTGCATTGGTTGCCGATGGCTCTCCGGGTTCGCTTTAAGGTTCTAGTTTTGACCTTTAGGGCGACCCATGGCATGGGACCAGGTTACCTTCAGGATTGCATTCTACCAACGTTCTCCAACAGGCCGGTGCGTTCCCACAGGGAGGGACTGCTCCGGGTGCCGTCGGCCGCTATGTGTCGTCTGGCGGCGCCAAGGGGTAGGGCCTTCTCTGTGGGTGCCCCCGCCCTCTGGAATACTCTGCCACCGGAACTTCGTACCGGCACGGACCTGAGGGCCTTCAGGCGCGCGTTAAAGACCTGGCTCTTTGAGCAGGCCGGCCTGGGCTGAAAGAATGATTTTAAATTTTGATCTCCATTTTAATTTAAATTGGGTTTTAAGGGTGGGGGGGGTTTTTCTAATTGCAGCTAATTCTAATATTTAATTATTTTTTAACTTTTATATTTGTGGGGTTTTTAGATGAGCTGTTCACCGCCCTGAGTCCCTTGGGAGAAGGGCGGTATATAAATGTAATAAATAAATAAATAATAAATAAATAAATAAATAAATAAAGTGCTCCATGGCTCAGGACTAGGATATTTGCGAGACCGCCTCCTGCCACTATCAGCCTCCCGCCAACCGATACGCTCCCATAGAGTCAGCCTCCTCGGAGTGCCGCCGGTTGGACGACTGGTGACCCCGAGGATGCGGGCCTTCTCATTAGGGGCACCCTCTCTCTGGAACAAATTACCCCCGGAGATGAGGACCATCCCTGATTTCCTGACCTTCCGTCGTGCGTTGAAAACTCATTTATTTCAGCAAGCCGGTCTGGCCTAGGGGTTTTAAAAAATTTTAATCTGGTTTTAACTTTCTTAATTCCCTTATTTTTAATCTTTGTAAGAGCCAATGTATTTAATTCTTTTAATTTTTAAATATTGTATATGCGTTTTATATATGTATTTTATTCTGGCTGTTCGCTGCCCCGAGTTCCTTTGGGAGAGGGGGCAGTATATAAATTTAAATAAATAAATAAATAAATTACTGTGTACTCTTTTTATGCACAAGATTCAATCAATTTTGGTCACCAGTACCAAAGATTTAGTCTTCCAAGCTCTCAAACTCATGCTGGAGCCCATCCTCAGGGAACCTCTCTGTGATTTGGGCTATTCTGTGCTGTAGTATTTATATGGTGCCTGCTTTTTTGATGTTTTTTAAATGTTTTATTTTTGTTTTAATATTAACCATAAAAATTCTACATAAACAGTGTGTTGTCTGAGTACAGTTGACTTTAAGAAATATAATAACAATAATATTCATAACATCAATAATAATTATATAGTAATAATAATATTTGCTTATCCATTTTAGTAAATCTTCAAGGAAGTTGATCATTCTCTGGTGCTTTTAAGTTTCTAACTTCTGGCTGCTAGTTAGCCATTGATAAAACAAATCCCATGTTAAAAAATATTCAGTTTCTTCCTTCCCCTTAATTTTGAGTGTTAGTGTCATGCCCCTGTAAAAATCTGAATCGGAGGGGGAAGCTGAATATCTGACAGGGAGTGGGAGTGTGGCTCCGTTGGCTGTGGAAGAAACTGGGGAAGGGCAAAGTCCAGCTGGGCAGAGCAGGGGAGAGGTAGAGCAGGGAGAGGGAATTCAAAGGAAGACTCAGGCTCACCCCCTCTTCATCCTAGGGCATGCAGGGAGGAATGGAGAAGGGAGCAATGTGAGTTGCATGGCTTACGGGGGAGGAAAGAGCCCTGATTCACTTCATTAGCTGCAGCTGGGAACACAGTGTATAAAAGAGGAAGCTGTGCACAGCAAGTTGTTGGGACCAAATGTGAATTTATCTGGTATCGTCGTGGCTTATCTGTGTTCTTGGTGTCTTCCCAACTGTGTGAATTCTGCTGTGCTTTCAAGACTGAAATTTCTTCTCCTGTCCGGTCAAGTTAATTACTTCAGCTTGGTTTATTTGGATTTTTAGTTACAGTTTATATGTACCTTGTTTTGGATTGAATTTTCTACAGTTAAAGGCTGTTCCTGGAAGAGTTTTTCTCCAGCCGAGGGACACTGGGGGCAAAGCTGGAGATAATAAAGGGACTCTTCTTGCTTATTTGACTGTGTTGCCTTAGTGCCACACCCCGGGTCATCACAGTTAAGTCTATTCATTTCTGCTCATTCTATTTTGTTTTTATTACATTTTATTCATTCATGTAATAAAAAAATATTAGAATGAGGCTTTTTGGATGTTGATTGGAGTGTTGATAGTTGGCTATTAAGTCATTGGCTGTTGTTTCCTTGTGTTGCCAAGCCCTTTATGCACACTTTATCGAGTATTTCACACAAACTAGCATTAGTACAGGGACCCTGCACAAATGTCTGAAACTCATTCTAACATTTTTTTTTCTTTTATTTGTATCTCCTTGGAATGATCACAAGGAGTACTGATCGGTAAAACTCAGGATCCCACCATCTATGTTAATACAAGCTTTGAATGCAGGCAGGAAGTGTTACATTTTTTAAATACTGCACGTTTCCTTCCATTCAACAAGCAAGTACATGCACATTAAGGAGCTTAGTGGGAGATTTTCTCTAGCACCAAACTGTACATTGCTCTTCATTTCTTTCATCAGATAATTTCAGTCTAGAATTTGTACTGAGTGCCCTCTACTGAAATATAAGATGAAATTGTTAATTATTTACTATGAAAAAGAGAATCCTTACAAAATGTATTAAAATAGACGTTTTCTTCTAACCACTGTATTTTTCATGAATTATTTCAGTGCTTCCCTCTCCTCAAAAATACAGTTTTTCCTGTAAATCTACATAATGTTACACTTTTAAGGAGAAAAGCTTTATTTTATGATATAATTAAGACATCTGGAAATCAAAAATTGTGTAAGACTTTTTCCTATCCAGATATCATAGAAAGGAATCTATTTTGAGGCCAGGGAATTACTGTAGTAAAATTATATTGGACAAACAACTTTGTGGAGCTTTGGATATCCACAACATTAATGAATTATGACCAATGATGCCATTGCGATTCTATTAAGATTAGATAAATAGATTAAATGTGTGGGGATGGTTTGTATGTGTGTTTGTCTTTGTGGGGGGGAGGGGGAGGGAGAGAGGGAGGGAGGGAGAGAGAGAGAGAGAGAGAGAGATTAATAGATTAATGAATTTGAATAACTTTTCACAGTTTTCATTTTTAGAGAGGGCTGAAGTGGATGGATCTAGAATTTCTAAATTCATTCATTAATTTCTCCAGAAGGGCATACTGACAATGAGAGGCCTAAACTACTACATCTGCTGAAAAAATGATTCAAGGTCCAATAGATTTCTGATCTCTCTTTGTGACAATTTCATTTTTAAAAAGATAGAAGAAGCAAGAAGGATATCTACCTGACCAGCAAAAAGCAGATGGATTGAGGGTTTCACACACCTTGGAGTACATCAAGATGGAATTAAATATAAGTAGAGGAGGGAAAGCTGAAGGAAGTCTTTCATGTGAAATTTCAGGAAGGCAGGTTTTAAGTGAAAGGTGTACAGCATATCGTGGCTTGAAATCCTAAAGGTAAAACACATTAAAAAGGGATAGGAGCACCTGAAATATGAGAAACTGAAAGCATAGATACAAATTAAGTTTCCTGAGATGGAAACTGGGGAAAGCTTGAAAAAGCCCATATAAATAAATATCAAGCTCGCTGACAGGCTCAGAAGCAAAAAGGAAACGTATAGGAAATGGAAGCATGGATTGATAAGTGTTCAAACAGATAGCTTCAGCTTGTGGAGTAAGGAAGGTTAAAGCTCAGAAGGAGATAAGACTCACAAATACTGTAAAATGCAATAGGGAGGGGTAGATTAAGTAGATCTAAAAGAGTTGGGGGAAATTGTTGGTTTGTTACATGGTGTTGGAAGAAATATCCAGGCCCAGGTCCAAGCTGGGAGAGAGGGGTTGGAAACAAAATGGAGGCTGGAGGCTGATTGGAAAGGAAGTTTAATGATGAAGCAGAACCACCAACCACATGTGATTCTTGGCCAGCTGACAAAATGGAGTTTAGAGTGAATGGATTTTTATAACTTCTGGATTCCTATGGGGATTAGGTAGGTGTCCGCGTTCCAGAAAACCTCCATTCCAAACAATAACTCTGAGACAGACAACTTGTCAAAAGTTCTGTTTTATTTGGATAGTAAACTGGCACATCTGGGGAATCCCAAATCTGAAAGTTCCGGGCTTCCTTGCAATAAGTAAAAACTACAAATCCATCCCCTGCACCCCTCATTGCATCACATGCCCCAATCACCATCTGTCCCAACTTGAGACTTCCTCTCACCCAGGTGCAGAAATGACATGACCTTGACTTAGAAAAAGAATGTTATTATGTCTAACCAAGAAATTCCAAGAAATTTCACCCTCCCATTTTCCAAGGCTTAAGAATATGGCAGTATGGAAGTGTCAATATGGCTTCCAAAGCTGACAGGAGGGTTCATAGCTGGCTCTACAACCAAAAGATGAAATGTAAATCCTAGGTGTTTGTCTGAGCTAATTTGGTCAACTTTTTGTTTGTTGCTTATCTGAGTTTCTGTCTTGACCCAGTCTTTCTGAATGGATTACCAAATCTGCATTTCTAAAAGCTGGCCTCCTCAGTTTCTGCTTGGGATAGGGAAACTGGGGCTGGTTTCTGTCTCCTTTAAGAGCCTGTTTCTTCATTTCTCCCTTTGGGGAAATATAATATCCTGCCTTTTTTAATATTTCCCAAAATATTTCATTCTTCTGCGGGGGAGGCGCTTCCCACAATGGGTAATGGAGAAAAGGAATAATAGGCAACAGAAAATACAAATCTTTGTTATCTGTCTTCTCTCAGAAGAGGGAAAGAACTTTTGCTAATGTGTAGTTTCCCTCTATCTCAATTTATTACACACAGAGAGACACCTGTACACATCCATTAAACCAGGGATGTCAAACTCAAGGCCCACGGGCTGGATTCAGCTCATGATGTGATCAGAACCGGTCCACAGGGCCATCCTGGTCTACCCATTACAAAGAGGAAAGATTGGGCCAGCATGGCTTTGGTCTGGTCTACAAAAAGGAAGCATGTCAGCAGTTTGGGGAGTGGCATCAAGCTGGCCACACCCACCCAGTCAGCCATACCTGCCCAGCCTTCCTGAGGTCAACCACAGCCTGATGCGCCCCTCAATGAAATTGAATTTGACACCCCTGCATTAAACAAATTCACACTAATGACAGTGTTTCTCCATTGTATCAATCTACTGAAAGGCCTAGGAATACTGATCTCAAAACTAGAGAACTGAAGAAGACAAACATAATCTTAGTTTCAAAAAGGGAACAGAATCCAGGAAACTATGGACCAGTAAATTTAGTACTAATGAGTACTAAATTTAGTACTAAATTTACTAGAACAGCTTGTCAAAAGGCTTGTCTATAAGCAAGTCAGGGGAAACGCTTCCATCAATAGGAACTAGCAGGAGGTTGTCAAAAACAGGTCATATCAAATTATTATGTTATATTAAAATGATTAATTTGTTAGACTAAGAGAATGCTATGAATGTAGACATTGCAGGAAAAGCAAATGTTTTCCAAATAACATGTCTTATTAAAAGGAATAACTTTGTGTGAGGTACTGTTCACTTCAACAGTTGCTTCATTCAAATTGGGAACAGGATGAAAGAAGGGATGGTATTTTGCTTATGTAGATACAGGTTACATGTGATTCAGATTACAAGTACTATACATTAGCAATTAAATGTGCGTGATGAGATCCTAAAAAGCTTGTTCCAAGACATTTTTTCAAAAAATATTCAATAGTAGGAGTTGGGAAAGTAAAACATCTTTTTTCTTATTGGATCTATTAAAATTCCAAACTTGTAGCTAAATTTTATCAACCAACCATATAACCAAACTTTAATGGCAAACAGTCATTATGTAGGACAGGAACAATTTATCCACCTTATGCATAATAGTTGGCACAGATTTATTTTTCTATATTAAACTAACCTTTGGGTACCTCACCTTACCTAGTGAGGTTTAAGAGCATTCCAAATACTGTGAATTTTTGAAAAGAAACAAGAATAATTGGGAGGTATAAGATAATCTTATCTTGCTCAATCTGATCACTTGCTGTATGAAGAGGACAGAGAGAGAAATAATATTCTGAGGCAATCGAGGCATGAAATCAAGAGGAAACCAATGACCCATCTCACTGCAAACAGGAGTGGGGCCATATAAGGTTTTTAAATAGTCAAAATCTTCGGAGCAATTTTAATTAATTGTTGGAGACAGAAAACAACAAGAAAATGGTGCTGAATCCTAAAACTTAAGAAACTCTTGTGCGAATATTCTATCCAATGCAAAAAAGAAAAGGCCACCTTAGTGTTTATTGTAATTATTGCACAGAAAATTAGCCTGGTTTGCCAAAACAACCCATAAAGCTGCATGTTAACATCTGTTGAAATCATTATTCATGTATTCATGCCTAGCACCAAGCTAATCACATTAAACCATAAAACTTTCTCATTTGCACTGCAATCACAAATGGTATGCCTATAAATGCCAGTGCTTGTGTCATTTCTCTTGCCCCTGTCGTGCTGTGCTGGGGAAAAGGCTGCACACAGTGTTGTGTGTTAGAAAAGTGACTCCAGTTCTTCCCTGCCTGCTGTCAGGAAGGAACAAAATATAATCAGGGGAAGACTGAAATATACCTTTCCCTAATATCATGTTTAAGTCTGGAATTAAGTGTTCTTGATGTTTTCCTTCATCCTTTGTATGCTGTAATTGAGTATTTTATTGATTTGTTTGTACTTATTTCACATTTCTAAGAGAGCGCTGGGTGCCATGCCAATGGTGGGGTTCAAAAAAATTTACTATCGGTTCTGTGCCGTGGGTTGGTGGGCATGGCTTGGTGGGTGTGGCAGGGGAAAGTTACTGCAAAATCCCCATTCCCTCCCCACTCCTGGGGGAAGGTTACTGCCGGTTCTCCAAACTACTCAAAATTTCCACTACCGGTTTTTCAGAACTGGTCAGAACTACCTGACCGCTTGCTGAATAATACCTCTGGTGCCACCATAGATAGATGTATTTTCTCTGTCAGTATTCCAACGAAACACTATTCAATTAAATTTCTAAGTTCACTGTTTTTAAAGACTAATTGCAAGTAACATGAGAAAAAATAGCTTGAAAAGTTCCATACTTGTACACATCTCAAAACTGGTTCAGAAAACTTGCTATGGAACATATGCAACTACAGCACCTCTATTCTACTTATTAAAACTATCTTGGTTTTTTTTCCCCAGTTTTTCATGTGACTCTATTTTTTTTAAAAAAAGTGGCTACTTTTAAGTAATGAACCAGCTCTTTAAAGCAGTGCTATCTTTTTTTTCAGGCTCATATCAGAACCTGAAGAAAACCCCCAAAGTTGCCTTAATAACTAGGACATTGTCCTTGTACATGTTCCATATTACCTCTTCTCAATTATTTTCAAACATGTGCCACCAAATTCCATATAAAACTTAAACAAATCGATCAGTCAATCTCCTCTCGCAATGAAATCTAAACGTCTTCTTTACTTACCTTGAAATTCTCTCTTTGTCGCACTGGTCAGACTCCAAAAACTGTGGACCTCTGGGAAATATAATACTCTAGGACAGGAATGTCAAACTCGATTTCATTGAGGGCCACATTAGGGTTGTGTTTGACCTTGGGGGGCTGGGGGGCGTGGCTAGGACAGGTGTGGCCAGCTCGACGTGACTCATTTCGGACGTGCCTTTGGTGGTCTGAATGCACTGCCAGCAAAAGCAGAGCTCGGGAGGGCCATGAATGTTCCTCCCAAGCTCTGTTTTTGCTGGCAGAGGGTTACAGGAGGCCATCACAGTCAAAAACAGAGCTTGGGAGGGCCACATGCACAGGGGTGGGTTTCTACCGGTTCTGTCCACCTCTGTAGAACCGGTAGCTCTGAAGAGCAGCAGACATAGAACCGGTTCTATGTCTGCTCATGTTTTTCCCCACCCGCCCACCTGGGCTCTTACCTGACCTTTATTTCCTGATTTTTTCAACTTCAGCTGCCGAACAAGGCACAGCTGCAGTTTAAAAAGCAGGGAAAGAGAGCTGTTTCAAAGGCTGCTTCTCTGCATGCAAGCCTGCTAATAACGATTTACAGGCGCGCGTGCTCCTAGCATGCAGGGAAGCACATCATCAATCAACGACCCTCGTAAATCCTGAACCGGTAGTTAACCCTGTCGTATCCCACCCCTGCACACGCAGCCCTCCTGAGCTCCATTTTCACTGGCAGAAACACCAGGGCTGGTCCTTCATTGTTTCCAGGGTGGCCCCGTGGGCCAAATCTAAGCACCCCAAGGGCCAGATGTGGCCCGTGGGCCTTGAGTTTGGCACCCTGCTCTAGCAGCACTTCACACACTGAAGAGAGGGGGTATCAAAACCATAGGAACCATCATTCCCCATCCACACTGCAGCTGCCACCCAAAGTTTTAGCAAAATGTGCTATTAAGTAAAGAAGATATTTTCTTCACCTCTGAGATTTTAAACCATAGAGAACTCAAGTCTTCATTCTCAGACTTTCATTTTCCATTCACACTTTAGAGTCTCCCTCCCTCTATTTGCCTAAAGGGGAAAAATTGAACTCTGCATGGGAGGAAAGAAGTATTCAAAGGAAACATTTAATCTAGAGAAATTGTGAGAAGAGAAATTAACCGCTGTCATTTCTCTTCCAAAGACTTGGCCCTTCTCAAAAAAAAAAAAAAAAGTCATTCTCTGTCTTTGCAAAGAATCCATTTGTAAAATCTGGAGAGAATTTAAGTTAATCTACATCACAAACTTCATCTATCAATGTAATTCTGAATTATAAATGGATAAGCCGACCAGCAGACTCTAGCATGTATTTGTGCATTTCAAACTGTCACTAAGTGAGACATTACAGAGTTACCAAAATGCAGTTTTCAAACCAAGGGTGAAATAGACAGTTGTCTGTTTGTACCAAAATACAGGAAGATTGTTTATTAGGACAAAGCTATATCTTCCTGAAATGGTATGCAAGGGGGCTGGCTTTGTAATAGTAGAGATAATTAAGAAATAATGTCAGTGGACAGCGGGATCATGGTCTTCCACTGCTCCATAAATTTTGAAGTAGAATTCATTTGTCAGGAATAAATGTCAAGTGGATACATGAGTTTAGTTTTTTGTTGTTGTCTTAATACCTAGAATTCTTTATGCATAACTCTATAATGGCAAAACTAAAAGGATTGCTAATCTTTTAACAGGGTTTATCCAAATGACACAGAAGGTGGTCAATTATTAGCATCTTGTTTCACATGTGAACCACCTAATTTCAGCTAGTAATTGTTAAACAATTATTAGGTTAATTAAGTACATAGGTAACCTCTCCCAAGTTAAGAGTTTAACTATAAGTTATATATGTATTTAACATATTTTTAAAAAAACTTGGTCATTGGCACTAAATTTCATCATAAGGAGTCCATTGGTGATCACATTTTCTCTCTTTCTGTAGGACAATTGTAGGCAGATCTGGAAGGCAGAGTTAAGCATGTGATCAGTTTAGAGTCGTTATGTTTCCACAAGTGCTAAAAGTCAACTCTCCTGAATTCTGTTGACACTATATCTGGCATCAATTTAGTGCTGAACTTTTGTTGACCAGATTCTTGTATATAGACTTGAATAAATCTTCTATGCTGCAAACGTACAAATAGTCCAGACACTTTGCACCTGACATTTTCATACTTTTATGCACTGATGTATAATAGCTAATTCATACCTCAAAGTAGTGGTCCATCTGTCATCATAATAGCATAATAATCACACACAAAGGGAAATATGAGTGGGCAATTAAGTGTCTTTCCCCAGAAAACTTTTATTTATTTATTTTCTTTATCGTATTTATGGAAAACAGCTGAGAATATATTTATTTAACACAGAAAATCTGGTTGCTACAGGGATATAAAGTACTATATAAAGCGGACTGTAATGAAACGCCTGCAATCCCAAATAGAGAGAACTCCATACTGTTAACATTTTGTTGAAATTCCCATTTTTAGAATGGAATCTCTGTGTACTACAGCATGTATAGTACATGTACAGAAGGAGAAATTGAAGTAGTCTTCCATAGTCTTACATATGAGGAGCCTCAGTAGCACAGTGGTTAGAGTGCAGTACTGCAAACCACTTCTGCTGACAGCCAGCTGCCTGCAATTTGGCAGATCGAATCCCACCAGGCTCAAGGTTGACTCAGCCTTCCATCCTTCTGAAGTGGGTAAAATGACGACCCAGATTGTTGGGGGCAATAGGCTGACTTTGTAACCACTTAGAGAGGGTTGTAAAGCACTATAAAGCCGCATACAAGTCTAAGTGCTATTGCTATATATAGGCAATCCTCAGTTAGTCACAGCAATTGAGACCAGAATGTCTATCACTAAGCAATACAGTCATAAACTATGGTATCATATGACTGCATCACTTAGTAAGAGCAGTTCCAGCACTTCCAGTTGTCATTTTTAAGCAGGTCTTGCACCACTGTTAAGAGCAGAGGTGGTATTCACAGGTTCTGACCAGTTCTGGAGAACCATTAGTGGAAATTTTGAATAGTTTGGAGAACTGGCAAATACCGCCTCTGACTGGCCCCGCCTCCATCTATTCTCTATTTACACCAAGACAAATTCCTTGTGTGTCCAATCACACTTGGCCAATAAAGTATTCTATTCTATTCTATTCTCTGCCTCCTGAGTCCCAGCTGATCGGCTGGGTCTTCTTTTATTGCCCTGCACAGGAGAACGGAGCTGGAAAGCAGGTTAGTGGGGTGGGGAAGGAATGGAGATTTTGTAGTAACCTTCCCCTGGAGTGGGGTGGGAATGGAGATTGTACAGTATTCTTCCCCTGCCATGCCCACCAAGCCATGCCAACACAACCAGTAGTAAAAAAAATTGAATCCCACCACTGGTTAAGAGCAATGTCACATCTTCCCATTTGTAACCTCCTGCTGGTTTCCCTATTGAATTTGCTTATCAAAAGCTAGCAATGAAAGTCGCAAATGGCTATCAAGTGACCATGAGATATTGTGATATCATAATCGTGAGCCAGGCTCCAAGTATCCAGATGATTACTGAGCATTATTGATTGTTGTTACTGTTTTAAAAATTGCTGATTGATGGTATTTTTTATCAATGGTTTATTTTAATTTATTTTACTGTGGATGCCTTAACAATATTGTTGTTCCTCGTGTTATTGGTCTGTCGTTTACTGCCAAAAATCAATTTGCATTCCATCAATATAGGAATAAATCTTCAAATGCAACAACTGTAAAAAGTTGTATTAGAATGGAGTGTCATTAATATGTTGATGATAGTTATAAAAGAAGCTTTAGTTATGCAGCCTCTAAAGCAATATTTCTCAACCTTTGTAGATTTAAGATATGTGGACTTCAATTCCCAGAAGAGAGAGCCACAATATGTTAACAAGAAACCCACAAGTGATCCATAAACTAATCTCTTTAACGTCGCTTAAGTTGAATAGTTGCTCTTGAGTTTAAATAGCGAGGGGGGAGTTTGTTGGAAGCTTTTATTACTCAAATTTGCCTGGAAGCATACATTGTCAGAGAGAAAAAATTTAACCTAATCTAAACCATGGAGTGAAAGGATCTATATCAGAATATAAGATATCAGGGTGCAGAAAGTATTTAGAACGTCCAGAGGGCTGATTTATGGTGCATTAATTCAAAACAAATGATTTCCTCCAGTGCTACTTTTGTCTGAGGTGTAATTTCCATCTTAGTTGGTTCCATCTTCCTGGCAACCTAGCAGTTCAAGAGCATGCAAGTAGATAAATAGATACCCCTTCAATGGGAAAGTAACAGTGTTCCATGCGCCTCAGCATATAGTCAGTCATACTGGCCACATCAGATCACTGAAAGGATCTTTGGACAACACTGGCTGCCTCAGCGAAGAAACTGAGGTGAGCACTACCCCCTAGAGCCATAACGGCAAATCTATGGCACATGTGTCAGAAGTAACATGCAGAGACATTTCTCCAGGCACGCCAGCCATCACCTGTTGTTCTTCTGGGTTCTGGCATGCGCATGCTGGTCTTCACATGTGTGGGAACACCAGAAACTGGAAGAGCAGCTTCCCATCACACATGCACAGGAAACCGGAAGCTCAGCTTCTCGGCATGTGCATGCGCGCCAGGGAGCTGCTCTTCCAATTTCCAGTGCTCCTGCACCCATGCACCAGGGAACTGCTCTTCCAGTTTTCAGTGTTCCCCCAAGCGCATGTGCACTCCTGTTTCAGCATGATGCCGAAAAGATTTGCCAACACTGCTCTGGAATCAGAAACAACTGGACAGGAGAAACCTTTTCCTATCCATTGATTATATGTTTATATATAAGTTATATGTTTATAACTTACTGTCTTGAAGCCTAATCCCTTTCTCTAAGCCTAACATCCTTCCATGTTTATTTTGTTGTTGTATGTTTCTAATAAGATGAAAAACTCTTTTAAACTGGTTTGAGTCTTAGGTCCTGTCATTGAGCAGGACTAAATCTTTTCAGATTGACTGGCCAAGGTAGTCCTTGACTTATGACCACAATTGAGCTCCAAATTTCAGTTGCTAAGCAAGACATTTATTAAGGGAGTTTTGCCCCATCTTGCCGTTGTTAAGTTAATAACATGGTTGTTAAGTGAATCTGGTTTCTTCGTAGACTTTGCTTGTTAGAAGGTTGCAGAAGCTGGTCATGTGACCCCAAGGCATTGCAACCATCATAAATATGAGTCAGTTGTCAAGCAACTGAATTTTGATTCACGTGACCATGAGGATGCTGCAATGGTCATACAGTAAGTGTGAAAAACGGTCATAAATCAGTGCTGTTATAACTTTGGAGGGTCACTAAATGAACTGTTGTAAGCTGAGGACTATCCGTACTGCATTTAAACTGGTCTTGTATTCACAGTTAACAGGAAATTGTTAACCTTGATAAAGTAGAAGAAAAAAAGATGGTGCCAATAAATAATTCTGAAAACAAACTCTGTTGCCTTGCCCTTGATTTGTGGGCAGATTGCTTCTAAGAGAGCATTAGAACATCTAGTGACTTTTCTTCTTGCCACTTTCTCAGATGATTGCTTGTTCATGCAGTACACTTGAAAAGGGTAATCAAACTGAAATTCAATCAAGATAATCAACAAGATACAGTGGTTCATATTGGAAAGATAGAAATGTTGTTTATGATTGGATTACTTTCCTCCATGGCAAAAGTGTATAGATTGGGAAGGTTGCCAGTTCTAGGTTAGACCTCATTTGAGTTGGGGACCCTAACTATGGTTAAATAAATTGTTATTTAGATGATATGAATCCAGATATACATTCAGGATATTATCTTGAATATAGGTATTTTTATATCAAAATATTGCTTATGTATTTGTTTCTAGCTCTTTATGTAGGCTGTTGGAAACTTATCTAAAATCCTCTGCTTTTTAAATGTAATACCCAAACACCTTTTGATAGTTTGTAAACTGTTGATTACCTCAGAATGGTCTTTCCCATACTTGTTGTTCCAAAGTTATAAAATCAATAATTGGACGAGGTGTATTAGAATGTGAATTCTCTAAGCCTGAAATTGACTATATAAATGTTGGTTTAGAGAGTCTGCCTCTTGTAACAATCAACGAAGAACCTTTTTGTTCCATTCTCTGCTTAGCGTTAATGATTCTTAGCATCACCTTTTTGATTTTAAAACTATTCTCTGACTGCATTGTGGAGGGGAGACAGGCTACAGGTCTTGATCTTCAGTTGCTCAGTATAAAATATTAACATCTGTGCTAGTAACTCTGAACACCTGGCTGGGTATCTTGATTGTAGAGTCCCTGAGAGGAAACACTTAACACAGATGCATAACAGCTTTTTCCAATGGGTTGTCCAGGGGTGGGATTCCAGTGGTATAACAACCGTTCGGTGATTGCCCGCTCTGCACACGCGCTCCGCATTTTAAAAAGGCAAGCCCATGCTTACATTCAACTGCAGCCTGTGAAGAAAATAGCTGAGGTGCAACAAACTGCTCTGTCACATGAATCAGCTGTGCTCTAAACAAAGGCATAAAGCACAGGAAAGAGCAGGGGCGGGCAGGCAGGCCCACTTCCTTGTCACAGTGAACTGGTTCAGAGCAAGCTGAACATCAGAACAAGGGGTTCGCCCGAACCGGTCCAAACCGGTAGAATCCCACCCCTGGGGTTGTCTATGCATCTAGAAGGCTTTAGGTTGAAGAAAGATAATATAAGCTGATTGTCATGCCCCTGTCAGAGTCTGAATCCAAGGAGGAAGATGAACAGCTGACAGGGAGCCAGAGTGTGGCTGTGGAGGAAATTGGGGAAGGGCAAAGTCCGGCTGGGCAGAGCAGGGAAGATGTAGAACAAGGGAGAGGAGTTCAGACTCCCCTCCTCTTCATCCTAGGGCACGCAGGGAGGAATGGAGAAGAGAACAACATGTGTTGCATGGCTTATGGGGGAGGAAAGGGCCCTGATTCCCTTCATTAGCCACAGCTGGGAATGTGAGTTTAAAAGAAATGCATGCTGAGTGCGGCAGCTGCTGGGAGCAAACATGAGTTTATCTTGTGTTGACTTTGCTTATCTGTGTTCCTGGCATCTTCTCAACCATGTTGAGTTATTGTCATGCCTTTACGTCTAGAATTCTTGCTCTTGCCCTGTCATACCTCATTTTTGCCTTGACTTATTGTTACAGTTTTTGTTGACCATGTTTTGGACTTGATTCTCTGCAGCTAAAAGCTGTTCCTGAGAAAGTTTTTCTCCAGCCAGAAGGTAACCAGGAAATTGGGGGGGAAGTTGGAGCTAATAAAGGGACTCCTACTGATTATCTGACTGTGTTGCCTTTGTGCCATGCCCTGGGTCATCATACTGATGTTCACATTTCCTGCTCAGTGTGCAGCAAGATGCAGGTCTCAGTTTTGTTACTTGATTGTACCTTCCCTGCCTATCAAAAGAGCCCTCAAGCCTGTAAATCCTCAATGGTACAAACCCTTTCACACATGAAAAATAGTTTGACAGTAACTTTCATCATTATGATTTATTAATGGCATTGTCTGTATTTTAGTTTTTTAGTTGTCTTTATCCTCAAACTTTTTCCTCTGGAAATGAGAGCAGGTGAGACATAAACATATTTTATCAATAATAAATAAAGTGAACTAGTGTTAATGCGGATTTGTTCAACACTATAGGAAAATCCCTTTTAAATCAAAAGAAATCCCTAACTTCTTCATTGTAAAAACTCTGATTCTTTTCTAAAATGTTCCTTTTTGTCTTTTAGTACCTTTTCTAGTGTAAACTCTAACTTTACCCATGAATAACTAGATTGTCCCATTGTGAACAAATAAAACAGCCTAGGACACAAGAAATATAGGATTGCACTTCCAAGTAATCCTTAATACATTTTGCATTTATTTAATTTGTTGTGCAGGTCTAGTCATTGTGCTATAGTTTATAATCATTCCATGTGAACCAACCAACTATTTCATTTGTTCAACAAACCCACTAATAATATGCTGGTATATATTTACTGGTATATAATTTGTGTGATAATAACTCTCAGATACTGCCATGACCTGTTTTGTTAGAATCTAGCAGTTGAAAAAATAGAATAGTCTAGATAAGAAGAAAAATCTGAAAAAACATGCTATTTCTTTTTAAAAAATCTAAAACGGAAGAGTAGACACAACAGAGAATATACTGCACACAAAATTGGAAGAAAGCCAATGGATTAGAGAAAAGACTTAATGCCAGACAAGATGGTTTACACAGAAAGAGTCTCATGGCAGATTTAGGTAAGAATCCAAAAGCATGCTGCAAATCAGCTCATATCATCCCCTTGTTAAAATTTGGATAATTATTTCAGCTCCTTGTTGAAAAATTAGGGGCAAGATAACATGGCAAAGAATATGAAGGGGAAAAAAATCTATTCATCCCAGCCTGGTTATGTCTAAAGGAACCAAAAAATTAATGCAGACCCTATGAAAGGCTGAGGAGGGAAAGTTGGGTAGAAGAACACTTGAGGAAGACCCTAGAGCAGAGATGTCAACATGGCGGCCCACAGGCTGGATGCGTCACATCCAGGTAATGCCCATCCCAGCTCCGCAAATGGAAAAAAACATCACAAATCCCCATATGACGGCAACAAGACGCAGGGAGTTTGACACCCATGCCCTAGAGCAGTGTTTATCAACCTTGACAATTTGGAGATGTGTGGACTTCAACTCCCAGAATCCCCCAGCCAGCTATGAATTCTGGGAATTGAGATCCATAGATCTTCAAACTGTCAAGATTGAGAAATACTGCCCTAGAGAAAGTAGGCTTACATAATTACCTGGTAGCATTAATCACTCGTGCCTTTTGTCAGCTAACTTGGGTCCAGAAGAGCCTCAGAAAAGGGAGGGGTGTCTTCTTTTTGACGAAACAGTAAATACAGATTTTGGTAGCCTACTGCCCCTTCCTGTCATCCTAATAGAATAGAATAGAGTTGGAAGGGACCTTGAAGGTCTTCTAGTCAACCCCCTGCTAAGGCAGAAACCCTACACCATTTCAGACAAATGGTTATCCAACATCTTCTTAAACACTTCCAGGGTTGGAGCAGTCACAACTTCTGGAAGCAAGTTGTTCCACCGATTAATTGTTCTAATTGTCAGGAAATTTATCCTTAGTTCTAGGTTGCTTCTCTTCTTGATTAGTTTCCACTCATTGCTTCCTGTCCTGTCCTCAGGTGCTTTGGAAAATAGCTTGACTCCTCCTTCTTTGTGGCAGCCCCTGAGATATCGGAACACTGCTATCATGTCATCCCTAGACCTTCTTTTCATCAAACTAGACCAGGGATCAGCAACCTGCAGCTCTGGAGCCATATGTGGCTCTTTCATCCCTCTGCTGTGGCTCCCTGTTGCCGGTCAGCTCCACAATTGATAGGGCTTTTGGTTAGGACAGGTAAAGGAAAAAGGATGCCACACTAAGAGACTCTATAGAGTCTAGTCAGCTCCAGAATCGAATGGGGAGCTTCCAGTTAGGACTTTTGTGGCTCTTTGAGTGTTTAAGATTGCTGACCCCTGAACTAGACATACCCAATTCCACCAACTATTCTTTATATCTGCAGCTGGAGAATTAAGAAGATCATCATGAAACTTTTGGCAGGGTATAAAACTCACTTTTTAACAAATTGATAACAATCTTAGCTGAAATCCTGAAAAGATGGAACTAGCCAGAGATCCCTTCAAGATGAGGAACTACAGCTCTCTAATATTGGAAAACTACAGCTCCTGGCAACCCATGTTAGAATTACCAATGGTGAAATATGTTAAGAAGTACAATTAAGGAACATCTGAAGAGCTACTGTACCATAGGTAACAGTAATCTAGGTAAAGCAATTATAAATCTGACCCAGTGCAATGTAGCATTATATATTCTTTCCTAATTTAATCTAATCCATCCCATGACATTTACTTATTACAAAGCAAGTTCTGCAACCTATCAAAAGCTCCATGATCACTTGATTTTCCAGCTACAGAAGACAGGAGGAGGTAGTAGGGTACCAAAATCTTTATTTGCTTGTTCCAGTAATTTGCAGGTATACATTCTAAGTCTCGATCATTGTGCAATTAAAACTGGTTGCACAACCCAACATTGAAAGTCATGTTGACAGTCTCCAGAGCACCTTCAAACATTCCAACCTAATGCTAATTTTTAATATCACTGTAATATTTAATATTTTTTTTAATATCACTGTAGGTCAGGGGTGTCAAACTCACGTCATCACGGTGATATATCGTGACTTTTTTCCCCTTTGCTAAACTGGGTGTGGGCGTGGCCAGCACATGACACATCCAGCCCGGAGGTTGCAAGTTTGACAGCCCTGCTGTAGGGGAATAGAACTGTACTGTAAATGCAACTCAACTGTTTTTCCTTGGGGAAGACATTTCACTTCTCATCCAAGAAGCTTCATCAGTTCTGACAGGATGTGAGGAGGCAGAATTGATGAAGCTCCTTCGATGAGAAGCAAAATGTCTTCTTCAAGGAAAAAGCAGTCCAGTTGCCTTTTGAAAAAGTACCTTTGAGACAACTATGCCCTGGATGACTGAAAATTTCCAATTGTGAAACTCTCCACAATTGCATTTACTTTCATTTAACAGTACTTTTCATACTGTTCATAGCATTTGGGATGGTGGGGGATGAGGACCTCCAATCACTTTTTAGTCCATAACTCAAAAATATTGCTTGTCTTTACATAAAATATGTTTAATAGTAGGACTCAGACAACCTTGCGTAATGATCTGCAAAGATGCTGCAAACAGTGGTCAGCTTTTCCTTACCAGGCCCTGTCTTCTCCACATGGTATTTTTAGTGTCACTGAATGCAGAACGTCACAACGTCTTCTTGTGTTCTCTAGTTTTTTTGGAATGTTTCCATTCCAGCAGTTCCAAATCTACTCTTCAGCAGGGATGCAAATTACTAGTAAGTAAAAGAAATTGACAGATGATCTCAGTGGCATACCATTATGCATAAGAATCCCCTAGAGATATTTGTCATGATTCACTTGATAAATTGCTGTTTTATGTCGTGTTAAACACAGGGATGGTCCATGAAATTAAAAAGTGAGGACACAGTTCAAGTCTGTTCAAAATCATCCAAGTTCACACAACATACTAAACTTCAAGACTTCTTTTCTCCAAGCTGAAGATCCCACATTTGTCCTCATGGGGTATGTCTTCCAGCATCTCTTTGGGCAAAAAGGCAAGATATCAATAAAAATATTAATAATCTATAACCCAGCCACTTGCAATGCACTGGATACATGATAGTTAAACAGTTATGCAATACATGTGAATCAGGGCTTAGTATTTCAGTCTGTGTTTCAGGGGGTGACAGTAATAAACCCCTCTTCTAATGATCACAATGTAATGAATTAGATACTTAATTACATATTCCCTAAGCAAAACCACAAGCTTTATCAAAATCAAATGACAAAGCAACAACTAACAAGCACATTCTAAACAGAAGTCTGAGCCTAATTGCAGCCACATTTTTTTTACAAATCTTATGAAACCTTAGTGCTAAGGAAAGTTAATTTAGAATATCCTACAAAATGTATGAGCTAGTTTGGTGCAATGGTTAAGCTACCAGGGAAGGAACTGGGAAAATGTGAGTCCTGTTCCAGCCTTTGACAGGAAGCCAGCTGGGTGACTTGGGTCAGTCCTTGTCCCAAGAAAGGAAGCAATGGAAAACCACTTCTAAAATCTTTCCAAGAAAACTGTGGAGAATTGGTCAAGCAGTTGCTAGATCTCAAAAATGATTCAAAGGCATATGTGTGTTCATATGCCTGGATTCATACATTATATCAGGCCAATAACATATAATTTCTTAAGTTTAACCTGGCTTTCCATTTCCTAGATTTTTCTTAGGTGGGTGAACTTCAATGTCAAGAATTCTCAACATTTTTAACTATGGAACTATGAACACTGAAGCCCATCCATCTGAATGACACCCAGGTTGGAGAAGAGAAGGATCTGTGGTGTCTTTCAAATCATGATTGAATGGTAATGTTAGCCGAGACAACTGAGATGTGTTCAAAAAATAATGAAATCATGGGTTCAATTGCATTAATGCAGAGGACAGGGTGGGCCTAGCCATGTTTTGAAACACAATTTAAGGTGCTTTGTTCACTAAACCACTGGATGAAGTTGGAGATCATTCAGTGAAGCTGTTAGTTCAAGGAACACAAAGAAGATACACCTTTTTTACAACTAATAATTCACAGCTCAAACTTGGACAGCCTACATTCATAGCAAGTATGAAATTTAATATAGGTAGGAGCAAACAATATGGCAGAAGAGTGTTACATCTATGTCCTGCTCACAGGTATCTGATGAGGATACCTATGCTGGATTTTGCTGGATTTTACTGCCTCCTAGACTTTGGTCCACACATCACATTCAGCTGTGGTTTTCTTAACCACGTTGTTCAATAAGCCAAAGTGGCAGAATTCATACTTAAACTACCCAAAGATCACACCTGTGATTATGAAAATCCATATTCTTTCCCTTGGAGATATTTAAAACTTCATGCATTTAGCCCAGGCTGTCACAAATGCAATCTGGGAGCTTTGCTCTGAGACTGCACTTACAATTTCACACAGTTGTATCTGTTCAGTCAGTTCCTGAGAAGAATCAGCTTGTGAATTATCCATGTTCATTTAGTCTTCTCTAAAAATGTCTCTGAGATACGTGAATTTCAGTTCCCATCATCCCATCCAGAACAGCCTTTTTTTAAAAAAGGACCATCTTTTGAGAACAACAGATGTGTGTGTGTGTGTGTGTGTGTTGTGTGTGTGTGTGTTTATCCATCCTGACTGTCCTTATAAAGTCTTATCAAGTCAAGGTTAGGTTGCAAGATGCCCTTCAAAGACTTTGGACTAAAGTACAGTTAATTATAAAGGACTCCAGAGATTGTATTCCAAGATATTTAATGGCATTTCAAATTGTTTGGTTTTGTAATTTATATCTTTATTCAACAGTTCCAGTATTATGGCAGAGGAAAGGGGGAAAACCAGACAGGTAGCATGAGAGAGAGGGGGGGAGGGAGGGAGGGAAAGGGAGAGAGAAGATAGATAGATAGTTAGATAGATAGATAGATAGATAGATAGATAGATAGATAGATAGATAGATAGATAGATAGATAGATAGATAGATAGATAGATAGATAGATAGATAGATAGATAGATAGATAGATAGATAGAAAGCTGAGTAGCACTGATGATATTACCTAGTCTGGCTAATAAAACATCTTCAAGAAAACAAGCAAGCTCAGAGAGCACCAAGGGCCCTTCATGTCAACCTTGAGCTACATATATTCTCCTTTATTAAAAAAAAAACCTTTTCAATCAGCTCTGATTAAATCTGTCAAATGCAGAGGCATCTGAATCCAAATGAGTAGCTGAATTTCCACCCATAGATATAGCTGCATCATTAACCTGGCAAACTCTCCCAAACTGTTGACTCTCTTTCAGAATGGAAATGTGTAATCAATACAACAAGGGAAAAAATGACAGTGTTGTCAAACCATTGACTTTAGCCTTCACTAGGCATTAGAAGCAATAAAGGAAGGAAAAACATCTGTTGAATATGTTCCTCACCCTCAGTTCGTCCTGAAGCAATCTTTGTTTTCCCAACCTTGCACCCCACAGGGATCCGGGTCTCCAAATCCCACCACCATAACCAACTTAGCTCTGAAAAAATACCACGTTGGGGAGAGTTGTGGGCTTCATATCTCTCTGTCTCTTTTTTCCCTCTTTTTCTCTCTGTCTCTCTCTCTCTCATCACTCTTTCATCTTCTCTCTCTCATCTCTCTTTCTCCTTCTCTTTCCCCCTCTTTCATCTCTCTTCTTCTCTCTCTCATCTCTCTTTCTCCCTCTCCCCCCCCCCCTCTTCCACCCACGCAGTCACTGATATAAGAGGCTGCCTTTCTGCCAGCCCTCGGCAATTCCCACTGCCCGTGTCCATCCCGGCGCCACGAGTTGCATCTCAGGTTTTCCAGAGACCGGATCGTCTCGAGAGGCTAAGCTGGACCAGCCGCTCTCCTCCACCGCGATGGGCTTCATTCTCTCGCCCCAGCATTGCATGGCTCCTCCCTCCCCGGTCCTCGGTCTCCCTCAGCGGATCCCGTTCGATGGGCTTCCCAGGACCGGGCGCCGCGCTCACCACCTGTACTCCTCCCAAGCACCCGCGCTCTGCTGCCATTGGACCAACTGCCTACCGATGCCCTCAAGGCACAAAAGGCGTTGCTAAGTGCCGTGAGATTCCCCCCCCACCCCCCCGTGGCTTTTTTTTTTTAAGCCTTTTCCACCCGTTAGGCGTCTTTGTTCTTCGGAGGTGAATCTTGACTCACTTTGCAACGTGCGGATCGGGCTGTTCTTTCCTCTGCTGCTTAAGCACATCTCTGCTCCTCGTCCCTCCTCCTCCTCCTCTTCCTCCACCTCCTCCTCCTCCCGCTCCTTTCGCACTGATGACTTGAAAGCTGGAACTCTCCGGGTTTCACGGGGTGGGGAGGTGAGATACCTCTTCTTCCCAGCCATGCCGCGGGTGGTGGTGACCATCCAAGAGCAAGAAGGTGGAGGGTAAGCCGTCCTTTGCCCGCCGGGAGAACCATGGCTCAGATCGAGAGGAGAAAAGAGAAGGCTTAAAAAGAAAAAGAGAGAGAGGGAGAGAGGGAGAGTGGAAGAGCGCTCAAGAAGATGAGTTTCCCCAAGGAAGACGGGGTGAGCGGCTTGTGCCACAAGGCTCTGCAGATCATCTCCGAGCTGTGCTTGGGAGGCCAAGTGGAACTGGAGAAATGTTCCGGCATTTTTCCTCTGGAGACCTCCAACCAAGGTATTAGCCGCACAGGTAGAGTAAGCAGCTCCTTCGCTCGTCCCGGCTTCTTCTTCTTCTTCTTCTTCTTCTTCTTCTTCTTCCTCCTCCTCCTCCTTCTTCCCGCTTGCTCGCCTCTCCGCTCGTTCGCCTTCTGGGCGAGCGCTGCGCGGTTGGCTGACAAAAGGCAGGAGGACTCGCCGAGAGGCGTGGGGGAAAGAGAGCGAGAGCGAGCCAGGTTTCCTCCACTAATGGCATCGGGGTTGTGTGGGCGTTGGGAAAGTTGAAGTTTTCCCCCCTCTTTCCTGCCTTTTCTTCTCCCTGGAGAGGAAAAGACAAAAAGGCGAAGCGCCTCTTTTTTTTTTTTTTTTTTTTCCGGCTGGACCGGGAAATCCCGGATTCAGCTCGAAGCGTGTTGGCCGGCAAGAGGTCTTCACTTCCCAAGTCACCCGAGAGTCGGGGGAAAAGTGCGATCGACTCGGAAACTCTAACGATCGCAGGGAGAAACAAGGGGGAAAGACTTGGTGAAGTTTGAGGGATGCGGACGTTATGCTCCAGTTTTTTTGCCCTGGACTAGTTTGTCCATTTCTACTGTCTTTTGACCCTCTTGGAAGCACGCTTTATATGTGCCCAGAAATATTGTTTAGGGTTACTTTGGGCGAATTCTAAGAATTCCTGCTTGGGCGTGGGGTTGGACTAGATGACCTACAAGGTCCCTTCCAACTCTGTAACTCTGTTATCTGTTATCAAACCGAGTAAGAAACGATAAACCTTGGCTTGTTTTTCTCCGCGCGGTGGTAACAATCGCTCAGCCGCCAGACAGTAAGCCTTGAGCAAGGTAGCAAATATAGGTTAAACCTGCGTCTTCTACCTTTCTTTTTCTTTTTTTTCCTCCGGCTCTGCCTCTTCCTAACCAGCTCTAAAAAGAATGACTGTTACGAGTTTGTGTGTTTACAGACCGACACATTTTTGTGGCAATCTTTCCCCATTGGTTTCAAATAAGTGAGGATCAAAGGGGGGGGGGGCGTTATGCTTTTACTGCAAAAGAGGAAAGACTGCTTTAAATGAAACTTCTGCTGTCGTATTTGTTGTTGTTGTTGCTGTTATTGGTGAAAGCTGTATAGGAACATTCCAACTAGGTTAGAGAGACTTGAATATATAGGAATGGGAATGTTCCTATGCATTTAGTCTCCCTGTCTTTTTGATCCCGAGATCCTCCAAGCAGGGCTGTCCAAACTTAGGTGCAAGGCAACAGGTGGCAGGAATCAGTAGAACGCTTCAGAGGTATTATTGGAAGAAAAATGTTCTGTGGGATAGAGAGAGAGAGAGAGAGTGATAGAGAGAGAGAGACAGAGATAGAGATTGAGAGAAAGAGACCATTGGTCTGTGCAGATAGGATTTGTGTGTCTTTTCCCTCCTCTCAAAAGAAGGAGGGGTATTTCCTTTTGTTTTCCATTGAATCTCATAAGGTCAGAATAATAGCATTGATTAATCAGGCAGCAATCTATCTTGTCCGGTATTTTGCTTCCAGCAGTGGCCAGCCAGATGCCTTCCCCAATCTAGATCAGGGAGGACATAGATCTGAGGTAGGACACATGCTTTGCACGTAGAATATTCCAGTTCCGGTAGCTTGCTTTTTTTAAAAGCTAGGAAAGGGCCTATCTCTGTTTGTTGCTAATTGGAATACATGAAATTGAGCTAGCTATAGGTAGTTTTGGGGTAGGAGGGCAGCATATGAGCTAAATCTGGACGCAGATAAGATAGAGATGTTATAACTAAAGAGTCAACTGCTCTAGGTGGATTTCCAGTTATAGATAAGTTTGTATTTCCTCTGAAAGTTACCATATGCCTTATGGAGTTCTTAGGAACTCTATTCAGGCATTATCGGGGATCCAAATTGTGTCTTACTTACATATATATGAAAGTGAGTGGACTTCTCTTCAGATTTGATATTCAGTGTGGCCACACTGTTGGACATGCATACAGAGGATGCAACATTGCCCAGATTAGACATTTAACTTCATAACTCGTCCCAGTTTCAAATAGTCGCACATTCCAGTGAATACTTATAACGAATAAACTGGGACAGCTCAGAAAACTTTGGTCAAGTTAAACTCTTCCAATGATGTAGACCTGCTTTAAACTTCTTTCACTAGTTGTCTATTTTCTAGAGCAGTGCTTCTCAACCTTGGAAATTCTAAGATGTGTGGACTCCCAGAAGTACTGGTTGGGGAATTTTAGAAATTGAAGCCCACACATCTGAGAGTTACTAAAGTTGAGGCACACTGTTTGAAAGAAATCAAGACTTTTTTTCATGGCAAGAATTTTGGAAATGGTTTGCTATTGTCTTCTTCCTAGGGTTCACTCGGCTTGCCTAAAACTCACAATCTCTCAATTTCTAGCACGGTGCCTTAAATCTCTACAGCAATCAGGATCTCAATAAAAGAAGACTATAAAACTGAAAATCCTTTATGCTACCATAAATGAAGTACAAAGATCAATTGGCTAAGGTCTAGGACAGTGTTTCTCAAACTTGGCAACTCTTGGCAACTCTTAAGATGTTTGGACTTCAATTCTCAGAATTCCCCAGCCAGCACTGAAGTCCACACTTCTTAGAGTTGCTAATGTTGAGAAATCCTGGCCTAAGATAATATGAGTTATTGTTGCTGCTATATTGATTGCCAGTTTGTTTCCAGGCCCAATTTAAAATTTGGATTTGCTCTTTAAAAACTGTTAAAAGTTCAGTTCTGACATTTATCTATTTACTCTCAATAAATCAGGTCTTTGTTATGAGTCTGTTGATTGAAAAACAGTCAGTTTTGTGGGAATGGGAAAAAAGGCTGTTTTGATGGTGACTTTATGACTCTATCATTCAGTTGGGTACTATTCAATCCATGGTTTTATGCAGAAGTAATATATTTGAACATGGGTGGTAATTCAGTGATGGATTCTTCAAGAAAGAAAGTATGTTAAAACTATCCCATCCTTAATTATATAGTAACTGCTTCCAAAATTCATATTATAACCTAAGTTCTGTCAGATTTCACTAACCATTAGTAAATTCATAATTCATCATAACTGATTAGACAAGGTTCTGTAAAGCACTATGAAGTGGCATGTAAGTCTAAGTGCTATTGTTATTTGATAAATCCAGTTCTTAAAAAAAAAAGGCCACTATCCTCCAGATATTCATTTTATCTTTAGTAATATCCTCACGTATGTTCAAAATAAAAACATATCAATAATAGGTCAGTATGAATGAATTGATCTTAATTGGAATTTCAAGATTCAAAGAATTTGTAATTCCAACATCTCCAAGATTTAAAAAGTTTCATTCCTAGCCTAAAATAAGGAAGCATCAAAACATATGCACATCAGTGGTGGGATTCAAATATTTTTACTACCAGCTTTGTGGGCATGGCTTGGTGGACATGACAGAGGAATGATACTGTAAAATCTCCAGTCAGAGGTGGTATTTGCTGGTTCTCTGAACTACTCAAAATTTCCGCTACCAGTTCTCCAGAACTGGTCAGAACCTGCTGAATACCACCTCTGATATGCTCAATTTTGCATGAAGGTGAAAAAAAAACAGCAGGAATGATAGCTCCCTTAGAAATTATTAACCTGGATTTGGTTAGGTGAATAATTTTGAAAACAACCATCTCTGCCCATTCTTTTAATGCAGAAATGCAAAATAGAAGTGGAGAGCATATCTGTAAGTTATCCAAATTTGTACTAAGCCAATCAAAAAAAGAAAAGGAAAAAAAGAGCTAGTTTGGGTTAGTGGTTAAAAAACAAGCTAGAAATCAGGAGACTGTGAGTTCAAGTCCCGTCTTAGCCATGAAAGCCAGCTGGGTGACTTTGGGAAAGTCACTCTCAACCATTCTACTTCACAGGGTTGTTGTTGTGAGGAAAATAGGAAGAAGAAGGAATGTGATATGTGTTTGCCACATTGAGTTGTTTGTAAAAAATAATAAAGGTGAGATATAAATAAGTGAATAAATAAATGAAGTGCCCAAACTCAATTTAAAAAGAAACACTTTAAAATATTTTTCCAGTTGCTTTTCTAAGATATTGTTCTTGGCATGGCACTGAAATATTTTTTTATATCTTCATGATGTAAAAAAGACTCTACAAAGAGTGCAGAGAAGGGTAACAAAGATGACTAGGGGACTGAAGGATAAAACATATGAAGAACAGTTCTGGAACTGGGTATGTCTAGTCTGATGAAAAGAAGGACTAGGGGAGACATGATAGTAGTCTTCCAATATCTCAGGGGCTGCCATAAAAAAGAGGGAGTCAAACTATTCTCCAAAGCATCTGAGGGCAGAATAAGAAGCAATGAGTGGAAACTAATCAAGGAGAGAAGCAACTTAGAACTAAGGAGAAATTTCCTGACAGTTAGAACAATTAATCAGTGGAACAACTTGCCTCCAGAAGTTGTAAATATTCCAACACTGGAAGTTTTTAAGAAGAAATTGGACAACCATTTCTCTGAAATGGTATAGGGTTTCTTGCCTGAGGAGTGGGTTAGACTAGAAGACCTCCAAGGTCCCTTCCAACTCTGTTATTCTGTTCCGTTATTCTGTTAAATATAGTCAATTGTCCCTAAAATGCAATTTTCTTTGCTGCCTCTCATCACTAGGTCTTCTGGTTCAAAAGATTGGCATATTGGTCATCTGGCTTGCCTCCCTTTCCTCAGAGACTGAGTGAGATGTTAAACCTGACAAAAATGTGCATTTGTAACATTTGATGTTTTTTGGGTAAAAGTAAGAATGACCACTCACTTTCCCTATGGAATAGTATAACAACTTTGTTGCATGTGGTCACTGGAAAATGACAGGAATATAATATAATTTATCAGAAAATTTATTCCTAAAAGGACTTCTTCCTCAAGTATGGGATTTGACAATAAACTATGTTAATTAATTAGCAAAGGCACCAGTGGGGCTTGTGGCTGACCACTGAGAAACTGAATAGCAATAGCACTTAGACTTATATACTGCTTTACAGTAGTTTACAGCCCTCCTTAAGCAGTTTACAGAGTCAGCATATTGCCTGCAACAATCTGGGTCCTCATTTTACCCACCTCGAAAGGATGGAAGGCTGAGACAATCTTGGGCCTGGTGAGATTCGAACTGCCAAATTTCAGGCAGCTGGCACTCAGCAGAAGTAGCCTGCAGTACTGCACTTTAACCACTACATCACCATGGCTCATGAAGCCTGAAGACTTGCTGGACACTCCCAACTTCTGTCTACAGAAATTCTCAATTATCCAGCTCATGGTTGTCCCAAAGGCAAATGGACTTCCTTGGTTGTTGTTTTTTCCTTGAAAACATTTCACTTCTCATCCAAGAAGCTTCTTCAGAATACTTGTTGGTGTCAGACAGCCTATCACACTCTCAGCTTTCCCCTCAGGGTTCTCCATATATGAAAGTAAAATTGTGCGGTACTGCATCTGTAAGCTTCCCAAAAGGACTCCAGAATTTTCACACAGCTTCAAAAACTACAGAGCAATTTGAAACCACATGATTCAACTTGCAGGTTCCTGCCTTGATTTACAAACCTGCTAATCTGTTTCAGCCAGGTAGCTAGATCGAACTTCAGTTGCTTGTACAAAAATCTAATATGATCAAGGTAGAAACAATTTTTACTTGAAGTATCCAGCTACTGAACTACTGATCTTGACAACAACATCCTGTCAAGCTTCTGACAGCATAACTTTGATGGCTGTCATTGTACAGAGTCAGAAATAAATGTTATTTTCCATCCCTCCACTGCCCCAGTTCATTATTCCCACTTCACTTCTGTAAAAATGTATGTCCCAATCATTATTTACCACAGGATAACCTACAAGTAGATCATCTTTCAGCATTTAGGACAAAATCCAGGCAATTTTCTGTCACATTTGAGGTAACATTTGAGACACACTCATGATTGTCACTGTGACTTAAAACATATTAAATTGCTCCCTACATTTTAGGAGCTATTTTGACCTGAATGAGAATGTTTACCAAACCATCAGCCCTGAAATTCTGATAAGTGATTTGGAAAACGGACATTGACCAAAATTGTCTAGCTGTAGTCCAAACTGTATTCACAAAGCTTCAAGAAAAATAATATACAATCCTTCATGATTGTGCCTTGGAAAAGCCTAACAAAACTTATTCAAAACTTATTATTGTAGCAGTTACAATGGTAGATTGGGAATAAGTAACTGAGAAGTTTAAGTTGGCTTTCCACTATGGAGTTCACTGGGTGGCATTGGAACATTAACCCATCTACCTCTCAAAATTTTATTCATCTTCATAAAATGAAGAAAAGGGAAGACTCCTGTCTAACTGCCTTGAGCACCCAAAGAAAAGATGAAATATACGTAAAGAAAAGATACATTCATTAAGAATCAAGAATCACAACGTACAACACTTAATGATAGTCATAGGGTACAATCAACAATACAAAATACAAAAAGCATTCAACTAAAAGCAATCCAGATTGCAGGCTATCTCTGCATTTTCTAAAGATTAATATTCATTTAGTATGTTCCTCTTTCCTGGGAAAAAGGATGGAGGCTAATGTATCTAATATTTGCAATCACTAGCTGTCCGTGTGTCAATAAAGTTACGGATAGAAGAGTACCATTTAAGTTATAAACACACAAAAACATCCAAAATACTATGTGAGCAAAATACAAGTATTTTGATAGGTTCGGCACAATATTTCCACTCATCATCCTTTCCCATTAGTATATTGTAGTTGCTAAGAAACCAAAGTGTGTTCCAGGTAGTCCTGTTTCAAAATCATGTCTCTCTTCTTTAAATTCATTTTATTTGGGGAGGAATCGTAGCTTAGCTTTGATGCAATCATACCTTGTTCTCCAACATTTGTTTGCTTATGTTGAAGGATTGTTGGGCTAAAACTCTGAAGATTAATTGCAAGCCTGAAATATACTTTTGTTACTTTTTCTGGTCCCATATGTGATCTGGCAAAATGGCTTTTTTTCCAGACTCTCCATGATCATCCCTGAGATTTCAAAAAATTCACAAAACCTCTCACAAATTCTGAGATTTTCAACATTATTTCATTATCACGCAGGAAACAGGCACCACTTGAAGATATGAAGCATTGCCAATTGTTTACACAGTTAATCCTGGAATAGATAGATAATATTTATGATCTGATACAAACAAAAGGCAGCTTTATTTTGTTATTATGTGGCTTTAATTAAAATTCCACTTTACTTCTGCTTTATTGTACCTTTCAGAGTTAGAGGAGGGGAAATGTTTGTGAAGTCCTTTGATAATTCTAAAGCAATACATCAACATTTATTTGCTATTATTCTTATCCTCAACATCCTCAAACAATGGAAGAGGATATGTACATAAAGGAAAGATAAAGCAATTCTCCTCCCACAAATAATTACCTTGTAATTATAGTTATTGCTGTTGTTTTTAGTTGCGAAGTCATGTCCGACCCGTCGTGACCTCATGGACAATGTTCCTCCAGGCCTTCCTGTCCTCTACCATCTTCTGGAGTCCATTTAAGCTCACGCCTACTGCTTCAGTGATTCCATCCAGCCACCTCATTCTCTGTCATCCTCTTCTATTGCCCTCAATCTTTCCCAGCATTAGGCTCTTCTCCAATGAGTCCTTCCTTCTCATTATGTGGCCAAAGTGTTTGAGTATCATCTTCATGATCTGGCCTCCTAAAAAGCAGTCAGGGTTGATTTCCTCTAGGACTGACCAGTGTGATCGCCTTGCAATCCAAGGGACTCATAGAAGTCTTCTCCAGCACTGGTTCAAAGGCCTCAATTCTTTGGCGCTCAGCCTTTCTTATGGTCCAATTTTCACTGCCATACATTGCAACTGGGAAAACCATAGCCTTGACTTTTGTTGGCAGGGTGATGTCTCTGCTTTTTAGTATGCTTTCTAGATTTGCCATAGCTTTGCTCCCCAGGAGCAAGCATCTTTCAATTTCTTGGCTGCAGTCCCCATCTGCGGTGATCTTGGAGCCGAGGAAAATAAAATCTGTCACTACCTCTATTTCTTCTTCATCTATTTGCCAGGAATTGAGAGGGCCAGGTGCCATGATCTTAGTTTTGAGTTTCAAGCCAACTTTTGCATTCTCTTTCTTCACTCACATCAAGAGGCTCTTTAGTTCCCCTTCACTTTCTGCCATTAGTGTGATATCATCTGCATATCTGAGGCTCTTGATATTTCTCCCGGCAATCTTAATTGCAACTTTTGATTCATCTAGCCCTGCCTTTCTCATGATGTGCTCTGCATATAAGTTTAACAGGCAGGGCAACAGTATTCAACCTTGCCGGACTCCTGTCCCAATTTTGAACCAATGAGTGGTTCCGTGTCCAGTTCTTACTGTTGCTTCTTGACCTGCATATAGGTTTCTCAAGAGACAAATAAGATGGCCTGGTACTCCCATCTCTTTAAGAACTTGCCACAATTTGTTGTGATCCATACAATCAAAAGCTTTAGCATAGTCAATGAAGCAGAAGTAGATGTTTTTCTGGAACTCCCTAGTAGTGTAGCCTGAAGTCCATGTAGGTGGATTGTTGAGAAAACTGCTTGAAAGCATGCTTTGACACACACAACTGCAGCATCTTATTTCTCAAGGACTCAGCACAACCAAGGACCTCTCCATGCATTTGAGCAGACCTGCCCATTAAGAAGGCACTTCCACCAGGATTACTTCCTAAATGAAAGTCTTCTCCCAATATCAGTGTACAGCACATTTATGCTCACATATAAAAATGGGTCACATGTCCATGTTTGTTAGAGGAAAAAACTTATCCAGGAATTGTTTAAATGAGAGTCATCAAGCCTAAATGACAAGGTAGGGAAACTGAGCAATATATGGAATCATTGGTTTTACCTAAAAGATAATTTTCTAGCTAGATTTGGGGGAGGAATTGTCTTAAAGTAATCTCTCTTATTCTCACAGCGCAAGGGTCTGTGTCAGTCAGCAAGCTATGGAACAGATTTGTTAAAAAAAACTGTTTTCATGAACGGGAAGACCTTTTAATCTACAAGAGTTTGATTCTGATTTAGTTTCTTTGTATATTTATAATTTCTACTGCATTCATTAGGATCTGTTGATGCATAGGCTTCATGACCTTAGAAGCTTTATAACCATCAAGATGAGAAAAGCCTAATTGTAGTTTCAGGACAAGAGATATAAATGTACTCTAACTGTTAAGGATAGCTTCTGACTAAACTCTATAATTATTCCAATTCAGCACACATTAATCAGGCACGCTGAGAACATACATTGCCCTTTAAGTATTTTGGATGTATTAACCCTAACCACTAGAAATCTTGTCATCCAGATCCTGGTTGTCCCAAAGGTGTTTTTTCAGGAGGTAACTGGACTTTCTTTGTTTGTTTTTCTTTTGAAATCAGCTTCTCACCCAAGAAGCTTCTTCAGCTCTGACAGGATGGTGGGAATGGAAGGATTTATATTCCTTGCAGACAGCTGGTAATCAGCATCCTTTTAGAGGTCCTCAGGGTCACTCAGTAGTGCTCCTGGTTCCTGTAGCCTGCCATTTTTCCTCTGGAAATCCATTCCTACACCCATATCATTCAAAGGGTGTTCATCCCAAATTGTATAGCTAAAAGTCTGTAGAGATTGCCTCCAGTTGCCTCCTGAAAAAGCACCTTTGCGCCTAACCCCTAGACCAAAGTGGCTCTGGTTTCTTGGTAAAAAGTATAATTTATTCTCTTTGCAATACTGAATGAGAGCCTCCATCACTTTTCTAAATCCTATACAAGTCCTAGAAAGAATGACAATATCCTCTGTATACAGAGTTAGTTAAGGCTCACCATCCAAAACCACAAGATAGCATTTCAAATTTTGACAAACATCACCTAAAATAGCCTTATTAGCAAGCAACTTAAAAGAAAGTAAGTAAATCGGTGGTGGGATTCAATTTTTTTTTTACTACCAATTCTATGTTGTGCCTTGGTGGGCATGTCTTATGGGCGTGGCAAAGGAAGGACATTGTAAAATCTCCATTCCCTCCCCACTCCTGGGGGAAGATTACTGCAAAATCCCCATTCCCTCCCCACCCCACTAACCTGCTTTCCAGCTCCATTCTCCTGTGCAGGGCAACAAAAGAAGACCCAGCCGATCAGCTGGGACTCGGGAGGCAGAGAATAGATGAGGGCGGAGCCAATCAGAAGTGGTATTTGCCAGTTCTCTGAACTACTCAAAATTTCCACTCCCGGTTCTCTAGAACTGGTCAGAACCTGCTGAATACCATCTCTGAAGTAAATGTTTTCACCATTACTAGTTTGTTGATTGTATAATGAACTCTTCTACTGTCCCATAAAGGAGAACAGAAGAAGGTATTATTCCACAGTGTGTTAGCATAACTATTATCAGAGCTCATCCAGTTTTGACAGCTGATGTCCACAGGGGAAGGCAGTGCTCCTTCCCACCAAAGTTGAGTGCATAATATTTCCCCCTTAACTTTTCCCCCCTTTTCTTTGTTTCCATTACTTTTTACTAGTCTTTGGCTTGCTTTTATTGTCCTCTGCTGAGCATGAAACATGATTTACTTGTTGTTAGAAAACAGTTTGTGCCATTATTGCATCATCATTCACTTTGGTATCATGTGGAGGGATGAACTGTTGTTTCCTGTTGTGTGCCAGATGCTCTGTACTCCTTCCTGACCGTTGTGCTCATCTAGAAGGAAATGACCTGTGAAGCGAGGATACCTTTTCCCCTATAAAGCAGCACAGGATTTATGGCCATCATTTCTTGGGTTAAGTATATAACTGTAAAAGGAGCACAAAAGCATCTGAAGCATCTGGGACAGGTTTTATCACCACTCTACTATAAGAAAGCATAGTCTATTGATTCTATACATCCTCAACAGATTACTTAAAAACAAGACTCCATGGCTGCTTCTGCTTCTTGGAATCTTGGAGTTATATAATATATGTGGGTGTATGCATAATTTTGTATTTATTTTGTCATGTTTATATAGTGTATATTGGAAGGGGTGACCCTTTGAGAGCCGCATGCAATGAAATTTCATTTTAATGTATGCCAAACAGTGTACATTCAAGGTGACAATAAAGTTATTCTATCTATCTATCTATCTATCTATCTATCTATCTATCTATCTATCTATCTATCTATCATCTATATCAGTCTTCTATCTACTGTACCTATCTATCTATCTATCTATCTATCTATCTATCTATCTATCTATCTATCTATCTATCTATCTGTATCTATCATCTATATCTATCTTCTATCTTTTTTCTACAGTATCTTTCCATCTATCTATGTATCTATCATCTATCTACTGTATTTATCTATCTATCCATCCATCTATCCTTCTATCTATTTATCTATCTATCTATCTATCTATCTATCTATCTATCTATCTATCATCTATATCTATCTTCTATCTACTGTATCTATCTATATATCTACCTACTGTGTGTGTGTGTGTGTGTGTGTGTGTGTGTGTGTAGGGTAGAGGTATGCAGGTCTTGGCATGTTCAGGTCTTTTCCCATGTAAGTTTGAGAGTTTCTTGGCAACGTTTCAACAAGATCTCACTTGCCATCTTCAGGCTGGTGCTTTCGGCCTCGTGCTTGTGCGAGCAAAGCGTGATCTGAGCTGCTGTCTCCCTATATATACTGGAACATCACATAACAGCCACCCGCTCAAGATATCACATCACAGAACTCAGGAGGTTACACCAGAAAACCTCAGGATGTTGCAACACAGCTAACGACCCAGGAGATTACAACACAAAACCCAGAATGTCACAAGAATAGAACTCAGAAGGTCATCACACAGCCCATTACCCAAGTCATTACAACACAAGAGGCTGATAGACACACAACCAGTGCCTCAGCCACACATGTTCTTAAGAAAAAGCCAGCCAATCTGAAAACATCAACTCCATCAACCCATCAAGAAATGACAACAGAGCCAAATTCCCCACCAGTATATATAGGGAGACAGCAGCTCAGATCACGCTTTGCTCACACAAGCATGAAGCCGAAAGCACCAGCCTGAAGATGGCGAGTGAGATCTCATCGAAACGTTGCTAAGATATTGTCAATCTTACATGGGAAAAGACCCGAACACGCAAGACCTGCATCTATCTATCTAAGTGCTTCATTCACTCATATTTTAGAAATGTCCATATGCCACTGACACTTACAGATAAGCCCAACTAACAGGTACTCCTCAATTTACAACAGTCATTTAGAAACCATTCAACATTTAAAAAAAGATTACAGAGTTGGAAGGGACCTTGGAGGTCTTCTAGTCCAACTCCCAGATCAAGCAGGAGATTGTATACCATTTCAGGCAAAAGGTGGTCCAATTAACAAACCTACTTTAGGGTGAATTATGACTTGGATTTAAAGTTCCAATGCTCCCTCCATGAGAGGGAGCTTTGGAACTTTAAATCCAAGTCATAATTGTGACCAAACTTCAGGTGCTTCATAACACAGCCACAATCTCTGTTTACAGCATTCCACAGTCGCATGACCACATTTTATGACAT
The DNA here is from genome assembly GCA_023653725.1 of Bungarus multicinctus. Taxonomy (NCBI): domain Eukaryota; kingdom Metazoa; phylum Chordata; class Lepidosauria; order Squamata; family Elapidae; genus Bungarus; species Bungarus multicinctus. Next base: position 64,294,422 of record CM042848.1, read on the forward strand.
TTTATGATAGTTTTGCAGAAAACTGGTGCTTCCAGTTTTGGACAAAACTCACAACATTTGCTTTATTGACTGCTGTAAAAAAAGGTGGTAAAACCAAGTCAGTCATGTGATCAACCAGTTTTATGACTATCATGACTTATGACTATGATGGGCAGGCTCCATTACAGTTGTAATTCGAGGACTACCTGTACTTATAATTCATTACAGGTAGTCCTCGACCTATGTGGCTAAGTGATAGAGTTTTTGCCGCGCTTTACAACTTTTCTTAACTGAATCAGTATGGTTGTTAAATTAGTAACATGATTGTTAAGTGAATCAGGTTTCCCCATTGGCTTTGCTTGTGGGAAGGTTGCAGAAGGGGATCATATGACCCCAGGACATGGCAACCGTCATAAACATGAGTCACTTGTCAAGTATATGAATGTAAATGTTGTGGTTATCCGGCAGCATCTGTGGATGTCTGAGGAGAGCAAAAACTCAGATGAGGAGCCAGGACCATTAAGGAGTGGACTGCTGCCTTCAAAGATTGTGGGGGCTGGCAGCAGAGATGAGGAGGTTCCTGAGGAGCCTATGCCAAGTGCGCGTGCACGCAGGGTTGTTTGCAGGAAAGAGCAGCTGCAGCAGCACAAGTGACTTGGGAATAAGGCTGCAAAGTAATGGCCCCTCCTTCAAGAAGATAAAAGCCAGCTGTGAAGAAAACATTCTTTACAGGAAGCAAAGACATTTTGAAACTCAGCCTCATGGACATTACAGTATCTTAAGTTGGTATTTGAAGACTCTCGTATTGTGAAATATTTCTTATCTGTTATTCTTGGCAGTCTTGTACAGTTTTGGTAAGGTTTGTGCTTGTCAAAGTTAATTAGTTTGCAGCAGCCTTTTAACCGGGGGATTCGTAAGACTCATTAAAAGTTTTTGTTCCTTTTGGTTATTGTTTATTTTATTGGAAAAGGGTTTGAGTCAGAACAGTAAATCACATGACTACGGGGAAGCTGCAAAAATGGTCATAAGTCACTTTTTTTGTAACTTTGTAACTTCGAACGGTCACTAAGCAAACTGTTGTAAGTTGAGGACTACTTGTATTAGTTCTTGATGACCATTAGATGGAAGCAAAGAGGGATGTGTTCAGAGTATTGCAGTGTAAATTCAGCACCCAGAAAAGTAAACACAGATGGCTGGGCTTCACTTAACTTCTTTATAAACATATAAAATACATGTTACAAACCAGTTGTAGATTTCTCCAACATGGAGCAAACTCAAACAGAAGCAGACATGTTACAGGTTCAAAGCAGAACTCTAGTTTTCAGCAAGCAAGTTAGTTTCTCTTTCAATAGACAGACTCAGAGCTTAACATAGCTTCAGAGCTGCAGCGCTTAATATAGAGTCACACCTAGCTACTTTAGTTTCAGTTTCCAAACAGTCTTCACTGGCTGACTTAGTTGCCATGCCCATTCATTGGCTGACTTTGTTACCATGCTCTATTCCAGTTTGTGAATATATTCTGACAGGATGGAAAATTGTGGTGCTTTGTGGTTATCTCACTGTGCATTTTGCAATTCAACTACAGTAACTCTACATTCCATCATTTTTCTTATTGAAGAAAAACTGAGTTTTTGGATAGAAAAGAAGAATTGCACAAGCTTCATTGATATGGTAGCATCGCTCTTCTTTATTTTAAGAGGTCAAAGGCAGGCAACGATGCATTGGACAAGATAAACATGTTATGCCTCTGCAATCATCCTTTAGAATTCTCACGATTGAAACCTTTTCATCCTCTTGTAATTCTACTTTTTTCAAAAGCAAAAAAATTGCTTTTCTCCCTGAAATACTGGTCCAGGCACCAGCATTTTAGCAACATTTCCATTGTAATAAAATACCTCCTCTCTTATTTTCAAGGCAAAATGGGAAATCACAAATATCATTGTGTTTATTTATTAGTTTCTGAATTGTATACTGCCAACTTGAAAATAATGATCAGCCACTTACAGCAGTAAAAAATAGAAAATAAAATCATAACACCGTAAAACTATCATAAAGCAATAAAAATGAAATAAACATACCATTAAAGAATACCAACCACCAATTCCATTCTAGATAATAGTGTTGCAAGCAGGCCACTAGTACCCAAAGGTCTAAAAATTGGTTTTTATCAACTTTCTGAATGATAGCAAGAGAAAACATCCAATGCAGTTGCCTAGAGGTGGAGCTCTCTTCTCACAATCAGGATGCTGTGAGTTTGATCCTAGGTATGGGCTAATATTTGGAATAGACTCTCCTGCTCAAGCAAAGGGTTGGACTAGATGACCTCCAAGGTCCCTTCCAACTCTGTTATTCTATATCTATATTGCAGAAGAACCATTTGGACAGGGGAAGTTATCAAGGAATTCTGCCTCCAGACTTCCCCATAATTTGAGAAACATTAGGGAAGGAAATCTCAAATCATCCTCTTTTAAACTGAATGATCAAAACTAGTATGTCCCATTCAGAAGAGATGGTCATGTAATCTCTGGTTTGCAAGTCAATTTCCTCCCCTAACTTTCCACCAGTTAAAATGAAAGATGTCGTAGAATGGGTGGAAGCTCGCTAAGGAGAGATACAACCGAGGAAGAAGGAGAAATCTGACAGTGATAATATTTAATCCATGGAAAAGCTTGTCTCCTGGAATTATGGGTGCTCCATCACTGAAGGTTTTCAAAAATAGACCATTTGACTGTGTTGGAAGAAATATCCATCTGGTTCAGTTCCAAGCAAGGAGAAAGACATTGGAAACATGGAAGCTGATTGGAAAAAGGGTTTAATGGTGAAGCAGAACCAGAGGTGATATTCAGCAGGTTCTGACCAGTTCTGGAGAACCGGTAGTGGAAATTTTGAGTAGTTTGGAGAACCGGCAAATACCACCTCTGATTGGAGATTTTACAGTATCCTTCCCCTGCCACACTCACCAAGCCACACCCACAGAACTGGTAGTAAAAAAATTTGAATCCCACCACTGAGCAGAACCATCAAGCACATGGTTCTGGGCAGCTGATTACATGGAGGAGAGAGAGAGAGGGAGGGAGGGGGCAGGGGGAGAGAGAGAGAAAGAGAGAGGGGGAGAGGGAGAGGGAGAGAGAGAGGAGGAGGTATTTATAGCCTATCTTGGGTTTTGCACTTGAACTTCCTGTACCTGTGCAAGAACATGTATTCTATTGGTTGTTGTAGGGGTCACAGCTAATTTTGTAGGCTGTCTGAGCCAAGCTTGGTTGAAGCTTGTTGGGCAATTCCTATCATGGTTGAATGGCTTTGCCCTGAAGTATATAATCCCATCATCCTGCTCCTTTGTTTTGTAGATAGGCTTTCCTGATGGGCACCTGATAGGCTTTCTTCTGGGGGCAGGGAACTATTTTCTGCCTTTAAAATATGTTTCTTCTTTTATCATCCAGGAAAATATAACATCCTGTCTTTTTTAATATTTCCTAAAATATGTCATTCTTCTGGGAGGGAAGTGGCTTCTCACAACTGAAATGGTATAAAGTCTTCTGCTTTGAGCAGGGAGTTAGGGTAGAAAACCTCTGAGGTCCTTCCAGCTCTATATTCTTAGTTTTGTTTTTATAATTTTTGATATTTTTCAACGGGTTCTCGTCTTACAACCATTCATTTAATGACTGTTCAGAGTTACAACAGCATTAAAAAAAAGTTACTTGTGACCATTTCTCCCACTGCCGCAAGCATTCCAGCAACCCCATGTCCCTGTGATCAAAATTTGGATGTTTGGTAATTGGTCCATATTTACAACAGTTGCAATACCCCAGCTTTCTTAGTCAGATAACATTTCAGATAACAGATAATCAGAGTTGGTAGGGACCTTGGAGGTCATCTAGTCCAACCCCCCGCTCAAGCGGGAGACCCTACACCATTTCTAACAGATGGGAGTCCAATCTCTTCCTGAAGATCTCAAATGATGGTGCTCCCACAACTTCAGAGGGCAAGCTGTTCCATTGGTTGATTGTTCTCACTGTCAGAAAGTTTCTCTTATTTCCAGGTTAAATCTCTCCTTGTTCAATTTCCATCCATTATTCCTTGTCTGGCCTACAAGCACTTTAGAAAATAGCTTGACCCCTTCATCTCTGTGGCAGCCCCTCAAATATTGGAAGATGCTATAGTCAATGGGGAAGCCAGATTCACTTAACAATCATGGTCCTATCTTAATAACTGCAATGATTCACTTAACAACTGTGTTAAGAAAAGTCATAAAATGGGGCAAAACTCATATAACAATGGTCTCTCTTAGCAGAAATTTTGGACTCAGTTGTGGTCGTAAGTTGAGGATTACCTGTAATGGTTTTAGATAGTGATTATTTTATATTTCTACTGTTTTATTGGGTTGCTGTACGCTGCCCACAGTCACTTTCTGTGAGATGGACAGCCATATAAATTTGTTTAATAAAATAAATAAATACACAAAATAAATAAACTGTACTTTGGAATAAAGAATAATGGCTTTTCAGCAGTTTTTATGTTGCCTTTTTTGCTAAAACAATGACACTGGTGAATAAAAAGAAATCTTATAATAAACAAAGACGCATAAAAAACCTCAAATGGAAATATAAAAGTATATTAAAATATTAAAAACTTAATCTTATGGGTTTTTTAAGTCCTGTATCTTAAAAAGCAGAGGTGGTGTTCAGCAGGTTCTGACCAGTTCTGGAGAACCAGTTTTGAGTAGTTCAGAGAACCAGCAAATACCACCTCTGACTGGCCCCGCCCCTATCTATTCTCTGCCTCCTGAGTCCCAGCTGATCGACGGGTCTTCTTTTGTTGCCTTGCACAGAAGAACGGAGCTGGAAAGCAGGTTAGTGGGGTGGGGTGGGAATGGGATTTTGCAGTATCCTTCCCTCAGGAGTGGGAAGGGAATGGAGATTTTACAGTATCCTTCCCCTGCCACGCCCACCAAGCCATGCCCAAAGATATGGTAGTAAAAAAATTTGAATCCCACCACTGTTAAGAAGTCTGTTTGTTTTTGTTTTAAAAAGGGCAGAAAGTTTGTATCAGGTCCTTTTTTAAAGTCTGGAAGACTGAGGACAACTCACCCCCATATTTTCTTCTTACACTTTAAAATTGGTGTAATATTAGCTTATATGCTTGAGCAGCACATCATCAGGATCTTGTTGCTTTCCATCATAAATGTGAAAACAGTATCATGTTGCGATGATGAAAGTGCCAATGATGTGATATTTCTTCTTCTTCTTCTTCTTCTTCTTCTTCTTCTTCTTCTTCTTCTTCTTCTTCTTCTTCTTCTTCTTCTTCTTCTTCTTCTTCTTCTTCTTCTTCTTCTTCTTCTTCTTCTTCTTCTTCTTCTTCTTCTTCTTCTTCTTCCTAGTATATTCCCATAAGTGCAGGGTCCACTTTTCTGATCACTGAACACCACTTTGCACAGTCAGCTGCATCTCCAGGGCACAGGCACAGGGCTTGCAGGTCTTTGTTGATGGTGCCTTGTTATCTCTGTTTTGGGTGCCCGCGAGGTCGCTGGCCGTTGACTTCTAGTTGGTAGGCAGCCATGGCAATAGTGGAAGGTGCTGCTCTCAGTGTCAACTTGTAACATATTTCTATGGTCTTTTTAGAGTTGCCAACAGGAAGGGAGTGGGGAGCAGTGCAGCATCTTGCAAAACTGAAACTGCATTCCATAAATGTTTTCAAAGATAGTAACTCAGTGACTGAAGTTTCTGCCACGCAACATTCTAACTGGAGAGCATGATTGATGACTCTTGGCTATGGATGTGTCCCATTGGAGAATATGAATTATGATATACCCAGGGGGTGGATGGAAAACCAGGGTCAAAGGTGACAATGAATTATGTGCCTCAGAGTCGGCTACACCCAGGCAGTGCCGACATGTTAACTCCCAATAAATCCTTTTTAAGTTTTGGAAGTTTGGCTCAAGAGTCATGATTTAAATGGAGGTAACTGCTGGAATCCTGACACTCAGGACATGTCCATGCCAGTGGAGTCAGCCTTCTCTCATCTTCTCTATAATTGGTGCCACACCAAAATGTTGTTGAATGGTGTCATTTGTGATGTGGTCAAGAAGAGAGATGCGTGTGATGTGATGTGATGCATGCATGCAGAGAAAAAAGGAAGCGCTTGTTTGTGACACCATGGCTTCCATCAGCTAGATCAGGGGTCCCCAACCCCAGGGCCATGACCCACTAATGGGCTGTGGACTATTCCCAAGAGGGCCATGTGAGCAACAGGCGGGCGTGCAAACGGACATGCACAGTTCAACTTGCAGTTGATTAAATCAGCACTCAGATTGCATTAAACATGACTAATCTACTAATTGACCCAATTACATTTTGAATTAATCTACCAATTCAAAGAAATTAAAGCCACTTAAATGCCTTTCCTCCCTTGTTTGCAGACATCTCTGTCAGCTTGCTCGCAGTTGTCGTCAGCTTCTGTGGGCTCGCCTTGTTGCTAGTCTCACTCTTCGTCTTTTGGAAGTTGTGTTGGCCATGGTGGCGAAGCAAACCCACTGCTTCAGACACAACAAGCATCCCTCAGAGCACCACCACCGTTCCCCCTGAGTTTTTGGAAACCAATGAGAAAAAGGAAAGCCTTAAAGAAAACGGGAAGCCCCCAACCAATATCCTGGAAGCAGCGATGAAAATCAGCCACACTTCCCCGGACATTCCAGCAGAAGTCCAAAATGCTTTAAAAGAACATCTCATCAAACATGCGCGAATGCAAAGACAGATTACAGAGCCTACATCATCATCCAGGTAAGAGAAAATTAAACAAACTTTTACAGAAACTCATTCAAAATAGACCATCTAGTTGAGGTTCAAAAACGAATGGGGGCTGTGTAATTCTTAAACAAAAGCTGTCCAGTAGTGGTTCTCAAACTGTGTTCTGTGGACTCCTGGGGAGTTGCGATGTTGTCACAGGGTGTCCACAAAGACTTGAAGAAATAGTATGATTTAAGTCTTGAGTTAAGTCTTTGTGATTTGTGGCCATAGCCACAAAAGGTATTTAAAGGAGGTTGGTGATGAAGAATAGAATGGAATGGAATAGAATAGAATGGAATAATAAAGTTGGAAGGGACCCTATAGGTCATCTAGTTCAATCTCCTAGGCGATTGTTGACAAATGGCTGTCCAGTCTCTTCTTGAAAGCTTCCAGTGATGAAGCTCCCATAACTTCTGAAGGCAAGCACTGGTTGATGGTTCTCACTATCAGAAAATGTCTCCTTATTTCTGGGTTGAATCTCTCCTTGATCAATTTCCATCCATTATTCCTTGTCTGGCCTTCAGGTGCTTTGGAAAATAGGTTGACCCCTTCCTCTCTGTGGCAGCCCCTCAAATATTGGAACACTGCTATCATGTCTCCTCTGGTCCTTTTCTTCACTAGATTAGCCATGCCCAGTTCCTGCAACAGTTCTTCATGTGTTTTAGCCTCCAGCCCCCTAATCATCTTTGTTTGTCTTCTCTGCACTCTTTCTAGAGTCTCAACATCATTTTTATGGTGTGATGATCAAGGATGAGAACCACTGCTGCACAGTAATAAATTCAACAGTATAAAGATAAGCATTGATTTGAATTAATGATATTCAACTCAAATTTAATATATATTATGTACATCTTTCTATGACTGCTTTAAGTTACATTTAAATCCAGGGCTAAATGCACTGTTCTGTAGGTCTCCATATGCAGTATATTTTGATTAAGGGAAGAAATTTAACATCAAGAAAAGCTGCTTAAAAGGGACTGATCTATATCTACACTCCAATCTGTATCTAGTTTTTATTCTCAAACTCAAACATGAATGAGTGTTTACGTAGCAAGTGATAAATCACAGCAGTGAACATAACATCTGACCACAAGGTAACTGAGACTTGTAGTTTCCTGCTAAGTGCTTAGAAAATACTGTATTATGGCACTTTTTCAACACTTGATCTAAGAGCTTAAAGAGTCTACAAAAACATTGAAAAGTTGCACCACCTTAAGGCAGAACAACGCACAGGACTGGCATAACAGTTATACTCCATGAAATGAAACCCTTTCTGTACCAGGACCATAACAGTGGGGATGCAAAATACCTATTTTTGTCATTTGTTTGATTGATTAAATTTGGAAAAAAAATAATCTAAAGTTCATTTAATTAAAATTAAATTAAAGACACCGATTTTAAATGACTTCAGGCAATTCAGCGTAATCAAAGACAATTAAAGTAGGAACAGGTCACAGAAGTTCAGAATAGATGAAAACCTAATAGAATATCTCAAAAGCAACTTACAAGGCCCTTTTTATGATAGAGGAATATGAAGAGACAGGTAGTCCTCAACTTACAACCAAAACTGAGTCCCAAATTTCCATCGATGAGCCAGACAGTTGTCAAGTGTACAATCATCGTCCATACATGCCAGTTGCCAAGTACATGAATTTTGATCACATGACCATGAGGATGCTGCAATGATAATAAGTGTCGACAGCTTACCCAGGTCCCAGAACCCGACATTACAGCCAGAAGCCTCGCGGAGCTCATCTGCGGGTCCAGTGCTACAGCTTCGGCTGTGGAGTGGGGACATTATGATGCCAGCGTCTGGGGTCAGCTTGATTGGCTGTGTCGCGGGTGTGTGGCAGCCCGTTAATTGTTACTTTGTATAACACTACAAGGAAGGCGTGTAGGGGGGAAGAACGAGGAAGCTGGATTGCTGGATGGGTGTGGTTAATTAGGCACAGGGTGGTGGCGGGGGAATTAGGAAAGGGGCAGATGCTAGGTAAATGGGCAGGGGTGGATAAAATAGTGTTGGGAGTTACCACTCTCAACGCTGACTTTGCATGGAAATCCGTTGTTGTTGCTATTAGCGGCAATTGGGAATACAGCAATAAACTCTACCATTCCATAGCTGCAATCATGAGTAATGTGGCTTATGGGTAAAATTACCCAGTTCTTGGCAATAAGTATGATACATGGTCATAAGTCACAGTGATGTTATAACTGTGAACAGTCACTAAATGAACAATTGTAAGTTGAGAAGTCCCTATACATGAACAAAACACGAGGGCTGGGATGAGAAAGGATGTGTATCTCTGTGATTATAATAGCTGAGGCACACAATAAGTTAAAGTAAGAAGTAACACAAAGCAATTTCAAAATGTACTAGCTATTAAATTATTTTTTATTTTTAAAAAAAACCAATTTATTCTTTACCATTAATAGTTCACGTCCATCCTTATCCAACAATCAGAATTCTACCAGGACATAACTGAGAACAATATGCTAGTACTTAGCATTTAGCTGTCACATCAACTGAGAAATAATTTAAGAAGATGGTGATTAGACGCATCTCATTTTAATGCATTAAGAAACATTAAGGGCTAAATGCATGGAGCTTGCATTTGAAGATATTGAAAGAATACTTCATTGAACAGAAAATTCTGGGCAAAAAAGTAGAAAAATTATGTGTATCTTGTTTGTAAATTATGGCCAGTGTTGCACGTATGCAATGTTGATTGATTGATTCATTATGTGCCATCAAGTCATTTTTGACACCTAGCCCCCACAGAGATAAATCTTCTCTCCAAAACAAACTATCCTTAATCTGTTCTTTCAAATCTTCCAACAGTACACTCGGTACCCCTGTAACTCAGTTCATCCATTTTGCTGCTGGTCATTCTCCATTAATCCTTATTACATTCTTGGCAGGACTAGACTTCCTGTCTCAGGAATTAGGAGTTTTTTCTCCTCCTTTGCTGGTACTTTGCTTGTGTGGAGTGACCATTCAAAGATACAATGGCACTGAAAAAAGTGACTTATGACCATTTTTCACACTTATGACTGTTGCAGCATCCCCACAATCATGAGAGGCCAGGGGAGGAGATGCGTGACTTGGTGTGAGTGATATTGAATGGGCCACACCCAGCCAATAACATGACCACCAAGCCACGGCCAGCCAGACACATGACCACCAAGCCACACCCACAGAACCAGTTGTTAAAAAATTTGAATCCCATCCCTGATCTTAACTGATACCCAAGTTCAAAGGTGTCAATGTTCTTTCTATTCTAGGAGGATGTTAAAAACCAACTTTTCCTCTCAAAGAGTGTCACATGGAATTTAATTTTACTGTCATTTTTCTCATTTGACTTTTAGTAGAGGTTTCGAAGATCCTTTGCATTTTCAGCTATCAAAGTAGCGTTGTCAACATAATATATGCTATTGATGTTTCAGTCCGTTTTGCTAAGTTCTGGCCATACAATGACTTCCTGACCCATGTATGAGTTTCTTATGAGGACAATAGGTTCCCCTTTTTTGTATTATTTTCCCTTGCTTGACATGATTGACAAAATCAGAGTCTTTTCTATAATTGATGAAGCCCAATCTGACTTCTTTTTGATATTCTTTGGCTTTCTAAGCTATCCTGTGTGCATTAGCAATAATGTATAATGTTCCTTTTCTAAAGCTGACTTGACTACCTACCATTTCTTTTTTCTCTATAGGGCTCTAATATACGTTGGATGATCATAACCATTATTTTGCTACCATGTAAAATTAAGTATATTGTCTGATAATTTGCAGACCCTGTTAAATATCATTGGTTTTATATGGAATGTAAATTGACATCTTCCAATTGGCTGGCCGTTGTGTCATTCTCCAGATTTGTTGACATAGCTTGGTTAGAATCTTAACTGACTTTTTTTCTGTTACTTACCATATTTTCAATGGGTAGTCCATTACTACCTTCCAACTTAGTAATGAATTGAGTGTTGATCTAATTCCATCTTCTAATTCCAGTCACTCTTGTAACTAAGGAATATCTTCTTGGATATTGACATCTCTACTGTATTCTTCACTATACTTCTATGACATTCCTTCATCTCCTTTGAATTGGTTACTGGTGTCCTTTAGCATATCAATTCAAGGTTGGCACCTACTTCTAAGACAGAGGTCTCCAAACTTGGCAACTTTAAGACTTGTGGACTTCAACTCCCAGAATTCTGGAAGTTAAAGTCCACAAGTCTTAAAGTTGCCAAGTTTGGGGACCCATGTTCTAGGATCAGAGAAAGACTTTCCTTTTTTTCTATGTCTGTTTCCATCTATATTGTCTCTACAATTGTTGTTATACTGCTTCTTGTCTCTTCTAACAACTTCCTGAAACTCTTGGTTAAGTTCCTTTCTGACATTTTTGTCTTTCTTGGCTTTTTTTTTTTTTTCTTCTTGGCAATTTCCATGGTTTGCTCTGACATTCAATTCTTTTCTTCCCTTTCTTCATTTTTGGCAGTCTCTTTTCACATTCATCCTTAAGAGTTAAATTCATTCCATAATTCCTCTGGTTCTCTATCAGTGAAATTCAAGACTTCAAATAAATTCCTGATGTGCTCCTTGAAAATGGTGAGCATATGTTCAAGACCATGAGATCACATCATATATGTAATAAATGCTCCTTTTCAATTTTGCAGAAAAATGCATCAGTATATGTGTCCCTGCATCAGTATATGTGTCCCACAAGCTTTGATATCCATTTCATGGATGTATATATAATCTGTGGTCTTCAGAAAATTCCTTCAGATTTGTTGAAATAGTACTCCCACCATCCCCTGTGGGAACCATTTGGGGTATAATCTTGTATGCCCAAAATAAGCCAGATATTCCATGCTGTTCCTAATTTAGTTCCAAAAATGTATTGGGAAAGACCAAGGAAAAGGAATAGATATGGCTGGGACAGATGTTGTGGACAGCAGAAGTAGCAGTGACACATCATTCCATTTCAGGAAATGGTATGACTAGTATATCTGCTATCAACTTCACTCCAGATATTCTCTAATGAGTTATATTGTTTCCCTCCACAGGAAATTTTCATTGAGTCACTGCATAGTTCATTGTTAGAAACTGAACTGTTACACAGATGTGAGCTTCAGTATTTTGGATTCCTTTAATCCTATGCTTTTGTGCTAGGAATGTGAATATACATCAGTGCTGGAATAATCCTTTGACCTATATCCTCTTCCATGTTGCTATCAGTAAAGAGTGCAGTATCTGTTTCCTATTTCTATGCATTAATAATAAAACTATCAGAGTTTAAATGATTCTACTGAAAGGAATACTATATAGGGCAGCCTAGAATCTAAAGACTCATTGCATAGGAAGGGGAAGCAATGCAATGAACCTTGATTAAATATTTTACATTCTCCTATTTGTACTCTTTTATAAGAGACCTGCATATAAAAAGGATCTTTATGTCTTGATTCCTGGCAACAATAAATGACATGCAAAGAAGCAGTTTTGTGTTACTGTCTGTTTACCTCCAGAGTGCAATTTCACTTCACTTGGAAGCTCATGAAAAGCATTCTTGTTGATGGGAAAGAGGTGGGGGAGAGCCCAATTCCTACAAATACTTTTATGAGTGAAAAAAAAAAGCTTATGGTGCTGTTTAATCTGATCATTTCACCACCTCATATTTACAAAGTTTTCCCAAGACCTGAAATTAGGAACAAGACTTTGAATGTAAAATTTATTTCATGATTCCAAAGTAGATAATGAAAAATATACTTCATTCATTCTAGTTGTAATTCAAATTTTAATTTTAAAAAATTAGACTTTGTCACACTTTGTTGTGATTTTGCTGGCCTCTATGAACTCTAAAAAAAACTCACATTCACTACATTCATTTTCAATATCTTGTAGATTTTTTGTGTGCATTTTTAGACTTTCATTATCATTGATCAGAAGTGAAGTTGGCTTCTTTCAAAATGTAACATTTTATCAAGTAATGAGAAAAAAATCTGGGACTACACCTCTTACAACTGGATACAACAAGATAATGTATTTTTTTCCTTTTGCTTTTAATTACAGAAAACATGCCACTAAGATTAGATTAAATTCCCTTTTTTCCCAGCTAGAAGATGGCAAGGCTGCACTTAACCATATGATCTTTGTACCTGAGGGATTCTTGCTCATAATGAGGGTTTCAGAGATTAAAGGAGAGGAGACATGTAGTAAATTTCTTACAACCTGTCCATTACTCTTGCTGGTTTCCTTATTTATTCAAGGTTACAATAATGTTTTCTTATAAATTTAACGTTCTTATTATGCAGGGACGTAAGAAATTTATTTAGGCTGGGTATAGATTCTAAACCACTATATCCAACCTTGTAACTGAATAAAGATAAACTATATTGTTTCTTTTTTTTAATGTATTTTTATTAAGTTTCTTTTATTACATCATAAAACGTCATAGTTCCAACAGCGTTCTTGGCATCTATACAGGTTCTAGGTTTAAATATCATAATACATTATGTCACATTTATCTAATATTGAATAATAACTTTCACTACAATTACTATTTCTTATATCTTTATATAATTTACACATTTATATTTTACTCTCTTAAGGATTATTCCAGTTCAATTTCTTGTCTTATCTCTTTGTTCTGTTTGTTAACCATTTATACCAATTATTCCAAATTTTAAAAAATTCAAAGTCATCTCTTTCTTTCAGTTCATTGTTAACATATTCATCTCAGTGCTTTCCATTTCTTTATGTATTATTAATTCTTCATTAGGGATATTTGGTGTTTTCCATACCTGCGCAAAGGCTATTCTGGCAGCTGTTGTAATATGTAACAATAAATATTTTACTTCTTTTGGTAATCTATCTTTTATGATTCCTAGGAGGAAAGTTTCCAGTCTGATACCCAGTAATCTCTTGTAACCAGTTTTTAATTTGGATCCAGTATGTCCTGGTCTCGGGACATAGCCACCACATGTGATAAACTATATTTATTGTTTCCCTTGTGGGGTGGAGTCTGGGCAAGTGAATGGAGCTGAGTGTTTACCGGCCGGATGCCCTTTCTGTTGCCAATGTGGAGTTATATCCAGCAGATATATTCTCATTGTGCCCAGAGAGAGAAATATCTGCCTCTACCTAGATCGAACTCACAGCCTCCTGATTGTGAGCCAAGAGCTCAACCTCTAGGTCACCGCACCACTGATAAACTATATTGTTTGTAGCCATAAAATATAAGGTTCAACTCCTGGCATCCTCTGGTAGAACTTAGATTCTTCATCTCACTGGACATGAGGCAGCTTTTTAGTATCCTATCCAAGGATACTGGCAAGTAGAAATGTATAAATCTGTCTATAAGTACTTCATTTTAATTCATTTTCTCATTTTTCCAATCTTAATGATTTTTGCCACTCAGTTTTAAATACTTTTTAAATATGTGCACAATTATGTGTTCAAATTTTCCTCTGTGCTTTTCCCAACATTCATTATTAAAAGCATTTTCCTTAATATAAAGCCTTTTTGTTGTTACTTTCATCAAAACATGCATGCTTGAGTTTATTCCCCTTTAATTTATAGCTCTTTGGAAGCAGCTGCTGTTGTTGCTCAGAAAACTCCCAACATTACAGTGGAATGTAACATTACATTATATTGGTTCAGGAAATGTGAAACTGAGTGTTGCAGTAAAACTAATTGCAAGCCTGTCAATTCAAGCTTAGGAATAAAGTGAAGCAAATTCACAGACTTACAAGTCTTGTTTTTCAAATATTAGAATCTAACTATTGGGTTAGGATGTAGATCTCAGATAATTTTCCAGATCAGCACTGAGGTGTTAGTAAGTTGCACATTCAACCCTACCAAGATAACTGCAATTTTCAGGACAAATATTGAATGAATGTAATACGTTTCTGCACTGGACAGGCAATTTGTATAGATCAGCAAGTTCTCACGAATCTACAAGCCACATATGACTTACCTGAAGAAATAACATTTGTAAGTGATATACATCTTAGTTCTTTCAGCAATACATGGTTTCTGCTCTTCAGGCTTCATTGAATGGTTGTCTTGTAAATAGTTGAATAAATGCAAAATAAGACATTTATTTAAATATGGATAGTGTTTCCATCAGTCACCACAATCAAAACCAGTAATCACTTACTGAAATTGTTATGTAAGTTCCAATTTGCCAATTAATCATCTAATCCAACATTCTATCCAACAGGAACTCAGAAGCATGGAGAAGAGAGCATTAGTTTTCTTTCAGTGCTATCCTCTATCAAATGGGCTTATTTCAGAAGTTATCATATAGTCATCAGAAGTGTCACTGATATACCTTCTTACATGATACTACACTTTGGAGTTATGGGCTCCACACCTGAATGGTTGCTCTTTTCTTGAGTTACTTCATTATCTTAAGGGATCCTGCCTAATCTACCATTTATCTATCATAATCTGCCACTAAATGAATGAAAGAAACCAGCATTTAAGTTAAGATTAAGACTTGCCTGTTTATCAACTGATGTCTCATTACTTGCTTGTAAATTGACTTGTAGCTGAATACATGAAACTGAGCCAGTGGAAAAGCTGTCAGTGTTGTTCTGATTTTGTTTTTCTCTGATATTGGATCTGGAATATTGTGCATAACCAGGCAGGAGTCTGATGCTATAAAGAACCTGCAGCTGTGGCCTGGCAAGCAGAGAGTAGAGTAGAGGTCTTAAAGATGACATTTAGGCCTTCATCGCATCCCATAAATTTTGAATAGTTGTATCTGAATTATTATTTTCTTTAAGATAGAAATTTAATTCTTTCTTAAGTTTCTTTATAAATTCCTCATCTTTTAATAGTTGAGAGTCTAAAGTCCACCTTCTCCTTGGTTTTTTCTTACCCTGCCAATTAATTTTAAGAGGATTGTGGTCTGCCCAAGTGTTCGATATAATTTCTACTTCTGTCACATCTTGTATTAGATCTCCACTCACCCATGCCATATCAATGCGCGACCATGAATGATTGGGGGTTTGGATAAAAAGTTAATTGTTTCTTATCTGAGTTTAATTTCCTCCATACATCTATTAAATTTAATTCCTTAATCATTTCTACACATATTTTAGGTAATTCTCTCTTCCTTTTTTCCTTTCTCTTCTTATTTCCCCCATTATAATCTTTTTGATAATCTGTTACAGCATTGAAATCCCCAATAATACAAATATTTTTCCTTTCCAATTCAATAATTTTAGCATATAAAGCTTTATAAAATTATTTTTGGTTAACATTAGGAGCGTAAATTACTACCAGTAAGATTTTTTTCAAATTTATCTGTATTTCTATTGCCAGAACTCTTCCCTTGGAGTCTGCGAATAATAATGTTGCTTTTATCTCTTCTTTAATATGCACTGCTATTCCATTCTTTTTTTCATTATCTGCAGAAGCCGTGAACACTGTCCTTAATTTGGAGCAAACTAATTAATTTTCCTGAGCTTTCAAAATGTGTGTTTCCTGTAAACAAACAATATCTACGTTTTGTTTTATCAACTTTTCCAGAATCCTTGGTCTTTTTATTTTTGAGTTTAAACCATTTATATTAATAGATAGGAGTTTCACCTCTTTTTCCATAGTTCTAATTTGTCTATATCTTTATCTCTTAATCACTTTCTCTCTAGTACTCTATGTTTATTAATCTAATATCTTCTCTTATTGTTATTGAATGATTTTTTTTTACTTCTTATTTTTCTTCTTTATTTTAATTAATCTTGTTCTTCTTGAAGGTTTGGGTTTAATTATTTCTTGCTCTTTGCCTTGTAGTTACTCCAAATTCTACTTGTGATTGATATTGTACCTTGTTTCCTTCTTTTCCTTCTTCTTGTTGTTGGTTATTTTTCAGGTTTTCTGCAATCTTCTGTCCCTTCTTTTGGTATTCTTGGTCTTCTTGAGATTCTGA
The DNA here is from genome assembly GCA_023653725.1 of Bungarus multicinctus. Classification (NCBI taxonomy): domain Eukaryota; kingdom Metazoa; phylum Chordata; class Lepidosauria; order Squamata; family Elapidae; genus Bungarus; species Bungarus multicinctus. The sequence goes on from CM042848.1 coordinate 64,311,114, forward strand.
TTCTAATTCATTTTTGCTGGTCTGCTCTTTGGAATTTACCAGTCTTTCATAGAAATCTTGGAAATAAATCTTTATTTATTCCAAACCATCCCAGTTAAATTAGATAAGACCTTTTTTGATAATCTCAATAGAATGACATTAAAATTCATCTGGCAGGGTAAGAAACCCAGAATAAAAATGAAATTGTTACAAGATATGAAGAACAGAGGTGGTTTTGGATCGCCAAATTGGGAATTATACTATAGGGCAGCAGCATTAGTTTGGCCAAAAGACTGGATTAATTTAAAGAATAAGTTCTTTAGTTATAGAAGGTCATGACCTTCAAAGGGGATGGCATGCATTTCTTTGGGAAATAGGACCTACAAAACAAAAATATTTTTATAGACATTTGATCAGAGATTCGCTGATATACAATTGGATCAAAGTTAAAAAGAAACATTATATAAAAATCCCAATTTGGCTATCTATAATGGAAGCAATGATTCACCCAAATAACCTAGATCTGAATAAAATGTTAAAATATAAAGATCTATTGGATATAAATGGAAATTTAAAAACAAAACAAGAGCTCCAAGAACAAGGGCTGCTAATAGATTGGTGGGCTTATCTTCAAATACAAAGCCCATACAATAAGGATATAAAAGACTATGGAATATATTTGAAACCACAACAACTAGATAAAATCTTATTAAGACCAGATAAAAAAAATATTACTAAAATTTATAAGTATCTCTTAGAAGTAGAACTGGAAGAAGTAGTGAAAGGATGTATGACTGCCTGGGCTCAAAACATTGGACATAATATAAAGTTAGCAGATTGGGAGACTATATGAAATAGAAATCATAAATTAACAAAATCAGTAACATACAAAGAAAATGCATATAAAATGTTTTACAGGTGGCACTTACCCCCTTCGAGATTAGCGAAAATGTACTCTAAATTGAATCCCACATGTTGCAAATGTGGGAAAAAAGAGGGAACATATTATCATATGTGGTGGTTTTGCCCAGAGGCTCGAAAATATTGGCTAAAAATCCAAAAATGGCTACAGGAAATTACCAATGAACAATTAGATTTACAACCAGAGCTCTTCCTATTGGGGATCTTCAAAAAAAAATATGTAAAGACTACAAAATACTTATTACTACATATGTTGACTGCGGCCAGGATTGCTTTAGCTCAGTGTTGGAAACAGTCATTCACACCTGTAGAAGAACTGGTTATACAAAAAGTTATGAATTGTGCTGAAATGGATAAATTAAGATTGAGTTTAAAAGATAAGGAATCTTCAATATTTTATAAGATATGGGAACAATGGTACAATTGGATAGATCGGAGACAGACTAAGGATAGATGATTATTAAACATAGAACATAGATAGAATAAGAATATAGTTATGTATAAATTATTACTATCGCACAAATGATTGCTATATGATAATGCACCACAAACAGCTGTTATTGAATTATATACTTTTTAATGTTTTTTTTTCTTTTTGTAACAAAATTCAATAAAGTTTTCTTAAAAAAAAAAAGATGACATTTAGGGAAGAAGGAGGTGATGGAATTGGATAGGACAGGAAAACATTGGTGGGCTGCAACTGATTTAACAACTGGTTTTGTGAGTGCACAGCATTCAAAATACAGCCATTTGAAGTTCAAATGCTTACCTTCTAGGGCAGCCCCAGTAAGCAGAACAGCTGAGGCATGGAAATCAGCTGTGCCACGTGAATCAACTGAGCCAGAAAGAAGGAAATAAAGGACAGGATACGGCAGGGGTAGGTGAGTGGGGACAGTTGATGATGAGAACTACCAGTTCGGTAGAACCGGTCCAAACTGGCAGCATTCCACCACTGCAAGAAAGTCTTGGTTCAGAAGAAAGTAGGATGAGAGTAGGATCCTCTGTAGGATGATAGCACAGGTGGTAATTCTTGGATAGGAAAAGCTAACAGCACATACCCTCAAGCAAAACTGGAGCCATGCCAGATGACAGTAACTCCATGCAAGAGTTGGACTGAAACATAAATTGTTTCAATAAATTGATTTTCTCTTTCTTCTGCATTTTCTGGAATTGGCTGCTCTTGTCTGAAAGGGGCATGGACTTCAGGTATTTTGAAGTGTCCCATTCCAGGCAAGGAGAGAAATTAAATGCATCCAATTAATGTCATTTTAATTTTAAAAGCTGGGGATCCCCTAAATCTGCAAGAGCAATTCATTTGGCAACTTTCAGCTGCTTTTGTTCCAGGGGCACACTGGAACATTCCCGCTGGCCAATTTCAATGGATCGGTGGATACTGATCTGACAAGATCCTACTGAGAATGTGCATATTTAAATTTGCTAGGATGTGAAGGACCATTTTTGGCTTGCCTTCAAAGAACAAAGATGAGTCCAGGCAGAACAACAAATCAAAGTGCAGGGACATGGCAGTGGAAGGAACAGCATAGCAGATGTGAGCTGTTAAATGTGCACTTTCTAATTAGCTGTGCTCCTGACCCCTTTGTAGGATAATCATACAAATCCCATAGTTTCTTTGGTTCAAAAAAGCATTCCCACGTTGCTATGGGAACAAAACACATTTGAATAATTAACACATCAATCAGCTGTCTCCCTGAAATTTTGGGATTCAGAAACTGACGCAAGCCACTGTGTCATTAGAGCATTGGCTTCCTCAAGCACAAATATTCTTGAATATGATGATATTATATCATCTAGGGAATAACTCTCTGTAGCATCCAACCTTGGCAAGCTATGAAGTTGCTAACAATAGAAGCCAAAGGAACAATGTTAGTATTCAGTACAGGTGTTTTAAATAGAGCTGCGCAGAAGAATTCTGCATATACTTTTTTTTCTAGCACATCTCCATCCACTTAATGAAATGGCATTTGTTTCAAGATTTTCTCTTCCAAATGAGAGAAGAATTTCATTAAAACTCTCGTGTGCATTCATTTAGTCATAAGGTCACCTATGGATGTCTGTGAAGATCCATAGTATAAGATACAATCATCTACTAGCTATCAACAGCTTCCAAGCTTCTGTCAGGTTCCAAAAGAAGATGAATCTAGGGGTTTCTTCAGATTAGGAAATAGCAGAACCAGAGAGTAGAATTGTACAAATCTTTTGAACAATTCTTAAGAATGCATGGAGCACCTTATGAAGCACCTCTTTTTGCATTATTAAGCAGCCACATGTGGTGCTTCAAAAAGATGCTGCTGGGAGCTGCAGAGAAAGATATTTTGCTTCAGTGTTCAAAGCTATGTAACCAAGAAATGAAACAGATAGAACATGCCAATGCTTCGTGGCTCCTCTTCAGACTGGCATTTTTGTTCAAGAGGCAAAAGTTGGAAGTCTAGAGAGAAATAGTAATTTAAAAAAAATCTGCCTCGTGTTTGATCCAACCATCTTCTATTTATGAGGCAAGTATTATTGCTCTATTACAACATTCGTGATGAAATGAGCTGTAATTGTGTTAAAAAGCAAAATAAGCACTGATTCAGTTGATGGTGCACTCCTGCCTTGATGAAGTAGCAATGAAATGTAGCATTCAACCAACAACAGGGCTATCAAACTCCTGTCCCGCAGACTGGTTGCATCACACGCTGGTCACACCCATGTCCGGTTTTATGAATGGGGGAGAGTTCCAATACATCATGTGACGCTGCCGTGACGTGAGTTTGGCCAACAACAATCCCAAATACTCTAACTCCATCTAGCTATTTCTCCCCTCCCTGTCCCTTCTGCTTTGTGGCAACCCTGAAGCCTCCAAGATGGCCTCAGCCAGGTTCACTTCAGGGTTGACACCAGGGTCATGTGATCTCCACAATGTCAATGTGAAAGCCAGATTCACTTATCAACTTAGTTATTACTAATTTAACAACTATGTGATTAACTTAACAATTGTGGCAAGAAAGGTTGTAAAATGGCACAAGCTACAACCTTCACTGAAGTTAACCTAATCTTACGTAGCTTTTTTTCTGATAATATTACACTAATAACTAGAGCACACAAAACATTTGCTAGACCAATACTCGAATACAGCTCAGCAGTCTGGAACCCACATTACGTATCTTATATTAACACAGTTGACAAAGTCCAGAAATATTTCACAAGAGTTCTTCACTCCTCTACTTGTTGCAGAATACCTTATGCCACCAGACTCGAAATTCTAGACCTAGAAAACTAGAACTATGCCGCCTTCGATCCGATCTAAGTATAGTATATAAAATCATACATTGCAATGTCCTACCTGTCAATGAATACTTCAGTTTCAACCATAACAATACAAGAGCAAACAATAGATACAAACTCAAGGTTAATCACACCAAACTTGATTGCAGGAAATACGACTTCAGCAACAGAGTGGTCAATGTCTAGAATACTCTACCTGACTCTGTGGTTTCTTCCCCAAACACCAAAAACTTTCATTTATTAGTTTCATTTCATTTATTAGTTTTCTATACCACCCCTCTCCCTTCCGGGACTCGGGGCAGTGTACAGCCAAAGTTAAAAAATGATATAAATACAATATTTAAAAAACAATTAAAGAGATTAAATATAGTGGCTCCATATAAAATTCAATCAAAAAAACTTTAACCTTAGACTGTCTACTATTGATCTCACCCCTTTCCTAAGAGGCCTGTAGGGGGTGTGCATAATTGCACCAACGTGCCTACCATCCCTGACCTATTGTTTCTTTATTGTATATTTTATTTTTCTTATATGTATTCATGTATTCATAACTATGTTTTACTTATACCTATTATCTTGTAAGCAATTGACAAATAAATAAATAATAATAAATAATAAAGTTTGGATTCAGTTGTGATCGTAAGTCAAGGACTACTGCTTGAATGATGATTACTGGGATGCAACTAGGGATAAGTTTTCCTCTCTCATTTCTTGTAAGTTTAGCTATTGTCACCTTTCCTTACCCTCTCCCTGGTTTATTCTCCATTTCTGCTTCCCCCCCGCCCCCGATCCACCTAATTCTCCATTTTCTGTTTTCTGAATTATCATTATTCTTCTTGAACTGAATTATTGAATTATCTTCCTGGATTATCTAGCGTTGTTAATAACTGTTCCCTCATGAGAGTTATAACAATAACATTGAAAACTTGTTAAATGTGAAATGGTGATTGACTTTTTTCATTTTTAATGTATCCAAGTTATTTTTCGTTCCCTTCAGGATAATCTAAGCTAAATTTCTTTCTGTTTCTAAATGCAGGCACAATTCTTTCAGGAGACATTTGCCAAGGCAAATGCAGGTGTCTAGCATTGATTTTAACATGGGACCAGAATCAGTTTTACAAAGAAGAGAGACCACAACCAGCATTGGACGGATAAAACCTGAGCTTTACAAGCAAAAGTCTGTGGATTCCGAAGGCAAGAAAGAAGATGTGAAAACCTGTGGAAAACTCAATTTTACCCTCAAATATGATTATGAAAACGAATTGCTTTTGGTCACCATCATTAAAGCTTTGGAGTTACCAGCTAAAGACTTTACAGGAACCTCAGACCCATATGTGAAAATCTACCTTCTTCCAGACAGGAAAAAAAAGTTTCAGACAAGGGTTCATAGGAAGACTTTAAACCCTGTCTTTAATGAAACTTTTCAGTTTCCTGTGGCCTACGATCAACTTTGTAACAGGAAGCTACATTTCAGCATGTATGATTTTGACAGGTTTTCTAGACATGATATGATTGGGGAAGTTATTCTTGATAACTTTTTTGAAGTTTCTGATCTCTCTAGAGAGGCTACAGTATGGAAAGACATCCATTGTGCCACTACAGTAAGTATCCTAAAAAGGTTTTAAGCGATTTCAAAATAAGAAAGTCTTGTACCTTCATACTTAAACTCCTCCAGGTTATATCTTTTCTTTCCGTAGCTATATGATAACAATGGATTTTTAACCCACATCCTTTCAAGACTTTTATGAACTTATTAACTGATAGCCTTCCAAATACTGGCCTCCACTTTTTCAGAACTATACGTGAACTTTTCTTTCTTTTAAAGAGAGAAAAATAAAGCTTCAGGTGTAGACTCTTAGGAAGACATTAATCCTGTATCCAATTAACCTTTTCATTTTCCTATAGTCTACATTTCATTGGAATACACCCTCAGTTCCCTTATTATTGACATTTATTATTCTCACTTCCTTTATGTCAGATCAGATGTTGAAGATGGCTAATATTAACAAAAACAAGAACTTAATTATAGAATTATAAGGGTCAGTAGATCCATACCAAATCAACTCGTAATTGAACCCATAACTTACTAATATTAGATAATGGTGCTTACATTAAATCTGGGATGAGCCTTGGGTGTCACAGAATTGAGTTTTATGATGTCTTTATCCAGTTCAGGCAAGTGGAACTATGGACTAGTGTGTCACTGATTTCATTCTTAAGTCAATCTATTAGTGATGATACATCTTATTCTTGTTCATATGGATAGAGTTGTGGAAAAATTACTTCTGAGACTGTAGAAAACAGACACTCTCTGCAAATACAGAAACAAGTTATGTTTGCAATCTGTACTATCTTAGCCATGACCATGGCTAGGTTTTATTTAACAAGAAGTTGCTTCTTTAAAAAACTAACCAAAGGCTTACAGGAACCCAAATAGTGTCAAAGCCTAGACAAATACTGATGAAAGTACCTAGTTTGGGTAATGAAACATCAACCAAAAAAAAAAGCCAAGGTCAAAGGATCCCTCATTTCAACCCTGAACTACCAATATTCTCCTTTATTAGTATCAAAGGCATTACACATGGAATGCATGGGGAATAATACATTCTAGTTCCTTGGATTTAGTTTTTAAAAGCACCCCACAGATGATCATGTTATAACTTTTATTTTATTTTTTTATTTTATTTGTCAGTCGCTTCCAAGATAATAGGTATAAGTATAAACATGAGTTAGAAGAGTCGGGTAGTGCATTCCAGGCATTGACCACTCTGCTGATTTAGTCATACTTTCTGCAATCAAGTTTGGAGCGGTTTACAATGTGTTTGTATCTGTTGTGTGCTCTTGTAATGTTGTGGTTGAAACTGAAGTAGTCATTGACTGGTAGTTCAGAAATTGCAAAGTTCTTATGGTCACATGTGGAAACAATCAAAGTTAGCTTTGAAGAGGAAGGTTTTCAAGACTTATCTAAAAACAGAGCTGGAAACATGCAGAATTATTGGAATTAAGTTCCAAAGACCCTTAATTCTATACAAGAAGACTCTGTCTTCATTGAATGTCATGGTGGCTTGGGAATTCTAGGAGTTGAGGGTCAAACATTTTAAAGCTGCTGAGGTTGACAAACACTGTTCTAGAGATATCAAATCTTTAGGACACCATCCTAAGAACTACTGAACTAGTTGTATAACATATTTGTCATCAAATTTCTCCAACATTGATCATGGATGGGGGAGGGATGGTTGTAGAAGAAATGAGCCAATAGGGGAGACAAATTCTATTATACACTTCGCTCTGCTTAGACTAAGTATAACCTTTAGTGATCAAGATATAAAGAACTCCAGCAGCATGCAATTAGTTAGCATTTAAAGGGAGACGGCTTTTTAAATATATTATTGTAGTTCACTGTTACACAGGGGAAAAAAGCAAAGTTTTTCACTTTTAAAACTCAGCATGGCCATAGAAATTCAGTGCTTATGACTAGTTCTTTTGAATGAGTGGCTTTTAATATGAGTAAGATTTCCTAATATATACGCACATAACAATCTGACTTTAACAGGAACACTTTCAGCTCTCTGAGGCACATAAAGCCAATTATATTGTCCGGCTTAGTGTGCCTGTTTCCTGATGTGGTGCTAATGAACAAGGGTTTCTTTCTTTTTCTTTTTTTATTAGAATTCTAAATCACAAGCTTTCTCCTTCACAAGGGTGAAGTGAGAGAGTGCAGATCTTGCATTGGGAGATCCATAATCCAGCTGTAAAGCTCCTGAATGCAGTGAGCTAGGCTTTAATTAAAGCTTTAGAAACATGCACTCGGCCCACAAATCAAACTAAACCAAATGGAATTTAGACTTGGTGTAATTTAATGAGTGAATACTATCCCTGTGGACTGTATGTCTATGGAGACTCTCAATCATCAAATCTTATTAATTATCCAGGCCATGGTTGTCCCAAAGGTGCTTTTCCAAAAGCCAAATGGACTTTCTTGGGTTTTTTTCTCTTGAAGATGTTTCACTTCTCATCCAAGAAGCTTCTTCAATTCTGAACAGAAGAAGCTTCTTGGATGAGAAGTGAAACATTTTCAAGGGGAAAAAAAAACAGAAAGTCCACCTTGGTCTGTACACTAAGATCTGCTAAAGCCTGCATTCAGCGTGGAGTGGACCAATACTTATCATTTATTCAAAGTAGACTAGGCTTTTTTGGCTGTCTGATCACATTCAGAAACTTCTGACTGACTGTATCTGATACAAGGTTTAGGAGATCTGCCACGTTACATAGAGCAGCACAGAATTAAGTAATGGGGAGAACAGAGGTGATATTCAGCAGGTTCTGACCAGTTCTGGAGAACCAGTAGTGGAAATTTTGAGTAGTTCGGAGAACTGGCAAATATCACCTCAGACTGGCCCTGCCTCCATCTATTCTCTGCCTCCTGAGTACCAGCTGATCGGATGGGTCTTCTTTTGTTGCCCTGCACAGGAGAATGGAGCTGGAAAGCTGGTTAGTGCGGTAGGGAAGGAATGGGATTTTGCAATAACCTTCCCACTTCTGGGGGAATGGAAATTTTAAAGTATCCTTCTCCTGGAGTGGGGAGTGAATGGAGATTTTGCAGTATCCTTCACCTGCCACGCCCACTAAGCCATGCTCACAAAGCCACACCATGCCCACCAAGCCATGTCCACAGAGTAGTAAAAAAAATTTGAATCCCACCACTGGGGGAGAGATATAAAAATATGTTAGCATTTGGGAAGATAAGAGCCAGGGGTATTGGTTCAGAGTATTGGATATGTGGTTAATAGGTTTACCTTCCGATCAGAGTGACCCTTTGCAATTAGACCAGTATAAATTCTTTCCAATGACAGTTTTTAGGATGGTTGGTGATAATGGGAGCAGCCTGAGGCATTGAGCAAGAAGAAGACATATTGGGTTTAATGATAAGGAAGACTAGGGGTAACATGATAGCAGTCTTCCAATATCCAAAGGTCTGACACAAAGAAGGGAAAGTCAACCTATTTTCCAAAGCAGCTGAAAGCAGAACAAGAAGCAATGGATGGAAACTAATCAAGGAGAGAATCAACCTAGAACTAAGTTAAAATTTCCTTAATTAGAAACGAATCAATGGAACGACTTGCCTCCAGAAGTTGTGGGTGCTCCAACACTGGAGGTTTTTAAGAAGAGATTGGACAAACATTTGTCTGAAATGGATTAGGGTTTCCTGCTTGAACAGGGAATAGAAGATTTCCAACATCTCTTCCAACTCTGTTATTCTGTTGTTAAAGATGGAAATTTGGCTTAGCAAACAATCACAACGTTGCTTTAAATCAGGGGTGTCAAACTCACGGCATCATGGTGGCATCACATGACATATCTGGGCTTCGCTATACTGGACATGGTGAACCCCTTCATTTGAACCCCTTCAAATGTAGCCAATTGACAAATCAATTCTCACTTGGCCTATCCTTACAAACACTTCATCCGTTTTTTTTTTCTACTCTAACTTTCCTTCCCATTCTATTTTTGCTATTCTCGTTTTTGTCTTCCTTCCTTTTTATTACAACTCATGTATTAGATGTGATGTTTTATTTAGTTTAAGCCCAATAATTGTTCGGTTACAGCATTTTTAATTTTTAATTCTTTTTGCCTTTATTACATGATCCAATTTATTCATTTTCATCTGTCCCATAGGAGGCAAAAATATGTAATCCTTTTGGTGTTTATTTTTCTTATGCTAGATTATTTGAGAGTGGAGTATTTTGTCAGAGAGTTTAATAACTTGAAAAAGAATAGCAAGAGCAAGAGTACTTAGATTTATATACTACTTCACAGTGCTTTATAGACCTCTCTAAGTGGTTTTACAGAGTCAGCACATTGCCCCCAACAATCTGAGTCCTCATTTTACTGACTGCAGTATGATGGAAGGCTTAGTCAACATTGAGCCAATGTGGATTGAATTCCTAGCAGTGGACTGAATTACCCTACAATATTGCGTTCTAATCACTGCACCAGCATGGCTCATGAGAATGGGCTACCACTTAGCAAATGTGAGGTTGATGTAGCTACTTCTAAAGCCTAGGATTCAATTGCAATGAATGTTAAGTGATGCCTGCATAGGCCTAGAACAATATTTTGACATATTCAACAAACCATAATGAAGAAAAATATAGCATAGTGCAAGAATGCGTAGTGTCCCTTGGTTGATTTCAGTTTTGATCCAGCATCTTGATAGTATATTTGAAAAGAGAATGTTAGCAAGATGTACTTTGAAGGGGAAATACTAGATTTTTAAGAACTGAAATAGGTGCATTAAACCGTTTTTTCCCCTTAAACGCCCTCAATCTCCAACCCAAATGAAAAGAAAGCCCCCAAATGTTAGCCTCACTCATTCTGAGAAAGCTTCAAGAGCCAGAATAGGGACACTGGCATGCCACTTGTATTCTTAGTCATCACATTTTGCAACACTGTCTGAGGGTGTGATATGAGATCCATTAAACTTTTCAGGTAAAATGATCTATTCCAGTATTTTTCCAAACTTGACAACTTGAAGATGTCTGGACTTCAACTCTCAGAATTCCCATGCCAATTTGCTGTCATAAACACTTCTTGTCCTGAATTAATAAAACTAGCCAAAATTCAGCTAATTTGCCACCAGTTTCAGAGATACAATTTCCCCTTAATTATTCCATTTTGGCTGGTGCTGCTAAACCATCCGGATTGCAAGAAAATTTAGGCTTCCAATTCAAACCTCTAATGACTTCTGCTCCTCTAGATTGTGAAACCCCATGCCACATTCTTTAGGATTCATCTGAACCATGGTTTCTCTGACCTCCATCATTATACCTGATCAAATACATACTCCAGAAAGTGCTACAGCCCATCTGGATTCTTTGATAGCTGTATTAAATGCAGCCCATGTTCTAGGTATGTAATGCAAGATATTGAAAAACAAAAGACAATCATACATAACAAAGCATACTTTTGTATTGTTTTTACTCCACATAGCCATAAAAAGTGTTGCTTTCTGTCATCTTCCATAAAACATAATTTACAAATATATCAATGCAGTTTTGTATGATTTATGAGCTAAGCGCTAGTTTGAGGATTCTTTTTGACCTTTGACTAAAAATCTGTAAAATTTAATGCAATATAGCATAAACTGAGAATAATTAACACTAGTAGGCTCTGGGCATTTCTATTGTATGTACCGCTCATGAATCTGTATATGTTCATCATGGTTAATTTCTTCTAAGCCAGCCTTTATCAATCTGGGCAACCTAAAAGACATGTGGATTACAATTCCCAGGATTCCCCACTCAGCACCCAGCAGGACTGACTGTGGAATTCTGGGAGATGAAGTCCACACATCTTCAAGTTGTCAAACTTGAGAAACATCTGCTTTAAACCCAATTTTATGCCGGCATTGTTCACATTAATACATAGAAGAATCAGAGTCAGAAACCTCTATCTAATATATTAATGGATGATCAGGGTAGCTACCAGTTGAGTCTCCAGCAACTAAATAGATGGTTTTCCAAAGAAGTTGTTCTCTTCCTGACTCATCTTGTTCTTATCCTGGTGTGTTTGCAAAAATCATTATGGATTGTGGTGCTACTTACTGGAATGAAGATCCAATTAAATCTTATAACCCCGTGCTGGATGTGCTCCTCAGATCTCAGCAGTTTCCCAGTTTTCAAGTTGTTTTACTGCCAGATTAAAAGTAAATAGTTTCCTTTCCCACATCTGTTTGCCTTTCACATGAATCTGATGCAACAAAACCTAAATGTTCCTGAAAGTGACAATGGCATCAGTTGATGCCCCCAGCCACCCAGCCATGAACACATAGTTATTCATATTAATATTTTAATCTCTTAATTAGAATAGCATAGTGGCCTAGTGATGAAGGCACTTGCTTCCCACTCAGAAGATTGAGAGTTCAATCCAAAGTATCAGGAGATGTTTCTCTTTTAGGTCACAAATTAAAATTGTGTGCTGCGAACTCCACATAGGCATCAGGAAAGGCACCCGGCCAATAAACCCTCAGCTCCATCCAGTCACCCTGATTCTATCCTGAATTAAGGGATCACAGGGTCAGGAAAAGAGAGAAAAATATTTTTTAGGTAAAAATATCGTTCATCAATGCATTTTTGTACCAGGAATAAAATGGATGAATACATTCAATAGTTAAAATGAGGAAGACAATTGCTGGCTTCGTAGAAATATAGCCAACATTAACCAAACCTCTTAGTCAGGGGTCTTCAGCTTGACAGCTTTAAGATTTGTGGGCCAGTCATGTTAGCTCAGGAATTCTGGGAGTTGAAGTCCACAGGTCTTAAACTTGCCAAGTTTGAAGACCCTTGCTCTTAGTGCTCTCTCCATAAAGGGAGGTGGGTGAATTTAAAAAATCTGCATGATCAGAGCCCTTCATCTTGACATATGTTCCATATATGTTACATAACAAAAGGGCAGGGCTTTAGTTGTGCAGTTGTGCCACGTTGATTTTTTTAAAAACCTTCTCCACATGGACATCCTGTCTTTTGAACAAGTTCTCTTAAAGAATTATATCCAAAGCTATAAAGATACCCTTTATTAAAAAGCAGAATTAGTGTCTCACACCCAAATGTCAGGATATAGCTGTAATTATATATACATTTAACTAAATTAATGGTGCTTCTGTAAAAATGTTTATTAGAATGGATCAACAAGTCTCTTATTTCTAAAATGAAACTACATTTTCAGACCAAAGCAGAGTCTTTTTAAAAACAAATATGGAGATTTTTATCCCTATCGTTTCAGTTTATGAAAGACAGAAATGTAATACGATGGAGGGGAAGGTTGATGTAAGGTTATTTTTTTAAATTATGAATTTTTTTAAAATGAATGCCCCAATTAATTCATTCAGCCAAACTATAGCCTGCTGAATATTGCCATATTTCCCATAATATCTTACCTTCAGTAGTGCTGACAGTTATGGAAAGCAAATAGTACTGGAAGAGCTATAGATTTCCTAAGCTTTTGATCTGCTTCACAGCAGGGTACTTAGTTATTTAATAAATAAACATGCACACACACGCACACACACGCACACACACACACACACACATATCTATATCTATATCATCTATATTATCTATCTATCTATCTATCTATCTATCTATCTATCTATCTATCTATCTATCTATCTATCTATCTATCTATCTATCTATCTATATTCCCTTCTATTGTTGTAGTATGAGCTTGAATTTGAACCCTGCTCTTCCTTGTCAAAGGCAGTCTAACCACTACCCTAACCAGCCACTCTATTCCTTTCCCATTTATTACTTTTCTTTACTTTCTATATATGGAAGGGCTACATTTCCCATTACATACCAAAGTTCAAATAGTATCAGTTTAGGGAAAATTCCCAGCGAGAACAAGGTAAGATAAAAGTAAGATCCTATATATGTATTTTAACAAGTGTATTCTTCTGGAATATGTTTGTAAAGCCACGTTTCATTTCTAGTACATTGTTGATAAGGAAGAGCAACCAAGATGATTAGGGGACTGGAGGCTAAAAAATACGATAAACAGTTACAGGAACTGGGCATGGCTTAGTCTAGTGAAGAGAAGGACCAGGGGAGATATGATAGCAGTGTTCTAATATTTGAGGGGCTACCACAAAGAGGAAGGGGTCAAGCTATTTTCCAAAGCACCCAAAGGCCACACAAGGAATAATAGATGGAAACTGAACAAGGAGAGATTCAACCTGGAAATATGGAGAAATTTTCTGACCGTGGGAGCAATCAATCAATGGAACAGCTTGCCTTCAGAATTTGTGGGAGCTTCGTCACTGGAAGCTTTCAAGAAGAGACTGGACTGCCACCTGTCACAAATGGTGTAGGGTCTCCTGCTTGGGTGGGGGTTAGACTAGATGACCTACAAGATCCCTTCCAACTCTATTAATCTGTATCTTTTCCCTTTACAGGAAAGCATTGATCTGGGGGAAATTATGTTTTCCCTCTGCTACTTGCCTACTGCAGGGAGGATGACCCTCACAGTCATTAAATGCCGAAATCTCAAAGCAATGGATATCACTGGTTCATCAGGTGAGCAGGTGCCTTTCCATTTAGCCCACCTGGGTGGAGTTGATGGGGAAATAGAGCCGTACCAGGATTTTAAGATCCTAGTGCTGAATTTCTGAAAGAGCTGTTCAATCATGATCAAAGAGGTTACAGCCAACCGTTGTGGTACCTAGGTGGACCTGGCTGCTTACTTTGATTTTTGTCTGCTGACAAAGTTGTCCATGCATTTCTAGTTGTTCAGTTCCCTTCCTATTATCTCAGATCCCTATGTCAAGGTATCTCTGATGTGTGATGGTCGACGCCTGAAAAAGAGGAAAACAACCACAAAGAAGAACACTCTCAACCCGGTATATAGTGAAGCTATAGTTTTTGACATTCCTCCTGAAAACGTGGATCAAGTCAGCCTCTCCATTGCCGTCATGGACTATGACCGGTAGTAACATTGCATTTTCTTCTTTCCAAAGTAATGAATAAATATATCTTGTGAGTGTGTATAACACGTGGCTCGGTGGGTGTGTTTGTGTGCGCTATGAGCACTTTGCACGTGTGTGCATGGAGAGACTTTCCTACTGACCTTCTCCTGCACTCCTACACTCTCCCTGTGTCTTCAACAGCTGACACACGGCAATCTGCTATGCCGCGTGATGCAGCTGAGCTTCAAATGCAAGAAATAAAGGTCAGTATGGAGCCAAGGCAGGTGGGTGGGCAGCCCAGAATGTTGGAGTGAACCTGTTCGCTACCAGATGATCTTTGAAGCTACCAGTTCAGCCGAACTGGGCTGAACCGGTAGAATGCCACCCCTGGTGTATAATATATACAAATATATTAACATGGGACCTACAGCTTAAGGTCATTGCCTGGACTCCTATCTACTGCTCTATGTGATCTTCTACCATGCCTTTTATCGAAATACTTATCATTCCTTCCTTACCTATCATAACCCCTCTTTGTTAAATTATTTTGGACTGTGAAAGGTCCAAATTCAGAGGGCAAAATATGCTTTGGAGCACACAGGAGTGTGCATGAAGGCTATTGCTGAGCACTTAGCATGGTGCTCCATAGATTGTAAGCCGCCCTGAGTCTCCGGAGAAGGGCGATATATAAATGCAAATTAAAAAAAAAAAATGTTGCTTCTACCTTTAAAGCATCTATATCTTTGCCTGGGTTTGTATAGCTGTCCACAGTTGCTGAATGATCTCCGAAAAAGCCTCAGTGTCTTTTTGTCAAATGTTCTCAACAAGTGCTACCTCTATGTCTTCACATAAACCAAAAGATATTTTGCTCTTTCGTTCCTTCCCTCAAACTCAGATTTCTCAAATCTCTAAGCAGCATTTGAGGGTTGTAATTTGCATATATGATAGCAATAAAATTAGTACATGATCAAGAATTTAGGTGGTAACTATGTCTGTCTGCAGCAATCTTTCTATAACCAAGTTATCTGCCAGGAATGGTGTGGGATCATCCAGAGCATGGCATACGATGACAATTTCAGGAGTCAGACAGACTACAGGAAAGCAAATTACAGCTTTAAAGGAAAAAGCAAAAATATGTATTATTTGGTCAACATCATCAATTGCTGTTTTGGTCATGAACAGTTTATATGTATATCAGGAGTGGGATTCAAATTTTTTAACAACCGGTTCTGTGGGTGTGGCTTAGTTGGTGGGTGTGGCTTGGTGGTCATGTGACTGGGTGGCCGTGGCTTGGTGGTCATGTTATTGGCTGGGTGTGCCCAACTCAATATCATTCACATCGAGGCATGAATCTCCTCGCCTGTCCTCTCATGACTGTGGGGATGCTGCAGCAGTCTTAAGTGTGAAAAATGGTCATAAGTCACTTTTTTCAGTGCCATTGTAACTTTGAATGGTCACTCCACACAAGCAAAGTACCAGCAAAGGAAGGGAAAAAAACTCCAGAGAAGTTCCTGAGACAGGAAGTCTTGTCCTGCCAAGAATGTAATAAGGATTAACGGAGAGGCAGTTTCTGTAAGCAACACCAGAATGTTTCCTTCCTGTCTTCCTTACAGGATTAGGCCAGTAATTTCTTCTAACAACCGATTCTCCGAACTGCTTAGAATGTTAACAACCGGTTCTAGCGAATAGGTGAGAACTGGTAGAATCCCACCCCGGATGTAGATATCCTACGATGAAAATAAGTGTTGGTTTTTATAACTTTCAAATAATATAAACCAAAGATTGCCAACTTCAGATTCTGCCCCTTAGAAACAACTTTAGTTTCTATCACCAGGTCCAAAATATATCTAGTTCTCATAGTTAATAGATTATTTGATAAATGTTCAAATAATTTGAAATGGTCCCTAACAACAGATGCTACAGTAAATCCCCAAAATGCACTGCTCTAGTGCAGTGGTGGCTAACCTTTTTGGGCTCCTGTGCCCAAATTGGGCACAGATTCACACATGCACGCTCACATGCCAGCACCCAAAAGGCAATGTGAGCCCCCCATTACCCCCTGTGCATGCACGCATGATTCCCCTGCCACCCCGTTACCTGCATTACGCATGTACACACCTCCCAGCTGATTTTTGGCCCATTTGAGGTCTTTTTTGGCCTCCTGGGGGCTCGAGGGAAGCCTCTGCAGCCTTTGGAGGCTGAAAAATGGGCCTGTTTAGTCACTTCCAGTATTTCCAGGAATACCGGAAGTGACAGAACAGGCCGAAAATCAGCTGGGAGGCGTGCACATGCACAGTGCAAGTAAGTTTGGCTGGGGCTCATAGGCCCACACAAATGGCTGTGTGCTACCTGTGGTACGAGTGCCATAGGTTCGCCATCATGGCTCTAGTGGATGCATATAGATATGAGGACTGCAATTGAATAGGGGGGAAAAAAACAAGCCGCAGTAACTTCAACTCTTTTATTGTAGATTTTAAAATACCTTTCTAGACTGTATAAAGGCACTCTTATCCTCTGAAGCATTATTATTCTCACATCTAAAAAGCCTAGAAAGATTTGATGAAATCTCAGAACCTGAAAAAATTCAATGAATAACATTTCCAGGTGCTAGCAGGTGAGACAATGTCCTATATCTATTTGACTTTCTCCAGTCACTGTAGAAGAGAAAAAAATATAAAAGGAGGAAATTGCATTTTTCTTAATTTGTACAACTCATGCGACTCACAAATTCTACTTACTCTTGATACAAAAGATAGTTATTCCATTTGCAGCTCTTATTGTTTTACTTCAGAACAGTGTCAGGCCCAGCCCAAGAACGACTAGAATAATCTAACCAAAGTTCAGTTCTTGTTTGTTCACGCAACTCGTCAGAATCTTGCCAGACTAAACTCTTATCCTAATGGATGTAACCTGGAAGATTCTAGGGAGTAACTATTCTAATTCTTTTTTTTTTCTGTCTCCTTTCCAACCCTGGTTATGTTGTCTTTAGCCTCCACCTCTAGCCACTTCATTATAGTCACTTGGAAGAGCGGGGGCAGCATAACATTTAAAAACAAATAAAAATATAGTCCATCACAAGTACATACAGTTCTGTGGACAAATTTTCCCTCTCTTTAATCCTAGAGTAGGGCACAATGAAGTGATCGGGGTATGTAGGACTGGACTTGATGCAGAAGGACTCGGGAGAGACCACTGGAACGAAATGCTGGCATATCCGCGCAAACCAATAACTCACTGGCATCCATTAGTAGAGGTAAGGATAAAAAATATTTCCATAAAATAGCTAACTCCCATGTTTACCCCCATATAGCTTCTCCTGCAATTTTTTTCTCCTTTAATTCTCCTCCAGTCTGATAAAAGAACAATTGCTTTGGCAATGTCTTTTAAAGAAGAGAAGAGAAGCTGGAATATGTTCTTGTCCTTATTTAGTGGTAAAATGCCAAGAGATGTGCATGAATATCATATGCCTTTCCATGTAACACACTTTCTTGTGTTCTGCCTCCTCCCTGCCTCCAATGCATTCATTATATCTCAAGAGATATTGGAGTGATGGGGTCTCTCTCCATAGACCTTTCTTTTAGATTGGGAGCTACCGTGAGAGCCACCAGGGCAGCTCCAGAAAACAGATACAGGAAAACATACAGAATGATAGTCCTTGCTTACTGACCATTGCTTCAGCAACCATTCAACATTACAACAGGGCTGAACAAGGACACTTGATCTTATGACTGATTCTTGAAGTTGTGGCCATCACAGTGATCACAATTTAGATACTTGACAACTAGCAATTATCTCAATCAAAGTTGTAATTGCAATTTGTAACCTTCACAGCTGACTTCCAACAAAATCAATGGGGAAGCCAGCAGGAAATTGCAAGTCATGGTCAGGTGACCTGTGGAGATTCACTTAATGACTGCAGGCAGAATTGACTAACTTCCATTATAAATCAGATGTAATCTCATGGTTTTTCATTTTACAGCCATGTTTCTTGGTGATGGACTTGCCAGTCTAATTGTGGCCAGTGAGTGAGGACTACCTGTAATGAAAATTAACCACACTAATACCAGCACCTTCTACAGCTTCTAAGTAGAAAATCAGCTGCAGGAGAGATTTGAAAATATTTTTCAAATATCTAAGACTAAGTTAGGAGAACAGCTATTTCTTCCATGAGCAGCAGTCAGAAAATGACTGATTACAAAAGTCCACTGAGTATAACTCCCAATGTTTCATTTATTTTTTAAGAAAACTAAGCAATGACAGCACTGGGACAGAACTATTTTTAAATCCTTTCAGCACCAATACAGGGTACCCAATCTTTTTCTACACATTAAATGGCTTTCTGAATATACTATCCAGGTAGAGAGTTGAAATGATTGATGCCTAAAATTCCTGATGCTTATATGTAGATCCAGTTTATTCAGGGTACAGTGGGAGTGGACCAATGAGTGGGTGAGGGTCATTGCCTTGGTATTCTGCTTGTAGGCTTCCTGGAGGCATCAAATTGGCCAAAGTGAGAAGCAGGATGCGGGACTTCGCGGACCTTGATTCAGTAGGTCTTTTCTTATTTTCTTAAAATGTATCATCTGTTCCAGTTGCCGGGCCGAGCAACCAGCTTTGACAGTCAAGGATCCTGTTCATCACCAAAGCCACCACTTACACCCTAGACTGAACAGCGGTGTAACATTCGCACCATAACCATGTACAGCTGGAGGTTTGGGTCTAAGTCATGACCTGCATCATCATCATTGTTATTATCTGCTGTGCCTCTACAGTATCATGCCATTATTTCTTATTCTTTACTTCCAGTTGTGCTTCATTGGCGGACAGGATTCTGTCTTCTCTATATATATGGATTAAAAATCTATCCAGGCACATTTATAAAGTTTGGAGATCCATTTCACGAAAGCCCAAATTAAATCAATTTGATGCTTGCTTTAAAAAAAGTATTTTAATTATGTTTACGTACCACAAAGGCCAAGGTAGGTTGCCAATGAATCTTTGATACGTAGAAAGGAACCAGTTTTCTGATGTCTGTTGATATTAAAGTTTTTAAACGTTCACTAGTTTACTTGGAATATAAGCAAGCTCAGTAGACAAAGGAAATACAATCACTCGCTAACAGTGCAAAAAAGTAAAGGAAGGAAGCCTTAGAATGCCATATTAAATGAAAGTCCTGATATTCACAGGATGTTTTTTTTTCCTTACCAAATTCACAGGCATAAATATCATATCATAAGGAATTTCAGGACAGGGAATTAATGTGATTTATTTGTTTTTATTTTTGTTTTTGGGTTTGTTTGTTTGTTTGTTTTTAATATGTACTGTAATTGCTTTCTTCATAAATTTTATCTTTTTTAATTTTTAATTTTTATTCAAAACATTAAAATACAAACTTCAAAAAAGAGAAAAATGCAAAAACAAAATGGAATGAAATTAAACAAGACTACATAAAATAGTGCAAAAAAAGAAAAAACAAAAAGTGTGTGTATGTCTATATACATACATACTTACTTACATACATACCTACATACATACATATTCCCCTCTAGCTGAATATAGATAATAATAATAGTTTCTCTTCCCTTGCAAAGCATGCACACAATTTATGAATTTCTACAACAGTGCTTACCCAACCCACTAAGCCTAATATATTTCTGCTATATATAAACATAGTTAACAGGTAAAACCAACAGCTACATAAAATTTAAAAACCTTCTGTTAAGAATCTATTTATTGTATTTCACTTGCAGAAAGTTCTCAATGGCTTCTAGTCTAAAATTTTAAAGTCACCAAAATCATTGTCCCTGATCCATCCAGGATCAAATATCTTTGATTGATTCTTAACAACAAGACTTTCCTTTAAAATATTAATCAGGATCTTTTGGATGGAATCAAAATATCTGATCACGCAGAACCACGTATTTGCTTACTACACCATGATTAGGCAACTATTTAGTAGGTAAAAGAATATACAAAGTGAAAAAGGGAAATTACACATTGTTGTACACTTGCGCTTTATAAAGAGTGCCTTCTAAGGTTAGGGTTCTAAGGGGGAAAAAAAATCAAAAGATGAGATCTCAATTTTTCTGGCAGCCTGAATTTCAGGTGGAATTTTGTTTCCTTTTTCTTAAACCTCATTTCACTTTCATTTCCCTCCCTTCACAAATAGATATGAAGTTGAAGCAGAATAAAAATTCAGCACCAACATTCAAATAGACAGGAAGGTTTTGTCCTTTCCATATGACAATTCTATAGTCTCAGACAAAAGAAATTACACCTGGGTAGCCACTGATTGTCATAATGGACATACTTGATTCTCTCCCATATATTTCCAATGTTTAAAACAACTCGACTGCACTAAGACCTCTTAGGAATAACTTGAAAAGTCCAGTTTGTATAATAATATTTATCTGGGCAAACTGCAGAGGAGAGTAATAACAATAGCACTTCATATGCCATTTCATAGTGCTTTAGCCTCTCTAAGCGGTTTACAATATCAGCATATTGCCCCCAACAACCCGGTCCTCATTTTATCAACTTCGTAAGGATGGAAGGATGAGTCAACCTTGAGCCAGTCAGGATTGAACTCCTGACAGTCAGCAGCAAATTAGTTTGCAATACTGCAATCTAACCATTGCACCACCATGGCTCTTAAATACACTTGCATCCTCCTCTTCTCCTCCTCCTCCTCTGAATGGCAACTGTTGAAGAACATAATCATTTTGGAAACTGCAGCTCATAGGTGATGAGCATGGGGTTAGCCCATTCCTCTTGCAATCCTGATGAAAATTATATCACCAGATAATATATACAGAAAGTGTGTTGAAAGCTCAGCTTTCCAGTATTATATTAGTCTTGCTGGAGAAATTTGCCAGAGTACCGGACTTGTAATAAATTTAATTCAATTCATCCTCAGATGTTGTAGAGGGAAAAAAGAGGGAAGAAATAAACAAGATAAAGTTTATGCTATCACATATCCTTGTCCAACTCTGTTAAAGGGAGAGATAGAGACAATGATTCATTTCTTCCCATAGAAATGAATCCCACCCCTTCATTATTCACAATTCCAAAAATCATCCTCATTTCTTGGCCAAATGTTGGCCAAATGCCCATAAAGGGTTTCCAGAATTTTATAACAATACCTATTTTAGTCCTGGCCAAACAAGTCAACTTTATATTCTTTTTTTTCCCCTTCTTTTTTCAACTTCTAACTATCTCAATCTTTAATTTATCAAGTTGCTTCAGGATTGAATCTCCATTCAGACTTTCCTTTCTCATCTCAAAGATTTCTTCAAGGTGTTAGGAACCCCAAGTCAGTCAATAACTTGTTGATGATTTAATTGCATTACATATGTCATCTTGAATACTTTATAAAAGCGGAAAACTAATATGGCCCTATTCAGGCTTTCAGAAAATTCCAGCATATAAAGAGACATGATAATACATAATTAAGCTCTCATTTAAACACTCCTGCTCCTTCTTGGACATGGAGTTCATGAGCAATCAGCCATACAAACCTTTCAGAAACTATCATCTATTTTTTAAAGCATTTAATTTAAAAAAGTTAAAATATGTGACAATTCAACATAAAACACCAAACTATGTTACAATTGTTATGGTGTTGAAATGAAGCGAAGGAGGCCCAAGGAGATACTAGTCTAATCACAAACCATTCAATGACTTTGGGCCAATCATTCTCTCAAGCTAATTGGCTTACTAATTGTTGTAGGAGAAAAATTAGAGGAAAGAACACTATGTATGCAACTTAGACAGGGGTAGGATTCAGCCGGTTTGGGCCAGTTTGACTGAACATGATGTTAAATTTACATCTGGTTCACCGAACCGATACTTGAACCAACTGGCTGGTCCCGCCCACCCCACCCCACTCCTCCCAGGAGTCTCCACATGGCCTATTTTGGAAGCAGGTAAGTGCAGAATCCGCATGGAGGCTCTGGGAAAAATGGCTCTCCTGGAAGTTCCAGAAGTCCAGAAACAGACCTGTTTCTGTTTCCGGAAGGCCTCCAGAGTCCAGGGAAGCCTTTGGAGGCCAAAGGGAAGCCTCCAGACTCTGGGAAAGGTAAAAAATGGCCCTCCCAGAAGTTCTGGTAAGCCACACCCACCATGGCCATGCTGGTTGTTGGGAATCCCACCCCGTACTTAAAGATCCTGAACAAAAAAAGTAGGGTTTAAATCATTGAAATAACAATAGTGTCCTTTGGCCTCATAAAGGACCCAGTGAGATGATAGTAACTAGTCTAAGGGCTAGATCACCTTTTGGTAAATAGGTTTTTGTGACAGGCCATACCTACCATGTCTTTTTTGTAAAATCAAATCTTAAACTATGATTAAGCATATTTATCAAATGGGATTTTAATCACATCTATGTAAAAACTTACTGCAATCAAGAACAAATTTTTCATGTCTTAGCACATTATAAAATCCATACCAAATAGCAAGGGAAAACTAGAACTTGGTGTCACCGAAAAAAAAATCTCATTTTTTGTGCTGTTTATTGATCAGCAGAGAGATTTCCCAAGAGGATATAAAACTATGCTGAATAATATCTTAAATTTTCCTGTTCCTTTTACTCTGAGCTGACTTTGCTTTATAAACTGATAACTGGTTCATACAGATCTCTATAGGTAATATGATGTATAGTTGAAGAATTTCAGGAACTGTAGTCCAAATCTAACTTGAATATACTAAGTTGGGAAAATTATATTAGATGATTCAGCACTGTTACTTACATCACCCATTGTCCAAACCCATAAGAGAAATAGGGGAAATGATCAGTTTTGGGTTTCCTTTGTTGTTTAAATACAAACTGAGTGGCTTGAAAAAGAACATGTCTTTATGTGATATACTCTTTTTCAAGTCACTCAGTTTGAATTTTTAACAACAGAAGTAAAACCAATCATTTCCCCCACCTCCCTTATGGCTTTGGACAATGAGTGAAATAAGTTTTTATGTGATATGAGCTTAGTCAATTGCAGATTGTTAATCAAATCAAGGTATAATAATGCAATATATAAATCAAATCTATATTTAGGTCAAACTTTGAAATTCTGGTTCAGCATATCTTCATGTATTTAAACTGTGCTACCTTGAGGAATACTTATTCTGTGATCAGAGATGCTAGATACACCCAGCTTGTTCACATAAGGCCTCTGATTCACTAAATATCCTTGTCCTACTCCAATAAAAATATTTATCATGTCTTAAATTCAGGGAATACATGCTAGAAATGCACAAAAGTCCACACTTATGCATTTGAAAAGTTGCTTGTTTACATTTACATATACATATGGATATGTATGTACATATGAAAAGAGTCAATGTGGTTTAGTGGTTAGAGTGCTGGATTAGGAATGAGGAGAAATCCAAATTCTCTCTTTCAGCACTGAAATCATTTGGGCAATGTTGGGCCAGTCACTCTCTTTCTGGGAATTTGAAAAATATCTATCCACCAACCCAAACTGGTTCTGGTAATGTTACAGTCTCTAACCTTTAATGATACTACCTTAATAATTCTTAGGTCTTTGATTAGTGCAAATCGATTACCCACACATAATAAAATCACAAAATACAAAGACCTGCAAATAGAAGTAGAAGGATTGTGGCAGAGGAAACAACCAATAATAATAGATACCTTGGGTGTAATCCCCAAACATCTGGAGCATCACTTGAATATCATTGTCACTGACCAAATCATCACCAGTCAATTGCAAAAGCAGCTTTACTTAGTACATAAAGGGGCTTTTTCAAAGGGCAACTTGGACTTTCTGTTTTTTCTTTGAAGACGTTTCGCTTCTCATCCAAGAAGCTTTGAAGAAATGTCTTCAAATAAAAACCAGAAGGTCCAGTTGTCTCTTGAAAAAGCACTTTTGGGACAACCACGACCTGGATGACTAAGAATCTCCATAAACATTTACTTGGAAGAATTTATAGCCTGCAGCGATACCTCCAACACCATGAATCATCATCTGCCTATCCCTTGGGAAGGCCTAAATAGGTAGATAAAGATGTCAAATGCAGCCTAAACATCTGGTTGACTGTGCCACCTACCAACCTTATTTATTTATTATTTATTTATTTATTTATTTATTTATTTATACATTCTCCATTCATGCATATAAACCCACATTCTAGGAGTTTTGCCTTTAAATAACCATCCAAATATTTCTAATCAACTATTTGAAGAGAAAAACTGAAGATTTTTTTTCTTCTGCTCCATATAAAAGAGTTGTACAGAAAATCACAATGACATAACTCAAGATTGGGGAGGGGAGCTGATTGAAAATGTTTCCATGTTCAATCATTGCTAACAATTTCTGATTTTTATTTGGCCAAAAGCATAATGAAAATATGTTTCGCTCCAATAAATCACAGAAATAAATGTTCTCGTGATTATTTAATCCTAGTACAAAACACTTCTGTTTTACTTCTGAAAACATATTTTTGGATATTTAAATAAACATTTAAATATTTTGCATTGGCACAGAACTATTACAATCTGGAATATATTTCCAATATGTAAAAACTGTAAGATTACTTTGAAATGCTGGAATTTAAAGTCTCTTTGATTGTGTGCTTTCTCTTATTTGTACTAATTGTACCTGTGGTAGATTAAAATGAGATCCTTAAAAACTGTTTAGATATAATAGATTACTTAAATGTACTGTTTCTTGTTTCAGGCAAAAATGGGCATATTGTGTATAACCAAACAATGGACATTTATCAGTTTTTAAATTTCTAAGAGTTTTTGTGTTGAAAAGTGTAACATAGCCCAACATTTCTAAGCTTTGCAAGAATGATTTTCTAAGAAGGCAAGGTCACAAGAGGCTGCATTCATACCATGATAAGTCAAAATTATGGTTCCTCTGGTTTTAGTTTAATATATATATTATATGAATGTTGGCATTATGTGAATACCATGAATTGTGGCTTAGCATGTTGGTGAGCCCAGCCAATTTTGACTAAATCAAGCATGGTTAAGCAAACCATAGCTTCCTGCACTATGTGATCTCAGACACAGAGTTAAAACTGCTTTTATATACCTAAGAAATGCGTCATGAATTAAGGAATGTCTCTGATAATGTATTGTTAATATTTCTATTTAACTTTGTAAAATCTGTTCCTATGCAGCACTTGTTTATTTAGTAGCGTTTTTTGGGAGAGGAAACATTTGTGTGAGCATTGCTGATATGAAAGAGGCTTGGTTAGCAGTTCATAGCAGATTATTCTTCCAATGCTTGCTTCCATATTGATGCTAACCATTCGTACTATGAAGTGAGAACTTCTTGTGTATTCACTGAAAGGGCCCAATCAAGCGGATGCCTTCATGGGGATAAATGAAATGCTTTTTTTACAGGCAGAAAGATGCTATGGTAGAACCACCTTGAAGGTCTAGAGCAGGGGTCTCCAAATTTGGAAACTTTAAGATTTGTGGATTTCAACTCCCAGAATTCCTCAGCTAGCCATGCTGGCTGGGCAATTCTGGGAGCTGAAGTCCACAAGTCTTAACGTTGCCAAGTCTGGAGACTCTTGGTTTTGAGAATGCTAATTATTGCTTCTCTGTTGCGCAATAATGCGATGATACAGGACAGTTTGAACTGAAACAGTAGGTCAGGAAAAAAAATAATATCCCTGATTCTTCCCCATTTTTGAAATATTTGAAGAAAAATGAGTCAAGAGGCACATGAAATATTAGGAAGCTGCTTATATTATTGTGATTTTGATCCAGTTGTGTACATAGCTTTTCTATGATCTGTTTATGAGATCCATGTACCTTCTGCGAGCAAACCATGACTGTTTCACTAACTACAATCCTTACTTTGCTCGCAGAGGAAGAAAAATGCTTAAACACCCTATTCAAATTGCACAAGTATACCATTTTGCAGTGGACAAATGTCAACTAGAGTTTCCTGACATGTTTGTTGCAATAGTTCTGACTTGTGTATTCAGGGTTTGGTCACCATTTTCTGCATCAGATCTCTACCTGTAATATGATCTTGTGCGAAAGTAATATGCATTCATCACAACTTGTAAGACACAGGCTCATCTGGGTTGTCTAAAATGGAAATGATATGATTAGATCACTCAAGTACTGAACAATTCGATATGTTATGTTATGAATGCTTTTGGCGATTTTCTACAAGTTGTTCAGTTGGTAGGTCAACTTGTTTGCATTCAAAGTTATGCATTTCTTGTTTGCATTAAAAGATGTGTATTTCTGAGCACTTATATTGCCCCCTTGCACATGATATATTTATATATTTGTATGAAGGTTGAAGAAATATAGTTTACTTTTGATAATGATGAGAATGAAATTGTTTATCAATTTAATATGCATATATAAAAACTATATATATATATTTCATACAAAACAAATTATTCTATTTTCTTCTAAATTGCTAGCCATATTTTGTCCACTTCAAAAGTCCATGCTACCAGAAATAACCACGGATCACATCATACAATACAGTGGCCCTGACTGCATGGTCCAGTTTTCCATTATCATCTACAGCCAATGAACTTTTTTGTTTTATTCTTAGCAACATCTTCTTTTAGTGATGACACTTTCTTAAAGCACTGAGTTTCTCAGTCAAGGCCATTCAACTAAAATAAAACCATATTTACTGTCCCTCATGTTTTCTGATCTGATCTACTGAGTTGGTAGATAAAAATTCAGGGAAGAGAAATAAAATGTTCATGCAGGCACTGTCTATTTTTAATTGTCTCATTCTATTTTTTATCCTTGTTCTAAACCACAGAACACAAAAATGCTTGTTGTTTATCAAGTATGAGTGGTACATGCATGCATTCATTGTCGTTTTCCAACATTAAATACACATGCAGGGTTCATTCATTTGCATGAATATATCTGAGCTGAAATATACATTTCCAAACTAGATAAATTATCTTCATACGGATGCAGTGAAAAAGGGCAATAAGTATAAGGGATAAGGAGAGATTTACAGGTTCTTAAGAAGAATAAACATTATTTTCTATTTTTACTGTTATATTCAGGATATCTACCCCATGGGAATGAGGTGGACAGAATTTGACTTTTGATACTTTAATTACCAGAGCCTTTTGCATATAAACAGAGAAATATAGAATAAATATTTTTTGTTTATAAAACAATTTCACAAGTTCATTGTATGAAAACTAAATTGTATAAATAATAATGATGTCAAGCAATGGGATTCTACTAATTGGGAATAGTGCACTATTTTTTTAAAAAAGGAAATTCATTATTAAATCCAAAATGTTCAAAATAAAGACAGATGACTGAGGAGTGTAGAGCATCAGATAGGTAGCCTGATACTTTCTTGGACTGCATTCCCCATCAGCCCAAATCAGAAGGGCCAGTCCAAAACCTCTGGAAAACACCAGGATTCTTGGACCTGCTGTTGAGATAAATTACAAATGCTGTGGATAATTGTAAGCATCTTTCCAATGCTTCAGTAGGCATTTGGATTTCTATTTTCCTTCCAATACTAGCAACAAAAATCATAAAGAACCTATTAAGAGCCACGGTGGCACAGTGGTTAGAGTGCAGTACTGCAGGCTACTTCTGCTGACTGCTGGCTGCTTGCAATTTGGCAGACTGAATTTCACCAGGCTCAAGGTTGACTCAGCCTTCCATCCTTCCAAGGTGGGTAAAATGAGGACCCAGATTGTTGGGGGCAATATGCTGACTCTGTAAACCACTTAGAGAGGACTGTGAAGCACTGTGAAGTGGTATACAGGTCTAAATGCTATTATTAGTGTAAAAAAAGGTACTGGCATTTCCCAGCATTGATATTTATTTGCAAGAAGACCATCCATTTAGAACTGGTTATGGACACCAGAAGAGTCCTGATAGCTTTCCCTATAGCTTGTAAGAGGTTTGGACAAGATTCAGTCTTGCTGAATTTTGCACTGTTCAAGCACTTCTTCCATGCAATGGTCCTTGCTTACTGCAGAGCTAGGGAGTAAAACAACCACGCTGCTAGTTTTGCGTATGAATGTGCCTCAGCAGTCCAAATTCAAATTAACTGCCTGTCTGTAGAATAATGTAAGTCATAAGGCCAAGTCAGTGTATAGCCTATGGAATACAACAGTGTAGTCTTTGCTATTTGATGTCAGCTGAATGGGGTTTTGTTTTGTACTTTTTCTGCTGTGTTAAGTATGTGCCTTTTTCAAGCCAGTTTGTGATTTGGCCCTTAGCCATTGTTCACATTGGTATCTCGGGCTTCTGTATTTAACAGACAGTTTTTAAAAGCACATTTTTCTCCCTAAAACATGTTCTGGGCTTTTTGTATGTGCTAACCAGCTGTTTGTGGAAATCTAAAAGTATATGATTGTTATTACTAATATAGTAACCGTTTTTCTTTTATTTAGGGTGGTTTTTTTTTTTTTTTTGCACTAGCTCTTAAGAAATGTACGTTTCTGTACTTTTACAATCAACTGTCTCAAAAGTATACAAATCTATTTGTCGGTAGAGAGAAATATCAAGATATATAAGGGCACCTCAAATGTATGTCATGAAAATGTACAGTTTGTGATAATTTTATATTGAAAAAGACAAAAACAAGAAACATTTGATATAATTTTATTCTATTTGTTTCATATGTATTTTGAACAAGAAATAAAGTGATCAAACATCTTATTTGTATTTCTTCAAATCATTTAAGATTATTTTATTAATGCAACTGCCAAGATCTATATCATGGCCATGAAATATTAGTAAAATATAAATTAATAACCATAATGTCAGGAACATTATGTTTTCTCCCAAAATATGTTAGACTGAAAAGAAGCTGCCATACTTATTCTGATTTCTACCTACCAGCTATACAAACATGGCTGACTTCCTATAGTATATAAGAATAATTAAAAACACTACAGATCTCCAAACTAAGCAAGGGATTACAACCATCTATGTAATGATACCTACCAATAAAATGGGCATGGCTAATAGATTGGATTCTTTTACCCATAAAAGTAAAGGTAAAGAAGCCCCTGCAGATTTTACTTCACTTTTTGTGCTGATCTCTGTTTCAAGGCCATTGAGCCGATCTCTGTTTCAAGGCCATTGAGTCAGTCCTGTCTGAATACTTTTCTTTAATCATGTGACCAGCATAACATCACAAAGCACTGTTATCTTCCCGCCAAAGTGCCGCCTATTTATCTACTTGCACTTGCATGCTTTTGAACTGCTAGGTTGGCAGTAGCTGGGGTGAGGACAGGAGCGCATCCCATTGCATGGCGCTCAATTTAAAGTGATACAAGAATCATTTTTATTTGATAAGCAAATGCCAATTGAGAACCAGGGATGGACATTTGATTCTTTGCTTCCTCTTTGGTAATCCTGATCCAGAAATATATTTCCATTCCTGTTGGTGGGGGCAAATACCTTTCATTTGCATAAATAAACTTTCCTCTATTGCAAAGAGCAAGTACAGAGCCTCTATTGCAGTGAGGAGGCAAACAGCACACCTATCAGAGCCGCAATTGTGAGAGCGGAGGCCATCACCGACATTCAGACCTTCCTGCGCGCAGTAAAGACCCACTTTTTTCAACAGGCCGGCCAGGCCCAGTAATTAATTGTGGGGTTTTAAATTTAGTATTTTAAATTTTTACCTGTTTTTATACATTTTAATAATTTTATAACTCGGCCATTAATTGAACCATTTTAAATTGCTTTTAACTGTACAATTTTTATATCTTGTTTCTATTTTTATCTGGCGAATCCGTTTTTTGGGAAAGGGGGCAGTATAAAAATCTAATAAATAAATAAAATAAATAAATCTACTGGGTGAGAAGTCAAAAATGTGAAGATGGCACCCATAACCATGTGTTCCAAGCCCCACCCCTTCTATTGTATCATACATAAAGGTATCAGGGTTTCAATCACACTGAAATTGAAACTGCCATCTTGAATGTTTGGTTCCATGCTTCCCTTCTTGATCCCCTCTCCCTCCATTACAGAGCCTCCCTGATGGTCATTTATTTTCAGATAAATATTTCAAATGTTAACTCCTTTGCAGGGTGATGTACAAAATGGCCAGCTGGAATGAAAATAATAAAGGGAGGGGGGGAAGCCAAAGCAAATGCCCT
This sequence comes from Bungarus multicinctus, assembly GCA_023653725.1. Classification (NCBI taxonomy): domain Eukaryota; kingdom Metazoa; phylum Chordata; class Lepidosauria; order Squamata; family Elapidae; genus Bungarus; species Bungarus multicinctus. The sequence continues at coordinate 64,341,865 of CM042848.1, forward strand.
ACCAGGTCTCAATTTTAGTCAGCTGAAATGACCTCTGATTTATGGCCATTCAGTTTTCTTTTGGCCAAACCAACACCATCAACAACAGGCATCATTTGTGTATATTCGATTTAAGCAGGTAACAAATAGTCCCACAGTGTGCTCATTCAATGGTAAAATCAAGAGCACTGAGACACATTGGTTTGGATATCTATTCTAATCATGCCTCTAATCTCCAATGGCACCAATATTAATCTGCTCCCACCAAACTGCCCACTTAAGAAACAAAACACAATTTGTTCCGAAGATCTATTGCAGAAATTCATCCTGCCTTGGAGAAACCAATGATGCTTTTTGCTGAAAGATTTAAGATAACATTCCAGGATAATGAGGAGACACGAATTGGTTGCAATCCAAGCGCTAAGCCGTTTCAACAATTTCAACTTTCTACATTACATGAACCTAGTCAATTGTGGCTTTTCCACAAAACAAAATAACAAACCATGATTAGTGTGCTTCAGGAATAGTGTCATTGCGTTTTATTGTGATGACAGGTGATTCTCGCTTAATGACAACAATTGGGACCAGCAATTCTGTCACTAAGCAGCACCTTCCTAAAGCACAATTTTATGTGACTGCATCAATTACAATGGCAGTTGTGGCAGTCCCTGTTGCTGCTTTTAGATGATTGCCATGCATTCACAGCATCCCTTAGTCACATAAACACCATTTGGCTTCCCCGTTGCCTTTGCTTATCAGAAACCAGCAGTGAAGGTTGCAAACAGTCATTACATAACTGCAAGACACTGCCACTGTCAAAATTGTGAGCCAGTTGCCAAGCATCCAAATCACAATCACATGACCATAGGGACACTGCAGTGCAGAGGCATCAACTGTGAGGAATAGTGGTAAGTCCTTCTCACTTAGCACTCTCATATATTCTAACAAGCAGTCCCTGAATGAGAACTGCCTATAATGTGTTGAAATATTTCATCATTCACGCACGCAGTGCATTCAGAAAATATTTTTAATTAATTTACGGGTGTTCCTAAACTTCTGTTTTCACTTTGTCATTATGGGGTACTGAGTGTAGGTTAATGAGGAAAAAATCAATCAGAATCAATCAGAATACAGCTAGAAGGTCTTCCAGTCCAACTCCAGCTCCAGCAGGGGATCCTATACCATTTCAGACAAGTGACTGTCCAGTCTCTTCTTAAAAAACTCCACAGGTGAAGCACCCACAACTTCTGAAGTTGTTGAAATGAATTTCAACAACTACAGAATCACTCTGCAGCAGGACAAAATCGACAAAAATGAAGGGCCCTGAATACTTTCTGAATGTGGTGATGTTCTTGTACACAAGAAAAATAGTATTACTGTGCAGGGACTTCATGCAGAAAAATAATGTCATGGCCATGTCCTATTGTTCTGACCTAGGCTTCACAAAATCACGAAGCAGACTCCTTGTCCCGACAAAACCCCTTTTTATTAGGCTAATGTGAATTCTATCATTCACATCCAACAAAGTCCCGGCAAACAGTCTTTGAAGGGTGAGTTACAACCACAGACCTTATCAGGCTTGGAGAGCTGCCAGGCTGATAGCTTCCAAGTGCAATGTTGCACAAGAAAATATTTGGCAAGGAGTCTCTGAGAGTAATGAACAAATCTTCACACTAATTAAATGAACTAATTGTCTCCTGCAAACACCACTCCCCTTTCGCTCCTCTTTATTCCCTATGGGAGGAGCCATTCACCGTCCACCTGTAGCTTTACTCCCTAGTCGACCCTTGTTCCTTAACTGTTCCCTTCTCCTGGCAGCTCTGTGCATGTGCACACTGGAAACAGGCTCCAGCTGTTCTTCTGCCCCACTGATCTCTGACTCTGAAGGCAGCTGATAACTGATGGACAGCCCTGGCCCCATCTCTGCCTCTGACATAGAGCACTCATCAGAGCCTTCCCCAGACTCCAGGACTGGCCCTTGTTCCTCTCCAACCTCCTCACTGCCTGAGTCTGCCACCAGATCCACTGGCCACTGGCAAGCCACAACAGCTTCTTCTTTGTTTGTTATAAGCATGAGGGGTCCTTGGTGCTCTCTGAGCTTGGTTGTTTTCTTACCCAACCTAAGTAACATCATCAGCGCTAGTGACTTGCACTGATTATGTTAGCTTGGGTAATGAAACAACTACAAGAAAACAACCAAGCTCAGAGAATACCAAGGACACCTGAGCTACAAATATTCTCCTTTATTGTTATAACTATTCCTATCAGCAAGAGGATGGTAGTCTAGTAAACTTTGGTCTGATCTGCCAGCGAGCTCTAATTCCATCTTCAGAGAAAGTCATTACAGGGGAAGTTCCTTGTGAGTCAGATTCCCATAAATGAGCATCAATAATATGTGAATATTGATTTTATAAGAAAAAGATCCATTGAATGAGAACATCATGAGGAATTTCTCATCTTACGCCAAACAGTGTGGATCTCTGGAAATGCAACTTCTCATAGCTCTTACTAATGTCAGCAGCCATTATTAATGTTCAATATACCTACCTTTGGTTCTCCTAAACCTGTCAGATAGCTTTTTGATATATCTAGAGAAAGTAGCAAGCCCAGAAGGAATTTTAAAAAAAATTCTAGAAGAAAGGAGAAACACAGTTAAAGGAGATTGTACTCCTATGAAGCAAATATCCTTTTTCCTCCTTAATTTCATCTACTGTAAGTTCAGAAAGGGCTTTCATGAATACTGTCTTCAGATGGACAAAGCTACTAAAAGAAATCAGCCTCCAAGGAAGCTAAAAACTAATTTACTCACAAGAGAGGAAATGATTTTATTATTTTCTCATTGCAATCTTTTTCCAATAGGTTGCCCTTCAGATGTGTTAGAATGGCGTCTATTCACATCTTCCAATCCTCAGGAGATTATCAATTTGCAGAAAGTTGGAAAAATAAACAAATTCAATAATAACCTCCCGGTAACATGTAGTATGTTTTTTTTCCCTAGTTTTTGTGCTTGGTGAACTCTCTGTTGTTGTAGTAGTTGTTGTTTTACATATTTTAGCTCATTAGAAATAGAAGCTAAGGAATTTCCATAAAACAAGGACAATCACATCTGGGGCTGTGATTGGGAAGGAAATTAAGATGATAGAGGTACAGAAAACCAGAAATATCAGGTTAAATTTAATAGATATAAATTTACCTGTAGATTTAGAAGAAGTAGCATTAAAAGAACATTAAAGAGAGATACTACCTAGAACTAAGGAGAAATTTCCTGACAGTGAGAACAATTAATCAATGGAATGACTTGCCTCCTGAAGTTGTGCTTCTGTTCCATCACTGGGGCTTTTCAAAATGAGACTGGATACTTATTTATACAGAATTGTATACAGTCTCCTGCTAGAAAACCAAAGTCCTGTCCAACCCTATTATTCTACATTCTCTTTCACAACTTTAGTACTTTCTTTCCCATTTTCCCCCATGACAAGAACCCCATGAAGTAAGTTGGGCTATGAGAAAAGAAGAGGAACAACTTTGACACTGAGAAAACTTTTATTCATTGTATTTCTCCATTCTATTATTTTCTTTTGCTGTTGTTGTTGCACCTGTTGTTGTTGCTTTGCTGCTGCTGCTGCTGCTGTTGTTGTCACTTTTTCTTTTGTTTTGTTTTGCCTGACACTTCTCTTACTACCTTTTCATGTTGGTAAATCTTTCTGGAATCAAGGAGCTACAAAACAACTTTTGGTAACTATTTGATTATTAACGTCTCTCTAAACAAAAAGTCTATCTTCTTACATGATTTGAGAAAATTGTATTGATCAACAAGGTGTACCTCCCATTAGTTGTGTAGACCTAAGAAATGTATCCAAGCTTTGAGTCAATAAACTTGTGCAATCGTTGAACTGTAAACTGTTGCCCTCTTTAGTGCTTGCAATTATTGGAGACAGGAGTTCATTGGAAGGGAAGATATAACTTCTATACACTTTCCTCCTCATCACAATTGTCCTTCCAGAAAATAAAAGAATCACTGTCACTTCCTTCAGCTTGCAGCACAAAAGTCTTCAAGAATAGATTTCCAAGGACACAAAAGCTTAGATAATTAGGTTTATTGTAGAAAAAGCTATGAAGCCGTTACCACAGAGATCCAGTGGTAATTGAGGTAAACTATACCAAGAAGTTATGCCTCATTCTTCAGTCTGAATGTTGCAACAGGGTTCAAGTTTGAGGTGGGATGGTCAGTTTCTATCTATCTTATTTTATACTTTCATAAAAGCAAGATCTGGTATCAGGCTATTTATTTTTGGCTGTGTTAATAGTCACCTCCATGAGTTGAAATGCCCCAGGGAAGTAAATTTGAGCTCACCTAGAGCTCAAAATGAAATGTTAATAGGATTGCAGTGCTTTAGGTGATGATGATGGTGGTGGTGATGATTATGATGATGATGGTGATGGTGATGATTTTACAATCAGCTTTCCCTGCAAAGCTTCCCATCATAGCAACCTTATTTTTCAACAAATAAATATACTTAAATACATTTACTATAATGAACAGATGGCAGGTTAATTACAATTATTTCCTTTCTTTATGGAGTGGAAGTGGGGTTTAGAGGATTTTTGTTATTTCAGGAACGATAGTAACTTATAAGAGAGAATGCTGATAGAGTAGTGTTTACACTTTCCTCTTGGAGAAGGTTAGAATAAGAATGAGCATTGAATCTATATATTACTAAAACTGAAATTAGGCATCAAAGGGCAACCATTTTTGAACCAATGTATCTGAAATGGGCTAACGTATAGAATGTGTCCAAAATCCAAGATCCCCATGACTGCCATGGGGTTGAAACTTGGCAAACCTGGGGCTGCTTCAGTGCTGCTGTGATATGGTTGCCACTCCCAAGGCTCCCTGCCAGCTTCCAACAAGTAAAGTCAAAGGGGAAGTTGGCACAAAATCAGATGTCGCTCCCACTCACATTGCTTTTTTAACCCACTCATGGTCATTCTGTTTCTTTGTTTAAGACACAATCACCTAAAACCATGATGGCGAACCTATGGTACACATGCCACAAGTGGCACGCAGAGCCATTTGTGCCAGCATGCGAGCCACAGGCAAACTTACCTCACTGCACATGCGTGTGCCTCCCAGCTGATTTTTGGCTGGTCTGAGGCCTTTTTCAGCCTCCCAGAGGCTTGAGGCCCGTTTTATCACTTCCTATATTTCGGGAAATACCGGAAGTGACAAAAAGGGCCTATTTTTCAACCTGCAAAGGCTGCAGAAGCTTTCCTCAAGCCTCTGGAAGGCCGAAAAAGGCCTCAAACCAGCCAAAAATCAGCTGGGAGGCACAGTGCAGGTAAGGGGATGGCAGGGGGGGATTGTGCACGCATTGCTTTCTGGGTGCTGGCATGCGAGCGCGAGCGCATGCCAACACATGCACAATTTTTGGCACCGAAGCCCAAAATGGTTAGCCACCACTGACCTAGAACATCACTAATGATTCTCTAATGGTTCGTAATCTTCTATCTATGTCCTCAAGGTCTGTAGATAAATATGGGTTGGTTTCAAAGTGATTTGTGAGTTATTATGGGATGGAAACTATAGTGCTGTAGCCAGTGTCCTTGGAATACTAGCCCAGATAGCTATTTCTATGATCATTGAAAGCACATCTTCAATGCATCTTGTAAGGTTCAACAGGAAAAGAGTTTCATTACCCTCCTGTCCACATTTGTAAAGTTGCCACTAACTGATTGATCATTTTGTCCCAAGGCACTCCACCTGTGATGTTTATGCCATGGACAGTCATTTCCACATCCCTATGATCAGGACTTATCTATTATCATCTCTATTTTTATCTCCATTTGCATCTCAGCAATTCTGGGTCAGCATAAATGGCTCTGATGGCACTTTCAGCTGAAAATGAAAGTAGTGGAGGAGGGCTGTTTTCATATCAGAACAATTCTCCCCTCACCTTTTTCTCTGCCAGCTATTAGACCGGGCAAGTCCTATAAGGGAAGGCTGGTATGGCAGCTTCATTACCTTAGTAGTTCAAGCAAATCAAGTGTTGCCTTGAAATTTGGCCACCAAGTGGCAAGGAGCTGAAAAGAACATCGTCCCTGAATCTGAGAGAGAATCAATATCTTTGCAAAGTGACTTCCCCTCTCCCCTCCACCTACAATATATAAATCAAAAGTATTTCAGGCAGTGAAAAGTATTTATTAAGAGGGGGTTAATGTATATATCTATAGGATACGGTGGCTCAATGGCTAAGACACTGAGCTTATCGATCAGATAAGAAAGGGCGGCAGTTCGGCGGTTCAAATCCCTAGTGCTGCATAATGGAGTGAGCTCCCATTACTTGTCTCAGCTTCTGCCAATCTAGCAATTCGAAAGCATGTAAAAATGCAAGTAGAAAAATAGGAACCACTTTGGTGGGAAGGTAACAGCGTTCCGTGCACCTTCGGTATTTAGTCATGCCGGCCACATGATCATGGAGACGTCTTTGTACAGCACTGGGTCTTCAACTTTGAAATGGAGATGAGCACCGCCCTCTAGAGCCAGAAACGACTAGCGCATATGTGCGAGGGGAACCTTTACTTTTAATGTATATGTCAAACTACATACATTTGATATTTTTGTTAGATGCAAAATGAAGCAATGAATCAAACAATAGAAGATGTTGATTCTAGATAACTTTCAACAAGGGGCAGATTTATGAATTACATCACTCCCTTTCTCATCCAGATTCAGTTGTTTTTTTAAAACTTGCAAAGGTATTCAAGGACTTCAGAATACATTCCCATTGTCTAGTTTTTGAAAAGGCTAGTTAGTTCTTTGCACTTCAAAAGAAATGGCCTTGGCTCAGAGGAAAAACACAGTCTCCTAAAAAAAAAAAAAAGGAGGCAGACTGCCATGTTTAAATGCTAATATCACCTTTTTAAAATGTTAATAATGAAGCTTAAGATTCCAGGATATCACATGAAATTGACACAGTCTGGTCTGAGTCCCCCATTTCTTTCACAAATGATCAGGCAGTACCTGAGTTACCATGGCTTCTTTTTTTGAGTGCCAGTCTTCCAAAAATTCAATAGAAGCTTATACATTTTAGAAATTACATGCTCATCCTTGCACATAATTCAGTTTCAAGTTTCGTCTTTTATTGTTCAATTCCAAATGCTGTTTTTATCTTCTTTAAATCTTTCTTGCAACCGTATATGTCAGAACCACTGGAAACGAAATCTTCCCTCAATCAGTTGCTCTTTTGACTTCATCTTATATTCCCCAGATGGGTGGTTTATTCTGTGTGTGATGTCATTTTAGATCAGAAGGAGGAGAAATACCATTTGAACAATGCAAGAGGAACACATGGATGTAAGATAAAGAAACAAGTACTGTAATCAGTCAAAAAGTAGGCCAAGACATTCCTAAGCAACCCGTGCCCTGAATTATGTGAATGCTAAATACATACCAAGTAAAGCATAAAGTTTATTTGATAGTAGTTATGTATCTCTGTTGGCCAACCTTGCTGACTCACTCAGCTTGAGTTCTTTTAATAAAGAAAAACCTGATTTTCCACAAGTGTCGTATGGCATCTTCTTTCCTGGTTTGGAATTAACAGTGACTGTTAGGTTCTTCAGGAAGTGCCACCCAAAAATGTAGGGTGTGCCTTTGGCCTAATCCAACAGAATTTGTCTTACGTTTTTGATCAGGGCACAGTGGCTCAGCAGTTAAAGACACTGAGCTTGTCAGCTGGAAATCTGACAGCCCAGGTTCAAGACCTGAGCACTGCACGATGGGATGAGCTTCCATTCCTACCCCAACTCTTGCCTTCTTAGCAGTTCAAAAGCATGCAAATGCAAATAGAAAAATAGGTAACACTTCAAAGGGAAGGTAACTGTCAACTCATAAAATATTTTTCTGGTCTTTTAGAGTTGCCAACAGAAAGAGAAGGGGAATAGTGTAACAACTGCAAAACAGAAACTGCATTCCATGGATGTTTTCATAGTTTCCAGGCAACCAAAGTTTCTGCCATGGAAAATGCTAAATGGAGGGTATGATTGACGACTCTTGGCTATGGATGTGTCCCATTGGAGAATATGAATTATAATACACTCAGGGGATGGGGCAAAACCAGGGTCAAGGGTGACAATGAATGACGTGACTCAGAATCGGCTACACCCAGTCAGCACCAGCATGTCTTCTCCTAATAAATCTTCTTTGAGTTTTGAAAATCAGGCTAGAGACTCATGATTTAAATGGGGGTTGAGCCCTGACAGTAACAGGGTTCCCTGTGCCTTAGTGTATAATCATGCTGTCACATGAACAAGGAAAATTCTTCAGACAATGTTGGCTCCGTTGGCTAAGAAATAGAGATGAGCACCACCTACTGGAATCGGACACGACTGGACAAGAGGAAAGCTTTACTATTTTTTAACTATCGTTGCTCCATTCACATCCATCCTGGTATTTCAAAATTTCACTCATTAAAAGAAGGAGGCATTTCTCCTAATGGTTTTACAACAAGGGGCTGGCTGAGATGACATAAATCAAGAGTCCAGTGCAGTGGCGGGATTCAAATATTGTTGCCACCAGTTCAGTGGGCATGGCTTGGTGGGCTTTGCACTTTGTGTGCATGCGTGCACCAAATATGGACTTTGCGCAGGTACAGAGGCATTTGTGCAGACGCAGATCCATTCACCTTCTGCAAGCCTGCACGACTCCGGCCGCTTCAGCAGCTGCCGTGCAGCACTATTCTGTGCCGCGCAAAACAGCTGCGCTTCAAATTCAGCAGATAAAAGTGAGTATGGGAGCCCGAGTGGGCGGGTGGTCCACCAGTTCAGTCTCTGCTGCTCATTGCTCCTACTGGCTCGCCAGAACCGCACCAAACCGGCCGAATACCATCACTGGTCCAGTGGAATACAAAAGCACAGATATATTTTCTACCAACTGCTCCCCCAAGGCAGAAGAAAATTCAATGAGTTTTCTCATCTATCTTCAACAGCAATACTGAAAAACTGCAGCCATGAGGATGATTTTATTCAACAATCTGGGTCACATATTATTTAAATATCATAAAGCAGCAAGACTTTAAAATGTAGGCTTTTCTCTCCTAATGTCTCTAGAAAAATAAAAGAAAGAATTATTCTGCATATACAAATATTCGTGAATTAAGTTAATTTGATGTTTACTATTCCTTCTTGGTTATAGATAGGTAAACAAAATGAAATCCAGCCTCTTTTACTGTCTACATTTGTAGGGTAATATTTTGGGTCTTATTAGAGGTTTTCTTTCTAAAACAAAAATATGGTTTACAAGATGGAACAACTGGACTTGCATATATAACATTAATTCATGGTTTATAAAATGAGCCGTGATGGTTGAGTTCAGATATTGCTTTAAGTAAAAAATAAACCATACCATGGCTTAGTCAAATGTACAGACTAAACCTATAGCTTAATATAATGTCACAAATACTTTCAATATGTTTAAGATTATGTTATAAAATTAATTCAACAAATAAAAAAAAATATTTTAGAAGTTACATCTCTCATTGCTAAGTTTAAAAATATTACCTGACTCTAGTTTTGAGTTTCCTAATCATTTGGCTCTGTTTTACTTTTATGTGCAACCTTCTTAAGAAAGTTTTCTAGGCAATTAGAAAGTTTAAAATATGAAAGGATAATCAAACAGGATGTCACAGAATTTGAGGCTGTTGGAAGTTATTATTTCTTTAAATAGGAATGTTTCCTTCCATTTTCCCAACTATGAGTGTCAACAGGAAGTATTTTTTCTTACATATAGATACAAAGAAATGTTACTATATGCATGTTTACTGAAAATAAAGTTTTATATTTAAATTTATTCCTTAAATAAAAGTATTTATGATGGGATGCTTGTTTAACAATTTTCTACAAACGAAGTTTTGGGAATGACAAAACATCATATTTTTGCAATTTGTGCTTTCATTTGCATATTGACAAGTAATCTGCTTTCCATTTAATAGACACTTATAAAGCCAGTTATAATCATTATTTCCTGGGATATGCCATGCAGAATGCACTCTGTTTGAAACCATTTGTGAAACCAACAAAATGAGAGACATTTAGATGGAGCCTTTTAGTTATTGTGTTTGTTTTCTGGCAGTTTAATTGTATGACTGTCAGATGAATCACAGATAACATAAGCTTGTTCTTTCTCAGCATCCCTGCTGGAAATTCTAGAATAGTCTTGCAAAGTATTAAAAATTGGGCAACCCGTGAATGGTTAAACATTGAGGAAACCAGGAAATCCAAGGTATATACTGAGGACAAGGAAAGGGTAAGGAAGCAGTTGAAGAACAAAATGGGCATAAATAAAAAAATGGATTGACATCGATCTGACAAATAACTATTACATTCCTAGTAAATGTAATAATCCTCCAAAAATCTTGAATTACATCCACCACATCCCACCTGAAGCCTCATCTCAAATATGTTGTGTATTTCTAGACATTGCACTTTGTAATTCACAGAAATGATGTTTCAGAGAAGAGCAATAAGACAGATCCTATGAACCCCCAAATAATGGATATATGGTGAGGAGGAAACATTCAGCCTTGAGAGAAGAAGTCTGAGGAAAGATGAGACGTACTCTTCAAATACCTGAAAATATTGTACACAGAAAGAGACCAAGTCCTCTTACAAATTATACTTCTGTTTTCCTATCCTGCTAGAGTGCAGGGCATAGAATGATGGAATTAAGTTATAATTAGACAGATTCTAGGCCAATGTTAGAGGGGAAAAAAATCTTCTCTAACAGTGGGAGCAGGTGGAACAGACATGTGTTAAACTTCTTTGCTGGATATGTTAAAGCAGATGTTAAACACTGTATAGGGATGATTTAATTTGTTCTCCTGCACTGAACATGGGATAATGGTCTCCTCCAGGGGTTGGCTTCAAAAATTTTAGCAAAGGATTCTCTGCCTGGTTACTGGGTGGGCATGGCCATGGTGGGCGTGGCCTAGTCGGCCTCCTGCACCACAGCAGGGGGGCGTTTTTGTCCTTCCCGGGCTCTGGAGACTTTCCTGGAGCCTCCAGGAGGGCAAAAATGGCCTCTCCAGGCTCCAGAGGCTCTCTGGAAGCCGGAAATGGGCCCATTTCCAGACACCCTGGACTTCCAGGAGGCCCGTTTTTCTCCCTCTCCAAGCCTCCACATGCGCCCTGCACTTACCTGCATCCAAAATGGGCCACGTGGAGATTCCTGGGAGGGGTAGGGCCAGCCAGGAGTGGGATTTGGGGGGTTCTCCAAACTGCACATAATCTTAGCTAGGGGCTCTCCCCAACCCCTGCGAACCCCCAGCAGCCCACCCCAGGCCTCTTCCATGGACCTCTCGCCATTCACCATCTAGGGTTGATGGAAACTCAAACCCAGGGATTTGTATGGCTATCAGTGATCGTCCATGATTTTAAAAAACATATACAGATTTTAAAAAGAATAGGAAAACACATTTCACTGCTGAAACTGGTTTCACTTCCAGGTGTGTATGACAAATGAAATTGATGGTGGTTGATTTAGCTATCCAAGAGATAATACTTGAGCACACAAGGGTTACACATTCTATTCTAGTCAAATCCTGCTGCCAGAGCCTTAAAAATATCCTTTAAAAGTTTTCTTAACCAGTCCCCAACATTTTTTTGCTTTAATGGGTTACATGCCCTGCCCAACACAGGAGTGCTATCCCCCACAAAACAAAAAACAAAAAAAAACACATAATGCAACTTTATTTTGTACATAACAATATCTCTATTTCATAGCAGTGGGCAGAAAAACTTTCAATCCTTGAGTGTTTCTAGGAAGAAGGTAATTCCCTGTGGATAGCATAGAATAGAATAGAATAGAATAGAATAGAATAGAATAGAATAGAATAGAATAGAATAGAATAGAATAGAATAGAATAGAATAGAATAGCTTTATTGGCCAAGTGTGATTGAACACACAAGGAATTTGTCTTGGTGTAAATAGAATGTAAATAGCATGTTCTACAATGTGCTTCTGGATGGCTTAATGTCTTCCCCAGGTTTTTATTGGTACCCTACCCAATTAGAAATAAACATTTAAGACTCGTACAGAACAGGAGGCTTATGTGTATTCATTTTCAAAAGAAGGATCAAATAGATTTTCAAAACCTAGAAGCCAGTAAGGACTATTAGAAGGGGTGCATTACTTCTCTGGATAAATGCTCTTCCCCGCCATTCCCTTTTGTTGCAATAAACTGAGTTCACACATTGTGTTAAAAAATGCCTGTCTTGTTTTAACCACTGCTTGCCAAATAAAGGCTAAGTTTTCATGTTTTAAGCCAGAATTAAATGATCGATGAACACTGTGTGAACAAAGCAGCCAAGTTTAACTTTCCCCGCCAAATCTAAAGCTACTTTCTACTGTGGATTAATATACCTTTATGATGACCACTATAAATAGCAGAAAATGGGGAATGAAAGAAGAGTGTTGAGAGACAGGCAATAAGAAGGGAGGGGAGAAGAGTAACAGAAACAGCACAAGGCTAAAACTTTGTAGACTAAATGCAGCCCATTAAGAGATACAAGAGCACACAATAGATACAAACTCAAAGTAAACCGCTCCAAACTTGATTGCAGAAAGTACGACTTCAGTAGCAGAGTGGTCAATGACTGGAATGCACTACCTAACTCTGTTGTTACATCCTCTAACCCCCACTCCTTTAACCTCAAACTATCCACTATTGACCTCACCCCATTCCTAAGAGGTCTGTAAGGGGCCTGCATAAGTACACCATCGTGCCTCCCATCCCTGTCCTATTGTCCCCATTTATTCATACCTATTTCCTGTATTTTTACTCATGTTTATACTTATACTTATTATCTTGTAAGTGATTGACAAATCAAAAATAAAAATAAATAAATAAAAATCTAGAGAGAATAAAGAATATGGATAGAATAGAAGAAAACTTGATGGCTTGATTTTTTTTTAAAGTTTACTGATTGATTGCAATAAGCTCAAAATATTGTTCACATCATAAAAATATCAAGTGACATCATAACTAGTAAGTGACAAAACCACACTTAAAACGCCTGATGATGATGATGATGATGATGATGATGATGATGATGATGATGATGATGATGATGATTTGAGTACCTTCAATTCAGCCTGGATGCCTGCAGACTGGAGTAGTCTCTGCATGATTTTTTTTTTTGTAAGGTTTTCAGACTTGTTACTGCCTTCTTCTCATCGCTGAAAGAGAGAGGCTGATCCATAATCACCCATCTGGCTTTACGCCCAAGCTGGAACTTCATAAGCACATGGCACAACATAAGAGAACAAACATATCAGGACTAGATTGAGCAGTCCACCTGCATTTAAAAGACACAGGCCCCTCTTTTGGAGATAGCAAAATACACATTTTGGGTAGAGAGGACTGCTGGTTTGAAAGAGGCCATCTATGTCAATACTGAACAGCCTTCTCTTAACAGAGGGGGAGAGATATGACATCGTCTATCTCCAATCTACAACACAGTCCTTTCAACCATTCCAAGAAGGATCCACATCCATTTGCACTACTCAGTTTACCCTGATGACACAGATAAGCCTCCAGGTGACCTTAACAACTTGCTAAAAGAATGCAAATGACCAGCTGTCTGCAAGGAGTATAAATCTTTCCATTCCCCATCATCCAGTCAGAGCTGAAGAAGCTTCTTGGATGTGAAGTGAAATATCTTCAAAGAAAAACCAGAAAGTCCAGTTGCCTCTTGAAAAAAGGGACAATAGAACTTGCAGACTCCTAATTACTAGCCCTGGTCCTTTAACCATTAAACTCAAGGTCACTCTCACAGATTAAAATCTAAACCAAATCCATCAAACCACATTATGGCTTAGTGCTAACCTTGGCGTACAACTTGCAAATATCCCAAACTTTCCCCTACAACTTAAACACAGTTTTTAATATATTGTGTGTCTTAGGATTATAGTACGTTTGAGTGATGAAAAATAATTCAATTCAGTTGTGAGATATTTTGTAATGAAAATAATTATTTCTCAAATTGAATTCACTTTTCATTCCACTCTATTTTTTTGAGAATATTGATTTGTTGCCTAAAAAATAAGTTTGTTAGCTATCATCATATGAGGATCAGTGATGGGATTCATTTTTTTTTTACTACTGGTTCTGTGGGCGTGGCTTGGTGGGTGTGGCAGGGGAAGGATACTGTAAAATCTCCAGTCAGAGGTGGTATTTGCTGGTTCTCTGAACTATTCAAAATTTCCGCTACCGGTTCTCCAGAATTGGTCAGAACCTGCTGAATACCACCTCTGATGAGGATGCTTGTAGAAATTCAAACATTTGCTGTTCTCATCCTGGGTACCCTTTTTTTGAATTATTATCATCTGGCAGACAGTATGGGATAATAAAAACAAGAACAAATAGGCTGAAAAAACAGCTTCTATCCCAGGGCAGTAACTCTATTGAATTCTACTGTATAGTGCAATATTAATGCAATATCAGGGGTTTTCAATTCAATGTATAGAATGTGAAGGATGTTTGTTTGTGTTTATTTTGATAGTTATAATGTACACTGAAGATGGCATTTAATTCCATTGTATGAGGTGCAATGACAATAAAGTACACTAAACTAAACTTCAGACACACAAAAATCCATTGAAGTTAAATTTTGGATAAATCTATTTAACACTGTTGAAGGCTCAGATGTAAATCCTGTAGCTTTGCATTTATTTATCTTTGAAAGAGGTTGGTGTTATCTAGAGATTCTTCTTGTAAATGCTATAGTTTAAACAATATTGTTTTAAAAAGTGTTTACTCTTTGAAAAAGCAGGTTGTTTGAAACATTTATTTGATATTATGGATGAGGTTTATAGTTTTTCATTTAAATCTGAATAATGGCATTATTGGGAGCTCAAGGACATATTTCACTTTTGAACAAAAACCTCGCAACTTTTATGGCAATAGTGCTTCCACTATGCCAGTTTACTACAGGGAAAGAAGAAGAAGTTGTTGTTTCAGGAAAAATTCAGAGAGAATCAAAATAATTCCTAGGATGAGTAGCAGTTTAGCATGCATATTGAATTACGAGAATCAATGCAGATTCTCTTTTGGTTCATTTGTTTGTAACAGGCTTAGCTTTGGAAAGAATATGTGTTTATAATGGTTTTTTTTTTCCTTCTGAGCTCAGTTTTATTAGCTGTTTCCCAGAAGAGAAGCAATTCACTCAAAATGCATCAGAAACTGTGGAATTGCTCTAATAAATTTTGTAAGCTCAAAGGAACCCAGTGTTGACTTTGATAAGGCTTAACAAAATTTCAGTTATATTTATTTTAGCTTTTCTGAAATTACCTTAATAACCAGAAATACCCAATGCAGAATACCCAATGCCATTCGCTCTGCTAACATGAAAAGTTCACAAGTTTATTTTCCCTCATTACCATGACTCAGAATTTTTCATTGGCCATACTTTAGATTAAGATGACATTCACATTCTGAAGTAGAATTATAATTATAGCATGAATAATTTGACCATCAGTTGTTAGCATTCCCTATATGTCAAACTGCATCCCTTTATATCTTTTCCATCTTCTAAATCTTGTTTCTTCTTCTCAGCAATTGAAGGGAACTCCCCCTCCCATCAGAAAGCTTCAATTTAAATTTTTTGCAGACTCCCCACTGCCTTGTGAGAATTTATTTATTTCATCCTGTAATCAGGTTACCTGTTTCCCTTGTTTACCTTTACACTCTGTTTCTTCGCCTCCAGCTAATTACAAGCCCTGAACACCCACATTCCTAAAACCAGGTTGTCCTTGCTTCCCATGGCAAATCTTGACCCATTTCCACCATTTTTTTCTCATTTCCCCAATTTCAGCTGCATCCCTCTGGATTGCCCTTGATTTGTTGAACATGCTTTAGCATTCCAGTATAGATATAATATTAAACTACAAAGACTGGATTTATCATACCAAATCAAAATGTGAAAGTCTGCTTACAAATCACAGGCCAGTATAAAGCATGATTTGTGGGTTTGTGTGGAATACAGGGGTCTATTACAATTCGCCACAGCCAACTCAACATGGCCAATTCTCCATGGCCAACTCTCCATGGCTAACTCTCCACAATCAACTTATCACCCTCCAACTTACTGCACGACAACAGCCATCTCACCACAGGACAACTTGGTGCAAATTACACTAATTTCAAAGAAATGGTGGAATAGAATTATTTTAAAAAGGATGAAAAGGAGGGACAAAATGAAATATGAATGGCAAAAATTAAAATGATTTTTATTTATTTTATATAATTAAATAGAATTATTAAATTGTCCTGCAGCAAGTTGTCTCACAGTGAGTTGGCCATGGTGAATTGGCTGCAGAAAGTTGGCTGTGGCAAATTGTTCTGTTCCCGGAATACAATATGAACCCAGCCATGGAAGATTTGTGGCTAAAACAAATACGGATTTAGGTGATTGTATGTGTGGAGCCAGTCAATGAATTAATATAATAATGGCTCAAACAAAGGATGGCCAAAAAAGTCAAGAGAGAATCCTGTCCTGCTCATAAAATTCAAGATGGCAATTGATGGTACAAGTGATTTTTAGGATTGACCCCACTATTATAATTACTAATCTGCCTTTTGTTGAGGACCTGTATTCTACACAAGCCAAGAATAACTACAGACTCCTCACATCCTGGACCTAAACAGTTACAACTTCTACCCTCAAAACAACTCTGTACGGCACATCAGAACAACTAGACACAAGGACAGTTTTCCCCCATGCCATCACTCTGCTAAACAACTAATTCCCACAACACTGTCAAACTATCTAAAAAGGCAGTATTACCATCATTATTCTCATCTTCCCTAACACCTATCTCCTTATCTTCTTATGACTATAACTTTGTTGCTTGTATCTTACAATTTATACTGTTTAATTAGTATCCTAGTATAATTTATTCTGATTGCTTATTTAGTATCTATGACTATCACTAAGTGTTGTATCTAATGTTTTATGATGAATGCATTTTATAATTATGTTAATGATAACACAATTGCTGTAGGTACATTGAGAACATATGCAACAGAACCAAATTCCTTGGGTGTCTAAACATACTTGGCCAATAAAGAATTCTATTCTATTCTATTCTATTCTATTCTATCATCTTGACTTTTTTTGATTATCCTTTGCAAACACCCCTGCTCCAGTGCATTCTTCAGGAAAATGTCATATAAGAATTCTTGAGCTTATGACAGCTGTCATTGGTTTACAACTAACCAACGTTCAACTTATTCCTCATGAGAATTTATACCAACACATGAGGTTTACATTTTGGAGACTTGATTTAATCAAACATGACAATCGACTACAGGTCACCTAAGGTCATAAAAATTAGAACAGCCACATGCCTATTTGTTTGGCTTTTGCTTTAGCCAAACTAAATAATAGTGAAAATAAACCATGGTTTAATAGAAAATGTGAACCCCATCTCTTTCTATGCACACAGATACCATGAAAATTTTTCACTGAGCTTTCTGCTTATGAAATTGACAATCATCTTACATTTATATTTCCTGACCCCAAGAATGATGGGCAGTTAAAATAAGATCAATACCACTAAATCAGAATGCTACAATATTGACTTTTCAGATTGAAAAGAATATACCGTAGGCACAAGGGACAGATGGTCTCAGCAGCCCTGCACACTAATGAAAGTACACACAGAGTTTATTTACAGAAGCGCACAACTGTTTTTAAAGCACTATCTGAATAATAGGAAATACTGGTGTCATGGCAATTCATTTATTCTATTACACTAATGGACAATATTGTCTCTCATCTTTCATCAGGACAACTGGCACATGGCTCCCATCACGACCCGGACCATCCTGAGACCTGGTTTTTTTTATGAGATCACTGTATCATAGTGTATCACAGGAGACATAACCAAGGGAGACATGATAGCAGTATTCCAATATTTGAGGGACTGCCACAGAGAGGAAGGGGTCAAACTATTTCCTAGTAGGCCAGACAAGGAATAATGGATGGAAATTCAATAAGGAGAGATTTAACCTGGAAATAAACAGAAACTTTCTGACAGTGAGAACAATCAACCAATGGAACAGTTTGCCCTTGGAAATTATGGGAGCTTCATCACTGAAGGCTTTCAAGAAGAGATTGGACTCCCATCTGTCAGAAATGGTGTAGGGTCTCCTGTTTAGGCAGGGGATTGGACTAGATGACCTTCCAACTCTGATTATCTGTTATCTGTTAGGTTTTCTTACCTTACATCAGAGGTCTTCAAACTTGACAGCTTTAAGACTTGTGGACTTCAATTCCCAGAATTTCTCCTCCAGTCATGTTAGCTCAGCAGTTCTGGAAGTTGAAGTCCCATGTCTTAAACTTGCCAAGTGTGAAGACCCTTGCCTTACATGGCTGCATTGTTACCCAAGCTTATGTCCACATACCAGAAAAGCAGAGAATGTCTCAAGAGCCCATGATTTTTCCCCACTTCTGTAATCATCCAGCTATACTTTTGAAATTTTCCTTGTCAAAGTCATTGCTGAAGCATTTCAGAATTGACAAACGGGTTTCAAAAGTATATTGAACTTTTAAATATTGCTACTTATGCATAGTCTCCCAGATACTTTTGAGTGGATATTGGTTTGTTGCACAGTCAGCAGATATTTAGACTGAATTTGGCATTTCTATCAATCCATCGAGTCCTTTTCAAGGGCCTGGGATAGGCAAATATTGTGTTGTTTGATGGTGTTAAAAGTATTGTTGCAGGATGTAAGCTGTTCAAAGCAATGCTGTCTTTTGCAATCGACTTAGGGTGATTTTGTCACTGTTGACAATGTTCAAATTATGATTGGGGGTTCCAGATGTTTTGGGATTGCACCCAAGGTACCTATCACCATTAGTACTTATTTCTTTGCTTTCTTTTGCAACAGTTCTTCTTCTAGTAGTAATAGTAGTATTTCTGTGACATCGACAGTAGTAGTAAAAAGTCTGTAGTGATTCTCAATCATCCAGGTCACGGTTATCCCAGAGGTGCTTTTTTCAGAAGACAACTGGACTTTCTTGTTTTGTCTATGAAGACGTTTCGCTTCTCATCCAAGAAGCTTCTTCAGTTCTGACTGGATAGTGGGGAATGGAAGGATTTATATTCCTTGCAAACAACTGGTAATTTGCATCCTTTTTGAGGGTTGTTGAAGCACTTGGATATTTATCTATGCAATTTAGGATGAACACCCTTCAAACAGCGCAGACGTTTCCCACAAAAATTGCAGACTACAGGAACCTGGAGCACTACCCAGGTGACCCTCTGGACACAGATAGCATCCAAGTGCTTCAACGACTCACAAAAAAGTTGCAACTTAGACATCTTAGAACTAAGCCACTTATAGTCTGACCTAAGCTTAGAACACCAAATTGTCTGCTACAATGTCCTACCTGTCAATGACTACTTCAGCTTTAACCACAATAACACATGGGCAAACGCTAGATACAAACTCAAAGTAAACCACTCCAAACTCAATTGTAGAAAATACGACTTCAGCAACACAATGGTCAATGCCTGGAACTCACTATCTAACTCTGTTGTTACATCCTCAAGCCCCCAAAACTTTAACCTTAAACTGTCTACTGTGGACCTCACTCCATTCCTAAGAGGTCTGTAAGGGAGCATGCATAAGCGCACCAGCATGTCTACTATCCCTGCCTACTGTTCCCATTTATTCGTACTCATTTATTATGTATATATTTATACCTGTTTATACTTACATGTTTATATGTTATGTTCATACTTATATTTATTTTGTCATATGTGCTTACCGACTAAACCAAATAAATAAAATAAAATAAATGTTGCCACCCTCTTGATTTGGTTTTTAGCGTACCTTGCAGACACTCCTGCCTTGTGTTGTCTGTTTCCTGATGACCTGCATACTGCAATGAGCTAATACAACAGGAGGTATATCTGGCCAGATTGATTTTATAGCAACTGTAGACAGTAACAAAGATGACCTTCACAGAGATGAACCAAATCCACTATCAAAGTATTGGGAGCAAAACATGGCTGAAGCCCAAAGCAAGAAGAAGACATACAGAAGCAACTCAGGCAGGCAGATCCCTAATTCACTTGAGTATAAGATGAAGGAAAGTGAAGTGCAGACAAACTTTCAAATTTCTGTTCCCATAGTCAATATAAAGTTGTTCTATCCTTCTTGTAGAGTTGGTTTCATTTTTGGTCTACGTAGTGGAACTCTGTTGAGGAGCCCAGATGAAGTGTTGCTAATTAAGAGAAGGGGCATGTGATAGTTTGTCCGCCACCTCCCTCCTACCAATTCTTGCTTAAAATAAAGGCAACAGAAAATGAAGAGAATGCATGGCATAGCAATGGATTGGCATCCAGCTCTGCAGGAAGTTGTAAATAATTGCACACAGATTTGTATCTAAATTTATCTGACTAATGAACACTTTTGTGAATAAATAAGGCAACTAAGGTCTTTGCTGTCCTGATTCATTGTCACATGCTCATTCTATCCCATGACTTCTGATAAAGTTATACCATGTCAAATACCACATTGAAACCACATTGATTCCCTCATTTTTGCAATAGCATCCATTACATTATTACTTATAAGCAGAATAATAGAACTTTTTTTGTTTTAAAAAACAATTCAGTTTCCCATCCCTAACCTTTTCATTGTATGCTTCAATCTAGCCCCAAATGCATAGGTAAGAGGAAAAATGCCATAAATATCTGTCTGTAGATTGGTATTTCACACAAAAATATATTTTGCACCTACTATTTCTTAGAGAAGAACATATAGACCTGATTAATAGATTGTCTTTATTATATACTCATGGTTTGTCATATAAGCTAGAATTAATTTGATGTAGATACTGTACTATCTATTGTCCAATCATCTCACCAAATACGTAGCTGATTGACAATTATAACCTATTTTTCTCTAGACCTGAAATTCAAGAAGCTCTTAGACCAGGACTGTATACCATGTTAAATAAGAGTTAAATGGCTAAACCATAATTGGCTTGGTTCATCACACACTTCATTAAACCCTAAACCATTGTTACTGTTTTAAGAAACTGGGCTCAATTATTATCTATTAAATGTATATGCCACCTGACTCTCAGCAATCTAGGCAATTTACAAATTATTTTAAAATAAACAAAAAAGGCAATGAAAACGACAGAAAACAAAAAAGTTAGTAATCAACCAATACGCTAGGCTCAATCTCAGGGATATGTATGATTCCAGTCAGCAAGTATCCAGATAAGATCTATTCAAATTTTCTAGAACCTCACCATTTCCAGGGATGTTCAAGTAATAAGAGTTTATATAGTTGAGTGCAGACTTGCATTGGGGTAGACTTTCTTTGTATGAACATTCACCTTTTTGTTTCCACAAAAGCAAAGTATCTGATAATCTATGACTCTTGATAATATGAAAACTAATGCACATACCACCATATGCGTAGAGATGTATGGATACTATAAACATACTTATATCCTTTGAATAATGTTGGAAGGAGGGGCAAACCTTATTTACAGATTATTACAGGATGAGAACACTTAGCAATTCTGCTGGCTTCTATATAGCTTCTAACCAGAGCCTTTTCATATGTATTATTATTAAGCCAGGCATTTCTACCACCATCCTCCACCCTACATCTTTGCCTTTGATTGTTGTTATTGTGTATAATTTTACATTCTCGTAAATGTCATTCTGTTACTTTCCATCTACTTCTCTACCTTATCAGAATCCTTTTGATTGTTGTTTATATTTTCTAGAGCATAAGTTATCTATCCAGTTTTGTGTCGTGTGCAGATCTTATAAGCTCTTCATCTCCCTCCAACTTATTGGGCACCTGAAGCTACATCATCTCTATCCTGCCACTTGGTCTCACCTCCATGTCCTAAAGTAACTCTGCCTCTGCCTAGCAACATACATTGCCTTCCAAGAACAACAAGTGCCTAGAAATGTTCCAATTGGGACTCTAATAAAATAGTTATTTGGTGTATACAGCAATTTAGCATCATTATCTCTGATTAATACAGCATCCTGGGAGATAGGGCATTATTATATGTGTTAAGCAGAGGAGAAAGTCATGCAAAGGACAATACTTTGCCTAGGGTTGCCAAGCAAACCCGTGAGTCAACAGGAGCATGACCTCAGAAGTCAGAGAAAACAAAAGCTATTGCACAAAATATATTGGACAGATTTCTGTAAGTTCTTTGTGTGAGTGTCTGTGCAGATTCTCAGTCATCCAGATCATGGTTGCCCCAAAGGTGATTTTTCAAGAGGCGACTGGACTTTCTGATTTTTCTTTGAAGACATTTCACTTCTCATCCAAGAAGCTTCTTCAGCTTCTTAGCATGAAGTTTCCAAAATGATAAAATCTAGAAAGAAAAAGCAAATCATATGAGAGAACTTCCTTGCAATGGACATCTGTACCTTATCCATAAAACTGAGCAGGAGAGTGGTCCAGTTGCATATTAATCTTACAGGATTGCTATGAACACAGTATCACTGATGAATAACCCAACAGGCCACAACATGTTCTTTGGAGGGAATCGCAATAGCATTCAGCAATAG
This sequence comes from Bungarus multicinctus, assembly GCA_023653725.1. NCBI lineage: Eukaryota > Metazoa > Chordata > Lepidosauria > Squamata > Elapidae > Bungarus > Bungarus multicinctus. The sequence continues at coordinate 64,364,462 of CM042848.1, forward strand.
CACTTAGACTTATGTACCACTTTACAATGCTTTACAACCCTCTCTAAGTGGTTTACAGAGTCAACATATTGCCCCCAACAATCTGGGTCCTCATTTTACCCACCTCGGAAGGATGGAAGGCTGAGTCAACCTGGAGCCTGGTGAGAGTTGAACTGCCAAATTGCAGGCAGCCGGTAGTCAGCAGAAGTAGCCTGCAGAACTGCACTCTAACCACTGCACCACTTTGTCTCCTATATCAGAATATCAGAAGGAGCAGTGGGGAGAGCAGACACATGACAAAACTTGCATCATAACATCATGATGCCAACCCTGTGATTTGCATTCTTGTGTATGATATCAGAATACAAGTAGAAAGGACTGAGGATTGGGATATCATACACACATTTCTTCATTTTGTCATCATCTTGTCATATAAGGAGACAAATATCACACTAATATCACACATGTGATTTGTTTTGTGAATGTAAATTATGTATTATTGTCAGGCTGATGAGTGAACCAAGCCTTTTCCATAACTGCTTGCCAATAGGCCATTGGATTGAAAAAAATGAAGTGCATCAACAGGAAGTTATTTCATATTTTTCATGAATTAGACTGTGGAATTTTGGGAGTTACAGTTCCATAACATCTGAAGGAAATCACATTGAATAGGTCTGAATTTAGTCAACCTTACAGGTGGTTATGTATGTAAAGGAATCTGCTCACCTAAAGCATGCAGAAATACAAAGCATTATAATGATGACTTCTACCTTTCTCCTAGCCTCTACAACATAAGCCTGAATTGGTTGGCCTTCCATTCTTTTATAAAGATAAAATGTAAGAAACTGTTTAGATGCCTCCTGAAGGCAAGAGGCTATAGAACAAAGATTTTAAAAGGCAGGTGCACTGTAAAGATTTCATCAAACCAAGGAGGAAGGGATGAACACTACAAAACCAAAAAGACTGAGCAAGATGATGGCTTTTTTAAGGAGAATTTCAGGAGACTAGCTTACGAAAATTGTAGAGCATGTTAGATAGTTGTTGATTTGATCCAAGGCAGTGAATCAAATAGTTTTCTAATTTTTTTCTATTTATTCAGTTAGCTTTTGGGCTGTGGTGAGCAGAGAGAGGTTAGCCTGCCAAGAGTTTGGTATTAGAAAAGAGAACCTTTAAGGCAGAAAGAGCTTGATACTAGTGAGAGTTAAAGAAAAGCAAAAACTTCAGTGTTAACACATACTGGGGTCTTAAATTCTTTTTTTAATAGAGAAAAAAGGCATAATCTTAGAAGATTATGCCTTTTTTCTCTATAAAAAAGAGTTTTTAGCAAGCCATTGTGGTTAGGTGTTTTTTGGTCCAAATACTATAAGGTCTTTCTCCTAAATTTCAGATGGTTTCATGGAATGGGAGAATGTAATGACTAGTTGCCTAGGAAACAGCTGCATTTTGGGGGGACAGTAAATTCCAAAAGAGAAAATAAGTGTTTATAAAAATAACAGATGACTACATCTCCATTGGTAGGCATGTCAAGATCAAATTTATGGTCCTCCCAAGCCAAATTACTTGAGGAAAGTGATTAATCTTGGTTAATTAGGTCACATAAGTAGAGAAGGTTTGAATAGTTGAACAACATAAAATATTAGGTGAAATGGAAAAAAGAAAATGTTGATATGCAATAAATATTGGTGTGTAAGTTGAGAACACTATTGTATACATTTAAATGAAATTGCTTTTATTTAGCTAGGATTATGCCAAATATAAAAATAAACTTTGCATGAAGACCATTTTAAATTCCATTTCAAATTATTATACAGCTTAGAAAGCTGTAAGAAAAGACTTTAGTTCCAAATATTTAGAGAATAGTGGTTAGTTTACCAAGTTGGTTTCCTCATCTAAATGTTATCCCCATTTGTTGTTTTATGAGTTGTATATGTAAGTAAGTATAAGTATGGTTGAGAGATTTCTTCTCAAGAAAGACAGACAAAACTTTTTTTTTTTGAAATTATTACAGAATAACAGAGTTATTAATAACAGAAGGGACTTTAGAGGTCTTCTAGTCCAACATCCCACCACCACTCTAGCAAGAAATCCTATACCATTACAGACAAATGGTTGCTCAATCTTTTCTTTAAAACCTCCAGTGTTGGAGCACCCACAGCAAATTGTTCCATTGATTAATTGTTCTGTCAGGAAGTTTCTCCTTAGTTCTAGGCTGGTTGATTACTTTCCATCCATTGCTTCTTCTGCTCCCCTCAGGTGCTTTGAAAATAGCTTGACCCCTTCTTTTTTGTGGCAGCCTCTTAGATATTGGAAGATTGCTATCATGTCACCCCCTAGTTCTTCTTTTCTTTAAACTGGACATACCCAATTATTGCAACTGTTCTTCATTTGCTTTAGCCTCCAATTCCCTAATCATCTTTGTTTCTGTTGTCTGCACTCTTTCTAGAGTCTCAATGTCTTTTTATATTGCGGTGACCAAAACTGGATGCAGTATTCTAGATGTGCTCTTAAGTTGAACTTCAATAACTGCAATCTGGAACGAACACTCAATATTCAGCCTTGCTCTTCTGAAGCTGCATCTCTTCTCTATTTCTCAGAGATGCAAAGAAAGAAGTGGAATGAACTAACAACTGAGCTTCCTAGGGAAATTTACAACTCTAATGAAGAACCTGACTGGATTTACATTCTTAAATTCTGGTTTCCAGGACAAACTATAGTTAAATGGTTTTATATAATGCACAAAGTCATAAATTATATTATATAATCTTGATCCATGATGGTACATCATGCAAACTGTGAAGTGGGGTTTCAATCAATTAGAATAGAGCTGGAGGTCTTCTAGTCCAGTCCCCTGCTCAAGCAAGAGATCCTATACTATTTCAGACAGGTGGCTGTCCAGTCTTTTCTTAAATACCTCCAGTGATGAAGCACTCACAATTTTTGAAGGCAAGTTGTTTCACTGATTAATTGTTTTGTTAGGAAGTTTCTCCTTAATTCCAGGTTGCTTCTCTCCTTGATTACTTTCCAAACATCGTTTCTTGTCTTGCCTTCTTTATCGATCGTGAAGAATTTGCAGTCCTTTTTGGCTATTACTTATTGCCACCAAACAAATCTAGGCTATACTAACTGCAGAGAGAAACTATTTTCTAATCCCAGGTAATAACAGCCATTAAGTATTTTTGACAGAGAAAAGAGGATATTTTGGTGATGTTCTAAAGTGATACACACATGCTAATGGTTTTACAAAAAAGCAATTGGGCAACCTTTTGCATAGCTTCTTTTCACAGTGGATGTTTATTTAAAGGTGGGGCTTTTTATTAGTGGGGCTTGCTGCTGAGATGCTTGTATTAAAGTACTTGGAAGGTATATCCTAAAGAACAGCTTATATACCACAAAGCTTCTGCTAGAGAAAAGCAGGAGGGGTAATTGTTTGCTTTGGAGCAGAATTTTAAAAATAGAAAGCATAATGTCATGCTGCTTTTTGAAAACAGCTTAAAACATGGGTTTGGGAAAGAGCAGAAACCAATGGATCCATGATACCTTTCAACATCCAAATGGACAGAAAGAGAGAATCTGAGCAATGGTGGAATTAAAAAAAATTACTACCGGTTCTGTGGGCGTGGCAGGGAAAGGATACTGTAAAATCTCCATTCCCACCCCACTCCAGAGGAAAGATACTGCAAAATCCCCACTCGCTCCCCAGTCCTGGGAGAAGGTTACTGCAAAATCCCATTCCACCCTACCCCACTAACTTGCTTTCCAGCTCCGTTCTCCTATGCATGGTAACAAAAGAAGGCCCAGCCAATCAGCTGGGACTTGGGAGGCAGAGAATAGATGGGGCGGGGCCAGTCAGAGGGGGTATTTGCTGGTTCTCTGAACTACTCAAAATTTCTACTACCGGTTCTCCAGAACTGGTCAGAACCTGCTGAATACCACCTCTGAATCTGAGACAATATTATCATCATAGGTTGGGACAGTGCATTGTGGTCATCTGGCTGCCATTAGTGCTTCATGCTGACCTTGGGGGGGTCTGGAGTGCTACATCTTTCCTGGGAATCTCAAGAGGCCTGGTTTGTCTTTTCCTAATACAGAGTACAAGAAAAAAAACTTTGATCTTTAATCCCCTTGCCTTGCTTGCAGTCTTTGCCACCCAGGAGTATCTTGTGTTGGACTTGCTATATCCTTATGGCCTATAACTTGGGGTGGGAGTCTTTTTATTTGCACCAAGGATCCACACACATTCAACACAGACTGTTGTAATCTTGGAGCTGGTAAGTGACATGACTGAGCCTTTGGGCAGATGGGCTGGTTGGATCAAAGAACTTGTGTCACTGATTAGCTCTAGAACAGGGGTATCAAATTCATGTCATCACAGGAGCAGCATGTGACACATTTGGACTTCCCCCCCTTTACTAAACTGAGTGTGAGCGTGGCCAGCATGTGACACATCCGGCCTGCGGGCCAAGACTTCGACAGCCCTACTCTGAGCCTGTTCCAAATGCAATCCTTAAAACCAATAAAAGTGCCAATAAAAGTGGCAGAAAGGAACAAGCCAAATTATAAGGATTTTTATTATGTGTTGCAGCCCCAGAGCATGATCTGAAGAGGTTCAGCCTGACCTAAACCCCTCTATCTGGATCTACCTAAACCAGATCTTTCATCCATAAGGGATACCTTCAGATCCAAGCCACTTCAAACAATTAACCTTAAAATGGTTAGCATAAATATTACTAATTTTCCTTAACAAACTATTCTGATGTCTGTTCTTCAGAGAACTGAAAAGGCTTCTTGGATGAGACGTGAAATATTTTTAAAAAACAAAAGGAAGTCCAGTTGAAAAAGCAGCTTTGGGATAACTATTATTTGGATGATTGAGAATCTCTATAGAATCTACTCTGATAGGACATAAATTAATGGACTCATCTTTTGTGCCTTATTTTCACTATTTTGTTTCTGTTGCCTCTAACTACCTTGGCTTCTCTCCCGATTGAGGTTCCTTCTTTACCCTTATAGACTTTTGCTGCTACCCATGGCTGAAGCTATACCACAGTCTTTCCAAGAAGCTACCTAAGGTGATGTCCTCTGCAGCTTGCCATTTGTATTCAGCTGTTCCTGGAAGGGCTCCTGCTGTAGCCATCCTGCTGATTGTTCCTCTGCTAACCAACTATGTTGGTCAAACTCCAGAATACCACCTATAGACTTCCTGATTGAAGCCTGTCTAGACTTTTTCTATCTGGATATTTCACTAACCTCTGCTGGCTGATTTGCCAGCCAAATTATCTGGGTTGGCTGCTTCTGTTTTTGCTTCACACTTTAGTTCTTTTCTTTATCCCCATCTAGTCCGAGTATTTCTGGCTAGGAATTTTCACCTGCTGTGAACATCAGCCATCTAGCCTGCTTTTTCAGTCCTTCACCTCCCCATGCCTTTTCTTCCACCTTCAAGATAAGGCATACATGTTACATGAGGAGAATAAGGGAACTGTATGTGAAGGACAGCATAGATATTTTGAATCACCCTTCCTGTCAGATCCGTGTATCTGCCATTCTTCAATGGAAGAAGAAGTGGGGAGGGAAGTTGGTAAAAGAAATCCTTTTTTGATGTAACTTGAATATATTAAATCTTATATTGAATTTGTATAACCTACACTTGATATACAACTGAGAGACTGAAACCAGATGCCCCAGAAACCTGTCACCTCTGGAAGAGACAGCAAAAGAGAAGGGACCATAAAAATTTTAGCCAGGAGATGTTTCTCAGAAGATTGTTCTCAGAAGAGGGGAGGGGGAATTAACATGTTGATTCTTTGCTTTACAAAATACACATCAAGATAAGGGAAGGGGTCCCAAATTCCTTTTTCTATCACTGATGCCTAGGAAACGTTAGACGCTGCTTTTGAATCCCTACTTGAATTGTCTCATCTCAATAAAGGATTTCTTTTGAAACATCTAGATTTCAGAAGTTCATTCTTGTAGATTGAAATGGGAAAAGTTCGCTTAGCCTGACACTTCCTCTGCCCATTTTAGTGAAAGTTGGTTTTGGGTCTTCAAGTCTTTTTCAAATGCTATTGTCATGTATTATATAGCACAATCTCTAATTCTGTTTGTATAGAAGGAGCCACAAAACAATACCAACCAAATAGGTGAAACTATAAAGCAAATAGGTGAAAAAATAAGAGAAAATGTGATATGAAGAGGCAGAAAAAGTGTCCTTTGTTTTATCAAAAAAATGTATTTTTTCTTTTAATAAATGAATACTTTGAATAATTGAATAGGAAAAATGAATTGATGAAGAAATAAAAAAACTGAAGAAAACTACAGAAAAGAAATATTAATATACATACACATGATATACATATATCAAAATTCTACAAAGCATTTCAATGAGTGATAGCCATTATTCATTATTATAATCCAAAACTAATCTCAGTGATTTGGCCATAAATTGCTAATAACATTAACTCAGCAGAATATTGAGCAGTTGTGGCCATGAATTTATCTTTCCAATGCTGTAGAGTAGCTACAAATAGTTTAGGAGGAATCTACCAAGTGTCAATTTCCATGGAAGGGGAATATAGTTCAAATGAGTATGAATGTTAAATCTTATTAAAGTTGAACCAATGTATGTAATAACTTTTTAAACAGAATGATTATAGGAGATTCTACAAATATCATTTAAAAGAAACATTAATTTCACTGCCTTTCAAACATCATCATGATTTCTTCAACCTTTTTCTATATACATGCTATTTATTTATTTCTGTTTTTTAGCTCAATACAATCAACTGATTCTCAATGGTTTACATGGAATATAAAACAAGTTAAATCATTCACAGTCTTATTAAAATCTTGAGAAAAGGCATATAAAATAACAATAAATAGGTCATAAAATCAAGGGGAAAAATAGAAAGGTAGCAGTCTATAAAACTAATAGGATGCAAAGGAGTTCATTAAATGCAAATATCCTTTTTTATTGAATAAGATGCAATCTAGAATCTATTGAAGTTCTTGTAATTGGCTTTAACTCTTTTTCCCCTTGTCTAGGGAAATTAGGAATCTCTAATTTTTTATTCCACTCAACCTGTAAAATGTACGTATCAAATTGACTCATTAGCAACAGCATTTTACAAAGTGTAATTGCAGGTTTCACTGTCATAGTATTTAATTATCACCTGTAGTAAATTAGGTGTTTCCAAAGCTGAAAATGCCACAGGTCCACATTGGGATGTCAACAAATGTTGTGGTTGTAAATATTGCCACTGAGCCATACAACACAAGTCATACTTATTATTTAAAGTGGAGAATGATTCAGAAATCATAGTTTTCAAAATTCTGATTTCCATCCACACATTTCTCAGGTATTTTGTTTTGCTTATTACTTCTGAGTTCTCAATTATGCAATAACATCAAACAGCAAGAGAAAAGAAATAAAATGTCATTTCATAGAGGGCATGACACAAAATCAGACAGAATTGGCAGGCTCTAACCTGAGGATGAACAAAGATTCTGAGATACATTGGTGATTGCTTAGAGTATAGGACCAGTAAAAAATAAACATACATAATCATAGTTGTCACTATGGTTGAAACCACCGTGGTTTCACTATGGTTGAAACTCACCCCAATCTTACCATGACTGTAAATGTGATTTGAGTGATCCTTGCATCTCACGAGTGGATAACATCTATATTTTGAAAGATCCCAGGACACCCACTTCCAAGGTTCTACTGTACCATAGAATGGTCAGCACATGTCCTCAATTCTGCATTCTACTGCTTTCAGGAGTCAAGGGGCTGGACTTGTCAAAAAGAAGCCAACCATGATAACAGCAGACATCCATGTGCAATCCATATGATCAAGATTGGCATCTTCTGTAGGTGATGTTGACAGTTTAATGTCTAGGCATGGACGTTAAAATCATCAGCTATTACCACCAGTCAATTTATGGTGAGGCTTGCTCAAAGCCAACAGGTCTAAGAGTACATAAAAGACCTATAAATAGTTGCCACCACTCCTAAACTTCCATCTGCTGTCATTTTCACTATTGGTCATCATTCTTGCTGATATGTTCAAGGATCATCCTCTCCCATGCTAGGAGTAAGTCTGACAGGAAAGATAGAGTCCAATGGACAGGCATGAATGTTAAAATTGGCCAGTTATTCCAAATGGGATTTCATCAGAACTAATCCCAGAAGCCTTATTGAACAGACTTGGATCCCAGGAATGTGTGAAGGGCACACAGGCTACACCTGGTATCCATGGCTCTCATTTTCAAGCCGTTTGTGATCCTCCCACCATATCACTTGTGAGTGTACAATCTAATTGGACTAGGCGTGCATAAACACACAATTGTGCCTACCGTTCCTGTCCTATTGTCCCCAATTATTAGTTCCTATTTCTTGCATTTAAACTTATGTTTATTCTTATTTCTGTTGTATTGTAAGCTTTTGACAAATAAATAAATAAAAATAGTCAGCAGGAAATGTTCTTAATAAGGTTCTTGACAAACAATCTAAGATGGTATTAGAGCATGAGGCCAATCCCATCACCCTGTAGACTCATCAAAACAGGTCAGACCACCAAAAATTATTTGCTTCCCATCTGATGATGATGAGTTTTCCCTGGATGGCCAATGTTGAAGATGGATTGTACAAAGTGGGCAGCATCTCGTTCCACTGCCAAGTCCCTCTCTCACTCCTGTAATGTTTCACACGAATACCATCAGTTGTTGTTTTCTCTAAACAGGATCCAACCGAAAGCTGTCTTTTAACATTTGCCTGTAATTATTGACTATACAAAACCCACGGCCTCCTCAATCAAATCAAGGGCAGCCATGATAGCACAACTGTCTGGCAATATGGAGAATGAGGCAAGAATGTGCATGATGAAAAACCATTATCAGACCAAATATTTTATTTGCAGATACTTTTTCCCATCTGGAAGAGACTCCTGTGATGCCCACTGGAAATATAGCAGCACCAGGAACAAAAGAGACTTCTCGGGTGAATAGCAAAATGTTTTCAAAAGAAAAAAAAAATCAAGAAAATTCAGTTGTCTTTTAGAAAAAGCGCCTTTGGGACAACCATGACCTGGACAATTGAGAATCCCCATAAACATTTGCGCCAGGAGGAGTTTTACTGGCAATGTGAAAAGGGAAAGGAATCATCTCCATAGACTCAGCTGAAGGTGCCCTACCAGAGTAATCGTGAATGTATCTTCTTTTTAAAAAAATAAAAAATTAATATTCAAGCTCGTGGGCATAGAAGTAAAAGATGTAAGTAATAAAAGGATTACTTCAAAAGCATCCTTCTAAATTATGATAAGCAGGCGATAGGTTCAACCATCTGCAATTACCTTTGCCAAGAAAAAAAGAAACAGTAGTTAACATACATGCTTCTATAGCAGTGATGGCTAACCTTTTCAGCACCGAGTGCCCAAAGCACGTGCGCGCATCCCCAAATTCACCCATGTGCACGCATCCCCAAATTCGCCCGCATGTGCGTGCATCTCCCATGCATGCACCCCACTCCCACATGCTCTCCGCATCCTCCCAAGCATGCGTGGCAGAGACCCAAAGACCAACTGCCTGGCAGAAAGTACGTGCATACGCAGCAGAGCTGAGCTGGGCTGACGGCTTGCATGCCAACAGAGAGGGCTCTGCATGCCACCTCTGGCATACGTGCCATCACAGTTTTTCTGTATTTTGTACAGTGGTGGATTTGTAAGCTGTACAGATGCAGAAAAGTAAAAGATGGTTATTTCCTAACCCATCTTGTAGCGATAGAAAGCAGCTGCCATGAGTTAGGGAATTCAGGCAAAAGTGAGGAAAATTCCCCCAACCCATCAAGGGTCAAATTAGTGACCAATTGGGATTACAGATGTGGCCACGTGACATAAACTACATTTCCCATGATGCATTCCCTTAAGGGGAAAGCTCACAATTGCTACCTAACTATCCAATTCCCATACCCTGGCTGGACAGCACAACGGTTCTATAGCAAAGCCTGTTAAAGCTGCCTGTTAATGATTTTATGCCACATTGTACCAGCGTATGCCACACTGAACACCAAACACTTTGTCTTTGGCTTCAAAAATAATTCACAATCCATTAATTTGTTTCACCATAGAAACAGCTATTGCTGTTTGAGCTAGCTGCAATTATTTTTTTGTTTGGTATTGCTTGTGCTTGATATTTTGACACTGTTGCGATGTTAATAAACATGCATTGAAATTGTTTTGTTTGGGGAATACTCTTCAAGAGACGCACATTCATTATCACTTGTGTGGGAAAACATCATTGTTGACCTGTGGAACAAAATAATAATTTAAAAAAACATCATAGATTTTGAATGGAAACTGCCCAGGTAAGATAATTCCCTCGAATCTATTGTCACATGGTAAAGCCCAAGTCAATTATAGGGAGTCCTTGGGTTACAATGGCAATCCCAAAAGTCCCCAGGATTGAGTCATTAAGCAGGAAAAAGCTGGAATGCCAGGCAAGGAGTGTGGTAACTGCTGCAGAAGTGGTGATGCAGTGGTTAGAGTGCAGTATTGCATGTCAAGCCAACTACCTGCTCACTGACTGCTAAGAATTCAATCTTGACTGGCTCAAGGTTGACTCAGCCTTCCATCCTTCCGAGGTGGCTAAAATGAGGACCCAGATTGTTGGGGGCAATAGGCTGACTCGGTAAACCGCTTAGAGAGTGCTGTAAAGCACTATAAAGCAGCATATAAGTGTAAGTGCTATTGCTATTGTTATGGAATGTGCACAGAGTCAAGAGACTGGATGAGTAACAAAACGCTTTCAAAAGAAAAAAATCAAGGAAGTCCAGTTGCCTTTTAGAAAAAACATATTTGGGACAACTAGGGAATGTGGGAAGGTGAGGTATGCTGCAGGTGGGCACTCCCTATAGAGTGTGGGTGGACAAGGGATGCTGCAGACTGGGAATTCACAGGAGAAAAAGCATCATGGGTGACTCATAGGAGCAATTTGCAACTTTGCCTGAATGTTTCCCCATTGATTTGACTTGTAGGAAGCCGGCAGGGACGGTTACAAATGATGATCATATGACTGTGGCTCATTGCAATGTCCTAATCATGAAACTGGCATTTAAGCACTCAGATCACGATCACATGACCACAAGGACACTGAAAGGCTACAACTTTGCAAACTAGCAATAAATCATTCAACAGCACTGCAATTTTGAATGGTTGCTGAACAAGCAGTTGTACCTCGAAGACTACATGAAGTGAACATAGATTTCCATGAGCCAGACAAACACTCCTATGTATCATTTGCCATCATTCCTTCTTAGGATCTTCTCTTTCTTTCTTTCTTTCTTTCTTTCTTTCTTTCTTTCTTTCTTTCTTTCTTTCTTTCTTTCTTTTTCTTTCTTTTTCTTCTGCTATGCTGAGGGAGCAGATTCTTCTTACCTCAATTTATATAGAAGCCTTCGATATTTCTGCTATTTGTGCTATATATTTGTTCCTCATAAATTGTCAGGTGCTTATTAATTGAAAATCCATATGTATTCATCTCAAATATTAGTTAACAAGTTGTATTGATTGAGTTTCATTTTTGTACTTCTGGAATACATAAGTCTGGCTTTATAACTTAAAAAATTGCTGCTGCGGCCTACCTCAGTTTGTTATCCCAGTAACAGCATCTTTGATTTTTGTCCTATCCAAGTCCTATCCAAATCACTTTGCTTTTTTTTTCTGTTGAAATTCTTTCTGCCTTCCATCCACTCTCCCAGTTTAGGAATCCTGACCTCTATTTTTAAGTGTTCCTGTACTTTCTCCTTTGTGTCATATGGACATCTGATAATCTTCTTTTATACATCCTCATACAAGATATTTATAAATAAGCTGAACAACACTGGGCCGAGTGAGAACCCTGAGTATGTCACTCAACCCTTCTCTTCAGCTTGATGCAAAGCCACTATTTATGGTGGTTAGCCAGTTCTGTTTCCATTTTCATATCATTTTCATCATATAAAGATCATAAATTTCTTTACAACTCCCTTTATGACTTTTTAAAATCTACCACAAGATCTCACTTTGTTTCAAAACACTCCCATTTTAATTTCTTCTGACTCTACTTAATTTGTCCCCTATTTTATGTAACTCCATACTGCTCTATAAAACCTCAGTAAATACTACTCTATAAAGCCTAAGTAAGACCACACCTAGAATACTGCATCCGGTTTTGGTCATCACACTATAAAAAAAGATGTTGAAACTCTAGAAAGAATGCAGAAAAGAGCAACAAAGATGATTAGGGGACTAGAGGCTAAAACATATGAAGAACCATTACAGGATCTAGGCATGGCTAGTCTAGTGAAGAGAAGGATCAGGGGTGATATGATAGCAGTGTTCCAATATTTGAATGGCTGTCACAGAGAGGGGAGGGTCAATCTATTTTCCAAAGCACCTGAAGGCCAGACAAGGAATAATGGATGAAAATTGATCAAGGAGAGATTCAACTTAGAAATAATCAACCATCAACCAATGGAATAGCTTGCCTTCAGAAGTTGTGGGAGCTTCATCACTGGAAGCTTTCAAGAAGAGATTGTCAGAAATGGTATAGGGTGTCCTGCTTGGGAAGGGGTTGGACTAGATAATCTACAAGATCTCTTCCAGCTCTGTTATTCTATTATTATTACTTAAACTCTTAATTTGTGTGCTCCTTTGGTGAATGTGGATTCTGACTTGCTTTTTTGTATAAATCCATGGCATTTTTCAAACGATAACTTAGCTTATAAGAAGTTGGTTAAAATGAACAAATAATCCTTACTAGCAAGATAACTAATTATAAAAGAAGGCCAGTACTGATGACAATTTGTTCCCCACCCCTTTGAATTGGGTAGAATTCAAAGCATTGTTTCTTGACCTACTTTTATTGTAACTGTGTATGTTCCAGCCCATAATATCTGGGGTAAGTCTGCATTTGCAATGAATAAAATGAGCTGTTCACTCATTTTAATTATATAGCAACAGTCTTCTTTGTTGAATTGTAATCATGTGCTCATGAAGACATCCCCCTACTGAAAAGTACTTTTTTCACTGCCTTCCGCAATACACACTTTGAAATAAAAGCCTTTCATAATGGCTTTGGATTTGAACAAACTCCTTGAAGTTGTAGGATCAAATCTGTTTCAGCTATGGTTTGAACTTCCCCTGATTCAGGGTAATTTCTGGTTCACATAGAACTTCAAATATCCATTTCTCATTATAAAATTGAATGTGAGTACATTCCTATGCAGGCATTAAGTCTTTATACAACTTTTTTTCTTTTAACAACCCCTATAATTCAGAGGGGGGGGTCAAACTCGATTTCTTTGAGGACCGCATCAGGGTTGTGTTTGACCTTGGAGGGTCAGGGTGGGTGTGGCCAGGATGGCCAGCATGACACCACTCGTGTTGAGGGCATGGTAGCCTGAGTGCTATGCCAGTGAAAATGGGCTCCCAAACTCCATTTTTGGCTGCAACGGACTCCTGCAATCCTCTGCCAGCAAAAACAAAATTCAGCGGGGACAAGCGTAGTCCTCTCGAGCTCCGTTTTTACTGGCAGAAGCACTGCGGGCTGGTTCTTTGCTGTTTCCAGGGCAGTCCCTTGGGCTATATCTAGTCAAGTCCTGTCCCCCAGGACTTGAGTTTGACACTTCTGCTGTAATTCCTTGCATTGGAGCAGAGTCATAGTGACTGAATGGAGCTGAACATTTACTGGCCATATGTGTATCCTGATTCCTATGAGGAGGCATAGCAGATATTTTCTCTTTGTACCCAGAGAGAGAAATATCTACCGCTACATAGGATTGAACTCACAATCTCCTGATTGTGAGATGAGAGCTCCACCTCTAAGCCACCATGCCACATAAGTCTTTATACATTTTGTAAAATTGAAACTAATGATATCTGATTCCCTAAAAAGCAGGTCTTTGAGTACAAACCAGTGGTAAGAAGTTGGACTCATCCGGTTGAATTCTGAATCAATAAAGAAAAGATCCAGACTTTGTAAAGTTCTATCTTTGTAAAGTTCTTTGTAAAGTTCTAAATCTCCTTTCAGATATATTTTCTAAAAAACTAAGCATATCCAGATCCCTCAATCTCTTCTTGTTAAGTTTTCAAGTACAAATATTAATTTTCAATTTGACTTTCTATATGGCACATAAAAACAATCAATTCAAAATAATAAAAATATCAAAATGTCAAAGACATTCAGTAAATATATACCTTTACCCAATGAAGTTATAAAACATAATAAAGACAACTGAGTCCACAATCAATAAAGCAACAAAACCAATTAAATGTGTAATATCATACCTACCAAAATTGCCAGTTTTTTTTAAAATCAATTAAATAAAAAAATCCATAAAATATAAATGTCAGTGTGTTACCTAATTGGTAAAAGATCAGGTTTTGCAGTATTGCACAAGCCATGGTCAACTACATCTGTACAATTAACTGAAATAAATATGTTTGCTAACCCTTTCTTTGCCCTTTTAAATTGGGTGTGAGTCAAAGACTAAACAAAGATTTATGCTGGATTTCTAAGAAACGGATCCTGAAAAGTGCTTAGCTAAAGGGAAAAACAACAAATTTAAAATAAGGCTGTATGACTCATCCAGGATATATATGGAAGAAGTAAGAGAAGAAACAAAAAGATAGAGTGGTTGTCCCACAAAGCTATAAAGACCAAACTCAAATATTTATGTAATTTATGTCTTTCTCTTATGTGGAAGTAGTGAAGGATCTTTCAGTGAATGGAGCTACTGTACAGATAGTCCTTCCTTAATTATAGTCATTGGGATTTGAATACCCTAAGTGCTGCCATTATACAGTGTGGTTGTCAGGGTTCCAACAAATGCTCTAATCAAATCATGATCAAATCATGAGCCTGAAGCCAAACTTCAAAAGAAATCCAATTACTTATTAGGAGCAACATGTTGGCACTTATCCTAAATAAAGCAAGCTCTGACTCACGTAATTTATGGTGCACCTATGACCCTGTTCCCCCCCTCTCCCCTAGGTGTGTCATAAATCACGTTCTCCAACTGGAGCACTGTCATGGCTGGTATGTCATAAATCACATTCTCCACAGAGGATTTTCCCAGGCTGTAAAGATCACACCCCTCCAACTGGATCGGTAACCTGGGATACAGCCTTGGTAAGATATGTGTGGAATGTACTTCTGGTTTTGATTGCCTTGCTGCTCCTTCAGGTCTTTCCCTCCCCCCATGACAACCCGAAAGGAATCCAGGAATGATTTACGAGTTGACAGTGGTATCACATGATTATGCTGCTCAGTGATGGCAGTTTCTGCTGTCCCCTCTTGTTGATGACATTATCCAATTAGTTGTGTCCAACTGTTGGCAATTGTTTGGGCCACATCTCTTCACATCTTCTGATTTTGCACTACTTCTTTAAATTGTAATCCATAGCCACCATCGTTAATTGAATCTCTGTGGGTCATTAAGGGAGGATTTCAAGATGTGACTGCAACTTCTGACTTCCTGACAGCTTCATTGTGGACTTTGCTGGTGGGAAGCTGGACATGACATTGCAAATCATTATCATGTGACTGCAAGGTCATTACAACAGCCAAAACTTTCAGAACTGGTTGTCAGTACCATTTGTTCAACACTGTCACAAGTTTGAATAGTCACTGAATGAGTTATCTTTAAATGAGAATCATCTATATAGGAGAACCCAAGAAGGTTCTTGTGCAAAGTGCATAAGTTGTGAATCCAGTTCAAAGGAGAAAGGACTTCACAAAGTCTAACAATAAATTGTTATAGTAGCCCTGCCACAAAATAAAGAGAGTTCACACCACTTGTCAAATTGTTATTGTTCTTTGAGTTGCTGACTTCTAAAAGATGGTGCAATGTTATGTAGCTTAACTTGCTTTAGTTTAAGTATATAAGACAATAACATATTAGATTTTTTTCCCCTCCAAATTATCTTGTCCCGTGTAGTAAAAATTCTGTTGGGAAGAATAAGGGAGGTTAAGTTTGGATTTAGAAATAATTAAAGATGAGGGGTCCTTGATGCTCTCTGAGCTGGGTTGTTTTCTTGCAGACGTTTCATTACCTTAACTAGGTAACATCATCAGTGCACTGATGATGTTACATAATTTGGTATGAAATTAGGGGTCCTTGGTTCTGTCTGATCTTAACTAGGTAACATCATCAGTGCACTGATGATGTTACATAATTTGGTAATGAAACGTCTACAAGAAAACAACCCAGCTCAGACAGAACTAAGGACCCCTCATTTCAACCCTGAGCTACAAATACAGTATTTTCCTTTATTGATAACTAAAGATGTCTCTCAGTTCATAGGTAGATAGGATGCATACAATAATACTAATTTTCTCCTCTAAAATTTAACCTTAGCCAATTGTGAAAATACTAATAAGCATGCAAATAAATGCTGCATGAAAAATAATGTATCTGAGCCCCTGTTAATACTAACAAAAGGTATAGAATTTTCTGTTTCTTTTGTTGAACCAAACCTTTAGCAAAAAGCACTGCATTCTGGGACCACTTAAAAATCCATTGTGAATTTTCATCACATACACATTAATAAACTTCCATGAGCATGATCAGAAATTATAACAGCAGCTATATCACTTAGAAATGAAAAATTGAGAAAACCAGGAGATAATCTGGCTAAAAGAAATCTCTACATGTGTAAGAAATATTTGCACTCAGGAGGATTAACAGTAGGCTAAATAGATAGATAACTTTAAATGAAATGTAGAGGATTAAATTCACACATGTAATCAGCAAGGAATCATAAACCTAATAATATAATTTCAGTGATGGGAAGGAAAACTGATCCAGGTTCATTTCATCTCAATCTAGAACATCCCTACTGAGTTGGTTACATTAAAGTACTTTAGTTATTAAAAATAGGTTCTCCACCTGATTCCAGTGTAAAGGAAAGGAAAAGAAAGGGTTTCTTTAGTTTTTTTAATAGGGGTCATCTTTAATAAAGAGAATCAAATTAAAAAGAAATGAAAAGTGGAGAGAGTGAGAAGAAAGAAAGAAAAAGTAGGAAAGGGTGTAGTTAATTAAAGTTGTAAAGAAATTACAAATTGTAATCTTTATCTGTAACCAACTTATTTATTTACAGATGTATATAGATGCATAATTAAGAGCCATTTTCTTTTTAAAAAAATAACAGTAGCACCAACAGCAAAATATTAGAAAGAAAAAAATTATCTCCAGGATTCAACAAGGACTTAAAGAAATAAGATGTTTCTCGGTTTTCCCTAATGATGACTTAAATTTGGAATATCATTTGATTATTTTAGAACAAAGATAAACTGAAACCTCATTTAGTAATGAAGATTAAGTAAAAATGTTACAAACCCATAGTATAAGGGGAATTAATTAACATTATTTCTAGATCAAGACATTCAATCCACTCCTGAAATCAAAATTTCATTTTCTGACACATTGTTGTTGTTAGTTTTGAAGTCGTGTCCAACCCATCGCTACCCCATGGACAATGTTCCTCCAGGCTTTCCTGTCCTCTACCATCCACCAGAGTCCATTTCAGCTCACACCGACTGCTTCAGTGACTCCATCCAGCCACCCATTCT
The DNA here is from genome assembly GCA_023653725.1 of Bungarus multicinctus. Taxonomy (NCBI): domain Eukaryota; kingdom Metazoa; phylum Chordata; class Lepidosauria; order Squamata; family Elapidae; genus Bungarus; species Bungarus multicinctus. The sequence goes on from CM042848.1 coordinate 64,382,045, forward strand.
CTGCCATCCCCTTCTTCTTTTGCCCTCAATATTTTCCAGCATTAGACTCTTCTCCAGTGAGTCCTTCCTGCTCATTAGGTGGCCAAAGTATTTGAGTTTCATCTTCAGGATCTGGCCTTCTAAAGAGCAGTCAGGGTTGATCTCCTCTAGGACTGACCGGTTTAATCGCCTCGCAGTCCAAGGGACTCATAGGAGTCTTCCATAGTTCAAAGGTGACACATTAGCACATATAAATGGATGTGAGCTCCCAATATAATATAATTATTCTGAATTAAAGAGAAACATGACTTTATTATCCTCAAAGGAATTTTTGAGCTGAACGGTGAGGAAAGAGGCAACCAAAAGTTGTCCATAAGATCTGGGTCAAGGAAATGACCTCTTAAAGAAAGGAAGACTATGGCCTCTTTCAAAGATGGAAGCATTGGCTGTTGTGCCACTGTGAATTCTGATCTTTTCTGAGCCATAAGATTTTACAAAAGTGATTCAAGGCCTTTATTATCTGAATTTTGCAGTGAGATACATGGCAATGTTTCTGCTGGCTAGAGAATTCTAGGAGTTAAAATCCACACATCTTAAACTTGCTAAGTTGGGAAAGTTTGGGGCTAATCTTGAAGCCTGTTTGGAAACTACAGCTGTCCCTTTGCTGATCATTTGCTGGCTGAAGGTCCTTGGTAGAAAATGCAGCTGTCCATTTGCTGACTGGACATGTTGCAGAATAGCATACAATAAAGTTTGGTACACAGACATAGTGACTTCAAAAATATTTATATTGAAAGTGAATCCTTTCAGAATGGAACATGTAATCCCAAGAATTTATGTATGGACTCAATATTAAATGTACGCCAGGGTTGCTGAAGAAAATATGTGTACTCAAAATTTCCCTAAACAATGAATAATGAATATACTGACAATGTTTATTTTCATATATTTAACTTGAACATTTTTTCTAACTTAAGATAGAACATTTTATTTGAAGTACTGCAAAACCTGAAAAGAAAAATGTTAAATCAATTTATTTTGATTATATTGGTTGTGTGTTGGCTATACCTTGACTAATTATCCAATATATCTTCTTTTTCAATTACATCTAAATGTTTAAAGTTGGCTATCTCCAGCTTCATTACAAACCAGTGTATGCAGAGTCACTCAAAGATTAGGGAGGAGAAAATGTGGGGATATCTATCATTTTGAAGAATTTTGTTGATTAGAAATTCACTCTCACATACAAGCAATTTATAATGTCCTTGGAACCGTGCATTATAATGGGGTCTTTCAACTTGTCGCTCTTAAAAATGTTAACAAGAAATATTTCAAAAAGGAAGCCTTTAACCAAAGCAAAAAGAAAAAGAAAGAGTTGCTGGCACTATAAGTGTTGTATAACGTGTATCTGAGTAATTTCATTTTAAAGAATGTCCTCTTTCAAATGCTCTGCAGGGTTTGGCAGGGTTATAGATACTGTCTAGAAGCCTTCAAGTGCATCCCAAATATTTAATTCTCATTCTGTCATCTTGCCACAATTGAAATGTTTAGAGTCTTCAACAGGATCAACTACACTTCCATAAACAGCATGCCTCTTTTTTTAATTTTTACTGCGAGGCCTATCCATCTGAAAATTACGTAAAACATTTGACAGAAGAATTCACATCATGCCAAAAGTATGAATATTTTAAATTGTTAAGGCAGTTGTCTTTGTCAAGATTAAACAAGCTGCTACTAAATCTTCCCCCTGCTGTCTGTGCAGGCTTGTTTCACTGTCAGTTCAGTAGAGGTGCTATGTTCATCAGTGTAGACGTGAAAGAATGATTGCCGCAATGTGTTTCATTTTTCACTTACATTTGTTTGATAAAATTGAGTACAAGAACAAAATGGACAGCTCTGGATGGTGGGAGCCTCCTTAAAGATAGTTGAGAGTCAGAGGATTTTAGCAACTAAGTCAAAGTTATGGCTAAAAGTTAGGAGCCGTGGTGCTACAGTGGTTAGAATGGAGTATTGCAGGCTGACTCTGCCCACAGCCAGGAGTTCGATCCTGATGCTTGATCAAGATTGACTCAGACTTCCATCCTCCAGAGGTCAGTAAAATGAGGAGCCAAATTGTTGGGGGCTGACATTGTTGACGTTATAAACTGCACAGAAAGTGCTATAAAGCGTTAAATTTGAATTATTTATTGTCATTGTACATATATACACAGTATACCAGGGGTGAGTTTCTACCGGTTCTGTCCACCTCTGTAGAACCGGTAGCTCTGAAGAGCAGCGGTTCTATGTCTGCTGATGTTTTTGCCCACCCACCCACCTGGGCTCCTACCTGATTTTTATTTTCTGAATTTTCAACTTCAGCTGCCGAACGAGGCACAGCTGCAGTTTCAAAGGCTGCTTCTCTGCACGCAGCATGCTGATGACAATTTACAGGTGATGATTTACAGGCGCTGCTCGGAGCGTGCAGGAAACCATATCATAAATCACAGAACCTCGTAAATCCCAAACCGGTAGTTAACCCTGTCGTATCCCACCCCTGCAGTATAGATACAATGAAATTCACATAACACATAATTATGGTGCATATATAATCTAACTGCTATTATGATTGTTGTTGTTGTTATTGCTATTGCTATTGCTTTGCCAAACTACTACCCCTCAAGGAATTTTCAATCTAGTTCTGAAGTTCCAATAGCTGTCCCTCTCCACTCCCACCTCCACAGTCACATGACTGTTTTTCGGACATTTGCAACATCCTGAGGTCATGTGATCATGATTTATGTTTTTTGCTAAAAAACAGCATTTGCGTTCCAATTTTCAGCAAAAATGTGGCCCCATAGCTAACAATGGGTTTACTTAATGGCTGCAGTGATTTCTTAAAGAGTACCACAAAAAAGGTCACAAAATTGAATCCATAACATGGGCAGGCTCTGTTAAGGATGTAAGCCAAGGACTACCAGTATGGTTTTATCGTTTCTTGGGACATAAGATGAGATTTATATTTTGTTATTGCCTGCAAACTGGCGATTCATTTATTGATCATTACTGCTTTATTGTTACATAGATGACTGCATAAGTAGATGTGTAGACATATATTTATATATACAGTATATGTGTGTGTATGTGTGTGTTTTTGTAGATTTTCACAGATACAGGTATGCAGGTCGTGGTGTGTTTGGGTCTTTTCCCATATAAGTTTGAGACTATCTGGGCAACGTTTCGATGAGATCTCACTCGCCATCTTCAGACTGGTGCTTTCGGCTTTGTGCTTCTGCGAGCAAAGCATGATCTGAACTGCTGTCTCCCTACATATACTGGTGAGGAGGTTGGCTGTGTTGTCATTTCTTGATTGGTTGATGAAGTTGATGTTTGCAGATTGGCTGGCTTTTTCTTAAGAACATGTGTGGCTGAGGTATTGGATGTGTGTCTATCAGCCTCCTGTATTGTAACGACTTGGGTAATGGGCTGTGTGATGACCTTCTGAGTTCTATTGTTTTGACATCCTGGGTCTTGTGCTGTAATCTCCTGGATCGTAATGACCTGGGTAATGGGCTGTGTGATGACTTTCTGAGTTCTAATCTTGTGACACCCTGGGTCTTGTATTGTAATCTCCTGGGTTGTTGGCTGTGTTGCAACATCTTGAGATTTTTTGGGGTAGCCTCCTGAGTTCTGTGATGTGATATCCTGAATGGGTGGTTGTGATGTGACGTTCCAGGTTTTGGTTTGGCTCCGAGTTTGAGGCCTGGCTCTGTGTTCATGGCGTGTGTCAGTTTGCTTTGTTTGGGGGTTGGGGTGTGTGGCAGCTGGTGATGCAGCCATGGTCTGGTTTCTGGATGGTGGTTGTCTTTCATCTATGGGGTGGGTTTGGGTTTGAGTCTGGTGAGGGAGATTGGTGGTGGCGTCATGTGTTGTTTTGGGCCCCTCTGAGACCTGAACACACCAAGATCTGCATATATATACATATACACACATACATACACACACACATACATACATACATACATACTTACATATATATATATAAAATCTACGAAAACGTATATATATATGTATATATAAATAAAAACAAAATACCATTCACACATCATCACAAAATAAAGCCTACAAACTTAAAATTTGGCATGTTCCTCTTGGCTTCCAGGGTCTCACTAAGAAATAATTTTTCAAAATGACCATCAGAGCATTAGTATTTCATATATTACTATTAACACGCTCTGATGCTAAGCAGTTCTACTCCCCACCTGAAAAGAAATCTGTTCCAAATGCAAAACACAAGCAGAGCAGAGGAGTTTCAGTTTCAGTTTTAGTTTCACAGCACCAAGCAGCTTTAGTACAGAACAGTTGAGCTAAGCCATGCCCAGACTCCTTGCTGTCTCCTTCTTACTCACACAGCAAATACTACTTCAGTTTCCAAACAGCCCTCAACTCTCTCACACACTGACAGGATGCTAGCCAGATGAATACCGATGGATGCTGGTAGGCAGAGGCAGAATTTTTTCCCTTATTTTCCTCCCCAAAAACTAAGCCTAATCTCATAGTTTCATAGCAAAGCACAGGTATCCAGCTAGTATGTAATAGTTATTTTCATTCATTAGTTCCAAAGATGAATTAAAATCCCCAGTTACAATTAACTGGTCCCCTTGTAAATCAAAAAGATTTGCAAATTGATTGTAAACAATATAACTAGTTGAACCACAAACATTTATCTAAGCCAGACAATTAGAGGCACTATTAATCACCAAAATTATATAATATGCATCACCATGCATATTGATATTTTGACAGAGTCTTTCTTTCTCTTCTATGAAGTTTGACATTTTCTTAATACTCCTCAAGCCATTTTTGAATTTCCATTTAGATTGATTCCTCCCTTTTCCTAAGTAAAATACATTTTTCACAGGGAAGTATGTGAATTTCTTGCAGGAAATAATTTGTCTTCAAACACTTGAAAAAAAAATTTCTCTTACACATACTTCCCAGCTCTTTAATGTTCCGTGATACAATAATTGCGTCATTTAAACAAAAATATATAATTTTCTAAAAAAAGCAATTGGCGATCTTGGATCATAGACAAAAAAACCTTAAAATTTATGTAAAACACTAAGGCTTGTTCTTACCTATCAGGACAACTTTAAAGTCCATGATACTAAAAAATAGTGAAAAGGAAAAAATACAAATTGAATATGTCAATAAACCTTACAATAGCCTTTAAAAAAACAAACACACTGTAAAATTTACATGCAAGGTAAAGGTGCCCTTTTGTTCCTTGTTCCAGTTCCTGAAAGTCTTAGATCCTTGACTACTGGCAGAGTTACATTTCTATCAGAAGTCAGTCTAGTTGAATTTCCCATTGTCACGATGGCATGCCTCTTTGAAGAATTGATCATCTAATAACAGATAACAGATAATCAGAGTTAGAAGAGACCTTATAGATCATCTAGTCCACCCCCCACCCAAGCGGGAGACCCTACATCATTTCCCATAAATGGCAGTCCAATCTCTTCTTGAAGGTCTCAAGTAATGGTGCTCCCATAACTTCCGAGGGCAAGCTGTTCCATTGGCTGATTGTTCTCATTGTCAGAAAGTTTCTCCTTATTTCCAGGTTAAATCTCTCCTTATTCAGTTTTCATCCATTATTCCTTGTCTGCCCAACAGGTGATTTAGAAAATAGATTGATCCCTTTCTCTCTGTGGCAACCCCTCAAATATTGGAAGACTGCTATCATGTCTCTAATACTATTTCTACTATTACATTTAGTTAGTGCTTAATAAACATCATGTTGTCTGAATTATTTTGTTTGCTTAACAATACAAATTATATTCCTAATCCCTATCCCTTTTTTCCAGCCATTGATAAAGTAAATTCCATGTTTGGTAGTATTCTGTATCTTCTTTCAGTTTAATCTTCAATGTAAAGATTCCATTTCTGCACAGTCCAATATTTTCTTATAAAGAAAACTTATATAAAATGTTTTACAGATGGCATTTACCATCTGTAAAACATTTTAGGCTAGGTTAGCCCAAAATGTTCAAAAATAGGTCTAGTAAATGTTGAAAATGTAACTAAAAACCTGGCACATATTATCATAAGTGGTGGGATTCTACCAGTTTAAACAACTGGCATGGTGAGTGCACACGCAGCATTCAAAAACCACCAATTTACAGCTTTAAAACTTACCTTCTACTGCAACGCCAGTGAGTAAAACAGCTGAGACACGGCAATCTGCTATGCTGCACTCAGCTGAGCTGCAAAACGCAGAAATATAGGACAGACTAGGGCAGGGGTGGGTGAGCAGGGCCAATGATCGTGGTTCGTACCAGTTCGCCTAAACTGGTGAGAACCAGTAGAGCCCACCCAGTGGTGGGATTCAAAGATTTTTTACCACCGGTTCAGTGGGCGTGGCTTGATGGGCGCACTATGTATGCGTGCACACACTTTGCTTCCGCAAGCATCAAACTTTGCACAGGCACTTTGCACAGGCATTTGCGCAGGCCCAGAGGCATTCCAACTCACCTCCTGCAAGCCTGCACTCTCCCTGTCACTTCAGAGCTGCTGTGCGGCATTGTGCTGTGCCATGCAAAGCAGCTGCACTTCAAAGCAGAGAATAAAGGTTAGTATGGGAGCCTGCAGGGGCGGGTGGGCCCAACAGCAGAGCAGCGGAGAAAACCGGTTTGGTCTCTGCTGCTCATCAGCACTACTGATGGCAGAACCAGGCCGAACCGGTAGAATGCCACCACTAAGCCCACCCTGATTATCATCTGTAGTGGACTTGTGCTAAAGCAAAAAAAAAATGGGTCAAAAATACACATGTGGCTAGAAAAGATGTCAGGAAAATATGTAGATCTTAAACCTGAACTTTTTTTATGAGGTATTTAGAAAAGTTTGATAAACAAAGTATATATTTAATATTGCATGTACTAATAGCAGCAAGGATTGTATTTGTGCAATATTGGAAAAATGAAGAAGTACCATTAGATGAAGAGATAATGAAGAAGATATTAAGCCCCCTTCATATTTTCTTCTGTTTAAGTGGTTTACAATAAGCTCCCATGACAATAAAACTTGTTTTCCTTTTTTTTGTTTTTTTGTTTATAACCAAATAGTCTCAATAGGCTTTCCATCTCTGCTTTATGATTTTTTGTGCAGGCATATGCTTTCTTTATGCTCCATGCCCTTTCTGTTGAGGCTGTTCTATTTATTTATTTATTTATTCATTCATTGAGTTTATATGACCTCCCCACTTGTAGAGTCTGGGCTACTAACAAGGTTAGAAAACATAATACAAATGCAACAATAGAGAAATAAATTACATACAGGTTGCCCACAATTTACAGTGGCTTGTGTAATGATGGTTGACAGTTACAATGGAAAAAGTAAATGTACAACCAGTCCTCGCACTTATGGCCGTTGCATACCTCTATGGTTACCTGAGTGGGTGCTTGATAAACCAGTTCACATTTATGGCCAGTTGCAGCTGTAAGGTCAGGTGGTTGTGGTCTGCAATCTTCCCCACCAGTTTCTGACAAAAGCCACCAACTGAGGAAGCTGGATTTGCTTAACAACGGCATGATCGGCTTAACCATGGTAAAAATGATCATAAAATCAAGTCCATGATGACTCATTTTATGTACAATGGAAATTCTGGTCCAAGTTGTCATAAATACTTGTACTACATTCAGACAATCACAAAATTCATATATTTTAAGTTATAGTGAGATTATATGCCAACCTGTCATGCTCCTATTGGAATCTGATTCCAAGGGGGAGGTCAAGCAGTTGACAGGGAGTGGGAGTGTGGCTCTGGTGGCTGTGGAAAAAACTGAGGAAGGGCAGTCTGGCTGGGCCTTCAGAGGAAGACCCAGGGCCACCTCCTCTTCATCCCAGGGCAGGCAGGAAGGAATGGAGAAGGGAGCAATGTGAGTTATGGGAGTTATGGGGGAGAAAAGGGCCCTGATTCCCTTCATTAGCTGCAACTGGGAAAACAGGATTTTAAAAGGGTGTTTATGCACAGCACCTTGCTGGAAGCAAAGCATGAATTATCTTTGTTTGTCAAGTCTTGTCTGGATTCCAGCATCCTCCCAACTGTGTGTGTTTCGTTATCTTTTGAAGTCTGCAATTCCTTATCCTGCCTTGTCTCATTAATTGCTGCAGCGTGGCTTGTGTTGGTTTTTATTTATAATCTATATGTACTTTGGGTTCAAACTGAATTTCTTCCCTTTAAAAACTGTTCTTGGGAGAGTTTTTTCTCCAACCAATAGACATTGGGGGGCAAGTTAGAGGTATTAAAGGAATGTTATCTACTTTTGTGATTTTGTTATTTTTGTGACATTTCCCCGGGTCATCACACAACCTAAACCAGAGCATATTTCTTCCTCCTTCCTTAAACTTTCCAGGAAACTAGAGAACAACTAGTAACCAACAATACTAGACTTAACAACTGCCTTGATCTCATCTTCTGCAAATAGTTTGAATTTAATTTACGGAATACAAACTAAAAAACCCTTTTCTAACAGTGACCACAATATGATTGACTTTTGTCTCAACCTACACCCACACAAAAATCATCACAATGTCGTAATCCCCAATTATAACTTCAAAAAAAGCAACTATGATCTTATAGACAATGATCTCTTATCCCTTGATTGGCAATCTCTATTCACTGGATGCAGTACTGTTGAAGACCTTTACAACATATTTTTACTTGAAGTCAAAAGAGTCATCAAACTATATGTACCAATAACAATTCCCAAAACAACAAAAAAAAACAGATTACCCATAACAATAAGAAAACTTCAATCCAAAAAGAGATCAGTCTGGCGGAAAAACAAAACTGGTCACGTTGCCAACTTCAAAAGCTGATACAAAAATTTATGCCACCTGATAAAGACTGAATGAACCAATTATCACATTAAACAAGAGGAAAACCTTCTTCGCACCAATTCCACCCGCACTTTTTATAATTTTGTAAACAACAAACTAAAGACTCAAGGTCCATCCCACCCCTGATAGGACCTAATGGTAAAGACTGCAACGATGACACCATTAAAGCCAACCTCTTTAACACATTCTTTGGTTCAGTATTTGTAAATAGCAATGGATCATGTCCAGTATTTCCTAGCCGAACCACAGAAAACTACAATGATCTAATACATATCGATTTTACAGAAGTCAATGTTGAAAAAGCACTACACAATCTAAAACCATCTCTATCTACTGGACCGGACGGAATATGTGCCTACTTCTTAAAAAAGCTATCCACTGCCATAGCAGAACCTCTAAGCATAATCTTTGAAAAATCTTTCAGGACCAGCTCCTTGCCTAACCTATGATCACAATCCATGGTCATCCCCATCTTCAAAAAGGGAGACCCCAGCTTAGTTGAAAATTACATACCAATCTCCTTATGCTGCATCACCTGTAAAGTCATGGAATCAATTATTAACCAATCCATTATCCTCCACTTAGAGACAAACAACCTACTCTCTAATAAACAATTTGGTTTCATAAAAAAACCATCCTGTAATCTGCAACTCTTACACTGAAAAAACATATGGATTACACAACTCGATCAGGGCAAAACAATAGACGCAATCTACATAGACTTCTGTAAAACCTTTGATTCAGTGGTACACAACAAACTACTTCTAAAACTAAAATCTTATGTTATCTCTGGACAACTGCATAACTGGATAGAAGCATTCCTGTCAAACAGACAACAAATGGTCAAAATTGGGAGTGTCCTATCAAATTCTGTACCTGTCAACAGTGGTGTCCCCCAAAGCAGTGTTCTAGAACCAACTCTCTTCATACCCTACATAAATGACCTCTGTGATCATATCAAGAGCAACTGCGTTTTCTTCGCTGATGATGTAAAGCTGTTCAATACCACAGACAATACTGCTACCCTTCAAAAAGATCTTGATTATGTATCAGAATGGTCAAACAAATGGCAACTTCAAATCTCAACAAATAAATGCTCTGTCTTACATATTGGCAAAAAAAATCAGAAAATAAAATACAAGCTGAATAGTCAAGACCTTGTTGATGATCCAAGCGCTGTAAAGGACCTTGGAATACTCATCTCTAATGATCTAAGTGCTAGAGTCCACTGTAACTATATAGCCAAAAAAGCATTAAGAGTTGTTAACGTAATCCTACATAGCTTTTTCTCTGGTAATATCACACTACTAACTAGAGCATACAAAACATTTGCTAGACCAATACTTGAATACAGCTCATCAGTCTGGAACCCACATTACATGTCTGATATTAGCACAGTTGAGAAAGTCCAGAAATATTTCATAAGAAGAGTTCTCCACTCCTCTACTCGTTATAAAATACCTTATGCCACCAGACTTGAAATTCTAGACCTAGAAAACCTTGAATTATGTCGTCTTCGGTCTGATCTAAGTATGGTATATAAAATCATACATTGCAATGACTTACCTGTCAATGAATACTTCAGCTTCAACCATAACAACACAAGAGCACACAATAGATACAAATTCAAGGTTAACCCACCAAACTTGATTGCAGGAAATACGACTTCAGCAACAGAGTGGTCAATGTCTGGAATACTCTACCTGACTCTGTGGTTTCTTCCCCAAACCCCAAAAACTTTAACCTTAGACTGTTTACTATTGACCTCACCCCTTTCCTAAGACGTCTGTAGGGGGTGTGCATAAGCGCACCAACGTGCCTAGCATCCCTGTCCTATTGTTTCTTTTATTTTTCTTATATGTACCCATTTCATGTATTCATAACTATGTATATACTTTTACCTATTATCTTGTAAGCGATTGACAAATCAAATAAATAAAAATAAATAAAAATGGAAAAAAAATAAAAAAAAAACTTAGAAGTTCTGAGATGCTCACCACTCTGTGGGCTGACAGGTCTCTTGTCTGACAATTGCCCTAGCTGAGGTTGTGCCTCATCCTCCTCCTGTCTGTCAAGAATATTCCTCCAGTCTGTTACAGATTGGGAAAGACCACTTAACGTCTCCTGTCAAATATATATATATATTAAGCATAAGTGCATTATTTCAACCCATATCAACACCTTACCTGCTAAGCCTCTCTGGAAACTGCTGTATACTCACACAAATTATTTATTTATTTATTTATTATTTAATCAATTGCTTACAAGATAATAGGTATAAGTAAAAACATAGTTATGAATACATGGATACATATAAGAAAAATAAAAAAATAAAAGAAACAATAGGACAGGGGCGGTAGGCACGTTGGTGCGCTTATGCATGCCCCCTGCAGACCTCTTAGGAAAGGGGTGAGGTCAATAGTACACAGTCTAAGATTAAAGTTTTGGGTTTGGGGAAGAAACCATAGAGTCAGGCAGAGTATTCCAGACATTGACCACTCTGTTGCTGAAATCATATTTCCTGCAATCAAGTTTGGTGCGATTAACCTTGAGTTTGTATCTATTGTGTGTTCTTGTGTTGTTATGGTTGAAGCTGAAGTATCCATTGACCGATAAGTCATTGCAATATATGATTTTATATACCATACTTAGATCAGACTGAAGACGGCGTAATTCAAGGTTTTCTAGGTCTAGAATTTTAAGTCTGGTGGCATAAGGTATTCTGCAACGAGTAGAGAAGTGGAGAACTCTTCTTGTGAAATATTTCAAGTTATTTACCTTAAGTCATATCATTTACTCATCACCCTCCTTCTGGCAAAGTCTTCAGCTTCATATTGGTTTGATCCTGTGCCCTGCCATTTGGTTGAAATGGTGAATCTGTCAGGCGCAAGCAACCAGATCCACATGTAGAGGGTTCAAGTTGACTACTTTATTATATTCTCCCTACAATACAGATAGTCCTCGACTTATGATCACAAGTGACTCCAAAATTTATGTTGCTGAGCAATGCGTAAATTTGTTAAATGGGTTTTGCCTCATTTCATTTTAGACTGTGTTTTATTCCAATTCCATTTTAAATTGCTTTTATTGAATTTTGGTAATAATTTGTTTCTGGAACTCTGCACTTTGATATGGCCCAAGGACTAATCAATAAATTAGATAGATAGATAGATAGATAGATAGATAGATAGATAGATAGATAGATAGATAGATAGATAGATAGATAGATAGATAGATAGATAGATAGATAATAAATACAAGAATCTCCACAGACTGATTGCTTTCTCTTGTGAATAAATAAATAAGGTTTCATGGAATTTGAGGGGGAAGGATGTTTAACTCCAGATCTCTTGCAGCTGCACGATGACTCAAAACCAATTCCCGACTTGATTTCTCCTCCTTGCCTCTCTGGATGTTTCCCAAAGAACCAATCCTTATGGATGAGACCTAAATTCTAAACCTTGGTTTTGCAATCATAGCCAGAACTTTCCAACCAAGGAAAATGAGGTACCTTTTAGAGATAATCTGTTGGGCTAACAGCATATAGCTTACCAAGCAAACCTCAGCTAGCTAAGCAGATCTTATTTAAACACTTACCTATTTAGCTAATTAAGTTTCTGCACTAATAAGCATGAAAACAGTATATGTAGGACTACTTCCCTTTTAAAAACTTCTAGAAATTTCTGTAGCCAGTGCTGCAAGACAACCCATCATCCTAAAACTACATTAACAGTTTTCATAAATTGTAATTCATAAAACGAATTGAATCAACTAACCATCCAAAGTGAAACACCCATAATAATTATTTGGGAGCTCTCTTTTATAAAATATGTCTTATCAGGTAAAGCTTTGAGAACCTCAATTGTTCTATATTGTAGTCTAGTCTAATGTATTAATAAAAGAAGTAATAATTCAATGTGGAATTGAGTACAGGTAGCCCTCCACTTACAACAGTTCATTTAGTGACAGTTCGAAGTTACAACAGCACTGAAAAAAGTGATGATATTATCATTTTTCACACTATGACCATTGCAGCATCCTCATGGTAGCATAATTTACATTTGGATGCTTGTTGTGGTTCACCAGCAGCTGGTGCAGATGGCAGCAGAATCGGACAGTGAGGAAGAAACGGGATCAGTCAGGGAGTCTGGAGAGGACTCAGAAGAGGGTCCTGCATTTAATGCAGGGATGGGGCCAGGACCATCTGGGAATGGGGTGCTGCCTTCAGACCTTCAGAGTCTGGCAGTAGCAAAGCTGAGGACTCAGGGGAGCCTGTTCCCAGTGCGCGTGTCCACAGAGTTGCTAGAAAGTAAGAGCAGCTGAAACAAAAGGGGCGACTTGAGAGAAAGGCTGGTAGGTGATTGCCCATCCCATAAGGGATAAAAGTTAGGCCTAAATGACGAAACCTTTGCAGGAAGCAAAGTAGTTTGATCGGTTCTGAGTCATCCTTGAAGCTCTGTGTACTTTGGTTGGTTTTTTCTTGTACTTCGGTTGGTTTCTTTTATAGTTAATTGGATACGTCTGTTTTTGGCAGCATTCCACAGAACTGAAAGGTGTGTGCTTATCTTGGGGAACTGTTTAAGATTAGTTCCGGCTTTGAATGAAAACAATTCCCAGTGTCGCAATAAAATAGGTTTTGCTTTTAAAACAAGTTTGTGATTGATTACGATTTATAAAGCCTGGGTCAAAACAATGCTTGAGAACTGACTCAAAATGTGAGTCAGTTCTCAAGCATTGTTTTGACCCAGGCTTTATAAATCGTAATCAATCACAAACTTGTTTTAAAAGCAAAACCTATTTTATTGCGACACTGGGAATAAGTCATTTGATCACTTTTTGCAAATTTCTGACTAACAAAATCAATGGGAAAGCCAGATTCATTTAACAACCATGTCACTGATTTAAGATCTGCAGCGACTCATTTAACAAATGCGGAGAAAAAAGTCGTAAAATTGGATTAAACTCGCTTAACCAATTTCTCACTTAGCAACATAAATTTTGTGGTTGTAAATTGAGGACTGTATTTATGAATCCTGCAATCTTCCCTGAAATTCTGCTTATTGATCTTATATTTTTAATCCACCCAATAATTGCCTCTATCCCTCTATTCCCCCCTATTTAGGCCAAATTGCCATTTCAGAGATAATCTGTTAAGTGGATTTCCTTCAGCTTTCTCTGACTCCCGACAATTTCTCATATCAAGGTACATTTAAAAATCTCTGTAAATCCTAAAACAAATGGGAGAAAGTTGGTGTCTTTTTCTGCTAATGAAAAAGAAACAGTTTGGCAAATCTCTTGAGGAGATACTTTCCTCCAACAGTCACCAACCTAACTTGATTCTACAGAGGATGTATAAGGGCAATCATGGTTGACCTAAGAATCTGGGTAGAAACATGCAAGAGGAAAGCAGAAAGTAAAAGCTAATTTTGCCTTTAGATTGGTTTCTTCAGCACAATTTGCAGATATTATCTTTACTGTCATGTCCCTCTTTCATTGTTAATCCTACCTTTTTGACGTTATCTCACAGAACTTGTTCCTTCCATTAGTAGGACTTCTATTTGACAGGGAGAATCTCTACTTATTGACATTCTTGTGACACTATATACTGTGGGATAAATGAATTAATTCCATCTCTTACACAACACATTGTCTTGTTAATAACCCTTTATATTATATGACTTCACAGAAACCTCTCACTTTTTCAGACTAAGACTAGCTTTGGGAAATTAGCAGGTCTCTGGACTAAAACATCTTTTTTTTTTCAGCCCAAGAGTATCCTACAGATGACAATTGATTGTTGCTCACTTAGAGACAAGTAAGTTAAAATGGTGGCCTCCCTTAGAATGGTTTAGAATGCATTAGAGTTAGAGTACTAGCTGGTAGAGTACTACCAAGGCCTCTAAAAATTGGAAACTACTTCTTCCATCATATCCTTTTTCAGCTTCACACCTTTCACTGTTTTATTCAGTGGGAAATCCTTTCCCTGGATTTATCTTGCTACTGGATTACTTATTACTTTGAAATTTTTCCCAAAAAACTGAGCCCTGTCATGCCCCTGTCAGAATCTGACTCAAAGGAGGAAGCAGAACAGCTGACAGGGAATAGGAGTGTGGCTCCATTGGCTGTGGAAGAAACTGGGGAAGGGCAAAGTCCGGCTGGGCAGAGCAGGGAAGAGGTAGAACAAGGGAGAGGAAATTCAGTGGAAGACCCAGGCCCACCCCCTCTTCATCCTAGAGCACGCAGGGAGGAATGGAGAAGAGAGCAACGTGGTTGCGTGGCATATGTGGGAGGAAAGGGCCCTGATTCCCTTCATTAGCTACAGCTGGGAACACAGTGTATAAAAAAGGCAAGCTGTGTGCAGCAAGCTGTTGGGAGCAAACATGACTGTATCGTCATGGCCTATCTGTGTTCCTGGCATCTTCCCAACTGTGTAAGTTTTGCTGTGCTTTCAAGACTGAAATTCCTGCTCCTGCCCTGCCAAACTAATTACTTGAGTTTGGTTTGTTTGGATTTTAAGTTACAGTTTGTTTGTACCTTGTTTGGACTGAATTTTCTACAGTCAAAGGCTGTTCCTGGGAGAGTTTTTTCTCCAGCCCGAAGATAACCTGGACATTGGAGGCAAAGTTGGAGATAATAAGGATACTCTTATTACTTAACTGACTGTGTTGCCTTTGTGCCATGCCCCGGATCATCACAAGCCCTCTTTTTTCACTTACTTTTAGTGTATTGGATAACAAAGGATGAGAGATCAAAATTCTTCTCCTTGATTGGATGCCAGGTCTTATATCAATGAAGTCAAAGAAAACCTTGTAATCTTTTCCAATCTTCATCAGACATATGATGTCAAAATCTATCATCGAAATTGGACTTGCCTTATAATCTATCTTCCTCATCTAATTACTTTAAGGGAAGAATAATCTCAAATGTTAACAGTCACCAGAAATACTCTCTGAAATTTACACTATTGTAGTCTAGATATAGCCTAAGAGCTGTGGTGGTGCAGAGGTTAGAATGCAGTATTGCAGTCTAATTCTGCCGATTGTCAGAAGTTCGATTCCCACCAGTTCAAGGTTGATTCACCTTTCCAAGATCAGTAAAATGGGGACCTAGATTGTCGGGGGCAATATGCTAACTCTGAAAACCGCTTAGAGAAGGCTGTAAAAGTCTGTGAAGTGGTATATAAGTGCTATTGCTATTATTATTTCTAGGTAATTTATGTACCATAAAAAAGTTGTGCACTTGGAGCAGGAGAACATTTCCTTCTTGTATAACTGGAGTTCCTCAAAATATGAATTGTGCTTTGTTATTTTATTCCATGCCGAAATAGGAAAGGTGCCTGACATATTAATGCAGAATATTATTTGAAGTATATTTAAAAGAATTGATTGTGCCAAGTAATTAAACTTAAGGTGTAAATGTCATGTCACTTATTCAAGTACTGAGAGTCTCAGAACTGACAAATAGTTAAAATAACCACCGTGTTTAATCTTTCATCCTCTGACATTCTGCCACAGCCCACTTTGATTTTCTACTTTTTAAGTGAACAAAATAAATATGGGATGCCCATTTTGATTTGCGAGCTGTAGATGAATTTCAGCACACAGTACCACCCAGCATTCATAAATTAGAAAGGAAAGTGTTTCAGTATGTGAACTGAATAAATTTTACGATGCGGGATTAAGCCCTGGCGTGAGAAAATGTATAACTATAACCTTTTTGACTTCATAGACGAACTAAAAATTTTTGCAAAACAGGTAGAATAAATTGTATTTTGAAGTTTCAAATCTTGTAACTTAGAACCATCATTGAACAAACAGTTGCAAGTTGAAGACTAGCTGTGTTTTACTCTCATAACCAGTAAAGGGGACTAACTATCTCAGTGAGAATATGGATAAGTGGAGATCCGAACCCAATTTCCTCGATTTAAAATAAATCTATCTAAATAAATAACTAATTCATTCCCTATTATAAAAGAATCAAAACTCTTGTGTTCAGTATCCAAACATTGATTTGTTATAATAATTAATGTCTGTATGTCTCCTTTTTGTGTGTGTGTGAATGTTTTGTTTGTTTGTTTGCTTGTTTTGCTTTGCAGAGGAATCCTTCAGAAACCTCTAGTATCAGTTTTTTTATAAAATAATATTTGTCACCTTATTTCATGCTCTGGTTCATAATGAGAAGTGATACTACTTAGCCAAGATTGACTACACAGATAACTCTTGAAAGATCTGAAATTGTCTAGTTTTAAAATGATTCATACTGTAGAAACTGCTTTTTTGCTCTAATGCATTTTTCATTTCCTTTTTATGAAACTTTGTGGGGTCTATTTTAAAAATGCATCGGGCCTCCAGCTCCTAAAAGCTTCCCAGAACTGTGAAAGTGAAGGGAAAAGCAATGTTTTCAAGGGAACGCTTGGGTCAAAGAGGCACTTTAACTTTTTAATTTGTTTAGATTTTTTTTAAAAAAATTGAAGTTTTTCCTAAGGGAGAAAAAAAGGATGTCTTGTCAAGAGCTACTTTACAGTCCTAATCTCTCCTTTTTGCAAAGCCTTTGGGGCTATTTTGTGGCAGTATTTGTTTTCCTGGATAACCTAACAGTTATCAGAGGTTTAATGAAGAGGATGAATGTTCCTTCATGGCTGAATCTCTCCCCTTCACCCTTTGCTTTAGGAACCTTTCAGCTAATTCGTGGTGTACAAGAAACACTAGGATATCCGGGCAAAGCAATCTGTGTTGTGTTTGAGCCCCAAGCACAACAAATGAGAACTGTCTGTGCATACACTTGTTACTCTTTGGGAACTTGATGTGAAATTAGACATTGGGGTACTCTGAGTCAAGAGTACCCAACCCCCAGTCTGGGCTAGGACATGCCAAAAACCAGGCCACGCAAACAAGTGAAGCCCCATTCGTGGAATGCATGCTGTCAGCATTCCAAGTAACGCACTCATTGAAAGCAGAACTCCGAGGCAGGTAGATTCCTCAAAGAGCATGTTTATTGCATACATCATATCAGCACAGCCAGTGAAAACCAACTCTAAAAGTTCCCCCTAATTAAAAGAGTAAGAATCCCTTCTCCCAGGTGTCCTCCCAGGTGTCACCAGTCACATTGTCCAATGAATATAGCTGGCAGGCTTCTCTCCTCCTTCAACAGCCACCTGTTACGATGACCTAGATTCCCACAGATTTTTTTTTGTTTTAACCAGGGATGTCAAACTGGTGGCCCATAGGCTGAATGCCTCACGTGCAGGCCACGCCCGTCCCAGCTCCATGAAGGGAAAAGACATCATGATATGTCATGTGGCGGCAACGTGACAAGGCGAGTTTGACACCCATGGTTTTGATTGTTAGCTGGGCTATCTACTTCCTCCTCCCTTCCCCCTCTCAGGCTTCGTGGCAACTATGAGGCAGCACAAGATGGTTTCAGCCAGGTTGCTTCAGAGTTGACACAGGCAGCATGTGAAACCACGCTCCCTCCGGTCCATGGAAAAAACTCTCTCCACGGAACCAGTCCCTTGTGCCCAAAGGTTTGGGGGCCACTGCTCTAAGTTTTTAATACAACTATTTACAATACTAACTCTGATAAGAAATGCAGCCTACATCCCACTTATGCAAAGACTGAAGTATTTCACAGCATTTCCCACTTATGAAATGTGGAACACCTGAGGTGTTCAATAAAAATTAATAATATTCTTAAATGTAAAAGTTGTTCCAGATGACATACTGTAGCTAAGAATGCCATTGTGCATAAAAGAAATAGTAGGGCAATTAGAGTTACCGGGGCTTGCATCTGCTTATTGTTATTATTATGTGCACTTTGGCATTCTACTGTGGAGGCAGGAGAACTGGTAGGTTTTGGGGTTTTTTTCACTTTGAAAAGAATCCTTATTGCATTGTTTTGACATCTTTTGCTGTTAATCAACAGCAGCATTTCAGTTGATCTCTAAGTAGAGTCAGACCTGATTAATACTTAGATGGGAAGTCAAGAATATTTATTTATTTATTTATAAGATTTATATATCGCCCCCCTCTCCCTGCGGGACTCGGGGCGGTGTACAGCCATTAAAAAATACAATAATTAAAAACAATTAAAAAGAATAAATATCATGGCTGAATAATAAAAATGAGACAAGGGTTTAAAAATAAGGACTAAAACCAATTAAAACTGAATTTAAAGCCCCATAAAACCCTAGGCCAGACTGGCTTGATGAAATAAATAAGTTTTCAACGCGTGCCAGAAGGTCAAGAGGTCAGGGATGATCCTCATCTCTGGGGGTAATTCGTTCCAGAGGGAGGGTGCCTCCAAAGAGAAGACCCGCACCCTCGGGGTCGCCAGCCATCCAGCCAGCAGCACCCCGAGGAGACCCACTCTATGGGAGCGCACTGGCCGATGGGAGATCGATGGTGGCAGTAGGCGGTCCTGTAAATACCCAGGTCCCAAGCCCTGGAGCACTTTAAAGATGGTAACTAACACCTTGAAATGCACCCAAAAGACCACCGGGAGCCAATGCAGCTCGCGCAAGAGTGGCGTAACATGAGAGCTCCGAGAAGCCCCCAAAACCACCCGCACGGCCGCATTCTGCACCAGTTGGAGCCTTCGGGCGCTCTTCAAGGGGAGCCCCATGTATCAGGCATGTAGCTAAGTCCAAGAAGCTAAAACAAACCAAAAATCGGAAGAATGTAATCACAGAGGAAATAACATGGTTGAGCAATTATTCTCAGCCAGCATGAAAGTCAAGGATGCATTAATGTTTTGGATGTTTCATGCTTGGAAAAACTTACATGTGTTTACTTCCATCTGTTACTTCCTAATTGCAAAGATACTGTGCTTGATTGCTTATCTTTGATTTGTGCTGTGTGTTTTTCTTAACCAATGAATCTAATTTATTACTATTTGTCTTGTATATTCTCTAATTTATTACTATTTGTATATTGTATATACAAATAGTGTATATTCTCTAATTTATTACTATTTGTCTTGTATATTCTCTAATAGTAATGAGTGGAACTTTGTGGGATTCTTTTTTTAGGTGAAAGCCACGAGATCTAGAAGCTGTTCAGATCTGGAATGGGGCAGAACAGATTTCAGTTCAATCCTAATAAGATTGGGTGATTGTTTGAACACATTGGGTTGGGGATATCACCATCTTTGGACTTGGATGGGGATGCATTCTACCAATCAAGATTGGTGTGCTATTTGGGTGCCCTCCTAGACTTGCACCTGGCCGCTATGGCCAGGAGTGCCTTTACAAATGTTCATCTTGTGCACCAATTGTACCAGTTCTTGAATTGAGGGACCCTTCAGACAGTCACTCATATTCTGGTGGGGATCACAATTGGATTATTGCAATGCATGTTATGTGGGACTGTCCTTGAAGACCAACCACAAGCTTGTTCAACATTCAGCAGCCTGAGCTGTAACAGGCATCTCTCAGTATGCCCATGCATCACAATTGCTATCCAAGCTACATTGGTTTCCAATTGGGTTCCAATGCAATTCCAGATGCTGGTTGTTATTATTATTACCTCTGAAGCTCCGTACTGTATAGCATAAGGCCTGGATATATGAGACACCACTTGTCTTCAACTGTATCTGCCTACCCAATGCATTGAACTGTGGTGGCACTGTGGTTACAGTGCAGTACTGCAGGATACTTCTGCTGACTGCAATTTGGCAGTTAAAATCTCACCAGGCTCAAGGTTGACTCAGCCTTCCATCCTTACAAGGTGTGTAAAATTAGGACCCAAATTGTTGGGGGCTAAACTATTCTGACTCTGTAAACCACTTAGAGAGGGCTATAAAGCACAGTAAAGCGGTATATAAGTGTAAGCGCTATTGCTATTCAGAAGAGTGGATGCATTCCAAGTCTCCTCCTTCAAACACTGTCAAAAAATTAAAAAATACAAATAAACACTGTCATCTTATGGGACCGAGGAAATGTGTCTTTTTTGTTGCACAGCTCCCATTTTCTGCAATAGCATCTCTCCCAGAAATAAGGACAGCACCTTCTCTCCTAAAGTTCCAGAAAGCTTTGAAAACTTGGCTTTGGTCCCAAGCCTGGACTTGATATTTACGATTCACTCAATGACCTCTATTTTGTTTTGTTGTTTTTGCTGTCTATTAGATTATTTTCATCTGGGCTGTCTGTCTGATTCAATGTTTTTAGTTGTTTTTATGTTTTCCCTTGTTTTGTATACTACCCAGAGTCCACTGGAGTTGGACAGCCAATAAATTTAAATTAATAATAACAATCCAGTCTAAACATTGGGCTGACTGTGCAACCAACCATAAATTATATTCAATAAATTTAAATACATTTCTTTATTTAAGAGGAAAGGGAAGGCAGATATTACAGGCATGAAATATACTTGCTTTGGTGTTTAATTTAGCAAACAGCGTTCTTCATTTTGGTTTTTAAAAACAAGATTTTGTCTAGATTTTGCTGCTCACTTAATGTTCTGCCAGTGTTGATGCTTTAAAAAGATGGAACAATTGTATGGGTAGAGGAAATGATGCCTGACATGCGGAATTGACATTGCCAGAAAGAATGGCAAGAATCTGAGAGTTTGAACAATAGGTAAAATGGCAGTTGATCAATGAGGGAAGATAACAGTTAAGGCTGCTTTGTAAAAAAGTTAAGTTTTATCATTTCAGTTTTCATGTATTTTTATGCCATTAGCTCACTTTTCTTTTCTTCTTTTTACTGGGAAGTCAGTCAGAATCTGTCTAAATATACAGACTGTACAAAATAGAGCAGAAAAAAATATTTTAAAAACTTTAAGGATACACTATAAAAAAAAGGTACCATCCTGTTTCGTAACTTCGGCCCTGGTTTGCCTAATGCAAAGAGGAAACATGCCAGCAATTTGGGGAATGGCATCAAGCTGACCACACCCACCCATTTGGTCACACCCACTTAGTCAGCCATCCCCCCCTCCCCCCCCCGAGGTTAATCACAGCCCTGATGTGGCCCTCAATTAAATTGAGTTTGACACCCCTGGACTGGACTGATTCCTACAGTTTCTGGATCCCAAGGCTGTTGGCTGTCTATCAAATTTTTACAAGGTCAATCTAGATTTTTCATCAGAGAACAGAGAAATCATACGTTTATTTATATATCCAGCCTTCAAGTTTAACATCTCAGGCCAGAAATGTGTCTGGGAGACTCACATCGCTATTAAGAGGAAATCCTGGCTTTCTAACAGAAATTCAGATTTATTGCAGAGAACAGTATACGGCACCCACAGAGGCAAACAACATCCTTGGTCTTCAAAATTATGTATGTAAACACACTGAGAGAAATTAGAAATGAGAAAGATTTATTCTACCTGTAAAGCAGAACCATACATTCACAGAAATCAGAATAATAAATCATGCCAAAATTGGAATACAAGCAACATCAAAACAGACATCCGTGAATTTTGCTACTCTTATTCTTTTTTAGAATGGGTTCCCCACCCCCAAGTGTATGGAATGAACTCAATGTTCATTTATTTATTAATTTATCCAGATACTCCTTCTGATTCTTTTAATGACCTTGGGACAAATGTCAAATAAATATTCCATAGAATAGACACTTCTTGTAGGTGCATTTTTATATTTGTTCAAATGTAAAGAATGGCAACAGTGAACAGAAGGAGCTCAGTTTGAAAATGGTTCTCTCTCCCATCATATTGGTTATAACTTGGGCATGTTCATTGAACAGATTTCTTTCCCTGACAATTGGAGATAATTTGTCTGTCTGTCCATCCATCTGTTCACCCATCCACCCATCTATCTGGGAATTATGGAAGATATGAAATAAACCAAAAGAGACCATTCATAATGATTTAATCTTCTATGTCTTATTATGTCAGATTGACCCACCTCTTCAGATCCTTCCTGAGCACAAGACTTTCAGGGAAGTTCTAGTAATTAACATCAGTCATAATATGGATTTTATAAATCACCATATGGTGGTGCAGTGGTTAGCATGCAGTATTGCAGGCTAACTCTGCTAACTCTGCCAACTGCTAGCCGTTCAATTCTCACCGGCTCAAGGTTGACTCAGCCTTCCATCCTTTTGGGGGTCAGTAAAATAAGGACCTATATTATTGGGGGCAATATGCTGACTCTGTAAACTGCTTAGAGAGGGCTGTAAAGTACTATGAAGTGGTATATATGTCTAAGTGCTATTGCTTTAAAGCATAGTTTTTGATCATTCAGGGAACTGTGGACACATTCAAATGTATACAGGCAAAACTCCTTTGTCTTGATACAGGTTGATACAGGTTGTCTTGCTAGGTTGTTCTGAAAGCCATGTACATCAATTTAAAAAAACTTGTATCTCATAGTTGTTCCTCAATGCACATCTGGGCAATTGCTGGCTAACCGGACTGTACTTCTTCGTCTTTCATTTCCTTTTACACAATTAGTTTGATTCAAGGGTTGTGCATCTGATGGTGTCCATGTTTACTTCCAATGTCTCTTTTTATGCACCTTGAAGCAAATGCATACAATAAACAAGAATTATCTTCACAAAATTCTGTTAACCTGAACTTTGCATTTATTATTTTCATCAGTTTAGATCTTCCTGTAATTCTAAATTCCTTTATTTCTCCAACTTTTTTCTTCTAATCACCTGGTGGTAATAATACAGGTTAATTTCTGGAAACTGCTTTGCCATAGTTTCCTCTGTCATCAAAGCTGGAAAGAAATCATGTTGGCATAAGTCACACTGCCCACTTCCCTCCGCATGTCCTTAACAGATATTGTCAACCCCACCAGGCACACTAGACCAAGAAATCAAGGCAATTCTGGGAGTTGAAGTCCAGTCTTCTTCAAGATGCTAAATTCAAGAAACACAATCTATTTCTTTTATTTTTGTGGAGTGAGGTAACAACAGTGTGGCTTTAATCAGTAGGAAAACATACTGAGCTGTTACTACGCACAGTACAGCCAGCATTGGAGTCATCAGTCCTTCTCTTTTAATAATTCCAGGGAAATAAAATCTCTTCCTGGGACTTTTCAGGTTTTCACTTTAAAATCTACTAGTTAACAAAAATATCTCAAACATAAGTTACAGCTGGGTTGTCTAATGGGTCCTATCATGAAAATATTGTATAATTTGAATATTTGGCAGATAGGACCAAACCTCTGTTCTCAAGGAGGCTAGTTAAAAGTGCCAGAACCAAGAAGGATATTTGAGTTTAGCAGTTATAATTAATTTCCTTTAGTTCTGTCCCAGAGTTTCCTTAGATTTTAGAAGGTGATTTTAGCTTATCTTATGTTGTAAAAACTATTAGGATGTATTTGGAAAGTTAACTCCACCGCAAACTCTTTTTGCTTTGATACAAATCAAAACTAATCGTGCCATCTGAAATCTACAGTATTACAATGTTTCCTTTTAGATTGTTGGACCCAAGAATAAGCAGATCTGTTTTGGGGGAAGCAATGAATGAGCTGTTTAAAATGAAATAAATTGAATACATTCCAGTCACCAGCAGCCCCTAGTGCAACATCTGCAAACAAGTGTTTTATTGATAAAGAGTACTTCAGGCAGACAGGAAGCCAGCTGAGCAAAAGTGGGTGTATAATCCAAAAAAAAAAACAGGGGAGGAGGGTGAATCCTGTCTGGTAGCCAGGCACAATACGGGCAGCACAGAGTTCTGTTTAGAGCTGAACTTGGTGTAGGTCCAAAGAAATGGGTTTGGGGGGGGGGGGTCAGAAAGACACGTGAGTCAAACAACAGAAAGTTTCATCAAACTGGTCCAGGCTGTGATTCTGAGAATCAAAGAGTAGAGCAGGAAGTAAGGATACTATAATACAGATCTGATATTGTGAATTTATTTCCCATGGACGTCAGTCTCTGGCAGTCAAAAATGTCATCAAAAAAGTGCATTCTTTGTGAATGTTCTTTCTGCGCCAATTCAGAAAGCTCAGACCGCCCAAGGACCTGCTGATTCAGTTCTACAGAGTCTGTCATCTGCACCTCTGTAACTGTCTTGTTTGGCTCTGCAACCAAACAAGACAGACACAGACTTCAACGATAATTAGAACTGCAAAAAAAACAATTGCTACAAACCTACTTTCCATTGAGGACCTGTATACTGCCTGAGTCAAAAAGAGGGCTGTAATCTATAGACCCCTCACATCCCGGACATAAACTGTTTCAACTTCTACTCTCAAAACCACACTATAGGGCATTGCATACTAGAACAACTAGACACAAATGCAGTTTTTTCCCAAATGCCATCACTCTGCTAAACAACTAATTCCCATAACAGTGTCAAACTATTTAGTAAGACTGTATTACTATTATTTTTTCTCATCCTTCCTGTTATCTATCCCTTCCCACTTATAACTTGCTTGTATCTTTACAATTTATATTGTTTTATTTGTTAAATCAGGGGGTCTTCAAACTTGACAGCTTTAAGACTTGTGGACTTTAACTCCCAGAATTCCTCCTCCAGTCATGTTAGCTCAGGAATTCTGGGAATTGAAGTCCACAAGTCTTAAAGTTGCCAAGTTTGAAGACCTTTAGTTTAAATCATCAATAAAGATGTTGAACAGCACAAAGTCCAGGATAAAACCTTTTGGCTAATAATCAGTACTTGGGAGGAAGGGGTTGAGTCCTTCAGCCAACTACTGTCTATTTAATAGTAGTGTCATCTAGCCCATATGTTAACATTTTGTGAAAGATAATATTAGGAGATACCCTGTCAATGACTTCGCTAATCTATGGCATTCCCCTGAGCTACTAAACTAAAAATTCTATCAAAAAAGCAAATAAGGTTAGTCTGGCATGATTTGTTTGTGACAAACTCATGCTGGTTCCTGTTAATTGTAGCATGCCTGTCCAGATGCTTGCAAACTTGCTGCATGATAGTTAGTGTGAGGACCTTGCCCAGAGTAGATATCAAGTGATAAATGTATAGTTTTCCAGGTCCTCCTCCTTCCCCTTTTTAAAAATAGGGACAGTATTTACTTTTCACTAGTTTTCTGAGATCTCATACTCCAATAAAAGTTCTCCAAGACTACCGTACCAAAAATAGTTCTGCAATCACTTCCATGACTTCCTTCAATCAACTTGGTTAAAATCAGTCTGCCCTTAGAGATCTGAAGAGTTTAAATTAATGGAAATTAGTTTCCATTTTACTTTCTTCTTGTCAGTCCTAAGCTACAGTTCCTCTGGTGGCATAATGATGACTCTGTTTCTGTTCTTGGGGGAAAAAAAGTGTAAAATAGAAATTAAGTTCTGCCTTGTCGCCATCATCAATTACCAACTGATTGTTCTCCTTGCAACAAATCTGTGACCTCTTTGGCTTTTCTTTAAATCACATCTAAAAAAATATTTTTGTTGCTTTTGTTTTTAATATTCTTTCAAACCTCTTGGGAGCCTGAGCTTTCTGACATAGTTCTCCACCCTTAAAAAAATGAAGAGCTGCTCTACAATATTGGCACCATGAATATTCACAGTTTTAGTCAGACTGCATCACTATCTTCATATTTTCTGGGAAACATTCAGTAACTACAGGAGTTCTGTTTAACTTAGGAGTCCTGCTGGCACCCAATCTTTGAACTATATTTATTTTGTTTTCTTAGCAATGATACAGATGTGGCTTGGCATTGACTTCTTCCTGGTTTAATTTTGGTGTTCCTTCTCCTAAGTAGTATGGTTTCCATTATGCCTATAGAGCCCTATCTCACTCATAATATGTTAAGCTTAGCTTCACTCCTTATTGGTAAGTGTTTTTTCAACACTGGCAACTTTAAGGTGGTTGGACTTCACTTCTCAGAATTTCCTAGCCAGCAATGGAATGGGGTAGTGTTTACCTTGCTTGAGGTGATCCTATCTGGAGCATATCTTTCCATCAGTAGCACTCTCAAGGTCACTGAAGTTCCTGGCTTCTGGTGAATTGAGGCAAACCAACAGGAGCATTTTTTTCCAACTTTGTGGATTGCAGAAGCATCACAGCCAAAATTCTCTCTGGAATAGAGAGAGATCTAGAGATTGCCCATATGTATACATATCTGATATTAGCACAGTTGAGAAAGTCCAGAAATATGGAGTTCTCCATTCCTCTCCTCATTGCAGAATACCTTATGCCACCAGACTTGAAATTCTAGACCTAGAAAACCTAGAACTATGCCATTTTTGGTCCAATCTAAGTATACTATATAAAATCATACATTGCAATGTCCTATCTGTCAATGAATATTTCAGCTTCAACCATAACAACACAAGAGCAAACAATAGATATAAACTCAACGTTAACCGCACCAAACTTGATCGCAGGAAATACAACTTCAGCAACAGAGTGGTCAATGTCTGGAATACCCTACCTGACTCTGTGGTTTCTTTCCCAAACCCCAAAAACTTTAACCTTAGACTGTCTATTATTGACCTCACCCCTTTCCTAAGAGGTCTGCAGGGGGCGTGCATAAGCGCACCAACGTGCCTAATGTCCCTGTCCTATTGTTTCTTTTATATATATTTTTATTTTTTTTTATATGTATCCATGTATTCATAACAATGTTTTTACTTATACCTATTATCTTGTAAGCAATTGACAAATAAATAAATAAAATAAAATAAATATGTACTGTATAGCAGCTGGTTTTGTGAATGGACAGCTTGTAACCATCTGAGAGTTGTTGGTTTAGACTGTTGGAAGCAATACCCACAAATAAACAAACAAACAAATCCATTTAATCCTTTTTTATATATATTTGCCTTTTCTGTAAAGTACCTTTATGTAGCCAAATTCATCTTCCTGTGTCATCCTCAGCAAAGTCAATTTCTTACATATCTCTCTTGCTCTTCATTTTTTTCATTCTGGCTAGGACAGGCCTCTGCCATTCATCCCATGCCTTGAGCAAATCCCCTAAAGGGGTCCTAATTGTTGCCTTTGAACTGCCGCTTCCCATGCTCCCTCTCAGATGTGGGGCTCACTTTGGCTCAGTCAGGCCCAAACTAAAAGAAAAAAAAATTCAGCTCATGGCTTTCAGACAAAAAAGCATCGAGGGGACTCCATTCCCTTAGGGAGTACTGGAACCCCTTCTTTTGGGAACTATCAGCCCACAGTTTTTGGACCCTTTCTGATCTGGGATCTGCAATGACGACACCATTAAAGCCAACCTCTTTAACACATTCTTTGGCTCAGTATTTGTAAACAGCAATGGATCATGCCCAGTATTTCCTAGCCGAACCACAGAAAACTACAATGATCTAATACATATCGATTTTACAGAAGACAAAGTTGAAAAAGCACTATGCAATCTAAAACCATCTCTATCTATTGGACCAGACGGAATATGTGCCTACTTCTTAAAAAAGCTATCCACTGCCATAGCAGAACCTCTAAGCATAATCTTTGAAAAATCTTTCAGGAACAGCTCCTTGCCAAAACTATAGTCACAAGCCACGGTCATCCCCATCTTCAAAAAGGAAGACCCCAGCCTAGTTGAAAATTATAGACCAATCTCCTTATGCTGCATCACCTGTAAAGTCATGGAATCAATTATTAACCAATCTATTATCCTCCACTTAGAGACGAACAACCTACTCTCTAATAAACAATTTGGTTTCATAAAAAACTATCCTGTAATCTGCAACTCTTACACTGCAAAAACATATGGACTACACAACTCGATCAGGGCAAAACAACAGACACAATCTACATAGACTTCTGTAAAACCTTTGATTCAGTGGTACACGACAAACTATTCCTAAAACTAAAATCTTAGGTATCTCTGGACAATTGCATAACTGGACAGAAGCATTCCTGTCAAACAGACAACAGATGGTCAAAATTGGGAGTGTCCTATCAAATTCTGTACCTGTCAATAGTGATGTCCCCCAAGGCAGTGTTCTAGGACCAACCTTCTTCATAATCTACATAAATGACCTCTGTGATCATATTGAGAGCAATTGCTTTCTCTTCGCTGATGATGTAAAGCTGCTCAATACCATAGACAATACTGCTACCCTTCAAAAAGATCTTGATTATGTATCAGAATGGTCAAACAAATGGCAATTTCAAATCTCAACAAATAAATGCTCTGTCTTACATATTGGCAAAAAAAATCAGAAAATAAAATACAAGCTGAATAATCAAGACCTTGTTGATGATCCAAGCTCTGTAAAGGACCTTGGAATACTCATCTCTAATGATCTAAGTGCTAGAGCCCACTGTAACTACATAGCCAAAAAGGCATTAAGAATTGTTAACCTAATCCTACATAGCTTTTTCTCTGGTAATATCACACTACTAACCAGAGCATACAAAACATTTGCTAGACCAATATTGAATACAGCTCATCAGTCTGGAACCCACATTACGTATCTGATATTAGCACAGTTGAGAAAGTCCAAATGGGGAAAAAGACACTGGAAACATGGAGGCTGTTTGGAAGGTTTAATGGTGAACAGGACCATATGGCCTGGAGTTCCAGAGTGAAAAGGAAGAGATCAAGAAGGGCTGATATGCTGAGATTGCCTGGGTTTTATAACCTTTGTTGGGATTTGAATTGAAGCTTGTATTCTGATTGGTTGTCAGACTCCCATGGGGACATGCAGGGTCAACTCTGTAGGCTGTCCTGAGTTCCAGGCTTGGTTGAGCCTTTTTGGATGATGATGCACTGTAAAGGTCTTTTGACAATTGCTATAGCTTTTCCTGGAGATCTTTGTTATGTAAAGTATTCTGGCCCAGGCCTTAATGGCTCACCTGTTAACAAAGGTGGGGGTGAGCTTCTGCTTCTGAGGTGAGTTTCTGCTTCTGAGTTTCTACTCTTTTTAGAGGAAATATTCTGCCTTTTTAATATTTCCCAGGATATTTCATTTTTCTAGGAGAGGGGTAGTGCTAACTTCCTACACTCTGGCAAACTCCCCATGCTCTCCAGACTGTTGGTCTTTTTGCAGTTAGGAAATGCACAGAAGAAGCAAGATCCAGCTCTGATTGGGAGAAAGGTCCTCTCACTCACACATATGCAGGCATACATATATTTCCCATGCTTTCCCATGCTTTAAAATTAAAATGTGGTGGTACTCACCTTTTTTCCAAGCAGCCTTTGAGCTCAACAGTCAAAAACCCCATTAAAAACCATTTTTTTCCAAATGGCCTAGGTCCAAGAAAACACACCCACTGACTCAATGAGTCTGCTGCCAGCAGGGGAGGTTTACCTGGGTCAGGTCCATTGGTCAGATTAGCTTGGAGTCCCATCTTTGGGTGCCAAATTATTGGAAGAAATATCCTTCTGTCTTCAGTTCCAAGTGGGGGAAAAGACACTGGAATCATGGAAGTTGCTTGGAAAGAAGGTTTGTTGATGAACAGGATCACATGCCTTGGAGATCCTGGGCAAAAAGGGAAGAGATGCTGAGAATCTCTAGGTTTTATGCCCTCTCCAAGCTTTGAACTTCCTGGGGCACAGGAAGAGTATCCTGATTGATTGCTGTCAGGGGTCATAGCTAGCTTTGCAGAATGTCTGTGTACTAAGTTTGGTTGAATCCTTCTAGGTGACACAATGAAGGGCAATTCAATTACTTTGCCTGAAGGAGGTAGGTCTTTGTTATGTAGAAAAGACTGCCCCAGGCTTTAATGGCCCATTAACAAAGGTGGGGGGGCTGAGTTTCTGCCTCCCTGAATTTCTACTTTTAGGGGAAATATTCTGCCTTTTTAGCATATCCTAAAATATTTCATTTTTCTAGGAGAGGGGTGGGTTTTAATTCCAACAAGACATTGAGTCCAAACTTCTTAATTCAGAGAGAAAAGATTAACAAAAAGCTTTCAAGAAAGCATGCAATTACCGTATTTCTTATTAACACTTTGTTTTGTTCACCTACTGTGTAATGCCATGTATGTTTTACTCTAAGAATGTTATCATGGCATAAATAAATGTAGATACTTTTTGCTGAGAAAAACAGAAGAACCATTATAACTCTTCACCTTCAATTAACTCTAACCTAATGTCTCTATATACACATTAAAGTAAGACAAAAAAGTAAGTATGATGCCATCTGCTGGTCACGAAAAGCAATACTGAAAATACTATATACGAATGAATTTGGTTTTATGACAAATGTATTCAGTATTGACTGGGATTGCTGTTCTGCATTTGAAATTTGATTATGCAACTATAAGAACATATTTTATTTAATTGGAGATATAAATTAACTAATTCACCTGACAGTTTAGCAATATGGGGACAAAGAGCTCACTCGGCAGGTGGCATATGAACTTCCCAATTCTGCAGCTTCTAAAAAAAATCACTTAAATGAAAACTCATTTTAATAATCACATTTCACAATAGCTAATGCTTCCAAAGCTTTATTTTGTATAACTTATAACTGAACAGAGAGAGATCTCTCACCCACAAGCACAAAACCCCACTAAATATATATATTTTGAAAGATTGTTAGAAAACAAAATCAGCACAGGTATTAGTTAATGTTACCTAATTAAACTGGGTGAACTAATCATATAAAATAACTTTGATGGTTTTCTTTCAATTACTCAGATTTCAGCCTCACAAATCATCACAAAATTCTTTCAAAAATTATTGCAATGACAGCAAGGAGAAAACAGTAATTATTTCACTAGAGTACTTCTGTCACTACAGAAGAATCTGTATCTCCCTAAAAGTTCTTGCTGATGGAGCAGAATAGACATTGACCAAGAAGAATTCAATGAGCATCACAGAGGAACAACTATAGCTTTTATACATTCAGATTTCTAGAAGCTGAAGATGGCATACCCTGAATTTCTTACTAAGGATTATTTTTGCAATAGCCATTTCTGTGCCAAGTTTGGTGTAAGTGGTTAAGACATCCGGCTAAAAACTGAGGAGATTGTGAGTTCCATTCCTTCTTTAGGGACAAAACCATCTGGATGATCTTGGGCCAGTCATTCTCTCTTAGCCCTAAGAAGCAGGCAATGGCAAACCACTTTGGAAATCTTGCCAAGAAAACTGCAGAGATTTGTTCAGGCAGTTGTAAGAAATCAACAGTGACTTAAAGGCACAAAAGGAAAACAAAACAAAACAAAACAAAATGGCTGCAGCAAGAAGAAGCATTATCAGTAGTTCAAAGAGCTTTCAAACTTAAAAGTAAAAACCAAGGATGCCTCATTTTTGGCTCTTATATGACATGGTTTCAGCTTTCGGAACATTATATGTAAGCACCCATCTATACATTCTCCAACTTTGAAAGCTTATCAATTCAACAGAACATGCAATATCATTCCTCACTTTCAGTTGCTTTAGTGTCCTATTAAGTCCATTTTTGAGAGGCAAAGATTTCAAGCCATGTTGCTAGGCCTCATCTTATTCTCCATAACTTTTTCCTTTTTATAAGAGAGGAATGTTTCTTCACGTTCTTACACAGCATCAACTAAGAGGATCAAAGGCCTGGAGACTAAAATACATGAAGAACAGCTGTAGGATTGGGTTTGGCTTGTCTAAAGAAAAAAAAGAATTCAGGGTGACATGATAGCTGTATTCCAGTATTTGAGGGGCTGCCATAAAGAAGAGAGGGTCAAATTATTCTCCAAAGCACCAGAGGGCAGGACAAGAAAGAATGGTTGGACACTAATCAAAGAGAGAAGCAACCTGGAATTAAGGAGTAATTTCCTAACCAGTGGAATAGCTTGCCTTCAGAAATTGTGGGCACTCCGCAGTGGTGGGATTCAAATTTTTTTACTACTGGTTCTGTGGACGTGGTTTGGTGGGCGTGGCAGGGGAAGGATACTGTAAAATCTCCAATCAGAGGTGGTATTTGGTGGTTCTCTGAACTACTCAAAATTTCCACTACCGGTTCTCTAGAACTGGTCAGAACCTGCTGAATATTACCTCTGGCACTCCGTCATTGGAGGTTTTTAAGAAGAGACTAGACAGTCACTTATCTGAAATGGTATAGGTTGGACTAGATGGCTGGACTAGGAGACCTCAAGGTCCCTTCCAGCTCATACTATTCTATTTCTATTTCATTCTGTTTCTCTTTCCTTTCCATAAAGTTTCCTTTTTGGACATCATGGTATCTTTATCTCGGTGTTTGGCTGAGTTAGTCTTGTTTAACCAGTGAAGATAAATAAGCTCACTCAGCATGCTGTCTTTTTCAATGACTAGCCATATACACAAAACATTTCTGAATAATCACATTTGCGGAATGAAACTGAAACTAGTTTTAATAAGATGTTTTCTAATTTTCATCCAAGTCCACCAGAGCCTATCCTTGATTTTTTTCATGATACCTTTTCATCCTTTTATCTTTGGTAAAGTTGATATATAGCTGGAAATTTTGAACATTTAACTAGTTGCATTAAACAAAGTTATAGACAAAAATGTACTTTTCCTCTTATATAGCTGCTTATTTTACATTCAGGCACAAAACATTCAGCTTCTTATTTTAATTTTAGGCACAAGCAAGATCCATCTGGTTCACAATATACTTCTTCGATTCAAGGAAGGAAACATGTTGCATGTTATATAGGGAGCAGAAATTATTAATGTACTTCTCGGGTAGATAAGAGTTTTCCATAGCTGGAAGCAAAGTACAGCTAGTCTTTGACTTATTGCCATTTGTTTTACCTTTGACCTTTCAAAGTTACAGCGGCAATGGAAAAAATGACAAGTGATCCTCACACTTACAGATTCGTCTTAGCATCCCCATCATCATCTTCTTTTAAGGACCCCATAATCCCTTGTTGGGTGGAGTCTGGGCAACTGAATGGAACTGTTTACTGGCCAGATGCCCTTCCTGTTGCCAATGTAGAGGTTTTTTTCAGCAGATATATTCTCATCGTGCCCAGAGAGACAAATATCTATCTCTACTTAGGATCAAACTCACAGCTTCCCGATTGTGAGTCGAGACCTCCACCTCTAGGCCACCACACTACTCATAGCATCCCCATGATCATATGATTAAAATTTGGGTATTTGGCAACTGGCATGTATTTACTATACTTGTGGTGACCTAGGTTTATATGTTCACCACTGTGACCTTCCCAGCTGGCTTCCAACAAGCTAAGTCAATGCGGTAAACTGGATTTGCTTAATGATCTCACGATTTACTTAACAAATGCATTGATTCACTTAACAAGCATGGCAGGTTGTTTTTACCTTCACAAATGGTTGTAAAACCAAGCACAGCTCTTTCAACGACTGCCTTTCTTAGCAACAGAAATTCTGGCCCCAATTGTGATTGTAAACCAAGGATGGCCTGTATTAAATGCTCAAGATTTCATATTACAAAATTAACTTTTTTTGGGGGGGGGATAAGGGGATAAAATAAGGGGATTTTTCCCCACATCACCACAGCAGGGCTTTTCTCCCATTATACACTGCTGCTTTCTTCACTGCACCTTCCTACGGAGAGAGGAAGAATGAAGTGTCATTTTTAATCCCCAAAGTAAACAGGTTTGGTTGCCATGGGAGACGGCAGCAATGAATACTGCCTATACTGAGAACCCAATTACCTTCCCTGTTGGTTTAACTCAAGGAGAAGTATGCATGAAACGCATTATTAAACAAATTTCTTTTTCCCATTGGCAGACTGGCCTGGACATTTGACGAGTAGTAGCTGTTGATCTCTTATTGCAAATGAGTCTAATTATAGGGTAATTGGGCTGCATTTAATATTTTGGGGCTAAGAGGGAAGGAAGAGCATGTCCTCTTGGCAGGACTGCAATTTTCTGTTTTGTTTTGTTCTTTTTCTCTAAGTTCAAGTGGACTTTTTCCCTGTGACTGACCCACATTGTTCAATTAAAGGCTGAAAAACATTTCTTAGGCAAACTAACTCTCCCTATTTACTGTTGCAAGTTATGAGACAGCAAACTTTTTGCTGTTTTGTTTTCCTTTTCTTTTTGCCCCAGGCACTCAGTGCCTAATATACACTTAATCCTTATTAATATGCAACCTCCCCTTGGTGATGCCTAAACTAAGCATCTCTGGAGGCAGAAGGTGGAAAGAGAGGCTTTGCAGGGTTATGAAACCAACCCAACAAAAACTGTCCTTTGTTGAGTTGAATTACAGATGGCATCCTGCTACTTGGGCTCACACGGTGGCGGATTAGGAAAGAACCTCTGGTGCTTTAAATAATGGGGACAATTTAAATAAACATGATTCATTTGGTTCAGTTCTGGCACCTCTTTTAATCTCCTGCTTTGATATCCATCTTGTAAATTTTAAATTAACCAGCAATGTAAGAATTTCAGATACGATATTACAGAAATGAGCTTAGTAGAATACAGAATAACAGAGTTGGAAGGGATCTTGGAGATCTTCTAATCCAGCACCCTGCTCAAACAGGAAACCCTATATATCAGAGGTCTCCAAACTTTGCAACTCTAAGACTTGTGGACTTCAACTCCCAGAATTCCTCAGCCAGCTATGCAGAATTCTGGGAGTCAAAGTCCACAAGTCTTAAAGTTGCCAAGTTTGGAGACCCTGCTATATACCATACCATTGCTTTCTCTTTTTACTCTCTCAGTGAACTTACCCTCTGTAAAATTGATGTCTTATATGTCCCCTTGAACAGTCTCAATTTGCTCAGTAAAATTAATGCTGGCAACCATTTAAAATGTCAAGATGATAACCTCATCCATATAATCAGTGCCTCACCCCTTTTTCAATAAGTTGCATAACTGCATATGTCCTTGCAGCAGTAGTGGGATTCAATTTTTTTTACTACCGGTTCTGTGGGCACAGCTTGGTGGGCATGGCGTGGCTTGATGGGCATGGCAGGGAAAGGTTACTGCAAAATCTCTATTCCCTCTCCACCCCACTAACCTGCTTTCTAGTTCTGTTCTCTTCTGCAGATCAATAAAAGAAGACCTAGACAATCAGCTGGGACTCAGGAGGCAGAGAATAGATGGGGCGGGGCCAGTCAGAGGTGGTATTTGCCGGTTCTCTGAACTATTCAAAATTTCTGCTACCGATTCTCCAGAACTGGTTAGAACCTGCTGAATACCACCTCTGCCTTGCAGACACAACGGGCAGTCAATACTACCCTGGAAAAACTAACAGTCAGTCAGAATAAGCAAATAATGGACTTGAAAGGGACCTTGGAGGCCTTCTAGTTCAACCCCTGATCAAGCAGGAGGCCCTCTAACCCAGGAGTCCCCAAACTTGGCAACTTTAAGACTTGTGGACTTCAACTTCCAGAATTCTCCAGCCAGCTATGCTTTGTCCTTTTGGACTCTTTGTGTTTTTGCACTCTGAATAAATCTGCTTACCCCAAAAATGGAATAGCATGATAACAGATAGGTAAGCAGGCAAATATTTCTGGAATTATAAAGGAGTTGCTCTGCAGGTTTTCATACATTAGGGACCAGGAGAAAAAAAGTCTCTTTCAGCAACCTTTGTGTGAACCATCTCTAAAGAATATATACCGCTTCTGCAATTCAGTCTAGTCAAAAGCAGTGCCCAAGATGTTCTGGACCATGTAGCTCTGCATTAGGGAGGACCAGGAAAAGCTTGGACTAAAGGTTCCTTCCTTCCTTTTCTTTTTCTATTTTTAAGTCTTTTTTTGAATGCAGTTCAAAGGATAACTGTCAAATAAACATGGGGAGCTGCAATAAACATTTCTGTGAGAACTTGTGATCAGTTTTATCGATGAACTACAAGAGAACATTAAATTAGATATAGTCAATCCATATATTCTAATTATTTCTCTCTTAATGAAAAACATGATGAATTAATCTGATGAGCACCAGGAGACACAGCTGAAGCTTTATTTAATTAAATGAGTACAGGAGAAAATGACAGAAGTAAAGGCTTAATTGGCAAATGCAATATATGTAATATTGCTTAATTCTAGATGGTGTTGGGGTATTAAAGGTTTGATGGCTTTAGCAGAATAGGAAATAGACAGCCTTGTTCATATGTATATTTGTCTGATCTAGGCCTAGAGCGAGATATGAATAAAAGTCAGCTCCAGATTTTAATAATAAAAGTCAGTTCCAGATTTTAGAAGACAATAGCTGGGTTTATTCTTGACACCAGGTTATAATATATTTATTTAAACATAGCATGGCGGTCGGACGCTAGTTGCGAGCTCTGCTGACCGCTCTGCATTCCAGGTCGGGCCTGCTCTCCCTCCCGGGGCCTTTTGGGGTAGGTGTTGGTGGCCCGGGGGGACGGAGGTTGGCACAGCTGTAGGAGTGCAAGAGCGGTTGGCGGGGTGGCCTGGGCAGCCGAGTGGGCAGCCCGGGCAGCAGACGGAATTATCGGCGTTCTTACCTCTTGCCGCGCCTGTTCTGCTTCGCTTACTGTGTCGTTTGCCGCTGCTTAGTTTGTATTCGGACTGGCCTGGTGTCAAACTGTCCCTGCCGGCCTATTTTATCCTTCCTCACCACGCCTCGGCTCTCTGAGTGAAGATGGCTTGGGCCGGCATTTCGGCTGGTGCTTCGGCGCTGACGAGGCTGCCGCCTGGCTGGGCAAGGCCAGCGTCTTCAGCACTGGCGTTCAGGGCTCTGGCGTTTCCAGCACTGACATTCAAGACTCTGGAGATTGGGAGAGATTCGATGGCTATTTGGAGGCCTCAATCCGACCTCGACCGGCCCTGCGGCCTGGGCCCTGGTTTTGTGGGCTGGGGTCACGGTGGCAACGGCAACGGCATGGAGGGTCGGGGCCAACACCGATGGGTTTGCCCGATCTTTTGGAGCAGCCAGCTTTGGGGTTATTGCCCCAGGCCTGGCCGGCCCGCCAGGAGTTCCAGCGATGTGGAGAGGGCCAAGAGCGAGTTCTCAATGGCCTCGGCGTCATCTGGTGGGTCCGGGTTCTGAGAGAACGACTGCTCCGGTGGCAGGATCCCGAGTGGCAGTGGCGTCCTTGGTTGGTGTGGCCCTGCCGGGGGTGGAGACGGTGACAGTGGCCCGAAGACCTCACCGGCGGCGACGTCTTGGCTGTCTGGCCCAGCGGCGGGGGTGCCTAATGTGAGGACGACAGCCCTGGTGACTAAGATCAGAACTCCGGTGTTGGTGACATCATTAACTGGAATGAACTTGTTGCCTTCCCGATCTTGTTTTTATCAATGCTAGCGACGATGTCAAGGACAGGGCGATTTGTTAACTGGGATATCTGGAGGGGTCAGCCTCAAACTGCCCCCTCTCCTCTCCAACCTTGACTTTAGTCATTAACAACTGCATCTGCTGGATGCCGTGTGGCCGGCCCAATTGTTTACTCAGCGGCAGACTTGAGGGCACTCAGGAATGTCCCCCTTTCCTTGAGGCGGCCTCCCAATTTTCTGTGGCATACCTCGATGATGGATCTTGGAATCCGGAGAGGTAGCACATTCAAGGGAAACGCACCCAATTACGTTTATTTATTTCCAAATTCTTAAAGGGGTTAGGGAGGGTGGTCAGACAGGGTTTGGGGACAACCCTTCTGGAAAAAAGGCCAGACCGGAGTTCATGCACGGTTGGGGGGTTTTGGGACCGGGGATGGTTGGATCGAGGATGGGGGTTTTTTCTAGGGAGGGAGAGGAAAGGGCCATTTCTACGATCAGTGGGAGAGGCAGATATGGCATTGACAGGGGGCCTTATCAAGTTATGGGAGCTCGCCCCTGCTGTTTACAAGCAGTGGTGTGCTCCGGCCCCCAGGTCAGGTCTCGCTCCCTGAGTTGTTTGAATGATCGGGCCCCAGGCCTCCGGATGATGTTATGCAACGCCAGGTCTTGTTACGGAAGGGTGTGTGGAGCTGGCTGGCATTACCGAGACCTGGCTGGGACAAGAGGGGGGTGTCCCTCTGGTGGAGATGTGCCCAGCCGGGTTTCGGGTCTTT
The DNA here is from genome assembly GCA_023653725.1 of Bungarus multicinctus. Classification (NCBI taxonomy): domain Eukaryota; kingdom Metazoa; phylum Chordata; class Lepidosauria; order Squamata; family Elapidae; genus Bungarus; species Bungarus multicinctus. The sequence continues at coordinate 64,420,655 of CM042848.1, forward strand.
CATCGGCCGAGGGCCCAGGGGAGGGGTGGGAGGGTTGCGGTGATTATTTGGGAGGATCTGGGTCCTAGGGAATCCACTGCTCCTCAGACGACTGGATGTGAGTGCCTATTGATCACATTCCTGGCTCCCTGCTATGTGACATCAGCTCTGCCTGAGCTCCTCGAGGTCATAGCCGGCCTGGCGGTTGAGACACCCAGGCTGATGGTCATGGGGGATTTCAACCTGCCTTTTGTTGGCGGGGCCTCGGGGATTGCTAAGGAGTTCTTGGCTTCAATGACAGCCTTGGGCCTGACCCAATTAATTAGGGAGCCCACTCACATTGGGAGTCACATCCTGGATCTGGTTTTTGTCTCTGGACAGTGGCAGGATGATCTTGGTGTTGGGGACGTTTTGTTGAGCCCTTGGCATGATCAGATCATTCGCTGGACTTCCAGGCCGCTCCCCCCTGTCGCAGGGAGGCGGACCAAATACATTGGTACCGCCCCAGGCGCCTGATGGATCCAGATAGGTTCCTGATGGAGCTTGGGCCATGTCCCGACGTTCGAGCACACGACTTGGTTGAGGGCCTAGTTGCCACCTGGGATAGAGTGGTGGCTGGAGCCCTGGACCGGATCGTGCCCTTGCAGCCTCTGACCTGGCGCCGCTCTCGCTCGGCCCCTTGGTTCTCCGAGGAGTTGAGGGAGATGAAGCGCCGGAAAAGATGCCTGGAGAGTATTTGGAGGACTACTCGCTCCGGACCCGACCGAACACTATTACGGTCTTATATTAAGACCTTTTAGTGGCGATAAAGGTGGCAAAGCGTTCTCACTTTTCCACAGTTATTCCATCCGCAGGAAACCGCCCAGTGCCCTGTTTAGAGTGATCCGCTCCCTCCTAGAAGGGGGGGCGTGGGAGGACCCCTTGCAGGGACGGGCTGAGGACTTTTTGAATTTCCTATTGGATAAAATCACTCGGATCCGGGATGGGTTGGACTCTGAATGGGCAACTCTGGGTGGGGGGTCGGGGGCGGAATTTGGGGAAGTCATTTGGGAGGAGTTTGATCCTGTGACCCCCCCGAAGACGTGGACAGGTTGCTAAGGGGGCTGAATGCTACCACATGTTTATTGAACCCATGTCCCTCCTTGCTGGTGTTGGCCACTCGGGAGGTGACACGAGGTTGGATTCAGGTTATTATTAATGCTTCCTTGAGTGAGGGATATCTGCCCACCACCTTGAAAGAGGCGGTGGTGAGACCCCTCCACAAGAAACCGTCCCTGGACCCAACTTTGTTATCTAATTATCGTCCCGTCTCCAACCTTCATTTTGTGGTGAAGGTTGTTGAGAGTGTGGTGGCACGACAGCTTCCCCAGCACCTGGATGAAGCTGTCTATTTGGATCCACGCCAATCGAGCTTCAGGTCCGGGCACAGCACGGAGACGACATTGGTTGCATTGGTGGATGATCTCTGAAGGGCCTGTGACAGAGGTTATTCCTCTGTCCTGGTCCTATTAGATCTCTCGGCGGCTTTTGATACTGTCGACCACAGTATCTTATTGCAGCGGCTGGATGGGTTGGGAATGGGAGGCACTTATGCGGTGGTTCTCCTCCTTCCTCTCTGGCCGTTCTTAATTCGTGTTGGCAGGGGGCAGAGGTTGGCCCCAAAGCCCCTGGTTTGCAGGGTGCCTCAGGGGTTGGTGCTCTCGCCCCTTCTGCTCAATATTTATATGAAGCCACTGGGTGAGATCATCCGTGGCTTTGGGGTAGAGTTCCATCAGTACGCTGATGATACTCAGCTGTACATCTCTACCCCGGGCCACCCCGATGAAGCCGTCGAAGTGATGACCCGGTGCCTGGAGGCTGTGCGGTGTTGGATGGGGCGGAACAGGCTTCAACTCAACCCATCTAAGACTGAGTGGCTGTGCTTCCCAGCACCCCGGTACAGCCAGCTGGTTCCATAGCTGGCTGTGGGCGGGGGGGGAATTCTTGCCCCCACAGAGAGGGCTCGCAATCTGGGTGTTCTCCTGGATGTGCGGCTGTCATTGGAAGACCATGTGGCGGCCGTCACCAGGGGGGCTTTTGGCCAGGTCCGTAGGATCTACCAGCTGCGGCCCTTTCTGGATTGGGATGTGCTTCACATGGTCACTTCCGCCCTTGTAATCTCCCGCCTAGACTATGCCAATGCTCTCTACATGGGGCTGCCTTTGAAGAGCATCCGGAGGCTCCAGCTGGTGCAGAATGCGGGCCACGCGGGTGGTGTTGGGGGCTCCTCGGGGCTCCCATGTTATGCCACTTCTGCATGAGCTGCATTGGCTCCCGGTGGCCCTCCAGGTGCACTTCAAGGTCTTAGTTATCATCTTTAAAGCGCTCCATGGCTTGGGACCAGGATATTTGCGAGATCGCCTCCTGCCATTATCGGCCTCCCGCCGACCGATATGCTCCCATGGAGTCGGCCTCCTCGGGGTGCCGCCGGCTGGATGGCTGGTGACCCCGAGGATGCGGGCCTTCTCATTGGGGGCACCCTCCCTCTGGAACGAATTGCCCCCGGAGATGAGGACCATCCCTGATCTCCTGACCTTCTGCCGTGCATTGAAAACTCATTTATTTCAGCAAGCCGGTCTGGCCTAGGGGTTTTTAGAGCTTTTAATCTGGTTTTAACTTTCTTAATTCCCTTATTTTTAATTTTTTGATATGGCCAACGTATTTAATTCTTTTAACTTTTAATATTGTATATGTATTTCTATATGTGTATTTTATCTTGGCTGTTCACCACCCCGAGTCCCTTTGGGAGAGGGGGGGCGGTATATAAATTTAAATAAACAAACAAACAAACAAATAAATAAATAAATAAATAAATAAATAAATAAATGCTAGCATTGTGACTTGAAAGCCATGATTTTAGCTTCTTGCAATGTGTTTAATATAACAAGCCTGACTATTGTGGCTTCCTCAAGATAGTAATCACAAACCATAGATTAATGTAATATGTAAACCTAGCTATTGATTTAGAAAACTTTGGTCAATATCCAATTTTCCCTTTTATGTATCATTGTTTTGTTACCCAGTGCTGATATTATGGTGGTTGGGTTTCTGTGTTAAACCCTACTGGAATTGTTTGGTTCTGGCTTAGTGGATTATATGAATCCAACTATTCTGGCCTATAAACAATGGGGTTTTTTTTAGTATCAAGGTAAATTATTGATATGGTAGCTGTGATTAGGTAACAAACCTCTAATATTTCTATGTCTCAGAGCTGGTGCTTTGATGACACTATCACATCACCATTTAAACATTTTTAGATTAGATTAACAGAGTTGAAAGGGACCTTGTAGGTCATCTAGTCCAACCCAAGCAGAAGACCCTATACCATTTCTGACAAATGGCAGTCCAATCTCTTCTTGAAAGTCTCAAGGGATGATGCTCCCACAACTTCTGAGGGCAAGCTGTTCCATTGTCAGAAAGTTTCTCCTTATTTCCAGGTTAAATCTCTCCTTGTTCAGTTTTCATCCATTGTTCCTTGTCTGACCTACAGGTGCTTTAGAAATTAGCTTGACCTCTTCCTCTCTGTGGCAGCCCTTCTAATACTAGAACACTGCTATCATGTCCCACACTGGCCCTTCTCTTCACTAGACTAGCCATGCCCAGTTCCTGTAACCGTTCTTCATATGTTTTGGTTTCCAGTCCCCTAATCATCCTGGTTGCTCTTCTCCGTACTTTAGAGTCTCAACATCTTTTTTATAATGCGGTGACCAAAACTGGATACAGTACTCTAGGTGTGGTCTTACTAAGGCTTTATAGAGTGGTATTAGTACCTCACTTGATCTTGATTGTATTCCTCTGTTAATGCAATTTAGGATTTCATTGGCTTTTTTGGTTGCCACTGCACATTGCTGGCTCATATTTATCTGGTTATCCACTAAGTCTCCAAGATCCCTCCCACAGTTACTGCTATTGAACCTGGTTTCACCCAATCTATATGTGTACTTTTGGTTTGTCTTGCCCTAAGTGTAAGTTTTAACCATACCATATGGAGCCTTCTGCTTAGCATAATGTCTGAACCAGTCATTCAAGATTTCTGAAACTAAACTATCATAGGCAGCCCAAAGGCCCTTTTTCCAAAAGACAACAGGAGTTTCTCTGGGTTTTTTTTTTTTAAATGTTTGAATCCATTCCCCACCAGTCAGTTAGAACTGAAGAAGTTTCTTGGATGAGAAGTGAAACAAACAAACAACAACAACACAGTCCAGTTGTCTTTTGGAAAAAGCCCCTTTGGGACAACCATGACCTGAATGATTGAGAATCTCCATAGACACCACAGGCAACACTTCTTAAGAGAAATTCATAGTTTGAATTTCAGAAGATCCAAGAAAGAATTTGGGATGGCCAACACAGGATAGGAAGCGTACATCGTTTTAGAATAAATAATAGAGTTGGAAGGGACCAGCCCAATCCCCTGCTTAGACAGGAAATCCTATAACATTTCAGAAAAATGGTTGTCCAATCTCTTCTTAAAGGATTGGAGTGTTGGAGCATTCACAACTTCTGGAGACAATATGTTCTACTAGTTAATGTTTTAACTGTCAGGAAATTTCTCCTTAGTTCTAGGTTGTTTCTCTCCTTGATTAGTTTCCATCCATTGCGTCTTGTCCTGCCCTCAGATGCTTTGGAAAATAGACTTCCTCTTCTTTGTGGCAACTCCTGAGATATTGGAACACTGCTATCATGTCACCCCTAGTCTTTCTTTTCATTAAACTAGACATACCCAATTCCAGCAACCATTCTTGATATGTTTTAGCCTCCGGTCCCCTAATCATCTTTGTTGCTCTTCTCTGCACTCTTTCCAGAGTCTCAACATCTTTTTGCCAAGAAGGGATAAGGAAGTGGACAAAAAAGTTAGAATGGCTTTCTGCAAGAAAACTTGTGGTTTTTCTGGGTACTGAAGGAAACTAGAATCAGTTGAAGTGTGAAGGCTATTGAACCTTTCATTTCCTACTCAACCATTTATAACTTATATCACAAAGGTCTTATCCATCTTTCTGATATGTCAATATGCCTTATCCCTCAGAAATAGTGTGTATATATATAATAGCATATGATATTGATCAAATATTCCCCAATTCCCCAATGCAAGACAGATCAGCGTGGGGATCTTTTTACTGATAGTATTTTGCAAGGAAAAATTTAGTGCCGCTTCTGAAAAGGGGGAAAAAACATGTTATTGAATTTGAGATGTTTAAACTTGACACTTAGGTACAAACCAAATTGATTGATCTGTCCAAAGAAATATGTGAATCTCTTGAATTGCTTTTTAATTTCTTTGGGTTTCAGAAAGAAAATATTTTCTCAATGCCGACTCTTGTAAGGTGGGAATGGATAGGAATGGAACCAAACATGTACATGGACTTAGTAAATATATACCATGCTGTTTATTGCTATACAAGCTTAGTGCAAAGTGTACTTACAAGACTTTTAGTGAATAACTATTATGCTAACAGAACTTAACTAAATTACTTTAATTTCTATACTTTATAAGGCAAATGTTTAGCTGCTAGTTTCAGCTTCCTCCATAATCTTCAGCAAAGACTGAAGAGTGCTAAAAACATCTCCTCCTGATATTTAATATTTGCCCAGTACCCAGAACATAGACTAATATGGTTTGAAGGGAACTTGGGAATCTTCTAACCCTCCTATCCTATATCTTTCTGAACTTGATGGGAGAGATACACATGATCATAGAAAGAATAACAGTTATCCATTACTTGAACCATTTGAGTTTGTTCTCCACACTCTACAGTCCAAGGTGGCATTTTTCTTTGTGCTACTTTTATTTTTCTTCTTCTGGTTTTAGCCTCCTTGACCTTCTTGGGTCTTCTTCCTGGCTTCTTTCTATCTGCTATAAGCTGTCTTTCTTTTGAACCCTTTGGGGGCAACTTGCCAAGTAATTCTAAAGAGTTTAAACTTTTCTTTCCTCTGCAACTGCCTACATCCCCAAGTTATTCCCAGGGGTGGGATTCAGCCAATTTGGACTGGTTTGGGCAAACTAGATATTATGGTTTGCCGAACTGGCAGTTCTGATGACTGGCTGGCCCTGCCCCTCCAAGGAGTCCCCACGTGGCCCGTTTTGGATCCCAGGCAAGCACAGGGTCCATGTGGAGGCTTGGGAGGGTGAAAAATGGGTCTCCTGAAGGCTCTGGAAGGCCGGAAATGGAGGGGCTCCGGAGCCCAGGGAGGCCATTTTCCCCCTTCCGGAGGCTCAAGGAAAGTCTCCAGAACCTGGGGAGGACAAAAACATTCCTCCAGTATGGTGCAGGAGGCAACTAGGCCATACCTACCATGGCCACACTCACCCAGCAACCGGGCAAAGAATCGGTTGCTAAAATTTTTGAATCCCATCCCTGGTTATACCCCTGACAAGCAGACTACTAAAAAGAAAAAAAAAATCTTTGATCTTGAGAGTGTCAGGGTTCCAAGTAATATACCCATAGCAAACAGAACTCCAAGGCAAGTAGGTTCTTCAAAGAACAGGTTTATTGGATATATCATATTGGCACAGACTAGTGAAAACCGAATCTAAAGGTTCCTGTGGTTTTCACCTAATTAAAATTTTTCCCCCTTCCTCAAACAACCAGTCACATTGTCCAATCAAGGGGCTGCCCGGTTGCTTGCAAACTTCATTCCCCCTCTCATCAGCCACCTGTGACAACGTCCTTGGCTTTCAGGGGAAACTATTTTGTTTTGGCTACAAAACCCCAACTATCTCTAGTCCCCTCCCTATCCCTTATCACTATTGTGACAATACTGAAGCCTCCAAGATGGTTTAAGTCGCCTGCTTTAGAGTAGACAGACAGTCATACGCAACATTTTTCTGTTTCAGGGCAGTGCAATTTTTATTTATTTATTTAAAAGATTTATATGGCTGCTCATCTTCAACAATTCAGGGCAGCTCACAACTACAATAAACAACAATACAGTACAATATAGTAACTATAAAACAACAATACAGTTACAATATAGTAACTATAAAACAACCAAAAATAATAAATTGTAAAATGATAAAATTCTGCACCTTTATCATCCCCTGCAACAAGCTCCAATTATTCTAATTTCATTCTTTGCATTTTATCCTTCCATTCAGGCTGACCAGAATGCTTTTTACTAAAAGAAAGGAAAGATGAGCAGTAAGAAGGAATTTAATGCAAATTAACAGGCAAACAATTAATATACATAGACTTACTTTCTGGCTTTGTGGACTGCATATTTTAGAGTAACAGTAGAACTATACAATTTCCAGAATATGAAAAATTAAAACACAAAAGGTATGCTATTGAGTGGATTTTTTTAAGTCTATGATTTCTGTACTGTATACCCAGCCTCTGACAGAGTCAGCCAAAAGTGTCAAAGTTTTAGGACACGGTGTAAATTGATAACAGAACCACACAACACAGGACTAATTAAGGCCACTTAATTAGTTTTTCCCCAGCTTGTCGTCTTCCAAATATGTTGGCCATGTGGTTCATAATTAATTGGAGTCAGAATCAAACTTATTCAAGGACTGTCAAGAAGAAGACTGAATTATATACTGCAATTTCAGGACTCCGCAGGATAGGTTGTCAAGACAAAAACAGCCTCAAAATGATGCTCTTAAGTACTAGAGATATTCAATAACTGTAGAAAGTAAAGAAAATGACCTTGACAGAGATGTGAAAGCTCCAGAATCAAAGCAACAAGAAGTGACATCTCTGAAGAACACAACAGACCAATAAAATTCTGAAGATGCTCAAGCTGAACTTCCCTAATTCACAGAAATATAAGAAGAGGACAAGCGACATGAGGAGACTTAAAAGATTCTTTTTATAGCCAATCACAAAACAAAAAAATTAGCCTTCCTGTAGAGCAATTGTCTGATGTTGCTGACAATAAATAACAACTAAATAACTAGATATGTATGTTCCTTGCAGGGAACTAGGAGGCCATGCTTATGAAGGTCTCCATCTTAACAACACTTGGAATTTGCACCGATTTAAATTTTAGGTTTCTTCCTTTCATTTGCAAGACATATTCATTGGATTGTTGTTTCCAAACCTTGACAGTTTCTCCCATTTGCCCTTTGTTTATACAACAATTTCCTTCTCATGAATTTCAGCCCTTATATATGAAGATAAAGATTCTTGTGTTATGTAAGAAAGTCCTGCAATTAAATGTAATCTGATAGTTTCTAATTTGGATTTCAATGCTACTGTTTCACATCACTTTGTTGAAATCTTCTCAAGCTGGTCAAGGACTGCAATAAATACTCATTTACTTACTTACTTTTATAATTACTGGAATTTTTCCTGCATGAAGTCTTCCTGCTGTTTTTAATACCTGACAATTTTTCCCTAGAATATTCTTTCATGTCTGCAATTCCTCCCTCCAGGATCGTATTACTTTTTTTAAATCAACCTAGCAAATACTGGCTTCTGTTCCTTAAAATACTTGTTTGATTCTTATGAAAAATTGAGAAAGGTCTTAACTAGCTAAGTCTGTGCTTATTTGCCTGTCAGATTCATTCTTTTTAAGGCCTTATATATTGCAAAGGTCACTGGCATTTTTTAAAAAAGAATGAAAAATAGCCACAGTAAATGACATGACATTTCAATAATCAGGTTTCAGATTTTCACCTTTATGGCATTATGTCTCAATGAGACATTTTAAGAATTTGCTTTTAAATATTTCTCTGGTTAGTCATTGGAGTTGAAGTATGACCTTATAATCTTCAGCCTGTAAGGTGAAACATGTTCCCTGAAGAACTCATGTTTAGACATACACCTATGTGGATATGTTATACAATAATGTTTAAATTTACCAGAACTTTTCTCATGATGAGAATGCTGTATAACATTGCTGAGAAGATTCCAAGAGATAGGAGTCATAGGTAAAAGTAAAGGTTCCCCTCGCACAAAGATGCTAGTTGATTCCAACTCTAGCGGGCAGTGCTCATCTCCATTACAAAGTCAAAGAGCCAGCGCTGTCCGAAGACATCTCCGGGGTCATGACTAAACGCTGAAGGTGCACGGAACGCTGTTAACTTCCCACCAAAGTGGTCCCTATTTTTCTACTTGCATTTTTACATGCTTTCGAACTGCTAGGTTGGCAGAAGCTGGGATAAGTACGGGAGCTCACTCCGTTAGGCGGTGCTAGGGATTCGAACCGTCAAACTGCTGACCTTTCTGATCGACAAGCTCAGTGTCTTAGCCATTGAACCACCGCAGCCCTATAGGAGTCATACCAACCCCTAAAATGTCTGTGTCTCGAGAACCTTCTTGGCTAGAGCTGTCAATCATTTAACAAATACAGGTAGTCCAAAGTTTATGACCACAGTTGAGCCCAAAATTTCTGCTGTGAAGTGAGACATTTAAGTGAGTTTTACCCCATTTTATGACTTTTCTTGCCACAATTGTTAAATGAATCGCCGCAGTTGATGAGTTAGTAACTTGATTGTTAACTGAACCTGGCTTCCCCATTGATTTTGCTCATCAGGTCGCAAAAGGCAGTCGCATGATATTTCAAGGTCATAAATAAGAACCAGGTGCCAAGCCTCTGAATTTTGATCGCATGATCATGGGGATGCTGCAAAGTTTGCAGCTATAAGTCATAAGTCACATTTTCCAGTGCTGTTGTAATTTTGAATGGTCACTCAAATGATTCAGGCAATACGTAATCTATTCGAGTCTCTATGAATCTCCCTGTTCTGATCCCCAAACATGACAAACCCTCTGTAGTTGAAGCAATGATTCCTTTATTAGGAGCACCAGCAGCCCCGGCAAAATGTTTCTCTTTCACCTCAGGCTAACAAGTTCATGTGGCAGGGGAGATGAATAGTTGTCTGCCACATCTATGCATCTCCACCACCTGCCTTTTATCCCCAGAGCTAGGGTGGGGCTTTGCTAGCAGTGGTGGTTCTTCATCCCAAGGATCGGCCCACAGATTTCCACTGCTCTCCTCTCCTCTGCCTTTTGCATATCCATGCATCAGGCACTGGACCCAGCTGTTTCTCCTCTTCTTCATCAGCCACCTCCAGACCTGGGCACTGTTGACTCTCCATCTGAGGGCTGACGGACGGCCCAAGCTCCGCCTCTGTCTCTCTCTGTGACAGCTCCATTCTCTCTTCCCCCTCGGAGCTCTCAGGTTGGCTTGATGGTGACCCTGACTCCCACGCCTCCTTTTCATCTGATTCGGCTGCTGGAGGGGCCGGCAGCCGACAGACCAAACTCCCAGTTATAGAAATAGAATAAGCAAAACTGCACTAGAGAACTAGACTCTCTTCTGCTATGGATTCAGTCTTCTAAGATCGTGCCTGTATTACATTGATGATCATGATTGTTTCATTCATTTTCTCTACATTTAATCTTCTTCTAAATATTATCAACAGAAAGGAGTACAATGTGTTAATGGCCATTTTTAACTTCAGTAAAATTAATGTGCATTACTTTAATGAATTCAACAGCATAGTTCAATATTGCCTGAGTTAAATAATAAATAGTTCTCCATTTCCTGGATTGCAAAAAGACCATAAATAGTGGGAGTCTAGGAGCTGGTTCACTGTGGGAAAACTTCATCTCAGACACTGTAAGTCTCTTTTGTAACAGTTGCATTTAGGATATACATTAAAAACAGTTTTTAAACATTTCTTTAAAAAATTACATTGCCTCTGAAATTCTGGGTCGACTTTATATGCAGTGTTACAGGTAATCCTTGATTTACAACAGCTCATTTAGTAACTGTTCAAAATTCTAATAGCACTGATTGTTTTTCTTGACTGTAGAAAGAAAGATTGCAAAATGGGGCAACACTCACTTAACAACCATCTCCTTTAGCAACAGAAAAGTTGGGCTCAATTGTGGTCATAAGTCGAGGACCTCCTGTACTTCTTTACCAGGTTTGCCTTTATTTAAAATCCACAAAATGTAACCCAATGTATTGGAAATAGTTTCCAAAGTTCCTAGCCTTATTGGACAGCACCAGCTTGAGAAAACCTGTTGTACAGTAGATCACCCAACATTAAAATCCTGTATTAAAGAAGTCCACAATCCTATATTTCAATGCCCACAAACTAGAAAAAAAACCCAAGTTATCTCAGAGGAGAATTCAGCCTGCAAGAAAGTTCTGTTTAGTTATTAGCACAACAATAGCCTAAGATTGCAGTGATTAATTTCTGCCTTTTGAGCAAACATGATGAGAAGGCACTATGACCTAATTTTACTTTGTGTAATTTCTCCTGAGTTCGAAGAGCCCCAGACAGAGCACATTCTGTTAAGAGCCTTTCATCTAATATTATTCTGGCTTCCAAAAATACAGCTGCCATATAATTATGGGAAAAGAAACTAAGTGGTTAGGTTAATATTTCTCACATCAAATATAGAGGCCCACAATCAATCTTAGGGTCAGTTTATTTCAAATCATGTTTGAACTTGAGTCTCATCATGAATAACATTACCCTTAGTCAATTCCATCCTCTTATCACCTGATACCCCCCTTTCATTTTCCTGAACAGTTAATTTTATTTTTAAATCACTATTCCTCCCACAGGAAAGAAGAAAAGGACAGGATTTTAAACAGAAAATAACACTTTTTCAATGTTATTTTCAAAAAAAAAGAGTGTGGTCCATCTTTGTTTTCTTCATATAACAATGTTTCTTATAAAAATACCCAGCCAAATACTTTGAATGTTGAGTTCATGCAATAAGGGAGACTTTGTGCCTGGGCAGTAGTTAGCAAAATCCTTTGGATCCAGGGAAGTCTTCATATATGGGCAGACGAGGGCCTATCTAAAATCATAGCACCAGTTTATCACATAAAAGTGTATTCCTAACTCTCAGGGTGCACACAGTCAATCCCTTAGGGAAAATTAAATAGACCAAAGACGAGCAGATGTCAAGAGAACATGAGGCAGGCCAGATAACTACCAAAAATTTGTCCAAGGTGGCGTGTCAAGCTCAAGGCCCATAGACCAAATCCGAGCCATGGGGTGCTTAGATCTGGCCCACAGGGCCATCCTGGAACAACAAAGGACCGGCCCGTGGTGCCTCTGCCAGCAAAAACAGCCCTCCCAGGCTGTTTTCAGCCACAATGGCCTCCTGCAGGCCTCTGCCAGTGAAAATGGCCCCTTGAGCGCCATTTTTGCTGGCAGAAGGCTGCAGGAGGCAGCCTTGCAGGTCATAGCCAAAAATGGGGCCTTGATGAATGACAGTGAGTTGACCACACCCACTCTGGCCACATCCATCCCAGCCATGGCCAGGCCCCCTCAAGATCAAACACAATCCTGATGCAGCCCTCAATAAAACTGAATTTGACACCCCTGGTGTAGTGGGAAGAGGGAATGAAGTATAGGAGAAAGAAAATGGTCAGATAAAAGAGGGCTGAGTCTGAGGTAGGAGTATAACCTGAATAAAAAGCTGTGATGGTGCTGTGGTTAGAATGCAATATTGCAGGCTAATTCTGCCTGCTGCCAGCAGTTTGATCGTAACTGGCTCAAAATTGACTCAGCCTTCTATTCTTCCAAGGTAGATAAAATGAGGACTCAGATTGATGGGGCCAATATGTTGATTCTGTAAACTGCTTAGAGAGGGCTGTAAAGCGCCATGAAGTAGTGTATAAGCCTAAGTAATATTGCTAGTAGTGCTAAACATCCCACATGAGGTCTTCCCTAGTTATCTGAAAGATAAAGGGAGAGAGTGGAAAAACACATTCATACTGGCAAGATTTTGTTATTACAAACTTACCGTACAGTAAAAATAATACTGGCCATCTCAAGTTGTACAAAATAAAGGTGGAATATAAATCTATAAACAAATATTTTCACATAAATCAACATGCAAACCAATTAAAAAAAACAAGGTCAGAAGCCTCTCAACATGTCATAGCAGTTTGTGGAGGTCTAAGGAGAAATAAGATTTTCTGGGACTATCATTATTCAAAATTGGCTTCCATTTATTATTCAATAAAAAGAAACAGAAGATCCCAAAGATAATCATGCTTCTTGATGAATTATAGAAATAATTGCTCAATTTCAGTGTCACAAGAAGAAAACCTTTGAGTCTTGCAATTTGAAAAGGTTAGGATTGATCTCTCTAAATGCAAAGCTACAATGTTGATTCTGAATGTGCAATATTTCTCTTCCAGCCCTGAAGAATAAACCACCACTCCTTTAAACACAAGTAAGTTTTACAGAAGGATGGAACATGGATTTCTGATATACATGCCTAGTTAAGCCCCATTGAATTCCTCTAAGGTGAATTCCTCAAGACCTCTCCTGGAGCAGCATTTTAGTTTTCAATAGATCTTTTGGGATCTATTACACTGTATGCATCTTGATGGTTCAGCTTTTCTTGGAGCTATCCATGGTCCTGATATTTTGCTTGGACTCCCATTCTCTTTTTTCTTGGCTGAGACAGAGTTAACAAACAGCATTACACACTTACTTTTAACACAAAACCAAAAGGGTGCCAAATGTATCAAATTCAGACTAAATATTTTGCCAGCCATTTTGTCTGAAGATACTGACATATTCATCCTCCCATGGGCATGTTTACATATCTTATTCCTAGATATTTTATTTTTATTTTGTATTTATTTATGACCCATTTCGTTTAGGAGACCAAGTGACATATATAGCACTCCTTCCCTCAATTTTTCCCCATAGCTCAATCCTGTGAGAAAGAATGGAAGAGGAAGACTGACCCAAAGTGATCCAATGATTTTATTTGTTTCAGGTGCACTTAAATCTGGTCTCCCTGATGGCAGAGAAATTATTAATCACAATATTTTTTACATACATATCCATCACACCATTCCTTTTTGGGGAAAGCAGTGTGATACAAAGCACAGCAATTGTGGTGTAAGGCAAAACCAATTAAAGATAAGAAAATAAAATACAGTGAAATGTAATTTATATTAATAAGATTTATTCACTAACACTATGAACTATTCATTTTTTTTCTAGTCTTGTAATTATCCTTATTTGCATTATACACTGACAATGAGAAAAATTAATCAATGGGTGCTCCATCACTGGAGGTTTTTAAAAAAGAGATTGTCCATTCATCTGGAATTGTATGGGCTCTCCTCATTGAGTAGAGTTGGGATAGAAGACCACCACAGTTCCTTCCAACTCTGTTACTATATAGTCAGTACAACTTCACACATTGCTTTTTATTTTTTTTAAAAAAAACTTCTCTTTCCTTCTGAGAATCTCATCAACTCTACCAAAGACAACTTTCTTAGTCCACCCTCTCCTCTCAATTCATTCATTTCCTTCACATATTTGTTTTGCAATCAGATCCTTATTAATTTTCTCTATGTGATCAAACTACATGAGCATTTTTCTTTTGTATTGGCTACTCCTTTCTATGTTCAATCATCCTTTCATTCTTAACTCTCTTCATGTTTTACCACAAACACTTCTTATATATTTCATTTCCACTGTATTCAACTTACCCCGGGGTGGGATTCTACTGGTTCTGACCAGTTCTATAGAACCCCTTGTTAATTTTCTAAGCAGTTCAGAGAACTGGTAGTTAGAAGAAATCTTTTGTTGTTGTTTTTTCACCCTTATTACTTTCTTGCCAGTATGCCTAGACTTATTGTCTCCAAAGGAGGTTTTGTTTTTCTTGTTACTTTCTTAAAGGGCAATGGTTGTTTTAAGCTTTTTACACTACTGTTGGGAGGAAATACTCTTCTGGAAATACTTCTTCTTGGCTAGCTAGACAGATTGACATTCAAACGTGAGTTTACATATCCTTTCTGAGTTTCGGTCCAAAACTGGTTTTTGGTGAAGTTTAATTCTTGCTTGGTGACGTTTAATCCTGTGATTATTGATGGGATAAAGGAAAAAGATTAATCTCTGTTCCTGAAAAGAAACTGGTTTGAGAAGTGTGTCTAGTTCCTGCGTCTATTTGTTCTGGTAATTGGTTTAACAAGCAACAGATGCTGTTTTGATTTAATTATTTGTATTATGTTTGAATTTTTTCCTGCCTCATGGTTTTTTTTTTCTATCTGGGGAGGGGGTCTTCCTTCACTGCTTTAGTGGTATCTGGCACTGTCCTTTTGGGGTGTGCTTCCAAGAGGCAGGAGGCAAGCTTGGCACTGATTTTTTTACTGCCTTTCTGGGGGACATGTGACCTTTCCTTAAATCTGGATGATTTCCTTGGGATATCTTGTGAGGTGAGTGAGACCAGCTGGTATCTTTAAGTGGTGCAAATGGATCTAAGAATTGCTTCTCCTGGGTGTACTTTTTCTGGAGAGCTTAAATGACCTCTCTGCTAAAAGCTTTCACTTTATGAGCAAGAGATGGCTGCTTGATAGTTATCACTGCATTTTAACTATTTTCATTCCTCAAGGTGCTCTGGCACCTTGCCTGATTTGTAACTCCGGCTTGCAGGCATTTTTAATCCAATGATTGATATTGAGGGCAGATTTTTGCAAGCAAGGAAGCTTTTTGTATTTTTGTACAAGTAATTCTTGACTTATAACAGCTCATTTAGTGACTATTCAAAGTTACAATGGCACTGAAAAAAATGACTTATGACCATTTTTCACACTTACGATCATTGCAGCATCTCCACTGTCATGACAGGCTAGGCAAGGAGAAGTGCCCCTTGATGTGAATGACGCCGAGTTGGCCACGCCCACCCAGTCACATGACCAACTAAGCCATGCCCACAGAACCAGTTGTTAAAAAATTTGAATCCCACCCCTGAACTTACCTTGATGTCTACAGACATTCTCAGTCATCCAAGTCATGGTTGTCCCAAAGGTTCTTTTTTCAAAAGGCAACTGGATTTTCCCAGGGTTTTTTTTCTTTGAAAACATTTCCCTTATTAGCCAAGAAGTTTCTTTAGCTAAACTTCAATTGGGTGAAACTTCTTGGATGAAAAGTGAAATGTTTTCAACTGAAGAAAGTCCAGTTGTCTTTAAAAAAGCACCTTTGGGACAACTTACCTTTATGTTTTTCTTAACATACTCAATTTTTACTTCATTACAAAAAAAACAACCCTTGGGCATAGTTTTATATGCCTCCATTTTTGTTGCAAAAACATAATCTAGACCTCTAGCTTTATTCTTTTCCAACATTCTCACACTATTCATGACTCCTTTTTCATTATATTTTTCTTTAATCCAATATTTCTCCATTCTGCACTTCAACACTTTACTGTCCTCCCCATAGATCTCTCTATAATACTCATTCCAGCATTCTCTTCCTTCAACCTCATTCCAAATCACTTGATCAGTTTTATTTATAATTTCCTTCCCTTTGTTGGGCCTTTTTTTAGAACTTTTCACTTTGCTTATTATGATTTTTTTCTCACCTACTTTCCACTTCATTATTCTACCAAAATTCTTTCTTATACTTCATTAGCATAACTTCTGTGGCATTCTCTAGCATTTTTTACATTCTGATCTACACAGGCAGCTTCTACAATTTTCCTGTGTCATATAATGACAATAGTGATCTATACTTACAGAATACTATAAGTCGGTTTATGTCTTCCCTTCCTTTCATTATTGTTAGCCCTTCAAGATAGAGTGACATGGTGACTCAGTGCTTAAGACACTGGGATTGTTGGCTGGAAAACTGGTTCAAGACCTGAGCACCACATGACAGGATGAACTCCCATCCTCAGCTCAGCTTCAAACCCAGCAGTTCAAAACCCATGCGAATGCGAGTAAATAAATAATACCATTTGGGAAGATAACAGAGCTCCACAATATCATGCTAGTCATATGAACATGGAAATGATTTTGGACATGCTGGCAAAATGGCCTTGAAACAGAGATGAGCACTGGCCCATATCATCAACTAGCAGAGTAAAATCCACAGGGATTCCTTTACTTTTACCTTCAAGATATACCAGGTCAGAAAATAGACTCCATGAAAAGAATAGAACTATATATTGAGACAGACTATAATAACAATATGGCAAGTTTGCCTGTGGCTTCCTTTCCTTCTCTCTTACACCTCAGAGAGTCAGGGGAGAAGGAAGGAGTTGCTAGCCTGAGCCTCTTTGCAATACTCCCCCATCTCTCTGGATTTAACATTTTTTCTTCTGCACTTGGTGTAACCCTGACAGCCTATGAATTCTTTCTCCAAAGACATTTGATTGGCTCTGTACCAAGAAAATATTTCTATGCTGCTGAATTTACAAAAAGACTCACAAAAGCAAATCTCATATTTGAAACACTTTTCTTAATCAATTACGTAACAGTTACTATTCTTATTTATTTATGGATCTCCAAATGTCTTGATTATTTTTTTTTCATCTGACATAATAAATGTTATGTTTATCACATTTATCAGGCTATTGCACAGTTTCCTCCTCAAATTCATCTCTGGTTGTTTCCTTGTTACTACTCATTGGAGCATTAAATGCAACATATACTGTAGATTCCTACTTTTATATTTGTTTACATTAGCCTAGAAAACATCAGCTAATACTTGCCAGCAAACATTTTAGCTATTACATTCTCAACCCTTTTCCATATCTTGATCAGCTTCACTCCAAAATAGATCACCGACACTCACATCTATTACCTAATTCTCTATTCACTTAGTTTAACCACCACACACAATAACTATTTTTACTTCTTATATTTTAATTCAATCTTTACCATTTATTCCTCTTGCATTCCAAATTGCAATCTTTTACATGCCATTGCTAGATGGGTCCACAGATATTGAGCTCCACCACCCATCATGGTTCTGATCAATCAAAACTTTTACATAACACATTTTCAAACCATAGAACATAGAATAATAGAGTTGGAAGGGATGTTGGAGTCTTCAATAAGTTCAAACAAATGATTGTCCAGTCTCTTTTTGAAAGCCTCCACTGATGAAGTACCCACAACTCCTTAAGGCAAGTTATTCCATTGGTTGATTGCTCCCACCACTAAGAAATTTCTCCTTAGTTCTAGATTGCTTCTTTCCTTGGTTAATTTCCATCCATTGTTTAGAATCATAGAAAGGTACAGATTTACTTATCAGCCATACTTGTTGCTATGTCACATGCATCATGCACTGCTAATGGTAATGACAGTAATTTGGGCACATTTGTTGAGTATATCACAAATGCAAACATAGCAGATACTTTTTTATGCAAGCTAATATTTTTAAATTATAGACAAGTTTGCCTGCATTTTATCAACCTATAGAGGGAAGGAAGCAAACTGGCCCAAATACTCAGGATATTTATTCTAGAAATTTAAAAATAGAAAACGAAAGTAATGCTATCTAGCACAATGGAAAAGATAAACATTGGAAACAAATGATTTTTAATGTTTCCATGGGATAAAGCCATGGTTAAATTTTATAAGATTCATATGTACAAGTATCCTCTGCGGTGCAGTGGTTAGAGTGCAATACTGCAAACTACTTCTGCAGCCAGCTGCCTACAGTTTGGCAGTTCAAATCCTACCAGGCTCAATGTTGACTCAGCCTTCCATCCTTCCGAGGTGGGTAAAATGAGGACCCAGATTGTTGGGGCTGACTCTGTAAACCACTTAGAAAGGGCTGTAAAGCACTATAAAGCGGCATACAACTCTACGTGTTATTGCTATTCACTCTGTCATGAAAGCAAATTCCCAAGATTGGACTTTAATTGGACCCAGTCCTATTTCTGATAGGAATTTATTGTCTACCATTCAGCTAACATTAAACAGCCAGTCTGTGATATTGGGCTAATGAAACAATCTGGTCTAATTGTCTTCGCAGCTATAATTTATCATTTTTACAGTGCCATCAAAGACGGTGTGACAATTTTATGGAAGAAATATTAAGCCTCTCTTTTATGCATCTTGATAAACAGCTGTACAAAGGGCCCTTCTGAATCAAACATAAATAATTTCTTGAAGACTTCCACTGAAGAGTCATGGTGAGCTAGATATCTCTGAAAGAGTAAGGATAGCATAGTGATGGAGACTGCCATCAGATGGTGAATTCTGGCTATCAAAATCTCTGCAGAAAAATGAGAGATCACGAGATTGCCCACTTCACTCTGGACAGATATTTCATATGAGTAAACTGCAGGAAGTTTAATGCTATTGGCTCATGAGTTCAGTGGCTGGGAGCTGACTTCAACTCAGCTTTTAGCTGCAATTTAGCCCATAAGAACACAAAGTATTCTTACTCATCTTTGGAAATTGTTTCTTAATTGTTTTTCAACTATTAAGGAGTTTTGGACCAGCAAGTTTTCATAGTGCTGGCTCAGTTTCCTTCAATCTTTAGTGAAAGAAGTTTAAAAGATAAATTTAAAGACTTTTGGCAGTTTGAGGAATTTAAGAGTGATTAAAACATTGGCTTCAGAAAATTACAAACAGACTAAGGATCCAATTGAACTGGAAATAAAAATTTGAAATTAATTGTACAGTCCATGTGAATGTGAATTTGCATGTTGGATGCTAGAGGGAACCAGATAGATGAGAGCATTTAATTTGACTTACTAATTTACAGAATGGAGTTTAATTCCATTTTAACTTTGGATACATTGAAGGATGTTGGTGAACAATAGACTCAAATGTTTATTTTAAGTGTTTCTGTCATTATAGATTTTTTTCTTTGTACTTGGTATTAGTTTATATCTGTTTAAATGTAAGTGTTAATAAAATTATTATTAAAAAGAGTTTCTTGAGAGAAAAAATGACTTTAAAAATAATTAGTTTAAGAAATGTTGGAGTGATTTCTTATTGTTATAGAAAACAGACTTTAAAAAGTTGGCCCCGGACTTTGGGATCAGGATTTTTCAACCATTAATTTCCTTTACAAGAGTTTGCCAATCATATACTTATGATAAGTTGCCTCTATTGAGATTTTTATACACATTTATTAAATGCAAAGAATTGATTTGAAGCCATGGGATATGCATTGCTTTATCTATAGTTTTCCGAAAGTTAGAGTGTAATCCAATTTCAAAAAGTCATGTACAGGTAATCCTCGATTTACGACAATAATGGAGCCTGCACATTTCAGTTGTAAGGTGGGAAGACATTAATTGAAACTCGTTAAGTGAAAGAGTCCTTATCCTAAATCATCCCAATGCATATGTTAAACAAATGTAGGGGTGAATGTAGGGGATCATTAAATGCACATGGGGTGCAGTAGTGGGTTTTAAAAAATTCCTACTGGTTCGATGCGAGTGCACGCATGTCAAACATGTACTTTGTGCACGCGTATTTGCAACTCACCTTCTGCTGCAAGCCGTGTGTGTAAAACAGCTGATGCATGGCAATCATCTGTGCTGCACGAAGCAGATGAAGTGGAAAAGCAGGAAATAAAGGTCGGTATAGAGGCAGGGCGGGTGGGAGAGCCCAGCAGCTGATCATCGGAGCGAACCAGTTTGCTCACAGATGATCCTCAGAGCTACCAGTTCAGCCGAACCGGGCCTAATTGGTAGAATACCACCACTGGTTGGGGTGCCTCAGGGATGCCTGCCTTGGGCTTCCCAGGGCCTCCCCCCACTCCCTGAGATATCCCCGTGTTCTGCTTCCTTTCCTTGGGGTCCCCACAGACATCTCCACCCCTCACAATGCCTTGCTTACCTTCCGGAGAGCTGCAGATTTCAGTATTGTGGGCCGTTCTTATTGGGTCACGTGGAACAGCCGTCAGCCAAGCAGCATTTCTCCCACCTCCTGCTTCTACATGGCCTCTTTAACTCAAAACAGGATAAGAAGTCACAGTTTGTGCTTTGCAGTTTCTATATTTTCCTCATGAAAAAAGGAGCCTGGTGCAGTGAGATGGAGAAGAGACAATGAAGGGTTAAATGTTAAAAGACGGAGCTCCTTTGCCTTGTTTGAAACCTGACCTGGGACGCAAAGCTGCTCTTCTACCTGTATTGCCCTTTGTTATCTTTAAATGTATTAAATTAACAAATTTATTGAGCAAACATAAATAGTACTTTGATCCAATCACGTATTATAGTAAGAGACATCTAAATTCCACTTTTCATGGCTGCTGTTTCTCATATTAGCCACAAGGTGCCAATAGAGCTTCTTTTTTGTTTTTAAATTCCTCATACACTACAATATTAGCAAAACCCGTAATCAATATTCACTGTAGAGTTTAGTCTGGAAGTATGTCAAAGTATTTTTGTTCACCCTTGACTGTATTTTCACAGTGTGAAATCCTAAAAGTGAATCCATGTGTTCTTGTGAATGAAGTCTGAGAAATTTACATTTAGCTGAAAAACCTTGATAGTGTATATGTTGATGGTGCAGTCTGTTTTGAATTTAACGGGCGTGATTATTGAATTTCATATCATGCAAAGCATTTTCCAATCCATTTCTTCCTGTAAAATGGATATATAAATTCACTATCAGCTTTATATAGTGGATATTCCAAAGTAGATATAATTCACTATCTTGTAACTTTCATCTATGAGCAGATTGCAGGATTGTTGAAATATAATACATGCATCCACATAAATCATCTACAAGTAGATATTATTTCATTCTTTTCCCCCTTGTCCATTATTTCTTGCAGAACAGGTAGTGCAACTGTCTTGGAAGATACAATTGTTGCTGCTGTTTCAAAAATGCAGACCAAGAAAAGGCTAAAATGTACGTATTTACTTCACTCAGACTAAGAACAGCCTTGCTTGTAAAACTTTTTAAGACTATGGAGGTGGGGGAGAGACTTCGTGTAGAATCTTCTACTTTTATTTTATTGGGATATTTTTATCCTATGTTCCCTTTCAGTTTTTTCCATATAATCTAACTAAGGAATGTACAAACAAAAATAAATTCATATAGTAATATCTGAATAAAATTTAAAATTCTAAGCACTTTAAAGGGAGGGCACTATTTAATTAGAATCTATATATAGCAACTCCAGAAATGAAGTTACTTTTACTTTCCAACATACCAGTAGATCAAGGGACAGAAGCTGCATAAATCTTACTTGAAGGTAAGACAACTCAAGGGTGAGATGAGATTCAAAACAGGTTTTTCATGCTTTGCAATTCAGTCTCTTGGATATTCCACCTGGGTAAGGAACCTCTGCATTTCCAGATGTTGCTGGTCTACAATTTCCCACAGCCCCTCCAGCATGAATGATGGCAAAACTGCTTGCAACACAGCAGCCACATTAAGAGTTTACTATTCCTTCACTACACTCTATGGCAGATCAAACAAAGCAACAAAAAAAGAATAGCAAAACATTAACCAGTACCATATTGTGAAATAAAATTAGCAGGAAGGAGGCTATAAAAGAAAAGTTTAGACAGTCGCTACAGCCAATCCAGATATCTTTCAAACTAGGAATTTGTTCACTAGTTCCTGGGAGCAGGGAAAATTTGCCAGCTAAGAGAGTTTAAAAACTTGGATGCAAAGGTCAGCATTCTGCACGTCTACGTTCCTCACTTCAGATAAAGTGAGAATGAACAATCTGCTTTTTCCAGCTGAATGCAGAGAAAGGACTAAACTCTCTGAGTTTGCATGGAATTGTGCCTCCAGGGAGAAATATAGAGTACTGTCTTCTTTTTTGGTGGCTATTCAAGGAGCTACCAAATTATTTTAAAAAATCTTTTCTTAGCAAATTTATCTTGACATTTTTATTAAAACTGCACTTCTTTTAAACGTGCGTGTGTGCACATGTGCATTTGTGTCTCAGTGTATGTGTGTACTAGTCTAGTTGGTCAAGGCACTAGGCTAGAAGATGGAATGAACTCTATTCCCACTTAGAAATAAAAGTTGGCTGGATGACCTTGAGCCATCTCTGATGGCTGTAGAAAGTCTAAACTGATATTCAATAGATATCCAGTATTTATGGGATCCTTGCAAAGTCAACCCTGAACCTCAAATTCTATGATTCTTGGCTGTTAAAAGCTGCCCATTCAGTAGACAGAGAAAAATTATGAAATTGTTGGTGCTGTCTGAGCTTGGTTGTTTGCTTCATTTCATCACCCAACTAAGTAACATCATCAGTGCAACTGAGTTTTGCTCCATTTATATACAGTAGCTTGTCCTACCAGTTTTAAATTGGGATGTGCTTTTCCCCTTGATTAAATTATTGTTTTTTGCTTCTTCCTCTGGTGTTAATCCCTGCTTATGTGGATGTTGACTACTGGAGAAGATATGTTCCTTTTGTTTTCTTCTTAGCTTTGTCTCTTTTGGATCATATCTAAATGTGGTTTATCTCTATATCTCTACATTCCATATATTCTCTTCTATTGAAAGAAAAAATGCAGGCTACTTTTGCTGACTGCTGGCTGCCTGCAATTTGACAGTTCGAATCTCACCAGGCTCAAACTTGACTTCCATCCTTTCGAGGTGGGTAAAATGAGGACCCAGAGTATTGGGGGCAATATGCTGACTCTGTAAACCACTTAGAGAGGGCTGTAAAGCATTGTGAAGCGGTATATAAATCTAGATGCTACTATTGCTATTCTACTCCAATCCCTTGACTAGAGTAGGAACCCATTAGCTAATAAAATACAAGTAGGAAATATTAAGAAACCGACTTTATATTGGTCAGCCACAACTGTTCAGTTAGTAACATAAGAAATATTAGAATTCTAATACGAGTATATCAGTAATTACTCAGATATTCTAGTCTCAATAATTGTTCATAAGCATTCAGGTACAGTTGCTCTTTGGAGTTGAACCTTTGCCTTCATTACCAAGACTGGTTCTGATAATGTGGTGTGCAAACAAGATAGAAATATGACTCAGTGCAATGCAAAGCAGTCTTTCCCTTTCTCCTTTCTATTTGTGGAATAGTATTTACCACTCGTAACCCCATGTAGTCAACTTCTGAAATGCGTTTCTAATTTACTACCATTATTTCTTCTTTATACCAAACAGTAAGAAATTCCAGGAAAGGACTTTGTTTCACTTAAGTGAGACGCCATTGAAAATTTGAGGGATCTTCATAATATTTATATGGAAAACATAGTGAAGAACATTGGAAGCAAAGAAATCTCTATAAACCCCTATAATTCCAAAGGTACTTTTTCAGGAGACAACTGGACTTTGTTTTTGTTTTGTTTTTTCTTTGAAGACATTTCACTTCTCATCCAAGAAGCTTCTTCAGCTCTGACAGGAATGATCACTATCCTCTCAGAGCTGAACAACTTCTTGGATGAGAAGCGAAATGTCTTCAAAGAAACAAAAAAGTCCAGTTGCCTCCTGAAATAATACCTTTGGGACAACCATGACCTGGATGACTGAGAAACTCTACAGACTCTCTCCCTTTAGGTAGTGCTAATTTTTATTCTTATACAAGTAGGCCTCGACTTACGTCCACAATTTATGTTGCTAAGTGAGTTGTTGTAATTTTAAGACCGTTCTTGCCATAGTTGGTAAGTGAGTCACTGTAGTTGTTAAATTAGTAAGACAGCTTCCCCACTGAATGTATTTGTCAGAAGATCACAATTGGTGATCACATGATCCCAGGACATGGCAACTGTCATAAATTTGAGCCAATTGCCAAGTGTCTGATCACAATACCACGGAGATGCTTCAATGGTTGGGTGTCACTTTTTTTACACCATTGTACCTTGGAATAGTCACTAAATGAACTACTTGTAGTCATTTAGTCAAGGACTACTTGTATTTCCATCCCACCTTTCCTTCAGGAATTGAACTCTATCCACACTAAACTTTTTCTCCACAACACTATTTATTTATTTATTTATTTCTGAGTTTTATATACCGCCCTTCTCCCGAAGGACTCAGGGCGGTGAACAGCCAACTAAAATACAAATAAACAAAGTATAAATTATTTAAAAAAGAATTAAACACTAGACTGTCCCAAATCTAAAAGCCCCAATTAAAATCAATAAAACATCATACCCCGTCCCAAGTAATCTAAAAACCCCATTTAAAATCCCATTAGTCAGCTCAGGCCGGCCTGCTCGAAGAGCCAGGTCTTCAGGTCACGTCTGAAGGCCCTCAGGTCACTGGTCGTTCGTAATCCAGGGGGCATCCCATTCCAAAGGGCGGGTGCCCCCACAGAGAAGGCCCTATTCCTCGGGGTCACCAGACGACACATAGAAGGCGTTGGGACACGGAGGACTCTCTGTGGGAGCGCACCGGTCGGTGGGAGACTACTGGCAGAATGCGGTCTTGTAAGTATCCTGGTCCGATGCCATGGAGCGCTTTAAAGACCAAAACCAGTACTTTAAAGCGAACCCGGAAGGCCACTGGCAACCAATGCAGCTCGCGCAGGAGGGGCGTCACGTGGGAGTATCTCAACGCCCCCATAACCACCCGCGCGGCTGCATTCTGTACCAGTTGAAGCCTCCGAGTGCTCCCCGCAGGGAGCCCCATGTAGAGGGCATTACAGTAGTCCAGACGGGAGGTGACCAGGGCATGAGTGACTGCGCGTAAGGCATCCCGATCAAGAAAGGGCCGCATCTGGCGTATCAGGCGAACCTGATAAAAAGCCCCCCTGGAGACGGCCGTAATATGCTCTTCCAAAGACAGCCGTACATCCAGGAGGACACCAAGATTGCGTGCCCCTTCTGTGGGGGTCAAGATCTCATCCCCAATAGCCAGCAATGGAGTCAGCTGACTATATCGGGCCGCCGGAAACCACAGCCACTCGGTCTTGGAAGGGTTGAGTCGAAGCCTGTTCTCGCCCATCCAGTTCCGCACAGCCTCCAGGCAACGGGCCATAACCTCCACAGCATCGTTGGGGTGGCTTGGGGTGGAGATGTAAAGCTGAGTGTCATCAGCATACAGATGGCATTTCACCCCAAAACCACGGATGATCTCTCCCAGCGGCTTCACATAGATGTTGAACAGAAGAGGGGAGAGGACCGACCCCTGAGGCACCCCACACATGAGGGGCCTAGGGGTGGACCTCTCCCCCCCCATCAACACCAATTGCAAGCGGTCCGAGAGGAAGGACGAGAACCACCGCAAGACGGTGCCCCCAATTCCCAACCCCTCCAACCGCCACAATAGGATACTATGGTCGATAGTATCAAAAGCCGCCGACAGATCTAAGAGGACCAGGACAGAGGAATAACCTCTGTCATGGGCCCTCCAGAGATCATCTACCAACGCGACCAATGCTGTTTCAGTACTGTGCCCGGGCCTGAAGCCCGATTGGAACGGATCTAAATAGGATGCTTCCTCCAGATACTGAGGGAGCTGACGCGCCACCACACTCTCAACAACCTTCGCCACAAAGGGAAGGTTGGAGACAGGACGATAGTTATTCAAAAGAGCCGGGTCCAGGGAAGGCTTCTTGAGGAGGGGCCGCACCACCGCCATTTTCAGGGCGGTCGGAAGCGCCCCCTCCGTCAACGAAGCGTTGACAATCCCCTGGAGCCAGCCTCGTGTCACCTCTCTGGAGGTAGAAACCAACCAGGAAGGGCACGGGTCCAATAAACATGTGGTGGCATTCAGCCTCCCCAGAAGTCTGTCCACACCCTCGGCGGTCACAGGATCGAACTCTTCCCAGATAACCGTCTCAAGACCTGCCCCGGACACCTCCCCCGGGACCACCCAACTGGAGTCCAGCCCATCCCGAATCTGGGCGATTTTATCATGCAGAAATCGGGAAAACTCTTCTGCTTTACCCTGCAAGAGGTCCTCCCGCGCTCTCGGCTCAAGCAGGGAGCGGGTCACTCTAAACAGGGCAGCAGGCCGATTTTCTGCAGACGCAATAAGGGCGGAGAAGTGTGAACGCCTCGCCGCCCTTATCGCCACTAGGTAGGTCCTAATATAGGACCTCACCTGTGTCCGATCAGACTCAGCACGACTGGCCCTCCAGATGCCCTCCAGACGTCTTTTCCGGCATTTCATCCCCCTCAGCTCCCCCGTAAACCACGGAGCCAGGTGGGATCTATGCCGAGTCAGAGGTCGCAAAGGCACAACTCGGTCCAGAGCCTCCGCGGCCAACCTATCCCAGGTGGCCACCAAGTCTGTGGCCGAGTTATGAGCCAGAGTTTCAGGAAATGGCCCAAGCTCCATCTGGAACCGTTCCGGATCCATCAGGCGCCTGGGGCGGAACCATCTCCTCGGCTCCGCCTCCCTGCGATGGGGGGTGGCGGCACCGAAGTCCAGTCTAAGAAGAGAATGATCGGACCATGACAAGGGTTTTATAACTAGATCTCCAACGCGATCATTCAACCACTGACCAGAGGCGAAAATCAGGTCCAGTGTGTGTCCCCCCGTGTGAGTGGGGTCAGAAACTAATTGGGTCAGATCCATGGCCGTCATGGAAGCCAGGAACTCCCGGGCCACCCCAGAGGTTTCCCCGAGCGAAGGCAGGTTGAAATCACCCATGACTAAAAGCCTGGGGGTTTCAACCGCCAGCCCGGCTATCACCTCGAGGAGCCCGGGCAGGGCCGATGACACGTGGCAGGGAGCCAGGTACGTTATCAACAGGCTCATCTGAACCCCCCGACCCCACTTCACAAAGAGAGACTCACAACCAGCCGTCTGAGGAACAGTGGCCTCCCTAGGACAAAGGACTTCTCTAATAATCGCCGCCACCCCACCACCCCTTCCCTGAGACCTCGGTCGATGGAATGCTTGGAAACCTGGTGGGCAAATCTCTACCAGAGGGACACCGCCCTCTGGGCCCAATCAGGTTTCGGTGACCCCTGCCAGGTCCGCACCCTCCTCCTGAATGAGATCGCAAATCAGGGGGGCCTTGTTAACGACGGACCTGGCATTACATAACATCAGCCGGGTACTCAGGGCCTGAGACTCTGCACAACCAGGCCTGCCAGACGGGTCGGGAGGGTCGGAGCGCGCCACCGCTTGGAGACAGCGGGCACGCGATCCCCTAACTTGATATGGCCCTCTACCCCCGTCATATCTGCCCCTCCCACTTATGGTGCCAATGAAACCCACCCCCTGTGTTTGCCCCCACGACTCATGACCCTCTGGGTTCCCCCAGATGTGCACTCCAGCCTGGCTGACTCCAAATCCCCCCGGGCTATCCCCCAAACCCGGACCGGGTACCCTCCCTAACCCCAATAAATTTCCATCCCCCAACCCTCTCTTCGTCGCCCTCCCTAACCTCGATAAAACCCCGAATAAAAATCTAAAAAGTTTAAAACCCCCTCTAAAAATCCTTTTTTGATGGCCATGCCACCTCTCCGGATCCCAGGAACCGTCCTTGAGGTAGGCCATCGATAGACCGGAGGGCCACTCCAGGGAGTGGGGGACCCTCCCGAGGGCCCGCAATTCCGCCGAGGAGTATGTTCTTCTAGCCCTCGCCATCGTCGGATCAGGGACCACCACCGAGATCACCGGCGTCCTTCGGGCCAGCCAGTCCTGTTGTTGCCCCTGCCAATTGCATCCCTCAATGGATGGGGGCCAAGGGGGGGGGGGGCAGGTCCACGTCCGTCGTCACTACCGCCGCGGCCTCCGCAAAATCACTAGGAGAACTGTATCATCATTTCCAACCATATAAAGTCCTCTCCAAAGAATGATGATTGATTACATGCCATCAAGTCATTCTGAACTCTTATCAATCACATAGACAGGTTTTCTCCATGGAGATCTGCCCTCCACTTGGCGTTTCAGGTCTTCCAACAATGCCTCCATTGCCACTGTAACTTCTTCTCCTCCTCCCTCTTTTTCTCTTCCTCCTTGTCTTCTACTTCTTCTCCTCCTTTTCTCTTCCTCCTCTTCTACTTCTTTTCCTCTTCTCCTCCTTCTTCTAAATGTCCTCCTCCTCTTCCTCTCCTCCTCCTCCTCTCCTCCTCCTCCTCCTTTTTCTTCTCCTGCTCCACTTCTACTTCTTTTCCTTCTCCTCCTTCTCTCCTCTCCTTCCTCTTCTTCTCCTTCTTCTTTTCCATCTTTCCCAGCATTAAAGCCTTCCAGCTGGGTCTTTGCCTATAGATCTGAAGTAGGATCATTTGAGCTTGGTCATTTGTGCCTCAAATGAGAGCTCTGGATTGATTTGTACAATGAATATATGCTCTGTATCCAAAGTTTTTCCTCTTCTTCTGTATAGTCTTGATGAAGAGAAGAGTAGTTTACAGGCCTTTCAATATTGTATCTCTTTGCAAAGTTCATCTACCAAGAACCAAGCTTCCCGGACAGGTTTGCGTAAAATCCAATCAAATACAGGTACAATATCTAAAAGAGCAATAAAACCAGCTATTGTGTAAATTCACAAAAGGATAAAGATAAAACTTGCAGAAATAAAAAAGAACATTTCCTGCTCTTAAAGGCCATCACATCCTTATTTTATTCAGGTGCTCGTTCACTCAGTCATGAGGCCACTATCTGAAACTCTCAAGAAAAAATAGTGTTTACCAACAATAAGTATGAAAGAGTATCCGTAGAACGCTACCCCAAAAAAGGAATGATCCAACTCTTATTCCTTTTTTGGGTTAGAGAAGAGATTGACACCAGCTTGGAAGATTTCCAAACATGGATTAGCATTCACCTGAAACTTCCTGAGTCACAGACAAAAAAAAAAAACAGTGTGTAAGCATTGCATCACAAGACAGCAGATAAGAGCTTACTGAAAATGTTCATTTGTAATCCAGAAAAATGTTAAAAAGAACCAAGGGTGAAAAGCTCATCGGTGTCATTTTGAACAGATGAACATAATAAAAATTATTTCTCTCCCCGCAGAGCCTGGGGAATAAATTGATATCCTCCTCAAACCATTTTAGCTCGAAATATGGCAACTGTTTCTTACACTGTCAATGCAGCATTGTAATAAGTACCGATAGAAGAAATATTTGTAGCTCAGGGTTGAACTGTGAGGTCCTTGGTGTTCTCTGAGTTTGGTGATGTTCTGGAAGATTAAAACATCTTCCATACATTACCATACTAGGTAACATTACCATACTAGGTAACATCATCCACACTAGCAAGGAAATGGGGTTTCTCACATTTTATACATTAGTAGTTTGCTCTGTCAATGTTGCTGGGAGTGGTCTTGGCAGTTCCTTGATTGGACTGTTGTTTACTATTGTTTGTCTGAGTCTGTAGTTTCTTGATTAGGATATTGTTTCTCCTTGATTATTGGTCTAGTGTTAATCTTGGTGTTAATCTCTGGTCATTTTAATAGGCAATTGCTCCAAAGTTTTCCTAAGGTACTACTTAGTGAGGTTGGCACAAATCCATCAATTGCTCTTTCATATAAAATTGATTTAACAGATTTTTTGTAAACCTGAATTTAGTTGAAGCATTAAGTCTACTGAGTCAGCAGTCAAAGGTCGAGATTTACAGTGGATTCAGGACTGACAGTTTATACAGTAAATGGATAGTGGGATCCCATTACACTAGAAGTGGTGAGACCAGCTAATTTATAGAAGGGTTTGGAAATGAGCTCCATTATAGAAGACCTGTTTGTCTAACTTCTAGGTGTGCTGCATTTTGTAATGCTCATGGAGAAAGGTGGGGGCACTGTGTTGGGGAAGGTTTAATTTTTAGAGAAGAGGTTGTTATAAGAGGAGAACCCTGCTCCCCTATGGCAGCATTAAAAAAGTGATGGCAACTTTCCTAAGTAACATAATTTATTAAAATCTTTGCTTCACTGTAGGGTCCTTGGTGCTCTCTGAGCTTGTAGGTTTTCCTACAGACGTTTCATTACCAAACTAGGTAACATCATCAGTGCATTGATGTTACCTAGTTTGGTAATGAAATGTCTGCAAGAAAACTACAAGCTCAGAGCGCACCAAAGATCTTATAATTCAACCCTTAGTTTAACCCGGTGAAGAAACGAAAGTGCTCTTGAGGAAGTGCAGAGCGTACAGGTAGTCCTCAACTTCCAATAGTTCCCTTAGTGATTGTTTGAAGTTACAACGGCACTGAAAAAAGTTACTTACGACCATTTTTCACATTGTAAATGTTGGTCACATGATCAAAATTCAGACACTTGGCAACTATTCATGTTTATGACAGTTGGGGGTCATGTGATAACCTTTTGCGACCTTCTGACAAGCAAAGTCAATGGGATAGATTCAGATTCATTCAACAAGCTTGTTACTAAATTTACCACAGCAGTGAATCACTTAACAACGGTGGCAAGAAAGATTGTAAAATGGGGTAAAACTCACTTAAGAGCCATGGTGGCACAGTGGTTAGAGTGCAGGACTGCAGGCTACTTCTGTTGACTGAAATTTGTCAGCTCAAATCTCACCAGACTCTAGGTTGATTCAGCTTTCCATCTTCCCAAGTTCGGTAAAAAGAGGACCCAGAGTTTTGGGGAGAGTGTTAGGCTGACTCTATAAACAGTTTAGAGAGGGCTGTAAAGCACTGTGAATTGGTATGTAAGTCTAATTGCTACTGCCATTAACCGATGTTTCACACAGTAATAGCAATGTTGGGCTCCGTTGCGGTAGTAAATCGAGAACTACCTGTTATTTACACTATGGGCTGGGCTTAGCGTGGGTCATCCCGTTTCACGGACGAGTTTTCCTCACCTTTCCCAGCAAAGGCTTAATCGCCATCCGGCCCCACTGCTCATCCCAGACGGGCGCGATAACGACCCAATGATCCCACTACCTCTTTTACTCCCGAGTAAGGACAGGCTCGAGTCTCGACCGGCCTCAAAGGAAGGCCTTCTGCAATTTAACTTCCCACCTGCCCCGTCACTAGGTTGCAGGAGAATTCAAAGGAGCTCCCGCAGCGCCAGAAGCGACTCCACGGGCCGGCTGGATGAAAGGCGGCGCGCTCCCAAACAGGAGGCGCGGGAGGCGGAGCTGCCCCGCGGGTGCGGCCGGTAGATTCCCGCGGGGTGGGTGGAAAGGAGGGGCCGGCTCTTGCCGCCGCGGTCCTCCGCCAGAAGGTGGAGACTCGCTCAGGTCCCTCAGCCCTGCCCAGCCCAGCACAGCACAGCTCAGTCCGTCCCGGCCGAGCGCGGCCAGTCCGCTCGCTCTCGCCCCAGCCACCATGGCAGTTCCCGTCTCCGACCCCGGCTATATCCGCACCGTCTTGGGCCAGCAGGGTCTGGAAGAGCAGGACAGTTCCACGCTCGCCTTGCCGTCGAGGCTGTCGGGCGGGCGAGCCGAAGTGCAAAAGTCGCTCCGCATCCAGCAGCAAATCCAGCAGACTTTAGCTCGGAAGAGCAAGAGCTCCCTGGTCAACGGTGAGTGCCTCTGGTCGGCAGGGAAGCGGCTTCCCTGGGCCTTTTTCCGCCTCTCTCCAGCTTTTTCGGTGGAACGAATAGTTTTTTGTAAGTTTCCTTCCCTTCGCCCTTATAAGGTGCGAGAAACAATTTTTCTCACGTCTCCATTTCCTCCTTTATTTCACGGGCAGCGTGAGAATTTTCTTTAAAAAGTCCCCTCCTTGCGTTTTAAGTTGGACCCTTGTAAAAAGTCCCCCACAAAGGGCCAGAGAAAGAAAAGGGATTAAACTTCAGGGAGAGTTTTGTGGGAACAAAAATGTTCGCAGAGTTTTCTTGGTGTGTAAGGTATCCAGTTGAGTACCTGAGTTAACCTCTTGCAACAAACTAACTAACTTTCTGAAACTTTGGACTGGACTGGAAGGATATGTTGTACAATCTGCAGTTTAGCAGGTAACCTTTACAGCTCATCAGCAATCTTCCCATGGCTTTAAAACAGGCTTAGGAAAAGGTATGTGAGAACCAACTTGGTGTAGCTGTTAAGGTACAATAGGCAATAAACTAGGAGTCTGTGAGTTCTAGTCCTGTTTTAGGCACAAAGCTAGCTGGGTGACTGCTCTCTCTCAGTCCTAAGAAGGCAGCAATGGCAAACCACTTCTAAAAAAAACTTGCCAAGAAAATTGCAGGAAAAACAACAGAGAGAGGGAAGTGTATGGAGGACAAAGCTATTAATGGCTACTAATTGTCTTGTTAACAAAACTGTAGGATATGGTGTCTCAGTTGCTGGGGAACCCAAGCTGTTTTCTTGAGATATACTGTATATCTCATAACATTGTGGGTCTAGGCTGTAGACAAAGCAGCCAATTCTCTAGGTAGATGAATTAATAATTTCTATCCCACCTTCTCTTCAGAAGTTTAAAATAGCCTAGATGATTATCTTCTTCCCATTGGTCTCCCTTCTTAACAAGCCAGTGAGATAGGTCAGGCTGGGAGAGATTGTCTGATCCAAGTTAGCCAATGAGCTTCTTGACTGAGAAATTTGAACCTGGGTCTCACTAGAATAGGTCAATATTCTCAGTTTGTATCTCTATTAACAGTACAAACCGTAAGGATGTTTTCCCCCTATGTTCCTTCTTCCTTTTTATGTTTGTCTTCCTCTTTCAATTTCATATATATTGCTAAGTTATCTTGTCACTGGGGAGTTAGGAAGCATATAAATTTAATAAATCATTATTGCTAACATTGAGGAAGGAACCAATGTCCATACAAACCACCCCAATTTAAGATGGGTTATTTAGGTCATTGCAAATAACATTTTTAGATCTAGCAGGATGGACCGTTTTCAGATTTATAGTACAGCCAACTTAAATCTTGCATAAGGTCAACTGTTAAAAATCTGTTGTAAAATACATGCAGTTACACTGCATTGCAAATTTTACTGCTTGCTGTTGTATATTTAAAAGAGAAGACAAAGTTAGAGATACTGAAAATCTGTGCCCATCTTTATAATGAAACAATAAAAAACCTCAGTATTTCACATTTAATGTTTCATCACACATTACATTATGTTACATGATAAATATAATATCAGAAATAAAATATTATTTTACTATTATTGGAATGGTGTCCCCAAAGTATCACTTATCCATTGTGATCACTAAGCCTACAAAAGCTTTGCACAATTAACATAAAAAGTTTTCAGCCTAGGCTTTTATATAATCATTAAAATAATTCACTTTTCCAATCCTATACAGGAAGTCCTTGACTTATGAACACAATTGAGCCCAAGATTTCTGTTGTTAAATGAAAGATTTGTTAAGTGAGTTTTGCCCCATTTTATGACTTTTCTTGCCATTGTTGTTAAGGGATTCACTGAAATTGTTAAATTAGTAACCCAGTTGTTAAGTGAATCTGGCTTCCCCATTGACTTTGCTTGTCAGCAGCTCACAGAAGGTGATCATGTGACCACAGGACACTGCAATCATCATAAATATGAACCAGTTGCCAAGTATCCAGATTTTGATCACATGACCACAGGGATGCTGCAACGATCATAAGTGTGAAAAAGATCATAAGTCACTTTTTTCAATCGCGTTGTAACCCATATTTCAAAGATCTAGTCATGGAGCCCGGGGAATGCTGGTAGTTCTTTGATATTAAGTTGAAAAAGACTGGAATAGCAGAATCATATTAACACCACTCAATAAAGTGGCTTCTATCGCCACCCAAAATTGGGATGACTTGTGTGCTTTCTCCTGGGGGCATCTTCAAGTGAGCCTCCACTTGTGCAGTTGAGAGCACCATATTGACTTTTTGATGTCCCTTGTTGATCCTTTCCCATTACCCTTTTCCATGGCCATGTATGTATCTTATGTGCAAAAGGAAAATACTAGCTTCTTTAATTTTTCCCCATATCACCCACCCAATTACTCAAAAAGAGACCAACTGTCATCAGATTCTTCCATGCTGCCTTGAAGTTTTAGTATTGAGAAATCAAGTGATATGTGTTTGAAATATATAAAGCAGGCTTTTGAGGGCAAATTCATTTGGAGTTGTTTGATATTATCTCTTGGCAAATATTATTTTTGATACTTGGTATGTATTTAGTATGACTGCTTCAGTAAAGAAATCGGAGGTTGCTATTTTTATAACCACACTAAAAACAATGTATGGTATAGAATTGCATGAAGCATGATTTGTCAACAGTCACATACGGAATATTTTTATCACTCCTTCTTAAATGTTTGAAGACTTCTTTTTTTCCAACTCTTTGAAGCTCTGACTCTTTCATTCAAGAATGGAAGTTTGTCTGTTTCTCTAAACATAGAGACTGAATGTTCCCCCAGGGTGACAAGCTTATGACTAATGTCTTTCACTAGATAATTCTCCAGTCAATCCAAGTATATCTTAGATACACTCCTTGGCCTGAAGGTATCAACCATAAATTAACCTACTTCTCTTTCTCCTCATGTTTTATCTCTTTACAACATAGGTAATTGTAAGAGTTCTGCATAGTATATAGCAGTAGTAGACAGCTGTGGCCCCTTTATGACTTGTGGACTTCAATTCCTGGAATTCCTGGGATGCTGGCTTAGGAATTCTGGGAATTGAAATCCACAAGTTGTATAGAGACCATAGTTGCCCACCTCTAAATAAATAGGCTATTCCACTGGCTTTATCAGTCTCCTGGGTTACTAGGAAACATTGAAATTTATGTTTCCTTGCTTGCTCAGACCAGAGATGGATAAAAAGGTAGCCAAAATGCTTGTCAAGGCCTATAGACTTAGATGACAAAATTCACTGCTCCCTGACAGGAACAAGGCATGTTCATCTAATTTCTTTTAATTGTAAAGTTGAGATACATTTGTTTACGATTTTAGGTTTGGAATTATTTTATGCAACTGTATGCCATTTTGGATGTGTGTATGATATTGTCACTAACCAACAGAAAGCAATATTGATTCATTGATTCCCTTCTCTTTGCAATCTTGCAAAGAAAGAGAGACTGTGCTTTTACTATTTTGCAAACTGGACTTGGATTGTTATGGTTCTTCACTGAAGTTTCCTTCTTGGTTCTTATTGTTAGCTTGTATGTCATTTGAATGTCAGATTAATCTTATCCCAATTTAAACACCCAATCACGGGACAATTTTCACTTAGCTTCAGTGCATATTAAATCATTGGGATTCAGGATGTTGTTTGAATTCTTCTAATGGGTAATTTATTTAATGAAGTAGGGTTAAAGACAACATGACCTAGGACAATGCATTATCCAAGTTATCTCTTAAGTTAACTTACATTGTAGTGTTTTTTCTAAAGATAGAACAAAGTGGAAAGGGAAGGACTCATGATTATGATCCGAAATTCTCAGAAGAATGTTGAGCTACTAAACTTTTTTAAAACATTAAAAGCTGAGATTTCAGGAACTAGTTTTTAGACAGTGGTTGATCCAATATTAGGATTTGAATTATATGTTATAATTAATCCAAAGCCATGTACATCACAGTGAATGGATCTAATGTATGATACTCAATCCACTATAAAAATTCATATTATAATTTCTTAAATGCTCTTAATTTGTCCTCACCACCAGTTAAATAATGTGTGGGAAGTCTTTTTTTAATAGTTGCATTAGTAGAAGAAGCTTACCTTCTTTCTTCACTGACAGTAGTCTACTGCCTTAAGAATTTCAGCCGTCATTTACTTCATAAAAGCATTTTTTCAAAACACAAGACACTGAGCTTTTATCAACTCTCTCCAGAGCTTTTACAGTAGTCTGTCCTTTATTTATCTTTTATTTCATACTATGCTTTTGAATTGTGCATTTCTTACTGCAACAGTAAGTGGAAGTGCTTTGAGAAAAGGATTATCTATTGGCTCATTTCCCAATGGATATATTTGAAAGTATGAGTGTTTAAGAAATACAGGACCTAT
The DNA here is from genome assembly GCA_023653725.1 of Bungarus multicinctus. Lineage (NCBI taxonomy): Eukaryota > Metazoa > Chordata > Lepidosauria > Squamata > Elapidae > Bungarus > Bungarus multicinctus. Next base: position 64,457,085 of record CM042848.1, read on the forward strand.
CCACCAGTGGATTTCTTAAAGGAACATGTAGCTGCCTGAAGGCAAGAACTATAAATATTAATAATAACTGTCGATCGATTCTGGAAGTAACTACAGAGGAGGCAGGCTTAATATTACAGCGACTCAAGAATATACTGTATTAACTGGGGTTATAGACATGAACTCAAGAGTTTTATCTGCAACTGCAAAGATTTCCATTAAATTATATATTTTTTTAATTTAGCCAAAGAGGTAGGAAAGTAAATACATGGTTATTTTAATTAATTAAATGATGGATAAGTTCAGGGGAATCTGCAGAGAGAGAGTGATCCAATTCTGCAAGATTTAAGAGTGCGGCTTAATCATCAAAGCTCTGTATTCTCTAGAAAGCACTGAGATGTTTCAATATCAACATTCCTTGTGATTCTTCTTGCCTATAAAACTTGATACAGATAATCATTATCTAACTTAAGGCCAGAACTGACACCAGTCACCAAGCAGCATGATTGTTAAAATAGACGCACCCGATTTTGCAATGCTTTTTGTTGCAGTTGTAAATGGTGATCATGTGACCCTTAGGATGCTGCCATTGTCACAAATATGTACCAGTTTTCAAGTGCCCAAATTTTAATCACATCACTGTGGGAGTGCTGGGGTGGTCATAAGTGCCAGTGCAATAGTCATAAGTGCAAGAACTAAGTCATAAATCACTTCCTTTGAACAGCTAATATAAATGAAAACAAATATAGGTGCTTCTCGACTTACAACAGTTTGTGTAGTGACTTTTCAAACTTACAATGACACTGAAAAAAGTGACTTATGACCATATTTCCCACTTATGACCTTTGCAGCATCCCCATAGTCATGCGACTTACATTCGAATGCTTGGCAACTGGTTCATATTTATGACTGTTTTCGTGTCCCAGGGTCATGTGATCAACTTTTGTGACTTTATGACAAGCAAAGTCAATGGGGAAGCCAGATTCCCTTAACCAACATGTTACCAATTTAACAACTGCAGTGATTTACTTAACAAAGGTGACAAGAAAAATTGTAAAATGGGGCAAAACTCACTTAGCTTTGCCCCATTTTACAATTTCTCACTTAGCAACGTAAATTTGGGGCTCAACAGTGGTCACAAGTTGAGGACTACCTGTAGCAAAAAAAAGTATGTTGCCTGTTTTGTGCCATCCAGAGGGTATAATTGTCAGTCGGTGCAATCAAGGGAACAGAAGTCCATTTATTTATATTATTGTGCATTGACGTAACTTTGTGAATAATTCTCCATTGTTTGCAGACTCCAGAGTAAAGATTGTTGAAAAACATGTCTTTATCTGAGGCTGAGCGTGGTTGAAAACTGGGCTCATAGGTGGAAATAAATCTGGTAGAAATATACAGTATAAATCTCTTATTAGAATATACCTGTAACTGAGAAAGTTTAACAGCAGTTTAATTTTCTGTGAAACATTTTCAATTTATGTTTAGTAGCAACAGCTTTTTGTTTCCTTGTCGCTTTTTCTATCTTTTAATTTCAGATCATTTTGTATTGTTGAGAAACTGTTTTCTGGAGACTATAATATCCATACAGTAATTCCTCTAAATGCTAGAGTAAATGTTTAAAGAACTGTGTAGCGATTGAAGTTCCTTAATACAGGAAATGCATAATTATACATTAAAGTGTGCTTTATTGCACATGTACCCCTTTGAAGTTAAAAGAAGTTTGACCTGAATGTAAGATCTGCAATTCTTAAAAGTGATCATTTGTTCATAGGAGTCTGTTTCAGGGATTTCTTTATATAGCAATGAATTTTCATAGAAAGAAAAAAAAAATCTGCATTGTTCTTTAGTTCTTTTCCAGCAGAGTTCTTCAGTTTCTAAAAGAGTGGCACTGGACTTCATATCTGACATTGTTAATTTTCTACATAAGGAACAAAAGGGTTCTGTTTTGTATGAACAATTAATTTCAAATTTACTTGAGCAAATAGGGCATATAATTCCATGGGGATTATGCAACTAAGAAATTAATTACATCAATTATTTTGGATGTTTCTCTGTTTTCTCTTCCAATATCTCTCTGTCGAAAATTAAATTTTTAAAGGGAGTGTTTTAAATATACTTTATTATGTTAAATACACTGCAGATGAAATATAGGATGTTGCCTTATTTTTCTTGGAACATTGGAATGTTTATAGATCAACCAGGCTTCAATTATTAATAAATAATATATTTTACCAACAAATCCATTTAACTGAATAAGTGTGGTAAAATAGCCCTACATAGTTGAAAAATACATTTTCTTGTTTATAGAATTATAGGTCAAGGGACTTAATTTCTTGACTTCAAATATGTGGGCTAAGAAGAATGAAGGAAATGAAAGTAAGGAGAGAATACTATTGAAGACTTTCAACAACTAGAAAATAATGGATCTGGTTTTGTTGTAAGTTTAACAAGCAAAGTTTGAAACCTGGACAAATTTGGACTCCTGAAACTAAAACTTTTTTTTTAAATAAAATTTTTATTTTTGTATTTTAAAAACATCTCTTTTGGTGAACAATGTGGTTCCAGGTTTTTACATTTCAATACAAACCTAACCTTAGTTACACATTCATCTTTCGTGTTCAATTTCATATCATTACTTTTCCCATTTTCCTTTAAATATTCTCAAATATTCTTATAGTCATGACACTTATTTTATCCATTTCCAATTCATATCATAACTTACTGAAATTGAAACTTAATTTTATTTATTTATTTATTTATTTATATACCGCCCTTCTCCCGAAGGACTCAGGGCGGTGCACAGCCAACCACAAACCCCATTACAATATACAAAAGTTAAAAATAAATTAAATAATTTAGGCTGTCTAAAATATACCCTCCCCCAATAAGTTAATTAAAACCCAAATTTTAAAAACCCGATTAAAATGCAAATACTAAATTAAAAATCCCATGTCAGCCTAGGCCGGCCTGCTCAAAGAGCCAGGTTTTTAATGCATGTCTGAAAACTCTCAGATCCGTATTAGTGCGTATTTCTGGAGGCAGACCATTCCAGAGGGCGGGGGCCCCCACAGAGAAGGCCCTACTCCTAGGGGCCGCCAGATGACACATAGAAGCCGACAGCACCCGGAGAAGGCCCTCCCTGTGGGAACGCACAGGTCTGTGGGAGATTACCGGCAGAACGCGGTCCTGCAAAATCCCAACATCAAATTCGTATTAGAGAACTTGATTTAACCATGTGCTGCTGCTTGTTGGTGGAATATTATAAGCTAACCATTTTGTGAGGATCCTAATGATAGACTGCTGGTTTTCTAATTCTGAAGACGAGGCATCCAGCTTTAAACTGATAAGATCCCTTCCTTTTTTACTTTGAAATCTAATCTCTCTACTTAGCCTTTGTTCTAAATAATTGCTTTTTCTCCGAGTGAGAGGAAAATAAATAAAGGAAGGATTTCTGGCACTTTAAAGGCTAACCGATTTATAGTGACACAAGCTCTCCAAAAGTGGAAGCTGCTTCATCTGATGAGACAGATATTAGTCCGTCCATCCGTCTATCCATCCCCCGCTGTCAAAAATATTCAGGAGATTTATTTATTATTTATTTATTTATTACTAAAACTTATATACCGCCCTTCTCCCGAAGGACTCAGGGCGGTGCACAGCCAAACAAACCCCAATACACTGTACAAAAATTAAAAACGGATTAAATAATTTAGGCTGTTTAGAAATTTAAAAACTTTACCCCTCCCCCATAAAATAGTTAAAACCCCAAATATTCAAAATTAAAAACGTGAGACAAAAATTAAAATCTTGTGTCAGCCTAGGCCAGCCTGCTCAAAGAGCCAAATTTTTTATTATTGAATAAAAATATTATTGGTATGTAAAGAAAGTTAATCCAAGTTTTATGCAAAGAAAGTTATCCAAGACCCCATTTACCGGATGCTAAATGCCATGAATCCAGATGATTAGATCAGATGTAAGGCCTTGAGAAACTATCTACTAATTTGTAAATGAATTGCTAAATTGGAGTGACTAAACTATCAAGACAGGCAAAGCCTTGGTGTATTTGTAGGCAAACACATCTGCTTATGTTTAAATTAGATCAGGGTAGTTTTATGCAGGGACACGGTGGCTCAGTGACTAAGATGCTGAGCTTGTCAATCAAAAAGGTCAGCAGTTCCATGGTTCAAATCCCTAGCACCACGTAACCGAGTGAGCTCTTGTTTTTTATACCAGCTTCTGCCAACCTAGCAGTTCGAAAGCATGTAAAAATGCAAGTAGAAAAATAGGGACCACTTTGGTAGGAAGGCAACAGCGTTCCATGTGCCTTCGGTGTTTAGTCATGCCAGCCACATGACCACGGAGACATCTTCGAACAGCGCTGGCTCTTCGGTTTTGTAATGGAGATGAGCACCGCCAGGGACGGGATCCGACTGGTAGAACTACTGGTTCTGTTGCTCTGTGTCATGCGCGCATGCCCAAGTCACACACATTATGTGAGTGCTATTTACAACCTGCTGAGCTGCCCGGACAGTTGAGCAGCGCTGTGTGCAAGTGCACAGCAGTTGGAAAAGCCGTTTTTTCAGGGGTGGGATTCAAATTTTTTAACAACCGGTTCTGTGGGCGTGGCTTAGTTGGTGGGCGTGGCTTGGTGGTCATGTGACTGGTAGACATGGCCTGGTGGTCATGTTATTGTCTGGGTGTGGCCAACTCAATATCACTCACATTGAGGTACACATCTCCTCGCCTGGCCTCTCATGACTGTGGGGATGCTGCAATAGTCGTAAGTGTGAAAAATGGTCACAAGTCACTTTTTCCAGTGCCATTGTAACTTTGAATGGTCACTCCACACAAGCAAAGTACCAGCAAAGGAGGAAAAAAAGACTCCAGAGAAGTTCCAGAGACTGGAAGTCTAGTCCTGCCAAGAATGTAATAAGAGTTAATGGAGAGGCAGTTTCTGTAAGCAACAGCAGAATGTTTCCTTCCTGCCTTCCTTACAGGATTAGGCCAGTAATTTCTTCTAACAACCAGTTCTCCGAACTGCTTAGAATGTTAACAACCAGTTCTAGCAAATAGGTGCGAACTAGTAGAATCCCAACCCTGCCTTTTTTCCTGCTTTTTCAACCACAGCTGTGTTGCTGTGTTGCTGTGTTGCTGTGTTGTTGAAAAAGCAGGAAATAAAGGTCAGGTAAGAGCCCAGGCAGGCGGGTGGGCAAGTGGGTGGGCCAAAAGAACAGCAGACATAGAACCAGTTCTATGTCTGCTGCTCTTCAGAGCTACCAGTTCTACAGAGATGGACAGAACCAGTAGAAACCCACCCCTGAGCACCACCCCCTAGAGCCAGAAACAACTAGCACATATGTGCGAGGGGAACCTTTACTTTTACCTAGTTTTATGCAGAGAAGGAAAAATATGGACTGAAGGATGAATGAGACCTTTGTTGCAAGAGTCTGCTTCTGTTTCCCTTGACGTTTGAATCCTGAAACAATGAAAATATAGCATCTTGTTTGTTTTGAGTATTTCCTATGAAGACTTATTTGAGTAATTAATGTGCAGCTCCCTTTAGCTTTATTTTCATAAGGGAGTTTCCATTGAGATTCCTTCTATTGCCTGTCACCTAAATCATATGGTTTGTGCTCTGGCAAAGAGATTCAAATTCTTTTAAGAATAATTAATGGGTCCTTTAAATAGTTGCCCCAATCCAACAATATGGCATATTTTCCCTGTTATTGCAGGTTTACTCAGTCTCATCGCTGACCACCTTTATTAATTAGAGGTAACCAGATCCGGAGGTTGTATAGCACTTGTGGAAAGGAATTTGGGCATTTTGCATACAGCGGATGTCCATTTGTGTACGATCAGCAACATAATCCTCACTGCAATGGGACGTAATGAAAGGAAGACAGCAGTTGTAACTCAGGCACTTCTTGAAACTTTAAATACTGTTTACATGCAAAATTCTTGCAAACTTTTGTATGACATTAAGATACAGAAAGATTTAAAAAAAACATCACTGGAGACTTACCAGAGGCAAATATTGTTGTGGCTAGAACTAGAACTAGCACCATGTCTCCCAAATTAAAACTTTTGAAAACACAATAAAAAATAAATAAAAAAACCCTCATGAAAGAGCCAAATCTTCTAGATTTCTTCTAGGCTCTTGCAGATCTAATTAGATTTCAACCACTTTCAAAATATATCTCTCTCTCTCTCTTTCTCCCTCCTTCCCTCCCTTCCTCCCTGCCTCACTATGGCCTTCAACATTTCTTATGTTCTTGTTTAAATTAAAACTAAAACATCTAGTGGCGGAAATCACATCACCATAGTATTTAATCTTGTCCAAAACTTTTAATCAAGTAATTTTTTTCACTTCCACTATACATTTTGGGCATATTGCTACCTGTGTTTAAGAATCACACAACACACATAAATGCCAGTATTCCAGTCTATTCACTGAGTTTGATATGCTGGAGACCTTAGGGTGAGACACTCAGCCTGCAAGAATGATTAAAAAACAAATTAGAACAGAAATCCGATTGCAACCAAAGAAATAGGACAGCTCAAATATCTCGATATTTCAGGAATGGGGTTTCAAAATGGGGTTCCTACCTCTCACATTTTCTTTAGAAATGCTTAACTTTCCAGGTATGGGTAAAGAGTTTCATTAATCCACAGTTCTGTTCTACAGTTTATCTGCCATATGTTTCTTCTAATCTACACAATTTGGTGGTGGTCTCGGGAGACTGGGAGGGAAGATTAAGGAATGCTTGCTCTGGTTGTAATTGAAAGATTCCAGACCATGACAAAGTAATGGAGGATCAATAGCTGGAGCCAATGTAGAATAAGTAAAAGTTTATTGAAGAGACAGCCAGACTGTACTATAATTCAAGAGTGAGCAGACAGACACATTCTTATGGGAACAGTTTTTTTTTCAGTTTAAAGATAATGCATCTTATTTGGGATGGCTTATGTCCTGTTTAACCATGCTGCAGAATTGTAACTGAAGGCATTATTTATTTTAGGAGAGGGAAACCTATGAACTTTATGCTAGTCTGAATCAAATACCAATGTTTCATGTCTACCCAGACTCCCTGAGATCATATTGAACTCAAATATTTAGCAGATATGAATATTCACAGAATTTTAAATCCATAGTCAACCAAGAAGATCTCAGAGAGTCGGGGTGCCAAATGACCCTCAAAATAGATGAGCTTATATGTCAATATTTTAGGGGCCAAGATGTATATAAGCCTCAGTGGAGATTAGGCTGAAATCTAGTTTAATAGTTGGTCATACAATGGGGCAGATCTAAAACAGCTGACTTCAGTACGATATTTACAAACATAGGCACCATTGATCATTTAATACATGAACTTTGCCTTGTAGGTCTTAATAACTGTCATGCTTGTTAGCATTGCAACATGCAAAACAGCATTTGCAAAATGATGCCCCCCTCCTCCTCAGTTCAAACTTATCTTTCCTGGATGTTAAGGCAAAGACGAAATTTTACCGACAAAGGATTGAACCTGATTAATGCTGATGAAATCAGTTTTCAAGGACTGATGATGCATGATAGTGAGAATTCATTTTTTTTAATTTGCTGTGGTAGACAAGAAAGGCATTTTCTCTACAGTAAGAGGCAAACATCCCGAGATATATCCTTAGACCAACTTGGAATGTAGAATTGCTGTGGCATCTGCAAACATAGAATTGAATTATGTTTGTCTGCCTGCTTGCCTGCCTATCTGTCTGTCTGTCTATCTGTCTATCAAATTTATATGCCATCCATCTTAATATCCAAATCTATTCTCTATTGATAAGAAAGGGAGGAATTCTTTTGACAAGGCTTTCACAAATGAAATAATTGCAAAGAATACATGTAGCTTTGTTTTACCTTTTCTGGATTGGTATATGGCAGGAGTGGTGATCAGACCTGGTTAGCTACTGGCTACCATCTGTAATTTTTAAAAAACCAAATCAAATTTAGCTTTTGCCATGTTTGAATTCAAGTTCCCAATAGGCAATTCAAGAACCAAGGACAGCTAAAATAAAGAGCAGCAGTCCTAAATTAATTGTAAAAATTTCTTTTACTTTGGGGAGCTGTGCGCTCCAAGACTAATCTTTAAAAAAATATAAAAGGAAGAATATGAATCTTACAGTTGTCCTTAAGCAGTTCTTGGACAGCAGTTGTTCTGGACAGCAAACAAGTTATATGTAAAATGACTTCTCTATTATAGAGAATCAACAGTGGTTTCTATATTTGTATTTATAGAAATAGGCTGAGATACATTTTACACAAGTTTTTGTTTAGTGCTGTAAGGAAAGTTTTCCAAATATGGTTACTTTGTTATTTCTGATCTCACTAATACAGCATAAGAACAGTCTAATCATCATTTTTTGTTTATTGATAGAAACCCACCTGATGGAACTTCCAGATTCTCTGAATGCTGTTATATTGCTGTTGAATTTCAAAAGTAGTGCCATAAACTTCTGTACTTCAGTTTTACTATACAGAAACACATTTTACAAGTGTTTGTTCTTGTATTTTTCCTTATAACTGTACATTCAGTTTTACTTCAGAAAAGATAAGGTGTTCCACTACTGAAGTTTAAAGTCTGTATCACTAAAGTAGCTTTAAGTGGCTTTTGAACTTCCTGTTGCTTAGATAAAACAAACGTAACATGAAATTGTGAATCAAAGATCTGACATTTGAACCTGGAAATTGTCCTACTGAATATAGTATCCAATTTTTACTGCCATTCAAAGTTACCCTCTTAACCTCTGGCCTTGCCTATATCCTACAATCATTGTGGATAAAATGCTGTTTAATATTCTATTTGCAAAGGTGGGATACACACTTATTCAACCACAAAGCAAATATTTTGCCTGGTTGATCATTGCAGTATTTATAAAAGGAGAAAAGAACTAGATGTAAAGAACTAGAAGTGTTTTCTAATTCTTTCTGCAAATGTTGAAGTTCTTCTAAGCATGTTAATACAGATTGTCCTCAAGTTTTGACCATAGTTAGGACCAGAATTTCCATTGCTAAGCAAAGTTTTTGTTAAATGAATCACACCTGTTTTTATGACCTTCCTGCCATGATTGTTAAGCGAATCACACAATCGTAAAATGAATCTGGCTTTGCTTGCCTGGGAAGGTTACAAATGACAATCACATAATCTTAGGACATTAAACTGTGGCAAACATATGCTGGTTGCCAACTGCTGAAATTTTGATCATGTGAGCGTGGAGATGCTGTGATTATTTTAAGCATCAGCGCCAGTCATAAGTCACCTTTTTAAAAAAAGTTGTTGAAACTTTAAATGGTCACTAAATGAATGGTTGTAAGTTGAGAATTACTTGTATTATTCTTTTTATTTCTCATTAATCTTGGTTTAGCTTTCCAGCTGATATAATTCAGCAGCCTCAGATCTACATTCACAGGTAGTCCTCAGCTTACAAATAAGTTAAAAAAATTGTTAAATGAATTTGTCCCATGTTACAACTTGACTTGCCATGTTTATTAATCGCTACCATTGTTAAATTGGTAACACCGTTGTTAAGTGAATCTGGATTCTCCATTGATTTAGCTTCTCGGAAGGTCGCAAAATGACTCCTGAATACTGCAACCATCATAAATATGAGTCGGTGCATCTGAATGTACATCATGTGACCATGGGAATGCTGCAATGGTCATAAGTGTGAAAAGTGATCATAAATCACTATTTTCAGTGCCATCGTAACTTCGAACTGTCACTAAATGAACTGCCATAAGTCAAAGACCAATTGTGTTATGTGATTTACTGAAAGCTTATTTTTCCTGCATTTCTACAGGTTTGCATCGGGCTAGCAGCGTTCCAGAGCATGTATATAAAGATGCAGTGGAAACAGACTTTGCTTCAAGACCATCTTTTGCAACATCCTTTTATCAGTCTCAACAGGTGAGAAGGCTTTAATAATGAAAGTTTATATGAATGTAGATGAGGTCTTATTTAGCTGCTTGAGTGGCATCTTGTTATTAGTGAGAATGCCTATTAGGTTTTTCTCAGGTTTTGCACTTAAAGCGCAAAGATCTTTTCACTACTATTACAAATTCAACTAAACTTCTATATTAGTATCTCTCGGTTTTAAACTGAGCATCTTTAAGATGTGTTGACATCAACTCGCAGAATTCCCCAGCCAGTGAAATCAAAATATGTGTTTTTTTCCCCCCTAAACCTTATCCAGTCTCCTCTTCTTTCCATTCTTTCTCTCTCTGCCCCTGTTTCTCCCTTTGCTCAAAAAATATTAAATTAGCCTCCATTTGATATCAGAGGAAACTATTTTGAAGCTTCATTGCAATGCAGGGTTTTAAAAGGGGAGGTCTCCATAGTTGGGAGAAATATCTGTAGCTCAATGGTTTCTAGTAGCATGCGTCTTCTAAACCAGGGGTGACAAACTCATGTCGTCAAAGCAGCGTCACGTGACATATAGGGGCGTTTCCCCCCTTCGCTAAACAGGATGGGGGCGGGACCAGCATGTGACGCATTCAGCCCATGGGCCGGGAGTTTGACAGCTCTGTTCTAAATAGTTCCCTGATATCATGTGTTTGTTTCAAGGGAATGTTTGCTGTTGGAATAGGAAGACACTAATTGGCGACCGGTAGTCGAGTCCATGCCAAGCTCCGCTGTGGGCTTCAGGTCTTCGCCCACCCGGCTTCCCCACCCGGCACCCATCAATGGCTGGGGTGACTGTGGGGCCATGGAGGGATTTGGGATGCTGTGGAGAGAGCCAGGGTGTCGGATGCGCCGCTGGAATGGCTGCCCGGGCTGCCTGAGTTGTTTTTCAGGCTGCCGCAGGCGGCAACGGCCTGTTGTGGCTGCTGTAGATGGTGCCGGCCTCACCGAGGAGGGTGGCCCTGCCATGGCCCCTGGCCTTGTTCTGCACTGTGACGATCTTGGTGGCAGCCGAGGCGGCAGTCCCGCCTCGGCTGCCGTGGTTGCTCTGGGTGGCGCCACGGTTGCCATGGATGGCGGCGGTGGCCTTGCTGTGGGCGGCAGCGGCCTCGCCATGAGTGGCGACGGCTTTGTTTCAGCTGCCTTGTCTCCAGCCTTGTCTCCGGCCCTGCCTTCGATTTATCTGGCCTTGTTGGTTCGGCCAGCGGCAGTGGCGGCCTTGCTTTGGCTGCCGTGGCTGTCATGGATGCCGCGAACGGTGGTGGCCTTGTTCTGGCTGCCCCGGCCTCGGCCTTGGTTGCAGTCATGGCCGGGGGCTTAGCCCCAATGTCTGCAGTGATGGCGGTGGCGGAGGCGACAGCGGTGGCCGGCCCAGGCCGGCCCCCGCCTGGTTCAATGGAGCCGAAGGTTCCGGGAGTGATTCCCCTGGCTTGATGGCTCTGCCGATGGCGGTGATGGCAGAGGTGGCACCTGTGATGGCTGGGAGGCTTTGCGGCCTTGGAGGCGGCGTGGGCGGCGGGGCGGGCGATGGTGGCGATGACTTGGCCTGGTGACGGTGGCGGCTCCGGTAGTGGCGACCCCTGTGGAAACAACGACCCCGGCATTGTTGGTGACGGCAGTGGCTCCACAGCCTCGACAGCAGCAGCAGTGGTGGCGATGGCTTGGCCTGACGATGGCGACGGCCCTGGTGGTGACAGCCCCAGTGACTGGAAGAACGACCCTGGCGGCGATGGTGACGGCGGTGACTTCACGGCTCCGACGATGGCGATGGCGACAGTGGCATGGTCTGATAGCTGCTCCTGGTTCGGTGGTCATGGCGCTCGGCTCGTTGATGACAGTGGCCCCGGCTCGGTCGGTTAGGTCGGCCAGGTGGCATGAGACGGGACCAATCGGACCCATTAGATATTCTTCAGTGGACTTGCAGGCCATGGGGAATGTCCCCCTTTCCCTGCAATGGCCCCCCTGTCTCTCAATGGCCTACCTCAAGGACGGGTCCTGGGATCCCGAGAGGTGGCATGGCCATCAGAAGAGGAGTTCTAAGGGTGGTTTTAAGGGTGGGACGAAATTGTTTTTATTTTTATTTAAATTTTTAATGGGATTAGGGAGGGGGACCAGGTCGAGGTTGGGGGACAACCCGCCTAAGATGGGGGCCAGACTGGGGGTCGAGTGCGACCGGGAGGTTCTTGGGTCCGGTGGGCTCAGGTTGAGGATGGGGGGCTCTTCCCAGGAGGGAGAGATTAAGTCTATCTGCACAGTGAGTGGGAGAGGCAGTTATGGCGGTTATAGGGGGCCGTATTATGTTGCGGGAGCATGCCCCGTTGTTTACATATGGTGGCGCGCTCCGACCCCCTAGTTACTTCCCATTCCCTGGGCTGTCCGAGTCTTTGGGCCTTGGGATAAATAAAGCCCCCCTCATTCATGATTTGATTTTGGAGGGGGGAGCGGACCTGGCGGGTGTTACTGAAACCTGGTTGGGCAGGAGGGGAGTGTCACCCTGGTGGAGATGTGCCCAACCGGGTTTTGGGTTTTTCATCGGCCGAGGGCCCAGGGGAGGGGTGGGGGGTTTGCGGTGGTTATTAAGGAAGATCTATGTCCTAGAGAATCCACTGACCATTCCTCAGATGACCGGATGTGAATTCCTCTTTGTGAAGTGTGGTTCCGGGGTTCAGATGGGCCTGTTGATCACATACCTGGCTCCCTGCTATGTGACATCGGCCCTGCCTGAGCTCCTTGGGGTCATCGCCGGCTTGGTGGTTGAGACCCCCAGGCTTATGGTCATGGGGGATTTCAACCTACCCTCGGCCAGCGCGGCCTCAGGGACTGCTCAGGAGTTCATGGGTTCCATGACAGCCTTGGGCCTGACCCAATTAATTCAAGATTCCACACACACTGAGGGTCACATCTTGGATCTGGTTTTTGTCTCTGGCCAGTGGCAGGATGATCTGGGTATAGGGGACGTTTTGATAGAGCCCCTGTCATGGTTGGATCATTCGCTCCTTAGGCTGGACTTCCCCTTTCCGTACCCCCTCGCCATGGAGAGGCGGGACCGACAAAATGGTTCCGCCCCAAGCACCTGATGGACTCATAGAGGTTCCTGATGGAGCTTGGGCCGCTTCCCAAGACTCACATACATGATTCGGTTGAGAACTTGGTGGCTGCCTGGGATAGGGTGGTGGCTGAGGCCCTTGACCAGGTCGTGCCCTTGCGGCCTCTGACTCGGTGTTGATCCCAATCGGCTCCTTGGTTTTCTGAGGAGCTGAGGGGGATCAAGCGCCGGAAAAGATGCCTAGAGAGTGGTTGGAGGACCAGCCGCTCCGCGTCTGACCGAACACTATTGCGGTCCTATATTAGGAGCTATTTAGTGGCGATAAAGGCGGCAAGGCGATCTTACTTTTCCGCCCTTATTGCATCTGCAGATAATCGCACGGCCGCCCTGTTTAGGGTGACCCACTCCCTCTTGGAGGTGGGAGCGTGGGAGGACCCTTTGCAGGGACGGGCTGAGGATTTTTCTAGATATCTGCAGGATAAAATTGCTCAGATCCGGAACGGGATGGACTCTGACTGGGCAACCCTGGGCGGGAGGGTGGGGGCAGATTTTGGTGAGGTCATTTGGGGGGAGTTCGATCCTGTGACGTGGACAGATTGCTGGGTGGGCTTAAAGCCACCACATGTTTACTGGACCCGTGTCCCTCCTGGTTGGTTTTGGCCACCCAGGAGGTTACACGAGGTTGTTTCCAGGGTATTATCAATCTTCCTTGAGTGAGGGATTTTTGCCTGCCGCCTTGAAAGAGGCGATGGTGAGGCCCCTCTTCAAGAAACCATCCCTGGACCCAACTTTATTATCGAATTATCAGCCGGTCTCCAACCTTCGCTTTGTGGCAAAGGTTGTTGAGAGTGTGGTGGCGCGACAGCCCCCTCAGCACCTGGAGGAAACGGTATATCTAGATCCTCTCCAATCGGGTTTCAGGCCGGGGCACAGCATGGAGACGGCATTGGTCACGTTGGTGGATGATCTCTGGAGGGCCTGGGATGGGTTGGTCCCCTGTCCTGGTCCTGTTAGATCTATCAGCGGCTTTTGATACTGTCGACCACAGTATCCTATTGCAGCGGTTGGGAGTGGGAGGCACTGTGTTGCGGTGGTTCTCCTCCTTCCTCTCTCGCAATTTGTGTTGGCAGGGGGGCAGAAGTTGGCCCCGAGGCCTCTGTTTTGTGGGGTCCCTCAGGAATCTGTGCTCTCGCCCCTTCTGTTCAACATTTATGTGAAGCCGCTGGGTGAGATCATCCGTGGCTTTGGGGTAGAGTTTCATCAGTATGCTGATGATACTCAGCTATACATTTCTACCCCAGGCCACCCCAACGAAGCCGTTGAAGTGATGACCCAGTGCCTGGAGGCCATGCGGAGTTGGATGGGTCTTAACAGGCTTCCGTTCAACCCAACCAAAACCGAGTGGCTGTGGTTTCCTGCACCCAGATACAGCCAGATTACTCCATTGCTGGCCGTGGGGGGAGAAATTTTGACCCCCACGGAGAGGGCGCGCAATCTGGGTGTCCTCCTGGATGTACAGCTGTCGTTAGAAGACCATATAGCAGCTGTCGCCAGGGGGGCCTTTTATCAGGTCCATCAGATCTACCAGTTGTGGCCCTTTCTGGATTGGGGTGCATTGCGCACGGTCACTTCTGCCCTCGTCATCTCCCGCCTAGACTACTGCAATGCTCTCTACATGGGGCTCCCCTTGAAGAGCACCTGGAGGCTTCAACTGGTGCAGAATGCGGCCGCGCGGGTAAACTTGGAGGCTTCTCGGAGCTCCCATGTTACACTGCTTCTGCGCGAGCTGCATTGGCTTCCAGTGGCCTTCAGGGTGCGATTAAGGTTTGGTGATCACCTTTAAAGCGCTCCATGGCTTGGGACCCAGGTACTTACGGGACCACTTGCTGCACCCTCCCTCTGGAATGAGCTTCCTACGGAGATAAGGGCCATCACTGGCCTATGGACCTTCCAGCGCACACTGAAGACCCACCTTTTTCAGCAGGCCGGTCTGGCCTAGTCCCATTAGTAGGGTTTTAATTAATTTTTAAATCTTCATTTTTAACGGGGTTTTGTTGGTCTTTTTAATTTCAGCCGTTTATTTATCTTTTAATTCATTTTAAAATTTATATCGATTGTATTTTATTATGGCTGTTCACCGCCCCAAGTCCCTATTTGGGAGAGGGAGCGGTATAAAAGTTATAATAATAATAATAATAACAATAATAATAATAATAATAAAAGTAGCTGAACACAGTCCTCAACATTCAATTGGTTGCTTAGCAGCCGTTCAAAGTTACAACAGACCCCCCCCCCCCCAAGAGATAATTACTCCCTGGATTTGAATTTTGATGCCCGCCCCTCCACCCATGATCGCATGTC
Organism: Bungarus multicinctus; assembly: GCA_023653725.1. Taxonomy (NCBI): domain Eukaryota; kingdom Metazoa; phylum Chordata; class Lepidosauria; order Squamata; family Elapidae; genus Bungarus; species Bungarus multicinctus. Next base: position 64,472,403 of record CM042848.1, read on the forward strand.
TACATTTTAGTCCATATTTAGAACTGTTTGTAGCACCCCACAGTCACATGACCATGGTTTATTATGTTTGTTGCAGAAACCAGCATTTTCTTCCAAATTCCAGCAAAAACGCCCCATAGCAAACAATGGGTTTGCTGAACAATCATTGCAAAAAGGTTGTAAAATTGGATCTGGTCACACGGTGATTCACTGTATGACCATCACAACTTCCAACTAAAATTGTGGGCTCACTTACGGTTTTAAGTCGTGGATCTATGTGTACATTGGAGAAATTTGGTTACTCAGTCTTATGTGCACTTATTTAGTGTTAAGGCATACTTGACTTCTGAATAAACACGTGAAGGACTGCATTGTTAATTGCCCACTTTGCTTGCAAAACTTGACTCCATCTATTCATTATTAGCAAATAGTACATGCTGTGATTAATGGACAGAAAGAAATATTATTTTCTAACAGTAATCATTTCAAATTGTACAAATGAATTACTATCTTAGCTATATAGCCAAACCAAGATGGAATCAAAACAGAGATATTTTAAAGATTAAAAAACTGCTCTCCCATACAGTCTCCCTACTAGGAAGAAATTTAATCCTCAGATCAGGCATTGGGGCTTCTGATTGCACAAAAGCCAAGAAGAATTTTGTCTTTGTTATTATATTTTCCAGGCATAGCGTGGATCCTGTAGACTCAAACATCCTGCTTGGATTAAATAGTATGCCCCAGTTTTAATTACAATGTCTGCATTTATGTAATTGCTTGCTTTGCCTTGTCATTTCTCCACTATCAGTAATCTACTTTGCACCTGCCTAATTCCTCATGTAGAATTAAAAACTATTTCATCTATTTTTCATGCAAGGTTACAACAATTAGGTTACACTGGGAAGGGAAGAATAGGAATGTAATATAAACCTATGAGGAAACAGCAAACTGTGTTTTCTGTTTGGTACAAGGTAACTGAAATAACCTTGAAAATGGTTGTGGCTGTTTGTAGAGAGGAGTAATTGAATCTTGTAGGCATGACCTTCACACATAATCACATTCCAGAAAGAAACACTGCATATAGAATGATGAAAGCAGAATGCAAGAAAAACGGGAATCAAAAATAGGATGGTCAATGAACTTTGCAGTCCTGCACTTGTACAGTCAGAGGAATGCTGGACTTCGGGTTCCCTTTCACTTACCTGATGGAATTCTTTGGGGTAGCCATTATCTCTCAAATAATCAATTTCAAATAACTTTTACTTTGTTTGCCTTGACAGATTGGCTCCCAAAGTAGCTATGAAAATGGCTGGGGTCTTCGCAGCCTCTCTTACAACTACAGGCAGCCTTTGAAGAGATTGGAGGTTTCTCCAGAGAGCAGTCCCGAGAAGCCATTTCTCTTCCACGCTGACATGCGCTACAACAGGGCTTTAACAGTTCGACAGAATGAGAGCAAGAGATCCTGCGCCGTGCCTCCAAGATATGCTCGTTCTGAAATCCTTGGCTACACAAGCCGCAATGCTTCAAGCAGAGGGCCCAGGCAGTTCTACATTGGGCCAACCAATGAGACCATGGTGGACTGTATACCTTTCAGTGCAGGAGTGCCACTGTATCAGCGTGTGGGGAATAGCCGGAGTATGAGCAATCTTTTGGAGAAGGATAATTATTTTACTTCTGGTGCTGCGGTGGGCCAAGTCAGATCTTCTTGGCAGTCCCAAGTTGGAAACCAGCACAGGCATTCGAGCTGGCATCAGAACACCGTCAGAGCCCAGAGCACGAAGGAAAACACCCTGTCAACTTCATTCACTGAGGCAGGTGGGAAAAGGATGACAATGACCGCAGCTATGGCCGCTGCTGGAGCAAATGGCGCCATTGAGCATGAAAGAATATCTGCCAGCAGATCTCAAGTAGGGTATGTCTTTGAAGATGCACCACTATTAGCAATGCCCAGGACCAGGGGTGTCAAACTCAATTTCATTGAGGGCCGCATCAGGATTGTGTTTGACCTTGGGAGGTGGGGCTGGTGGGCATGACCAACTCAACGTTACTCGTGTTGGGGATACCCAAGCTGCATTTTCACTGCAGGAGGCCACCATAGCCCAAAACGGAGCTTGGGAGGCAACGCTACTGAGCTTCATTTTTGCTGGCAGAAGCCCTATGGGCCAGTCCATTGCTGTTTCCAGGGAGGCCCCGTGGGCCAGATCTAAGCATCCTGCAGGCCGGATCCAGCCCATGGGCCTTGAGTTTGACACTCCTGTCCAAGACTATTCACTTGGTGGTAGTGCACTTTTGGTTCACATCAAAGCAGTATATAGAACATAAAGATCCTTTAGTCCTCCAAATGTTGAACACTATGTTAATTAGAATTATGAACTGTAATTCCCAGAAACTCAGTTCCCGTGATCAATAGTGATGGGTTCTAGGAAATGTAGTTCAGGAGCATCTGGAGGACCACAGATGTTCTCCACCTATCTGGCATATGATACATTTTATATCCCCCTGGGCAGCAGAATTACATCCACAATCCTTGCTTCTGCCTTCATTCATCTTCACTTTTGAAGTGCACAGTACAGTGAGTCTGACTTTTCTACAATAGCAATAGTACCTAGATTTATATACCACTTCATAGTGCTTTGCAGCCCTCTCTAAACAGTTTACAGAGTCAGCATATTGACCCCAACAATCTGGGTCCTCATTTTACCAACCTGAGAAGGATAAAAGGATGAATCAACCTTGAGACAGTCAGGATTGAACTCCTGACAGCCAGCAGAATTACTCTTCAGCACTGCATTCTAACCACTGCGCCACCACTGTCTTTTCTGGTTTCTGATAATGCAGAGAGATTGATTTTGGACGATTTTTGTTAATGAGTTTGTGGTTTGTTCAACAAAGAAATGGCTGGCAGAAATTAGTTTATTACACCATAGGAAGCCAGCTAATATTCTTTGTAATGAGTCCCATCCCATTGAACTAAATTAGACAGAATTCTGAGCGTACACAGCTAAGTATGTGTTGTTACAATTGGTTCATTTCCCAAAAGTAGAATGTTAGACTTTAGTTTAATTCATGATTAACCACTAATTCTCATTTCACAATTTTAATTTCATTTGTTCACTTTTGGAATTCCTGCTGCATTCTACTGATTTTTAGTGACTTTGTATTTCCTGGAATTAAGTTTGGAGCTATTAAGATATATAGTGTCAAGAAGTTAGAAGGGGGTTATTCATATAATATCAGGTCAGAACAAGTTTGTGGAGTGAGCTAGTTCCAACTATAACAACAACTGGATTGAAGGTAACAGCTGAATCTTCCAGACAATACCAGGGCTTGCTGATGCAGGATAGAAGCCAGAAACAGCTGATAAATTTGAGACGTGTAAAACAAGGATGTGTACACCTTCAAAAAAATTTTTTGAAATAGGGTTTATTTTTCTTTACAAATTATTCTTGGCAGTTCTAAATAGGGAGTGATAAGCAACTGAGGCATAAATATCAGGGTTGCAATGCCTAAATGACTGGGGTTGAATCTACCAATCAAATAGATACAAATAAATTATTTTTTTAATCAAGTAATACTTTGCCAGTATACTTTATTTCTTTTTATAAAGTTATTTTTAACAGAAGAAGAGTCATTCTCCTTCAAGAAATAGGAAAGTCCCTCTTCTCAGTATGTTTCTGGTAGTGATACCTCCATGTGTTAGGTCATATATTTAGGTATGAACCTAGCCATTGTTAACGAAGTGAATTGTGTTTAGCTAAACCCAGGTAAATAACAGGAGTGGCTTTAAGAGTAAGTTGCATAAGAAAACTAAGTTTAACAACATCTAGAGAGCTAAGGGATCTCTAAGTTCTACATATATTTGAAAGTAAGCAGGAGAAGCCATGGAATAATTGAAACTGTTCTTCTTTATCAATCTCATATAATAATTATGAGAATGAAAAAAAGACATCATTGTGCACCTTCAACCCTTTAAAGGAAAGATGCAATATAATCTAGCAATGAGTAAATAACACACTTACTTGGATTAATAGTAGTCCAGTCAAGAGACTAAACAAATGGCTTGGAAATTTGTTAGAATAATTCATGGTCTGAATCTAGAATTTGTCTATCATGGAAGTCAACTTACATCTTGCTAAATCTCAGAAGGATTCTGCTTCCTAATAGGCTTGTAAGGACTTGTCCTATGCACCAAAGAATTGTTAAACATTTGGTTTCTATAGCTTAGTTATATCCATCCATAGATGTAGGCAAGGCTGATGACTTTAAGGACAAATATTGCCATCATGTCTTATTATGTTCTAAGATTGCTATTCACTGATAGGAAGCAAATAGAAAAACTGAGCTGATACACAATAGATGAAAGACCATCAAAAATATATCGGAGAAGTAAAGAAAACCTTTGTTGTATATCTGTGTGATACTGGCAATTATAGACCTCAGACTCCGGAATTATCAGCGTTAAATGAGAGTCGCTGGAAAAATAGACTCATACTTATATAACAACGCAGCTCATGGATTATCATCATAGTTTTCCATAAGCACAAACAGAATCACATTGCCTTATGCAATGGATCTGCAATGGAACATCACACTTGTTTAAATGCATAGAGCTGGCCTTATGGTAATTGAAGTTCTATCTTTCAAAAGAGAACAGCTGGGAAGAGAATACTACTGATCCTACATCTGTACCTGCTCTGAGATAGCTAATATGCTTTGCCTAGTAGTAAGGCCGATTATTATAAAATGTTCCATTAAAATAATTAGTGTGTGGGGATTTCTTCTTTAAATCACCCATAGGATTTTTCCTCTTTCTTGCTAGCTAGAGGCACCAGTACCTTCCAAGTGATTGGAAACTTTTGAGAGTTAAGTTCAGTGTATCTAATCAGTTTCAGGTTGAAAAGGCTACAGTAATATAAAATTTTATACAGCAATTTTATTAGAAATTTAGCAATTTATTTAGAAATTTTATACTTTATAGAAAAGTATATATGTTGTATATAATGACTTCATACAAGAATGATCTATGAAGGGATAGATGAAATGCATTCTGAAGTGGAAAATGGTTCTGCTTTATTATATATTGTCTAGAGTTTTGGTTAGTTTTGGTTCAGTGTGATGTTGGGACTCAAACATTCATTGAGCCCATAAAATCCCATTCATACCCAGATCATATATACTTTGGGTCCTAGCCTTGCTATTGGGAGATTGTGGTTCTTGATATATTTTGCAGTCCAATGTGGTCATGAATTGACTGACAGTCCACATTATAAAGGAAAGTTACATTCTAAGAACTGTTAAGAAAGGATATTGAATTTTACCTCTGTTAATTTGAACTTTTAATATCATAAATCTATAAACCTTTTCACCTTTGTCCGCTGAAGATGACATTTAATGACAAAGCTGTTGTATTACTAAAGTTTCTTTTATGATACCACAAGACCAGCTGTTTTTAATCACTGTAGATTCTGTCTGGATCAGAACTTAAACAGATTCAGGTCTGCTTGGATGGGACACCCCAAAGCAATAGAAACTGAAGAAAATATCCCAGAAAAAGGCAGTGGCAAAAATTTGTACCAAGAAAGCTATATGGACACGATTATGTCAGACTCCTCTTCAAAACGAGTTTATCTTTGCCTTCTCCTGTTGATTTGATGTCTGTTTATATTTAAATCACTCAGGAATACAGAAGGAGAGATGAGCCTGGAGCGTGCAGTAAATATATTGAAAATTGAAAATCCTTTGTCCTCTCGAGTTCTTGCAGCAATTGTTTTTATACAGCACGAGAGCTTTCAGAGAGCAGAAGCCAGAAGGAAAGTGAGTGATAATTTTCTTTCTTTCTTCAGATTTTCAATACTTCTTGCATATAAAGTCTTATACAATATATGGATTTGGTAGAGGAAAATAATGGGCAGAAAGGAATGGGAAAACATCCTGGATGAAATCCTTGGTGGATATTAACTCATTTAGCTCCAGATGAGCCCTGTTTTCTCAAAGGAATGCATGTAGAAGGGAAGATAGGAGCAGACTTGAAACAAACAAGAAAATTAATTTTCAAGGGCAGTCAACCGAAATAAGCCCATATTGATGCTTAGCCAAACTTGGCTGTTTTCAGAAAATCAAACAGTGTTGGATATAGTTGATAATTGGGATGGAACTCTTGCCACAAAATATCCAAATAATAAGCTAGATTGGAGATATAGGTAATCCTCTGTTTACAACTACATGTGGTGTAGAAATTTCCATAGTAAATTGTTGCAGGGTAGATCAAGTCAGACCCAATTTTACAACCATGTTTATAGCAGTTATTAAGTGAATCATGCAGTTGTTAAGGAAATCCAACTTCCTCAATGGGAATTTTTTGCTGGAAAGTGGCAAAAAAAGTTGCAAATTATGATCATATGACTGCAAAAACATTGCAGCCAGTTGTAAATATGAGCCAATTTCCAACCATCTAAATTGTGTTTGGGTGAGGTTAGCAGCGGTGGAATGAGTACATAAGTTGTAAATGACAGCACCGGTCAAAAGTAGCATTTCTCCAAGCCATTGTAACTTTGACCTGTAATTAAACAGTTGTAAGTCAAAGACTACCTGTAGATAGATAGACCGACTGATAGATATTTTATGGAGGAAGGCATTGAGCAAATTACTTGTTGCCAAGAATTTATAGGAGGCTAACTTGAAGGCGATTTTAGCTCTTTAATTGTAAGGTCTATCTCCTATATATATTGTATACAGTGTGTGTCTGTATGTATGTGTATGTATGTATGTGTATGTATTAGAGAGAGAGAAAGAAAGAGAGAGAGAGATGAATGTATTTACATGCATTTTTAGACCAACTTTTGGGTAGCTTAATTTATTGATAAAAATGGGCCTCCTTAATACATTCAAACTAAAAAAGATATACTTTTAGGAAAGAGCCAATGTATTTGAATTTGGATTGAGAGTTTCAGATCCAAGTATCCATTCAACCACAGAACTCACCAGGTGATTTTAAGGCCTATCAGCCTCTCTTACTGTAATTTAGTACCCATGGTTGTGGTAGGAATAAAATAGCATGAGAGAAAGTCTCATGTTAAAGTGTCATAAACTCATTGGGGGGGGGGGGGGGGAAATGAGGTATAAAAACTAAAATAAACTAGATTTTATCCCAAAAACCAACATTTTATCCTAGTGACCATAATAACAAGATATAATAACATCTGTTTTGTGACATGATTTCCCAGAGAACAGTCTGTATATTTATCCTACATGGCAGATATCTCTTGAAACAAGGTCACCTTTCCTAGTCTGGTGTCCTCTGATTTTTAAAAAATATAACTCCCAGCATCCGGCTATTTTGCCAACTAAGTTTTCTTAGTGTGTTGTGATTCTAACAGATCTGAAGGACATCAGATTGGGCTCTCTGGGCTCTTGATTGAACCATGTTTTCATTTACCAGTTTCCTGCCATAATAGGAGACAAGATGTAGCTCCCTCTACTGCTCCTTTATAAATAAAAAAATGTCCTCACCTTCCCACAGGGCTTTGGACTAGAAATTTTTGAGGCACTTTCAGCCCACACAATTCTCTACCTCTTGTTTTAGTTCTATATTTGGCGCATCAACAGCTTTAAAAGAGTGTTATGAAACTGTTTGTACAAGGGCTTAACATTATTTAGCAGCAATATCCTGCCCTAATAAACAGCCTTCATATCTCAACAACTGATAAACAAGGAGAAAATACTGATCATAGTGAAGTGTTGAGCATTTCCCAAATTATCAAAACAAATTCGCTCTCCATCCTCTTTATCTCCTTCGCTCTGAACAGTCACAATCAGAAAACTATTTATGCAGACCATTTACTCTAATGTAATTTAACAAAGACCTATCTCAGCCAATGTTTTTTTTTTTTTTAATTCAAGGATTCCATACTTTATGCCAGGGGTCTCCAATCTTGGCAACTTTAAGACTTGTGAACTTCAACTCCCATAATTCCTTAGTCTGCCATGTTGGCTGGAGAATTCTGGGAGTTGTAGTCCACAAGTCTTAAAAGGGCTATGTTTGGAGACCTCTGCTTTATGCCCTCCAGATAAATTAGACTTCCATAATATCTCACTCAAAACTGAAAAGCATCCGATGTATTTCAGCAGTCTTCAGTATTCAGCAATCTTGGTCCAGCAAAAAGATATGACTGGACAGTTGTTAACTTCCTACGTGTTAATTATTCCTGGGTATATGTTCCATGAGGCTCTTCTGCTTTTATTTTCTGGTCTTTATTTTACTTTTTAAAATATGCTTTCTTGTGTGGCTTCTAATCAACAAAAGAGTGACTTATAATTAATATTACATAAAGTAAGAATTTGAATGATTTGTGTTAATTGGCTTCCCATTTAATTTAAACTTGACAGTTTGTTGAATTGGGCCTATTGGTTCTCTATGGATTTCAATCGTTGTTTGTGATAGTTCACATTGGTGGGATTGAGTCCAATATGCTGAGTAAGCCAAACTGAAGAAAGCTGAACTAATGGTCTCTAAAACTATCTAAGTTGGTGTAGGAGATATATTTGGAGCAAAAGTTTTCCATGACAGAAGTGTTGAAATCAAAATAGCCAACTGCTATATAGTACCGAATATGAGAAGCATCAGGTAGGCTGCTGCTGAGGTCATGGAAACCTTATAATGAAAAGGTGCTGAACTTAAACTCAAACCAGAGGTGGTATTCAGCAGGTTCTGACCAGTTCTGGAGAACCAGTAGTGGAAATTTTGAATAGTTCGGAGAACTGGCAAATACCACTTTTGACTGGCCCCACCCCCATCTATTCTCTGCCTCCTGAGTCCCAGTTGATCGGTTGGATCTTCTTTTGTTGCCCTGCACAAGAGAATGGAATTGGAAATCAGATTACTGGGGTCGGCAGGAAATGGGATTTTGCAGTAACCTTCCCCAAGGAATGGAGAGGGAATGGGGATTTTGCAGTAACCTTTCCCCAGGAGTGGGGAGGGAATGGGATTTTGCAGTATCCTTCCCCTGTCATGCCCACCAAGCAACGCCCACCAAGCAACGCCTACCGAATCGGTAGTAAAAAATTTTGAATCCCATCACTGACTGATAGGCATTTAAGATGCAGACTGCAGCTCAGTATCAGACTTCAGCTCAGTATCAACTGCTTGAAGGAACTACAGATAATTTTTGACTTACAACAGTTTGTTTAGTGACTGAAGTTACAATGGCACTGAAAAAAGTGACTTATGACTGTTTTCACACTTACGACTGTTGAGGCATCCCCATGGTCATGTGATCAAATTTCAGGTGCTGACTGGCTCATAATTATGACAGTTGTAGTGTCTCAGGGTCATGTGATTCCCCTTTGGTTGCTTTTGACAAGCAAAGTCAATGGGGAAGCTAGATTCACTTAACAATCCTGTTACTAAATAAACAACTGCAGTGATTCTCTTAGTAAATGTGGCAAGAAAGCAAAGCTCACTTAACAAATGTCTCACTTAGGAACAGAAATGTTGGGCTCAACTATGGTCATAAGTTGAGGATTACCTGTGTAGAGTTCATTTGCTTAGTGATATCTTGCTGATTTTTTAGGAAGTCAAGCCAAGAGGAGTTTGGCAGCTAATAATCATCAACTTGTTTTGTGTGCTGAATTTCATAAGTTATTGATGTAATATATGAATATTAATATTGAGAAGGCATTCCACCCTGGTGCTTTCTTAAAATAGTATTGCACCTACAGTAGATTTCATTATATGAAGAGTGAGGCATTATTGTTGTGGAATAGTCTGTGATTTAAATATTCACTTTATGAACAATGTCACCTTTATTTTGTTAAGCTGGCTAACTCTGATCCAAACTATTAAACATATTCTTGTCCTTGAATATACATTAATAATCTTTCATGGAAGCCAATAGATTGCCTTATGATCTTGCACAAGCTAAAGAGTGTCATGGAATTATAAGAAGCAATATTAGTAGAAACTTACAAGAGCAAGAAACTTACAGAATGGAAGGAGGAGTATCATATTGAATAGAATAAAATAATATAGAATATTTACTTTATTGTCACTTTGAATGTACACTCATTGGCATACATTAAAAATGAAATTCCATTGCATACAGCTCTTAAAGGGTCACCACTTCCAATATACACTACATAAACATGAAAAAATAAGTAAATAAATACAAAATTACATATATACCCACACATATGACACAGAGAAACAACACAGTCTAGTTCTGATGTATACATATACATGGCGAGAAAAACAAATCTTGTGAGTTTACCAGATGGATGGCACAGGAACAAAGCTGTAACAGAATCTGGTAATCCTGCTACAAATATTCAAAATCTCCTCCCAGATGGGAGCAGCAGAAAGAGACCATGCAGTGGGTGTGCTTCGAGTTCTAACCACATAGTGCTTATAAGCAATATCTTGAATAATGGGAAGTGAGCTTCCTATAATCTTCTCGTCTGTCCTTACCGCTCTCTGTATGGGCTTTCTATGTGAGGTACTGCAGCCACTAAACCAAACAGTGATGCAGTTTGTTAAAACGCTCTCAATCGTGTCTCTGGAAAAAGTAGCCAGGACAGAAGGAGAAAGATGTGCTCTCTTCATCCAACACAGGAAATTGATGTGCTATGTCAGAGATAGGCAAACTGATACCTAATACAGGTAGTCCTTGATTACCAACCATGAAGTTATGAAAGTGCTGAAAAATTTAACCACCATTACGGTCAGTATATGTTGTCCTGTGCCCGACCTTTATCACCTCACCCTATCATAGAGCAGACAGATTGGAGAGGAAAAGATTCTAAGAGAACACCGTAAGCTGTTTTATTTTTTTTTATTTTTTTTAATTACATTTATATGCCGCCCTTCTCCGGAGACTCCGGGCGGCTTACAGTCTATGGAGCACCATGCTAGGTGTTCAGCAATAGCCTTCATTCCATTGTATATGCCTGCTTATTACTAGGGCTTTTTGGCCCTCTCAAGCGGCATTTTTACAAAGTCAGCTTATTGCCCCCAACAATCTTGGGTCCTCAATTTACCTACCCCGAGAGGATAGAAGGCTGAGTCAACCTTGAGCCTGGTGGGATTCGAACCTGCACTAATTGCAGGCAGCTTGCACTAAGTGCTAGATGATTAACAGGCTGCACCACCAAGGCCCTTTTTGCACAGCAGGCCTGCAGCTACCAGCCTCAGGTGTGATTGTGTTGCTTTTTGTTACTGTATGTACAAAGAGAAGTAAGCAGCACTCAACCGCATTGCAAAGAGGGGAGAGAGTAGTTAAGAGGCAAACAAAAGCCAAAGGTGAGAAACTGAATATAGTATCTTATCACCTTCCAGCTAGAAAGCACATTTGGGTCATGCAATTTCCCATTTAGCACCACTTTGCTTCCTGATGGAGTTGCCAGTCCCAGTTAAAGTTATTAAGTGAGGATTACCTGTAAACATTTAGATTAAACATTTAGATGCTCCTACAAGTATGGTTAATGATTAAGGGAAATGTACTAAGCCACATTTTGTTAGAACATTTCAGATGGTTTTTTTCCTTGAATGAGTTTTGTCACTCAGGTATTAAATTTTTTTTTTAAGGAAACGTCTGTCTTGTAAAGTCACCAATAATTCAAGACACCAATTTCACCCAACAATCAAATAATCCTTTTGAGATAAAAACTTACCTGTACAAACATAAATTATCTTCTCTTCACAGGTGTATTCCCTAGCTGGTATTCCCAAACTTTTAGAGCTGCTGAATGTGCAGAATGAGGAAGTACAGAGGGCAGCGTGTGGAGCTTTAAGGAACCTGGTATATGAAGACAACGACAACAAATTGGAAGTGTCCGAGCAGAAAGGCATTTTAATCCTGCTGAGATTACTGCGACAAACCAGAGATGTGGAGACTAAAAAGCAAATTACAGGTAACTAATGAGAAATGGTTTCATAGTGCATACAGATTCTACGGCTGATATCCTGTTTTATTACACACATATGTTGTGCTGGGTTTAGTATGGGTAGTTCTCCAGTATCTTATAAGGCTTGGGAGAACAATCCTTTATATCATAACTTATCCACCTTGTTCGTATTTTTAAGTAGTTTATTATTTTTTAAAAATACCCTACCTACATAACCATACAATAGATTTTAGCTTTTCAAAAACTCATCTGAAAATCATCTAATACACATATATCTTGTGTATTTTATTCTGCTATAGTTATTTGGAACTAAGCCACTTTATTAAATCAGTGGAGTAGAATACCAAAATGCATGCTTAGGGTCAGTCCATTAAATGAACAGAATTGACACTTCCAGGGTGAATGTCTCTCTTACTGTTCATTTTTCTAGATCAAAAAAACACGAGATCCTATTTAGGCTGCTATGATAATGGAAGACTGAAGAGCTGCATCAGTTCCTCCTATCAAGCCTATTCTAGCTTGCCTTCTAGCCCTTTCCAGATATGCGGGGGCTGCTGTTCCCATGGTCTTAAGCCATCCTATCTAATAATTCCAGCAGTTCATATATCTGGAACAGAGGTGGTATTCAGTAGGTTATGACGAGTTCTGGAGAACCGGTAGCAGAAATTTTGAGTAGTTTGGAGAACCAGCAAATACCACCTCTGACTGACCCCCACCTCCATCTATTCTCTGCCTCCTGAGTCCCAGCTGATTGGCTGGGTCTTCTTTTGTTGCCCTGCACAGGAGAACGGAGCTGGAAAGCAGGTTAGTGGGGTGGGGAGGGAATGGGATTTAGCAGTAACCTTCCCCCAGGGAGGGAATAGGGATTTTATAGTATCCTTCCCCTGCCATGCTCACCAAGCCAAGCCATGCCCACCAAGCCACGCCCACAGAACCGATAGTTTAGAAAATTGAATCCCACCATTGATTCTGGAAATAATAATATGCTTCCTTCGGGCAGTTTACTGAACTGGGTGGAATTGATTGGAAGACAGAAGATGTCAGAGAAAAATTTAGACTATCACTTGTGGTTCTGGCTCCACACACTGCTGATTTCAAGCCCAATCCACCCTTGGTATGCGTTTTTCTCAGGGGAAACAAAATAGCCCAAGAGAAGAACTACTGTGAAACAGAAAGGTCTTGTTATTGGCAGGCTAAAAGCAACCTTTCCTGAAATGGCATTGCTTCTTTTGAAGCTAAACTCAGCAAAGACTTGAAGAACAATGCCCTTACATGCCTTAGCCATCAACCACGGACAATGAAAAGAGGCCTTATGACAGTGTAACGTCATGGCTTTGCAATGCAGCGATAACAAGCAGAGGAAGACTGCTGGGCTCAAACTTCATCCCACTCTCTGGAATGATGACAACCTCTCTTCAGCTTAATCACAACTGCAGCCTGTGATGGGGTGGGCGGAAAGTTGTAGAAAGATAGTTGATAGCATTACCGTTTGATTAACACCTCTATAGATTATCTAGCCCTTAGGTCACTGTTCAGGAATGTTTGGAGACTGGCAGAGCACGATATAAATCCTGTTGAGAGTTTGCTCTTTTTGCATTCTCAAACATTAGAGATGTTTTTGAGCCACGTTAAAATCTTATCATTAGATGGTGGGAAGAAGTCTCTTGTTATCCGAGAAGTTTAGAAATAGAGTTAAAATCTTGCACAATAAAAGTGCTTGAAATACAATGGCTGCTTATTCCCGCTTATTTAAACAGGCCCCAGTTTTTCTGGTGAAATTTTCTCCTCTAAACTGTGGATTGTTTCTCTTATCAATGTTTCTTAATCGTTTATAGCAGAGTATTGTACCTTGACATTTTTATGTAAGAACATGAGGAAGAACTTGTACAATCATTGCTGAGTCCTGTAATATTTCTCATTATGGTGAGTCTAAGAAAGCTTCTGTTTTATGGTCCTTGGAATCCAGTCTCCAGGTTAGATGGAAGTCTGTGCACATTTTTTTGCCTTTCCACCTAATCTGTGCATTTTGTGGTGTGTATTTTTGTTTCCTGACTTGCATTGCTGCACACAGTGTACGTCTATGAACTACCCTCTGGAATGAATTACCCCTGGAGATGTGAGCCATTACTGATCTGCAAATCTTCCGGCGCGTACTAAAAACCCATCTCTTCCAACAGGCCGGTCTGGCCTAGTACCAATTATTAGGGTTTTTAAAAAAAATTTAAAAAAATTTTCTGATGATTTTAATTTTTCTACCTTGTTTTTACTGTTTTGTCAGCCTTTAATTTAATTCTTTTAATTTTTTTAAAAATTCTAGCTATTGTGGAGCTTTTTATCTTGGCTGTATACCGCCTCGAGCCTCATTGCGGGAGAGGGGGCGGTATAAAAATTTAATAAATAATAATAATAATAATAATGCATTGCAAACTTTAAAAAGTGTAGATTTCAGCATTTGATGACACAGATTCGGAAAGTGTCATTCTCATTTATCACACAGTTTGAATCACATGCACACCAAACACGCACAGAGTGTTTGGCACAGAGGCGTTTGCGCAGGCGCAGAGGCATTCTAACTCGCCTCCTGCAAGCCTGCACGATCCCGGTCACTTCAGCAGCTGCCGCGTGGCACTATTCTATGCCGCGCAAAGCAGCTGCACTTCAAATTCAGCAGATAAAAGTGAGTATGGGAGCCCAGGCGGGCAGGTGGGCGCAACAGCAGAGCGGCGGAGAGAACCGGTTCAGTCTCCGCCACTCATCACTTCTACGGGCTCGCCAGAACCGGAATACCACCATTGGTCATAACTTTGAACAGTCACTAAATGAACTGTTGAAGTCAAGTTCTACTTGTACTTTCAAATCCAAAATAAAGAAAACTTACTTTTCTGTGGATCTTTAAATAATGGCCACATGACCACGGAAATATCTTCAGACAGGGCTGGCTCAATGGCTTTGAAATGGAGATGAGTATCCCGCACCTATAAGTCGGCAATGACTAATGGAATAAAATCCAGAGGGATTCCTTTACTTTTTTAGTTTATGGGATTGTTTAAACATCTTTCCTAAACTCACATAGCTTTGTAAGAACTGGCTCCATTTGCTGTTCTGTCAGCTGCTCATGTTTTATGACAGAGGTTGAAAGTCTCCCGAAAGAGAACTCTGAAAGAATAATTGCCAGATTTGATAGAAACCCACATTCTCTTTATATTATGGTGTAAAGGTGGTAGCGCAGACAGAGAGCAGCAAAGCTCAGGCAGCCAAAAACTAGCTTTTGAAGGTGAGCCAAAAAGCCTTTGGGGAGCATCAAACCTGCACCTGATCTTTTCTCATAGAACATACATCTAAGAAATGAAAGAACATTCCTTCCGCAGGAAGGATTATAGGACAGGCATGAGGAGAACATAAATATGAAAAGCAGCCACACCTCTCCTACACTAAGATTCTACCAAGCTGACACTTTCGATTACGGAAATATGTACATGCCCAGTGCAATTATTTCTAAGTTCAGTGCATATTAAGATTTGATCATTTCATTTTTTTCTAAAGTATTGCCAGATTGGCTCTTTTTTATCTCTTTATTTCAGAAAAAAAAAGTTTCTCTTCCATAGGAGAATAAATATGGCAATAGTGCCATATTTACGTATCCTACGTATTGCTTATCCCCTACCTTCCTAATATGACAATACAACTACTATATTGGCACTTTTCAAAAGGATGATTATACAGGAGCCAAGAATGAAAAGAAAGGAGATTTAAATGCCATCTGCACTGAACTAAGATTTAAAAGATGCGTTCTAGGATTCAGAGCAGTGAGCTGAACAATTGTTCTCTTTGTAGAACAGATCCAGTGTGCATGTGACATACTGTCAGATGATACTTACAAAACCTCTTTTAAAAAAACTGGGGAAAATGATACTTTTAAACTCTTACTGTCAACTTTTACACATTCATCAAATTCCAAATTAGATCCAGATTTCCCTTCTCTGGGCACACTTTTAATCTGAATTATTAAATCACCAGACTGGGGGGGGGGGGGGGGGGTTTAGTACCTTTTAAACTTGGACAAAGATGACCACAGTGTTAATAAATTCTTCATAGCCCCAAAAGTCAGTTTACTTTTATCATAGTGCTAGCAAAAGTTCAGGGCTATAACTGGTAGATTAATTATTGCAAACACCCCCCAAAGAGTTATTATTTCAGGAAGAATTCCAGAAGGGAGTGCCTCATATCTACCCATATCAGCCCATTAGTTTCTACAACTTACAGATTGAGTAGATTGAAAGAATTCCTATTGAGTAGATTGAAAGAATTCCTGTTGAGAAGCTGACAAAAATAGCTACAGCTTCCCCCCCACCCTCGTGTTGTAATTTATTCCCCATCCCCTAAATTAATAGCCACCATTCACTCCTGTAGAATACAGGACATCATGAGATGAGGACTTACCTTGATGACTACAGCTGCAAAGTTCTGAGCCTAATCCTATCTGCAAAGGAGTCTTAGATTTGACAATTACACTAATGTTCACAACTAATGTTCCTATCCTGCTTTATGCTTGGGCTACATTTTCACAAAATTTTAGGAATTGGTAATCTGGCTGGACTCCTGTGCAACTAAAACTAGCCCAGAAGTTTTACTTAGAAAAAAAAAACACTCTGTTATTTGAACTTATTCAGAAATATAAGCCTAATTATGACAATGCCTTTAATTATAACACTGATTCGGTTTAGGTCTCAGTTAAATATATAAAATGTGGATTTTCTGTTCCAAGGAAAGAAATTTTGGCATTCCAGAGGTTAGTGAACTCCAACTCTTAGTAGCCCCAAACAGCATGGCCAATGGTGAGAGAAGATAGATGTTTTAATTCAGGAACAGCTGGACGATTGTCTATTTCTGCTGTAACAACGAGCCAGAGAGCTCACCATTTAAAAGACTTAGGTGTACTTTGAAGTTTGTGTGGGCAAAGTAGGCTTCCTACGTGTTCCATAGATAATAAGATGAAAAGTAGAAGTTCAAGTGGTGAAGTTTTGATGGAGAAAACTACATATATTAACTTTAGATTTACCATCCAAATATTGGCAAAACATATGCCATGAGAATTCTTTATGTATCTAATATATTTTTGCACTTTATGATTAAGGAAACATGAACACTGGAATGAAATAAGTCTGTGATCCAGAATTCAGTTAATTCCATTAATCCGTTCATTATCTATCTGACAAAACCCTCTGAAGCAGCAGTCGCCAACCAGTGAGCCGCGAGAAAATTTTGGTGGGCCACAGAGAAATCTCACCCCCAGAGCACCCCCACAAAGCAATTAATACAGGCTGTGCAGAAACACAAGGTTGCATGGCCCGCAGGAACCCTCCTCACCCACTCACTCCTTACCCAGTAAACTTGTCTGCTAAATTGCTATTTTTCCTTTTTCTGACCATCATCTGTTCTGCTATGCCATGTGATATAGATTAGCTAGGAAGCAGGAAATGGCTGGATTTCTTGCTTTCTAGCTAGTCTTTAGATCTTCAGCTCAGCACAGCCGAACCTCCCTTAGGACTGAAGGTTTGCTTGCAAGCAAATTCAGTGCAGATTCACGGCAAGCAAATTTGAGAGACTGAGCTAGCCAATGGCAGATAAATAGATCTCTGAATGAATCTGTGATTCTGTGAACAACTCAATCTGGCTGCCTGCTTTGCCTGATTTTGAGTAAAAGTTGCTCTTTTTTATAAAAACTTCAATATATAAATATTTATAATATTTACATACAAGCCATGCCCAGCCAGTCACATGACACCAAGCCACACCCACAAATTAGGCCATGCCCACAGAACCGGTTAGTGGTCCCTGGGATCTAAAATTATGAGTTTGGTGGTCCCTGAGGTCCAAAAGGTTGGCGATCCCTGCTCTGAAGAGCCACTGTATCATCCTGTTCTTTTAAACTGTCTTTGCAGGTTTGTTGTGGAATCTCTCTTCCAATGATCAGCTGAAAAATTTATTGATCCGGGAAGCCCTGGAGCCATTGACAAAAACTGTCCTCATTCCTTACACTGGATGGCCAGATAGAGATTATCCAAAATCAAGTATCATCCCTGACCCTGATATCTTCTACAATGCTACAGGATGCCTAAGGTGAGTTGTGTACTGTGCATGCTTTACAATCCAGTTACAAGGATGTGGTGAATGTAGTCTGGAGTTATAAGAGGGAGGGGGTCTTTCCAAGAGGACAAAAAGATACTAGAGCTTGGAATGTCTGGTGGGCAGAAAGAGAGCAAGGTCAGACACTCCCTAGAAATTCACATACTATAGTTATTGCAGATAATTGCTTTAGTTTGGCAAGAATTTGTCCGTAGGTGTACATCAATAGAGGAACTACTCAGAAGTGATTTCACATGTAGTTCTTGATTTTTCAGTATTTGAAGACTCCCAATTCTAGTGAATTCTGGGCAGGGAACAACAAAACATTAACAAATTAAATCATAGACATTCTTATGAAAGACACTGAGTCAACTAGGACCAAAATCGTGTTAGAATAATATATTTTACCTGTTTGCAAAATATAAGAACAGCTTAACATATTCTGAAGGAAGAGTCGTCCCCATCTCCAGAGTATAGCAGCTGTCATTAAGAAGGGTTATCACATATTCCATGGACTATGCAGCTCTTGAAAAGATGGGCATCTCAACAGATCCTTTAGACCAGCAGCACCAGGGACTGGTTTCATGGAAGACAATTTTCTATGGACTGGGGATAGGGGGAGGGGGCACAGCATAGATCCAATTATTCTAATATCCATAAAATAGTTACATTGAACATTTCCAAATGTGATTAGAACGTGAGGTAGGCTGGTTTAGTGTTCTTATTAAAATCTGTGCCACCACTGAGAACAAATATATATATCTCAGTTCCTGATACTCAGACTCATTGGAGACTAATGTTTTACAATCTCCTTGAAAGAAGCTGACAGTCAGAGCACTTGTGGGCAGTGGTGGGATTCAATTTTTTTTACTACTGGTTCTGTGGGCGTGGCTTGGTGGGCGTGGTAGGGGAAGGATACTGTAAAATCTCCATTCCCACCCCACTCCACTAACCTGCTTTCCAGCTCCATTCTCCTGTGCAGGGCAACAAAAGAAGACCCAGCTGATCAGCTGGGACTCGGAAGGCAGAGAATAGATGGGGGCATGGCCAGTCAGAGGTGGTATTTGCTGGTTCTCTGAACTACTCAAAATGTCTGCTACTGGTTCTCCAGAACTGGTCAGAACCTGCTGAATATCACTTCTGCTTGTGGGCCATCTCCCATTCTCTCCTTCAGAGTTACTCCCTGATTTTTTGGTCTATTCTACTCATTCATGGAAGATGTCTCCAATCAGCCATGACTCACAGCAGAAGCCCAGGAAAATTACTTTGATGAACTTAGATAAAATAAGAGAGCTTTGTTTATGATGATATAATAGTTACGACCACCTATCTTAATTACTGGGAATATGTGGTGGGAATGTAGTCTGGTTTCCCAGCAAGGAGGGGCTGCATTCCAGAGAGCAAAGAGAATGTAGTTTGGAATGTTTGTTCAAGAGAAAGAGGGTTAAAGCAGATCCACCCTAACATATATCTGTAGTTGTGCAAATAGTCTGGCAAAATCCTGTGTATAAAACAATGATACGAGAAAAACAATAATTAGTACTCAGACCTAATTCCACCTGTTCTTTGTTCTCTGGGCTGACAGAATTAAATAGTAACCTTAACATAGCTGAGCTTTATAAGAACAGAGAAATACTTGTCATACATTCCTGGGTGTTTAAAGTATAGCCTTGTCAGATTCCAAAGATCATTCAAGGACTTTATTTTCTACAATCCCAGAGGTACTGTTACAAGTTTCTCTTTTGTTTCAGGTACTTTTTTTCCCTGTTGCACCAATAGAAAAATTCACGGCAGATCAAAAGATAGCAAAACTGAGGATCTTAACATCAGGCATTGGGATCATGGCATTTGCAATATGCATAGATAGCGGCAACAGTCTCCAAAATTAAATTTGTATTTCTTTTCAACAAGGCAAAAATCTGAGATGTCAGATTTTGGATAATTTTAAAATAATTTAAAATTTTGGAGAAGAAGATTTTGGATAATTTTAAAATCTGAATCTTTTAAAATTTTACCCAAACACTTATGTGAAAGTGTGCAGTGAAGTTTGGTCCCTGAAAAGCTTTTGGTTTATAAGAGATGTTGATTTGCTGAATTGCTTTGTGATATGTAGTCACACCTGCAATTCTAACCCATAAAAGAAAATGCATAATGTGAAACAGATGACTTGTGTTTTAAATGGTTACTCTTTTGGTTTTGTATCATAAAATATTTGATCTTACAGTGTCTAGCAAGTAAATCTCCACTTTCCATAAATAGTTGACAGAATTAATACTGGTAAGAATAATATATAATATGATCACAATAGCTCAGAACAATTCATTTCAGAAATAAAATTAATTTAAGTGATACTGCCTTGCCAAATTGCATAAATCACTGTAGAATCCATACTATGAACCAGCTTTCTGCAAAGCTTTGTGAGCTGTAAGTTAAACTTATCTTGAAAACAGTGGGCCACTTTTCTCAACCCTGGCAACCTGAAGAACTATGGACTTCAATTCCCAGAATTCTTCAGCCAACATCCACACTGCAATATGCTAAGGAAAGCTATTCTAAATCCTGAAGTATAACATAAGTGCAATGAAGTATATAAGGAGCATGGTGGCTCATGTGGTTAGGACGTTGGGTTGGAGGTTAGTAAGCTCGTGTTTGAGACCAAGTGCTGCTGCAGAAAGGTTGAGCTCCCATCATTCACTCCTTTACAGGGACATGAAAGGAGCCTCCATGGGTGTCCATGGAGCAATGGTGATGTCACTGGCTAATCCTTTCGACCTGGAAGTGCCTTAAATGAATGGGACAGAAATGAAGTATATGTTGGGTTGTCCTTGCCATTGCCAAATATATTTAGAAATATCTAAAATGTGTATTTTTAGTTCAGGATTGAAATGAAGGGTCCTTGGTGCTCTCCAAGCTTGGTTGCTAGCACTGACAATGTTACCTGGTTTGGGTAATGAAACATGTGCAAGAAAACAACTAAGCTCAGAGAGCACCAAGGATCCCTCATGTGTCCCATTTTTCCTTGAAGACATTTGACTTCTCATCAGAGAAAGCTTCTCAGTTCTGACTACAGACTGACTTCAGTCAGAACTGAGGAAGCTTCTTGGATGAGAGACTAGATGTCTTCAAGGAAAAACAAAGTTCCCTTTTGAAAAAACAATGTCCATCACTGGAGGTTTTTAAGAAGAGGCTGGACACCATTTGTCTGTCCAGCTGGCTGGAGAATTCTGGAAGTTGAAGTCCACAAATCTTACAGTTGCCAAGTTTGGGGACCCCTGGTATAGAGTCTCCTTCTTGATCAGGGGGTTGGACTAGAAGACTCTGAGGGTCTCTTCCAATTCTGTAATTCTGTATTTTGGGGTTTTTTTTTTCTTCCTGCTTCTTTTTGTCTATTTAAGAGAGATCAGGGGAAGGTGGGGCCAAGAAGCCTGTGATTGGATAAACAGCTGTTAGCCTTGATGGCAGAGTGACTTCGTCTGAAGGCCATCTGCTGGGAGATTAGTGGGCTTCCTCATGCAATCAATTGGCCCCTGCAAGAACAGACTCCTTGACTAGATGAGCCAGAGGTCCATCCCATAGGAGCACTGCTTATGTTCTTGTTATTTTAACTAGCAAACATTTCTTGTGGCATTACAAGGTTCTGTTTGTATAACTTCAAAATCAGAAACAGTGCTTAGAATAATAAGGCAAATGTACAACGCTGCTTGGTTGTTGGATCATTCCATACACCAATTTGTGTGATGTTGTTGTCTTCACAGGTAGCTTCTTTCCCTGCAGGATTTTTTTCTACTGGGTAGAGCAAAAGAACAAGTTATTCTAAAGTGAGGCCACTAACAGGACAGTTGGCAAAATAATTTGCCTAAATGCTTGTACTTCTGCCAGCTTACACAACCTAATTGGTTTTCTTCTTTTGTAATGCTTACAATGCTAATGGCTTGGGTGATTCAAGGAATGCATCCTGCAGCCTGTAAAATAGAAAGAAAGTTTTGGCGTCATTATTTATCCATAATATGCATCTGATACATTCAGCCGAGTCATAGCAATTGCAGGAGTATTAGAACTGAGAGAAACCCTAACCAAAGACTTGTTTCATTGTGAAGTATAATGAAATACAAATTATTGAAGTACAATATTTTTTTATGGAATATGATAAGAGAAGATGACATTCTTTCCTCTGTTTAGAAAGAACAATCATACCAATAGTTTATTATTTATTGAATAAACCACAGCTGAATTTAACACAATATGCTAAATGATACCATACTTCACAAATTTGGTCTGGTGGTTAAGGCACCAGGCTAGAAATCAGGAAGCTATGAGTTCTAGTTCCACCTTAGGAGGAAAGCCAGCTGGATGACTTTGAGCTGGTCACTCCCTCTCAGCCCAAACTACCTCACAAGGTTGTTGTTATGGGGAAAATAGAAGGAAAAAGGAGTATTAGGTATATTTGCTACCTTGAATTATTTATTGTTGTGGCTTGCCTGGTGGCAGATTCAGACAGTAAGGAGGTTGGGGAGGAACATGGGCCAGTCCCGGAGTCTGGGGAATGCTCTGATGAGTGCTCTGTGTCAGAGGCAGAAATGGGACCAGGGACGTCTGTCAGTTATCAGCTGCCTTTGGAGTTGGAGATCAGTGGGGCAGAAGAAAAGCTGGAGACTGTTCCCAATGTGCGCATGCACAGAGCTACCAGGAGAAGGGAACAGTTAAGAAACAAAGGTCGACTTGGGAGTAAAGGCACAGACGAATGGTGAATGGCCCCTCCCATAGGGAATAAAGAGGAGCGAAAGGGGAGTGGTGTTTGCAGGAGACAATTTGTTTAATTAGTGTGAAGATTCGTCACTCCTTGCCAAGTATTTCCTTGTACAGCGTTGCGCTTGGAAACTATCAGCCTGGCAGCTCTCCAAGCCTGACAAGGTCTGTGGCTGCAATTCACCCTTGAAAGACTGTTTGCCAGGACTTTGCCGGATGTGAATGATAGATATTCACATTAGCCAAATAAAAAGAGGTTTTGTCAGGACAAAGAGTCTGTTTCATGATTTGGTGAAGCTTAGGTCAGAACATTTATAAAGTAATACAAATGGGATAAAATTCCAATAAATAAATACTTCACAAATTATTGTGATTGATTTTCTACAATGAGTTACACAAGATCTCTTTCACTCTTTAAATTAAATTTTGACATTGCTCCAAACCTCAGGTCAGCTATAATAAATAGCGTGTCACCTTTCTTCTATGAAATATGCCAGTGGAAGGAAGACACTCAAGTATTACTTCAAAGGATATGGTGACAGAAGGAAGCATTGGTTGGAGCACTGCTTCAACCAATGTCTTGTTAACTTTAAGATGCATGGATTTCATGCTGGCTGGAGAATTCTGAGAACTGAAGTCCACACATCTTAAAGTTGACACAGTTGAGAGCGGGGGGATAAAAGATATTTGCCCCCAAACACAGCAAAATCTTAGGAGTATGGTATATTTGGAGAGTAATTAATGAACTTCATCTTTGATGGATGAATGGTGTTGTGGCAAAAGCTAATCTAATTGCAATCGGATTTAAATTTAATTAATGTAGTTCCTGTGATTTCCATCTGTCACTTTAATATGTCTTGTTTGCCACAATGATCTATGGTTGATTAAAAAAATGGGGGGGGGGGGGTACCCACACTATGTTAGGTATGGTGGGTGAGATGAAATTGATGCCTGAGATGAATCCTCCCAACTTGTGCATGATTGTGTGTATAGGGGGGGAAGCAGAGGGAGGGGGGAGAGGGAGGGAGGGAGGGAGGGAGAGAAAGAGAGAGAGAGATCACACAGAAAAATTCAGTAGACCTGCAATTGAAACTTTTCAGTGCTGATACAAGAGAACTTTCTTCACAGCATCTGATGACAACTAGAAAGCTAAGGAGATACAGGCCAAAACCTTTCAATTAACCTAACCTCTTTACCTGAGGCAGTTGCCTTGATCTGCTTAAGACAAGACCAACCCTCTACACTTCCTCACTCCCCTTTTTCACTGCCTAAAGGAATAATAAACAAACAAAGGAACCATGAAAACTTTCTTTGGAATTTCCTGATGGAAGTAGTTTCTTCGTGTTTCTTCAGCCTAAATTTAGCCTTGTTGATAGTACTTTGTTTGCATGTCAGAGGTCCCAGGTTTAGCACCTGTAGTTAAAAGGTTATCACTGCTAGAGGGTGACCTTTTGTTTGAGATTGTAGATGAGCTCCTTGGAAGCTAGCATAGATAGATAGAAGCATATCCCATTCATGATGCCTAACCTTTACCTAAGCTTTAGATGATCTCTTTAAATAATAAGGCCAATTTCACTTGTTTGTTTGGCACATGCATGTCCTTTTTATCTTGACAAGTTTCCTGAAAACATATTGTCGCTGTATTTTTTTTCCCTTTTAGCTATAGCTAAAACTTCATTCTTAACAGTTCAATTTCTGATGTAGCTGGAGCAGGTTTCTTTAGACCAGGGGCTGGATTCGGCCCACAAGGTGCTTAGATCTGGCCCACGGGGCCGCTCTGGAAAGAACCAGCCCATGATGCCTCTACCAGTGAAAACGGAGCTCAGGTGGCTGCAACGGCAACTGCCAGCAAAATGACCTGCAACTCTCTGCTCACAAAATGGAGCTCGGGAGGGCCACATATGGTCCTCTCAAGTTCTGTTTTCATTGGCAGAGGGTCGCAGGAGGCTGTTGCAGCCTCCTGAGCTCCGTTTTTGCTGGCAGAGCACTTGGGACACCACAAACACCCCCGACACGAGTGACGTCAAGCTGGCTACTCCCACCCTGGCTATGCCCACCCGCCCCCAAGGTCAAACACAACCCTAATGCGGCCCTCCATGAAATCGAGTTTGATACCCCTGCTCTAGACTGTTATCATTTCTATAGATCAGTGGTTCTCGACCTGTAATCCATGGGCCCTGAGGGACCGCGATGTTATCACAGGGAGTCCACAAAGGCTCAAAAAATGTTACAATTTAAATATTGAGTTAAGTCTTGGGAGTCCATGGCCATGATCCATTGCCACAAAAGGTATTTAAAGGGGGTCCATGATGAAGAAAAAATTAAGAACCACTTTGTGGACTGTTATCATATTAACATTCTTCTGTCTGCAGCAGAAATAAAGTTTTGGAATTATATACTTTTTATTTCTATTTAATTTAATTTAATATAAATTAAAGATAAATTTTTTTTCCTGTCAGTCATGTCTGACTTAAAATATAAATTTATATATAAAATATTAGTGTAAATATAAATTTGAATATAAATGTCTGTATTTATATAAATTAGCAGTCTTTAATCCTGAGATCGGGATATATAGGCTTACTTTATCCAAGCAACTCTTTAGAGTGGTTTTCAAATCCTTACAATAAGTTTCCTCAATTTTCTGGATTTAATCTCCATAATTCCTAGGCAAATGTCTTGGTTTCTGAGTAAAGGTCAGAATGAGGATTCTGAATGTATTCTTAATTATTACATATATTGAATTAAGAGATAGTGATTATTCAGTGATTAAGGAGTAAAATATTTTGCTTTTTGCTTTCCGTAGACCCCTCACCGATTTAGATAGGCCTTATTTACTCTCTTGTCTGTAAAGAAAGTAATATCTCTATGTCATCTCTTGATAAAGTATTTATTGAGTTTGTTCCTTGCAGCTAGTTTTTAATTGCCATTCAAGACTTCTATCTTATTCATCTAAATATCCATTCCATAGCTTTCTTTCAACATTGCTTCAGGTGGGTTTCAGGCCTTCTTATCAGATGTAGGAAAATAACTTGAAGTGGGATTTGTAATAATAATTGGAGGGACGGAATATAAAATGAGATTACTTTTTCATGCAGAAGATCAACACTCTTTGCATTGCTCCACCTCCACTTTCTGCCCTTTCTAGACAGTCTGGTCATGGGGATTTCCGTCCC
Organism: Bungarus multicinctus; assembly: GCA_023653725.1. NCBI lineage: Eukaryota > Metazoa > Chordata > Lepidosauria > Squamata > Elapidae > Bungarus > Bungarus multicinctus. Next base: position 64,498,328 of record CM042848.1, read on the forward strand.
CTCAACTGGGCACCTGAGATAGAAAGTCTTGACCAGATTATTCTACTCAGGAGTGGTCATTCCAGGAGTGGTATTCTACCGGTTCTGCCCAGTTTGGCTGAACTGGTAGCTCCGAGGATCATCTGTGAGCGAACAATCAGCTGCTGGGCCCGCCCACCCCAGCTGTATACTGATCTTTATTTCCTGGTTTTGAAGCTCACTTGCTTCATGTGGCACAGCGGATTGCTGAGCGTCAGCTGTTTACCACGCAGGGAGAGTGCAGAATTGCAGAAAAAGATCTGTAGCAAACCCTCTGCGCATGCGCAAAGTGCACCCACCAAGCCACGCCCCCAGAACCAGTGGTAAAAAAATTCCACCACTGGGTCATTCTGATTATTATGGTTGTCTATAACAAATGTTCTACCTCTGCTTTTAGAACCTTTTATGGGGAGATTACAGGTCTGATCTTGGGAAACCCTCTGTACCCCTCCTCCAAAAAAAGGCTCTATTTCTATCCCTCTTTTGTTTACCTAAATTAAATTGTGATTACCCCAGGTCTCACCTTATTTCTCTGATGCACAGTCCAAGTTGTCAGGGCTGCATGGAGTAGGATTTTCATATCTGGCAAGCAAAAATCCATAGGACCATTACAGTAGATGAAGCCAGTGAGATTCAGGAAACTCAAATGCTTTGCTTCCATCTAAGATTTTTGTAGCCCAGATACAATGCCCTACACCTAGATCCGTCATGGCGAACCTATGGCATGCATGCCGGAAGTGGCATGCAGAGCTATCTCTGCAGGCATGTGAGCCATCGCCCCAGATCTGTTCGACTATGCATGCGCGTGCGCCTCCCGCCAGCCAGCTGATTTTCAGGTATCTGCCACGCATGCTTGGGGAGCAGAGCACATGCGGGCGGTGCCGTACGCATGCACAGAGGCCTGGCGAGCATGGGGGGGATCCCATGCATATGCAGGGAAGCAGGGGAACGCAGGGGTCTTGCATACATTGCATTATAGGTGCACGCACATGTGTGCACTCTCGTGTGTGCATGCATGCACTTTTGGCATGTGACAACAAAAAGGTTAGCCATCACTGACCTAGATCATAGCATCCCCAAACCTTTAAACGCTGTAACAAAGTATAGGATAAAAAACATTGCTACCCAGTAATAATAGAATGGATGCTCAAAATAATTAAATGGAAGTGAAAAGTAATTTAATTGCCTACTGCCTTATAAATGTAGTGTCTGACATACCACTCAAATTTAAGTGCAACCCTTGGTCTCCAGACATTAACTTCCTTCATCACTTAATTCAGCCCATTATTCAACATACAATTTACAATCTTCTACATTATTTCAAGCAATAATAATGTGAACAAGCAATCATTAGGCTGTTAATTGTAGCTTAATTAGGCCACTGAAATTACAGAATATTAATCTTCCATTGGTTTCATCTCTTGAGAGTAATAATAAAACACATCTCCTTGAAATATTTCAGCACCAATTACACACTCTTGATGATGAATCTTTGTATGGCATTTGTGTGTATTATTGCCCAGTGGACAGGACCTCCTATTGTGTTGTGAACAGTAAAGGCTCTGATTTTGCATGTAACATGAATTCATCCATTTACCAGAATCTTTTTCTTTTTGTTCTTTATTGGCTGTTGTGTTCTTGACTATAGCTATCAAACAAGCAGCTGGATACAAATCCTGCTCTTTGTCTGATGTGCAGAAGTTGCCTCTTGGTTCTGCAGCCCAACAGTTCTCTCAGTACCAGGACATATTGGAAATCACATGCCACCTTCCAGCTGCTCAGCTGGGTCACAGTTGTAAGATTTTGCAAACATTCATGGCTGATTCTTCGTCTTAGAAATAAGTCAAGCGTTCTAACCTTATGGTAGATATACATATTAGTAGATTAAGCATTCTAGTGCAACGCTCAGACATCCTTCACTTAAAAAAATAAAGCAACAGCCACTATGGAAATAATGAAAAAAGGTATCAGTGACATCACAGATGTTAACTAATAGGGTATTATTCATAAATGATGCATTCCCATTGAAGTTGACCTGCTCAAAAAATTTGAGCAAGTCACCTATCTTTGGATGACTAAGACTGTGTAGAACAATGGATTAGTATTAGACCAAGGCATCTTTTTTAGCCACGGTTTTGTATCTTTCTTCATACTGTACTTAAGTATTTCCACATTCATATTTTGTCTCTTGTTACTGTGAGTGAAGAAAATAGAACCAAACCTTTCTATTGCAGCACCAACTCTGGTCCAGTCAATTTAAGTCTGATCTCCGGGGTTTGAAGACAACGGATAAGCTCTAGTTCTCTATTTTACTGTCAGAGGTAAAGACTTACTACTACAGGTTATTAAATCATGGCAAATTATAAGTCTGCAAAGTAAAATGATTGTACTATGTTACTTTACATCCACAGCTATTTTTTTTATTCTGGCATTCCATGGTAAACAAATCTGTAATGTCTATGGAGATTCCAGGTCATGGTTGTCCAAAAAGTTCTTTTTCAAGAGACAACTGGATTTTCTGGTTTTTCTTTTTCATTTTGCTTTTCTCATCCAAGAAGCTTCTTCAGCTCTGAGAAGCTTCTTGGATGAGAAACAAAACATCTTCAAAGAAAAACCAGAAAGTCCAGTTCCCTCTTGAAAAAGCACCTTTGGGAAAATCAGTGTAATCTTTTCTACATATACTAGACTTTCAAGAAGAAATAGAACTGCCATTCGTCAGAAATGGTGTAGGGTCTCCTGCTTAGGCAGGGGGTTGGACTAGATGACCTACAAGGTCTCTTCCAACTCCGATTATCTGATTATCTACTGCTACTTACTATCAATCAACCAATGGAACACCTTACCCTCGAAAGTTGTGAGAGTGCTATCACTTGAGACTTTCAAGAAGAGATTGGACTGCCATTTGTCAGAAATGGTGTAGGGTATCCCGCTTAGGTGGGGGGGTTGGACTAGACGACTTATAAGGTCCCTTCCAACTCTGATTATCTGTTATCTGTTACTGATATGTTTGATTATTGTTTTATTTATTTACCAGAGACCTGATGCTATCAGATTGCTTTTCTCTTACTTTACCAAAAGAAAGAAAAATTGGGAGCAGAAGCCAGAGGCTTAATTAAAGAAGCTTAATAGAAAGAGACTTAATCATGTATGAAGGAAGAGGGGGGGAAACAGATGTCTTGGGGGGGTGCAAACAAATCACATTTGAGAACACAGCAAAGGCTCTTTTGAGAAAATTCTTTGATCTGTTCTCAAAATTCAATCTGTGCCTATTGGCTCAAAATGGTTGAGAATTCTTGTATTTGTCAAATCAAGAAAAATCTGGTCAAGAAAGAAAGAAAGAAGTTAAACTAGAAGGAATGAGATAGCATTTGGAATGAAGAAGAACGGAATTATACTTCATGACTCTCAGAAATTCTAGGTTTCAAGTTTTGGTCATTCCTGGTCATTGTATGTTGATGGTTGGAATGCTCTATGGTTCTTAAAATTTGTCATATCCTTCATTCCAATGTTTTCCCATTCTTTAATATTGTAAGATAATCTGCAATGGGTGGAGTCAACGTAAGGGATATTTTGTGAGAATTAGTGCAAGAGATTAACCACTATTTTTATGTCCTCTATGGATATTTTCCAGTGACTCAAGTGATTTGTTACTGTGTTCTAATAGGATATTTTTTCAATCTAACCTACAGCTCTCATAATCCCAGACTTACAATCACAACTGAGTCCAAAATTTCCATTGCTAAGCAAGACAGTTGTTAACTGAGGTTTGTCCCATTTTTGCCACAGTTGTTAAGTGAATCACTTCAGTTGTTAAGTGAATCATGCAGTCATTAAACTAATCATGGAGTCATTAAGCATGGTATGACAGACTTGCGGGGCCGGCACGTTGTGCAACAAGGTCACATAGGATAATAACATTGGGTCTGGGTTAGGGACCTCTATCCTCACTATGAGTTGTGTGTATGTAGGGGGGTGCACAAAGGGAGGCTCAGCCAATCTCATTGTACACATGTTGTACTCTGATAATAAAGGTAATAATAACAATCTGGATTCCCCCATTGACTTTGCTTGTTGGAAGCCAGCTGGGAAGGTTACAAATGGTGATCTAATGATCTCTGTGCAACTGTCATCAGTACATGGCAGTTGTTAAGCACTAATTTTTGATCACATGACCATGGGGATGCTGAAATGGACATAAGTGTGAAAACTGGATATAAGTCACTTTTTTCAATGTCACTGTAACTTCGAATGATCACTAAAAAATGGTAAGTCGGACTACCTCTGCTAAGAATGCTATCCCGGCTTAGCTTTCAGGCCTACCAAAACTTACTTACTTACTTCTTTTCCTTCCCTCCCTCCTTTCCTTCCTTTCTTTCCTTCCCTCCCTCTCTCCTTCCACTTTTCTTTCTTTCTTTCTTCTCATTCTTTTTCTTTCTTTCTATTTTTATAGACATCCATCTCAGCCAAGTGATTCTTTCAGATCAGACTATATTCAGAATTAGAGTTTATTGATCTGTTTATGAAATATGTCATTCACATATTTTTTTAAAAAAAGCTTGCATTTCAGGTGAGAGAGAAATAAAAGGTAATATAAAGAGCTGTGTTTGCCCTCATTTCAGGCATCCATTCAAGGGATAAAGCATTTTTTGGGGGGAGGGCAACGGAACACATTTTTAACATCTTAAAAAACCTTGAAAAAGGACATTAGTGACTTAGCTTTGCACCCCTTCTTGACAGTCTTCCATGGCTGTTAAGACCATAAAGCAACAACCCTGTTTTGTTTATCCTTAACATCAAATAATTTTCTTTCGCTAGGGCTGCAGCTGTGAGTTAGTTTTGAAATGCATTCAGTGTGTTCCAATCTAAGCAATAGATTTCAGCATTCCACCCTTATCTCTTTTGTTTTATTTAGCTCTCGCCACACCACTATTTCTATATGCACAATAAAAGCTGTTGCAAACATGCCACTGTCAACAGTGTTTGCAAACTGACAAAGAGTGAACGTGGACTTTTAAGTGTAGCCATAGCTTTGTGAAAAAGCATAATCACTTTTTTCCCCACATTAATCATGAGCTGGGAGCTAGCTGAGCAAGAGGAAACAGCTTTGGAGCAGACAGGAGAAGCCCAAAACCAGGACCTGTTTTTACTGAGGTTCTGGTACACATTCTCCCCTGCCTCCAATAATCCCAACTAAAAAGTGATCCTTTGTACTGCAAAAAGCAATAGATTAAAAGGACTTTCTGGGATCATCATGCCTGTTTTTCAGTATACAGGAGAGGAAGGTGATTTACCTTGTAGGGTTTTGAGTTTATCTTTCTTGTAAGATGTTAACCTGCTGCTGCTTGAATGCTTACTTGTTGCTTGATTTCTTCGCTTCTTTTATATTTAAACTGTGAGTACGTTTTCACACGGAAGAATAGAATTTTGATAATATCTCTTGCTCTCTCCACTATTCAAGGACAGAGCCTGCTTTGATTGTGCAACAGGGAAGTCCCAGTTGTGGAGGGGGAAAAAAAATCTTTGGAAACTTTGGGGAACTCCCACCATTTGAAGAATCAAAAATCTTTAAAGGGAACTATTCCCAGTCCCCTTCCCTGAAAATAGTCTAGGGAAAACTGTTCTCACCAGTAAATGAATGAGAAATTGGGGAGGGGGGAATACAGGTAGTCCTCAACTTATGACCATAAGTGAAGAACTGAGGCTGCCCATTTATGGTCGAAGGCATGATGGTCATAAAGTAGATTATCACATGACTGGATCTGATTGTACAACCTTTTTTTACGCCAGTTATAAAGCAAATACTGTGGTTATTGAGCAAGCACCATGGTTGTTAAGCAAATTATTGTTACTATAGAGCCATGATGGCAAACCTATAGCATATCTGCCAGAGGTGGCACGCAGAGCCCTCTCTGTGGGCACGCAAGCAGTCCAGTAGTGGGATTCAAATATTGTTGCCACCGGTTCAGTGGGTGTGGCTTCGTGGGCACGCTTTGAGCATGTGCACACACTTTGCGTGCGTGCACATGCCAACTGCGCACTTTATGCAGGCGCAGAGGCATTCTAATTCACTTCCTACAAGCCTGCACGATCCTGGTTGCTTCAGCAGCTGGCTCACGGCGCTATTTTGTGCCATGCAAAGCAGCTGTGCTTCAAATTCTGCAGATAAAAGTAAGTATGGGAGTCCAGGTGGGCGAGTGGGCCCAACACAGAGCAGCAGAGAGAACTGGTTTGGTCTCCGCTGTTCATCGCTGCTACCGGCTCGCCAGAACCAGGCCGAACCAGTAGAATACCACCATTGAAGCAGTTGCCCCAGCTCAGCTCTGCCGTGCATGCACATGCCCCTCCAACTGGCCAGCTGGTCTTTGGGTGTCTGCCATGCATGCGCAAGAATGAGGTGCATGCGCAGGGGACGCATGCACATACGTGGGGGGCACTTTAGGGGGAGGGACATGCGTGCATTGCATTTTGGGACAAGAAGTGATGGGTGGAAACTAATCAAGGAGAGAAGCAACTTAGAACTAAGGAGAAATTTCCTGACAGTTAGAACAATTAATCAGTGGAACAACTTGCCTCTAGAAGTTGTGAATTCTCCAACACTGGAAGTTTTTAAGAAGAGATTGGATAACCATTTGTCTGAAATGATTTAGAGTTTCCTGCCTGAGCAGGGGGTTGGACTAGAAGACCTCCAAGGTCCCTTCCAACTCTGCTATTCTCTCCTATTCTATTCTGTTCTCCTGTCCCTTCACACATGTTCTCTGTTGCTCTAGATAGACAGACAGACAGACCTCTGGATTTTGGGGGGAGAAATGAAAAACTAATCATAGAGGGGATTTATAAAGGAATGTGGTCAGTCAGAGGAAGAGCCCTTCCCTGCACATAGATTCACTGTCAAATCAATTCAGAAGAGAAAAGGGATACAGAAGGAAGAAAACATCAAAGTGATTAAATAATAATATAATTTTATTGCAATTTTTAAAAAATACAGAGAAAATTCTATACAAAAACAAATTTAAAGAAAAACAAGCAACCTACACATATTTAACAAAGAGTATGATCTCCAGCCTGCTAACTGTTATATATGTGAGTCAAATTTCTGAAAATGCTTTTATTGTTCTTCAGTTATACATTGTGGAAACAGCTGCTCTTATCTGAGTTGTCCAAAGCCTATCAGAAACCTGGTTTAGAATAATCATAGTCCCTGTGCAGAACACAGCAACACTTTTAAATGTTACTGTCTGTTCTGTAATATATTTAACAGATGGTTTTTAAACGTGTCTAAGTCAATTAACTTGGGTACATCTAATTCTATATAGATTTGGGCTGCCTAATAAGGTTGTACCCATCTGTCATTTTGTAGCTGGTGTTGCCACTTTGCAAGAAAAGTATTAAATTTGCTTTCCCCTGTGACTATCGAAGTGGTTTCCTTGTTGCATAAATTGGAGCTAATGAGCAAACATTATTTATTCTCTGCTTAAGATAATTGCCAGAATGTACAATGAATGATTTTCTGTTGAAAAGCAAATGTCTGGCTGTGCAATCTTATACTTGTCTATTCACAGGGTAAAGCCCCACTGATTTACTGCCTGTTCAGTAAATATATAGAATTACAGTTTAATTACAAGAGATGAAAAAATAAATAAAATGGGATTTTTATCTGAGAGTCTGTTTTCTGTAAATTAAGCAAAACTGTCCAGCAGAAATCTATCTCCCTACTGGTTGTAATCTCTACTGAACATACTTCTAAGTTAAAAGTACTCCACGTTGTTCTTAGAGGATGATGCTTCATGTTAACTATGAGTAAAGTATTAAAGTAATAGGTGTTGATCTGGAGTTTGAGACCCTGCATCAGTTGGCTGGAACTTTCAGAAAAAATATTTTAGTAATTTATGAATTTTATACCAAAATCCTTCTCATCCAAGGAAGCATTCAGAACAATTGAAAGAACTTTGATAGCATAATCTGCTTGGTAATGCTGACATTCTTTGTTGTTGTTGTTCTGTTCCGTACCAATCATGCATATGGAAGGAAAACAACATTCACATTTTAGATGTCTATGGGGATTCTCAGTAATCCAGATCATAATTGTTTCAAAGATGCTTTTTTTCAAAAAGCAGCTGGACTGATTTTTCTTGAGGACAAAGAAGACATGTTGCTTCTCATCCAAGAAGCTCCATAAGTTGTGCAAAACATCTTCTTTTTCCTCAAGAAAAAAAAAAAATTCAGTTGCCTTTCAAAAAGCCACCTTTCAGTCATATTCCAAATCTATGTTTTTAATTTTAAATGCATTTTAAGTCAAAGATTTGTTTTCTGCAAATAGGTATTTTATATGATTTATATAGTGCTTTGTAACATATTTTAAGAAAAGTTATGTAAATTGTCTATTGCTTCCCCTCTTCTAAAAAGAATTTAAAAACTGAACCATATTACTTCTTAATATAGGGGATAGGGGCTTTATCTATATTCAGTTGAGAATGTAGACACAACTAGAATATAGGAATGATAAGGCTGTTGTATGTATCTCAAGCTAGGAATGTTACAGTTCGGTAAAAATATGTTCGGTGCTTCCAAATAAGGCTGATAATGTATTTTATCTAGAACCAAAACCTTGGAGGAAAACCTCCATTATAGTCTTCAGGGTATTGAAGCTGGTCAGTCAGGTAGAAATAAATAATATAATTATAATTCTGATTGTAATAAGTGCCTTATATTCCCCACATATAGGCCTATGCATTGCAATGAATATAATATTTTATGGCTGGATTAATAGTATTATAAATAGTAAACACATCATAGAGGTTAAGGTAGTCCTTGCTTACTTGGGGCCAGAATTTTCATCGCTAAGTGAAATGGTCATTACATGAAATATGTGACTGCAGTTGCAGTAGCCCGGGTTGCAGTCATTAGATGAGGACCTCCTGCTTCTCCTACCCTGCTGTGCTCATCTATACTTCAACTTTACCACCCACATATCTTCCCCTCCCCCATCTCTCCTCTGTTGGCCACCCTACAATCCACCTCTACTGCATTCCCACCCCTAGCTGACCTTTGCTACCTTCTTCCTCTTGCTGACAAAGAGTCACATCTGGCTAAAAAAAGCTGCTGGTCCTTGGTGAGGCCTCTGTAGTGCCTTCATGGTGGCATCTCCCAGCTTCATGGAAGCTTCACCAATAGCTACCAGCTCCCTTGGCTGGATATGCCTCAATTGTATGGGAGACAGAAGATACTCCTAGGATCAGCAGTGATAGGCAGTGGTGTTAAAGCACAAGAGATCCAAAAGAGAGAGATAAGAGGGAGAGAGGCAAGAGAGAATTGAAATGCTCCTTGCAGTCATAAATGTGGACAGGTTGCCCAGCACCCAAATTTTCATTGCCTGATTATAGGGGAGTTGCAATAGCTGTAACTTTGAGCTGTGGTGGTACAGTGGTTAGAATGCAGTATTGCGGGCTAACTCTGCCACAGTCAGGAGTTTGATCTTCACTGGCTCAAGGTTGACTCAGCCTTCCATCCTTCTGATATCGATAAAATGAGGATCCAGTTAATTGGGGGCAATATCTGACATTTGTAAATTGCTCAGAAAGTTCTGTAAAGCACTATGGAGCAGTATTTAAGTCTAAGTGCTATTGATATTTGAGAACTTTCCATAAGTAACATTTGTTTGTGCCATCATAACTTTGAGTATTCGCTGAATGGATGTTCATTAAGCAAGGACTGTCTGTAATTTATCTTGTATGAAAGAAACAGTTTCTTATCCTGACATTAAACATGGATGAACAATAAACCAAACCTGGATGCAATGTTTTTAAGCTGGAGCCCTAGACACAAAACTTGCCTTCTGTTATAAAATCCTTCAAAAAAACAGAGCTAAGCAACTGATGTGTAATATTCTTGTGATCAATTTTATTATATTATTTACAGAAACATGAGTTCTGATGGCCCTGAAGGGAGAAAGAAAATGAGGGAATGTGATGGATTGATTGATTCACTGGTATATTATATACAAGGAACAACTGCAGATCGTAAACCAGATGATAAGGTAACTTTCCGAAACCAATGAAATCTCTGGGATTAAGATAGAGAGCATTTCTTTCTGGCACTGTCTCCAAAGTGTGTTAATATTCATCCCCTCTTATAAATCATCCAATGACTTTATGATGTGAGTTTTGGGGACATTCTGATGTTTTAAAAGTCCTTGAAAATCTAGCTGTTTTCTCAAGCTTTGAGGTAGAGTGATTGTTGAATCACTGTACTTATTCTGATTTTCTCCTCTGGACATCCACGAACATTTTCTTAATTTTTATTGTTTCTTGCTTTTAAAAGGTAAACTGCCCAGAGTTGTTTGGAATTCAGCAACTGCTGAAATGTATCAATAATAAATATATCTCCAGCTATAAAATTCTTAGTCCTGTGTTCTGCTAAAAACAACTTGTTTGAGATTACCTAAAATCAACACTACAGAGCCCAAACACAACATATGCTACATTACTACCAGAAACCTACAACTTTGCATCCTCCAGATGCTGATCACATGTTCTCAGCCGTAATGGTTCGTATTGGTGGGAGTTGTTATGCAACATGTCTGGATGGTGCAAAATTGAAGAAGTATGGAGAGCCTTACCAGACCTAGACTATTTTTCTGGGCTTGTGCACTCCACTTCGCTTTCTCTCTCTGAATTAAAAAGTTTAGAAGAGTTGATTAAGTATAAGGCACCCATCCTCCAGTTCTAAAACAATAGAAACTGTAATAGGTTAGGCTTTAGCTTAATAGATTTAACTTAACTAAATTTAAGACTTAAACAAATAAAATTAAAGTCTGGCAGATTATTCAAGTAAAAAACTGTCTGGCTGATTATTGAAGTATGAAATGAATTAAAATTTTTCATCTTTTGCTAGTTGCACTAAGTGGATCTAAACACACAACTCCATTCATTCATTCATTCATTCATTCCAGAACTCTGCTGTTTACATGATAAGGAATTAGAGCTGATCTGAAAATTTGCAGTATTGCTGCTATCCACAATTACGAAGCGCTATAAAATAAGGCCAATGGTTATCTGAATGCTTGAATCTACAGTACATTCCAGATTTTTCCCCCATTATTTACACAGGCAGAGTAATGTATTTGTTCATTTTTTTCCAGGCTACAGAGAATTGTGTGTGCATTCTTCATAATCTTTCTTACCAGTTAGAGGCTGAGCTCCCTAGTAATTATACTGAGAAACTCTATGTGCCAAAAAGGGATGATCCATCCACGAACAACATTGGATGTTTTGGAACAAGGAGCAGGAAAGCAAAGCAGGTAACAGAGATGTAAGGAGGGAACAACAGTTTTTCATAGACTGCCCAATGTCTCTGAGAAACCTTTGTCTGAAACTCACACTAATCCATAATCAGGTGTCCTAGAAGGAACTTATTGGGAATGCTGGGAATTTTAAGCCTAATAGAGATGATGGGCAATACTTTGAAGGTTGACTAATGTACAATATATATGTAATATGCAATTATACTGGGTGAAAAAGATCCCTTAAACATGAAGCAATATTCATAAAATAAAGATAAGCAGTCCTTGACTGTAAGGGGAGGGGGGGAATCTGAAAAGTACAGATGGGGATTATTTTGATGGACAGATTCATGCATGTGTTATGTACCATCAAATTGTCATTGACTCTTAGCAGCTATGTAGACAGACCTTCTCCAAGTATCTTTATTAGGATTAAACCAAATGCTACAGAAAACTTGCTAGTCTTATAGAACCATTCATCATGTCCGGTGGTATAAAATTAAGGTATGAAATTGTGACCAAGTTTGTAAGATTTCAAGACAAATTTTTTAATCTAGTTTTTCAGATGTCTCCTCATCCCAGATGTTCAGTGGATCTAACAATTATAAAGATGGAGCCAGAGTAACTAACAGAGAAGTGTTAAATCATACAAAACCAGACACATCACTGGAAGCTGAAATCATAAGACTATGTCCAATTTACTTTGGCCATGTTATGTATTTGAATTCATTGTAAAAGGCAATGATACTAGGAATGGTTACTGAGCAGGGAAGAAGGAATAAGCAAAGAACACACTGGCTTGATAACAGAAAACCTGATACAAAGCTGAACATACAACAATTGAAAGAAGCTGTGCTTGGCAAGGTTGCATGGAGAGCACTTACCTATAAAGCCATCAAGAGTCGGACACAACCTAAAGATAGATCTCTAACTTATGGAAAAATATAGCCATTAGACATGAATTTCTTTCCTCTTTAAAGTATACTGTGTTTTGGATGAAATTAAAACTGGTCATCCCAATAATCATGAGTAATCAGCAGATGCAACAATAATCTCTTTTCCTTGGTTGTTCTTAATGATCAGTCTTTTCATGGCTGCTCAAATAGGGGTTACAGCCTATTATGAGCCATGTGGCGCAGTGGCTGGAGCGCAGTACTGCAGGCTACTTTTGCCGACTGTAATTTGGCAGTTCAAATCTCACCAAGGCTGACGGATGGAAGGTTGACTCGGCCTTCCATCCTTCTGAGGTGGGTAAAATGAGGACCCAAAATGGTTGGAGGTAATATGCTGTCTCTGTAGACCACTTAGAGAGGGCTGTAAAGCACTGTAAAGTGGTATATAAATCTAAATGCTATTGCTATTGCTACAAAGGGTTTATGCACTATTAAACCCACACAATGATTTACAGATAGGCATTCATCAAAATTTAGGGTTGTTGTTACTTTACTAGCTATCCATAAGGACTCAGACTAGCTGTACTCCAAGAAGAATTTGATTCTTTCTCACTTCATTTCTGAAATATTAATCTGTTTGCCTTTTTTAGAAGCAACAAGATATGCCTTTACCGGAAGAAAAGAGTAATCCCAGAAGCGTTGAAAAGCTCTGGCATTCCACACTGATCAGGATATATTTGTCCCTAATAGCAGAAAGCACTAGAAACTTCACTCAAGAAGCATCTCTGGGTGCTCTGCAGAACCTCACTGCTGGCAGTGGACCAGTAAGTATCTGAGAAGGAAATGGATATGGGTGGTATTATTAATACTGTTATTTTACTGTTTTTTCTCTTGGATAAGCTCAGAGCAGCACATAGAGAGAGAGAGAAAAACTTATAATGGAGCCATAGGGAATGGAATAGAATGGTTAAACCAGTATAACATTAATCCGGTCGTCAATAAAAGCCTAGATAAGACTAAGTGGACATTTACAAATTGTCCTGCTGGTATCTAGTCTCATTTTAATATTTGAGGGGGTGTCAAATATCTAGAGAAGGCTACAAAGGAAGAGCTAGTCTCTAGTTTCTGTTTGTCTTAGAAGAGAAAAGAAGAGAAGAGTTGGAAGGGACCTTGAGATCTTCTAGTCCAACCTCTTGCTTAGGCAGGAAACCTTACACCACTTCAGACAAATGGTTATCCAACATCTTTTTAAAAATTTCCAGTGTTGGAGCATTCATGTCTATGGAACATTGATGCCTACCTTTGTAACAAAGATAGCTGATTTATTTCATTTTGAGGTGTTCCTAGACAAGATGAAAAAGGAAAGGCTAGAACCCATTTTATTTGGGAAGCATGAAATTATACATGGACCAGTGTGACTAGCAAAGTGAGAAGAGGAAGCAGCATGACCAACAGGCTAGCCTTGAGAAAGGAAGACAAAGAGAATTAAGGGAAGAGTTTGCAACCTGAAGTTACCAGGACCTCTTAGGAAGGTTCACTAGCATCAAAAGTTGGGACTTACCTATTCTTCTTTAACCACACACCCTTCTGTATCTTTCAGTAGTAACAGAAACTTATGGTGCTCTTCAGTCAGACACTTCTACTGATACCAACAACATTTATTTTTTTGAAAAAGCATAAATTGACAAAGCACCATCCTCTTGGAAAAGCACTTTGTATAATTGGGGTGTTGCTTGGTGGGTGCTTTTATTCTTCATTTTCCTTTTAAAAACAAAATACTTAAAGGGAATTCCTGTGCAGCTCCAGGTCTGGGTTAACGTCTTCAAGGATATTTCTAGGTCTGTTCTCCTAGCATCCCTTCCTTTTTAAGGAAACCACCAGTATCGCCTGCCACAGAATTCTGATCTTTGTTGGAGGTGGGGACATTTTCTTAATACTTGAAATGCCTTTGTTCGGGGACTGACAATATAACAATCCTCTTTCTGACAGAAAATTATGCACTGTACACAAGATTCTACCATATGAAGTGGTGAATTCCCTAAGTCTAAAAGCTGTGTATGTTTCCTGACAGATGCCATTTGGGGTGGCTCATATCATTGTCAAGAAGGCCAATGGCCTCCCAAATATTCGAAGCATGTTATATGTGAGCAACATAAGCATCAGGAAAACAGCCGTCTCTCTACTCAGGAACTTGTCTCGTAACACCTTGCTCCAAAATGAAATGGGTAAATACACACTCCTAATGAAGATCATTTGCATGGGTTTTAATTGCATGATAGGATGTTAAATGATGTTGAATTAGACCTTTAGCAGAAGATTCCCACTATCTCTCCAATAGTCAAGTCTGAGTGTGAATTGCATCCAATATAATCTTTTTGAGATGATATGGTTGATACATAATGGCTAGCCACAAGACACTATTTTAGTTGTTTGGGAATCAGAATTGGACAGGTAGGGTCGCATCCACTAGTTTTTGCCACATTGTGAATCTCCAAATGTGTTGAGGGCCCAAATTGCAGAAGATTTGTAGTCACTTGAAGTGTTTTTGAAAACCCTACAAAATTTGAAGGGCTTCAGTTTATGGAAGATTGGCCAATGATGTTATCCAACTACATGCCTACCCATAAATCCCAACATTTTCATGGAGTAAATTTGTAGTGGGGGGGGGGGGGGTGGAATGGAAAATTTTCATTAGAACTAAATGTTGTACCATTTAGTTAGATACAAGCATTTTAAAGAACATGTGATGGGTATGTTTAAACTTTAGAATAAGGCCACATCTTGGTTATTTTTCAGCCAGAATATTATTGCCAGACTTGATTGCCATGCTGCCAGATTATGTCCCAACGTCTGATGTGAACAGTGAGATTGCAACTTCTGTTTGCTATGCTTTGTACAACCTGATTCAAAATAATTCCTCAAACGCTCGGCTTCTCTTGAGTAATGATGGCATTTCAAAGGTTATGAATATCAGCACAAGTGACAAGTAGGTATACGCTCCTAAAATGATTATCTGTAATTTAGTTTAGTTTATGGTCATTGCACCTCGTACAATGAAATCAAGCACCATCTTCAGTGTACATCATGATCATGGAAATAAACACAAACACACAGCCTTCACACTCCACACATTGAACCGAAAACCCACAACACCGCACCAACAATGCTCTATACAGTAGAATTCAAAAGAGCTACTGCCCTGGGGGATAGAAGCTGTTTTTCAGCCTATTTGTGTTTGTTTTTATTATTCTGTACCGTCTTGTTTTTATTATTCTGTAATACTTAAGTTTGCAGCAAAAGGTTGCATGAAGGAGATAATTTTTTTTGTTCTTGTTTTTTTAAAAAATATGTTTAAAGGGAGTCTGTGTGTGTGTGTGTGTGTGTGTGTGTGTGTGTGCGTTCGTAGATTTTCATGGGTACAGGTTTGCAGGTCTTGGAGTGTTCTAATAAGCCTCTGATCTCTGCCTGCCCTTTATCTATGCCCTTCCTTTGGGCTTTTTATTTTTTTCCCTATTAGGTTTCTTTTAAATTGAAATTCTATGAAACATGTTGTTTTTTTCAACTTCACGCTGATACAATGCTGAACTGCTTTAAAAGTTGTTGTTCTTTTCTATTGTTCTCAGCAAAAGTGGTAAAGCTGCCTCAATCCTCTTGTATTCCCTGTGGTCTCATGCTGATCTCCATAGTGCTTACAAAAGGGTAAGCTAGCAAACAAGATGGGAATCTTTTGAAAATGCTTTACAAACCTTGGCTTATTTTTCTGGGTCCCTGTTGAAAAATCCACATTCTGACCAACTCAACCAAAATCTTTTCAATATAAAGACATAATCTATGCAATGTTTTGTTTTGTTTTTCCTCCTATCAGGCTTTCTTGGTTTTTAAATGAATGTCATACTTTTAATTTATTTTTGTTATTCGAAATATTTTAAGACTGAACCCTAAGTAACCCTATTAGGGATTTGGAATTGTTAATTGATGGAAATGGATTTCATGTACTTTTGTTAGGTTACCATAATGCTATACTCACCATAGAAAATGCTTTTGTGAATAGAGCATGCAAAACATTTTTTCAACTAGAAAGTTGCATTTACTAACACTTTCTGCTTCTGCATTCTTTTAGACAGGTAACACCTGTTTTCCCCCTTTAACCCTTTTTATTTGTTTGTTTTCAAACGATGAGAAAGTTTCCTAGGGGCAATACAATCAACACAGCTCCCAAAGGCTTCCAAGTAGTTGCAAGATTTCAGGCTGACCAGTGAGCAAAAAAGTAATCCTTTCCATGTTAGGCTTCTCAAGTATCCCACCTTTAAATCTGAGGGCAATAGGCTGAATTCCTCGGGTTGCTTTTAGCTGTAAAAGTCTTAGGCTCAATCTCAAAAATGGAATGATCAAATTGTCATTTGTAATGTGACCAAAATGTAAAAACCATTAAATATACAACAGGGAAGTAATTCCATCAAATACCAGAGGTAGTATTCAGCGGATTCGGACTGGTTCTCACGTACTGGTACTGGAAATTTTGAATAGTTCAGAGAACCAGCAAGTACCACCTCTGGATGGCCCCGCCTCCACCCTTTCCTGTCCTATATTCTCTTGTTTTTTAGTTCAGCTGATTTGCATAGCAGAGCGGATTTCTGCACCTCAGTTAAGTTAAAAAAACAGCTCACTTCACCAGCACTGACAGAGAGAGCAATTTTTGACTGCTGCGCACTTGCGAAGTCCACTCTCATGGAACCAGTAGGAAAAAATGTGGAATCCCACCACTGTCAAATACATTTAATTTCAATTAAGTGTGAATGAAACTGAAAAGAAAGTTTGGATTTGGCCTGGACCAATTTTAGAACATAGCTTCCAGCATACCTATCAAAAACTAATTGTGGCATTTGGCCCAACAGAGATTGCAGGTTCCTGCTTTAAATTGTAACATTCAGTTTGCTTCTGTCAAGAGCAACAATCCCACTTAATTTCCAAATATGTTGATACAATATACACCACAATCAGTGTCAAATTAAATATAATTCTGATTGCATGATTAACTTCTGTGTTTACTTTTTTATGTAATACCACAGAAGGTTGTTTTCACAGGGATCACAATGCATTCCTCCCTACGCCATCACAATCCTGACAAATACATATTTTTATATATTTGTTTATGATCATGATAGGAATCTAGGCTAGTTGTCTCGCATCTGGTACCTCAAAAAGTGTTGAGACTATAGGTCTCCAAATTCCTAGGCAGTATGATCAACAAATAGAGGCCAACAGAAACAAATAGTTGGTCTACACCCTCCTGAGTCCCAACCTAATTTAAGTGTCTTTCAATTGCATACTAATTAAATCAACCGCAAACCAATTTTAGAAAAAAAATGAATTGATATCCTTTCTAGACTCCCAAAGTAGCTTCAATAGGATGTTCACCTCATTCCTAGTGTATGCTTAATAATTTATCTTTGTCTTTCCAGTGAGAATTTACCTCTATGTTCCTGGAATTGTAGTTAACTATATTCCATTTCTTTTCTTTTTTTTTATCTTAAAGGCTGGATATAAGAAAACAGATTTCATCAACAATCGAACATTAAGAGCCTATAATTTACTGAAAGACTGAAAACCTGGAGAGGTCTTAAAGATTTTTGTAGAAAAACAATACAGACGTGTTATCATCGTTTACTCAGTATCAAGAACTGAGAAAAAGTGAAAGAGTGTTTTATTTTACATTTACAACAGGTGTCTGGAATAAAGCACTAATCCCCATATTATCTGTCATTATAGCCATGCTTATTGTTCCTCTTAAGACTCATCTATAAACATAATGAATTCCAAGCTGAAACCTTAACAAATAATTTTAATATCAAGCCTAAAACTGGCAACCATTGCAGACATTATACTAGGTCAGTTTGGGGGCAATTATCCACATCAAAGTCTTCATTTTATATGCTAGGAAAGTACTAACCAAAGAAGATGGGATGTGGGAATTCTTGCATTGGTGTTTTGTTTTGTTTTGCTAAACCTATAAGTGAGTGCTTCATGCAAAACTGCCTCTGCAGATATTTTATGAACATGCAGATTTTTGTATAAACTGCTTTTGAATAATATTTTCCCAGGTTGTAATTTTTCAGTGTAATCCTGCATGTATGGTTACTCTTTTTTTTTTTAACTGAAGTATTGTTGAAGATATTTTTAAAATTCCTTATACTTGCACCCTGAATTTACCAATGTGGGAGAGTTCAAAATTTGTTGTGTAAAATTTGTTCAAACAATGCCAACTTTAGAGTGTGGTCTCTTTTATGATCGTTTTGACCAGAGGAACCAAATGTTTCTAATGCTTTCATCAGGAATGGGCATCTGCTCTGTGTGCATATGTGTGTGTGTGTGTGAGAGAGAGAGAGAGAGAGAGAGAGAGAGATCATTTGTGATGCTGTCATCATGCAAAAGACGCAGTTAATGCATATTGCATAATTAGCATCATTTGCACCATTATGTCACTTAAATAAGATGGGTGGTGTAGAAATACTGTAAATAAAATATGAAAAAAGATAAACTTTGTCACGGTACACGTAACCCCAACCCTACAACTATCAACCATGGAAGTAGCATTTATTTAGGAAATGTATTTATTTAGGAAAATTTATATTGCCACCTATTCGCACATGGCGACTCAAGGCAGCTTACAAGAATATAAAAACCTCATATAAAAAAACAATAAAACTAATAAAACAGGGAATCATATAATAAATTAATAACCTCCACCTCCCACCCTGGTGTCAACACATCGCACAAGCCATTTAATAGGCTCCATCCCACTCTGGGTTCCCCAGGCCCGCTGGCAGAACCAGATTTTCAGCCCTTTCCGGAAGAGTGCTAGAATGGGGGCCATTCTAATCTCTGGGGGAATGATGTTCCATTACCACAGAGAAGTCCCTTCTTCTGGGTCCCACCAGGTGTATCTCCCTAGGGGATGCATTGCACGTACTCAGTTGAGGACTTGGAGATGTCCTCCCTTAGTCACTCTCAATACGTGTGAGATGGACTGTGTGGGCCAGTTTCTCTTTCGCCAAAGCAGCAGGTGAGACTCTGTTCCATGCACAAGTTCAGCCACATGAAAAGATAATATAGGCACGAGAAGATACTATGGGTCTGCACTGCATGTAAAAGCAAAGGTGAAAGACTCTGGAATACCTGACAGAGCGCTGAATAGTAGCACTTGTTAAGAGTGGCTTAATTATTTTTATTACTCACACATTCATAAAGTGCCCTTGTTTATTGTTTAAGTTGAATTTAGACCCTGTGCATGCCACTTCACTCTCTTTTAATAGTTGAGTGCAACTTGTTTCATGTGGCTGGTAAGAAATAGGATCTGTCCCTCTCCACTGAAATTAACTATCGTTTTTAGGAATATGTGCACAGGGGATATTTATTTAGCCTTCCCACACCCATCTCAACAATGCATTCTTTCTAGGAGAAGCTAAAAGGCTCACCAGAGGGTGTGACCTTCTCGGTGTTACTGTGAAATTCTATTTATTGTTGCAATGCTGAACACTCTTTACTTATGAAAGGCAGAGAGGATGTGTCAAATCCATTCAGGCTTTCCAACTGCCAATTCTTTTCGGTGTAAATGTTTTTACTTTAATCTCTGCAGAGATTTTAACACGGCATCAGATCTAGGTGGACCTAGTAACCAAACACAACATTCAAGATACACGACAGGGAAGCTTTTCTGAAAAATAATCTTGGTTTGTTTGGATTAAATTCCTGCCTGGTGTTCCAAAGCATCCTTGTCTTATTCCTGCTTTGTAGATTTAGGTGTGTAGTTAAAAATACGGAATGATTCCACATGCGATCATTAAAATAAAGTTCTGTAATCTTATTCCACAGACAAGAAATCATTTTGGCCCATAAAAGGGAGCTTGGTGCCACATCAGCACATTCTGTGAAAAATAATGAATGTTAATATGGATATTGTAGCTCAGGAAGCTAAATTGCTCATCAGGGAGCCAGATAATGCTGACCCCAACTCCCATCATCCCTCTATTTGGTCTGATTGAGAACAATAGGATTTGTAGCCCACCAATATCTGAACCATTTGGATGTACTTAAAGCACCCCCAGTTTTCTCAGACCTGAATCATTTTTAGAAGAAATTGTACAAATAGCAATAGCAATATAATTTAGACTAATGCTTCAGAGTGCTTTACAGTCCTCTCTAAGCGGTTTACAGAGTCAGCATATTGCCCCCAACACTCTGGGTCATTTTACCGACCTCAGGAGGATGGAAGGTAGAGTCAATCTTGAGCCTGGTGAGATTCAAACTGCTGGCAGTCAGCAGAAGTAGCCTGCGGTACCACATTCTAACCACTGTGCCACCACAACTCAAATCAATCATAACTCATTGGAAATGCCAAAATCAGAAAATGGGGTGCAAACAGAGGGGAGCTTTGCTGCAAACACAAACAGCAGTCTGGTGTTAGAAATCAGGATTGAAAGGTGCCAGCTACTTTAGGTGGAGGCTGAGACCTTCCAGTATTTAAGATCCCAGCTGAGCGTAGCCTAATGTTGGAATAAATTCTTGATGTCTGCCCAATTTTCTAAAGATGACCTGGAAGAAGACAAGCAGTTTCCCTGACAATGTTACAGAAGGTGTTTGCTATTGCTTGGGATAATAGGACAGGATGGAGAGGAGGAGCTATGTATTTTATCTTTCAAGGTTGCTGATAGTTTCCCATCCAATATGGAACCAGGTATTTGTTTGTTTTTTGTCTCTAGGTCCTGTAATGTATTTAAAACCAAATTGCAGCTGTTATTGAAGAGCTTGGCTCCAACTAACATCCTGCTTTGCTCCACTGTCTTCAGATATGACTAGAAACTCTGTTCCTCTTTAAGCTTAACTAGGTTCATAATTATCCCTTTGCTGTTGGATTTATGACCCTGTAATCATTAAGTAAATAACTCTAGTTGAGTAGGGCAGGGCATGCTCAGGCCTTGTTAGAAATGCAGATTAAGTTAAAAGATAGTAGTTTTCTTTGCAGGACACTTCTCCTTCATTCTCTACTAAAAGGATCATTTAAAGCAGTGGTGGGATTCAAATAATTTAACAACCGGTTCACTCAGGGTCAGGTTGGTTGTTGTGGGAGGCATGGCCCAAGCTGACCTTGGGCAAACTGGTTGTTAAATTACACACACACATACTATCAAAGTGGATCCTGGGCACTGCACTGCACTGCAATGGAGAAATGGGCAACAGAGCAGCTAGCACAAGGGAAGAAGGTGGAGCAGGGAGAAGAAAGGGAAAACGGCCTTCTCCTTCCCTCGCTCTGTTGCCCATTTCTCCATTGCAGTATAGCGCCCAAGATCCACTTTGATAGCAGGGGATAGGTAATTTAACAACCGGTTCACCCGAACCAGTGTGAACTGGCTGAATCCCAACACTGATTTAAAGGGAAGGTATTAGAAGACTTAATGATTCTTGGACATCATACTGAGGACTTGGTTGCTCAGTTAACATTCTGAGGATGAATTCCCTTGTCAGGGCTGCTAGCAAAATATCCCAAGGGATATGAAGACATATAGCTCCCATCCGCACCTTCATGTCAGAACTTATTAATGTGCATTCAGATTACATTTCAGCAGATTTGGGCAACCATGTTGCAAGATAAACAAGCATTTTTCCCTATTCATGTAGACTCCTTATTCATGTAGAAATGTATAGCTGCAGTGTTGAAACATGTGAAGATATTGCATGATGTCAAAATATGGTTGATTAATTGTTTGAATGCTCTTAATGGTAATTTCTTGATTGGTGAAACAAAAACATCTTGATTTATCATGTTTTAACCGTCCTAATTTGTATGTGTTATGAAGGAAGCATTAAAGAGGATGTGACTGAGGATGAGAGTATGAGCCATATTGAATTAGGACTAGAGAGATTTCACTTCAAGAGTATTCTCAGATATTAAAAATTCATCAGATGACTGTGGGCAAGTGATTCTCTCAGTCCAGTAGGTTTGTTATAAGGACAAAATGGGACCTCCCCATATAAACCACCTTGACTTCTTAGAGGAAAAATAGAATGGAGTACTAATAAATAAATCTGAAATTATTATAGTGCAGTTGATCATTTGAATGAGACCAAAATGTGATTTCTTGTGAAATGTGGTGACACAGGGATGTCAAACTCCTGTCTCATCGCGGTGTGGCATGTGACATATGATGATTTTCCCCTTCATGAAATGGGGCATGGGTGTGGCCGGCGCACGACACATCCGGCCCGCAGGCCACGAGTTTGACAGCCCTGTAGTAACAGGAAATAGAATCTTTTCCAATATGTCTTTAAGCTAAAGAACAAATGACTTGGCTTTTTTAAAGAAAATCAGACAAGTTATTACAGAGTAATTAAATACAGCACACTTACAGCAAACCAACTGATCATACTTACAAGATGGAGAAATGTATTCAATCTTGAGTAGTTAGTCCTCGACTTACGATCACAATTCGAGCCCAAAATTTATGTTGCAAGATGAGAAATTTGTTAAGTCAGTTTTGCCCCCATTTTACAACCTTTCTTGCCTCATTTGTTAAATGAATCACTGCAGTTGTTAAGTTAGTAACGAATCTGTTAAATGAATCTGGCTTCTCCATTGATGTTGCTTGTCAGAAGGTCACAAAAGGTGATCAAATGACCCCAGGACCCTGCAATGGTCATAAGTATGAACCAATTGTCAAGTGTCTGAATGTAAATCACATGAGCATGGGGGTGCTACATGGTCATAAGTCACTCTGAATGGTCACTAAATGAATTGTAAGTTGAGGACCAACTATCTATAGAAGGGTCGGTGTCCTATGTTAAAAATAAATAGGGGCAAGAAGAAAAGGAATGGGTTCATAGGAAGTGGTTGTGTTCCTGAGGAAAAAGCAGGTGTGAATTACTACTCTTTTAAGTCATACAATCCCGCCCCACACATTTTTCTTGAATTTCTACATGCCAGAAATTGAATGTGCAGTTTTTCAAGTCAACAACAATATCTGCAACAGCTATAAAAGAATCAGAAGGGGATTAGAAGAAAGACAGGGCAGAAAGAGGCAGGGAAAGAGCAGGGGCGGCTTTGGCGAAACCAGGAAGAGGGGAGTGGTAACTGGAACAATGTACAAATATGGGGGGACAGAGAGAATTTGACAAAAATAGGACAGTCACAGTGAATTTTGTCAAAAGGGCCAAAGAGAGAACAATGTTGAGTAGCTACAAGTAATTAGTGGTTTGACCAGTGGCATTTATAAGTTTTTTGGTGCAGCCCTCAGGCTCCAAGAGAGCCTTATTATGCCTTATGGGCAGAAGAGGACGTGAAAAGAATCTGGCCTTTCCGCAAAGACTGATGAGCCTTGGATTCCCACTAAATAGAAGTGAGTGCACTGTCTGCACTAAAGTCCTTCAGGTCATTACTATCTCTATCACATCCCGGCTTTAAAAAAACCTAGATGGCCGCTACTTGGAAGCAAAGAATCGTAGAAAACTCTTTGCTGTGATGTCATCATTTCTGCATTTTTTGCAGTCCTGACCTGGTAGCCCTGATGCTATTGCTGAGCCTGGATCCTGAGGGTTAGTCTAGCACAGGGGTGTTAAACAAAGCCCAGGGACCAGATCTGGCCCTCAGAATGTTTAGATCTGGCCTGTGGGGCTACTCTGGAAATAGTGAAGGACTGGCCCATGGTGCCTCTGCTAGCGAACTCGTGGGGAGCGCATACAGCCCTTCTGTGTTCTTTTCTCTGGCAGAGGGTTGCAGGAGGCTGTTGCAGCCAAAAACAGAGCTTAGGAGCCCATCTTCACTGGCAGAGTGCTTGGGCGCTCCCCAACACAAGTGATATCATGCTGGCCATGCCCACCCTGGCCATGCTCACCCCGGTTCCTTAGGGAAAAGTCATGATCTCTAATACAGGTAGTCCTTGACTTATAACAGTTCACCTAGTGACCGTTCAACATTACGACAACACTAAAAAAATGGACTTATGACCACTTTTCACACTTACAACATTGCAGCATTCCCATGGGCACGTGATGAAAATCCAGGCACTTGGCAACTGATTCATATTTATGATGGTTGCAGTGTCCCAGGATCTCGTGATCAACTTTTGCAGCCTTCTGACAAGCAAAGTCAATGGGGAAGCCAGGTTCACTTAACAACCGTGTGATTAACTTAACAATTGCAGTGATTAATTTAACAACAGTGGCAAGAAAAGTCATAAAATGGGGCAAAACTCACTTAACAAATGTCTCACTTAGCAACAGAAAGTTTGAACTCAGTTATATTTCTAAGTTGAGGACTACCTATACCCAGAATATTATTTTATTTCTGTATACTCTACGGAAACAAACCAACTGGTTTTACCTGTCCTGGAAATAACGACAATGGCTTTTATCTGCCCACCCTTGTGGATGATTTATTTTCCATGGCCCTGCTTTCACTTTTGAATCTAAGCCAGACAAAGCTTTAACCCAATTTAATTATATTCACAGGTGCAGGGAAGATTTTTTTTAAAAAAAACATTAACGTAATTTAAATGTATTAATATGTGAGGTTTCTTTGTTCTACTGCTGAAGCTAGGAAGAATATCTCAGTTGAGGCATATTCATACAGCCAACAACTTTAGCCAAGTCCTTGCAGTCATTTGAGCTGCCAACTTGTGTCTCTATCTTATGTTTTGACTTAGCTTATTATATTCAACAGGGTTATACCAATGTTATGAGTTAACACAGTACATGAACCCAGTCGTTGTTGGGCCCAGGATAAGGCAGCTCCCTACATACATAAACTATGTTCAAATTGTCAAGTAGCAGCCAGTTAAAACTGGGGAAATCAAACAGCAGGTCCTAATGTCGCTCAACCATGTCGTTCAGTTCGAACTGAATATGCAAATTAAATCAAAGGATTATAGCAAAGGCTATGTTATCATCTCACTTGTAATATAATTGTCATGCAACCTATAGCTGTAAAGAACTACAGCTAAAGATTATAGAATTGAAGAAGCTTTTTTGGACGAGAAGCTAAATGTTTTCAAAGAAAAAAAACAAGAACAGACAACAAATGGTCAAAATTGGGAGCGTCCTATTAAATTCTATACCTGTCAACAGTGATGTCCCCCAAGGCAATGTTCTAGGACCAACTCTTTTCATACTCTACATAAATGACCTCTGTGATCATATCAAGAGCAACTGCGTTCTCTTCTCTGATGATGTAAAGCTATTCAACACCACAGACAATACTGCTACCCTTCAAAAAGATCTTGACTATGTATCAGAATGGTCAAACAAATGGCAACTTCAAATCTCAACAAATAAATGCTCTGTCCTACATATTGGCAAAAAAAATCAGAAAATAAAATACAGACTGAATAGTCAAGACCTTGTTGATGATTCAAACTCTGACAAGGATCTTGGAGTATTCATCTCAAATGACCTAAGTGTTAGAGCCCACTGTAACTACATAGCCAAAAAAGCATTAAGAGTTGCTAACCTAATCTTACATAACTTTTTCTCTGGTAATATTACACTAATAACTAGAGCATACAAAACATTTGCTAGACCAATATTCGAATACAGCTCATCAGTCTGGAACCCACATTAAGTATCTGATATTAACACAGTTGAGAAAGTCCAGAAATATTTCACAAGAAGAGTTCTCCACTCCTCTACTCGTTGCAGAATACCTTATGCCACCAGACTCGAAATTCTAGACCTAGAAAGCCTAGAACTGCACCACCTTCAGTCGGATCTAAGTATAGTATATAAAATCATACATTGCAATGTCCTATCTGTCAATGAATACTTCAGCTTCAACCATAACAATACAAGAGCAAACAATGGATACAAACTCAAGGTTAATCGCACCAAACTTGATTGCAGGAAATACGACTTCAGCAACAAAGTGGTCAATGTCTTGAATACTCTACCTGACTCTGGTTTCTTCCCCAACCCCCAAAAACTTTAACCTTAGACTGTCTACTATTGATCTCACCCCTTTCCTAAGAAGTCTGTAGGGGGTGTGCATAAGCACACCAACATGCCTACCGTCCCTGT
Source organism: Bungarus multicinctus (assembly GCA_023653725.1). Taxonomy (NCBI): domain Eukaryota; kingdom Metazoa; phylum Chordata; class Lepidosauria; order Squamata; family Elapidae; genus Bungarus; species Bungarus multicinctus. The sequence continues at coordinate 64,524,578 of CM042848.1, forward strand.
CCTATTGTTTCTTTTATATTTTATTTTTCTTACATGTATCCATGTATTCATAACTATGTTTTTATTTATACCTCTTATCTTGTAAGCAATTGACAAATAAAACTAAATAAAAAAATAAATAAAAACGTCCCGTTGCATTTTGGAAAAGCATATATGGGACAACTATGATCTGGATGATTGAGAATCTCCACAGACATGATCCATCCTTGGACTCCCAAGGATTTAAACAGATGCAAACATTCCATAAGCAGTAGAGTTTCGGGAGGAAACACCATCTTTAAACCTATTGCACGGAAGGGAAAATATTTGAGTCTAGGAAGATTTATTAGACCACAGTAAACATTGGTTAACTATTACTTATTCAGTGTAGCTAAATTTTTAGTTCAGCCTGGATATCTTTCCTTGACTTTCCATTCTCCCCAACCTTTTAATGGCTTGTTTATAGCTGATTTTATCTTGGAAGAGGAGCAAAATGTAATGACTTGGGTTGCTGAAATGCTGTGTATGTATCTGAACACTTTTTCATAGGAGTCCTTGCATGGTTTAAAATCAGATCTTCACTGGCATGATCCTATGCCATCTGTGTTGGCAGCTGGCCCAAGGTGATCTTGGTTCAGTGGTGGTGTATTTTAAATGGCAGCAAAAGTAGCCTTCTTTTAAAAAAACAAATACTGAACTTCTATAGCATTTGTAAGCAGTTGAGTTCCACATTTCCAGAAACTGGAAATTTCACATACCACCGGGACTCCAGATGTGCAAGCAGTTCTTTCAAGGGAAAAGGAAGGCTTAAGGACTCAGCAGCTCATCATCTGGATGGATGTTTGGCTGACAAATGTACACAAAATGAATAAGGCTTAGAAAGGAAATTTATTTATAAGTTCAACTGTTAACCCTGAAGTGAACCTGGTTGAGGCCATCTTCAGGGTTGCCACACAACAGTTAGATGGGATTTTGTAGCCAAAACAATAAAGTTTTCTTGTGGGAACCAAGGACTTTCTCACAGGTGGCTGGCCAGAGGAGGATCCGGTAACCCAGCAACCAGCCAGCACCTGGATTGGACAGCATGACCAGTGAATTGGGGAAAGGGGAATTAATTAGGTGAAAGCCACAGGAAAACTCAGTCGGCTTTCACTAGTCTGTGCCAATATGATGTACCCAATAAACTGTTCTTTGAGGAACATGAGTGCCTCGGATTTTGTTTTCTATGAGTGCATTGCTTGGAACCCTGACATCAACTTTTATAGAGACCAAATCTGATATCAAATATTTAGGTCCCTTTTACATGAAATGAGGCGGCTAATATCTTGTGACAAGTAGGCCTTCTTTATTCTTTGTTCTGGGGCATACAGATTTTGAAGATCATTGTGAATTGCCATCAATCTGCTTCTGAAGAACTGAGGAATAGAAATTGGGGTGGTATGACAATGCTCATTAGACTTGCATTCTTCAGAAGTCGCAAGTTTCAACACTGTACTGGCTATAATTTATGTAGATGAAATCAGTCCTCAAGGTTTTCCAACCTGGATATCTACAGGAGTCAGACAGATATAAAATAGCAGGCAGCTTGTTGACCAATAACTATTGTTGGTGGAAAATTATTAAATAGTTAAGCTGTGCTTAATTATTAAAATGCTTTAAATTTTGGAGCTTTGCAGAAACAATGGTTGTGAAAATAAGGCTGTGTTGATGATTTAAATGACTGGTTTAGATTTATGCAAATATAGCATTCTGTGCAGTTTTAAATAAAATAACTAGCTATATTTTAAATGGATGACTTGCTGATGTCACTGGTTACCCAGATTCATATTAATATTCTCTATTGTGCCAATCAGACATCCTTTCCGGTTATTTTAATTAAAAATAAGAGAAAAATTGAAGTGTAAGTTCCACCTTCCAGCTTTATATTTATTTCCAAGAATGCCATTGAACCAAAGATTGTGCTAAACAATGCCTTTTCTTTGTCGCTTTTCGGTTTTTCTTTTTTCTTTTTAGCTGTCTTTTTCAATGTATTTCCAAAGAATTCCTTAGGATTTATCTCAGTTTGCTATAAATTCATGAAAAGCTAAACAGCCTAGAATTTCTTTGAGTGTTTGGGGAGAGATAAAATTAATTAAGATTGATTTAATTCTGATCTTGATTTATATGTAGAAAGGCCTTCTGCATGTATTCCCTAGTTTTAAACAAGTGGATAGAATATTTAAAATAATAAATCAAGGACATCTTTTCAGCAAATTTCAATTATCTGTAGGAGAAGGTGAGCTAACTTACTACATTTTTCAGATGTCAAGAGTTGGGATATCTATCTTTGGTTACAGATACAGTAGAATCAAGGACCTTCAGACTTAATTCTTTCTTAAGATGACCTGGAATTATTAGTGGTCTCTATACAAATCCTGGCAGATATTGCTCCCTATTCATGCAACAGTCAATTTTATGAGCCATGATGGTGCAGTGATTAGAGTGCAGTACTGCAGGCTACTTCTGCTGTCTACTGGCCGCCTGCAATTTGGCAGTTCGAATCTCACCAGATAACGTTGACTCAACCTTCCATCCGTCCAAGGTGAATACAATGAGGACCCAGATTGTTGGGAGAAATATGCTGACTCTGTAAACCACTTAGAAAGGGCTGGAAAGCACTGTGAAGCGATGTATAAATCTAAGTGGCATTGCTATTGCTATTATAGCTGCATTTAATGCTAGAGGTTATGTAGGAAAACAAATTGGGTTGCAGATATAATTTTGACATTTCTACTCCATAATAAGTTTACATTAGAGAATAGCCACAACATATAACTGGTAAGTAAATTTGTTTCTGGAACGAATGAGACCTGATTAATGATTAATTTGGATCACCTCAAAGAGCCCACTGTCCACACAATTTACAACTGCTCGGTTATTTCTGTTCCCCAATGTAGATTAAGGGAGAATATAGTAATCTCCACTTCAGGTTTGGGAGAGAGCACATTTCAGATAACATCAAGCTCACACTTGCTTAAATCATCATCAGCCAAGGCGGTTATCTGGCTGTTCAGAATTCAGCCTAGCACCTGTTCATGCACCACATAGTTTTGTTAAGAATTTTTAATAGAAAGACTTTGCTACAGGGTGTGTCTCAAAACTGGACTTTTGAACAGCTTAAGGGAACAAGCTTTGTATTGATTCTGTTGTTGGCACATCCACTCTGAACGGTGTAACACAAGCCAGCAACCTGTGCAGTGACCCCAGATTCACAACTTGTTTTATCCACTTATTTCTCTTTTTGAATACTGGTCTGCTTCCAAGTCTTGCTTATATTCTTCAAACTGTCTGCACAGTCAGACCGATATATCAATGCCAAATTTCTCCAAATATATTAGACTGGATGCTGGTAAAACTATGTTTTATAGGTATACTTCAATGCAAAAATATGAGGTTTTTTTTCCCAAACAGGAAAGACAAATAAAACTGTCTCCTTCAGTAATAAGGAAAAGATAAATCTTGTACGAATTCAGTTAAATTCTGGTGTAGAATAATAAAAATCTCCCCAAGGACCTAGGAATATAGCAACATCTGTACTCATCCTAGCTGGGAATTTATTAGAAAACTACTTGAGTGTCTGTTTATTCTTGGAATGCTTTATGTTATGAGCTCATTTTTCTGCATTGTGTATTCATGGGTTTTGTGCTCAGAAATATAACCATAATGACCAATTCATCCATATTTGATTATCAAAAATGATTCTTCCTGTGTATAAACCTATATGTAAGAGATTTCACTGACATGGCTGGCTAAAATTCATGCAATAAGAACTGCAGGCTGGGTTTAAACTAGACCCAACTGTTTTGCATTATGTTTCAACAGAATACTTGAACAGAATTCGCAGTTGTTGCTGTTTGCTTTGTTAAAAAAATACAAAATAGAAAATACTTAATACTTAATTGTTCTTGGGGGAAAGAAAAACTAGTTACAAAAGTATGCTAAAATCACACTTTCTGCTAATTTATTGTTTATTTTTATTTTAATTCCACAAGTCATAATGTGGGTGATTGTGGTTCACAACCTTAATTTATAAAGCACAGTTTACAAAGCAATGGCCAAGTACACACATCACACTGAGACACAAATCACATTACGGTATGTTGTTATTAGTTGCAAAGTCATGTCCGACCCATCGCGACCCCATGGACAACGTTCCTCCAGGTCTACCTGTCCTCTACCATTTTTTGGAGTCCATTTAAGGTCATGCCTACTGCTTCAGTGATTCCATCCAAGCGCCTCATTCTCTGTCGTCCCCTTCTTCTATTGTCCTCAATCTTTCCCAGCATTATGCTCTTCTCCAGTGAGTCCTTCCTTCTCATTAAGTGGCCAAAGTATTTGAGTTTTATCTTCAGGATCTGGCCTTCTAAAGAGCAGTCAGGGATGATCTCCTCCAGGACTGACTAGTTTGATTGCCTTGCAGTCCAAGGGACTCGCAGAAGACTTCTCCAGCAAAAGGCCTCAATTCTTTGGTACTCAGCCTTTCTTATGATCCAACTTTCACAGCCATACATTGCAACTAAGAAAACATAATATTATGTTTTATGTTATATAAAAACATAAAATTATGGTATAATAGAGGTTATGAGTTCAGGTTTTGTGCATGTGCACATGACTGAGAGAGAAAAATATATTTATATATTGTACTTTGGAGCCATTGATCTTCTAGTATCATGCCTAGATATCCCTCAACTAGGTATCTTTACAGATCTCTTTTAAAGACACTGGGTGGGGGGGAGAGAATTGCCATATCTTTCTACAATCTGGTACTTCTGTAATGTGTTAGAGCAATACTTTTCATAATTCCCACCCTGTATGGTTAATTATGGACAACTTGAGGCCTGGACCTCGATGACATAACGACTCCAAACCCATCTCTTGCAGTATTCAGAAACCCTCCAGCCAATGTTGCAGAAAATTCTCTCCATCTCAAGACGGGAAACTCAGAATCCACATAGTGTAAGACTTGAAATCAGTTCAACATTGAGAATCCCAAATCATGAAGCCAGAAAGTGGACCCACCCACTATGAATTGTCACTGCTATCAATCTCTACCCAAAAGGCTGTCCACTTCTTATTAACTAGAATATGGAGTGTCTATCTTTTCCAGCTTCATTGACACATGATACAGAAGTCAACCTGGAAGTTCTAATACTATTCCAGATGGTGTGATATCTATGTATCTCTATCTCTATCTATTGTTCTATGATCTATCTATCATCTCCTTACAAGTTGTAGCTATGTCATGTTAAGTATCAAGTCTCCAGACAGTTTTCTTCTCTTATGATGGAGGATAATATATAACACTAATTCCTATTTTTGGAATACTTGAGTCTAAAAGATTGTATAACTTAACAACTGCCCATGCAGCTTGAAATCAGCTGAGAAAGCTGTTCTGGATTGGTTAATATTTGAAATACTTACTGTTCATTGGTCTACATTCCGGCGGGAGATCCTCGCCCCGTCATTGGTTGACTTAGGCGCGGGAGTCCTTTAAAAGAAGGGCTGCCGCGCCACCGAGTCAGTCGGTGTCCTGGAAATAAACAAAAAGACTGAATCACTATACGTGTGTGCCTCTTCATTGCCGCCTCAAAACACTGGCGACGAGGATGGGATCGAGGCAACACGTTTAGAGAGTGCATAGCGGCGGAGAGCGAGCGGCATCATGTCCGGAAGCAACGCACCGCCTGAAAAATTCAACCCGGCCAAGGAGGAATGGCAGACGTATGTGGACCGATTCCTCATGTTTTTGGAGAGTAGCGATCTGAGTGGAGTGTCGGATCACCGAAAGAGAGCGGTGTTTTTGACCCACTGCGGCCAAGCCGTATTTCGGATGGCAAAGGCACTAGCGTCTCCAATCGATGTCAAAACGCTAACTTGGCCCGAACTAGAGAAGATCCTGAGGAAACACTACGCGCCCACAGTTTCCTGCCTGATAAAGCGCCATGAGTTCTACCTCCGGAACCAAAAAGAAGGTGAACCTATCGCCGATTTCGTGGCCGATTTAAGAGAAATAGGTGGAGAGTGCGAATTCTCGGATTTCAATGAGGCGCTAAGAGACCGGATCGTTTTAGGCTTAAAAGATCCAATATTGCAGAGTAAATTGCTAAACCGACCCAAGATAACAGCCACAGAGGCCATTGAAGAAGCCACCGCAGCCGAAGCTGCTCACAAATCGGCAGCAAGAATGAAACAGATTAATCAAGCTGCACACCACAAATCCAAAGAAGCCACCAAAGCTGATGATGAACAAGGAAAAACCTCAACTCACTACGAGGATATTGAAACTGAGACCAGTAGTGAAGAAGACGAGGTTTGCCACCTAAAAGCCGCGAGAGGGAAAAAAGAGCGGGCAACCAGGCGGTTTGATTTTGAATGCAACCGTTGTGGTGGAAACCACCCCAGATCAGAGTGCCGATTCATAGATGCAATATGCCGAAAGTGTGAAAAGAAAGGGCACATCGCAAGGGTATGCAGAGCCCGATCAAGCTACAGCCCCAGGCGAAGAGAAAGCCCTCCCCCAAGAGAGAGAGAAAAGAAAACAAACAACCGTTGGAGCCAGGAAGGAAGGAATAGAAAGTTTAAAGAGTCATCTTACAAGAAGGAAGAAACACATCAAACAATAATAATTGGTCACTCTAATACAAAAAACGTTAAAAAAGTCCACGTGCAAGTAAGAATTGAAGAAAAAAATTGTGAAATGGAAGTGGATTCGGGATCATTCCTTTCCATGATTTCCTGGGACACTATTAAGAAATTGATCCCAGACATACGGCGAAGCGAACTAGACAAACAGAAATTAACACTCAAAGACTACCAGGGAAACAAAATTCCGGTAGTAGGGATTGGACATTTCCAGGTAACCTTCAACAACCATACTGAGATTCTTCCCCTAACAATCGTGGACCGGAACAGACCCAGCCTCTTAGGACTGGAATGGTTCGAACCGCTGGGAATAGGGATGACCGGTATCAACCATATCACAGACGCTGACTGGGAGGCAGATCTCATTCAAGAATTCCAGGACCTGTTCAGCGAAGAATTAGGCAAGTACCGGGGTAACCCGATTTCGTTTAACATAGACCCCAAGGTAGCCCCAATTAGACTAAAGGCTAGAAGGGTACCTTTTGCCTTAAAGCCAAAAATAGAAGAACAACTGGATAAACTAGTAAAGCAAGGGGTCCTCGAGCCAGTTGACCACGCTAAATGGGAGACCCCTATAGTGACCCCTATAAAAGCAGACGGGTCGGTTCGTATTTGTGGGGACTATAAGGCGACCCTCAACCATGCACTACAACAGAGCGCATACCCCGTGCCTGTCGTGCAACACTTGCTACATTCTATCAAGGGCGGAAAGATTTTCGCTAAACTCGATTTGGCTCAGGCTTACCAGCAACTGCCCGTTGACAAAAAAACAGCTGAAGCCCAAACTATTGTAACACACCGGGGTGCATTTAAGTGTAATCGCCTACAATTCGGCGTTAGCGTGGCACCAGGCATTTTTCAATCTCTTATGGAACGCCTCCTTCAAGGAATTCCTGGAGTCATCCCGTATTTCGATGACGTCCTAATTGCAGCTAAACACAAATTGCAACTGCGAGACCGCCTAAGAAAAGTGCTGACCAAATTTACTGAGGCTGGGTTTAAAGTCAAAAAAGACAAATGTACCCTTATCACAGACAAAATAGAGTTTTTAGGATACCTAATCGATGGAAATGGCATCCATCCAACAGCAGGAAAAACCCATGCCATCAAAAATGCCCCCACACCAACTAACAAGGCTGACCTACAAGCTTTCCTAGGGTTGATAAATTTTTACCATGTCTTTTTGCCCCAGAAAGCCACGGTGGCGGAACCCTTGCATAGGCTTTTGGACAAAGACGCATCGTGGAAGTGGGGACATCGGGAAGAAACAGCATTTAACAAAATTAAAGACATGATCACTTCAGCTCAAGTGTTAATTCAATATAACGAAACTTTGCCATTGTTACTAACTTGTGATGCCTCCCCCTTTGGAATCGGAGCTGTCCTGAGCCACCTTCTACCTAACGGCAGAGAGGCTCCGATTGCCTTCTATTCAAAAACCTTGTCCCAAAGCCAAAGGAATTACAGTCAACTAGACAAGGAGGCACTAGCCATAATTTCGGGTATTAAACGTTTTCATGAATACCTGTATGGCCGATCTTTTTCGATCATCACCGATCACAAACCCCTACTAGGTATCCTGGCGGGTGACAAACCCACTCCCCACATTCTATCACCCAGAATGACAAGATGGTCAGAATTCCTGGCCGCTTACAATTACACCCTGTCTTACCGCCCGGGTCCGACCATCACGCACGCCGATGCTTTAAGTCGTTGCCCGTTACCAGACTCTGATCCTGAACCAAACCCCAGCTTTTCAACCTTTTTGATTGAGACCCTGCCCGACCTCCCGATGACAGCAGCAGACATCGCGCACGAAACCTCTAACGACCACCTACTGCATACCGTGAGTAGGTGGATCATGAAGGGTTGGCCTGACTCTGAGTTACAAGAACAGCACAGACCGTTTAAACAGAGACAAATGGAACTGTCAGTACTAAAAGGCTGTGTACTATGGGGGGATCGAGTGGTCATTCCACAAAAACTGCGAAATCCCATATTGAAACTATTGCATGAGGGGCACCCCGGGGTGGTAAAGATGAAAAGTCTAGCTAGAAGTTACGTATGGTGGCCTGGGTTAGACAAGGATGTTACCGACTGGGTCGCGGGTTGCCAGCCCTGCCAGACTTCCCGGCCCTCACCCCCAAAGGCACCAATTACTGAGTGGGATCTACCTAGGGGCCCTTGGTCTAGAGTCCACATAGATTTTGCAGGCCCGACTAAGGGACATACCTTCTTGATTCTGGTAGACGCGTATTCAAACTGGTTAGAAGTGAGCCTCATGAAATCAACCTCTTCTGAAGCTGTCATCCGACAGCTCAGTCACTGGTTTGCCACCCACGGTTTACCAGACGTCCTGGTATCTGACAACGGCCCTCAATTCACGGCTACAGAATTTGAGGGCTACCTAGCCAGTTTGGGCATACGCCATGCCTTAACCGCGCCGGCACATCCGGCAGCGAATGGACGGGCCGAACGCATGGTCCGGTTTACCAAGGAGACCCTCCTTAAGTTAGATCAGGGCCCTATACAAACACGCATCGACAAATTATTGTTCCTACAACACACTACACCCAGTAGCACTACTAACAAAACTCCTGCTGAATTACTTATGGGGAGAAAGCTACGTTCCCCTCTCGATAGACTACACCCCACCTACACTACAGAGAAACCACTAGATTCTTCAACCAAAGTCCGAACATTCCGAATTGGGGATTTAGTTTACGCTAAAAACCTGATAGGGCACCCCTTATGGGTGCCAGCCACCATCACACATCTAACCGGGCCCCGTTCTTACCGGCTTACCACCGCTGATGGCAAAAGCTGGAAGCGACACATAGACCAACTTCGAACTCGCACCCATCCCAGACCTGGCGATTTTCCTGGGGGGGAAGGGGAACAACCACCAAACAGTCTGGATAAGGGAAGCCCACTAACAAACAATGACGCCCTAACTCACACACACACACCCTCAACTCTAGCTCCGGTCGGGTCGCGCTGCTACGCACCTGATCCTGAAGAACGTCCCGCTGAAACATCTGACAGGGTCGTCGATAATCCAGGCCGAGCAGGGAGCGGCATGGCCACGTCAACTAGCCCAGTTAGGCCCGTTGGTAGTGACGCAGCCGGCTCGACCTGCTCGAAGTTTCCAGGGCCGGAGGCGAGAGGAGCAACAGGTCCTTCCGCACCAGCCGATGGTAACGACGCAACTGAGCCGCGCAGGTCCAGTCGGACTCACAGGAGCCCCGCCTATCTACGTGATTACGTAACATAGGCGCGGCTCCTGATTGGTCAGACTGGACCAAGGAGGGAGGGGTGTTCTGGATTGGTTAATATTTGAAATACTTACTGTTCATTGGTCTACATTCCGGCGGGAGATCCTCGCCCCGTCATTGGTTGACTTAGGCGCGGGAGCCCTTTAAAAGAAGGGCTGCCGCGCCGCCGAGTCAGTCGGTGTCCTGAAAATAAACAAAAAGACTGAATCACTATACGTGTGTGCCTCTTCATTGCCGCTCCAAAACACTGGCGATGAAGGTGGGATCGAGGCAACACGTTTAGAGAGTGCATAGCGGCGGAGAGCGAGCGGCATCATGTCCGGAAGCAACGCACCGCCTGAAAAATTCAATCCGGCAAAGGAGGAATGGCAGACGTATGTGGACCGATTCCTCATGTTTTTGGAAAGTAGCGATCTGAGCGGAGTGTCGGATCACCGAAAGAGAGCGGTGTTTTTGACCCACTGCGGCCAAGCCGTTTTTCGGATGGCAAAGGCGCTAGCGTCTCCAATCGATGTCAAAACGCTAACTTGGCCCGAGCTAGAGAAGATCCTGAGGAAACACTACGCTCCCACAGTTTCCTGCCTGATAAAGCGCCATGAGTTTTACCTCCGGAACCAAAAAGAAGGTGAACCTATCGCCGATTTCGTGGCAGATTTAAGAGAAATAGGTGGAGAGTGCGAATTCTCGGATTTCAATGAGGCGCTGAGAGACCGGATCGTTTTAGGCTTAAAAGATCCAATATTGCAGAGTAAGTTACTAAACCGACCCAAGATAACAGCCACAGAGGCCATTGAAGAAGCCACCGCAGCCGAAGCTGCTCACAAATCGGCAGCAAGAATGAAACAGATTAATCAAGCTGCACACCACAAATCCAAAGAAGCCACCAAAGCTGATGATGAACAAGGAAAAACCTCAACTCACTACGAGGATATTGAAACTGAGACCAGTAGTGAAGAAGACGAGGTTTGCCACCTAAAAGCCGCGAGAGGGAAAAAAGAGCGGGCAACCAGGCGGTTTGATTTTGAATGCAACCGTTGTGGTGGAAACCACCCCAGATCAGAGTGCCGATTCATAGATGCAATATGCCGAAAGTGTGAAAAGAAAGGGCACATCGCAAGGGTATGCAGAGCCCGATCAAGCTACAGCCCCAGGCGAAGAGAAAGCCCTCCCCCAAGAGAGAGAGAAAAGAAAACAAACAACCGTTGGAGCCAGGAAGGAAGGAATAGAAAGTTTAAAGAGTCATCTTACAAGAAGGAAGAAACACATCAAACAATAATAATTGGTCACTCTAATACAAAAAACGTTAAAAAAGTCCACGTGCAAGTAAGAATTGAAGAAAAAAATTGTGAAATGGAAGTGGATTCGGGATCATTCCTTTCCATGATTTCCTGGGACACTATTAAGAAATTGATCCCAGACATACGGCGAAGCGAACTAGACAAACAGAAATTAACACTCAAAGACTACCAGGGAAACAAAATTCCGGTAGTAGGGATTGGACATTTCCAGGTAACCTTCAACAACCATACTGAGATTCTTCCCCTAACAATCGTGGACCGGAACAGACCCAGCCTCTTAGGACTGGAATGGTTCGAACCGCTGGGAATAGGGATGACCGGTATCAACCATATCACAGACGCTGACTGGGAGGCAGATCTCATTCAAGAATTCCAGGACCTGTTCAGCGAAGAATTAGGCAAGTACCGGGGTAACCCGATTTCGTTTAACATAGACCCCAAGGTAGCCCCAATTAGACTAAAGGCTAGAAGGGTACCTTTTGCCTTAAAGCCAAAAATAGAAGAACAACTGGATAAACTAGTAAAGCAAGGGGTCCTCGAGCCAGTTGACCACGCTAAATGGGAGACCCCTATAGTGACCCCTATAAAAGCAGACGGGTCGGTTCGTATTTGTGGGGACTATAAGGCGACCCTCAACCATGCACTACAACAGAGCGCATACCCCGTGCCTGTCGTGCAACACTTGCTACATTCTATCAAGGGCGGAAAGATTTTCGCTAAACTCGATTTGGCTCAGGCTTACCAGCAACTGCCCGTTGACAAAAAAACAGCTGAAGCCCAAACTATTGTAACACACCGGGGTGCATTTAAGTGTAATCGCCTACAATTCGGCGTTAGCGTGGCACCAGGCATTTTTCAATCTCTTATGGAACGCCTCCTTCAAGGAATTCCTGGAGTCATCCCGTATTTCGATGACGTCCTAATTGCAGCTAAACACAAATTGCAACTGCGAGACCGCCTAAGAAAAGTGCTGACCAAATTTACTGAGGCTGGGTTTAAAGTCAAAAAAGACAAATGTACCCTTATCACAGACAAAATAGAGTTTTTAGGATACCTAATCGATGGAAATGGCATCCATCCAACAGCAGGAAAAACCCGTGCCATCAAAAATGCCCCCACACCAACTAACAAGGCTGACCTACAAGCTTTCCTAGGGTTGATAAATTTTTACCATGTCTTTTTGCCCCAGAAAGCCACGGTGGCGGAACCCTTGCATAGGCTTTTGGACAAAGACGCATCGTGGAAGTGGGGACATCGGGAAGAAACAGCATTTAACAAAATTAAAGACATGATCACTTCAGCTCAAGTGTTAATTCAATATAACGAAACTTTGCCATTGTTACTAACTTGTGATGCCTCCCCCTTTGGAATCGGAGCTGTCCTGAGCCACCTTCTACCTAACGGCAGAGAGGCTCCGATTGCCTTCTATTCAAAAACCTTGTCCCAAAGCCAAAGGAATTACAGTCAACTAGACAAGGAGGCACTAGCCATAATTTCGGGTATTAAACGTTTTCATGAATACCTGTATGGCCGATCTTTTTCGATCATCACCGATCACAAACCCCTACTAGGTATCCTGGCGGGTGACAAACCCACTCCCCACATTCTATCACCCAGAATGACAAGATGGTCAGAATTCCTGGCCGCTTACAATTACACCCTGTCTTACCGCCCGGGTCCGACCATCACGCACGCCGATGCTTTAAGTCGTTGCCCGTTACCAGACTCTGATCCTGAACCAAACCCCAGCTTTTCAACCTTTTTGATTGAGACCCTGCCCGACCTCCCGATGACAGCAGCAGACATCGCGCACGAAACCTCTAACGACCACCTACTGCATACCGTGAGTAGGTGGATCATGAAGGGTTGGCCTGACTCTGAGTTACAAGAACAGCACAGACCGTTTAAACAGAGACAAATGGAACTGTCAGTACTAAAAGGCTGTGTACTATGGGGGGATCGAGTGGTCATTCCACAAAAACTGCGAAATCCCATATTGAAACTATTGCATGAGGGGCACCCCGGGGTGGTAAAGATGAAAAGTCTAGCTAGAAGTTACGTATGGTGGCCTGGGTTAGACAAGGATGTTACCGACTGGGTCGCGGGTTGCCAGCCCTGCCAGACTTCCCGGCCCTCACCCCCAAAGGCACCAATTACTGAGTGGGATCTACCTAGGGGCCCTTGGTCTAGAGTCCACATAGATTTTGCAGGCCCGACTAAGGGACATACCTTCTTGATTCTGGTAGACGCGTATTCAAACTGGTTAGAAGTGAGCCTCATGAAATCAACCTCTTCTGAAGCTGTCATCCGACAGCTCAGTCACTGGTTTGCCACCCACGGTTTACCAGACGTCCTGGTATCTGACAACGGCCCTCAATTCACGGCTACAGAATTTGAGGGCTACCTAGCCAGTTTGGGCATACGCCATGCCTTAACCGCGCCGGCACATCCGGCAGCGAATGGACGGGCCGAACGCATGGTCCGGTTTACCAAGGAGACCCTCCTTAAGTTAGATCAGGGCCCTATACAAACACGCATCGACAAATTATTGTTCCTACAACACACTACACCCAGTAGCACTACTAACAAAACTCCTGCTGAATTACTTATGGGGAGAAAGCTACGTTCCCCTCTCGATAGACTACACCCCACCTACACTACAGAGAAACCACTAGATTCTTCAACCAAAGTCCGAACATTCCGAATTGGGGATTTAGTTTACGCTAAAAACCTGATAGGGCACCCCTTATGGGTGCCAGCCACCATCACACATCTAACCGGGCCCCGTTCTTACCGGCTTACCACCGCTGATGGCAAAAGCTGGAAGCGACACATAGACCAACTTCGAACTCGCACCCATCCCAGACCTGGCGATTTTCCTGGGGGGGAAGGGGAACAACCACCAAACAGTCTGGATAAGGGAAGCCCACTAACAAACAATGACGCCCTAACTCACACACACACACCCTCAACTCTAGCTCCGGTCGGGTCGCGCTGCTACGCACCTGATCCTGAAGAACGTCCCGCTGAAACATCTGACAGGGTCGTCGATAATCCAGGCCGAGCAGGGAGCGGCATGGCCACGTCAACTAGCCCAGTTAGGCCCGTTGGTAGTGACGCAGCCGGCTCGACCTGCTCGAAGTTTCCAGGGCCGGAGGCGAGAGGAGCAACAGGTCCTTCCGCACCAGCCGATGGTAACGACGCAACTGAGCCGCGCAGGTCCAGTCGGACTCACAGGAGCCCCGCCTATCTACGTGATTACGTAACATAGGCGCGGCTCCTGATTGGTCAGACTGGACCAAGGAGGGAGGGGTGTTCTGGATTGGTTAATATTTGAAATACTTACTGTTCATTGGTCTACATTCCGGCGGGAGATCCTCGCCCCGTCATTGGTTGACTTAGGCGCGGGAGTCCTTTAAAAGAAGGGCTGCCGCGCCACCGAGTCAGTCGGTGTCCTGGAAATAAACAAAAAGACTGAATCACTATACGTGTGTGCCTCTTCATTGCCGCCTCAAAACAAAAGCTGAGATATTTTGCTTTCAGAGCTTTATATTTCTGTTTCTTTAGTTATTGAATCATTATTTGTTTCAGTGATTATCCATTCTCTCCTTAGTATTATTTGTTGTTTGTGGATCTAAGAGATATTTCACCCATCATTCCTTTGGTAACAAGAATTTTAATATCCCAGTCAAGGTCATCTTTTTTACTCTGTAGAATTGCCCACATGGTCATATAATTCATTTTTGCCATATTTATTTCCACTAGCATATTTCTACTAACTTACATGGATTTAGCATACAGGTGGTCCACAACTTATGGCATATACATTTAATGACCATTGCAAAGGTATTGGAAAAAAGTGACTTCTGATCAGTCTTCCCAAGACGTGATGATGCAGTGGTTAGAGTGCTGTACTGCTGACTGCCAGCTGACTGCAATTTGGCTATTCGAATCCCACCAGGCTCAAGGTTGACTCAGCCTCCCATCCTTTCAAGGTGTGTAAAATGAGGACCCAGATTGTTGGGGGCAATATGCAGAGTGTAAACCGCTTAGAGAGGGCTGTAAAGCGGTATATAAGTCTAAGTGCTTATTGCTTATTATTATTGCTTACAACTGTTGTAGCATACCTGCGGTCATGTGATTGCAATTTGCATTCTTGCAACTAGCATGCATTTACAATGGTTGCAGTGTCCCAGGTCATGTGACCATCATTTGCAACCTTCCCAGCTGGCTTCTAATGAGAAAAATCAATGGAAGAAGCTGAATTCACTTAACATATGATTCACTTCATGACCATGGCAAAAGAGGTCATAAAGTGAGTGTACTGAGTGTTCCCCTCACTTAGTAACAGAGGTTCCAGTGCCAATTAAGCTCATAAGGCAAGAACTACCTATATTTGTCTGTACACTTATGTTGATGTCAGCAAAATGCACAGAATAGGATAGCAAATGTACCTAAAACTTAAAAGCAGCATATGTAAGTAAATAGCAGAATAAAACAATATAAAAAAGAATAGCCACTATAAAACTTTGTTGTAGCAATAACCAGTATTTAGCATTCATTTAAAAACAGTAGAATTCATAGGAAAAGTTGCCTGCTGCCAAAAATTTTAGAGGTTGGCAATAGGTAAATATTTCCAAGGGTCAGCATAGCCATGGAAAATCAATAAATGATGTGTATACCTTTAATATTTAAAAGTTCTATCCTTTGAGCAATAAAATGCCTTCTAGTATTTCAGAGAAATCATGGTCATGAAAGATATGGTTTAAAAAATAACACCTAGTACAGTATTAGCCAACTCAGCATGTGGCAAATTAAAAAAAAGAATTGTATCAATTGTATCATTTGAAACAAGAGATATACTCTGGGCAGCAACTAACCCTACTCTGAAGAATGGTGTAAATATTTCACTAAAAGTGCCAACTCAGAACTTAAATTGTTTTCATTTTAGAATTACAAAGCTTCTTAAGGGATTAGCCAGTGGCAAGCATGGGTTACATTTAATTATTCATTGTACTTACATGCATTTAATCAAATTAAATTTGGAGCCTGCATATTTATCTCCATCTGTTTCCATCCATCCTGGAACATGACTTTTCATACATGACTATTCTATTCTAAAGTAACAAAAGTAATAATTGGCAAACTGCTAAGAGCCTCTGTGGAATTAGTGGAACAAAATGTGTTATAAATAAATAAGGATGAGAGTTTGTTAAGTATTCCCATTATTTCTTAGATAGCTCTTTTCTCTTTCATTAGGTTATCAGTCTAAAATATTAGAAATAAATAGAAATGATCTACATTCATAATCAATTAAGAAATCAGGGGGAACTTTCCATGGAGGAAAGAGAACACATAAAATTTCATTAATCAGAAAATTGAAGAAATAAGGAAATCTACAGCATAAAATAGTGTTTTCAATCAGAGCAACTTTTAGATCTGTGATCTTCATTTCCCAGAATCCCCTGGCCATGATGCTGGCCAGGGAATTCTGGGAGTTGAAGTCCAACATTTTAAAGTTACCAAGGTGGAAGAATCCTAGTATAAAGAGATAGTCATAGGTACTAACATGGAGTTACTCAAAATCCAGGTTCTTATCTGATCTAGACAGAACAAACCATAAAAGAAGTGTTTTGTGGGTCATTTTACTACCCCAAATCTGATTTTGTTGTTTAATGACTATTGCAAAACTACTTTTTACAAAACTGCCTTTTCAGGATTCGTTGCCCAGATTGAGATGGCTTTTTATAAGGTTATTTTTTTTAAGTTTTTGAAATACGTTTTACTTCTTTAAGGTGGGTGACTGAAGTCATTGCTCTTAACAAAAGGTTTTATCTTCACGCTTGCGTGTATCAACTTTTCTTCAAAGAAAGATTTTACCCTTTGCATCTAAAATGAAAATATGGCAACAGAGTTAATCCCAAGATCTATTTTTCTTTTTTATGACATTTTTTAAAAAAGGGAAATCTTATCATTCTGAGAACATGATTCAGACTTTACTATTATCAGTAGAATGGCCCTAAATCCAGTCAATGAAGCTAACTTGAATATGTTCTAATATATATATTTTATTTATTAGCTATGAGCTTTCAGATTGTTTCAGATCTCACATATATCACCCAGGTCATGTACCTGAAAATGCCCGGTAGTCCCAATAATGTTGACATTAGACATTCTTATCCAGTCCCTAAAATGACAGTCTTTCCTCTGGTATCTGCAATATGGAATTAAAATATTGTTTTTCTTCATCATTGTCATAAAGAACGACCTAGATTCATATTTTGCATTGAGACATCCATGGTATGATATTTCTTTTGTTGACTATTCCTCTTAAGGATCATCTGTGAAAGCTAGGAGTTGAAACCTCCAGTTTTTGATGG
Organism: Bungarus multicinctus; assembly: GCA_023653725.1. Lineage (NCBI taxonomy): Eukaryota > Metazoa > Chordata > Lepidosauria > Squamata > Elapidae > Bungarus > Bungarus multicinctus. The sequence continues at coordinate 64,542,191 of CM042848.1, forward strand.
CTCAATTCCTATGTCTTTGATAGAAAGTATTATTGGGAGATTCACTTCTTAGGAAATTTCATGAAGATTCCTACAATATTTTATCTTGCACTTTAATATCTGGATAGGAATTATTTAATTACAGTGGGCAAGAGTACATGCAAATAGAATCAGGGCATCTTGGAACAAGTTTTACATGAACCAAGTGGGTGATTTAGCTGCAAAAAAAGGCAAATGCAAATGTAATATATTAAGATTAAAAGAAGTCAATATTCCTCTCTGTTCTGTTAGTGAGATCTACAGTACAATATAATGCATCTGGTGTTGGACACCAAACTTTAGGAAGGACATTAACAAACTGGAATGTGCTCAGACGACCCAATCAAAATGACAAAGAACCTGGAAGGAGAAATAATTAAGGAACAATTAGAGATATTGAGTATGTTTAGCCCGGAAAAAAAAACATTGTTGTTATAAAGTAAAGGTAAAGGTTCCTCTTGCACATACATGCTAGTCGTTTCTGGCTCTAGAGGGTGATGCTCATCTCTATTACAAAGCCGAAGAGCCAGTGCTGTCCGAAGACATCTCAGTGGTCATGTGGCCTGCATGACTAAATGCTGAAGGTGCACAGAACGCTGTTACCTTCCTCCCAAAGTGATCCCTAGTTTTCTACTTGCATTTTTACATGCTTTCGAACTGCTAAGTTGGCAAAAGTAACGGGACAAGTAACGGGAGCTCACTTCACTATGCAGTTCTAGGGATTCAAACTGCCGATCTGCTGACCTTTCTGATCGACAAGCTCAGCATCTTAGCCACTGAGCTGTTCTCAACTAATAGATGGATTGTAATGTAGAAAACAGGGCAAAATTATTCACAGTTGATCCAGAACAAGAAACAATGCAATTGTTAGGAAAATTAGTCAGAAATTTGCAATTAAATGCTACAAGTATGCATATGAGAGTTATGGTGCATCCAGAGAAGCAGTTAAATCTGCTCAGTAAGTTATGTTCTAATAGTTGATATTAGACAGAAGAAAGGTTGGAAAAACCACCACAACTATTTTCCTTAACAAGGATTGGGTTGGAGCTATTAAACCATCCAAACTTGCTTGGCTTCTTTCATATTAAAAATGAAAACAAACAAGAGTATTCCTTTTTTACAATAAAATTGGCTTCAACATGAGGAGTGCCACTCTCTATGCCTTACATTGTCATACTCTGCTCAGCACACATTAACCTTTTGCATTTGACCTAGGTTTGACCTACCAGAGGCAGGGTGTGAACCTACCCTAAATGACTGTTTTACTGTTTAGTGTAACTATAATTGGACTAACCATTGGTAAACATACCATGCATGCACAGCCTCTCTCATTGTAGAGACCTCTACAATGAGAGAGGCTCATTAAATCCATTTCTGATCACAAGGGAGAAAATTGAGTTAAAGGGAGATCCATTTTTCAACTCAGAATTGAGCTAGGACTGTCAAACTCCTGTTCCATGGGCTGGATGCAACATGCACTGGCCATGCCCACACCCAGTTTAGCAAAGGGGGAAAAAGTTGTGCTATGTTATGTGATGCTGCCGTGACACCACGAGTTTGACTCCCCTGAGGTAGAAGGAGAAAAACATTTGAAGCAATTGAGCATAATGGAATAATGCCAGAGTTCAGCTCTTCACCAAGGAAGAACATAACAAAGATTTGCCAAGATGGACTCAGCAAGGCTAATATTTAGACTGAGCTCAGAATGCCAAGGAAATGGGAAATAATAATATACCAGCTGTGTATTAAAAATGGTAAAAAGATACTGAATAGTAAAAATTAGAATTAGTTTGCTTCTGTTTTGATTCTATCTTCTCTAAGAAGATAATATGCAATCCCATTGTAATCCCAAAGTTTGTTGAAAGACCAGGAGTTCAGGTTAGACACACAATCAAGAAACATAACTTTGAGGGAAAATATACTAAGAGGGGAGTACTGAAAGTTTAGATTTATTCACATTGCAAATAATGCAAGACAGGAGGTAATGGATTTAAACTACACGAAGTTCAAATCCAGTTGAAACTTTAAAAAAGTTTCTAAGTGTTAAGAACAGTTAAACAATAGAACTAACTACCTACTAGGTAGGTCACAATTTCTCCTTTGCTCAGGAATGCTTTCATGTGGGTTCTTATATTGACCAGGGATTAGATTTAATATCTTACATGGCCCCATCCAACTTCATGATTCTATACCCCTGTTCAAGAAAAAAGTAGACAATTCCCTTTTCACACTGAGTATTTTAAAGGGAAGACATGGAAAAACCAATATGGTGGCCACAATAATATCTATGTTAGCTTGCAGATGTGGTCTCTTATTTAAGAATGTAGCATCTGTTGCCTCTAGCTAAATATTCAACCTCAGTATTTCCCAGTATTGCTCATACTGATTAAGACTCTAAGGGGCTGTAATTCAGCAACATCTGGAAAAGTATACAATAGGTTTTCCACCCCTGCAATAGTAGACTGACTCTGGTGAATTATTTTTCTTTTTAGATAATGGGAGCTATGCAGGAAATAATTACTCTTAAATACACAGGATAACCCAAACAGTAAAGGGATTTCCTACTGACAGCCTGTATACATTGAGATAATCCAGTTTTAGTAGCTTTTGAGGAAGCCAGCTGACTTGAGCTAACCTTTCTAAACATTAATGCTGCATCTAAAATCATACATTGAATCATAAAGCTGTAGCTCCTTGAGTTTAGCCTTTGTACATGTTGATATCCACCCAAACATATGGCTTTAAATTGTTGAAATAACAATGTCATAACAAGTGAAACTTCAAATATCAAGAGGAACTACTTCTTTTTGCTTTGTACACACACACACACACACACACACACACACACCATCACATTGTCATGACTGCATTTTATCCAATTCTTCTCTTGTGTCCAAGAAGTTCAAATTCCATGCATACTTTTGATTCTCCATTTGAGTCTCCTAACAACCATTTATATACCAGAGTTTTATGTGGTGGGCTTAATTGATATTCCAACGGTTTTGGGTAAACCACCAGTTTACCTGAAATTATAGACCATGTCTATAGAGAGCCACATTATGTTGTTAGGACCACTAGAACTGTCTTTGTAGACCACAGGAACCACGGGAACAATTACACGGAGAACATTAGACCTTGCTAAAATCTACCTATACTTCAATTTCAATTAGAGGAGGATTCTTCGTTCTCAATTCCCTTTCCTCAAATATTTTGTACTTTTACAGCCCAAATTCTCTTCATACTGCATGCCGCATTCATTGTGTTGTAAAAAGGAAAGAAGTACTGCATTTTCTGTTGTTATCTGTGTTTCCTGATTAGCCTCAGGATTTTAGGAGTTCACACCTTTTCTTCAGAACAGGAAAGAATAATGAGTAACAGAAAGGTGAGGCAAATGTTCTCTTAAAGCCCATAGCTTCTCTTTGCTCAACAGACAATCTAATCGATGACCTTAATCATTCTATTTGCTTTAGTGTTCCTTAGAATTGGCTGCAGAAAAGATATTATCTATCATTTGGTGGCTAGTAGACATCATTGTGCAAATAATTATAATTCCTCTGCTTTACAATAATATTCAGTTAATATTAATCCCCAAAGGGTGATATCAGCAGTTTTGCTGTTTCTAACATACTTTCCCATTTTGATTCCTGTGTAAATAGATTGGCTTGCTAGATGTTCCTTTGCTCCTAGTAATTTCCCTGGGATCAAAATGCAGCCTGTGACCGCATCCAAATGTTCTCTTGTATTACAAAATAATAATAAAAACATTATCAAAATGCATCCCTACCAATAACTACAAATTGGCAAGCTCCAAAGCTGGTTTTTTTCCACCCAAATTGAAAGGAATACTGAACATATGTGAATCACTTTCCATCAAAACCTTCCGTCCATTCAATTTTCTTATGTTGTAAATAATACACCCTCTGATATAAAAATGCATTTAGCGGTGAAAATGAGTAAACTCTAGGACAAATACTTTTGCAGCATTGAAGTAACACCCTATGTAAACATTCTCTAATATGATTGGTGCTAATCTATTGCTGTAAACACCAGATATGGGAAGCAGGGCTCTGGGAAAAAAAAACCACATGGGACTTTAAATTCAGTTATCACAACTAAACTGCTTTGGATTACTCAGCTCCTTTCTAATTTATCATAAGCATTTTATCTTTGCTTTTTTCCCAGTGGAGACACATTTTCCTTGCATTCCTTTAGGGCTTGAATTCTGGGATTTAAAGCAGATTCAGAAGTGACTTTCTTTTTTCCTGGGGTTAAAGTTCAATAATTTTATTTATGTAGGGATGTATTTATTGTCAAATGGATGCCTTTATGCCACTGGGGCCAATTCTTCTCTAAAATAATGGATGATCAATCACTGGTAATGCACTGCAGAATTTTAGCTTATATGAGTTCTAAGATGCATAATTTGGAGATGAAGCAGAGGAAAGAAAGTGCTTTTGACAAGGAGATTATGTTTCAGGAGGAGAGGGAAAATTATATCTTTTTTGTTTTCAAAAGATAATATAAGAATATTAGTTAAGAGAGAGAGAGAGAGACAGACAGAGACAGAGATACAGAGACACAAAGAGAGACACACACAGAGAGAAACAGATTAGGTGAAATAGATGATAGATAGATAGATGATAGGTAGGTAGGTAGGTAGGTAGGTAGGTAGAACATGATAGAGATAGAGGAAGAGAGAAAGAGAGAGTAGATAAGATGCCAGCAAGTTGTTTTCAGCTCCTAGTGACATGCAGAATTTCTCTATGACTCCTAACCTAGTCTTTCAGGTTTTCCTATGGTACACTCATTGCCACAGTAACTGAATCCATCCATCTTGCTGGTGGTCATTGTCCTGTTTTCTTCCATCTTTTCCAGCATTAAAGCCTTTTCCAGAGAGCTGGGTCTTTTCATAATGAGTCCAAAGTAGGATAACTTGAACTTGGTCACTTGGCCTCCAATGAGAACTCTGAGTTTTGTTTGATGACTCATCAGTTTAGTACTGTCAACTGCTGATAACAGCACATTACTAGCATATTGATAATAATTCCAGAGAGTATTATTCAGATGTTACAGCTAGTCCAGAGAGCATCCGTGTGGCAACTGGCATGTGGGAGTGACCTTGAGACAAGAACTACAGAGTGAGAAATCAGCATGTAAAAGATGTCTCAGTACATAGAACCACAGAGGGCATGAGAGTTTTTGTAAAAGACACTCCTAGTTTTCTGGGAAAGAAAAGGAAAGGAGGAGATAAATTCTTTCAGTCTTGCAAGAATCTGTTAATGAGGAGTCCTTGGTGCTCTTTGAGCTTGCTTGGTTTCTTGCAGACATTTCATTACCCAAACTAGATAACATCATCAGTGCTAGAGTTATCTAGTTTGGATAATGAAACATCTGCAAGAAAACAAATCAAGTTCAAAGAGCACCAAGGACCGCTCATTTCAACCCTAAGCTCCAAATATTCTCCTTTATTAGAATCAGTTCACGTAACTTATAATAAAGATAGAGTTAGTATTCGTGGTTGTGCTCCTTGGCTGGGCTACCTTGCAAGGCTAATGTGGTTATGGGGGCGTCACGAAATGCCCATGTGACGCCTCTCCTGCGCGAGCTGCATTGGTTGCCGGTGGTTTTCCGGGTTCGCTTTAAGGTTCTGGTTTTGACCTTTAAAGCGATCCATGGCATTGGACCAGGTTATCTGCAGGACCGCGTTCTGCCGGTAATCTCCCACCGACCTGTGCGTTCCCACAGAGAGGGCCTTCTTCGGGTGCCGACGGCTTCCATGTGCCGTCTGGCGACTCCTAGAGGTAGGGCCTTCTCTGTGGGGGCTCCCGCCCTCTGGAATGGTCTGCCTCTGGAGTTACGCAATAACACCGACCTGAGAGCTTTCAGACGTGCATTAAAAACCTGGCTCTTTGAGCAGGCCGGCCTAGGCTGAAATGGGATTTTTAATGTAATTTAGTATTCGAGTTTTAAATTGGGATTTTAAAATTTGGGGTTTTATTAATTTATTGGGGGAGGGTATAATTTTAGGCAGCCTTAAGATATTTAATTATTTTTTAACTTTTATAATTGTAAAAAGTTTTATGGTTGGCTGTACACCGCCCTGAGTCCTTCAGGAGAAGGGCGGTATATAAATATATTAAATAAATAAATAATAGTAACATCGTTGCTGCAACGAGCTCCCAAATGGAGTTCAACGTGCTGAATTTTCCCTATGAAACCAGAAAGATGTCCAGAAAGTGCTGAAAACAGATTTTAACAATGTGTAAAAACCCATCACAAAAAATGGTGAAACTGTTTTTGTGGATCCCTGATTGTGCTGCTGCTGCTGCTGCAGAATTTGAAGCTCACCTTAGAAAGTTTTCCAAAGTGGCTATTTTTAAATGGATAAAATTACCTTCTTTATATTTTTAAGCCTACAGATGTCCAATATAACCTAGAAGCTAATGGTAAGGAAGACAACTTCACCTTGTTGAGCAAAGCCAGCTGCAGTGTTTTCTTTTTATTTATCAAGTAATTTATGGACTGCGAAAGCACCCGATTTGTCATATGTATTAAATAGGTAACATAAAATATAGCCATGTACTAAACGGGTGGGAAACCATGGTTCCAGGATGTAGTGATCCGTGGAATCGCCTGTCTCCAATTAATTTTGCCCATCCAATAAAATCTGACAAGTTGGATATGCTCCAGATCCCATCACTTAAGTAATCCTCTCTGGTGAAAACCCAGGAGATTCTTCTGTCAACATGCCTGCCAAACAGGACAACATTGCTAACATTCAGATGGTCTGAACCTTGCCTGAAGATCGGTTTTTTCTCTTAGGCATTGGGTTGGGAGGTTCAACTTTTATTTTGACAGTCTCTAATGATTTCTGCTGTGTGTTTTGTTCTTTGAAGTTGCCCAGGTGAGATTTAATTTAATGATTTTAATTGTTATTTGTTGTTTTCAATTTTGCACATTACCCTATCAATCTACACCCCATTTGGGCAGCTCTATAAGTTGATCTGATGAATAAATAATAATAATTACAAAATAGTGTTATATTTCCAGAATGTTTCTATAGGAATTAAAAACACTTAACTAGTCTGCATTATGTTTATCTTACAAAACATACCAGGTACATGTTAGGTCTGAAAGGAGCTAATTGGTATTTTTAAAAGCAGAAATCAGAATTTAAGAGTGGAAAGAGGCGATGTTTTGTCAGTTGAAAAAAAATCTGTTTTGGCATACCTTTCAAACAAAGGGTTGGATCTGTCTAAAGAAGCATCTAATAAATTCAACAGGATTTTAAAAGATTTGACATTTTGACCCAAGATACTTGGAACAGAGATTAGCTCATTCCACCAGCAACCAGATCCATTCTTGCACATTTTTTAAAAAATCTTACTAAATAGAAACTTGGGATGGAATGAAAAGCCATCATTTTGCTTTTTAAAATAGTTCAATAAATAATAAGACAACTTGTCTATAACAGAATAAACCTGTCTATTCATAACTTTAATTCTACTCAAAGGTAAATTTCAGATATATAAGATTGCAGTTTAATTGTAATGTTTTGAAACGTATGGCTTAAAATACTTATATTTCCAATAGAATTAGTTTATCAATGTTTGTCTTTTAAAAAAAATACTTCATTTTTTAAAGGATTTTGCCCTTACCTTTTGTGAGATCATTGTGAAAATGTTATGCCCCTGAAATCCTTAGATATTCTTTTTTTTACATGTAGTCCTCAATTACTAATAGTCTTTTCACTCCTGCAGTATACAAGTTTTCTCTAATATATAGAGAAAAACTAATATATAGTTTTTCAGTTTCCAGAATTGTCATCAATGGCCATTTTGAGACCTCTTGAAAATGGAAATGACCCACTTTGAAAAGTACTAGTCAAAATCCATGAACTTTGTCTTCTTCCCTTGTTCTTGGCATCTCATACCTCAGATATTTTTGAGTCACTGAAGTTTTTCCATCATTAGTTGGAAAATTTTTTCCATGATTAGATTTTTTTTAAAAAGTCCCATAGAGCATGTAGTATTTTATTACTGTCTTAAAAACCTAGCTATTGCTACTGATGAATAGAGGGCCAGTTGGTGTCGTGATTAAGGCACCAAGCTAAAAACTAGGAGACCATGAATTCTAATTCCACCTTAGGCACAAAACCAGTTGGGTGATTTTCAGCCAGTCATTCTTTCTTAGGCCTAGGAAAGAGGCAATGGCAAACTACGTCTGAAAAACTTTATCAAGAAAACTGCAGATACTAATTCAGGTAATCTCTAGAAGTCAGTACTGTTTTGTTATCATTATTTCTCTTATTGAAGGCGCACACGCACACACACTCACACACACACACACACACACACACACACACACGCAAAATAGATGGTACAGATCTTAAACTACATGCAAAAGAAGATAAACGAAGATGGTTATTGGTTATACATAGAATAAAAAAAGTCTTATCAGAAAAGTACAGATTAGAACATAGAATAACAGAGTTGGAAGGGACCTTGGAGGTCATCTAGTCCAACCCCCTGCTCAAGCAGGAACAAATATTAGCCTCTACCTGGGATCGAACTCATACAATCCCATTCCTTGTTCAGATTCTAACGCTCTTCCTTTTCACACAGCAAAATGGCATATCTTGGCTTGATCTTATCTCAATCACTCTCAAAAAACAAGCAAACAAAAAGTCACATTAAGACATATGTTTTATTACAAAAAAACTTCTAGATATAACTTTTAGCCACCAATTCTAAATTTTCAACTTGCATTGGAAGTACATAGCAGTACATAGTAGCTTTATTTGCATTGTATAACTTTTTGAGTATTATATACTGTGTTCTCTGTTATTCCACATTCTTCATGGAGCAAATGGTTTTATTTATTTATTTTCTATAGTTGTAGCTGTCCATGAATGATAATGAAGTTCTTAACAATGTGCTTCAACATTAGTAGAGTATAAAAGTTGACACATTTAGACTATGCTACTTACAAACTTTTCCAAAAGCTCAACTAATTTATTTTCCAAAGCACCAGAAGGCAAGACAAGAAACAATGGATGAAAACTAAAAAAGGAGAGAAGCCACCTAGAATTAAGGAAAAACTTCCTAACAGTGAGGACAATTAACCAGTGGAACAACTTGCCTTCAGAAGTTGTAGGTGCTTCATCACTGGAAGTTTTTAAGAAAAGGCTGGATATCCACCTATCTGAAATGATATTGGGTCTCCTACTAGAGCAGGGGGTTGGATTAGAAGACCTCCAAGGTCCCTTCCACCTCTATTCTGATTTATTTAAATCAATACATATGTAATAAATTCTGTGATCAGAATCCATTAAAACTATGCTGGCATAATTAGAGGCTAAGTGCAATACTGCCATCTCCTGGAAAGAGAGATTTTAGTGATTTGGAGACTGGAATGTCTCTAGATCAGTGTTTTTCAAACTTGGGAACTTTTAAGACTTTTAATTTAATTAATGCTTTGCTACAATGAATTGGATGTGTATATTAGCTTAAGATTTAAAGAAATAAATTGTTCTTTGCTGAGATGAAGCATGCTTCAAGTATTCATTGTGAAACAGTATCAAGTGGCAGGCCCCAGAAGTATGGCTTCTTTGCCCTTTGCAACCCCGAGAAATAATAGAATAGAACAGGTTTATTGGCCAAGTGTGATTGGACACACAAGGAATTTGTCTTGGTGCATATGCTCTCAGTGTACATAAGAGAAAAGATACATTTGTCAGAAGTCGAGAATCATAAGGTACGACACTTAATGATAGTCATAGGGTACAATAAGCAATCAAATCAAACTAGGAAACAGTCAATATAAATCATAAGTATACAAGCGACAAAGTTACAGTCATACAGTCACAAGTGGGAGGGGATGAGTGATAAGGAGTGATGATAATAAATGGCCTGAACTATATTGATCTTTCAGAAGGCTGTGAACACCTGATTCTTCCCTAGGCATTAGTGCTGGGATGTCAATCATAACTGCACTGGCATGTGGTCGATTATTACTGAGCTTCTTTTGGATCTTGGCTTGGTTTCTTTTGACTTTATTTATTTATTGCCTGCTTTTATTATTTTTATGAATAACTCAAGGTGGCAAACATCCCCAACATACCTTCCTCCCAGTGGTGGTATTCTACCAGTTCGACCTGGTTCAGCCAAACTGGTAGCTCCGAGGATCATCTGTGAGTGAACCGGTTCACTCCGATGATCAGCTCCTGGGCCCTCCCATCCGTTCCGACTCTCTATTGACTTTTATTTCCTGATTTTGAAGCTCAGCTGCTTCGCGCGGCACAGCAGATTGCCGCACGTCAGCTGTTGAAGACACAGAGAGAGTGCAGGGTTGCAGGTCAGTATCAAACCCTTTGTGTGCATGCATGCACAAAGCACATCCACCAAGCCACGCTCACAAAACCGGTGGTAAAAAAAAATGAACCCCACCACTGCTTCCTCCTATTTTCCTCACAAGAACACTGTGAGGTGAATTGGGCTGAGAGTGAGTGACTGGCCCAAAGTTGCTCAACTGAGTTTCATGGCCATGGTGGAACTACAACTCACAGACTCCTTGGTTCTAGCCTGGTGCCTTAACCACTAGACCAAACTGGCTCTCTTTTAATCATTTTGATTCAATAATTAAAATTAATTTTAATGAAATAATTTGCTTTTTTTTAGTTCACTACCAGAGTTTTCTTAGATGAGCAGCATGCAAATTGGATTGATAAATACATAAAATATGGAAAGGTAAAAGGGTATAAATTTGGAAGTGAGGATAAACAACCCTAAACATCCAGTTCTAAAAGAATTAAAAGAATTTCTACAAAAAGGAAACAACTAAGATGCACAGAAAACAATTTTTGTGATCCAATATTCAGATATATTAGAGTTGGCAATTTTGGTTAACCATGGAAAATTAGCTAGTTTTTACTCTAGTCTGATTTTTAAACAAGTAGTCCTCAGGTTATACGGCAATTAGGACTGGTATTGCCTCATTGCTAAGCAATGGTTACAAATCGTGACAACACATGGCTGCACTGTTTAGCAACAATCCTGACAGTCCTGGTTGCCATTGTAACCCCAAGATATGCCGGTCCTAAAACAGGAAACAGTGGATGTCCCAAGAAAGGAGGTAAGGACATCATGTGGGGGGAGAAATACTGAGGGAATCCCTAGCAGGCCCGGTGCAGAAGCAAAGGAAGGCCTGGGGGGGGGGGTGTCTTGTGCCATATGAATGAAGGCAGGCAAGGGAAGTAGGGTGCAGTGCACCATACAGGAGTGAAGAGAGGCTGAGGGGACTTACTGGAAACAGTTTGGTCTAGAGCCGTGATGGCAAATCTATGGCACGCATGCCACAAGTGGCACGCAGAACCATTTGTGCTGGCACATGAGCCACAGGCAAACTTACCTCACTGCGCGCCTCACAACTGATTTTTTCCTGGTTGGTTTGAGGCCTTTTTCAGTCTCCCAGAGGCTTGGAAAAAGCCTATGCAAGGCTTTTCAGGCCAAATTATAGGCCCGTTTCATCACTTCCTGTAATACCGAAAGTGATGGACTGGGCCTATAATTCGTCCTGAAAAGCCTCTGGGAGGCTGAAAAAGGCCTCAAACCAGCCGAAAAATCAGCTGAAAGACGCAGTGCAGGTAAGGGGATGGGGAATTGCACGTGCATCCGCAGGGGGCATGGGAAGGGAGGCTGTGCATTGCATTCTGGGTGCTGGTGCGCGAGTGCATGTGTGCTGGCGCGCACACAATTTTTGGCACAGATGCCCAAAAAGGTTAGCCACCACTGGTCTAGAGGTTAAGGCACCAGGCGAGAAAGAAAGCACCATGAACTTGCCTTAACTGTGAAAACCAAATGGATTACTTTGGCCAGCCACTTTCTCTCATCTGTCAGTACAACTCACCTCACAGGGTTGTTGTTGTGGGGACAATAAGAGCAGGGAGTGTGTAGGATACGTTCATCACCTTGAGTTATTTGTAAAAGTAATAAAGGCGGGATGCAAATAAATAAATAAAAGTAAAATAAAAACTTGCAATTTTCCTGCTAGCCTCCCCATTTTTGTGGTGGAGATTGAAATGGTGATTCCATGTCTGTGGGATGGTACAACTGTTGTGCAATATCTGAATCACGATCATGCGAATGGTGTGATAGCTGGAACTTCTAAAACCTGTTGTAAGGATAAAAAAGGAATTGTCTGATTGTAGGAGCTATCAGCCAATGGAATAGGTTGTTATATGATATGGTGGGAGTTCCTCCCTAGAGGTCTTCAATCCAAGATTGGATGAATCATCTGTCAGAGATGCTGTAATGCAGGGCTGTCATACACACTGGCCACACCCATGCCCATTTTAATGAAGGTGGAAAAAGACCCGATATGTCACGTGATGCCACCGTGACGATGTGAGATTGACACTCCTGCTGTAATGGATACAACAATAAGCAGGGGGTTGAACTAGATGATCTCTATCCAACTCGGATTCTAAAACTGAATGTTCAGTTTTGATTTGAGAATAGAGTTGAATGATCATGTACAGAGAATTAACTATTCTAGTCAAACAATTCATTTTCAAGTATAGAAAGATTCCATGTTGAGTTTCACATGGGTTGGAAGGTACGATTAATCTAGCTCAGTATTCATAGTGTATAACTTTTTTTGGGCAGAGGGATACAGATACTTTTCTTAGTGGCCCTCAGGAAGAGGACAAATAGACCCTCTTTGAAAACAGGCAGACCCAGGTCAAAGATAGGGCCAAGACTTGGTCAGACATGACATTTTAATTTGATATAAACCTGATCATTTCAAAAAATGCTGTGGTGAAAATCCGCATGATCCTTTTTTTAAGATCAAAGAAATGTACCTCACATATTTCAAACATCCATTCGTCATTCTTAACATCATCCATCCCTGCTGGGAGTGAGGTATCCATATTGACTCTGGGGATCCATAATGCAATTTTCTACATCCTTCTAAAAATGAATATAGAAGCTAAAAATAAGAGGAAAAACTAGAGGGGAAGTTCTTTCTGTGTGGTGTGTTTTCTTTTACTTTTGGGCAGGGTGGGGTGAGGATGAGCCAGGCTTCTTTCTGTCTTTATTCTTCAAAGGAAGCAAGAACCCATTTCTGATGCTTCTCATTACTGTCTATATTAGAATAGAATAGAATAGAATAGAATAGAATAGAATAGAATAGAATAGAATAGAATAGCAGAGTTGGAAGGGACCTTGGAGGTCTTCTAGTCCAACCCCATGCTTAGGCAGAAAACTCTTTATCATTTCAGACAAATGGTTATCCAATCTCTTCTTTAAAACTTCCAGTGTTGGAGAGCATTTACAACTTCTGGACCCAAGTTGTTCCACTGATTATTGTTCTGTCAGGAAATTTCTCCTTAGTTCTAAGTTGCTTCTCTCCTTGATTAGTTTCCACTCATTGCTTCTTGTCCCACCCTCAGATGCTTTGGAGAATAGCTTGACTTCCTCTTATATTGATACATAAATATTCTGGAAGAGGAGAGCATGCCATTCCCCATGACAGCAATTTGTTGATTGACTTTATGTTGACTGTCAACATAAAGCAGCAGCTCTTTCTCCAGGATGGACAGTAGCAGTTTTGGATGCAGAGAAATCAAAGTGTAGTTATCCCAAGCTCTTCACCACTAATACCGTGTAACCCTCTTCACAAGAGATTTGGAAGTTCATCCGACAGGAAATGAAGAAGTAGACTGCAGCCCATTCTGAAATGCGTGTCTAAATTTTATTTATTTTTATTTATTTTATTTGTCAATCGCTTACAAGATAATAGGTATAAGTATAAACATGAGTAAGAATACAGGAAATAGGTACGAATAAATGGGGACAATAGGACAGGGACGGCAGGCACGATGGTGCACTTATGCACGATAAATAAATGTTAAATAAATGTTAAATCCACTGCTTTGGAGGACGGTTCCCACCACCTTCAATGCCAGCAAATTTGGAAACGTGGAAATCTCAAGGAAACATCCCATTCACAAACCTCTCACTCTCCAATCCGGATGATTCTGAAGAAAGCGATTAACTCCACACCCGCTTCACTACCACCACCACCCCGGCCAAAGAGGGAGGGAACGCTTTGACTCCGCCCCCCATCCCGACATGCCTCGCGCTCAGCCAGCAGCGGGCTTTCCGTAGGCAAGATGGAGGCGCCCACGCTCCGGGCCAGCCGCCTATGGCTTCTTTCGGCTCGGAGAGTAACGCCGCCGCTGTCGCCCCGACTCCTGGTTTCCCAGACGTGGCGGCAGCGTCACGACCATCAGCCAGACGCTCGTCCGACGCCGGGCTCTTCCGTGGCGAAGGGGCTCTTAGCTACGCAGTACCAGCGCGGTCTGTTCCAGGAGGTGTTCCCGCCTCAACCCGCCGAGGAGCAGCTCATCGAGCTCCTCCAGCCCGGCCGGCCTCCCGTGACGGCTTACTGCGGCTTCGACCCCACGGCCGACTCGTTGCACGTCGGGCACCTGCTGGCGGTGCTGGGCTTGCTGCACTTCCAGCGGGCCGGCCACAACGTCATCGCCCTAGTGGGCGGCGCTACGGCGCAGCTGGGCGACCCCAGCGGCCGCACCAAAGCCCGGGAGCCGCTGACGGCGGAGCAGGTGCGGGAACGCGCGCGGGGCCTCCGCGAGGGGCTCCAGCGGCTCTTCCAGAACCACCGGGAGCTCTTCTGGGCCGAGGAGGAGAGTAACCGCCTGGGCAGCGCCCATTTCCTGGACAACGCCGGCTGGCTGGAGAACGAGTCGGTCATCAGCTTCCTGGCCGGAGTCGGGGGTCACCTCCGGATGGGCACATTGCTAAGTCGGCAGAGCTGCAAGGCCCGCTTGAGCAGCCCCGAAGGGATGGGCTTGGCCGAGTTTCTGTACCCGGCCCTTCAAGCTTACGACTTCCTGCATTTGTACCGTCACTACGGCTGCCTCATTCAGCTGGGCGGAGCGGACCAGTTGGGCAATATCATGTCTGGCTACGACCTCGTCTCTAAGTAAGGCAGAAAGGAGATCGCAGAAAGGCCAGCAAATCTTAATTATTATTATTTTATTATTATTTATTAAACTTTTATATCACCCACTCTCCCAAATAGGGACTCGGGGCGATGAACAGCCTTAATAAAACAGTACAGTCCATAAAAATTTAAAATAGAATTAAAAAATTATTAAATTAATGGCTGAATTAAGAATACAGAAAACCCATAAAAACCCAATAAAAATTTAAAAATTAAAAATGCGACAAAGGGATGCAGGTGGTGTATTAGCAATAGTATTTAGACTTACGTACTGCTTTACAGCCCTCTCTAAGCAGTTTACAGAGCCAGCATATTGCCCCCAACCATCTGGGTCCTCATTTTACCCACCATGGAAGGATGGAAGGCTGTGTCAACCTTTAGCCTGGTGAGAATCGAACTGCAGGCAGTCAGCAGAAGTAGCCTGCACTTACTGCACTCTAAGCACTGCACCACCGAGGCTCAGCATGTCATTTACATTTTTTAAAAAATATTAATTTTCCAAAGTTTAAAAACATAAAATATATACATTGTTATCAACATCAAGACATCTTTTACATTTCTTTACATTTTTCAATATATGGTTACTTATTCCATTACCATTATATCTTACTCTTTTTACAAATCAATATATTTCATCTTACACTTCAATCTTTTCTATAACATATACATATTAACATACTTCCTCGTTCTTTCCTAATTGCCATTTTATTTTCTTTTTATTTCTAAACCACTCATCCCAGGCATCCCAGGCTCTTTGTCTTTTATTTCAATGTTAGCCTGTCCATCTCTATACAATCTATTATTTTCTTTATAACTATGCCCTCTGATGGTATCCTTTTCTCTTTCCAAAGTTGCACATATGAAATCTTTGCAGCTGTTAGTATATGTAATATAATGTACCTATCTTTTTTACTACATTTTTGTGTTATACCTAATTTAAAAAATTCTGGATTAAATGGATGTCATTTACTTTTATAGAGAGCTGTAAAGCGGTATATAAGCCTTTTTTTCAATCACATTAAATTATAAAGTATTATAAAATACAAAAGTAAATAAGAGGTCAGTGAGGGAAGGGGGAAGAAAAGTGTGGAAAGGTAGGGAAAGAAAAACAAGCATTGACTTCCGACTCTCTTCGTTACAGTAGAATAAGGCATTAACAACAGATCACAGCTTTTTTGCTTTTCCCTAATTGTGTGAACAAGTCATTTCTATAAAGATCTATCAATCTAATCTGTAAAGCAGTATATAAGTCTTAAGCACTGTTGCTATTATGTACTTGCATGTGGTGCAAGAATGTAAGTCATAGATTTTGTGTGATGACATAACAGTTTTTTTTGTTATTTGGCTCCCTTGGTGTCTCTCTCTTGTGGGGGTCCATGGGAGGTAAGCTTTAATTTTGACTGTGTGTTGTGAGAAAATGCCTGCCTTAAATAAGGAACCGAAGTGTTTGGAGATAGATGCAACGAAACAAATTTTATTATCATGCACAGCTACAGTGATCTCGGCCACAAGAATGCAAAAGAACCCCAAATTAATCAAGGTTATGGGTTATATACTTCCAGAACTGGCCCATGGTTAAGAAAGTAGTGTAACTCATATCACCTTTGTAACTGGAATAATAACACTGGAATAATACTGATAATACTATAGGATGCCCTTAACCAGAGTTTCACACAGAGCCTCTATAAAGACTCCAAACTTCTTGATACTAGCATCTTTTAACATAAACCATGTCCTTTATTTGCTCTAAATGTCTATGGAGATTCTCGGTCATCCAGGTCATGATTGTCCCAAAGGTGCTTTTTTCAAGAAACAACTGGATTTTCTGGATTTTTTTTTTCTTTGAAGATATTTTGCTTCTCATACAAGAACCTTCTTCAGCTCTGTCCTCTATACCTTTTATTGTACATGTCGTGTCTCCTTTCACACTAGAAAAAGGGTCATAATTTTATTTCTGTCTCCTTCCCCTTTGGGGTTTTTGAAGTCTGCTCTAATAATACATTTCAGAACCATAAGAAAACAACTGAATATTATCTGTCTCCCAGTGTCTTTTGGGGAAGGAACTGAGATGAGTGTTAATGAACTTTTATTAGTGGTAGTGTTCTTTCAAAATTTTGGACATTTCACCACTGCTTTGCAATTGAATATTCTGGGTAGAGCTGATGGGAGTTGGTCCAGAATATTTGAAGAATAGTAGGTTTGGACTCTTGGACATATATTGTTTCCATAACCTAGTGTGCATCCAATATCTTGGAATATACAGTAGCTACTGTCATATACATAGTAGATGATTGAAAATAAAGCGGAGGCGAAGATGGAGGCCGGGGGGGGGGGGGCATGGACATCTCCTGAACTTTTTTGGACTGGATTTCGGTCCCGACCAGTGGGCCCCCAGCGTTGCCGGTGGTGGTCAGGGGAGGCCCAGTCGAAGGTGCTGTTGAGATATTCTTTGGAAGATCTGTGGGCCCTGAGAAATGTCCCCCTTTCTCAGAAGTGGGCCTCCAAACTCTCCAAGACTTTCCTCAAGGACGGATCCTGGGATCCGGAGAGATGGTGTGGCCGCAAGAAGCGCTTGAGGGAGGGTTGTTTTAAATTTTTATCTAGATTTTTACTGGGGTTAGGGGTAGCCGGGCGGGGGTTGGGGGACAACCCGTCTGGGGCTGGGGCCAGGCCGCAGGTCGAGCGCTGCCGGGAGGGACTGGGGTCGGGTGGGGCCGTGTTGAGGATGGGGGGCTGTTCCAGGGAGGGTGAAATAAAAGCCATTAATATGGTGAGCGGGAGAGGCAGATTTGGCGGTTATAGGGGGCCATATTCTGTATTGGGAGCGCGCCCCCGCTGTCTGTCTGCGGTGGCGCGCTCCGACCCCCTTGTTATGTCCCGTTCCCCGGGTGGTCTGAGCAATCGGGCCCTGGGCCTTCGGCAGATGTTGTGTAACGCCAGGTCTGTCATTAACAAGGCCCCTCTCATGATTTGATTTGTGAGGGGGGAGCGGACCTGGTGGGTATTACCAAAACCTGGCTGGGCCAAGAGGGGGGAGTCCCTCTGGTGGAGATGTGCCCGGCCGGGTTTCGGGTTTTTCATCGGCCGAGGGCCCAGGGGAGGGGAGGGGAGGGGGGGTTGCGGTGGTTATTAAGGAGGATCTGTGTCCGAGGGAATCCACTGTTTCTCAGATGACTGGATGTGAGTCCCTTTTTGTGAAGTTCGGTCCCAGGGTGCAGGTGGGCTTGTTGGTCGCATACCTGGCTCCCTGCTATGTGACATTGGCCCTGCCTGAGCTCCTTGAGGTCATAGCCGGCTTGGCGGTTGGGACCCCCAGGCTTATGGTCATGGGGGATTTCAACCTGCCATCTGCCGGCGGGGCCTCGGGGATTGCTCAGGAGTTCATGGCTTCCATGACAGCCATGGGCCTGACCCAATTAATTCGGGACCCTACTCACTTGGGGGGTCACACCCTGGATCTGGTTTTTGTCTCTGATCAGTGGCAGAATGATCTGGGTATAGGGGACGTAGTTGTAGAACCCCTGTCATGGACTGATCATTCGCTCCTGAGACTCGACTTCCGTTCTGCACCCCCCGGCCGCAGGGAGGCGGGGCTGATAAAATGGTACCGCCCCAGGCGCCTGATGGACCCAGATAGGTTCCTGATGGAGCTTGGGCCATTTCCCGATGCTCACACACACGACTCGGTCGGCTTGGTCACCACCTGGGATAGGGTGGCCGCTGGGGCCCTTGACCGGGTCGTGCCCTTGCGGCCTCTGACCCGGTGCCGATCCCAGGTGGCTCCTTGGTTTTCTGAGGAGCTAAGGGAGATGAAGCGCCGGAAAAGACGCCTAGAGTGTAGTTGGAGGGCCAGCCGCTCTGGGTCTGACTGAACACTATTACGATCTTATATTAAGACATATTTAGTGGCGATAAGGATGGCGAGGAGGTCTTACCTCTCCACCCTTATTGCGTCCGCGGAAAACCGCCCGGCCGCCCTGTTTAGGGTGACCCGCTCCCTTCTGGAGGTGGGGGCGCGGAAGGATCCCTTGCAGGGGCGGGCTGAGGAGTTTTCTAGGTTTCTGCAGGACAAAATCACTCAGATCCGGGATGAGCTGGACTCTGACTGGGCATCTCCGGGCGGGGGGACAGGGGTGGATGTCGGGGAGGTCATTTGGGCTGAGTTCGATCCTGTTACTTTGGAGGATGTGGACAGGATACTGGGGGGGCTTAATGCCACCACCTGTTTATTGGACCCGTGCCCCTCCTGGCTGGTCTTGGCCACTCGGGAGGTGACACGAGGCTGGTTCCAGGGAATCATCAATGCTTCCTTGAGAGAGGGGCTTTTACCCGCCGCCTTGAAAGAGGCAGTGGTGCGGCCCCTCCTCAAGAAACCGTCCCTGGATCCAGCATTATTATCAAATTATCGTCCGGTCTCCAACCTTCGCTTTGTTGCGAAGGTTGTTGAGAGCGTGGTGGCACGTCAGCTCCCTCAGTACCTGGATGAAGCGATATACCTAGACCCCCTCCAATCGGGTTTCAGGCCCGGGCACAGCACGGAGACGGCGTTGGTCGCATTGGTCGATGATCTTTGGAGGGCCCGGGACAGGGGTTGTTCCTCTGTCTTGGTTCTGTTAGATCTGTCAGCGGCTTTTGGTACTGTCGACCACAGTATCTTATTGCGGCGGTTGGGGGGGGTTAGGAGTGGGAGGCACCGTTTTACAGTGGTTCTCCTCCTTCCTCTCTGACCGTTCGCAATTTGTGTTGACGGGGGGGCAGAGGTCGACCCCAAGGCCCCTACTGTGTGGGGTGCCTCAGGGGTCGGTGCTCTCGCCCCTGCTGTTCAACATTTATGTGAAGCCGCTGGGTGAGATCATCCGTGGCTTTGGGGTAGAGTTCCATCAGTATGCTGATGATACTCAGCTGTACATCTCTACCCCGGGCCACCCCAACGAAGCCGTTGAAGTGATGACCCGGTGCCTGGAGGCCATGCGGAGTTGGATGGGTCGTAACAGGCTTCGTCTCAACCCGACCAAAACCGAGTGGCTGTGGTTTCCTGCGCCCAGATACAGCCAGCTTGTTCCTTCGCTGGCCATGGGGGGAGAAGTTTTGACCCCCGTGGAAAGGGCGCGCAATCTGGGTGTCCTCCTGGACGTACGGCTGTCTTTAGAAGATCATATTACAGCCGTCGCCAGGGGGGCCTTTTGTCAGATTCGTCTGATTTACCAGTTGCGGCCCTTTCTGGATCTGGGCGCACTTCGCACAGTCACCTCCGCCCTCATCATCTCCCGCTTGGATTATTGCAATGCTCTCTACATGGGGCTCCCCTTGAAGAGTGTCCGGAGGCTGCAGTTGGTTCAGAATGCAGCCGCGCGGGTGATCTTGGGAGCCCCTCGGAGCTCCCATGTAACACCGCTTCTCCGCAGGCTGCACTGGCTTCCTGTGGCCTTTCGGATCCGATTCAAGGTGGTACTGACTGTATTTAAAGTGCTCCATGGCTCGGGGCCTGGGTACTTACGGGACCGCCTGCTGCCATCAACAGCCTCCCGCCGCCCAGTACGCTCACACAGGGTTGCCCTCCTTGGGGTGCCGCCGCCTGATCGTTGCTGGCTGGCGACCCCAAGGGTGCGGGCTTTCTCTGTGGGGGCCCCCTCCCTGTGGAATGATCTGCCCCCGGAGATACGGGCCATTACCGACATCCAGACCTTCCGGCGCACAGTGAAGACCTTATTTTTCCAACAGGCCGGCCTGGCCCAGTAAACGGTTTATAGGGTTTTAATTTAATTCGGTTTTTAAATTTTTAAATTTTAACTTTTTAATTTAATCCTGGAATTTTAAATTTTGTAATTTTATATTCTGAAGGGATTCGGCCAGATTTATGTCATTTAATTTATTTTTAAATTGTATATACTCCATTTTTAGTAGGCTGTACACTGCCCCGAGTCCCTTTTTGGGAGAGGGGGCGGTATAGAAATTTAAATAAATAAAGCAAGTTGTAGTTTAATAAATCAAGTGTTTATGGAGATTCTTGATATATCAAGATGATGTCAGGCTGAGGGACGCTGTTATAAAACTTAAAATACATTTGGTTTTAAATGTTTGGGTTTTTAAAAATCTGTGCTGGCTATTTAATATGACCTATTTAATATGACCTAAGATCTTAAGAGCCAGTTTGGTCTAGTCATTACGGCACTGTCTTAGGAGCAGGGAAACCTGTGTTTTAATCAGGCCTTGGGCATTGGAAGTCAGAATGGAAGATGAACCAGTCATTCACAGTCCTAGGAAGAAGGCAACAGCAAACCATTTCTGAAAATATTACGCATGAAATTGTCCATGTCGCGTCCGGTGTTAGGTGTGATCGGTCAGATAGTATTGAATGTATATCAAGCTCTGTTGACAAATAACATTTCTATTTCTTTTTCTCTTCAGAGTAACTGACAAAGATGTATTTGGAATAACTGTGCCTCTTATTACAACTACTACTGGAGATAAGCTGGGAAAATCTGCTGGGAATGCAGTTTGGCTTAACAGAAATAGGACTTCTCCTTTTGAACTGTATCAGTTCTTTGTCAGACAGCCAGATGCCACTGTTGAAAGGCAAGTCTATTTTTACATGAAGAGTTATTTTCCTGCTAAAAACAAAAAGACTTGTTTGCTAGAATGATGATTTATAGGATGCTGGCCTGCCAATGCGAGAGACCAGAATTCAAAGCTTTATAGCCACAGAGCTCACTTTCTTTCAGTCTAGCACAAATAGGTACCCAAATGCTTTTTAATTGTTTCTATTTATATTTCTAATAATGTTGGTATATAAAGGGCAGAAGATTGCATTCTTTAACTTATTTCATAGGATTGTTGTGACAATCAAGTTGGAGTGAGAACAAAAGTACTCATCTTGAATGTCCTAGAAGTTAGATAGAATATATGTGGTAGTTTAAAAAAAAAGATGCTTAGAGCACTCCTTACAATTGGTTTGTGCCATCTCAAACTTCATGAAGTAGTACTTTTGACACTCGAAGAGTTCTGACTGATCAACTGGATACTCTGATAAAGTTTAAAATTAAACAAATACTTAAGACACATCCTCAATTTTATGGTTTGATGAATAACAAAGGTTAACAGCTCCACTGCTTCTGTATAAATTACAATACAAATAATACATTCCTGGTTTTCAACCCTCCCCTCCCCCTCCCATTTTTCAGAGCTGAATGTTTCTGTATTTACTGTGATTAGTTACGTTAATTTAGCTCTATCTGATCAGAAACCATTACTGCTAGTGTCAGGTTTTATTTTCAGTATTTTTAGAAAAGGAAACTATAATGTATTTGTCCCACTTTTAAATCATCTACTTTTTTAAAAATGTAAATCTGTATTATGTGACACTGAAGCAAACTAATGCTATCTTCTCTTTAAGGTATTTGAAGCTTTTTACTTTCCTTTCTGGATTGGAAATTGATCATATCATGCAAGTGCATGCTAAAGAACCTGAGAAGCGGGGACCTCAGAAACGGCTTGCTGCTGAAGTAACTAAGCTTGTTCATGGCAGGAATGGTCTGGAATCTGCCAAGAGGTAAAGAACAGATTGAATCTGTTGGACAAAAGTCCTGTTAATGGATATATAAACAAGGGTTGTAGTTTATGGATAGAAAAAAGAGAGGCAATTAAATTCTGGATTTCCCATCTTAATTTCTCCATCCCAAATTGGAAACATCTGAATGAGGGGTGTCAAACTCAAGGCCCATGGACCGGATCTGACCCCCGGTATGCTTAGATCTGGCCCACAGGGCCGCCCTGGAAATTGTGAAGAACTGGCCCATGGTGCCTCTGCCAGTGAAAACGGAGCTCGGGAGGGCCGTGCATGGCCCTCCTGAGCTCTTTTCGCTGGCACAGGGCTGCAGGAAGCAGTGACAGCTGAAAACCCAGGTCACCAGAGGCACCCTGACACAAGTGATGTAGAGCTGGCCACACCCATCCCAGCCATGCAGACTCAGGCTATGGTCATATGCCCCCCTCTCCCCCCCCCCGCCCCAGGGTGAAACAACCCTGATGCAGTCCTCAATCAAATCGAGTTTGACATCCCTGATCTAAACCAAGAAAGGAAAATCTAAGGACGTTTTCTCGTCATTTATTTCACAAATAGTGCACGGGGATGTTGAGGCACACGACTGGTGCAGAAGAACTTTGCAACTGAAGCCTTTCCAGTCCTTTAAACCTACTCTAACCCCAACATGAAAATAGGTTTTTCCCACTGGGAGCAGCAGATATTTATTTTGTTTTGTTTTTAAAGTGAGGGAGAAGACATGACACAGTCATTATTCATGGTATTTTTTCCAGAAGGATAATTGTAAATGCTAGAGCACTTTGAAGTATACAAATGCTCTGCCTAAATTGAGAAAAACTGGTAGGGCAAACATTGATGCAGGGTGCATTTTGATAACTACTTCTTTATTACCAGATGTACAAAGGCCTTTTATCACAACAATGTGGATGCATTAGAAAGTATGTCTGACGAAGAGCTACAGGAACTCTTTAGAGAAGCACCTTACATAGAAATGCTACTTGAACCTGGAACAACAGTACTTGATTTGTGTCGGAAAGCTAATGCAATTGCAGATGGACCAAAGGGGTAAGTTAGCACATGTTTTTATCTCTTTGTACCTTTACTTTCTATAGGTTATGCTATAAATTACCTTATGTAGAAGTTACTTTCTTATATACAGGTAATCCTCAGGTTACAATTGCAATTGGGATTGCTATTGCTTAAGTGAAAGGCTGGTAAAGCACATGATCACATTGCTTAACAATGACAGTCCTGTCAAAACCTGAAATGTGAAACACTGCGTCCCAGATAAAGACTTAAGGAGTTTCGCAGATAGGTGGGAGAGGTCAGGGAGATCCTTGGAGTTGCAGGCCTGGGACACTCCTGGGAGAAGTGATGGTCATGTGTGGGCAGGAGATATCTGCATTCTATCAGAAAATAGGATCTCTGCTTTTTCCAAGTTGTAAAAATAATAAATCTGTTCTGCTTCACATTCCTGGTAAATGTTTATTACTTCTAAACCATCTTGATATTTTTTTAGCAGTAAATCCAACTCTATAATTTCTTCTTCCAGATACCGTGATATAACAGTTGGTGCGGTTTCTATAAACCATATTACAGAAACTAATCCTGACGCTGTACTTATTCTTGGACAACATATTCTCAGTAATGGTTTATCACTACTGAGGATTGGAAAGAGGAACTATTATATTATAAAATGGCTTCAATTGTCACATGAAGAGTGACAATTAGGTTTGTAGTCAGTTATGAAAGGTCACCTTTCTTCAAAGATATCAGAAAGGCGTAACACAGAAGTACACATCAGACGTTAACAAGGACAGTGGAATAGTTGTGTAAAGTGTTTTTCTCACTGAGTGAGGCCTGCTTACCTTTTGGAAAACAGATGGTGTTTTATTTCATCAGTCAGTCATGAAATACATGTAATGGTTTCAGTTATAATGGAATTTAAATGTATAAATCATTGTGGAAATATTCTCTGCAATAAGGATATTAAAGCGAATTTTCAAAGACTTACTAGTTGCATTATTATTTGAACTACAAGCTTTAGGCCTATTCTAAAGACGAATAGCAATAGCACATAGACTTTACAGCCCTCTCAAAGTGGTTTACAGAGTCAGCCTATTGCCCCCAACAATTTGGGTCCTCATTTTACCCACCTCGGAAGGATGGAAGGCTGAGTCAACCTTGAGCCTAGTGGGATTCGATCTATCAAATTGCAGGAGTAGCTTGCAGTACTGCATTAATAATAACTAATTTTGTTCAGTATTTTCTAAGATAATATGCTGAGAACTTATGTACCAGAGTCGAACTTGTGTGTCCAATCATACTTGGCCAATAAAAACTTCCCTTCTATTTAGTCATTTTATGGGTTGGACAGTTTTGACAAAAATGTAAGAATGCCTTGAAAAATGCAGCTAAGTTCAGCTTAAAAACAAATACTAGAGTAGACGAGAAATGTTAAATTTTATTGTAATTTAGCTTTGAGGTCTAATCTAACTGAAAAGTCTTATTTTTATACTGTCAAAAACAGCAGAAGCTTTATATATCTTATGCTTTCCAAGTAAGATATTACAGATATTTTGCATTAACCAAATACTGCCTTTACTGCTTTCCCAGCTTGCTTTTGTTTAAAGCTTAGGTTTCTCTGAACCTAGTTATTATCAAATTGTTATTCATCAACAATAGTGCAGTGATGAATTGTATTTATATAATTGGAATCAGATTTGTAGTTTAATCTGCCATGCTCAGTCTGTAATAGTAGGGAGTGCTAATCATATGGTAGCAATTAAAATTTTTAATGGCCTTACAGTCCACAAGAACCAGAATTGTTAATGTCCACACCTTGTGAGTACATTTGATATATTGCTTCATATTTACTAGGATAGTGTTTCACAAAGCTTCATTATAATTGTATTTAACTTCATGCATTTATCCTTCTTAGACACTTCATTAATAAAGGATTGAAAAAGAATAGTAGTAGAAAAATTTGGGATACGCTTTTTAAACAAATCTAACCAACTACTATCATAATTACAACTATTCAAAGCAATTAAAATACTTGTATTTACTGGAACTTCACTCACCTGCCTTGACAAGTGATTAAAACTGACCGTACTTTAAAAAGTGATTTATTGGTACAAAACTATCAACTTTACAGAATTACAGTTATAACGTTAGAAACTGACAAATTGTCTATGCATAATCTTCAGTTTTTGTAGATTCAAAACTGCAAACCATTTATCTTTGCAATGTTTGCTATGGCAGATAGGTTTACATGGCTTTAGACCAGTGGTCGCCAACCAGTGGGTCGGGGACCACTGGTGGTCTGCAAGAAAATGTTGGTGGTCCGCAGAGAAATATCACCCCCCCAAAGCAATTAATCCAGGCTGCACGGGAACACAAGGCTGCGCTGCCCACATGGCCCGCGGGAACACAAGTCTTGTGTCGCTTGCATTGTAATAACACAAGGTAGTGAGGAGAGGGGGAAAGGGCGGAGGGGGGAACTTGCCCCACTCGCCTCAAGCTCCTGGCCTGGCCACCGGCTGCTTCTTTCCACTTCTTTCTCCTGCTTTTGGCTGCACGTAAGGAAAGCAGCAAAAGTCTTTCTTTCTCTTCCCCAAACTCCGCTAGAAATGAGTCTTTGGGACCCTGCAAGGCATCCTGCTCCAAGAGGCTGCGCTGGCAAAGACTTGTTTCTGGTGGAGTTTGGGGGAAAGAAAGACTTCTGCTTCTGCTGCTTTCCTTGCATGAAGCCCAAAGTCTCTCTCCCCCTCTGAGAACGGAGCTGGAGATGGTATCTTGCAATCCCAAATAAAGAACAATCGATCAGTAGGAAAATGGGAGTGGGGAATTTTCCTGCAGACTTTTTTGGGAATTTTCCTAGGGTCTCTGGTCTGCGGGATTTAAAAGTATGAGTTTGGTGGTCCCTGAGGTCCAAAAGGTTGGCTACCCCTGCTTTAGACTACGGGTGCTAAATTCGCCGTGTCATGTGACGCATCATTTTTTTCCTTCGTGGAGCTGGGGTGGGTGTGGCCTGCATATGACGCATCCGGCCTGTGGGCTGCGAGTTTGTCACCCCTGCTTGAGACCCAGAAAGTCTATTAAAGAAGAAATGTTCCTGCAAAAGTTATTGTGATCTGATCCAGCACTATAAATCACCTTGCCTTGATATACATTTCAATTTCTATTGTACCAGGAATATTGAAAATTATAAAAAATGGGCTCGTAGTAAGTATTGTGTAAAACATGTATTGAGAATAGAACATTTGGGGAAACATTCCATTTTCTTTAGCTTCTCTGATAGAGAAGGGTAGCTAAAGGAACATCAGAAACAGTTCCTGTTGCAAAAGAACTACTTCTCAAAATTTAGCAGACCATTGCCAAAAAGATGGATGAGTGTAATCTGAAGAAAGATGTCATATGCCAGGCCTTCCCAAAACAATTGGGTTGGCTCATCTCATATCATCAATCCTTATTGCGTCCACGGGGAATCACCCAGCCGCTCTTTTTAGGGTGACCCGCTCCCTCCTAGAGGTGGGAGCGCGGGATGAACCTCAACAAGGGCAGGCTGAGGATTTTTCAAATTTTCTCCAGGACAAAATCACTCAGATCCGGGATGGGTTGGACTCTGACTGGGCAACTCCGGACGAGGGGGGAATTCGGTGAGGTTATCTGGGGGGAGTTTGATCCTGTGACCCTCAAAGATGTGGACAGGATGCTGGCTGGACTTAATGCCACCACGTTTATTGGATTGTGTCCCTCCTGGCTGGTTTTGGCCGCCCGGGAGGTGTCACGCGGTTGGTTCCAGGGCATTATAAATGCTTCCTTGAGTGAGGGGTTCTTACCTCATGCCTTGAAAGAGGCGGTGGTGAGACCCCTCCTCAAGAAATCTTCCCTGGATCCAACCTTATTATCTAACTATTGTCCGGTCTCCAACCTTCGCTTTATGATGAAGGCTGTTGAGAGTGTGGTGGCATGACAGCTCCCCCGGCACCTGGAGGAATCATCCTATTTGGATCCATGCCAATCAGGCTTCAGGCCCGGACACAGCACGGAAATGGCATTGGTCGCGTTAGTTGATGATCTCTGGAGGGCCCGTGATGGGGTTTTCCTCTGTCCTGGTCCTATTAGATCTCCCAACGGCTTTTGATACTGTCGATCACAGTATCTTATTGCAGTGGCTGGGGGGGTTGGGAGTGGGAGGTACCGTGTTACGGTGGTTCTCCCTTTCCGACCGCTCGCAATTTGTATAGGCAGGGGGGCAGAGATCGACCTCGAGGCCCCTGATTTGTGGGGTACCTCAGGGATCGGTGCTCTCGCCCCTCCTGTTCAACATTTATGTGAAGCCGCTGGGTGACTTTGGGGTAGAATTCCATCAGTACGCTGATGATACTCAGTTGTACTTTTCTACCCCGGGCCACCCTAACGAAGCCGTGAAAGTGATGACCCAGTGCCTGGAGGCTGTACAGGGTTGGATGGGGCAAAACAGGCTTCAGCTCAACCCGGCCAAGACCAAGTGGCTGTGCTTTCCAGCGCCCTGATACAGCCAGCTTACTCCTTCACTGGCCATGGGGGGGGGGGGAATTTCTAGCCCCCATGGAAAGGGCACGCAATTTAGGTGTCCTCCTGGATGTACGGCTGTCGTTAGAAGATCATATAGCAGCCATCGCCAGGGGGGTTTTGTCAGGTCCGAAGGATCTACCAGTTGCGGCCCTTTCTGGATCGGGACGCACTTCGCACGGTCACATCCGCCCTCGTCATCTCCCGGCTGGATTATGCCAATGCTCTCTACATGGGGCTCCCCTTGAAGAGCACCCGGAGGCTCCAGCTGGTGCAAAATGCGGCCGCGCGGGTGGTCTTGGGGGCTCTGAGCTCCCATGTTACACCACTTTTGCGCAAGCTGCATTGGCTCCCGGTGGCCTTCCGGGTGCAATTCAAAGTGTTGGTGACCACCTTTAAAGTGCTCCATGGCTTGGGACCTGGGTACTTACAGGACCACCTGCTGCCACCATCAGTCTCTCGCCGACCAGTGCGCTCTCATAGAGCGGGCCTCCTTGGGGTACCACTGGCTGGATGGCTGACGGCCCCGAGGGTTCGGGCCTTCTCTTTGAGGGCCCCCTCCCTCTGGAACGAATTGCCCCTGGAGATAAGGACCATCCCCGACCTGTTGACCTTCCGGCGCACACTAAAAACCCACCTATTCCATCTTGCCATCTGGCCTAGAGTTATATAAAATGGTTTTAAATTCGGTTTTTAAATGGTTTTTAACTTTTCTAATTCCCCACTTTTAACTCTTAAAGCCAATCTATTTAATTCTTTTAATTTATTTTAAATTATTATATTTGTATTTATATGTTTTTATCTGGCTGTGAACCACCCCGAGTCCTTAGGGAGAGGGGGCGGTATACAAATTTGAATAAATAAATAAATGAATAAATAAATAAATATCTTTTGAATTGATTCAGAACTGTTGTTAGTACTTGGAACTGCCTGTATTGATGTAATTTTAAAAAAACTTACTTTACTTAGAGAGAAACTTGGGAATTAAATATTGCAATAAATGTGAGCTTTGCCTTCAAAATTATATTTCACATTACTTTTACAGCAAGATAGATTTTTTATCAATGATGGTTTAACGTGTTTAGTCTGATCCAGAGGTGGTATTCAGCTGTTTCTGACCAATTTTGGAGAACCGTTAGTGGAAATTATAAGTAATTTTGAATAACACTTCTGACTGGCCCTTTCCCCAACTATTCTCTGCCTCCCAAGTCCCAACTGCACAGGAGAATAGAGCTGGAAAGTAGGTGAGTGGGGTGCAGAGGGATTGGGGATTTTACAGCTTCCTTCCCCTGCCACGCCTACCAAGCCACACCACGCCCACCAAACCATGCCCACAGAACCAGTAGTAAAAATTTTTGAACCACTTGGTCTGACCCATGTTCTTTTTATACTTTTGAAGATGCAATGGAAATGTCAACATCCACATCTGTCAGTCACGGATCAATGCAAAAATTATCAGGAACATGCAATAATTACTTGTGTGATGACAAATCTTTAAATTCACTTGGATGTTCCCACTGAATACCAATAGCACTTAGATTTAGATACAGGTTTACAGTGATTTGCAGCCCTCTCTAAGTGGTTTACAGACTGCATCCTCATTTTACCAACCTTGGAAGGATGAGTCAATACTGAGTTGGTGAGAATCAAACTGCTGAGCCAACAATCAGCAGAAATAGCCTGCAGTACTGCATTGTAACCACTGAGCCACTACAGCTCTTAAAGGCAGGATCCAGTCACAAATTAATATAAACGAGAAAACAATATTTCTTTCAAAGTTCCTCTAAAACAGAATAATTTCCCCAGGGGTTAATTTGGGTATATCCTAGGGGTAATGGAATAATGTATAATTGCTCGTTTGTGAATTGAGGATCTTGCTGTAAAACAAGTCTAGGTTTGGTGTGCTTGTGTGTGTGTATGGGATAATGACTGGGCAATGAGATACATTATAGTACTTTTAACTCATACACTAGTGCAATTCATTGAACTGTCAGAATCCTGGCATAGCAGTTATTCAATTCAAGACCATCTAGTTCTACAGATTTGCAAAGGCCACAAACGGGAGATTCAAACACAATTTTATTTTTCATATGATTAACCTGTACGTGGGTGTGAATTTCTGTAATAAATCTGAACGCAGAGACACATGTAAGAGCAGTAAATGCAACTATGTTTCAGTGTAAAATAAGGGCGGAACTCATACTTTTGAACTTACTGAATATTAAAAATGTCCGGTCTCAAATGATTTAGGTCAACTTCTTTTTAGCCTGTTACATTGACGCTATCTGGCAAAATTTGGTTTTCCACTAGCATGGAAGAAAGCACTGTGCCTACTTCCTAATGTGTGCTGCTCAAAGGAAGCTAGAAATATTCATTTCAAACACGACAGTTAATATGCTTCCTTTAAAAAGGGGGGGAAATCTGTGATGAGATGTGTTGTGCTTTAAAATAATAAAATATTCAGGGATCATTATGCCATTTTTGCTTTTGCTGGACATAGTAGAGAAATCAAACAAATTGGCTGTATCACTGGTGGTTTTTTTAAAAAGGCAGAACTTAGTAATCTGTTCTGGTGATCCAAACTGATCTGATGGACAGCTGCCTTTAACTTCAGTGTTCTTTTTAAGATTATTAAGAGAGACATGATCTTGCATACTATTTCCATTTTTTTTAAAGCATGGTATTTTAAGGGAACGGTCCCAGGTTTTTGGTCCCATCCTGAAGAAACTGGTGAATGGAAATTTCTTGCCAATTCTGTTCCTCAGCTGACAAATCAAATATTCCATATTTCTATAACAAAGAGAAAAGTTCAATAATACCAAAAGTTAAACCAACTATCTTTACATATCGCACGGCTAAGAGGCAATATTTCTCTTGTACTGTTCATCTGCTTGAGAGATCAAGGGCATGCAATTAAATTCATAATTAAATATTGCAGGGTCTTTCTTTCATGGTTAAAAACTTATATTGCAAAAGCAGCTGAAAAAGCTACATCACAATACTACACTGCTCATCCTATTAACAGGCAACTAATTTAACCAAACCAGGAACTGGGATTTTGACCTAGCTTTTTCTCTCAATTTTAACTTAATTCAGTTCCACATAAAACAAGGTTGTTCTTCACATCAGAAAACAGCCCGGGATAATGATGATTAAATATTATTTGCTTTGCAAAGTATAGGATGCTTTTCTGTCCATAGACAACTGAACCAAACTTCTTGATATAAGCAGACTTTACATGCTGTGATACACATGGAGTTTCATTTAGTATATAACACCTAGCCCTTTTCAAGTCTTTTGTTTCTTCACCAAAGATGTGTTTCTCTAATCTCTGCAATAATTTGACTGGCTCGTTGCAAGGCCTGGAGGAAGAAAAGAAGAAATCATATACCAATTAGGGCAAAGAGCATCAATCCAGAAGTGCTTCTTGTCAGGCAATAATTTACAGCTCTTAGAACACCCTGAATCATTCTGCTCAATAAAAGTACTGCATTTTTTTTTTTAGGAAAAGGAGTATATTAAATTGTAAAATCATGGAAAGGCTTGAGCTCAAAGAATTGTGGCTCAGGCTTTTCCTGTGATGTTACTGTATCATCACTGACACCTCTAGAAATAAGGAAAAATATTGAACATGTCGGGAAAAAGGTAGACACAGATGCTGGCTCTCAAAACTTTCCTACTATTTTATGTAGACTTTGCCCTCTACTATAGATTCAAATGCTTAATTAATTATTTAGGTTATTTTTAAGAAGCTAATGCTAGGAGAGAGTTAATTTGTCTAATAAAAACTCAACTAATTTGATCTCTAAAAGCATTATGGTCCACAAATGCATTTATCAGTAATTACAGTACTTCTCTATTATTGTCCTAGCAACTCCAGTTATATCATGCTTATTTCAAAGTAAAAGTAAATAATAGAAATATAAATTACAAGAGCCAGGGATATACATACTTGCTTCCTGCATTGCAGGACATTTATAGAAAAAATAGGATTAAGTAAAGATATTCAGTTTTTAAAATGTGGGAAGTTATTTGTGCTACAGGGCTAGGATTGTGCAAGAGGTTGTGATTGAAATTTAAAAAAATCTTCATTTTTTTGACTTTCGTATGCCAAACAGTGCTAGTTGTAGGCATGTAAGCAATGCTCAATTACAATCATAACTGAATCCACAATTTTGGTCATAAATGACGATCGTTATAAAGCAGATCATGTGACCATCCACAATTTTATGGCTTTTGTGACAGTCATTGTGCAAATCCATTGTTCATCATGGGGCATTTTTTTGCCAGAAACCGGAAGTAAATGCTAGTTTCCTGCAAAAATATCATAAATTACAGCCATGTGATATGCAAACAGTGGTAAATTTGGGCTGGCTCCTAAATGGCCAAAATGCAGTTATGTAATGGGGCCGTGGTGGTGGGGAGCAGATATTGGAACTTTGAATCCAGGTCATTAGTAGCTTTTTCAGGATCCATCGTAACTTCTAACAGTCATAAGTCAAGGACTTCCTATAATAATTTTCATGGAGAGGTTCCTTCAGACCTGAAAATTATTCTAAGGGTTCCCACAGGGTAAAAAGGTTGGGAAAGCCTGCTCTGGGCATTGGGCCAGAAAACACATTTTACATTACAGAACTGCTTTGACTCTTTTCTAAACTACTGAAGAACTTGTATCACCCCTCTATCTACATAGAATGTATGTAGAACAAAACAAAATGTATATGGATTTAAGATGCTTCAGATTTAAACTTTCAGCAAAAGGTCTGTGTACCTGTAACATGTCAGCTGCCTCCTTCCTGCGCTGAGCCATGTCCTCGGATTCAGTTAAAAGATCGTCCAGGAGCAAAGCTTTGTACAGCTGCCCAACTAGCTCACTCTGAAGAGTATCTTTCACATGGTTCACCAGAAAATGCATCACTGCTTTTGGCACACTGAAAACAAACAGCAGCAGTTCAAGTACCTTTCTGAAGATAAACTGCTTTAAGCTTAGAAAAGAAAGGGAAATCTCTCTTTAAACAGTTACATGTGTTTCTGCTGTCCAAGAAGTGATCAATCAAAACACAAGAAAAGTCAGAGAAGTCATCTGTAGTGTGGCCATTCCAGCTCTGTGGTCAGATGATCAAAGTTCAGGCACTTGGCAATTTGCCCATAATTATGATCTCAGGGTTTTCTTCAATTCCCCCCCCCATCTCTCTCCATTTTTTCCATCTCTGATTGCCCTGTGCTCCACCACCTGCTGCTCCCAGCTGACTTTCTCCATGATGAGGTGTGTCATCATCAGGTTAGCAGCTGTCTTGCCAGGCCCACCTCATCAGCAGGGGAAGGAGGAAAATGAAGGTCAGTTGAGGGGCAGCAAGTGCAACTGAGCACAAAATGGCCAAAATAAGAGGGGGAGAAGTTGAAGCAGAGGATAAGTGGAAGGAGTTGAAGCAGAGGCAAGCATGGCACTGCAGAAACATGAGATCCTTGCTTAGCGACAGTGCATTCCTTGCCTCACTCTTCCAACTGGATCTACCAGTTTTATCTTTTTCAAAACAAAAAATTGTAAACACTTGGGGAGCAATCCAGATCTGAAAGGCAAAATACGAATGGCATGCCTAGCCTACCAGTCAGAAACTTTTTAAAGCAAACATGTATTTTTTTTTTTTGCAATCCTATAAAAGCTGCTGAAGACAATTGGGTGAGCCAGGAAAAAAAAACAGCAATTGCTTTAAGAGTCAATTTTTATGTATTCATTCAATGTTAACTGGCCACTGAATCATATTATGCCTTCTAAATATGGGCCCAGCATTAGAAACTGACATGCTGTAAATGCCAGCCTCTAGCAGGGCAAGGCTTCTGAGCCTCAATACAAGCTCCATGAACAATTCTGCAAGCTAAAACTGGCAGGAGGCTGCAGACAAGTGCTTGTTTTAAATGTCTGCTCAAGGAAAACAGTCAAAGAGTGGCAGGAATGTAAGTGCTCTCAAAATGTTTTCCCTGCTCCTCCCTCCCCTCCAAAAGATTGACTTACTCCTGCTTTTGAATCATTATTTGCTTCAATTATGAGTTGGCGTAAGGAACTAAAATGGAAGCAAACTGAAGGCCCGCAATCAAATCAACTCCACTTGTATCTAGGTCTGCAGAAAAAGAGTGCTATGAGAACTTCCATGTCATCATAGATGCAAGCTGCAATTATCACAATGCAAGCTTCTTGGAGTTTTAATATATCTTACCTGTCCTGAATGTTCTTCCTCACAATTAAGAAATAGGATTTGATGAGACGTTCTATCACTTCGCAATCTCTTTGTTCCCGGGCTGAGAGTTTGCGTGCAACAGGAACAGGCTAGAAGGAGTGTAACAGGAAAACAAAAATCACAAATACATATAATAAATATAATAAACGACACTGGTAAACAAATGCTAACCTGATTTTTTTAATAAGATTTTTTATTATTCTTGTTGTTGTTTGTCGCAGAATCAGCTAGATATTCAAACTGGTTTTGGCCTTTTTGTCTACCTATCAAGTCCTTTTCAAGAATCTGGGATAGGCAGATGTGTAATGTTTGATGGTGTGACAGATATTGTAGGATGTAAGCCGTTCCAAGCAAAGCCTTTTGCAATTGACTGATGGGGAATTTGTCAAATCACATTTTTGAAACAATTATAATTGGTTCATAAAATTGCCAAACAGAAAGAATCAAGGCAACTTGATCAAGGCGGGCCTTCTCTGTGGGAGCACCCTCCCTCTGGAACGAATTACCCCCAGAGATGAGGACCATCCCTGACCTATTAACCTTCCGGCGCACACTGAAGACCCACCTATTCCATCAAGCCGGTCTGGCCAGGAGTTACTTGTAGGGTTTTTAATTGATTTTAATTGATTTTAGCTTTTTAACTCCTTCGATTGTTTTATCTTTCAGCCACCTATTTAATCTTTTTAACTCCATTTTAAACATTGTATTTGTGATTGTACTTTTATTCGGCTGCGCACTGCCCCAAGTCCCGTTGGGAGAAGGGGGCGGTATATAAAATTGATAAATAAATAAATAAATAAATAAACTTACAGCTTTAATCTGGGAAACAGTTCAAACGATGAGCTCTCTTCATTGTAATAGAATATTTGTGATCAATAACTTGTTCTTTATCTTCTACCAAACTGTAGCTTTGCTCAGTCAGGCTCCTCTAGGTACTTACCACATCTAGCAAGTTTACAGCATGGCCTTTTTGAGGGCTGGCAGGTAGAACTGTTACTGGTTTGGATTTTTCCTCTGCTAGTATCTCTTCCGTTCTGGATGTTTTCAGCATTCCTCTCCAATTTCCAGTTCCAGATTCTGGAATTGTTTCTCCGGCACCAAGGGACACCTAATTCGAGGGAAGATATAATATGCAAACTCAATTCCTTATTTACTAGACAAATGCTTATCTGAACATTTCCTCCAATTTTGTTCAGTCAATGTATTCAATTTTCTTATTCCATCACTAAGAATGTAAGCCATATGTTCCTCCTACTACCCGTTAGTTTCTCCAGAATAAGTACAAAAAAGAGAAAACTCTCATCTCCAGTAATTTTGTTCAAACCTATATTGTCTCCAATAAGTTAGAAAGTATTATTTAACCTGAAAGTGCAGAAACACAGGTTTACACATACATGATTAACTTGACTTGTGTACACTTTTAGCAATCCCACATTTTAATTCTTAAAACTCATTTCCATTCTTTGTTCCAAGTATTACAACAACTGATATCTAATTAACAAAACATCAACTTTAAAAAAAAATCCCCTACTCTTAATTTTTCATTAACTGCATAATTTGCAAGAATGTCTCAACCACTGCCTTTGAATTTATTACCTTTTCAACAGATAATGGTAGATAAGCATCTCTTTTTAACTATTTGCTCAGGTGCCTTGTAAACCCTCCTAGTGTTTTTTTTACTGAAGTTAAGAGAACTGACCATTAAAACTGGACACCCTAATTCTTTACCCTATATGCTTATAAATTATCAATATTTATTTTAATATGATTTTTCAATTGCTGATAAAGATGAACTGTTGTCTTAGCCATTAAATTTTTTTGTCTAAAATGATCTGATGCTTCTGACACATTAGGTCCAAACTGAAAAACTAATGTTTTAATTGAATAAATTGCTATTTAGCATTTTTAGGAAGGTCATATTCAGAGTCTCTTTAAAAAATATAATTAGCAATATGATGATACAGGTTATTAATTCCATTTTAGTCCATTTTTTTCTTTTACAGATTTTATTTCTCATTTTTAAATAAGATTTATCCCAGAGAGTCAGCTTCTCATGGCAAGGATCAAAATTAAATCTCTTTCCCAATAATATCCAAATGTACATTGACTTGTGATCATTGTCACCCTTATGACCACTGCAACATCCCCATGGTCACATGATCAAAATTCAGGCACTTGGCAATAGGCATCTGTTTATGACACTTGCAGTGTCCTAGACTCGTGTGATAACAATGTGGAACCTTCCTAGCCAGCTTCCAAGGAGCAAAAGTTAATGGGGGAAAGCAGATTTACTTAATGACCGCATGATTCACTTAATGACTGCAGTAATTTGCTTTAAAAAGTCATAAAATGGGGCAAAACTCAGTTAGCAACTACCTTCCTTAGCAATGGGTATTTTGGACTCAATTATTGTTGTAGATCAAGGACTATCCGTATGATCACCGTAACTTCACTCTGAGGTAAACACTGAGGTAAAAAGATAAAGATTCTTGAATCAGAATCAACTTCTGGAGCCTAGAGACATTCATGTAATTTTCCTGACATCAATGTGGAAGTGGTTTCATATTCTGGGCTTCCTGTTTTGTTTTTTAATTTCCTAATTTAGTCTGAAGCTCTGTGTTTTTCTAATAACCTCCTATCCAAATATACTACTTCCTAGATCCAATCCTACTTAGCTTTCATGCAACAAAGACACCAAATCCACTAAACCAAGGGCCTTCAAACTTAGCAGCTTTAAGACTTGTGGACTTCAACTCCCAGAATTTCTGAGCTAACATAATTGGAAGAGGAATTCTGGGAGCTGTCAAGTTTGAAGACCTCTGCACTAAAGAGTCAGAGTTGCTTAGAACCCAAGATGAAAACTTTTACCTGAAGACCATTCAATAACCTAACACCTGAAGACACACAATCAACTTGAACAATGAGTTCCGAACTATCACATCAGCTGTTTGTGAGAGCTGTGCTCAATTGACCAAGGTACAGCACAAAATAACTAAGCATGCAGCGCTTAGAAGAAAGAGAGACAGACCTTGCCATCAACCTCAGCAGAACCAGCAGCAGAAGTCTCCTGGGAAGAGGGTGCCATAACACCAGGAGGCTTAATGGACTAAAAAAAGGCAAGAAGGGCAGAGAAGGATATCAATATTGCATGACAACATCTCATGCGTTAAGTTTAATCAGGATCTTTTATCCCCTTACTTGCTCAATCTCAGAAATAAGAGGTACACTAACAGCAGTTTGGACCATCTTAAAAAAAAAAAAAAAAGCAAGCTGGCACTTTAAAAACCTTCTGTCAATTTTATGAAGATTATCAGATATGCTCACCTTGTCCCGTAATGCAAGAGAAGACATCTCTCTAGCTAACCTGTTCCGCCTTTGTTCCTTTAGGAAGAAAAAAAAAGTGAGATTAGAAATTAACTGTCAAACAGCAATCAGATCCTGATTCTTAAGGCATCAGAATAGAAACCAGGAGACTTGAAGTTCTAGTCCTGCCTTAAACACAAAGCCAGCTGATTGGCCTTGGGCCGATCATTTTCTCCTAGCCCTAGGAAGAAGACATTGGCAAACCACTTCTGAAAACCTTGCCAAGAAAACTGGAGGGATTAACCTTGGCAGTCTCCAGGAGTCCATGCTGACACTCACTTATCCAAGCATGATTTCTGCAAACATGTTAAGTATGTTAAAGATGAATTAATAGAAAGTGCAATAGCAATAGCACTTAGACTTATATACCGCTCGATAGTGTTTTACAGCCCTCTCTGAGCAGTTTACAGAATCAGCATATTGTCCCCAACAATCTGGGTCCTCATTTTACCAACCTTGGAAGGATGGAAGGCTGAGTCAACTTTGAGGTGGTTAGGATCGAACTCCTGGCTGTCAGCAGAGTTAACCTGCAATACTGCCATCTAACTAGTTAAAGAGGACTGCAGCAGCAGGTTCTCCTAACGAAAGAAATCCTTGCAGCCTGTTCTATCTCCAAGAATTGGAGGCACAGATGTTTCTGTCACACAGGCAAGATGCTATTACAGATGAGCTAATATTCCCAATCAGGCAAACAAAAAATCCATCCTCAGCAGTTGATACGAACATCTAGTAAGTTTAATAATATATCATAAACATTTGAAAAGATGAGATTTTCTTTTACCTCTATATTATTGTTTATTAGCCCACAAGCATCTGCAAAATCTGGATGCTTGGTGTTGATATAAGCCAACTCAATGGCTACTAAGTTGTGAACCTGGAAGAAAATAAAAGAGGGGGAAAATCAAAACTTTAATTCCATTGAAAAACAACTTCGAAACTTGCTTTGAAGCTGGCATTGAACATTGCATCTAGAACAAAAATATTTTTTTCTCAGCAAATTTTTTGTAAGTTGCTTGTTTTCTTTGTTTCAAAGTGATTTTATAGTTCTCAAAGTTTATGCCACATATATCATGTTTCAATACTCTGCAGCCTTTAATGTAGATAAAAAAATTTAAAATGGAAAGACAAGTTCTTATGAACATTTGATTCTGAATTAAGCCATACATCAACAAGTGATCCTATGTACTGAATATACTGGAGTTTGCTACCATATAAGGATGTAACAAACTGAAGCTTAAGTCCTATGAAGGAAGCTCATTCTATGTACTTCTGTCAGAAGTTGTAGATGTCACTTGCAAAACTGTTACTTAATCACCAAAATAATTCTTTAACAATCAATCCAAATAGTGATACCTTATAATATTTGTCTCATGTTGTCCTGTAAGCAAAAGTGTTATAAAACAAAAATCTCCAGCCTGATTACCATTTCATTTGTAATTGGTAGCCTTCGGCGCAAAAGACTGGTCACAACCTCAACAATGGCATCATGGAGTTTAGGAAATCTCAGCAATTCCTGAATACAAGCAAAACAGCACAGGATTTCATTTGCTATAATCAAAAACAGAATGGTCAAAATGAATGAACTAGAACATTTAGTTTCCAGAAGAAGCTGGTCTTCATAAGTGATACAATTCCCGTAAATCAGAAGAGACCACTAAGTGCACCCAGGGACCATCCTAATTCCAAAAGCTATCTCTATCCCCCTGGTGGTGGGACTTCATTTCAATGGTAAATCTAAAGGAGTTTTTTGCTTGAGTTCCACTTAGAGGAATCCATCCCTTTACATTGGTGTCAATTACTCTTCTCTAATAGCAATAGCACTTAGACTTATATACTGCTTCACAGTGCTTTTACAGCCCTCTCTAAACGCTTTAGAGTCAGCATATTGCCCCCAACAATCTGAATCCTCATTTTACCCACCTTGGAAGGATGGAAGGCTGAGTCAACCTTGAGCCTGTTGAGATTTGAACTGCCAAATTGCAGGCAGCTGGCAGTCAGCCGAAGCAGTCTGCAATACTGCATGCACTCTAACCACTATGCCACCGTGGCTCATTATCTCAACAGAGTGGAACATGGAAGTATGACTCCTGAAATGCCCATCCTCTTACCCCTGTAAAGTAAAAGAGAACCTCTGTGGCTCTACTCTTACTTGATGCCCTCCTCTTGCTTCCTTAGGCACATATTTAAGATTACGAGCCTTTTCTCATTGTGATGTTTTGGACTATACTCTCTTGACTTTCAGCCAATGTTATCAACACAACCATGCTGGCTGGCCATTAGGGAATTTGTTCAGGATCATCTGGGGCACTACACTGTGTAAGTGATGCCGAAACAAAGCATTTGCTTACATGTCCATACTAAAAAGACCCCCCTGTGTCTAAGTATACACACAGCCCACTGGAAGAATCTATTATTATTCCATCACCTGTTTGTTTATTTTTTTTTAACTTCATGAGAAGAGCTCTCCTTTACCTCCAAGGAGATTATAATTTATAGGCGCATTACTCTGATAGCCTTGGCAGAGATTTTCCAGCTTGCCCAGATTGTGTCAAGCTCTACCAGCAACAACCTCCACCCACCAGCTCCTTCTTTTACCTGGGTGCTGTAATTGCTACAGTGTTGAATAATCCGCTGCATTTCCTCATGAACGAGTTCTACGCATCGCAAGCTGGGCTCTTCCAAGCGTTTGATTTGCCTCTTTACTAACAATTCAAATGAAACTTCAGGTACAAACAACGCAGGCCGGGGACCCTGATCAAAAGGAAAGCAATTAGGGTTTGGGGGTTTTTTTTGGTTATCATACCTCACTATGCTGAATAGGGCAATGAAGCATTGAGCAGGTCATTCTATTATTAACATTACCCCCCTGACCACAGAGTATCTGTTTTAACCAGAAAAAGTATCTTACTGAGTAGTTATAAAAGGGTAATACCTACAGTAGCATTTCTAATGGCAGTCAGGATGTCAATGGTATTAAGGCCACCTAATGGATCCACAGATTCTAAGGTGCGACCGAAGGTTTCATGAAAAATGTAGCAAATTCTAGCTCCACCACACCTAAAAGATGGGAAAATAAACAGGAAATGAGTAAGCCAAATTGTATTATAGGTACAGGGATTCCTTCACTTACAACCGTTCATTTAGTGACCGTTCCAAGTTACAACGGCACTGAAAAAAGTGACTTATGACCGCTTTTCAGCTTATGACTGTTGCAGCATCCCCATGGTCACATGATCAAAATTCAGATCCTTGGCAACTGGTTCATATTTATGACGGTTGCAGTGTTCTGAGGGTCATGTGATCACCTTCTGAGGCCTTCTGACATGCAAAGTCAATGGGGAAGCCAGATTCACTTAACAACCATGTTATTAACAAATGCAATGACTTACTTAATCAACATGGCAAGAAAAGTCATAAAGTGGGGCAAACTCCCTTAACAAATGTTTCCCTCAGCAACATAAATTTTGTTAAATTAAAACTGAGTGGTCATAGCTCGAGGATTATCCGTACTTAATTTTCTGCGAGGAGAGCACATTTCAAGTCAAGTGTTGAAAACTTACTAGCCAGGTAAGCTTACCAATGAGGATCCACTTACCCATGAAAATTGGGACTGGGAACTCCGTTGCTCAATACAGTTGTAATGTGAAATGTCATATGACTGTACCAACTACAGTTCCAGCACTCTCAGTTGCCATTCTTAGATCCATTGTGTGAAGTCACAGCACCCAGGACCACCTGACTGCCACCTACAACCTCTTGCTGGCTTCCCCATGGGCTTTGCCTCTCAAAAGGCTGTGAAGCAGTGGTGGTATTCTACCGGTTCGGGCAAACCGGGAGTAAAAAATGTTACTGTTCAGCCAAACTGGTAGAAAAAAAACAGCTACTGGTTCAGCCAAACCAGTATTTTTTTTTCCTCCCAACGATCAGCTGTTCTGACAATCAGCTGTGCTGGGATC
Organism: Bungarus multicinctus; assembly: GCA_023653725.1. NCBI lineage: Eukaryota > Metazoa > Chordata > Lepidosauria > Squamata > Elapidae > Bungarus > Bungarus multicinctus. The sequence goes on from CM042848.1 coordinate 64,583,893, forward strand.
CCTCTTACTGTTTCACCCAGGAGGCTTCCCTGAGGCCCAGGAGGCAGAAAAGCGGAACGTATGGGGGATTGTTAAGCTAATATGGCAATTGTGAAGCAAATAACAAGGTTGTAAAGCAAACCCATTGTCTACAGTGGGCTTTTTTTTTTTTGCCAGAAACTGGAAGTAAATTGCCAAAAAAAAAAAAAAAAACATCAAAATTGTTTGGTCATATGACTATGGGATCTGCAGATGGCTATAAATGAGGGCTGGCTGCCAACCCCTCAAAATGTGATCATGCAACTGGGGGGGGGGGGGAGGGAGGGAGGGAAAGGGGGAAGAACTGTTGAAACTTTGAATCCGGATCAGATCCATCTTAATTCTGAATAGTCACTAAATAAATAATTGTAAGTCAAGGACTACCTGTAATTACCTCTCGTTCAATGCTGCTTAACTTTGAACAGGCGCTGAACAAGCAGACATTAAACAAGAATTACTTGTATGTATTCTCTATCATCTAGAATAGGGGTGTCAAACCCACTTGCATCGCGGGCCATATCATGATGTTTTTTGCATTTGTAGAGCTGGGGTGGCCATGGCCTACAGTGACCGTATCTGGCCCGTGGGCTACCAGTTTGACAGGACTGATCTAGAAAGACTATCATCCATAGCAAAATCTGTAACACTTGCTTACAGTTCTGAAGTCTCTATGTATTTTGCTGTCCCTTCAATGGTGTTGCAATATTCAGTGGCAAATTTGGTAATAAGCTGCAATAACGTGGCACTCTTATCATCTACTGGTTCTCCGTAACTGTTGAGCAGAGACTGGTACTGGGCAGCTAAAACGTTGATTCTGGTTTTCAGTTCAGGTAAGCAATCTCTAATGTGATGCATGAGTAGCCTAAAATTAAAGTTGGAGAGGGAGAAAAGAACTGTTAAAAAGATGTTTTAAGCATGCAATCTATTCAAGTTTTCATTCCACATTTTGGCTGTTAAACAAATGAAGTTCTAGGAGTCTGAATGCCAGCAGTTTTTAGTTGAAATATATATATGACTAAGATTTTTGAAAGAAAAAGTTACGAAGTTATAGTAGGCTAAAATATTTCACTGAGATGTTCCAGACCATTCTTCAAACACTTTAATTTTAATACATGACATACAATTTGAAAAATTTAACAGCATTCAGCTATGTAAGCTACATTATTGATTAGTTTTAACTATTTAAAATATTTTTCAATCTCCAGGCAGGATATTTAAATTCAATAACATATGATAAAAGTAGATAAATGTAGTAACAAAACACACAGTATAATAGGGATCGTTACCCAGCTGCCAGTGTGAATACTAATCTTTAAAACAATTCAAAGGTAGTCCGTGTTTTCTTTCTAAGGAAAGGCTATTTCAAATAATGGGTGCTGATTGCCTTTGTGTATAAGCCTCCCTCTGGACTAGAGATATTATCAAGTGAGTATTTACAGGTTGTGGTTCAACTAGGAGAGTCTCTGGGTATCTACTGGGAGGCAACAAACAATGAAATGTAGCACAATTGTGTAGAAGTAATGCCCTTAACCAATTATGGGTGAGCTATAATTAGAGGTCCCTGCAATTGTTTATTTCTTTAATTAGCAACCAGGCTGGTCTGAAAGTGAAGTTAGTATCAAATAAACCAAGTTACAGTATAATAGACTGACATGAAGAAATATATCAGAAAGGATTCCATTAAGTTAGTTTATCTATCACGCAGAATTAGCACTTAAATAGACTTCAAAATCTATCCTTTATAAGCAAAGGCTTATAATTTGCCAGGATAGGAGGAATCAAATTAAAACTGGCAATTTGTTTACCTCACAAAGCTAATACCATATATCAAATCAACCCATAATGCCAGGTTTCCAAGTGTTCCTGCATATATGAAAATCAAAACTGCAAAAATAATTTTGCACTCAGAACATTATTTTAACTCTGGCGTTCACAAATAAAAACTCTTCAAGATTTTTGCAGAACATTGTGCCCCTACAATTGACACTTTGTGCAACCTTTAATATTACTCACCAGCAAAATAAAAAAATTCTCTAACAGGACCCCCAATGGGGGAATATCACTCTAGAAGTGGTTGATCAACTAATGGGAGTAGGACAATGGTTAGAACGCTGCAAGCTAACTCTGTTAACTGCCAGCAGTTTCATCCTGACTGGCTAAAGGTTGACTCAGCCTTCTACCCTTCTGAGGTCAGTAAAATGAGGACCCAGATTGTTGTGGGCAAAATGCTGACTCTGTAAACCACTTAGAGAGATGGGTTGTAAAGCACTATGGAGCAGTATCTAAGTCCATGTTATTGCTAACAGTGGTTCCCATCTCACCCCTTGTATATATTCACCCACCTGTATATACTCCTCGCTTTCTCCCTATCTTTAATTATAAGTTGTACTTTGTTGCAATTTTAATGAGATTTTATACATTTATATAGGAGGAGGAGGAAGATCAAGTTGCAACTTAAGATCAGAGCAACTCCCTGTACCTATTAAGTGTTCTAGCTAGATACTTTGTCCCATTGCGGTTGGCTAAAGAGGGATACTTCTTCTGGAGGAAACCATATTCATCACGAATCGAATCAGCCACACTCTTCTTAGTATTGATATCCAGCTGACTCCTGCAGGTTAATGAGATTTATTGTGAATACTGTAATAAAAGACTTCACATCTTATTCATCACCAATGGGAAATGGCCATTGCATCATATGATCTAGAACTTAATATTCTTTTCCTATTGATGGCCTACCAACAGATTTTTTTTGCTATTTAGGGATTTATTTTTTTTGCTTTCCATGCAAAAGTGCAACCACAACACCACTCCTACTGCTTTGCCTACATGATTGTCTGACAAGACACAGACCTGGCACAAAACATATATCAATATATAGGGTCTGTAATGATGCCAAATCTTAACTGTGCTTTCATTCATCTTACCTGCTGTCACAATTTTCCATTTGTCTTTTCGTTAAGACCAAACACAGGAACACACTATTTATACCAGAAGTGGGCAGGGTTTCCCAGTACTAAGGCATTGATGATGAACTTTGACTCCACCCCTCCCAGTGAATCACTATTTGCGTTCTCCAGGAAGGCCCAGTTGCCACCGAACCCATTAAATGTTGCCCATCTCTTCTTTTTGTATCAGAGGCAAAGGAACAGGCACTTCTAGGGAGAAAAAATGTGGGGAACAGGAAAAACATGTCCTGTGTGCAGGGCAAGGATATATGTGTCCCCATTTTCTTCAAATTTGGAAAGGTTAATGCAAGAGGGGAGGATGTTCTTTGCTATTTATTCTTATTTCTATTTTGGGACCCAACCTATATGTCTGTCATCCAAGTCATGGTTGTCCCAAAGGTGCTTTTTCAAGAGGCGACTGTTTTTCTTTGAAAATGTTTCACTTCTCATCCAAGAAGTTTTTTCAGAGCTGAGAAAGCTTCTTGGATGAAAAGCGAAACATCTTAAAAAAACAACAAGAAGTAAGTCCAGTTGCCTCTTTAGAAGACCCAGTTTATGGTTGCACTTGTTTCCTGTTTCAAAATGACTGCAGAAAAGCAATATCTCCTAAGCCTTAGTTTACTTAATACAAAAAGTTTGAGAATTTTAAGTTACCCATTATCTGCAATAGTTTTACTGAACCCTTATGGCAAAATGTGGGGATGAATATCTAGGGTGTGTGGAAATTCTTTGAGAATCAAACTCTCCTGCCACTCCACACTCACCTGTTGACCACACCAATGATGCCAAGCTTCACGGGTATTACTCTTCCCATAAGTACATCCATGGCATCTGTGCCAGCATCCATAAGATCCAGCTTTGTGATAACAGCAAGCGTACGCCGCCCTATCAGAGTGGCAGGAAAACTGTCATTTACATTAAGCTGGTCATGTATTTATCTTTTCAAGCCTAGGAAATATCTACCCAAAGTAAAAACAAAACAAAAAAGAAAGGGAAAAAAGGTGAAAAGGGTGCAAAGTAGCCCATTAAACAAGGCCATGCAGAAGGGAAATTCACTATTTAAAGATTAAATCATTCTCTAATTTAATGCAAATTGTGAAGTTATCCTAAGCTGCCTTAGCCATACTGCTAGGTCAGAGTTTTTCTGACTTGTAGTTTCTTATAATTCAGCTAATGTACTCACTGCTGAATCACCACCTCTTGGCTTGTTCTGCCAATAGGAACTGCCAAGCAAACTAGGAAACCTAAATGCATTTGAATTGGAACTGTTTTGGCTTGATATCAGCTCAGTCCTGGTGATGTACATTGTGTATAAATTGTTTATCTTTATTAAACGAAGATATGCTTTAATTCCTATGTGTTACCATGAATAATATAAACAACCCCCCCTCCCTCCCAGAAGTTTCAGTAAAAAAACTGATGATGATTTGCAACAAGTTTGTACAGAGTGAAGCATCGAAACCAAATCTCTGTTGCTTTAAAGTTTAATGACTAAAACGAAACAGAAACATAACCAGAACATGGAAGCAGAAATAAATCCAAATATAAGAAATTAACAACAGAAATTAACAATAATTAGCAAAGCAAAACAGTTCAGCACCTGAGACAATTGTTCATAAACAATTGTCTCATAAAAGGATTCATAAACAAGGATTCATAAAGTAAAACAAGCTTCAGGGCTAAGCATTCCTTCCCGTCTGTGATTTATTCTATCCCGCTCCCAGATACTATTCAGCACGTCAAACGTGGCTTGCATTAAGTGAGGGCTCAGAACTGGTGAACTCTAACCTGATACTCTAATTACTGTCAATAAAGTTAATAAAACAGACAGGAAGCCATGGGGAAGAATACTCTGCCTCCCTCATTCTATATACAATTCTGTAGTAATCCTTCAATAATAACTGAAATGCCTTCTCAACTGCTCTTGGTAATTTATGGGACTTAGCCTTGAATTTTGTCTGAAACCTCTCAATTGGAAAATTCATTAACTCATTCCAATGAAGAATATGAATTTTCTAAGAACAGATATTATTACAAGGTGACATCTAACTATCAACTGGGCTTTAAAGTATTATTTTTTGGAGATAGACAGACAATCTGGAATTTATTTCTTATACTTACCATCTGGATCTACCTCCCGGGCTATTTTCAGTGCCTCAGAGGTGGCCATGTCTGTGTTGGCAGCAGTGACCGCCAGAATAATTGAATTGGGGTTACTAATGAAGCGAAGGATTAACTCTCGGATCTGAAGTTCAATATCTTTTGGCTGATCACCTACAGGTACCTAGGAGGGAGGGAAAAAATTAAACCAACTTTAGTAGGGAGAATCGCTACAAACTTTTTCTTTAAAACTCTGTAAGTGACAACCCGCACCAGAAAGCTGAAGAGTAACCAGTGAATTCATATAAGTCATATAAGAAACTCAAAGTGTTTCTTTAAACTCCCCACCTCCAGAACTAATATAACTGCAATGATAAAAGTTAACATTTGAAGGAATGTGGAGGATACCAATTGGGGAAAGGCATGCAAGATAATTATTTGAAGAGATCTGTGCTGCAGGGTTAGAAGAAAAGGTTTCACAGAAAAGTGTTTCTCTGCAACTTTAAGATGCGTGCCTATTATGCGGTTGGGGAATTCTGGGAACGTTTTTAAAGTTGCTGAGGTTGAGAAATACTGCCATAGAAGATAGCACAAAGTGATGAGGTAGACATAGCTAGGACCCAGGTAAGAATCATTTTGAAAATAAGTGCAATGCAGTATAATTTGCTATCTTGTAATTTTGCAAACCTAAAAAGTGCAGTTAATATATTCTTACCTTTGTCATTCCTGGCAAATCTACGAGGGTCAGGTTGACAACATTAGGTGAAAAAATCTTTAGGTGAATTGGTTCAGGACTGATTCCCTACAAAACAGGAGAAAAAGAAGCCAAGAATAATTTCTAAACAAATGTTGGGTTTTAATGGTAAAGCAGCCTCTCCCACCCAACTGGATACCTCCTGGATCACAATGGCTGAAAATTATGAAAACTGTCATTCCAAGGCAACTGAACCATAATACCAGATGAGGTAATTTTTTACTGAGCAAACTCCCATTTATTTAACTTTGCACTTCTAAACCTCAGCTGTTCATAAAGTAGCACACAAGCTTATATACTCTTGAGTACCTTATTGATACTCCAAATAGATGTTTTTTTTCCCTATACTTGGCTCATGTGCCATTTTCCTTTAAATGTGACTGACAAAAATGCCTACTTTAAAAAAAAGTGCTAAGAGGAAAAACAGAGCAAAACTTTGCACTGTCAAACTAAGCTGCCTGGGGTGACATCCCAAGTTACAATTTTAGATTTTATGAACATCATAATCAGTGGCGCATTCGGTTTCTGGACAAAGAAAGCTTGAACACAGACATTGAGATTAACTTTGTGTGATTATGTGATCAATGGAAGCTTCCAGTTCATGCATTGAAACAATTCTTGTTTATAAATATAATAACTGTGAGTGCCTACCTTATTATTTCCCGAAATCCTTTCAGTTTCATTTTCTATTTCTTGTCTAATTTCATCAAAATCTGTGTAAAGCTGAAAAAGTAATGAAAAAGCAAAGGAGCTGAAAGCCTTTTGCAAATGACTCTATTCTGGTCAGCCTATTTATCTAGATGCTTACAGGCAATTTAACTCATAATAGCAATAGCAATAGCACTTAGACTTATATACTGCTTTATAGTGCCCTACCGTCCTCTCAAAGCGGTTTACAGAGTCAGCATATTGCCCCCAAACAATTTGGGTCCTCATTTTACCCACCTCGGAAGGATGGAAGGCTGAGTCAACCATGAGCCTGGTGGGATTTGAACTGCCAAATTGTAGGCAGCTGGCTGCAGAAGTAGCCTGAAGTACTGCATTCTAACCACTGCGCCACAGAGGCTCCTTAAATTAAATATTAAATAACTATTTAACAAGTTAAAAACATATCCAATACAATAAATACAAAGAAAGCCATAACCCAGGCACTAATACATTAACAGACAGAATGTAAGCACCGCCTACATTTCCGTGTGACAAGTGTTCCAGAAGGCAAGTATTGTGTTACTGGAGGCATGCCACTGAGTACCATTGCAACATGCCCACTTCTGTTTTATCTTTCTGGATGAGCAGAAACAATGGGAAAACATGATTCCATGCCACCAAAACTCTGTAAGTGACAACCCGCACCAGAAAGCTGAAGAGTAACCAGTGAATTCAGAAACAGAGTCATTCAATCTTTTCAGGTTTGAAAGTAACGTGGGTGTAGATTGGAGAGATGCAGCTTTATTTAACAACTTCCAAGGCCAAGAATGGCTGTTCCACACATAGAAATGGAAGGCAGTTTCCTGAAGCTCATATTGTTTCATCTTTTTCTCCTCTGCTAGGGACTGTAGTTTGGTTGCAATTGTGTGCATTACAGGTAGTCCTCAACTTATGACCCACAATTGGGACTAAAACTTCTGTTGCTAAGAAACACAGTTGTTAAGAGAATTGTGCCAATCTGATGACCTTTGTGCCACAGCTAATAAGTGAACCACCATGGTGGTTAAATGAATCACACGATCATTACACGAATCCAGCTTATCCCACTGAAACTGGTTGGAAGCATCCTCAGAAGGCAACACATGGCAATCACATGATTCCATGATTTTGGAACAACTGTAAATACATGTTGGTTGCCAAATGCCCGAATTTTGATCATGTGGTCGCAGGGATGCTATAACAATCCTAACTATAAGGACCAAACATAAGTCACTGTTTCTAGCACAGCTGTAATTTAAAATGGTTGTTAAATAAATGGGTATAGGTTGAGGACTATCTGCATTGTTGCTTTTCTGCAAAACTCAGAATAGCAATTTGAGAAAACAGGGTGCCTGTCTGCAAATTGTGCTAACATCTTCCTGTTTCAAGTACTCACAAGTGATCATGCAAGCTTTGAATGAAGATGTTTCAGTACTTTCATCCAAACTTTGTTATGATTGTTGGAATACATAATTATGACACTCCCTAACAGGACAACAAAGCAACGTAACTGTACAGATGCAGGATAGACGTGGGGACCTAGAACTCATTTGTTTTTGCAAATTGCCCATTTATCTTGAATATAGACAGAAATTGGGAAAACATAGGAAATCTTTGAAGAAGCCAACTTGTTTGGTCAGCAAGAAAAGTACTGACCCCAAAATTAATATTTGCTTATTCAACTAACTATAGTTAAAACAATTATAGGTATACATCGTGATCCAGCCAAATCAGAAACCACAGTCACAGGGGTGGGATTCAACTGATGTTACTACCGATTTGGTGATTATATTTTGCGCGCACATAAGCATTTTGCATGTGTGTAAAAAAACCTTAAGCTGTGCTGCCCGAAGAGCTGAAAGGAGCAGCGCGCAGGTGCACAGCCTTTGAAAAGCCTCTTTTTTCCTGCTTTTTCAACCTCAGCTGTGCCGCACAAAGCAGCTGAGGTTGAAAAAGCAGGAAATAAATGACAGGTAAGAGCCCAGGCCAAACTGCAGCAAACACAGAACCAGTTTGATGTCTGCTGCTCTTCAGAGCTACCGGTTCTACAGAGCCGGGTAGAACCGATAGCATCCCATCCCTGACCATAGTGTGAAACAAGTTTGCATGTGAAGCAAGCGATCACATTTACACTAAGTATTACACTGAGAATCTGTCACTTGCACACATATATGGCTAGTTTGAAAACCTCAGAGCTTTCAAGGAACTGAATTTTCACCCTCAATGCTTAAAAAGCTGCTTCGGAACATTGTTCTGAGCTACACCCAATGACCATCTCTATCTTCTATTTCTTTGTCATTGTGTCCTTGAATGCTTCTGGATGATTGTAGAGGAATCAAAATGACAGCATTCAGCCATCTTACACAGCAGGTGCTGGCCATCCATTTTGTTACTGCAGATCATGACGAGCAAAGCTTACCTTGTTTTTGGTGTGTAAAAATTTTCCCCATTCTTCAGCCTCAATCCCTGCAAAGAGATCATTGTGGCATGAGATAAGAGGTAGGCAACACAAACAAAAGTTGTCCATCTATACATATAGTTTCTTGAGCTATGCTCTTTCGGCTATTCAAGGTGAAACTAAAAACAAGCAACATTAATCAATTATAAGCAAAAAAAAAAAAAAAAGCATTTACTAATGAGAACCAGTAATATCGTAGATGGTTAAGAACCTTGATCCTGGCATATCCTGCTTCTTCTATTTAGATCCATTTTAGATCAGTCTTTGAAGCAGCTACAGAGCAGGAAAGTACATAAATGGATGCATTTTTTTCATATCGTCAATGGACAGTTGATAAAAGTCATAAAACTAATACTGATTAGGCAAAATCTTGTTGCTTAATATGTAACTTGGCCATAAACAACTACAACTGAATTGGGGGCATTATACAAGCAGCCATACGACAGAATGCTTCTGTTACCCTGTTTATCTATACAGGATCTTCTGCAGTTCCCTTGTTTTATGTGCCAAGAAGAATGATAGTATAAACTTTCCAGGGGAGAAATGGTACAATGGACAAACATTAAACAGGGTAATTCTAAAAATATTGAGTAGATGTTTAAGGCAGCCAATACCTCTGTCAAAGAATGTCATATCTCCTGGCTCATTTCAATTCTACACCCATTTTTATCCTTATACTAGGCCCAGTTTTATCCCTATACTATATTGTTCATAACTGTGGCTTTCTGGGATAATAATTAAGAATATTTTCTTCACAGAATCATGAGTATCCAGATTTTAATTTATAATAATCCGTAAATGGATATCATCTTTTCTTTCTTTCTTTTAAAAAAGTCTTCTTGCCTGAAGCAGAATTCTTAGCTTTCAATGTTCAAAACAAATTACAATTGCAATTCTGAGATTTATAGTCCCAATTGTTCAGAGACATTTTCAATTGGGTGCCCGTATAAATGTTAGAAAAAAAATTAATATAATAATATGTCTATTATATAATACATATAAAATAATATAACCATCTGGGGGAAAACTATTAAGAAAACACTAACTTGGAGGCACTTGGTAGCTATGGTCAAAATTCATTATCCTAATTTGATGAATCTTGTTTTAATAAGAGCAGCATGTTGAATTTGTGACTCTGCTTTAAAGCAACTTTTAAAGAGAAAGCCAGTTTTGGAGTGGCCTGCAGATCTGTCATGAGACCAAGCAGCTTTTCCAGAAACATTGGCAGATGCAAAACAATTTGCTTGCAGATGGCTTCTCAAATTAGCCCTCTCATAGCCTATGTCACATTTCCATGACACTAGACAAGTATTCTTTTTCCAGTACTACTTATTGCAATTATTCACCATTTACTACTTCCAAGAAATGCACGCTACCATAGCTTAAAGCAGGGGTCTTCAAACCTGGCCACTTTAAGGTATGTGGACTTCAACTCCCAGAATTTCCCAGCCAGCATGGTTGGCTGGGGAATTCTGGAAGTTGAAGTCCACAAGTCTTAAAATGGCTACATTTGGAGACCCTAGGCTTAAAGGAAAAAGAGAGAAAGATTATAAACAGTTACATTCAAGCATTATACCACTTTCCAGAAAAAGGATAGGTTTCCAGTTAAGGTTCCTAATTTGACACAAATGCAGGCAGAGAGATGGAAAGGCCCAGCTTAAGGCAGCCAACCAAAACCAGAGATTTAGCAAAGCAGCCAGCGTGTGAATGTGCAAACACAGACAGCAGGCAGCAAAAGAAGTGACATGGAAAGCTAGTGGCTACACTACATAAATAAGCATGCAAATTCTGTGTAGTGGGAAAAGAAGTGAATAGGAAACCTTTAGAAAGGTGCCTTGAATGTTTCCAAGTTGCAGGGTCTGCAGTTAAAAAGAAACAGCATCAAAGGTTTAGTTCTACAGAGGGTTTGTCTTGTCTGTCATCCCCCAGCCCCTTTCAGAAGTGTTACTTCAAGTTGTGGGGGTTTTATTAGTTTTACCCTGCAGAAATCACAGCATGCACAAAGACGTAGGCACTGACTTAAAGAAACCATTAATGCGGTCAAGATTTCATCTGAAAAGCTTGTAGGCACCAAGCAGATAATCATCAAAGAGGTGAAAAGTTTTGCTGACTCTGAAATGACCTATTATAGGTCATGACTTTGAAATGACCTAAATCAACTATTACACCATGTGGTACTTCCATTTACCAAAAGCAGAATTAAGTACCAGAAAACAGTCACACCGGGAACACAACCCTCCATTTTTTAGAATACAGAGCTAATGTCCCAATTTGGGTTAATGGGTATAGATGTCAATATTAAAAGAAAAAAAGTTTACATGAAAGTCTATTACAGGCTACCTCAGCCTGAGATCCTCTGTACAGATAATCCTCACTTAGGAACCACGATCAGGTCATTCGGTTTCATGTTCACGGAGGGGAAAATCATGTGTCTGCAACAAGTGTTTACCACATCGCTTCTCCTTTGATTGTTAAGTGAAACATCCCATGGCCACATCTTATGATTTTACTGACACCTTCCCTATTAAACTGCTTATTTACAAGCCCGTTGCAAAGCACACAAATGGAAATCCAGGGACCAGGGGACACTGCAGCGGCCATCAATGTGCACCAGTTGCAAAGCCCCCAAAAGGCAATCACGTGACTGCAGGGCAGCATCATAAATGCAAGGATTGATTGCAATGTGGGGGGTTTTTTAGTCATAACGTCAAACCATTGCTAAGCAAGGCAGTCGACAAGCAAGGACTATGGAGTCCTCGACTTACAACAGTTAATTAGGTAACTGTTCAAAGTTACAACAGCACTTTTTTAATGATTTAGGATCATTTTGCACACTTACCTTTGTAACATCGCTATGGTCATGTGATCAAAAAATCAGATTCTTGGCAACTGACTCATACTTATGATGGTTGCAGTGTCCCAAGGTCATGTGATCCTCTTTTGCGACCTTCTGACAAGCAAAATCAATGGGGAAGCCAGGTTCACTTAACAATCGTGTTACTAACTTAACAGCTGCAATGATTCACTTAACAACTGTGACAAGGAAGGTTGTAAAATGGGGCAAAACTCACTTAACAAATGTTTCACTTAACAACAGAAAGTTTGGGCTCAATTGTGGCCATAAGTCAAGGACTACCCATACTTGTATATATTAGGAACACTAAAATTCCCTGCCTATGTCAAAAAGCTGCAATATAAGACTGAATCATATGATTGATGATCTACAGACATCATTGTCACAATCCATGTAATTAAGTCAATTAAAAACTGGTGGCTGCAATTTATGCAATATACTAACCTTAGTAAGTTTTAACACTAAAGCCAGTTTAGCATAGTGGTTACAGTGGTGGGTTAGAAACTGGAGATTATGAGTCCCAGTCCTCCCTTAGCATGAAAGCTTTGGCTTGTCATGCTTTCTGTTGACCTAACCCTCTTCATCACATTGCTGTGGCCGACAAAATAAGAGATGGGCGTATTATCAATATTGCCTTAAGATATACAAGAGAGAGAACAGGATATCATCAATAAATGTTGACAGATTATATAAGCATCCACAATTGGGGGAACTGTACTTTTTCTCATAGCTCAGCCCGAAAGGCTCATATCTTTCTTTCTCTTTCTCTCTCTCTGTGAGAGACTTACTTACAAACAGAAATACCTACCAAAACAGTGTTCCTATTATATACAGAAAGTGTGTGTGTGTGTGTGTGTGTGTGTGTGTGTGTGTGTGTGAGAGAGAGAGAGAGAGAGAGAGAGAGAGAGAGAGAGAGGGAGGGAGGGAGGGAGAGAGAGACTTATAAACAGAAATACGAAACATCCAAATACACCCTTATTTGTGGGGAGAGGAAAATCCTCTAAATTATATATATTTATTTGTATATGATTTCCTTCTATTTTTCCTTTTTGGAAAAGAAGTGTCTTAAAGTCAGAGTCATCCTTTCTTCCTATACATGCAGTAACTAGGATTATTTGCTCTGTTCTACACGGTTGGTTCTGATGGTATCATCCCTAACCAATTCCCTATTGTTATCTCTTTTCACCCTGAACTGAATGCCATGGAAAACAACAGAAGAAACTATTCGAAAGCTGTTTTTTCAGGAGGCAACTGGACTTGTTTTTCACTTCTCATCCAAGAAGATTCTTCAGCTCTGAAGACATTATTTATTGTTGCCAAGAATGTGGATCATATCATGTTTTCTGAATTCAAACCACAATGCCCTTAAATCTGGCTTCCCACATGGTTCTACAAAATGCCATGCAGCCTGACAATGATCAGCAACCCCTAAGACAAAATAAATCAGAGCTTATATACCAATAAATAGACTAAGACCGGGATGGTGAACTATGGCACGCGTGCCAGAAGTCGCACGCAATCTCTCTGGGCATGCCAGCCGTTGCCCGTTGTTCTTCTGGATTCCGGGTGTGCGCATGCACACCAGCCAGCTGGTCCTTGCACTTGCATGCGTGCCAGAAACTGGAAGACCAGGTGGCGCTCCGATGCATGTGCGCCACAGAGCTGCTCTTCCGATTTCTGGCACTCCCCTGCCCGTGCGTGCGCGCTCCCGTTTCAGCACTCAGTGCCAAAAAGGTTTGCCAACACTGGACTAAGCACTCTTGCCCTTAACTTGTCTGCCTAAATAAAAAAAGGAGAGACAACATGCATACTTGATAAGCTATTCCATCACAACATTGTAATACAGAGAAGAGTCTAGGACTATCCAAGGGAGCAGAGTAGAGGCCTACGTATTAACTGTAATCCTTATCTTTTGCAGGCATCATTAATAGGATTCATGAGAACAGAGAAATACAAAGATTTCTCCAATAAGTGCACATGAAAAGGAAACTAGATTGCAATGATTTCATATTCTTCAATTTAAAAAGCCACCATTAAAACCAATGAGTTCAATATCTTGTTTTTTTTTACTAAGTCCACAATCAAGGGTTACAAATGCATCCTGAGTCATGAAAAAGGCAAGACTAGAGAGGCTTTAAAAACCAATGCAAAATATAACACGCACAACTTGATTTTAGCCAAGAATTTTGTGAAAGTCCATGATATGCAGCAATTATTCTAAATAGGGGTTTTAAAACATTTATTCAGACCAGATAACTCCCCAAATCCCAGTTGTTATTAAAGGAAGTTTTAGTAAAAACTCAACTGTCTGCAGATATTATTGCTCACCAATGATCTCTTTTCAAGTAATCCAGTATATACAATCAACAAAAAAAAACTTTTCAGAGCTTCTAATAAATTTACTATGGGACAGGTATTTATACAAACTTTTCCTCCAGCAGTCAAATTAGCAACAACCAATTAAATATATTTTGTAAGGACGGCAAAAACATGTTATCTTTCTTTTATCATTTAAACCTTTTAATTTCAGTAAAACTTTTCATGGTATTTTTCATCGAGAAAAATATATGGGGAAAATGCAAATACTAGTCATACAAATAATGTATTTTCTTAATATTTTTTTTCTTTCCATAATAAAAACAGATCCAATAAATTCCACTTCCCCTGTTGCCCAATTAAAATCATTTTCCCAGAAGGGAAATTACATTTTCTTAATCTCCTGATTAAGCATGGGGTTTTGGGGCATCCAAATGTAAAGATTAAGAAAAAAGGATGATTCTTCAAGAGGACAAACTCCTGCTTTTACAGTAAAGAAATGTTCATAGAGCTTTAGAAAGTACTAATCACTGTTTGCAAATTAGTCTCCTTATTCTGCCAAAAAGTATTTGTTCGGCTGTACGAAAAGGGTCCAAAGTACCAAGTCCATAATCCTACCCTCAACAAGGTTGGCAATACTTCCAACCCCCTATCTGCATGAACTTAAAGTAGAGATAATTTAGAAATACAGGTCCTCCTTTATATGGGAAAGTGTCCCCAGATGCTGGAGCTCTGACAATAATACAATATAATACTAATATATCCTAACTTGCTGTCAGATACAGTGAAAGTTGTCAATAAACTGCTTTGAACATTGTAAAGCAGGAGTTTCCAAACTATTTCAGGCTGTAGAACCTGTTCAAAAAATTCATTTCCCAAAACCTTAATCGAGAGACAAAATTCTAGTGATAGAAAATTGGCTGCATGCAAATGAACCTTCTCAGCTGCACAGAACCTTCATTAACTTTTCACAGAACCACCAGGTTCCATAGAGCACCGTTTGAGAGCCCTTAATCTAAAATACTATTAAAATACTATGCCTAATTTTGATTCCCCCAACATTCCATATACAAAAAGAAATAAACATATTTTAGAACACATTCACTACCTATCTTCTAGTAACTGCTTAAGGATGAACAATCCATAATTACAGCACAGGTGGCCAGATTCTGCGCAGCAGCACTGGGGATTCGTCGCAAACACATGCCTTCTCCACCATAGTTATGTTATATAACTATAATGTGGCAAACCCTTTGCACTGCTTAGTCTTTTCCCTTTTAGCAATGAACCTACAATGGGCTACAGAGTTTATGGATTGTAATGTTAGTATAGTTAGACTGGATATTTTTATACATTTTAGTTGTTATTATTTTATACTAGAATTTTTAATTGTATATTTACTGGGCATTTTATTTGTCCTGGTCTCTGGCCTAAGACTGTAATAAACTGATTAATTGAACACATTCATATATCCATATACAATATAAGCTTATTCCATTAGATCTTTCTTTCCCCCCATACATAGAGTTCCTTAGACATAAAATTACTGAATTCCTGTTGCAATTTGCTACCTGTACTTTAACATCAGGATACTTAAAGGGAGAAAAATAATAATAATAATTTTAAAAACCTAAGGCACAGAAGAAATTTAAGTACTGCTTCTTCTCCACGTTGACTGCATGACAAAGCCTCACAGTCATCTGTTGCTATTTAAATATCCATTAATCTCACAGAGGGCAAGCCTTACCGTTTTCATCTCCAGAAGTTTTCCGACTTTCTTCTGACGTAACATGTACCAGCTGCAGGATGAGGGGTCTTCGAGTAACAATCCCAGTACCTCTTGGGAGCAGATCTCTCCCCACTAGGCTTTCTAGTACAGAACTTTTGCCACTGCTCTGAAAATGAGAAGAGAGGACTTAAAAACTCATGCCACCATTCTAATTCTAACTTTGAACAGTTTCTTGCATCTCAAGCAATCATCAAAATAAATTCCCATTGAGGTGGATTTGTCCTTCCAGATTTAAAGGGGGAGAGGTGATATGAAGTGTGCAGGATGCTCATGTTGAATCCGCTGACACACACATACCTACCTTTCAATAGTATGAAGTATGAATATATCAAATCAGAATCTATTGCTAACTAATGCAGAACATTCCTGGTGATGTACGGCTAACATTATGTTGCTGAGTTTCAGAGGACAACTAAAACTGTTACTTGTTGAATCAGGTGCTTGGAAAAGAATCCTTTTGTTAATGGGAAGGCAAGGTATAAATGAAAATGAATATTTTGGGGCTTGAGAATGTGTATTTGCTGATTTTCATAATGATATGAACCATTTTAATACACCGTGCACCAAGTTCCTTTGACTGCTTTTAAGTGTACCTTGTCTATTTAAATCTGTCAGGAATATAACACAAAAACAAGCACACAACTTCTCTACTGCTGTCACTGACATCTACTTATCACTCTTACCTGGACCTGCAATGAGAAGATGACCTGCAAAGTTTGACACATGTGTAGGCATTCTAATTACATAAAAGTAACACATTAAAAATATAATTCCTTGAAATAAACTCCCCTTTAAATATACTTTTCAAATTTTGGATTTTTATTTCACCTGCAACTATGTAAAAAAGAACCTTTGGAACTAAAGTCGCTACCTCACCATATAAGACTTTAAATCAGGGGTGTCAAACTCAAGGCTTGTGGGCCGGATCCAGCCCATGATGTGGTCATATCTGGCCCGCAGGGCCGTCTTGGAAAATGTAAGGGACTGGTTCGTGTTGCTTCAGCCCAGTCTACCCAATACAAACAGGAAACATGCCAGTAGTTTGGGGAGTAGTGTCAAGCTGGCCACGCCCACCTAGTAAGCCATGCCCACCCGGCCCTCCTAGGTCAAACACAACCCTGATGTGATCTTCAATGAAATTGAATTTGACACCCATGCTTTAAGTAGATCATCTTAAGCAGCATGAATGGATAAAAACCTTGTTTCATCAACACCAAAAAGTTATGAACAAAACCAGTTTCAGAAAGTAGATTTCACAATTAGTAAGGAAACCATACCAGGAAAAAAGAGAAAGCAGAAGTCACATTCTTGTAGTATAGCCACAATGAGTCACTTGATAGTGAGGTGGGAAGGACAATAATTTAATAAGTAATAAACTAAATAAATATTCGTGTTTAATATTTATGCTTAACAAAAGAAAAACAAAGAAAAGCTTATGTGGCCCTGCAGTATAATATTAAACACAATTTAAATGCATCCATTGCAAATTTCTTCATTCAGTATTCTCCAGCATGTAAAGAATGAAAAACTAATTGTTCTATCCTATCAAATTCTGTACCTGTCAATAGTGGTGTTCCCCAAGGCAGTGTTCTAGGACCAACCCTCTTCATATTCTACATAAATGATTTCTGTGATCATATTAAGAGCAACAGTGTGCTCTTCACTGATGATGTAAAGCTGTTCAATACCACAGACAATACTGCTACCCTTCAAAAAGATCTTGACTATGTATCAGAATGGCGAAACAAATGGCAACAATCTCAATAAATAAATGCTCTGTCTTACATACTGGCAAATAAAATCAGAAAATAAAATACAAGCTAAATACTCAAGACCTTGTTGATGATCCAAGCTCTGTAAAGGACTTTGGAATACTCATCTCTAATGATCTAAGTGCTAGAGCCCACTGTAACTACATAGCCAAAAGGCATTAGGAATTGTTAACCTAATTCTATGTAGCTTTTTCTCTGGTAATATCACACTATTAACTAGAGCATACAAAACATTTGCTAGACCAATACTTGAATACAGCTCATCAGTCTGGAACCCACATTACGTATCTGATATTAGCACAGTTGAGAAAGTCCAGAAATATTTCACAAGAAGAGTTCTCCACTCCTCTACTTGTTATAGAATACCTTATGCCACCAGACTTGAAATTCTAGACCTAGAAAACCTTGAATTATGCCATCTTCGGTCTGATCTAAGTATGGTATATAAAATCATACATTGTAATGACTTACCTGTCAATGAATACTTCAGCTTCAACCATAACAACACAAGAGCACACAATAGATACAAACTCAAGCTTAACCGCACCAAACTTGATTGCAGGAAATAAGACTTCAGCAACAGAGTGGTCAATGTCTGGAATACTCTACCTGACACTGTAGTTTCTTCCCCAAACCCCAAAAACTTTAACCTTAGACTGTCTTATTATTGACCTCACCCCTTTCCTAAGAGGTCTGTAGAGGGCGTGCATAAGCGCACCAACGTGCCTACCGTCCCTGTCCTATTGTTTCTTTTATTCTTCTTATATATACCCATTTCATATGTTCATAACTATGTATATACTTATACCTATTATTTTGTAAGCGATTGACAAATCAAATAAATTCTAAAAAAAAAAATAGTGTCTGTTTCATTTATCTGTTCTTTCTCAATACATAAACCAGAGCAGGAACAAAGCTCTCTTGCAGAGGCAAGATAATAGACAGAAATAAGAAATTTCTGCCTAAGAAATAAGAGTAGCCATGTTGACCTGTTGCAGAAAAAATAAGAATCCACCATCCACCTGTATTAGGACACAGGACTTATGGACTGCAAACAAGTTCGATTAGATAAATGATATCAAACTCTGAGACAAAATATAGGAGTATCAAGGACATGGTGGTGATGTGACTGAAAGAAATTGGTCTCAAAAAGCAGAGGCACTTATTCAATAGTGATTATTAAAATTGCTAAGTGGTATACCAAGTATTCTTGTGGTTGGTTGGTTAATCTAAGTACATCACAAAGAAAATTTAAATCCAGATTCAAGGTACAATACTGCTATCATTTCATGTCCAACTCCCACTTTAAATTTCCTCTGTTAAAGAATTACTATCTTCATGTCATAGAATGATAAACAGAGCACAGAACAGAGTTGGAAGAAGTATTTAGGCCAGTGATGGCGAACCTTTTTGTTGTGATGTGCTGAAAGTGTGCACCCAGGACATGGTGGTGATGTGACTGAAAGAAATTGGTCTCAAAAAGCAGAGGCACTTATTCAATAGTGATTATTAAAACAGCTGGGAGGCACACATATGCGCAGTGCAGGTAATGGAGGGTTGCGTGCACCCAGCTCCCCCTGCGCATGTGCACGCAACCCTCCATTACCTGCACTGCGCATATGTGTGCCTCCCAGCTGTTTTTTGGCCCATTTGAGGTCGTTTTCGCCCTCCTGGGGGCTCGAAGGAAGCCTCTGCAGCCTTTGGAGGCTGAAAAACAGGCCTGTTTCTGCACTTCTGATATTTTCGGAAGGCCTGTTTTTCGGCTTCCAAAGGCTGCGGAGGCTTTCCTTGAGCCCCCAGGAGGTCAAAAAAGCCTCAAATGGGCCAAAAATCAACTAGGAGGTGTGCACAAGCAGTTTGGCTGTTGATGACTTGCCCAAACAAATAGCTCTGTGTGCCACCTGTGGCACACGTGCCATAGATTCGCCATCACAGATTTAGGCCATCAGATTCAAACAGCAGCTGGACTTCTATTAAACCATCTCTCGCAAATAACTGTGTAGCCTTATGTACTAAATAGAAGACTGACTTCTCTGGGTAATTTGTTTTATTGTCAAGTCACGCTTACCTGTTAAGAACTTATTTCCAACCTTCAATAAGACGTTGTCTTAAATCCATTATTGGTATTTTTTGGGACTGGATTTTTGCCACTAAGTCATTATCCAAACAGTCATTTAAGCAAAACATCATATAACTATGCTTCTCAGCAATGGTAGCTCCAGTAGTCATTAGGTAAAGGATCTGAGGTTTCTCCAGCCCTACGTGAAGTGCTGGCAATTGTATTAGCACTATGAAGTGGTATATAAGTCTACATGCTATTGCTATTATAATAGAAAGTGCCTTACAAAAGATAAATGTGCCAAATCTGGCTAGCCAAGAAAAGTAGTTCAATAAAAAAATACTGCAATTATGAGTAATTTCCAGTTAAGTTTGTCTCCAGTACATTCCCAGGCAACCCCAGCTCAGAGAACCACACATACCCTTCATTTCAATTAGCAAAACTATCACCCAACATTTATTTACTAAACATCAGTTAACCGGCATGCCTGAGCAGAGAAAGATACTAATAGCAAGCAACAGTTTACATTAACTACAATACTATAGAACAAGTATAGAACTTTCCAGAGTCATTGGAAACAGTGCTATTGGTAATTAGCACATATAACCCAAAGACAGTGGCCTTGAGTTATTCCAACTTTAACCCTTTTAGGTGTACACTAGATGAATCCTCTCCTTTTCTGCACATTAAATAAATAATTTGAGGGATGGAGATGATGTAACCAGCAATGACATAAGCACATTCCTATGAGGGAGAGAGGCTCTGGGTAATAAACAAAGTGGAATATCCCCAGTCCTTCCCTGCCCTGTATAAATGAGGTTAGATTTCTATACCACTTTCTTGTAATCTGCAGCATTAATTTAAAATGTATTTAATATCTTCTCAGACATCCTAACAAACAAACAAAAATAGATGCTTCCTGGAACATTGTATTTTCTTTCTTTTTTAAAAATAATTAAGTTACCAAAAATTTTCTTATGTGAGATTGGTTTATCTCTCACAAAGGGAAGCAAAAGCAGGAACCTTTGGACATTATCCCTATATATCACAAGACCAGGAAACCACTTTATGAAAAATATTTCAATTGTTGTATTGTTTTCTTGATCTAGATAGAGAGCACAAGGTATGAGATCTCGGTAACATATTAGATTTAGGGTGTAAACAGAAGGTGTGGTATTCTCTGTGACTAATTTTGTCAATCAAGATGTAATCTTTTTCAACTGTTGGGTTACAACTTCACATGTGTTGGAGGATTACTACTTCTATCATCCTAACTAGCATCCTTGAAGCAAAGGCTGGAATCAGAAAATTTTAATAATAAACCAAGATTCTCCTTCAGGATGGATTAATAGAAAGAGAAAGGAATATTAGGTATGTTAGCCATCTTGAGTTATTTATCAAAATAATAAAGGTAGGAAATAAATATCATTACAGAGATTCTATTTGATTACAATGTATCAAAGGTCTCCAAACTTGGCAACTGTCTTAAAAGTTGCCAAGTTCCATTTAAACTGTTTTCCATTCTGTAATACACTACACAAATTTTCTGAATAAACACATATCCTAATTAACTCTAATAACTAACATACATTGCTTTGCATTTCAGTTTTTAACATTTATGTAGTTTTAAAGTTTTTAAAGTGCAACTGATGTAACATTTAAAGATTTCAATGGATTTGGTTTTCTCCATACCTACATAAGGAGCCTAAACAAGATCTCTTCATTAAAACTATGAGCTACAATGGGTTTGATATTTGAATTAAGTTGTGGGCATTTTTCTGTTAGTAACTGGTTATGCTAAGATTACAGCCTTTTACACACTTATTAATAAGTATGTGCCAGCAAACTTTTTGTTTTTGATAAAATAAGTACTTTTTTAAAATATTCATTTTTAGCTACCCTATTTTCTTTATTTTAGATTTTACTGACTTTCTAGCTTTATTTCATTTTATGTCAGGGCACACCCAGAAAACCTATACAGTACTTTTCCCCAATGCAACAGAATCCACATTTCTTTGGCCATTAGCCATTTAAAAATGTATTTGGCAAACGTCTATTCAGAAAGAAAGAAGAAAAAGAACTAAAACATATCAAGCAAGCTCTCAGAACATGTGGCTATCCCAAGTGGGCCTTTATCAAATCTCAAAACATACCCTACAGGAGCTCCTCCATAACAGATAATGAAAAGCAATGTTGTCATTTCATATGTTGCAGGAATATGGGAAAAGCTCAGGAGGATCTTCAGCCAACACAAGAAACATGCTCATTTCAAACCCAAGAATACACCAAGGCAGAAGCTTGTCCGCCCCAAGGATAAAACACCCAGACACAAACTAAGCAATGTGGTATATGCAGTACAATGCAGTGAGCTATGTGCAGATCTGTACCTTGGGGAAACAAAACAACCACTTCATAAACACATGGCACAACACAGGAGAAGAAACCCATCAAGACTAGGTTCAGCAGTCCATCTGCATTCAAAAGACAAAGGCCACTCTTCTGAAGACAGCAAAGTCCACATTTTGGACAGAGAGGACCGCTGGTTTGAAAAAAGGGTTAAAGAAGCCATCTATGTCAAAATTGAACAGCCCTCTCTCAACAGAGAGATACAACACTACTTATCTCCTGTTTACAACACAGTTCAACAGTTCCAAAAAGGCTCCACACCCATTTGCACTACTCAGTTGACCCTGATGACACAGATTATCCTCCAGGTTGCTGTAACAACTTGCTAAAAGGATGCAAATGACCAGCTGTCTGCAAGGAGTATAAATTCTTCCATTCCCCACCATCCAGTCAGAGCTGAAGAAGTTTCTTGGATGAGGAGTGAAATATCTTCAAAGAAAAACCAGAAAGTCCAGCTACCTCTTGAAAAAAACACCTTTGGGATATTTGGCAAGGGATTAAAAGTGCCTCACCCAGCTAAAATTATATCTCAGAGGCCTACAAATCCTACTCCTAATTTTACTTTATAAGATTAGAAGGTAAGTCTGGCTTTCCTATTTATATAGGCACAAACGGTGCCATGCTTTTCTAACAGCAGTAAAAAATTTCTAAATAAAGGCCAATTTTATCGTGCTTGAAATTATTTATTGACTAAACTAATTGTCTTCAATCTGGTCATATCTAAATGTGTTCAACTTCAATCTCCAAAATTTGTAGGCTTCTCATTATCTTTTTGGTATATTTGGGGAAATCAACTCTTGGACCCAGGCTACTACTATGCTCGCAACACATTTTATGAACAGCCTTTATAATAAGATCATAGAACTGATGGAACCTAGCCAATCTTCATTTATCTAGAAAAGGCTTTGGCAAAATTGGACTTGATAAGGTCTAGGATAGGAAACAACCAAGATTGTCCAGGGCTCCAGAACAGACTAAAAATGGGAGGGGGGAGAAGATGGCAATGGCAAAATATTTCCATGCTCTTGCCCCCAAATTATATCAATCAATAGGAAATAATTACAGGTGATTTTTTAAAATAATACAATAAGACTGTAGGAAGAAAGCAAGCAATCAAGTACCTAACACTAATATATGGTGGCAGAAAAGGATGACAAGACAAACCAACAATAAGAGGAATCAAAGTTAAAGGTTCATCTAACTAATTCTGACTGGGTGGTCAGGATCCAGGCCCTAGAAGACACAGAGAAAACAAGGGAACTGAAGACCTGTGTTTTATGGTATGCTTCAGATACATTCATTTATTCATTAAATTTATATCCTACAGTTAAAATATGTTTCCATTGAATTAAATCCCACAAATCCAATTATATCCAGGGTGGAACTTACATTCAGACTTAAAACTCCAATAGTGCTCATTATTCACCGCTGATGATAGGATTTCTGGGAAATGTGACTTAGCAGAACTACTGTGGCATGGAATTATCATTAATAATTTCTTTAAAAAGATATATTCATCAAATACATTTATATGTACATAACTTGTTTTCCACTTAGACTACATAACAGAACCCAAAATCTTTGCTATATGGTGTGTACAATGTAATGAATTGTTACATTGTTATTTGTTTTATTTGGAAATTTTACTACTTGCTCATGGCGACTCAAGGCAGCTTACAGGAAATAAAAATACAATATAAAAGAAATAAAAATTAATTAAAATAATAACCCCCCACTTTGGTGACAACATACACTTGTACCAGTCATTTAATGGGCTCCATCCCACTCTGGATTCCCCAAGCTCACTGGCAGAACCACATCTTCAGGACCTTCTAAAAGAGTGTTAGTGGGGGCCAATCTAATTTCCAGAGGGATGATGTTCCAAAAGGAAGGGGCCACCATGGAGAAGGCCCTTCTTCTGGATCATGCCAGATGTGTTTCCTTAGGGGACAGGACCCACAACATTCCTTGTCTCCCGCTCTAGTGGGTCGGGTGGATGTGACTGGCAAGAGATGGCCCCTCAGATAACCTGGTCCCAAGCCTGATTTTCCAGTTATCATAGTTCTACAAGTTGGGACAAATGGAGTGTCCAAGATGCTTGGCTTATGCATTTTGGGAAACAGGTAGACATTGCCTAATCGGGGATCCTATGATATCTTCATGTAGATGCAGTCTTGTATGTTTCATCAGATTGCCTAATTCTCTTTGATATGAAGCTGTGGAATATGATGAAAGGTGTTAGTTGGTAGAATGCTTTATTGGAAAGTTGTCTTCCTTTATATAATCTACCATAGCCATGACAACCACTCATCTTTGTCAGCTTCTCAGACGATGATATAACTGATATACTTGAAATCCTAAATGGCATCTTGTGCTACTCTGCTAAGAATTTTGCATAAGGTGAGTTCTTTATTGGTGATTGATGAAAGCATTCAAGGTAGAAATGCAGAAAGTTGAAGGAAGGGTGCCAGGTAAAGGAAGATAGGTGGCAGCAATAACTGCTTTGTATATTTATTCTAGATGTTTTCGTTGGTTTTTATTGTTTTAAAATATTTTTACTGTTTTAACTGTAATATATTTTTGAACAGTAAGGCACCCAGAATCATTGATTGAGATGGGCAACTATAGAAATTGATTGACTGATTGATCAATTGGAATGAATGGATGAATGAATGAATGAATGAGCAAGAAAACTACCATAGGGCTATACTAAGGCAAGTCAAGGGAGGTATGAATCTAGAAAATTTCTGGGAAAGGAAGATTGAGATCTTCAACCTTTCTCTATTTAGCTGTGACAGAGAAAAGATCTCATAAATTTAGTCCTGAATATACTATGGAAAAAGTGTATAAATCTATTACATTGAAATGCTCTAAACTGTTTTGTTTCTGGGGAGGAAATGACACGTTACAATATACTTTTTATAAAGTCTGTATACATGCTATGAAAAAATTCAGATTGTTATTATGTACATATACCTCTTTTCTATGATATTCCAGCTTTAAAAAAAACTCAAGTTTCTTGTCTTTATAGGTACAAAGTTATGCTTGAAGGAATTTAACTGATACTAATTGGAAGTTACAGACAAGGCCAAATAAAAATGACTGTCACTGAAATATATTATCCTTTTCCTCCAGAACTAGCACATGTAGCAAACAAGTGAAATAGTTTATAGACAATTATGCAAACACATTCCATTTATACAGAACTAATTTTTGAGAAGTGCCTACAGACAGAGCCATTAGCCTATCAATGAGAAACATTTTCTGTACCTTCTTCTCATTATGTCTTAATAATTTCAAACCTCTGAAGAACTCTGAAGTTGCTTCTTAGATAAGAAATGAAACATTTTCAAGGGAAAAAAATCAAGTCCTGTCATCTTTTGGAAAAGCACCTATGGGGCAACCATGACCTGGATTAATTGATAATCTCCACAGACATCCAAGCTTCTACTAATTCTACTCTGCTCTGTGCCCTCAATTTATAAGAGAGAAAGACTGAGATCTTCAACCTTTAGCATCAGAGCAAGATTTCAGTAAATTTAGCCCTGTATATATTATGGAAAAATAATACAAATCTGTTAACCAAAGTGCTCTATTTGTTTTCCTGGAAAATGCTATCCCTTTACATGCATTTGATCCTTTGTCAGTTTGTTTTTATATTTATAATTTTTCTATTTCTACATTTATTAAAATGTAAGCTGCCTAGCATCATTTTAGACAAGGTGAGTGACAATTAAATTTAATAAATATATTAACCTTGTGATTTTCATATTCTCTAATTTTCACAATATTGTATCCCTGAATTCTTACCACTAAAATCTGATCTCTTGCAGTTTCCATAATTTTAATCCTTATTTATCAATCACAATTTATATTTTCCTCTGAAGAACAGGGTGTGGTATTCATATTTTCCTAGCTACTCAACCCCTGCAAGCAACTGACAGAATAATCCCTGTTTACAGCATCACCTCCAAACTATTCTCTGAATAAAATATTTCTCATTATCACTTCCAAATGCCTCCACAGCACCTATATACGTCTATATAAGTCCACGTGTTTACAACATGCATTTCCTCATTTATAAAGTGACAGCAAACAGACCTTTTATTTAACACAGTTGTTGCAAGGATAAATCTTCATGCACAGCAGTTCCAGACAGTACATACTAAACCAGACACAAAAGACTTAAAAACTTTTCTTATTTATTAATACATAGGGATAGAATGTTCCCATTTTTCCTTTTAGCTTTAACAAGCTTTACCTGCTCAACATTTAAATGCATTAATTTTTAGCACCATTGCAATATTTCCAAACATCTTCTCCTATTCAGTTTAAATATTAGTTAAATTGTTTAACAAACTCGACTAATACCATCCTTAGGATTTAACAGCAAAACAAACCACCAGAGGCCTTTTGATAACCTTACAATGTAGCCTTGATGCAGCTTTCCCCAAAGTGGCCAGTATCAACCCCCCAAAATTGCTGACACTATCCAAGAGGTTACCGTTATTATTGTTAGTCCTGCTATTAAAGTAGAATTTATTTTTAAACATTTCATACAATGTTTGGGAATTGATGGACAATCTGAAGGGTTCAATGAGCTGCAGGACTTCTGATTTAGGGTGCTAATCCCAAAAAGTTATATTGCCAATTTGCAGCCTTCAGGTCTCTTGTGTTCCCCTTAATTTGCTAGTAAAGGGGGAATTATTAATTATTAAGTCAGGATTGGAAAGAATCTCTCAGCATGCTTCTCCTGTTTGAGAGTGACTCCTTTCATTCTGGGAGGGGAATATAACACGTGGTTCCAAAAAAAGAAAAGATTTTTATGTCAATACAGCTCTTAACACCACTAATAAACACATCACGACCGCTTAACTTATTTATATAAAACTTAACCCTGCACACCTCAAGACTCCTCAAGACTTCAATACAATGACAATAAAGCTCACTACAACTGGAAGACTGCCAATGCTAATCACAACTGCAATATCCATAAATGCATTTTTAAAATTTGCATACCTCCCAGACTCGCTGGGAGTTGGGCGACATATACATGTAGAGAATAACAACAATAACCACAACCACAACAACCCCCCCCCAACCCCCACACTTTGCAAGACTTGCATTGGGCGGCCAATATTTCCTTCTCTCAAACCTCCCCAGATCAGGAAGGAAACCCATCTCTCCTGCACCCGCATCCCACTAAAACACTCCGCTCTCCCACCCAACCCCCACGGCTGGAGGGCTCCCCCAAGGGCATCTGTTCGCCTCCAGCCCGGACGGAGGTCACCCTGGCTCAGGCCCCGCCTGCCTCACCTGCGTCCCGACCACCACGATCTGCGGCAACTGGATGATATCGGCGCCCACCGTGTTGAAGACGTCCTGCAGCTTGTTAATGACCGGAATCAACGCCTCCATGGCGGAGAAGAAAGGGCGCGGACAGTCCGCAGGGCAGCAATGAATGGACGGGGAAGGGAGAGAGAGAAGGCGCCAGGGAAGGGCGCTCAATCCGCCACCTTCCCCGGCCGCCGACACACATACACACGCGCGCGCTCCCCCAACAGGCCCTGCGCGCGCTCTCCCGTCTCCAGAATGGTAGCCGGCGTCGGCGCAAAGCATGGCGGGTACTGTAGTACAGTCCTTCCTGGGGCAGAAAAACTGCCGAAGGTTCGTTACGTGCAGGAGCATTTTGGGTGTATGTCTTTATCATCCCTCTTGTGGTTAGTTCCCTTGATGTATTTATTTTAAATTAGTTGTGAGGTCGGTCGGTCTGTCTGTCTCTCTCTCTCTCTCTCTCTCTATCTATCTATCTAAGGAGAATGTTTTCAGAATTCTTTGGCTTTTCTTTCTATAACTACTTCGGCTTAGTCGAATATAAAATTGTTCTAAGAGTATTCTAATCTTTTGCGAGTATATTTTATTAACAAACATCAAAACGGACGTTTAAAAATTTTTTATTGGGTATTTCCCTCAAGCCAGAAACAATTACCTTACTTTATTCATTTATTTATTATTTGGATTTTTATACCGCGTTCTCTCCCAAAAGCGGGACTCGGGGCGGTGCACAGGCAGATAAAAACCGTACAAGTTATAAAAGTTAAAAGCATTTTAAAATAATTAAATTAGTGGCCAAAAAATAAAATTTTATAAAACACATAAAACACATAAAAACAAAGATTAATACCAATTTAAAACCCCACAGTTATTACTATTGGAAAAAATAGGCCTGTTGGAAAAAATGGGTTTTGACTGCACGCCGGAAGGTTAGAAGGTCGGTGATGGCCCGTATCTCCGGGGGTAAGTCGTTCCAGAGGGAGGGAGCCCCCGCAGAGAAGGCCTGTACCCTTGGGGCTGCCAGCCGGCATCGTTCAGCCGACGGCACCCCGAGGAGGCCGACCCTGTGGGAGCACACTGGGCGGCGGGAGGCCATTGGTGGCAGCAGGAGGTCCCGTAGATACCCAGGTCCCAAGACATGGAGCGCTTTGAAAATGATCACTACCACCTTGAATCGCACCCGGAAGGCCACAGGGAGCCAGGGCAGCTCGCGCAGGAGCGGTGTAACATGGGAGCTCCGAGAAGCTCCCAAGATCACCCGCGCGGCCGCATTCTGGACCAACTGTAGCCTCCGGATGCTCTTCAAGGGGAGCCCCATGTAGAGAGCATTGCAGTAATCTAGGCAGGAGATGACGAGGGCGGAAGTGGCCATGTGAAGCGCGCCCCGATCCAGAAAGGGCCGCAACTGGTAGATCCGACGGATCTGACAAAAAGCCCCCCTGGCGATGGCCGTGATGTGATCTTCTAATGACAGCCGTACATCCAGGAGGACACCCAGATTGCGAGCCCTTTCCATGGAGGGCAAGATTTCTCCCCCCACGGCCAGCGATGGAGTAAGCTGGCTGTATCTGGGCGCAGGAAACCACAGCCACTCGGTTTTGGTTGGGTTGAGATGAAGCCTGTTAAGACCCATCCAGCTCCGCATGGCTTCCAGGCACCAGGTCATCCCTTCGATGGCTTCGTTGGGATGGCCCGGGGTAGAGATGTACAGCTGAGTATCATCAGCGTACTGATGGAACTCCACCCCAAAGCCACGGATGATCTCACTCAGCGGCTTCACATAAATGTTGAACAGTAGGGGCGAGAGCACAGAACCCTGAGGCACCCCACAGAACAAGGGCCTCGGGGTCGACCTCTGTTCGGGATCGAACACAAATTGCGAACGGTCGGAGAGGAAGGAGGAGAACCACCGCAGTACAGTGCCTCCCACTCCCAACCCCCCCAACCGCCGCAATAAGATACTGTGGTCGACAGTATCAAAAGCCGCTGAGAGATCTAACAGGACCAAGACAGAGGAACAACTCCTGTCTCGGGCCTTCCAGAGATCATCCACCAACGCGACCAACGCCGTCTCTGTGCTGTATCCAGGCCTGAAACCCGATTGGAGGGGATCTAAATATACCGCTTCATCCAGGTACTGAGGGAGCTGTTGTGCCACCGCACTCTCAACAACCTTTGCCACAAAGCGAAGGTTGGAGACCGGACGATAGTTCGACAATAATGCCGGATCCAAGAATGGTTTCTTGAGGAGGGGCTGCACCACCGCCTCTTTCAAGGCAGCAGGCAGAAGCCCCTCTCTCAAGGAAGCGTTAATAATCCCCTGGAACCAGCCTCATGTCACCTCCCGAGTGGCCAAGACCAGCCAGGAGGGACACGGGTCCAATAAACATGTGGTGGCATTAAGCCCATCCAGTATCCTGTCCATGTCCTCCAGGGTAACAGGATCGAACTCATCTCAAATGACCTCACCGAAATCCACCCCCGCCCCCCCCACCCAGAGATGCCCAGTCAGAGTCCAGCCCGTCCCGGATCTGAGTGATTTTGTCCTGCAGATATATGGAAAAATCCTTGCCCCGTCCTTGCAAGGGATCCTCCCACGCTTCCACATCCAAAAGGCAACGGGTCACCCTGAAATTTTATTTTCCATAGATGTATCACTTGAATAGTACACATTTGAATAATACAGCCATTTTGTGGGCTTTGTTAATCCCATTAATCAAGACCTATTAGTATGGAAGATTTACAGTGCATTCAGAAAGTGTGAAACACATGAAAGCCCTGAAGATGCTTCTTGGATGAGAAGAGAAATCTCTTCAAAGAAAAGAAAAAAAGTTCAGTTGCCTCTTAAAGAAGCACCTTTGGGACAACCATGATCTCGATGACTGAGAAGCTCCATAAACATGAAAGCCCACTTAAGAGTTTGTTCCTCACAGTCTGAGAGGCCTTCAGATGCCTTTTTTGCAAACTCTAAGCGGGTTTTTATGTGTTTTTCACGGAGGAGATTCTTCCATCTAGCTATAAAGCTATAAAGCCCAAATCAGTGGGCTGCAGAGCTTTTGCTCTGCTACAGTACGCATTGTCAGCTGCGACACCTTCTACAGAGAAGTGTGTGCCTTTCCAAATCAGGTCCAATCGATTTAATTTATCACAGGTCAGACTCCATTTCAAGGTGTAGAAACATGTCAGCAATGATCAAGAGAAATGGGAGGCACCAGAGCTAAATCTCATGTGCTGTTGCAATGTTCCGAATACTTAGGCCAATGTAATTATTTCAGTTTTTTTTCTTTTTAATACATTTATAGACATTTCTAAAATTTTGTTTTCACTTTGTCATTATGAGCTACTGAATGTAGATTTGTTGTCCCCCATTGGGGTATGAGCCTGGTGCTGAAGCCTATAAAGGACACCAGATGTGAGGTACAGGTTTTCTTTTCTTTTATTGGAGCGCTCTATAAAAAAGGGATCCTGGCCAAAATGCCAAGAGCCCAGAACAAAGGATTAAGAAAGCTTTATACAATTTCACTAAAGCAGAAGGTGGGACAAGGCGGCATAATAAGAAATATCATCTAATAAACATTTTAGTAATCATCTAACAATTTGTTCTATTGGTCTCTAGCCGTCCCTATTCGTAAACCTTGGCTAATGAATGCTCCAGGAATTATCTAATGCACATTCTATTTGCTTCAGGCCATCTCTACTCCTTTTAGCTTAGTTATGCAGGATGTTTAACTCTTTGTTACTGTTATCCCTTTTCTAATCACCTAGAATTGCTACAAATGTTACACGTGCATATTCTCTGTGACTAAGCATTCTTTGTTCTTGCCAGACAGACCACAATTACAGGCTTCCCGGTTTCCTTTCAAGTGTAGGCCACAACCTTGCTTTTTTTTTCAGCAACCAGCCCATCAGATTAATGAGGGGAAAAAATGAATTTCAACAACTGTAGAATCAGACTGCAGCATAACAAAATTGACAAAAGTGAAGGGGGTCTGAATACTTTCTGAATGCACTGTATGCTTTTCAGCACCAGTAGCTCAGTGGTGGTATTCAGACCGGTAGCAAGAATTTGGGGTGGGTTGCCGAACCGGTAGTAAGTTCTGGGTGGCCACACCCCCAATCCGGTCGCCCTCACGCCCAATGCTCGCTTACCCACCCACCTGACATTCACCTAAGGCATTTCTTTTTTTTTCCCTTCCCAACAATCAGCTGTAGATAAGATCAGCTGTGCCGGGATTCCCCTTGCTGAGGCCCAAGAAGGCAAAAAAATGGAGGGAGGAGCTCAGCCCCTCTCCATTTTTTGCCTTCCAGAGCCCCAAAGGAGCCTTAGGGAAGCAAAAACGCCCCCCCCCAGAGGCTATTCTTAGGAAGCTCCCAAAACGGAGCTTGGAGGGGTGCCACATGCCCCTCCCATGCTCTGTTCCTTTTCTTCCAGAGCCCCAGAGGAGCCTTAGGGGAGCAAAAATGAACCCCCAGAGGCTTTTCTGAGGCTAAGAAGCTCCCCAAAACGGGTGGGGGCTGCAAAAAAAGCCACGCCCACCCAGTCACATGGCCACACTCACCAAGCCACGCACACAGAACTGGTAGTAAAAGTTTTTGAATCCTACCACTGCAGTAGCTGAAGTAATTTCAAAAGTATTGTAGTGCCTAAGTCCTGCTTGTAGATTTCCTGGTCACATGCAGGTAGTCCTCAACTTCCAACCATTTGTTTAGTGACTGTTGGAAGTTACAATAATGCTGAGAAAAGAGACTTTTGACCGATTTTCACACAACCATTGTAGCATCCCTATGGTCATGTGATCAGAATTTGGATGCTTGACAACTGGCATGTATTTATGACAGTTTCACTGTCTTTTGAGGCCATGAGATCACATATGTAACCTTCCCATTTGACTTCTGACAAGCAAAATCAATGGGGGAAGCCAGATCCGCTTAATGACTTACTCAACAACTGCAGTGATTCACTTATATGTGGCTAAAAAGGTTGTAAAATGGGGCAAAATTCACTTAACTCGCTTGCTTAGCAACAAAAATTTGGAGCTCAATTGTGGTCATAAGTCGAGGACTACCTGTAATGAGAACTCAACACCAGATTAGAAAGCTCCTAGAAAGCTCCATGAGCTTTCAGCTTTGTGATTCTTTTTAGCAAAATACATCAGACAACAAAGTTTTTCAAAAGTTTTGTTTCCTAAAAAAAACTGTTGGTGATTATGATAGACCCCTTCAGATTGAACACAAATTTTATTTTAGAATGACTCTTATCACATAGAAATCTTGAGAAATATGAAATTAAACTTTTAATGGCTACAAAGTATTTAATTGCACAATGTTTTCAATATGCTGCATGAGTTCAGCAGGCCTAAAAGTGTTTTACTATTAATTTTCATTTGGGATGAATTTTGCTGCAGTGTCCATCAGGAGTCAGTCAGCATTGATGGATTACAATTGCCCTGATAGTGTTTTTCCATTGTGGCAATATCCTGGTGAAAATTTTCACCATGTTTGTCACTGACCGCACCTAGATTTTCAGGAAAGAAGTCGCAAGTGTGAATGCAGAAAATGAATTTTCCCTAGCATGTTGTAGTTCAAGGTCTTGTATCAGTGGTGGGATTCAATTTTTTTTACTACTAGATCTGTGGGCATGGCTTGATGGGTGTGGCAGGGGAAGGATACTGTAAAGTCTTCATTCCCTTCCCACTCCTGGGGAAAGGTTATTGCAAAATCCCCATTCCTTCCCCACCCCACTAACCTGTTTTCCAGCTCCATTCTCTTGTGCAGGGCAACAAAAGAAGACCCAGTCGATCAGCTGGGACTCAGGAGGCAGAGAATAGATGGGGGTGGAGCCAGTCAGAGGTGGTATTTGCCAGTTCTCCAAACTACTCAAAATTTTACACTACCGCTTCTCCAGAACTGGTCAGAAACTGCTGAATACCACCACTGTCTTGTATGTTATAAGAAGCTTGTCAACTAGCTGAATTGATACTCTGTAGTTGCTGAGAAAATTCTCAGAGACATCCTTGAATAGTTTCCAGGCTATTTTCTCTGGCCCCACTAACATATATTCAAACTGCTTGTCATTGATGTTTCTGATCTGCAGACCAATATAAATCTTCTTTAATCTTGGCATCAGTTATTCTTAGAAACGTCTGTCTCAAACAACGAAAACTTTTACCTTCCTAGTTCTCTGCTTTCACACATTTTTTTTAATCAGTCCAACTTTTATATGATGCAGAAGCACTAACCGTGTACTACATTTTTCAATCCTGGAATCCTGTTCTTTCAGAGTGGCCATTTCTTTTTCATGTAATACACCTGCCCCATTTGCATATGCCCAGCCGGGTTTCGGGTCTTTCATCGGCCGAGGGCCGAGGGGAGGGGTGGGGGGGGTTGCGGTAATTATTCGGGAGGATCTAGATCCTAGGGAATCCACTGTTCCTCAGACGACCGGATGTGAGTCCCTGTTTGTTAAGTGTGGTTCCGGGGTTCAGATGGGCCTATTGATCACATACCTGGCTCCCTGCTATGTGACATCGGCCCTGCCTGAGCTCCTCGAGGTCATAGCCGGTCTGGCGGTTGAGACCCCCAGGCTGATGGTCATGGGGGATCTCAACCTGCCTTCGGCCGGTGGGGCCTCGGGGACTGCTCAGGAGTTCTTGGCTTCCATGACAGCCTTGGGCCTGACCCAATTAATTAAGGAACCCACGCATATTGGGGGTCACATTCTGGATCTGGTTTTTGTCTCTGGACAGTGGCAGGATGATCTAGGTGTTGGGGATGTTTCTGTTGAACCCTTGTCATGGTCAGATCATTCGCTCCTTAGGCTAGACTTCCAGGCCGCTCTTCCCCATCGCAGGGAGGCGGACCAAATACGTTGGTACCGCCCCAGGCGCCTGATGGATCCAGATAGGTTCCTGATGGAGCTTGGGCCATATCCCGACATTCGGACTCACGACTTGGTGGGGGACCTAGTCGCCACCTGGGAAAGGGTGGCGGCTGGGGCCCTGGACCGGGTCGTGCCCTTGCGGCCTCTGACCCGGCGCCGCTCTCGCTCAGCCCCCTGGTTTTCCGGGGAGCTGAGGGAGATGAAGCGCCGGAAAAGACGCCTGGAGAGTATTTGGAGGACTACTCGCTCCGGACCTGACCGAACACTTTTACGGTCTTTTATTAAGACCTATTTAGTGGCGATAAGGGTGGCAAGGCGTCTTTACTTTTCCACCCTTATTGCGTCCGCAGGAAACCGCCCGGCTGCCCTGTTTAGAGTGACCCGCTCCCTCTTAGAAGGGGGAGCGCGGGAGGACCCCTTGCAGGGACAGGCTGAGGATTTTTCACAGTTCCTGGTGGATAAAATCACTCAGATCCGGGATGGCTTGGACTCCGAATGGGCAGCTCTGGGTGGGGAATCGGGGGCGGAATTTGGAACAGTCATTTGGGACGAGTTTGATCCTGTGACCCCCGAGGACGTGGACAGGTTACTGCGGGGACTGAATGCGACCACATGTTTATTGGACCCGTGTCCCTCCTGGCTGGTGTTGGCCACCCGGGAGGTGACACGAGGTTGGTTCCAGGGCATTATTAACGCTTCCTTGAGTGAGGGATATCTACCCGCCGCCTTGAAAGAGGCGGTGGTGAGACCCCTCCTCAAGAAACCGTCCCTGGACCCAACTTTGTTATCTAATTATCGTCCTGTCTCCAACCTTCGTTTTATGGCGAAGGTTGTTGAGAGTGTGGTGGCACAACAGTTTCCCCAGCACCTGGATGAAGCTGTCTATTTGGATCCACGCCAATCGGGCTTCAGGCCCGGGCACAGCACAGAGACGGCGCTGGTCGCATTGGTGGATGATCTCTGGAGGGCCCGTGACAGGGGTTATTCCTCTGTCCTGGTCCTCCTAGATCTTTCGGCGGCTTTTGATACTGTCGACCACAGTATCCTATTGCAGCGGCTGGGGGGGTTGGGGGTGGGAGGCACCGTTATGCGGTGGTTCTCCTCCTTCCTCTCTGACCGCTCGCAATTTGTGTTGGCAGGGGGGCAGAGGTCGGCCCCGAGGCCCCTGGTTTGCGGGGTGCCTCAGGGGTCGGAGCTCTCGCCCCTCCTGTTCAACATATATATGAAGCCGCTAGGTGAGATCATCCGTGGCTTTGGGGTAGAGTTCCATCAGTACGCTGATGACACCCAGCTGTACATCTCTACCCCGGGCCACCCCGATGAAGCCGTCGAAGTGATGGCCCGATGCCTGGAGGCCGTGCGGTGTTGGATGGGGCGGAACAGGCTTCAGCTCAATCCATCTAAGACTGAGTGGCTGTGCTTCCCGGCACCCCGATACAGCCGGCTGGTTCCATCGCTGGCTGTGGGGGGGGAAATTCTTGCCCCCACAGAGAGGGCCCGCAATCTGGGTGTCCTCCTGGATGTACGGCTGTCATTGGAAGATCATGTGGCGGCCGTCGCCAGGGGGGCTTTTGGACAGGTCCGTAGGATCTACCAGTTGCGGCCCTTTCTGGATCGGGATGCGCTTCGCACGGTCACTTCCGCCCTGGTGATCTCCCGCCTAGACTATGCCAATGCTCTCTACATGGGGCTGCCCTTGAAGAGCATCCGGAGGCTCCCGTTGGTGCAGAATGCAGCCGCGAGGGTGGTAATGGGGGCACCTAGGGGCTCCCATGTTATGCCACTTCTACGCGCGCTGCATTGGCTCCCGGTGGCCCTCCGGGTGCACTTCAAGGTCTTGGTCACTATCTTTAAAGTGCTCCATGGCTCGGGACCAGGTTACTTGCGAGACCGCCTCCTGCCACCATCGGCTTCTCACCGACCGGTACGCTCCCATAGAGTGGGCCTCCTCGGGGTGCCGCCGGCTGGACGGCTGGCGACCCCGAGGGCGCGGGCCTTCTCATTGGGAGCACCCCCTCTCTGGAATGAATTACCCCCGGAGGTAAGGGCGCCCCCGATCTCATGGCCTTCCGTCGGTTGCTCAAAATGCATTTATTTCGGCAGGCCGGACTGGCCTAGGGGTTTTTAAATTTTAATCGGGTTTTAATCTTTTTAATACTTGTTTATATTTTATTAGAGCCATATTGTATTTCAGTTTTTAAATTTTAATATTTTATGTTGTCTCATACTTTGTACCTTGTATATGTGTTTTTATTGGCTGTTCACCGCCCCGAGTCCCTTCGGGGAGAGGGGGCGGTATATAAATCAAATAAATAATAATAATAATAATAATAATATGTAATGCTAGTACTTGATATATCAGAGTTGCATTCCAAGCAGCAGAGCTACCACTTTGAGATCTCCACAAATATTACAGTTTTACTTGCTGTGGTGGATGTGTTTCAACAATAGTTCCATATTTTCATATGTTGTTTTCATGTGTGCAGCATAGCCAACAGTTCCTGCAGGGGTCTACTGTATAAAAACAGAAAAATTATATAAAAAGGTACATGATAGGTTAAATTACAGGTTGTTTTTGTGATCGGGAGCCAAAAATCTGTAAGATATACTCAATAGTGTTCAGGAAGCAAAATCTTTTTTTTTTTTAGTTTTCTTTATTAAACAATTAAACAGAGACAAAGATGGACAATTCTTACAATAAAAAAGTTGATCGTGGTACAGTCTCCCTAACATCAATCATTGTCATTACTTCGGTAAATCCAATAGTAATATTACATAATTCTTCTCTATACACTTTAAATATACATATTTATTCCTTATTCTCATTGATCTTCCTCGTCTCTAGCCAACCATAAGGAAGCAAAATCTTTATTGTCCAATGATATTATAAAGAAGGGGAAAAGAAAGAAAAGAAGGAGTCCAAAGAAAAATTATCAAGGAAGATGATGATTTCATATTATAGTTTGACAACTAAATGGTCAAATTGAGATTGGAATGTTGAGAGAAATTATAGTCATTCCAAGCACCATTTACCAGCTCTTGTGATACCAATAAGATTATAAAGTTCATCAAAAGAAAGAGAAATGACAGCAAATCCCCCATTTTTTTAAAAAAAGCATCCATGCTCTATATGAACTATCCCTGTACAGTTCCCACTAAAATTGAGAAAAACTAAGTAGCAATTATTATTATATTATGGTAGCAATTTGAGAAATAAGAACTCATAAGAATTGTATTTCTTATTTAAAAAAGAAAGCTCTTTTGTCCTTGCTGCAGCATTAATCTTATTCTAAAATCTGCAGTACAATTAATATTATGGCTTCACTTATTTTTATGGACCATTTGAAGGAAATGGCAAACTGCTTATTGTTGCTAAGAACACTCACTACAAGGAACCCTTAAAAGGAACTTTTTATATTTTATTAGATTCTTTTGTTTAAAAAAGAATCTGTTTTTATATTGTTTAAAAAAAGTATAAGAATCTGTTTTTATACTGTTTAAAAAAAGTATAAGTAATAAAAAAAGTTTGATAGCTGAATACCCCCAAAAGAAATATGTAAATAGAAATAATTTTTTAAAGATTTTTTATTTTTTTTAAACAAACATACACAAGCAAAACATAAAACCATCTTCTAGTTACATACAGTGTGTTGGTTGGTTACAAGTCTTTTGTGCTTCATCTCCATTGTCCTCACCTATAATTTGTGTAAATTCTCATATTATCCATCTAGTATATATATATGTATATTATTATCATTGTTAATCATTTATTTGACTACTACTATTTTTCCATCATCAGTGCAAGATATTCAACATTTTAAGTTAATTTATATTGTAACATTCATTACTTCATCATAAATCCATCCAATAATAATATATCCTTATATTATATTCTCTATAGTTCTATTATCCTTATATTGTAAAATCCTCTAAGATATTTCATTTCCATATTTTTTTCCTAACAATTGATAAAATAGGTCCCATATCTTGTAATATTGTTTGTCTTCTTGCTCTCTAATTTCAAATGACAATTTACTCATTTCAGCACATTCCATTATTTTCTTAATAACTTCCTCCTGTATTTCTGTATTTCTCATTTTTCCAATTTTTAGTAAATACAATTCTAGCTGCTGTTAATACATTTACAATAAAATATTTCAATTATCTACTATATATTTCCGATAAAATACCCAATAAAAATATCTCTGGTTTAAAGTCTATATGTTTTTTGTCATTTTTTCTAAATGTAGATTTTAGTCCAGTATCTTTTAGCCTCTGCACACACCACCACATATGGTAGTATGAACCTGGTATCTCATAACATTTCCAATACTTCTATGATTTATTCTTGAATATTCTTGCTATTCACGTCGGGAGTAAGTGCCACCTGTAAAACATCTTATACAAATTTTCTTTGTATGCTGTTGACATTGTCATTTTATAATTTTGAGACCACAATTTTTGCCATTTCTCTAAATCAATCCCATATCCAAAATTCTTCCCCCAAGCAATCATTGTTTCTTTAACTTGTTCTTCTTCTAGTTTAATCTCTGATAAGTATCTGTATAATTTTTTAAACACCTTTTCATCAGTACCTGTCAAAATTTTATCTAATTCAGTCAATTTATCATAAAAACCTTCTGTTTTAAAGTCTTTATCATATCTAGAATATATTTGCACATATGAAACCAATTCATCTTTATATCTTGTTCTTCTAGTTCTTGCATAGATTTAAGTTCACCCTTTTCATTCAATATTTTGCCATATCTAACTGTTTGTTCCATTTTATATATTACTGGGTATGAAAAAGCTTCAATAGTTGATAGCCAGACTGGAATTTTTAAATAATGTTGTTTTTTAATTTTCTCCCAATTTAATAACAAAGCCTCTCATATATAATATCTCCTAAAATACCCATGTGTTTTAGTCCCCTTGTACCACAGGAAGGCATACCACCCCAACAACAAGTCATGTCTTTTTAGTGTCAATAATCTAGTATTTCTTAGTGTTATCCATTCCTTGACTCACATCAGAGTTGAGAAGGATTAAGTTACACAAATTCCACAACTGGATTGTTATTACTTTCAAAAGCAGTTTTATTCCCCTGCCAAGGCAGGGTTTTCCTTAATAATAGCATCTATTGAATTACCAGACTGCTGCCCCCCTCAAAAAGGTACTCATCACCTGGTTTCAAAGTTCTGACAGCTGGGCACCTCTCCCCCTTGCAGTCACATGATCATGTTTTGGCCTTTCAGCCACTGGCCACATTTACAATTGTTCGTAGTGCTCTATGGTTATGTGATTTACAATGATTTTACCAAAAGTTGGCATTTACTTCTAGTTCTGGCAAGAACTGGTCCATTGGTAACAATGGGTTCACTTAATAACTGCCACATTATGTTGTGACAGCTGTATTCACTTAATGATTGTAATGAAAAACAGTTGTAAAATTGGGTCAGTCAAATGATGACTCATTTTATATAACAACTTATAACCGTAATTGCTAGACTCAACTGTGGTCATAAGTCAAGGACTAATTGTATCATGGTTGAACCATCATTGAATTAGCATGGATCCGAACTGAGTATCTTACTGAAAGTGTAAGGAAGCGACTTAACCCTAGAGATATTTTCCTTTGCCAGTTAAATATCTGCAGTTTGCTAAAACAAATTTACGTAAACTTAAAATATTTAATGATAAATAAAAGTACTATATTGTGATAAAAGCATCAAAATTTACAAAAGCAGAGCAAGCTAAATATTGTGGCCCAATAGTTTTAAATCAAATTTGATGAAAAAAGTTGCTGTTCACAAATATATACCTTTTAATAAAGTATGTAGGTACAGCCAGAACAAAATAAAGAAGAATCTACCAGATTCTTCTCATTTGGGATTCAGTAGTATTGAAGGGAGGTTGTGCAGAACTCGATTGTCTCAAAAGTAAGTGATTTGCCAAGCCTATTTATGTGGCTGTCGAGAACCCCCTTGGCTGGAGCTCCACCCTAAACACTGCAGCATTTTTAGTTTCGTTTCAAGCTCTCACTGGGCATAATAGAAAGCTATGCAAGGGAAAACATTGTAAATGTGGCTTTGTGTGTCAGACGTCTTTTCTATTGCATCCAGCTCAGGCTATTGAATGGGTAAGTATATAATATGCGATGGTTTGTAGTGAATTGTGCATTCGCTTCTGGGCTGTAAATATTGTAATTGTTTATGAGTTATAGTATTATGTCATTGGATTTCTTTGCATATCATGTTATTTCTATTTATGCTTACTATTAGATACAGTTTACTTAAAGACACTGACATCTTTTTGGAATAATTTAATAGACTATGAAACTGATTGTTTTAGGAGGTGTGGTGACATTGAGCTTGGGATGTTGCTAAGAGAATATTTTGTAAAAACTGAATTTTCTATTCTGATATTAAGGACTGCATTCAAGAGGTGTATAATTTGTTTAGTTCAAAAAGGAAATGTTATCTATTGATCAAAAAAGGATGTAGTATGTTTTCCTTTTGCATAGATTAAAAAAGAATGCTTTTGGCTTTCTGTTGAATAGTTCATGGATACTTTCCCTGTCAGTCCCAAAACCTTTAAAATTGACTTCTAAGGCATGGATTCTAAGACAACACAGGAACTCTTCAACTTATAATCATAAGTGAGACCAAAATTTCTGTTGCTAAGTGAAACATTTGTTAAATGAGTTTTGCTCCATTTTACAACCTTTTTTGCCACAATTGTTCAGTGAGTCACTTCAGTTGTTAAGTTAGTAACAGTGTTGTGAAGTGTATCTGGCTTTCCCATTAACTTTGCTTGTCAGAGAGTTGCCAAAGGCGATTAGTGCAGTGGTGGGATCCAATTTTTTTTTACTACTGGTTCATTGAGCGTGGCTTGGTGGGCATGGCAGGGGAAGGATACTGTAAAATCTCCAGTCAGAGATGGTGAACTACTCAAAATTTCTGCTACCGGTTTTCCAGAACTGGTCAGAACCTGCTGAATACCACCTCTGGATCAGTTGACCCTTAGACGTTGTAATCAACATATAAATATGAGCTAGTTGCCAAGCAGTTGAATTTTGATCACGAGACCACGGGATGATGCAACGGTCATAAGTGTGTGAAATGGTCACAAGTCACTTTTTTAGTGCTGTTGTAACTTTGAATGGTCATGAACGAACTGTTGTAAGTCAAAGACTACTTGTACAGCAAGTGGGAAAATATAAACATGAAAGTGTAATTTAGTAAATTAAAAGGAAGTGGAACTAGATGATAAGATTTTCAAAACCAGCAAACCAATACTTTATCCAAATAATAGGATATTTTTGTAAGGGTTGCTCTATCTTCTAGAACGGGTTTCTAACAGTTCTAGACCCTCTGTAGTATGGTGGTCTTCATGATATTTTTAATTCTTTAGTTCTGTTGTACGTTTGATTAATTTGTTCCCTTCTCCTTATCCCTGTCAAATCTCTTCCCTTCTGTTTTTTTTAATGGGCTTGATTGTGTGCCACATGGTTTATATAATGAAAAATTGCTTTTTTCAGCAAGATCTGGGCAGGTAAATTAAGTTAGAAGATTGGGCTGAATTGGTTTGGCTCTTGTACACACTTTCATTGTCTTTTTTTCTTTTTTTTTATTATAGTTCAGCAGGTTTTCTAAACGTGATCCAATGGAGCTGCGTGATTATCAGTGGGAGGTCATTGGGCCTGCACTGGAAGGAAAGAATATAATCATATGGCTGCCAACAGGTTCTGGAAAGACTCGAGCAGCTGCCTATGTTTGTAAGAAGCACTTGGAGAATCAAGACAAGAACAAGGTGGTTGTGTTAGTCAACACAGTAAGTACCAGTAGATAGAGGGAGATCGTTTTCCAAAATCCATGGCTTCTTGGATTACAAACAGCTTAGAGATGAAATACTTTGGACCTCAAACAAATACAACATCTCTGTTAATTATAAAAGCATCCCCTTTTCTAGATTTCTGCACAAGTTAGAACAAAGTAACAGCTTTTTTTTCTTCAGGCACATATACACCTGAAGAAAAGGGAGTTGCTTTAACAGAAAAGAGTTGCGCTCTTTTCAGTTCAAAAATGTCTCTTTCAAAACATTTTGGAAATGTACAAGGCCTAATGGTGCCTGTTTTATCCCCTGGAAAATGTTTCACTGCAGCAACTTTGTCTTGGCAGATACCTCTAGTCGACCAACATCTGAAGAATGAATTCAGTTTCTTACAAAGTCAATTCCAAATTACCTCTGTTTATGGTGATAGTATCCAGAAGCTATTCTTCTCAGATATGGTAAAGAGCCATGATTTGATAATTTGCACAGCCCAAATCCTGTATAATGCCCTCAACAACCAAGAAGAGGAAATGCATGTGGAACTGACTGGTGAGTAATGAATGGTAGGTTGGGTATGGAAGGGTACTGTAGTTCACAGTAAGGGTACTGTAGTTCACAGAAATATAATGTCTGCCATAGCCTGGAGTTTGATACTGATTAGGCCCAAGGTAGACTTGGCCTTCCAACCTTCTGAAGCTGGTAAAATGAAGATCCAGATTGTTGAGGACATATGCTGACATTTTATAGCATCCAGAGAGTGCTATAAAGCACTTTGGAGCAATATATAAGTCTAAGGGCTATTGCTATTGCTGTAATGTGACTCATTATAACAGTTTTGCTCATTGTTTTCAGATTAAATATAACAACCCATCAAAATATGCTCTTGTTTTGTAATTGCATAATAATTTCTGAATTTTTAGGAGTATAAGACGCACCTTTTTCATTCCCAAAGTGGGTGAAAATGTCTGTGTGTCTTATACAGCATATGTTGCCGAAGCCCCGCCCACCCAGCCGCCTCCACCCTTTGGCCTCTGCCTCCCAGCAATTTGCCTCCTGACAGCAAACAGAAAACAGTTTGTTTCAGCTTTAGCACAGCCTGATTAGCACAAGCAGCTGATTGTCGGTTGGATCGGCCTCCAATGATCAGCTGTTTCAGGCCGCAGGGATTGCCATTGCCTATTGCTGCCTCCATGTGCCTTTTTCGGCCTCTGCATCCCATTTTTGGCTTCTGCGCACCCCATTTTCCAACCGTTTTGATCCCTGCCACCTGGAACGGGCCAAAAATGGGGTACACAGAGGCTAAAACAGGGCACAAGGAGGCTGAAAATGGAATGCAGAGACCAAAAATGGGGCATGTGGAGGCGGCAATAGGCTATGGCAATCCCTGTAGCCTAAAACAGTTGATCATTGGTAGGCCGATCCAACTGACAATCAGCTGTTTGAGCTAATCAGGATGTGCTGAAGCTGAAACAGGCTGTTTGCTGTTTGCTGCAAGGAGACAGATTGCTGGGAGGCAGGGGCAGTTTTTTTTCTCTTGTTTTCCTCCCCAAAAGCTAGGTGTATCTTATACTTCAGAGCATCTTATATTCCTAAAAATACGGTAAATACAAGCTCACACAATCTATACTCAGCATTCTACTGAATCATTTTTAAGACCTATCTACTCTAGAGACATGAAATTTATGGTTCCTGGGACATGTGAGTTTTTTGCCCCTGGATTGCAAATAGCAATCAAGTTATAAGGAGCTGCCCCGGATTCCTGTTCCACAGCCAGATCGCTTTATTTCTTGAAATACAGGTGGCCCTTAACCTATGAGCATAGTTGAGCCCAGAATTTCCATTGCTAAGCAAGACAGCTGTCAAGTGAATTTTATGACCTTTCTTGCCACCGTTGTTAAGTGAATCACTGCAGTTGTTAAATTAATAACATGGTTGTTCAGTGAATCTGGCTTTCCAATTGAGTTTGCTTGCAAAGAGAAAATCATATGACCCCCAAGACACTGCAGCTGTCATAAATATGAACCTGTTGCCAAGAATGTGAATTTTGATCATATGAGAACAGAGATGCTGCAACGGTCTTAAGTGTGAAAAACGGTCATAAGTCACTTTTTTTTCAGTGCCTTTGTAACTTTGAACAGACACTAAATGAATGTTGTTGATTGAGGACTCTGTACAAGGAAAGAGCTTCTAGTTATTAGAGCCTGTAGAAAAATGTGTTCTGGAGAAGAAGTAAAACCATTGTGGTGGTTTTTGGTTTTTTT
This sequence comes from Bungarus multicinctus, assembly GCA_023653725.1. Taxonomy (NCBI): domain Eukaryota; kingdom Metazoa; phylum Chordata; class Lepidosauria; order Squamata; family Elapidae; genus Bungarus; species Bungarus multicinctus. The sequence goes on from CM042848.1 coordinate 64,628,362, forward strand.
GTCTAAAGCATGTTATAGCAGATTCACAGTAGAACATTACTGGAATAGTCACAGTCTCTTCATGAGCAGGGAGCAGCAGCATACAGTAAAAATCCAGTTTTAGCTGTGAATCCCCCATTCAAGCTCACTATTTGTCTCTATTGTCCCAAAGATGCTTTTGCAAGAGGCAACTGTACTTTTTGGCTTTTCTTTGAAGACGTTTCGCTTCTCATCAGTGGTGGAATTCAAAATTTTTTACTACCGGTTCTATGGGCATGGCTTATTTGGTGAGCGTGGCTTGGTGGGCATGTGACTGGGTGGGTGTGCTTGGTGGTCATGTGACTGGGTGGGCGTGGCCAACTCAATGTCACTCACATCAAGGGGTGCCTCACCTGGCCCCTCCCCTCCCAGCCATTCCTTGTCATCCAGCCCCAACTTATCTATAGTTCTGTAAAAATGTTGTTCACCTTTTTTGACTTTATTATCTGCGTACAATTAACCAGTGGAACTGCCTGTCTCCAAAAGTTCTGGGTGCTCAATCACTAGTAGTTTTTAAGAAAGGACTGGACAGCCATTTCTCTGAAATGGTATAGGGTTCAGCCCAAGGTCCCTTCTAAGTGTTATTCTGTTATTCTGACACCTTTCCCAGGATTTCTACTCAGAGTTTAGCGTCCTCAGTTTTCTTGCCTGAGCTGGGGATTGGACTAGAAGACCTCCAAGAGCCCTTTCAACTCTTGTTAAACACATGTGTATTTATGCTTTGGACTATTGACATTGAATGCATGTAAATCCTGAAAAATATGTGGTAGACCTGGGCACAAGAATGGCAGAAAAATCACTCTAGGTGTAGGGACAGTGTAAAATATTACCACATGATAAGTAATGGAACAATTAAAAATAATAGCACAGAGTGCTATTATCTCTCTGTCTTCCTATTTTTTTCTTTCTTTCTCACTCTTTCTCTCTTTTTTTTGTCTCTGTCTTTCTCTCCCTCTTTCTTTCTTTCTTTCTTTCTTTCTTTCTTTCTTTCTTTCTTTCTTTCTTTCTTTCTTTCTTTCTTTCTTTCTCTCTCTCTCTCTCTCTCTCTCTCTCTCTCTCTCTTTCTTTCTTTCTTTCTTTCTTTCTTTCTTTCTTTCTTTCTCTCTCTCTCTCTCTCTCACACACACACACACACACGTGGAGTACTTTTGTAGCTTAACAGACATGAATTTTAAAGCAGCTCCTTTAAATTTCTAAGGCTGGAGTGAATTCCCCCACCCCTCTGTCAGCCCGCTCTCCCTCTCATTCTAGGCACTTTTAACTCACGAGGGGAAAGCGATACTTGCAGCATCCATGGGGAATCCTTGGAGAACTTTAAAGCAGGGGTCGCTAATGTGAATTTTGACTGATGTGGCTTGCTGAACTCATCTTGAAGGGCTGGTGATTATCCTTCTCTCTCTCTCTCTCTCTCTCTCTCTCTCCCTCCCTCCCTCCCTCCCTCTCTCACACACACATACACACACTCAGATCCCTCACACCCCCACCCCCTCCAAGGCAGCCCCATTCCTAGCCTGCACTGAGCTCCGTACTCAGAGGGAGGGAGGGAAAGAGATCCAAAGAGGACTGGTGATTTTCTTTCTCTTTCTCTCTCTCCCTCACACACCCCCACCCCCTCCAAGGCAGCCCCATTCATAGCCTGCACTGAGCTCCATATTCAGGCTGCATGCAAGGAAAGCAGCAGAAGCTTTCTTTCTCTCCCCCCCAAACTCCGCCAGAAATGAATCTTTGCTGGCGCAGCCTCTTGAAGCAGGATGCTTTGCAGGGTCCCAAAGACTCATTTCTGGTGGAGTTGGAGGGAGAGAGAAAAGGACTTTTGCTGCTTTCCTTGTGTGCAGCCAAAAGCGGAAGATGAAAGAAGTGGAAAGAAGCAACCCAGTGGCCAGGCAAGTTCCCCCCTCCGCCCTTTCCCCCCTCCCCTCACTAACTCGTGTTGTTCCTTTCCCCCTCGGGGAGAAGGAGGACGTTGGTGGAGGCAGTCATGGGGGACGAAAGAAAGAAATTGGCCGGTTAGTCTTCTCTTTCTCCATCAGTTTGTTCTTTCTGGCCGAGAAGGAGATCAGCTGGCCAAAGGGGCGGCTGCTGGAGGCGACTCTTTTTCGGTCTGCAGTCGCCTTTTCAGCACAGAAATCCTCCCCGAATCGGTCAGCTGCTCTTCCCCTTCTCTGCCTATATGTTCTGTATGGCATAGAAGGTGATGACCAGCTGGCCCATTGGGGGAGGATTTCTGTGCTGCGAAAGAGGCAGATACTGATCTCCGGCTTTGCTCCGCTTCTCCAACGGTCTGGTCCTTCCCTGTTCTATGCGCCGGCTGCTCGGACTTGCCGAGCCCAGCAAATAGAACAGGGTGTGCTTTTTTCGGTGCAGCTGCTAAACTGCAGCCGCACCAAAAAAAGCACGCAGCAGCTGCAGGCATCTCACAACAAGCGGGGAGAGGACCCCTGAAATATCCACTCACCCACCTACTGGCTGGGCCAGGCTGGGCTGAAAGAGGCGCGTCTCCTGGAAGAAAGAAGAAAATGTGCTCCAGGAGGGCAGGTGGGTGGATGGCCCGGGGCTGCTGCACATGCGCACTGCATGTGTAGTGGTTGCACACGCAGTGCGTATGTGTAGCAGCCCTGGGACATCCCCCCCGAGCTGCGTCATGGCCGCCATGTGGTAGAGAAAGCTAAGAGAGCGACTGAGGTGAGTGACCGACCGGGTAACCAGATCAGGGGCGTGGCCAGCCAGGGGTCATTATCGGTTCAGCGACCGATGCCAAATAACTGCTACCGGTTCACCCGAATAGGTGAGAACCGGTTGAATACCACCTCTGCTTCTCATGCAAGAAGCTTCTTCAAGTCTGACTGGTGAGAAATGGAAGGATTTATACTCCTTGCAGACAGCTGGTCATTTGCATTATTTTAGTGAGTTTTTAAGGTCACCTGGAGGTTTATCTGAGTAGTGCAAATGGGCCTTCTTGGAACTGTTAAAAGGACTGTGTTGTAGATTAGAGATAGATGATGTCATTGAGAGAGGACTCTTCAGTTTTGACATAGATTGCTTCTTTGACCCCTCTTCCAAACCAGTGGTCCTCTCTGTCCAAAATGTGGACTTTGCTGTCTTCTTTGTCTTTTAAATGCAGATGGATTGCTGAATCTAGTCCTGATGGGTTTCTTCTCCTATGTAGTGCCATGCGTTTATGAACTGGTTGTTTTGTATTATCTCTATTGTCACCTTTTGAACATAGCCCTGTGATCACCGATAGAGCAACTTGGAACACCCAGAAATTAGCAGATCTTCCTTCTGAGAGTAGGGAAAGAAGATCCAAGTTCAAAACCTCCTTTGTGGAATCTTCCACAATCTTGGGATAATTTTTTCACTATCAAAGTCCTAATATCCAAGAAAAGGAGGTGAATCACATTTGAAAATTACATTTTTTTGCGAGCCTAGAAAAAAATGAAACACAAATTACATTTCAATTTAGCCATATTTCAGGTTGGACTCTTCACTGAGAACTCTGAAAAAATTAATTGACCTAATTTTTCTTGGAAGTAAAATGGATAATGAAGTAAATGTAAAGGGATTCCTTTCAGTGGTTAGCAAAGTTTGATCAAGAATAATTGGGAATGGAATCTCTCCATTTCCTCTTCCACGTTACATTGTATGTCCACTCTTCTCTAAATCCAGTTGCCAAATAGCTTTTTAGAGTTAGTACTATATAACTGAAAAGTTACACCACACGATTGCAAAGCTCTGTTATGCTGAGTGACAGTTCCATGGAGTTTCCTTTTGCTAAAAAACGAAACCAAGAACAGGTTTTAACTGGAGCCCCAGCCAAGGGGGATCTCGACAGCCACAACATAGGTTTTGCAATCCACTTGCAGTAGAGATATTCTGCCTCTTGAACAGTCCTCCCAATGCTGTAGAATCCCAAAATTATTTCATCAAGCCGGTCTGGCCTAGGGTTTTATAGGGTTAATTTGGTTTTAATGGGTTTTAATCTTTTATATTTTTGATTGAATTTTATTTGGAGCCACTATATTTAATCTTTTTAATTGTTTTTTAAATATTGTATTTATATCATTTTTTAACTTTGGCTGTACACTGTCCCGAGTCCCGGTAGGGAGAGGAGCGGTATAGAAAACTAAATAAATAAATAAATGCGAAGAAACTAATACAGCAGCCTCAAACCTTTTAGGCACCAGGGAACGGTTCCATAGAGAGGTTTCTTCCATAGACCAGAGGGGGCGTTGTTTCGCATGCTGCCTGCATCCCATGGGTGGGAGGTTACATGTTTGCTTGGCCCGGTTCCTGACATGCTGTGGCCTGGTACCAGTCCACAGACTGGGGGTTAGGGACCCCTAAATTCTAGTTCTGCTTAGCTAAGAAGCCAGCTGGGTTACTTTGGGCCTGTTACTTTCTCTTAGCCCTAGAAAGAAGGCTATAGGACAAGGGTCTTCAAACTTGGCAAGTTTAAGACTTGTGGACTTCAAGTCCCAGAATTCCTGAGCTAACATGACTGGAGGAGGAATTCTAGGAGTTGAAGTCCACAAGTCTTAAAGCTGTCAAGTTTGAAGATCCCTGCTATAGGAAACCACTTCAGAAAATGTTGCCAAGAAAAATGCAGGGACTTTTTAAGGCAGTCACCAAGGGTTAAACTAACTCAAAGGCACAAAGAACATAATATGGCTATTTCCCCATGCTAGCGCCAGTCGAGGGTGGTGAACAGGCCACAGCCCGGTAGTGGGCTGCAGCCCACAGGTTGGGGACCCCTGATATAGACACAATATAGCATTTGACAGTTTTTTCCTCCAAGGCTTTCATTGTTATCCTACCAAGTACTAGTCTATGCTTTATTTCCTGACTGTGAGTGCTTTACTGCTGATAATCAATCCTGAAAGTCAGGCGCTATCTCCTTCTTCAGTATCAATTACAAGGCTAGTTACAGTCATCATTCATTTGGTCTTCTTTGTGTTTTAGTCCCAGCTTTTTTCACTGTGCTCCTTGTCTTTCATGACTAAAGCTTCCAGACTATTTCCATTTTCAGCTATTGAACTGTGTTGAGTACAGTATAAGCACAAGTTGTTGTTTCCATCCCGTTTTAAAGCCATGCTCTTCAATCCAGCTTTTCCTCAATGCATATTCAGCGCACAGTTTGAATAAATAGGAAAGATTATAAAGTCTTTTCCCATTTCTTGCTGATCTGCCAATCTTTTCTCCAGGTACCAGAAGGATTGTGGCTTCCTATCCTATGTATAGGTTTCACATAAGCACAAAGAGTTAGCAATAGCAATAGCACTTAGACTTATATACCGCTCCAAAGTGCTTTCTGAGCAGTTCTGGGATTACCGTTTTACCCTGTTCATAGATTGTTATGATTGACACAGCCAAAGGCCTTTCTACAATCAATGGAGGACATATCGACATATTTTGAGTATTTTTTATTTTTATTTGAGTGCAATTCAAGGTGCTGGTTGTCACCCTTAAAGCCCTTCATTGCTTGGGTCCGGGTTATCTAAGGAAACACCTCTTGCCAGTGACATCTACCCGACCCATCAGAGCGGGGAGGCAGGGAATGCTGTGGGTCCCATCCCTGAGGGAGCTACACCTGGTGGGACCCAGAAGAAGGCCCTTCTCTATGGTGGCTCCATCTCTCTGGAACATCATTCCCCCAGAGATTAGAATGGTCCCCTCACTAATACTCTTCCGAAAGGCACTGAAGACCTAGTTTTACCAGCAGGTCTGGGGAATCCAGAAAGGAATGGAGCCCATCAGGTGGCTAGTGTGGTCTGTCGTCAGGGCGGGGGGATGGGAGTTGTTTTTTTTGTTTTGTTTTTTGTTTTGTTTTATTATTTGTTTTCCCAAATTTTGTTCTGTTGTACTTTACTAATTTATTTGATTCTTTTTGTTAGTTTTTATTGTTTTTATTTTTATTTTTTTGTTTTAAATATGCTTTTATATTGTGTAAGCCACCTTGAGTCGCCATGGGAGAATAGGTGGCAATATAAATTAAATAAATAAATAAAAATAAATAAAATTTCCCAATTACCCAGCATGTGTGTCAGCAGTAATATCTCTTGCTATTTATTGCTAGTCTTTTCCAAAGCCAGCTTGAATATGTAGGTAGTCCTCAACTTACGACCACAATTGAGCCAAAAATATATGTTGTTAAGTGAAAAAAATTGTGAGGTGAATTTGTCCCATTTCATGACATTACTTGTCGCATTGTCGCAAGTGAATCACTGCAGTTGTTAAATTAGTGACATGGTTGTTAAGTGAATCTGGGTTCTCCGTTGACTTTGCTTGTCAGAAGGTCGCAAAAGGACTCCTGCATGCTGCAGCTGTCATAAATACGAGTCACTTGTCAATCATCTGAGTGTAAATCACGTGACCATTGGGATGCTGCAATGGTCATAAGTGTGAAAAATGATCACTATTTTCAGTGCCATTATAACTTCGAATGGTCATTAAACAAACTGTTGTAAATTGAGGATTATCTGTATCTTCCTTTCCATGTTGGGCTTTAATCTGCCATAGAAATAAACAATGCATCAAAACGACCATTTCAAGATCTCCAAGCAGTGGATTTTATGTGCTACAGGCCAAATTTATGCCTCGATATACACTATCAACACAAATTATGTACAGGTAGTCCTCAACTTACGACCACAATTGAGGCCAAAATTTTTGTTACTGAGTGAAACAGTTGTTAGGTGAGTTTTGTCCCGTTTTATTATTTTTCTTGCCACAGTTTTTTAAGTGAATTACTGTGTTTGTTAAGTTAGCAATACAGTTGTTAAGTGAATCTGACTTCCACATTGACTTGTTTATCAGAAGGTCACATCAGAAGGTGATCCTGGGATACTGCAACCATCATAGATATGAGTCAATTGGATTTTGATCAGATGACCATAGGGATGCTGCAGTGGTCATCAATGTGAATAATGGCCATAAATCACTTTTTTCAGTGCCATTGTAACTTTGAACGGTCACTAAGTTAGTTGTTGTATGTCAAGGACTAACTATAGTCTCCAACTCAGCAAATATTCCTGAATAAGGACATTCCCTTCCCACAACCAGTCTATTAAAAGAAGAATGCACTATAATTAGGGTAAAAGCTGATTATCCCTTTCTATATGTTGTGCAGATTTCTCTCTATTGGTGATTGATGAGTGTCACCACACTCACAAAGGAACTGTTTATAACAAGATTATGGAGGACTACTTGGACCGCAAGTTGAAAGGCCAACAGGGTTTACCTCAGATTTTGGGACTCACAGCCTCTCTAGGTACTGGAAGTTCAAATACCCTGGAAGCAGCTAAGGCCCACATCCTGGAGGTGAGTCTGACGGAAGACACTTGGCTCAAGTATTGGAAGTTTGGTAGCATTATGGGTTCCTCTCTTTTCCCTCGCATAGTCATAAGTTTGGAGTTTGCTTTGCATTGCAAACACAATTCTCTTTCATATCAATAGTGGGATTTTCAAAGAGCATATACCATGTTTTCCAGAAAATAAGACCTATCCAAAAAATAAGCCCTAGCCTGTTTTTTACGTATGCACCTTTTACGTGTAATCCAAAAATAAGCTCTAGTGAAGAGGGGAGGGGATGGCCAGCATAAGAGGCAGTGTGTCTAGCAGCAGCCACAGCCCACCAAACATAGGTGAGTTGATTATCTGTGCTAGCATCAGGCAGAAACAGAGGCAGAGGGGAAGGCAAGCGATCCAGATGCACCACACGGGTTGTGGGGAAGCCGAGCATCGGAGGGCCGGAGTGATGGATAGCCGCGGGAGACTCGTCTTTACATGTGGACACCAGCAGCAGACAGAGGCAAAGATGTGGGGGGGAGGTGATCCAGATGTGTTAGTGGGTCGGAGCAACCGGCTTCCGCATGAGGCTCATCTTCATGTCTCTTGGCTTCCCTGCAGCCCGTGCTGCACATCAAGATTGCCTGCCTTTCTCTCCATGCCTTCCTCTCTGCGAAGCCTCAGAATGGGCCAACTAAGGGACTGGGGGTCTGCAGCTGCCGCTGGATACTGTCAGTCCCTGTGCACTTGCTGGCTCTTTCAGCTTTCAAGTTGATCACCCTGAAATTGTGTTTTCCCCAAAATTAAGCCCTAATGCTTATTTTGGAGCCCAAAAGAAAATAAGACCAGGTCTTATTTTCAGGGAAACACAGTAATTCAAAGACAAGCACATGCTTTGCCTGAATCATAGCCTGAATCTTTGTCATCTCCAGTTAAGACATATAAAGTGCTTTCCCTGGGACCTCCTAAAATCGGGTGGGATTCAAAAATTTTAACAACCGGTTCTGTGGGCGTGGCTTAGTTGGTGGACATGGCTTGGTGGTCATGTTATTGGCTGGCTGTAGCCAACTCAGTATCACTCACATTGAGGCACGCATCTCCTCGCCTGGCCTCTCATGATTGTGGGGATGCTGCAACAGTCGTAAGTGTGAAAAATGGTCATAAGTCACTTTTTTCAATGCCATTGTAACTTTAAATGGTCACTCCACATAAGTAAAGTACCAGCAAAGGAGCGGAAAAAAACTCCAGAGATGTTCCTGAGACAGGAAGTCTAGTCCTGCCAAGAATGTAATAAGGGTTAACGGAGAGGCAGTTTCTGTAAGCAACACCAGAATGTTTCCTTCCTGCCTTCCTTACAGTATTAGGCCAGTAATTTCTTCTAAAAACCGGTTCTCCGAACTGCTTAGAATGTTAACAACCGGTTCTAGCGAATAGGTGCGAACTGGTAGAATCCCACCCCTGCCTAAAATAGATTACCAACCTTAATGGATAATAAGACTATAAGAAGAATCCTGATGAAGTAGGCCAACTAGTCACAAAGAAATTAATATTAAGTATATTGCCTGCAATACTGAAGAAAGAAACCATTGATGGCTCTTTTCTGTCCTTTTTGAAAATGTCACATAATCTGGTGGAACCAAATTCTGCTGTTTTACCACATTTTCTCACGTTATTGAATGTCACAATATTTTGAAAGAAGGAGAAATACTTTTTCCCACCTTAATTTTCTGTACCAGACTTCTTTGTTTTAACTTCTGTATCAACAACAGTCTCATACTTGCTTTCTGAGCTAAAAAAAATACATACTCTGAAAGTGGTTGTCCTTCTTGGAGGGCTACTAATTTTTGTTACCTTTTCTGCACCTTTTCCAGTTATTCCATAGTTTTCAAGACTCCAGTCTACCTGTCAAGTGCCAGGGAAATCAAGAAATTCAGGCAGTTCAAATGAGTAGAAAGATTTATTGCAAGTTTAAGCTCTGTACTAGAATCTGACCAACTGCCCAGGAAATCAGTTGGGAGATAAGAGAAGCATTCGAGGTGGGCTGGACTTAGATCTCTTGTGGGTGTGAAGGGACTTATGACATGTTTGATTCCCCCACCACTTCTTGAGGCTCAACCTGGTCATCTCCATCTCCTATGTTTTCCCAATATAAATCAGCTTCCAGAATCGAGTATTATCATCAGATAGTAAAACTGTTCCTCAATTATAGCATTTCAGTTGCAGATTAAGGAAACCCTAGCACCCCTTCCCCCCTTGCAAATTCCCCACATCTGGAAAAGAAGGAACAAAACATCTTGCAAGTAGTAGTAAGTATACTATCAAGTCACATTGGCCTTTTGGGACTGAGATGCCCTGATTTGGGCCAGAGCCACCTGTTATTTTAGAGAGTATTTTAACATGCTTTGCATGGCACTTCCTTCAGATGTTTCAGCAGGTCCAAAATACAGCTCCTCATCTCCTAACGAGATAGCAGATTTAGCAGCATTATCTCTATGCTGCACCTTTGGTTATTGGTTCAGCTCCCATTCATTTTAAAATGTTGTGTGCCACTTTTAAAGCCTTGAATGAGTTGACACCCAATACCCATAGGACCTTCACTCCTACTGAGACTTGCTCCATCCTGTGCAAACTACAAAAGAAGATAAGGACCCAGGACAGCACCTCCTTACTGACTGCTTCTGCTCTTTGAAATATTTAAACCTCCAAAGTAAGGCTTCAAGTAAGGCTTCAAGGCCTCCAATGTCTTGGCTTCAAGAAACTCCTGAGCATTCGGTTGCTGATGGTACTTGGGCTGTTTAATTTAGATAGGAATAGCAATAGTACTTAAACTTATATACCACTTTATAGGGCTTTACAGTCCACTGTAAGCGGTTTATAGAGTCACCATATTGCCCCCAACAATTTTGGGTCCTCATTTTACCCACCTCAGGAGAATGGAAGGCTGAATCAACCTTGAGCCTGGTGAAATTTGAACTGCCAAATTTCAGGCAACTGGCTGCAGCAGAAGTAGCTTGCAGTACTGCACTCTAACCACTGTGCTACCGAGGCTCTATAATAATTATAATAATAAATATTATATCATATATAAATATAAATAATATAATAATTCAAATTGGATGGGATATCTGTTATTTTTATTGATAAGGATTATTATTGTAAATGACTCCAAATCCTTGTGAACTGGGCAGCCCATAATTCATGGCATGTATAAATAAACAGGCAAATTTATTTTCATCTCTTTCTACCACCACATCACTTAAAGGCATTCCAACTGGCCTTTGAGACCAGTTTCCTGAAGTAGTCACACAGCTGTGCTAATTCTTTCCAGATCTGTGCTAACCTGGACACTGAAAGAATTATGTCAATCAATAAACAGAATTCCTCTCTTGATTGTCATGTTCCATGTCCCAAGAAACAGTACGATCTGGCAGAACCAAGGTTGCAGGTAAGATCACCAGGAATCTCTTAAGGAACTGTTGAAAAAAATGAATGGGCAGTGTAGATCAGGGGTCGCCAACCTTTTGGATCTCTGGAACCACCAAACTCAAAATTTTAGATCCAGTGACCACTAACTGGTTCTGTGGGCATGGCCTAATTTGTGGGTGTGGCTTGGTGGTCATGTGACTGGCTGGGCATGGCTTGTATGTAAATATTATAAATATTTATATAAATGCTGAATTTTTTATAAAAAAGAGCAACTTTTACCCAAAAGCAGGCTAAGCAGGCAGATTGAGTTGCTCACAGAATCACAAATTCATTCAGAGATTTATCTATCTGCCATCGGCTAGCTCAGTTTCTCACATAAAATTTGCTAGCAAGCAAACTCACAAAATTAACTCACAACACACCATGCATGTAAATATTGAATTTATTTTAAAAAAGAGCAACTTTTACCCAAAATCAGGCAAAGCAGGCAGATTGAGTTGCTCACAGAATCATTCAGTGATCTATGTATCTGCCATCAGCTAGCTCAGTCTCTCAAATTTGCTTGCCGTGAGCCTGCACTGAATTTGCTTGCAAGTAAACCTTCAGTCCTAAGGGAGGTTCCGCTGTGCTTAGCTAGAAAGCAAGAAATCCAACCATTTCCTGCTTCCTAGCTAATCTAAATCTCCTGGCACAGCAGAACAGATGATGGTCGGAAAAAGGAAAAATAGCAATTTAGCAGACAAGTTTACCGGAGTAAGGAGTGAGTGGGCGGACAGAGTTTCCACGGGCCATGTGGGCGGCGCAGCCTTATGTTTCTGCACAGCCTGGATTGCTTTGGGGGGTGCTCTGGGGGTGAGATTTTTCTGAGGCCCACCAAAATTTTCTCACGGCCCACCAGTGGGCCGCAGTCCACCACTTGGCAACCGCTGGTGTAGATGAGAAGGTTAACATTTCCTCCCACTCCACCTTTCTCATTTTACCATCTCCAGGACCCATTTGGAGAAAAGCTCAGGGAGATAATGACCCAGATTTATACTTACCTAAATGTATCTGACATTACTTTGAACTTTGGTACCAAGAACTTTGAGCAGCAAGTTGTGGAGCTTGAAATGAAAGGTGAGTATCCCATAGGAGGCTTTGTGATAGCAATAGTACTTAGATTTATATACCATTTCACAGTGCTTTACAGCCCTCTCTAAGCGGTTTACAGAGTCAGCCAATTGCCCCCAACAATCTGGGTCCTCATTTTACCCACCTCGGAAGAATGGAAGGCTGAGTCAACCTTGAGCCTGGTGGAATTTGAAATGCCAAATTGTAGGCAGCTGGCTGCAGAAGTAGCTTGCAGTACTGCACTCTAACCACTGCACCACAGAGGTAATGCAGGCTGTCCTCAACTTACAACAGTTCATTTAGTGACTGTGCAAAGTTACAATGGCATTGAAAAGAGTGACTTCTGACCAGTTTTCACATAACCATTGCAGCATCCCCATGGCCATGGGATCAAAATTTAGATCCTTGGCATATTTATGAGTCAGATTAATAGAAAGATCATGTGATAGACCATTATCATGACATTTGCTGTCTTTGTGATGTTAAGGAGCAAAAGAATGTTGCAAAAAGACCCGAATTTGTGCCCTGCATCTTCGGAAATACAATGATGCCCTGCTAACCAATGAAACCGTGCGCATGATTGATGCCTTCAATATGCTGGATGAGTTTTACCAACTAGAACATGCTACTAAGAAATTAACACAAAAAAGCGAACAATATCTTTTCCAGCTCTTTGATGGTAAGTGTCTGTCAGTAAAGGAAATGCTAGAAGAAAAGAAGGGATGGAGTAGTCTCACATTGGTGGAGTTGATGGTGTCATTTTTCTGACTCAGAGAGAATTCCTAGATATTTGTTTGTCCCTTAGCAACATGGTTGCCAAAAAATTCATAGAATTATAGAACTAGAAGGAGCAGCCTTTTAATTCAGCCTGCCATGTATTTTGAAAGCCAGAAAAGTCTACAGAGTAGTCTGGCTGCCAGCAATTGCTAATTCGTGTAGGTTTAGTTTAGTTTAATTTAGTTTAGTTTTTTAGTTTTAGTTCACACTCTTGCACTATCCAGAGTGCATTATGAAAAGGCGAACTAGCTTTACCTCCCAATTTATATATTTTAATATAAACATTGCTGTGCTTCAGCGGTTAGATGGCCTAGACATTGATATTTGAACCTAAATCTTCTAAACATTTATATATTATTGGGTTCTATTAATCCAGTTGAAGTGTTAATTTGTTTAGTCTTTCTTCCTAGGACTTACATTCTAAACTCTTGATCCAAATTGGCAGAACAAAAAAAATATTAGGGAACATTTCACTCTCCTTATTGTTCCCCATTCACATTTTGTGAAGTAAGTGCTGGATTAGTGAAAAGAAGGGCATGGGATGCTGGGAAATGGTAAGGAGGAATATTGTTTGATAATAGCAAGTGTAGGAATCAAGACTCAGGACTGCATGAAGATGAGACAAGCTGCTTCCTTTATTGTCAGGTTGAGAATAAGAAGAGCTGACTGCTCTCTTGCCAGAGTTCGTTCTATCTCTCTATATGCATAGTAGCATACCAGTGGTTAATTTATACATTATACATCTATTTAGACAACCTTTGTTACTGTCTGCTTAAGCAGTTTATACATTCACCTCTAGTTAAGATTAACTCTAGTTAAGATTAACATAAGCTTCAGTTCCTGTCCTTTGTTCCATCTTATCTGGGTGTTAAGGTCTTGTTTCCTCCAGGTAAACATGCAAATGTTTCCTCCAAGTAAACATGCAAATGTTGCACTTTGCACGGAATGTTCTTTGTCTGAGGTTTGCCATCCAAGACAAGAATATCCAGAAAGCACAATGCCTACAAGCAAGAGTAGGAAATAGAAGTGAATTGAAGGGCTCCAACGGGAAGAAAAGTAGAATGGCTTGGAAGGAGGCAGGAATATTTAGTATGTTGGTCATCTTGATGTTTATAGAGATTCTCAGTCATCCAGGTCATGGTTGTCCAAACGTACTTTTTCAAGAGGTAACTGAACTTCCTTTGTTTTTCCTTGAAGTTGTTTCACTTCTCATTCAAGAAGCTTTTTCAGTTCTGACTGAATGGTGGAGAAGGATTTATACTCCTTGCAATCAACTGGTCGTTAGTACTCTTTGTGAGAATTGTTGAGGCCACTTGGAGGTTTATCTGCACCTTCAGGGTCACCTTGATGTACAACCTTTTTGGAACTGCTGAAAGAACTTTGTTGTACACAGGAGATGGGTAGTGTTGTATCCTTCCCACTCTGTTGAGAGAGGGCTGTTCAATCATGATATAGATGGCCTCTTTTGACCTCTCTTTCAAACCAGCAGGCCCCTCTGTCCAGAATGTGGACTTTGCTTTCTTCAAAAGAGGGACCTTTGTCTTTCAAATGCAGATGGACTGTTGAATCCTGTCCTGATGGGTTTCTTCTCCTGTGTTGTGCCAAGGAAAAACAAGAAAGTCCAGTTGTCTCTTGAGAAAGCGCCTTTTTACCTATGTTAATCTTTTGGGTTAAATGCTAACCAAGATACAGGATCAAGAAATATTATAGATACATGTCAGATTCAGGAATGATTCTCTTGCTGCTCATCCTTATTTGAGACCCCACCATGCCTTTGGTTTACAGAGAACAGGTTGTCTCTCTTGGGCCTTGCTAAAGACAGTCGCTACGAGAATCCCAAGCTTGACAAGCTGCAACAAGTCCTGCAAGACCAGTTCCAAGAACTGAAGAGCTCACGGGGCATTGTGTTCACCTGGACACGCCAGAGTGCCTATTCACTACATGAGTGGGTCCTTGGCAACCAGGCTTTGCGTGCCCTTGGGATCAAGTCTGATGTTCTAACTGGGGTTGGTTCCAGCAGTCAAACAAAACACATGACGCAGGTAAGTCTACAAAAAAAAAATGTGTCTATCCCATTCCCAGGTCTACTGTAAGTCTAGTAGGGATGAGATCCCCAAAAGACTGAAAGCCAATTCAAAAGGGTATGCACTATGACAAAGGATATTTCCCCATGCATAATTTCATTTGATGTTGCAGGATCCAATCTGAGTTGGTTATCGGGACCAGAGGTTTGTTCTTCCAAGCCTTTTGAACTCCTGCTGGAGCCCATCCTCAGGGCTCCAGCACAAGTCCGAAAGCTTGGAAGAAAAAAAACTCTGATCCCAGTGACCGACTCAGATTGGATCCTGCAACATTACCCTTTTCCTTCATTCATTTGATCTAGTAAATAGTCTTTTCCAAATCAAGAATAGAAAATATCCAAGAAAAATTATTTGTCTGTAATTTGGTTTGGTATGACCAAGCAAGGAATCTGGTCTGAAACGGAGAGCTAATTTGACAGGGAATAGCCTTTGCTCCTTACCTTAATTCTAAAAGTGAAATTAATGCTAAAGCCACAATGGACAGCTCAATTCCTTTGTTACTTGTACATGGTTCAACAGGCCTGTTAAACTTTAATGCATTAGTAATAATTGAGTGCTGAATCACGCCAAGTTATTTTTTAAAATATCTTCCCAGTTTTAGTGTGGAATAGAGCCCTGTTGGGTACATACATTTACTCAAAAATGTTTCACTCCAGCATATATTTAGGACCCCAGAAAACACATGACTTGGGGAACTTTGTCAGGGTATTTCCAAAACAATATAGTAAATATGTTCTGTAGTTTTCTGAACTACTGTAATTTTAGCTTTTCTTGGCTAAGCTAAAACAAAAGCTTTGCAGGGCAGACTGGATAGGAAGCACAACCAGATGAATTAATTTTACTTTATTGCTAGAGTGACAGAATCTTGGAAGTCTAAAGATTATATTTTTCCCTTCTTCACAACCCAAGAGACTAGGGAGGGTCTTTGCCTCATCCACTATCCAGCTGTGGGTTATGGTGTTTCGTTATCTGATTGTTCCCTTTGCAAGGTCTCTTTGCCCAGTCTCCAAAGTCATTTTCACAACTATTACATACATGAAAAAGAGCTTTGAGTCTCAGCAGCCTCACAAACACGATGGATTGATTTCTCATGGTTTGTGGCCTGGTAGCTGAATATATTAAGGAACTCCAGCAGCAATAATCGCTGTAGAAGTGATGTTTGGGGAAGCTAAAGTTTTTTTTAATCTGTAATGGTGGGTCACACGTACAAGCTATCATTTGATGCAACTTAGTCAAGAAGTTTACATTCACACTTCCCCATACTTTAAAGCACCTTTTTGCCTTTGAATTGAAAATATTGCACAGCCCTGATTTGTAAGTACTGCTGGGGACACATCAACTCCTTAAATAGTCATTCCTTAAATCTGATTTTCTGCTCACCAAGGATGCCTTGGGTAGCTCCCAAGTGGAAATCTTAGCAAAGTGCAGACATTTCTTACTACATTATATTACTATACAATACTATCGATATTATTGATTTGTTTTATTAGGTTACTGCAAAAGAAGAATAAATACAGTAATGCAATATGACATTTAAATCAAATTAAACATGCTATTATTTTGGCAAGACAGAAACGTAACACTGCAATGAAATCCTATGGCACAGAATGCCTTAAGAAAAAAAGAAAGGCCTTGCCAGATGTAGTCTATACCAGGAATGGGGAACTATAGCCCCTTTATGACCTCTGGACGTCAACTCCCAGAATTCCTGAGCCAGCCATGCTCAGAATTCTGGGAATTGAAGTCCACAGGTCATAAAGGGGCCATAGTTTCCCACCCCTGTCTATAGACTATTTGAATAAGTTCTGGTAAAAATGTTTAAAGGAAGACCGCATCTGCTTTCTGGGATTGAGCATCCCAGTTTCACTCCAGGGTCAAATAAAAAAAAGGCCTTCTAATTTTGTCTTGGGTTTTTCTTTCAGCAAGAACAACAAGAGATTATCCAACGCTTCCGAAAGGGGCAGCTCAACCTTCTTTTTTCCACTAGCGTGGCTGAGGAAGGGCTGGACATCCCTGAGTGTAATATTATAATCCGTTACGGGCTGATGACAAATGAAATTGCCATGATGCAGGTCAGTCAGTTTTGAGAACCTTATTAAAATGCACCTTGACACCTGCAGAAGGTGTCTGGAAAGGAAAGAAGGAGTGTTGCTAATGCTGGGTCATTGAGAACAATAAAAGTTCAACTGTTATTGTGTGTTCTTGAGGACAAGTGGACCACTTGTGGGCTTGATCTTTGGAGATGAACGCAGGTGCTCTTCTTTCTCTTTCTTAAGGCCAGAGGCCGTGCTCGTGCCCCAAACAGCATCTGTTCCATTTTGGCCAAGACCAACAGCAAGGAGGTGGCCCGTGAGAGGCTTAATGAAACTTTGGAGATCCTAATGGAAAGTGCCATAAAATGGGTGCAGGAGATGCCTGAGAAAGAATACCACCAAAAGGTAAAAAGAACTTCCTGGAAAGGCCAAAAAAATAACCTTTGATATTTAGGCTTTGAGAAAGAATAAGAATAAAGTACTGATTTGGCAGGAAACACAGCGAGCCAGATTCTGACATGCTGTGATAACGTACTCTTATCTATTCTTTTGCTGCCATTCTACATCACCATAATCGCGGCTCATAGTCTCAAATTACAGTCTTCTAATGTGGGGAGACTTTGAGCTATTTGTTAAGGATTGGAACTCATGGAATCCCTAATTTGGAAGCCTGGTTTCAATGTTATCAGAGACATATCCGGATACTTGTAAAAAAAATTGCAGGAATTTTTAGATACCGTAGTTCCAGTTGTGTGGAGTTCTTATCTGAACCATGGACCAGCTGAGCACCATAGAACATTACAGATGAGCTTCAGGCTACTTACGTGGATTTTGAAACAATACATGCCAGAAGATTGGGGAGTTGTTTGATTTTACAACCACTATCGATTTTTAAAGAATCTTCCCTGACTTCTCCTTTTCTTTAAGAGAAAGCTGTTATAGATCTTTTCTTCCATAGTTTGAGAAGTTACTGATTCAATGAGAGGTTTCCAATTCAAGTAGTCTGTGATGCAACTGAACGCATATTTACAATTGGTAAATCATTTCCATAATTTGAATGCTTAGCAACTTACTTTTATTTATGATGGTTGCAGTATCTCACAGTCACAAGTAGAGTCAATGGGAAGCCAGCAGGGAAAATCACAAAATCACAAGTCACTTGGGTAAGACTTTCCCACTCTGCAGCAACCACCTCCAGCCCTCCCCTCGCTAGTTTGTTGTATATCCTTGTACACAGTGCCACAGCCATCTCATGCTCATGTCATCAGCTCCTTATGCATTCCTGCAGCAGCCACTCCAAGCCCCATCTTTCAGCATGAATACTCTCCTGCACCAGGCAACAATTATCACTTACCTACATGCCAGCCATCTGGCACTTGAAATTTATTATTACTATTACTATTATTGTTGTTGTTATCTTTATTGTCAGAGTACATGTGTACAATGAGATTGGCTGAGCCTCCCTTCGTGCACACACACATCCAACACAACTCACAGTGAGGACAGAAGTCCCTAACCCAGCCCCAATCTTATTACACGATGTGACCTTGTTGCATAATGCACCAGCCCCGCAAGACTATCATACTATGTTGACATAAAGTTATTTTCCATTCAGAAGTCTGACAGCCCATGGGTATTTCCTGCTGGCTTCCCTATTGATCTTGCTCATTGGAAGCTGGAAGGAAATTGCAAAGAAGTCCTTGCTTAACAACCCATGATAGTTGCTTAACAGTGGTAACCGGGAGTACTAGTCTTGCCATCGCTTAGCAATCTTGGATACCTGCAGAATGAAGTCATACTATACCATACATTCATATGCATGGAACACAGATTCTTTTATTTTTTCCAATAGATTGCAAAATTGCAGCATGAAGGCATGATCAGCAGGAAATTGCGGGATATCAAACTTGAGCAGCAGCGCCAGCTACACGATCCAGACAATGTACTTTTCTATTGCCTAAACTGCGACCTGGCTGTCTGCCGTGCCAGTGACCTGCGCAAAATAGAGAATATGCACCACATCAACATTAATCCCAACTTCAGGTGAGGAAAAGTAAGTGTCTAGTTGCTCTGTGCTTTTGGACTCTATTTATAACATTGGGAAGAGCCAATGGAGCAGTGGTTAGGATGCAATATTACTAAGCCAACTGCCAGGAGTTCAATTCCTTCAAGCTGACCGGCTCAAGGTTGACTCAACTGTCCATCCTTCCAAGGTCGATAAAATTGTTGGGGACAATATGCTGACTCTAAACCACTTAGAGATTACTGTAAACCACTATGAAATTGTATGTGTGTGTGTTAAATACTAGTTCTATCGGGAAGCATATCTTTCTCCATTTAAACAACTCAACTCTGCAGCAACCTTCTTCGAGCTGATGCCCTCCAAATAAATTGTGAAATTACCTCTCAGGAATGAGAGCTGAGAGAAATGAGAATTGCTATCCAATATCTGAAGAGCACTAGGGTGGAGAAAGCCAGTCCTTTAGCTTCAGTTTCAGAAACAACATTTCTTGCATAATGTATAGAGAATTAGGAAAGAAACTCACTTTAGCTCCTTCTCTTTGCGGCCCTCCTGAGATGGTCTTCTATGTACGTTCATACCCTGAAGATAGTTCAGTCAAGAGTCTGGTTGCTCTCCAGGAATTTTCTAGAGGGGAAATGTGCTTGCAATCCAAGTATCTAATCAAATATGTGTACAGCCCCATTTATATAAAAAGGGCACCATTGGCATTGCAAAATTACCATCAGTTTCTTGCAAAGGTAACTTGGAACAGCTTACCTACCTTTAACACAACACCTGCCTATCTCAGGTCTACAAAAATGCCAAATACAGTCTGAACATCTGATTGACTGAGGCCAAATATAATAAATGTTAACCGTATGTAAATCCATATGTGTAGAGGCACTACTTTCAACATAAGATGGGAAAAAGTTCAGCAAAGAACCCCCTTCCCAAAAACTGTCAGTCAGGGCTTGTTTTTTTTCAAGAATTGCACACTCAGCTGCCTTAGGAGTGAAAGATTACAGAATGCCCAATTGTTCTCTATGCAGCCTCTATTACAAAAAGTCATCCGATTGTGTGGCAATTTCCCGCGAATTCAAAGACTGGAAGCTAGGCAATTCCATCAGTTGTGAGAAATGCGGGCAGGTAAGCCGTTTGAACTCATTTTTTCTAAATATACTTATTTTGCCTGTTTTTGTGAAGAAAGAAATGTTAGAGAGGAGAAAGTGGCAAGCCAGTGGGAAGGACTAGGCAGATGGACTTTGAATTAATTTTTTCAAATCAAACTTATTTCTAAAATCCCAAGGTTCAGATTCTGTAAATATTCCATGCCTTAATTTGTTTCATGGCAGACCTCATTAAAGTTTCCCTCCGATGATTGTTCCCTCTATTGTTGTTGTTGTTTTGGGCTTCTGTAAAGGATCTTGCAGAATGTGTTCATCAAGGACAGGAATTTAACAGGCTTTATCTGTCTTTATTGATCTGTGGAAATTGAAGTGTGAAGCCAAAGCTTGTTAAAGGTTTCAGATAAGAAAGTGGGTCTCAGGTAAACTTCCACAATTTGATGGTTGTGCATTTAGGAAAGCTTTGCATGGTCTTAGCTTGGCACAAGAACTCAGTAGATAATTATTAGGTAGTCTCTGGTTGAGATTAAGCTTAAAGCCATAATGCATTTTATTTTGATTTAGTTTGTCATCTTGGGTGAACCCAATAATTCTAGTTTATCCAAGAAACCATGATTTAGCATAACATGTAACTCTCAGACTATTAAAAAAAATGGGGTAGGGGCAGAGACCATCTGTCCTGTTAAATGCTATGTATCCTTGAAGAAAATCTCTAGCAGTCAATCTGTAGGCTCTGGAAGGGAAGGAGGAAGGAAGGAAGGAAGGAAGGAAGGAAGGAAGGAAGGAAGGAAGGAAGGAAGGAAGGAAGGAAGGAAGGAGCAGAATACAAGAGATCCCTGTAAGCTGATATGGGCTTTTGAAATCTGCGCTATTTCTGTTCTGCTCTTTGATAAAACCAGGGCAACTCAAACACTGGGAGATGAATTTTTCTATAGTTCACTGACATTTCCTCAAAGGTGGAAATCTATGCTTGTGACTTACTTAACCTAGTAAAGAAGCTAAATGTATTTATGTTCCTGCAGATTTGGGGAGTGGAAATGGTCCACCGGGATTTCATACTTCCAATGTTGGCCATTAGAAATTTTGTGGTGGAAACTCCCGATGGCCGCCAGAAAACCAGAAAATGGAGCAAAGTTACTTTTGAAATCAAGGCCTTTGATTATACTGAATATTGTAATATTACTTTTTAAACTGGATACACAACACTTGGCGATTAAATGAAAAATAATTCAAAATAATGGAATGTGTCACTTTTGGCTAATAAATATAGTACATCTTCTTTATCTAGTGAAAATTAGCAACCCCATTGAATGAATGCTGATTCAAAATAATTTGAAGTACGCCTGCTGAACCTCTTCACTAATTCCAACCCTGAATGCTGGGGGCTTTTTCTTCTTTAAATATATTTGTGGGCTGTCTTGTCCCATAATAAATGTTTGCAATGGGTGAAGGTACCCGGATGTATAATTATTCTTCTTGTATTAAAGATCTGAATTGAGTTGGGAAGAGTACATGGCCTCCTCTTTGCAACTGGGTTTTTTTTCTGAATGCCTTGAAAGAACATAGTTATAGTTTGCAATATTGATCGAAATGTCAAGTTCCAAACAAAATTCATGCTTTTTAGGCTGCAAGAATTGGAACTCATTTTGAAGCATTTCCACATCCAGCCTTCTTCACCTCTTACACAAGATATTTAAAAGTCCAGATAGCTAGTACTTAGGATGCCTGCTTTCTCCTGAGAGAAAGCCACCTGGAGGAAGGGTGGGAAGTATTGTCACAATCGGGGAAATTAGCTGTCCTCAATCCTGTCCAATACCTGGTGTCCAGAGACAACCAGAAAATTCATCCAATTGTGTTGTTCTGAAACAGATTCAAAAATCAGCTCAGTTATGGAGGGATTAAAACCCAGAGCCGCTTTTGAGCACATCCTATGTGGAAGTGCTCTCAGAGTCACAAATGCACTATAAGGCCTGGGAGATTACTGGAGGGAAGATGAACTAGAAATTGCCTGTGGAGGGTTACTGATTTGGAAAATCAATTTATGAGTAAGAAGTGTTCGGAGAATGAAGAGGAAGAGAAGGTTCATACAGAGCAGCTTCATGTAAATGGAAATCTACCTGGACTTCAAACAGAGGTCAGTCATATTGTAATGCGTAGCAAATCTGTGAAAACTAGCTTATATTTTGGGAATACTAAAGTGTATGTAAGTGAAGAAGGGGTTTAACAGGGTATTTCCCATCTCTCTCACACAACGACTTAATTGCATGTTCTGCTACTTACAGCTTAGTTTCTAAAGTAGATTTTGCAACACCTCAATCCTGTCTGGTAAATCATTGCATTATTCTTTTTTTTCCCCAAGTTTGTAGATTGTCCCAATTAAGAAAGAAAAAACAGCATTGATCAGATTTGTAATTTTATAATTGTCAAGTTTCTTGCATCTCAATTGAAATTGTATGACATAAACATATCCATTTTTGTCCCCCCAATAGGTGTTTTGTCTATGAGGTGTTTTCCTGAGATTAATCTTGTATATGGGCTTTCCCAGTCTTAGTCCAATAATGATAATTATTAGACCACACTGCTGCTGCTGTTATGCAGAGTATATTTTTAAGAAATAAGATATTTTTGTGTGTTTTACCCAGCCTAAATTATTCCTTAATTGTTTTTGAAAATGAACTATAGCATTGCTTGCAGTTTACCCATGATCCTTTTTCATCATTAATATGGCCAGTCTTATTTTTATAAAAATATGAAACTCCACAATATGAAACTTGCAGAACAATTACTGATGGATTGTTGCTTTTATTTTACAGGATTACAAATTTCTTTAAAATTTTCAACAGAAATTAAAGTGCGTAATTTTACAGTAGTCCAGCTCCCACCATTATTAACCAAATATACATATATTACAAAAATGTATACAAATATCTGCAAATATTTTACATACATGTACATATTATCAATTGGTAAAGCTAAACACATTCACCATTTTAAATATTACTTATTCTTTCTTTCTTTTTTCCATATATTTTAGAATCTATTTGTGGTAAAGAAAAAAGTGAAAAAGCCCTTCTAGAAATCACTCTGAATAAATAGACGTATATCCCAAACCATTACCTGTAATGTATTGTCCCCTAAGCTTGACTTGATGATTATTCAGGCAGCATTCAAAGTATAATCTCTACAACCTTTAAGTCTACAATACTCTGAACACCTCTTGTGAGTTTGGAATAAGATAATTAATAGCTTTTACACACATCCAGTCTCCCATTCCAGGCCCTCCCTGCTTATAATGCAAAATATCCTCAACTTGCGACCACAATAGAGTTCAAAATTTCTGTTGCTAAGTGAGGCAGTTGTTACATCTCATTTTGTGACCCTTTTGCCACCGTTAAGCGAATCCCTACAGGGATTAAGTGAATTTTGCAGTTGTTAAGTGAATCTGGCTTCTCCCTACTGACTTTGCTTGTCAGAAGCTGGATGGGAAGGTTGCAAATTGTGATACGCATGACCCCAGGACAACACAACTATCATAAAGACATGCTAGTTGCCAAGTGCCCAAATTTCGATCACGTGACCATGATTGTGTGGAAAATATCACACATCACTTTTTTCAGTGCTTATTGTGACTTATTGTCACCAAACGAATGGTTGTAAATCTAGGATTACCTTTATCGCCACTCAATATAGTGAATTTACAAACAGATGAGCTTCTGAACATTTTTTTTGGAGAAGGTAAGTTTGGTTTGCTATAGTGGGTAATACAAATTACTATCAGCCTGTTCTTTGCTAGGATACTGTGAGAAAATCCTCTACTTCTCTGTTGATTTACCACAAATATTGTATGCATCTGATAGAATCCCACATCGAAGACAAGAAAACATATACACTTTTTTCTCTAAAAATTCAAAAACAATTGCTTCAACAATGAACTAGCGAAAACGGTACCTCTACTCTTTAGTAATGGGAGCAGAACAAATTAAGCAAGCTCTTTAAGCCAATTTCAAAAGTGATACTGAAAATATGTACAATGGGGACTTGCTGATTAATGTTTAAATATGCTGCAAAATATTGTAAATGTAAAACATTTAAAGCTAACCAACACTCTCTTTCCAAATAATTATAAAATTATAATACTGTTAACATCTGTTCGTATAATACAACCTGGAAGAAGAAAAGGAGTTTGATTCCTCAGCAGTTGTGTTTTATATATATATAGTTTATATGCAGGTCTTGGTGTGTTCGGGTCTTTTCCTGTATAAGATTGAGACTATGTGGGCAACGTTTCAATGAGATCCCACTCGCCATCTTCAGGCTGGTGCTTTCGGCTTTGTGCGAGCAAAGCGTGATCTGAGCTGCTGTCTCCCTATACATACTAGTGGGGAGGTTGGCTGTGTTATCATTTCTTGATTGACAACACAGCCAACCTCCCCACCAGTATATATAGGGAGACAGCAGCTCAGATCACGCTTTGCTCGCACAAAGCCGAAAGCACCAGCCTGAAGATGGCGAGTGGGATCTCATCGAAACGTTGCCCACATAGTCTCAATCTTACATGAAAAAAGACCCGAAGCTACTACTGCTGGTGTATGTGCTTATGCATGTTTCAGTTTATCAAATTACCAAGGAATAAGAATGAAATGAAAGAGTTTGAAATCTAACAATTCTTCTCTGATTATCAAGTGATGGCTCTTCATTCACATTAACAATCTAAGTGCTTCTCAACCTAAGTCACCTAAGGATACGTGGACTTCAATTTCCAGAATTCAGCAATGCTGGCTGAGGGAATTCTGGGAATTGATGTCCACACATCTTAAAGTGACTGAGATTTAGAAATACTGATCCTAAATAATTATTTCCTTAGATACAAAGACAGGAAAAATGCCCAGTATGATGTCTGCTGAAACAATTATTTCTCTTGTTGTACTTCTTTCTCTAGGGAAACAGTACACATAATCTAAGTCCTCGATTCCATCATCTCAACATTAAACCTGGTTGGTTAACATAGGTAAAGATTTCCCTTGTCCGGTCATTTCTGACTCTGGGGGGTAGTGTTCATCTCCATTTCTTAGCAGAGGGACCCAATGTTGTCCGGAGATTTTTTCCATGCTCATGTGGCCAGCATGACTATGCACTGAGGCACATGGAATACTATTACTTTCTCACCAAAGTGGTACTTATTAATCTACTCACATTTGCATGCTTCCAAACTGCTAATTGGGCAGGAGCTGAGGCAAATAGAGGGAGCTCACCCCATTGCATGGTGCTCTGGTCTCAAACCCAGACTTCCAGCTGAAAAGCTCAGGGTCTTTTAACTGCTGAGCCAATGGGCCTCTTTACTTAACACAGGTTGGCTCTAACCTGAAACCACTGATTTCAAGTCATTGGATATTTACATCACATTGCCAGATAGTACTTAGTTTCAGCTTAGCATGTTGGATAAAACTGGCTGCTCTGGTTTATCAGATTCACAGTTGGGTTTGTGCAACCAACTACTATAGTTTATTCAGTAAACCATGTTTAACCAAGCAGTGGATTAATGATGTGTGAGACTCTAGATCGAAGCAATATTTAATCAAAATATCCCATCAGACTGTATCCCATCTACTGTATCACTGGAAGCTAACTGAGGGAAGAACTATGATGGCAAAAACAGTACATACCAGAATGTCTCTTATAAATCAATTTGAAGCAATTATTTGAGTAGATGATTTCAGAGGCAGCATTGTTTTCCTACCTCCTATATCCAGTTATTTACTATTTAATACAATTGCCACCAAATTTAAAGCTCAAGTATGAATGAATCTCAATGCTAGCCATAACAAACATATAAATATTTTGTATTTATTTCTACCATATCAATATATATAAATCATAGTGTCATGATTTCCGGATCCAACATACATGAGCATGTAATACAAATTAAGGATTTTAACAATGCATGTATGGGCCAGGAGGAAGTGTTGTTTAGTTATTAAATAGGCGGGTGCATTTACCATAATGTGCAAGAATGGCATGTCCTAGAACAGGGGTCTCCAACCTTGGCCACTTGAAGACTTGTGGTCCACTAGTCTTCAAGTAGCCAAGGTTGGAGACCTGTCCTAGAATCAAAACAATTTTTTTCTGATGTCTCTTTTGTAAATCCTGGCAACTAAGATCCTTTCTTTGCCAGTGAAAATAATTCTTTCTTACACACAGAAGGCTTAATCTAGCACTGGAGCTCCATCACGTCAGAGGGAATTCCAGTGCACGAATTCCTCAGACAAGAATCTACCTGGGAAAGTTGTGAAGGGAAACCACAATCCTTGGATGTAAGGCTCATAATCAGAGAATATTTTCACATTTGGTTCCTATGTGCTTAAGTTGAGGGCGAGGTGGGGTAGAGGGAGGAGAGAAAGAAGGAATATATCCAGCTGTTTAGTATTTGATGCAGTTGCAGCCCAACTCAAAGCCCAAGTGTGTATAAACCTCAATGCTAGGTATAACAGTTGAGGACAGGTAGAAGCAAAAGTTGGAAGTTACTTTCTGGGTTTCCATTCAGGCCTCCCCTGTCAAGGGCAAAAGATTGCGTCCACACATGAAGATCCAGTTAAACTGGTTAGGTGCTATTCATGCCTACACATAAGAATATTCTCAAAGACAGCACCTGCTAGGAGTTAAATAAGAGTCGATGGAAATCAAGGGGAGTTGAGCTTAGTTTGCTTGTGGTTACATAGGGTTTCTAGGCTGATCCCTTTTTTTTAACTGCCAGTCCCACTATATCCCCTTTTGAAAGAGGGCTAGCCTTGAAACAGTTCCCTTTCCTGATGGAAAACGAAGATGCTCTTCCAGAAAGGGGCCGCTAACTTGGAAGCCAAGCTGAAGGCCAGCCTTGAGGAAAAAGACCATTTAAATTCCTCAGATGAAGCAGGCATTCAAGACTTGCTTGTTGGGGCAAGGGAGACTGAAGGAAGTCAACTTTTACAGCTAGCTGCTCCTAATAATTTGATTTAATGAATTAATGGATTGTTTTAAATTCTTATCCTAGACAGCCTAAAGAGAAGCAGTGAATCAATCTCTCTTCCATATCCTTTTAGGGTAACTAGCCTTTGCTTTTTGAGACTTTCCAGGTAGAACAATGGAAGGCTAACATGACTTTGTCTAATGATAAAGACAATGCTTGCACCAATAAGAATGAGACTTTTCTCGATAAGGAGAAGCCATAAGGTAACTCAAGGCTGGTCCTTGAGAAAAGACTGGCAGGATTCAAAGGGATCTTGCCCAGCTTCTCTTGAATGTCAAGAATTGCAGAAGATGGGAAGCTCCAAAATTTACTATAAGATTATTAATAAATATTGGGCTCCCATGTCTACCCTTTTATGCACTTTTTTTAGAGACACTTGTAGCTATGGTCTATTCTACTGGCAAACCAATTACTTGCTTTGGTTACTCACTTTCCAGTTTATTTGATTCTTTAATATTAGCATAAATCAAGCCTTGTCATGAAAGGAGTTATTCCAGAGAGGGGAAAGGAATTGTGCATGCAATGTGGTGTGCTACAAACCTATCAAAACTATATGAAAATTTCTAACAGTACCACTAAGATCATAACTTTGTTTAATGGTCAGGAATAATAAGTCAATAGTGCTAAAGCTATCAGAAAAAAGCATTGCATTACAGACCATTTCATTTATTTACACCGGAGAATATCAACAACAGAAGTGCTATTTTTAAAAGTGATAGTCACATTTGGTATCCCTGTGCTTAAATAACGTTTTTTGTGACACGGAAGCTGTTTTTCAGTGAGACTAAGTGGCTTTCCCATTGATAGCCATTTACCTAACTTTGGCAAGATGATGTCCAATGTTTTTATCTTAAATTATATCAAATCTGACAGTTGTAGATTCACACTGAACATATTGAAATGAGAAAATACATCTTGCAATTCATTTGTACTTGAGCAATAATAAACAGATATGGTAGAAACATTTCCATGAATGCAAGGAGCAAAGTGTTTAAATAATGCACTAAAGAAACATGCTTCATCATATATTACATGCACACTCAACTTTTTTTATAATTAACTGTGATAATCTAATATGTTCCAGAAATATTCCATCTTTATACTGTATTTGGCTGGGAATAGGAAAAACAAAGTAGAAATATTCAGAATTGCTGGTAACTTACTTCTGCTATGGAATCCATTCACTGAAATAAATTCATATTGAGTTTTCTTCCTTTCATTATGCAACAATTATTTATTAAACATCAGATTAGCTGACATAAAAATAGTCAGGAATTCATACTAATTCTATAATTGGCTTGTGCAAAAATAGGTTTCCTTGCTAAATAATTAACAAACTGGGAGCCAGATTTGGCTATTAATGTCATCCATGGAAGACGTTCTCCCCTTCTCCACTAGCCTTGTTAAACAATATTATAGACATTAACTATAATTATTTCTGAATCTTCTTCCAGTATCCACACCTGCCATTAAGACAGATTTTAGTTCCTGGGTTAAGAGAAATTTCTGCTAGATCTTCAATTGTAATTTGCAGCATGTCAATTAAATGCTTAACAATTGAAAGCTAAGGGACATCACAAGTATCCCTTTCATCTGTTGACCAAGGTGCACAGTGAATTATAAAGGTTGCTCATTTAAATACCAGGCATATCAGAATGATAGATCGTTAAATAAAAATGAAAAGATTTGGGAATTTCACAGAAAGAGCAGCAACTCAAATCTGCAAAAGCACTCAAACCAAGCTCACAGAAACTTCACAGGCAATTAATACAAACTGAAATGTTTTCCCATCCTATTTAAAGAGCTTTAATCTGGAAATGGCTGTAAAAAAGGAAGTTATATGTGTGCTTTTAATCTAGGGTAGTTTAACTACTGAATTTACAGAAAATTGGTTTTTCTGTTAATGCACACTTTAATTTAAAAACAGGATATTCTGATTATTATATCAGGAGTACAGTAAGCATACTAGGAAAAACAAAGGGGTGAGTTGCTTCCAAAAAGACATTCCTTAGCTCAAGAGGTCTCCAAACTTTAAGGCTTGTGGACTTCAACTCCCAGAATTCCACAAGTCTTATTGTTGCCAAGTTTGCAGATCCCTGCCTTAGCTTATACACACCCAGATCCACCCCTGTATTCATAAGTCCTGCTGCAAGATGACTACGTATTGAAGGAACTGAACACAGATTCCAATTGAAGAAATAGCAACTTAATCAGCAACAAGACACATCCATCAAAAATAAATACAACATCCAATTGTCCCTAGTGATACAATATCTTTAAACATACTTAGGGTAAAATAATTCTTACCCTGTAGGATTGTTGAAGAGAAAAAAAGCATAGAATTATCATCATTTTCTAAATGCTTACTTACATATGTACATTATTTTCAGGGAAAGCAATATTATGCAGAATGAAATAGAAATAGAGAAATTAAAGTCAGCAGGTAAGAAAAAGGAAGGAATTGTACAACTAGTTTGTAATATCAATATTAATTATCTATCTTCATCTTTCCAAATAGTTCAGGTGGAAAAAAAACAATTTAAAAGATTATGGAGTCAGATTAAACTACAAAAATTAGATTATAGCTTTATCATATCTTCATTTCAAATCACTATTAGTTGTGCTTCACCTTAGAATCTAACAACTTCAATCAGATTGCAATAACATTCAAGTACTATACATCTCATTGATTTATTTCAAACTTTTTTTTTCTGAGTGTGTGCTTAGGAAGCTCAACATCGTGAAAGTGTTCTCTCTTAGGGCCATGCACACTTTGAAAATTATTTTGAAGAAATGCACTATTTTGCAGCTCTTGATTAAAGTATACTGACTTTGCAGCTTTTACCCTGAACTTTAAAAAAAAATGGTGCTGCTCCTTTAAGGAATCCTCTCCTTAAGGATTGTTTCTCAACCTTGGACGCTTCAAGATATGTGGACTTCAACTCCCAGAATTCCCCAGCCAGCATGGTTAAAGCCAAGGAGACTCTTAAAGGAGCAACACATCGTTTTCAAGCTCATGAAAAGCTTGAAAGAAGTTGGGGTATTTTTTAGTAGTAATGGCACACCACTGCCCACCCAAGTTCTGAAGCACTTCTTCTACATCATTTTTGAAGCTTACACAGCCTTTACTCTCTCTTAAGTGCTAATCATGTGCTTTTTATTATTAATATACGAGGGAGAGGTTAAAGAAAATCTCTCCCTTATCCACTTCTCAAGGGTTCAAATGGAGCCTATATGAGGTAGTATGCTGCATAACTGAGATCAATGTGAATTCTGTTTATCTTAGTAGAAGAAAGCCTGCTTTCAAATATGATTCCCAGAAGACAGGCTACCCTATTTCCTGAAAGATAACTAGAAGCCCAAAGTTCACCCTCCAGGTTGATTTTCTGAGACAAGTACATATAGAATGAAGTTGCTACGTACAAATCATAGATCGAGTTCAAATGCTGAGAGCCACTAGCTTTGTCATTGAGAGCTTTTTAATATTTGCACTTAACTCATGTTAGAATTGCTTTGTATTTTGCACATTTTCTATCAAGAAAATATTTCAAAGGAAGGAGAAATACATAGTTGGGTCGCAAAGGGTTGTCTATCATTTATTTGACAACATAGAATTCTTATATATGTGTGTAAGGATGTTGCTCATTATAAACTCCATTGTCAAATAACTATATGTAAGTCATGAAAAAAAAAACCCTTTCTTTTGTAGAATAAAAGAATAACGGGTTAGCATGTCCCAAAATTGCTTTGCTAAAGGCAACTGGACTTTCTTGATTTTTCTTTAAAAACGTTTCATTTCTTATCCATTCTTCAGAATTGAAGAAGCTTCTTGGATGAGAAGCAAGTCATTTTCAAAGAAAAAGGAAGAAAATCCAGTTGCCTTTGGGGTAACCATGACCTGGACGATTGAGAATCTCCATAGACATTGGGTCAATATATTATTTGTTGGGAAACAAAATTTACATCTTAATAAGCAATATAAGATTGATGAACATTCTTTAGATGACACGAAGTTCTGAATATCGTTCAAAAAAGGACATTTGAATTAAAGAGTGATGGATAATTCCATTCAGAGGCAACAGGAATGTCATCATGAACTTAAAAGCCCTCAAAAGCTCAGAAATTGTAAGAGTTGAAAAGTAAACTCAATTTTCTTTCTGTCATATGCATAAGTTTGATTATATTTTCAAATAACATTTCAAAACCATGCACACGAGAAACTGAATATAACCATTCACTTCTCTAAAAACTAACTTTTATGTTATTGTCCCAGATCTGCAAAATCTCTCAGCTCTGGTGTTGGGCATATGGTAAAACCAAAGATCATCAAATTACACAACAGTATAAACCTGGATAGATTTTATCTTTCCCATCTACAAAAGCAAAACAACAGTGAATTAGTTAATTTCATACCAAACTCTGAAAGATGGGCCCTGGCAGTGGGGATATGTGTTTCAATTCTACATTTAAATCTACCTTTAATCTACATTAAAGCAAATCTTGTTTTTATTTATTAGAGCAAGCATGTGTCTTATCAGAGCAAATCCTATCTACAAGGTACAAGGTACAACGTGACCCTAAAGAGAGGGCCAATTTTTGGACAACTTTTAGGGAGAGGGATTAAGCATTTGGCCAATCTTGTCTGACTTTCAAAGCTAAGAGTACTTGGATGGAAAAAAAACCCCAAGGAATAAATAAAAGCTATAAATTAGCCTCAAGAAAATTGAGAAATGGCAACTTATGACATGATCTTCTAAAAGTTTCTTGACAACAGAAATTGTGTTTGACACAAAGTAGACTTTAGTTAAAAGAATAAAAAGGATAGTTTAAAGTTTGTATTCACTCCCCACCCCCCAAAAAAAAATTAAGTTGGAGAAAGGAAGAGCATTGCTATCAATCCGCATCTAGGCCCCAGATTTCAAAATCTGACTGGTTATCTGGAGAAGATGCCAGAGAGATGCTGAACGGCTATCCATGCTTATGTTACATCTGTTATGACATTTTACACACTTAATGCTTAGCAAAAGGGATTGTACAATTAAATAAAATGTAGAAACCCTGAACACATCTTCAATTAAAACTTTTGATCATAATTTTCCCATCTAATATTACTGAGTATTTAAAAATGTAGAAAATTTCAACAAATTATGTCTTTTTCCAGTTAGAAAGTGGTTGTTTGACCTGTAGTTTTAACTGCCCACAGTACTGGCTTATGATTGTTGCATGCATACCATTCCAGCAATGAAAGATAAATGTTCTGAGTAACTAGTAACATATAATAATACCATTATTATATATTAGCTTAATTATTAGTTCAATATTGCAAAACTTAATCAGCAGTACAATTCTATGCATCTTTACACAGAAAGTCATTCGAACTGAATTAAATAAAGCTAACTCCCAAACAAAAAGTATAAGATACAGCATAAGCTGTGAAAGCCAGTTTGGTCTACTGGTTAAGGCACAAGGCTAGAAACCAGAGAACTGAGTTCCAGTCCCGCCTTAGCCATGAAAGCTAGCTGGATGACTTTGGGTCAGTCACTCTCTTTCAGCCCAAACTGTCAGGCTCTGGTGACAAACTGGTCAGTCATTCAACTGATCTGAAAAAAGCACACTTGCAGGAAAGTGCCAAGAAGAAATGGGAAATTCCAGCATAAAGATAGTACTTCTTCAAGAAAGTTTTTAAAGTAAAGTATAAACACATATTTCCCAGCTTTGCAGAAACATTACTCTTTGCACAACTTTAAAATCACATTCAATTATTCTATAAAATGCATGACCATGCATGGTAAGTATGGTGCATATTGATCAATCTGCTTCCCATTTTTATGATTTTGGAATACATATTGCAGTGACATTAACTGCAGCAAGATATGGCTTGATGAGGAATTGCAAGTGGTCAGTTCAAGAATCTTATCATCACATAATCTGTGGTAATTATGCTAGAACCGATGCCACTGATGTAACCTCAAAATACAAGATGTAATCAGTCTATTCAGCATTTCTTCAGTGCACTAGTCTATCAATGAAGATTAGTGGTTTTAATTATGAGTTGTTAATTTAAAATGTCAAGTCAGACTCTTCTTTGCACAAAACATGATTTGACTGTAATTCTTACGATATGGTTAGTTTTAACCATACTTTATTGAGTACACCTTGTTCCCACATCATCTTAAGCCATAAATCATGGTTTACAGTTGGCTTTACATATCACATAAGACAAACTACTTTATGGCTTAGTGTAATGTATGAACTCAACATGTATTTAACTTTATTTAATCATGATTTGATGCAAAGTCCGAACTGATTCACAATATTCAAATATCTTAAATTAAATTAAATGCTAATATAAAGGGAAAAGAGATATCATAAGACATTGTTTAAGATTAAGGTGATAATTACTAAAGCAGTTATAATTGTAGAAATATAGCACCACTTTCCAAAGGTAACAGAATTGAGAAGTTATGCTTTTCAAACCACAGCTAGAATCTATACATCCAGTACATGCCTTTACTACTCTTTCCAGTTCTGTATTAATGTATAAAAATACCAATATTATTCTATATAAACAAGCCACCAATTGTCTCTTAAATTCAGTATCCTCTTTTTAAATACTACAGGATGCATGCTTCATTTTTAAAAACCATAGGCAAGCATTGATTTAGTTATCATGAAGATAAATCAAAATCGAGTATAGTACATTTTCCTGTAAAAACATACCCTGCAAACAGTATATAATGTTCTTATTGTTCAATTTTAAAAGAACTTAACAGGAAAGATTTAGCTTTTTAAATAGATCATTTGAAATGTTTAGATACTCTGGATATTGTTTGGTTCACAAACAAAAAATTAGTTTTTATAAACACATCAGTGTAAATAGTGCGAGAATTTAGATGCAGTAAGCTACTCTAACTTTAGATTTCACTACACATCTATTTGGCAATGTGGAGGTATATCTAAAAACACACATGTATGATTCATAGAAAATTACCAAGAGATCAACTTCATTATGAAAAAAGCTGTAACATCCGCAATAGTATTATGTTGTACGATAACAATCTTGGAAATAACAGCATTAGATTAATATTGATGACTTTTTGGCTAAGACATTAATTGAATCAAAAGAAAATATGGAATGCTTCTGTACATTGATTTTATTGACATAACATAAATGTTAAGGACAATTTCTCTAAAACGATATGGACTCTTTTGTTCTTTTCCAACATAAAGTGCTAAGAAACATGGCAGAAAGGCTGGCGTCTTTTCAAATTTGTTTTAGAAGGTAGTGTCAACCCCAATAGGAATGGGACAAATACAGCTTTACAGACCATTGGTAGATTCCAGTTTGACAGTGCTTTCCTGCTGATCCTCCAAACTGAAGTGTGGATCGTTGCAGCAATCTGGTGTTTCACCTTTAACAGCTAAATAGATGATTTTCAACCACTTCTGTTTCAGCTCTTCGTTATCTGCTGCAAAACTGTGCACAGATTTAGACTGAGTCAATTTGAAACTATGCGGGAGGTCAGCACTTCTTGGGGTGTCATCTACAGCGTAGCCCAAAAGTGGAATAGTAGCCAAGGCTTTGACATCCTATGGAAACAGAAATGGTCACTTTAAAAAGGCAACATTTGAGAGGAGTCCCCCAAAAGAAGCAATTGTAATTGATTTCCAACAGGAGAAAACCAGTGACAGAGGAAGGAAAAGCTCTCATTCCTATCAAGATTAAAATTTACAGATCTGTTCTGACCCAGCTCTCAAACATGACAAACTCTCTGTAATTAAATCAATGATTATTAGGAGCACCAGCAGCCCCGGCAAAAAGTGTCTCTCTTTCTCTCTCACACACACACATCAGGCTAAGAAGTTTGTCCAGCAGGGAGAATAGAATAATAGTTGTCTGCCACACCTATTCATCTCCATCCCCTGCCTTTTACCCCAGAATTAGGGTGGAGTTTCACTAGCAGCGGTGGCTCTTCCGTCCCAAGGATCGGCCCATAGATTTTCATTGCTCTCCTCTCCTCTGCCTTCTGCGCATCTGTGTGTCAGGCACTGGACCCAGCTTTTCCTCTTCTTCCTCATCAGCCACCTCCAGCCCTGGGGGCTGTTGACTCTCCCTCTGAGTGCTGATGGATGGCCCAGACTCCTCCTCTGTCTCTCTCTCTGTCTCTCTGCTCTCTCTGTCTCTCTCTCTCTGACAGCTCCATTTCCTCTTGACCCTTGGAGCACTCAGGTTGCCTTGATGGTGACCTTGACTCCCACGCCTCCTCCTCATCTGGTTCGGCTGCTGGAGGGGCCAGCAGCCAACAAGAAGATCAAATGTGCAACCACAGCAAAAGAAAAATGCAACACTAGAGAAAATGGCCTCCGAGGCCACCAGGGATCGGGTCTGTTTCCTCCTTGCCCTTTCACCCCCTCTGGCCACCAGACTGAAGTGCAAAACTCCAGATGACCTACAAGTTAGCAGATAAAAGATCCTGAAAAAAAATCTAAGCTACTGTTACTATTGGAGGCTCTGCGGATTGATAAAACCCAAATCTGCTACAGGTAGTCCTCAACCTAACAGCCACAATTCAGCCCAAATTTATGTTGCTAAGTGAGACAGTTGTTCAGTGAGTTTTGCCCCATTTCAGTATCTTTCTTGCCACAGTTGTTAAGTGAATCAACATGGTCATTAAGTTAGTAATATCACTGTTAAGTGAATTTGGCTTCCCAATTGATGATTTCCTTATCAGAAGGTCACAAAGGGGGATCCCATAATATCTGGACCCTACAACCATCATAAATATGAACCAATTCCCAAGTGTCTGAATTTTGATCATGTGACCATGGGAATACTGCAATGGTTATAAGTGTGGAAAATGGTGATAAGTCACTTTTTTTCAGTACGTTGTAACTTTGAACAGTTACTAAATGAACGGTTGTAAGTCCATCACCCTCTATAAACAGAAAGTGAAGAGAGATACACAGTGGTCATAGCCAGTTCTGATTGTTATTGTATAAGCTCTTCTTTTACATACAATGGGGAAAGAATACAATTCAGAAAGAGTAGGAATGACAGTTGCAAAATCGTAAATGAAAGGTAAGCAGGATATCATGTTACCCTAAGGCTGTGATGGCGAATCTATGGCATACGTGCCACAGGTGGCATGCAGAGCCATTTGTGCCAGCATGCGAACCACAAGCAAACTTACCTCAATGCACATGTGAGCGCTTCACAGCTGATTTTAAGCCTCTTTGAGGCCTTTTTCAGCCTCCCAGAGGCTTGAGGAAAGCCATTGCAGGGTGAAAAATAGGCCCTTCGTCACTTCCTATATTTCCAGAAATACCAGAAGTGATGAAATGGGCCCATTTTTCGGCCTGCAAAGGCTCTGGGAGGCCGAAAAAGGCCTCAAACATGCTGAAAATCAACTGGGAATTACAGTGCAGGGGATTATGCACACATGTGCGGGGGCTGGGGGGCAGGGGATTGTGCGCACATGTGCGGGGGCTGGGGGGGCAAGCACATTGCCTTCTGGGTGCTGGTATACACAAGTGCGCAGAAAATTTTTGGCACAGGAGCCCAAAAAGTTAGCACCACTGCCCTAAGCCATGGGTGTCAAACTCGATTTCATTGAGGGCCACATTAGAGCTGTATTTTACCTCAGCGGGACGGAGTGGGCATGGCCAGGGTGTACATGATCAGCTTGACATCACTCAGGTCAGGGATGCCTGTGGTGGCACAAATGCTCTGCCAATGAAATCGGGCTCCCGAGCTCTGTTTATGGCTATGACAGCCTCCTGCAACCCTCTGCCAGTGAAAACAGAGCTTGGGAGTGCTGGCCATGACCCTTGCAAGCTCAGTTTTTAGCTGCAATGGCCCCCTGCAACCCTCTGCCAGCAACAACGAAGCTTGGGAGGGCCACATGCGGCCGTTGGCCGGTCCTTCGCTGTTTCCAGGGCAGTCCCGCAGGCCAGATCTAAGCACCCCATGGGCCGAATCCAGCCCAGGGGCCTTGAGTTTGACACCCCTCCCCTAAGGAGAGAAAAGAATTCCGCTATGATCTGGCTTCCATTTGTTTTTACATACCTGTGGAGCGCCATACATATATAAAACAAGGGCTTCATGTTTAGGTATCACACACCAAGCCTTTTGCCATGTTTTAGATTTTTCCAAATACTGTAGAAAACTACATATCACACTATTTCCCGACACTTCTGCTGATTCAATCTGTAGAGATAAAAGGAAGGTGGTTGAAGAATTCTAAAAGATCGTTAAAATTGTTCATAATTTCTCACATCATAATTGGTAAGGAATAAAATCATAGCAAATTAAGTAACAAAAATGAAAGAGAACAATCTTACACCCAATTGCTGGCTTGGTATTTTACTATTTATCAAAGAAGCATCACATGGAAGCAATGTAATCTTGCAGAAATAGAATGAAATGGAAGAATTGCTGACCTTTTACAAAATATTTAATAATCAATCAGTTCCAGGGTACATTTTCTTCATTTTAACTCAAAGTGCCATTTAGAAGTCAAAAAGGGAACTCATAGTTTATAACGAAATGCTTCCCCCCCTCCACCCCCCCCCCTCCACCTCTGGCTTCTTCTGAAGTGCTTCTTAAAAGTAACTATGTCCAATTTGCACAAAGTAAACAAACTACTACGAGTAGGTTTGCTTCTAAACAGCAGTTGCTTTGGGTTTACTGCACCAAAACAATCATTGGATCACTGGATGTAATAAAGACTTAAAAATAGCTGATAGAACAAGCAGCATTGGAAACTTCAATTGAATTGTTAAAACTTAAACTTAAAAGCTTATTTGCTGGGTGGAATTGTTTTAGTAAAATCTGCCCATTTCTCCTAAATTTTGTCACTTTTCTTTCTCTCCTTTCTCTTCTCTACCTTTAGCAGTC
The DNA here is from genome assembly GCA_023653725.1 of Bungarus multicinctus. Classification (NCBI taxonomy): domain Eukaryota; kingdom Metazoa; phylum Chordata; class Lepidosauria; order Squamata; family Elapidae; genus Bungarus; species Bungarus multicinctus. Next base: position 64,666,117 of record CM042848.1, read on the forward strand.
AAAACTGTGTCCAAGAAATACTGTCATTTTCAATACATGAAGAATCATGATTAAGGAACCAAAATTAGCAAGAAGGTGGAGACTTTGTATTTCTGCATACAGTGCTAAATTACAATTTGCACTGAGCACAGCTATTATGACCAAAAAAAATGCTGGGATTTAGCTAGTCCAAATTAGCTAGGTCAATTTTATGGATACCATCAGAGGCAGTGTATTTTAAAATGGCACACAATAAATGAGTCATGTGCAGTTTTCTGCATGCAAACATATATTTAGTCTTTGGCTAGTTAGTTCTCATCAATGCCTTCCTTATTGCATGCAATTTTAAATAAATATGAGAAATATCAATGTCATTTTAACAGAATTACAGAATTGGAAGGGGCCTTGGAGGTTTTCTAGAACAACCCCTCTGCTCGACCAGGAGACCCTATACCAGTGATGGCTAACCTTTTTGTCATCACTTGCCAAAAGTCCCTCCGCAGCCCGTTTTTGCTCCCAGGAGGCTGCAGGGAGGCCTACTAGGCCCAAAACAGGGAGTGCGGGGGGGGCTCCCCCAGTACTCCCCCACATGCTCACGTGACCACCCCACGCTCCCCACATCCCCATACACACACACCCTTGCACATGTGTGGCAGAGATCCAAAAACCAGCTGGCTGGTGGAAGGCGTATGCACATGCGCAGTAGAGCTGAGCTGGGGTGACGGCTCACGTACCTGCAGAGAGGACTCTGTGTGCCACCTGTGGCACGTGTGCCGTAAGTTCGCCATCACAGCCCTATACCATTCCAGACAAGTAAATCTCCAGGCTCTTCTTAAAAGCCTTCACTGGTATAGCACCCAAAATTTTTGAAGGCAAGCTGGTCAATTGTTCTCAGTGTTACACAATTTCTCCTTAGTTCTAGGTCGCTTCTCTGGTTGATTAATTTCTATCCATTGCTTCTTGTCTTGCTTTCTAGTGCTTTCAGTTTGATTCCCTCTCCTTTGTGGCAGCTTCTCAAATATTGGAACACTGCTATCATGTTACCACTAGTCTTTCTTTTCAATAGACTAGCCATACCCAGTTCCTATGTTCTATATCAGGGGTCGCCAACCTTTTGGACCTCAGGGACCACCAAACTCATAATTTTAGATCCCAGGGACCACTAACCAGTTCTGTGAGCGTGGCCTTATTTGTGGGTGTGGCTTGGTGATCATGTGACTGGCTCAGCATGGCTTGTATGTAAATATTATAAATATTAATATAAATATTGAATTTTTTTATTAAAAAAGAGCAACTTTTACCCCAAATCAGGCAAAGCAGGCAGATTGAGTTGCTCACAGAATCATCTATCTATCTGCCATCGGCTAGCTCAGTCTCCCAAATTTGCTTGCCGTGAGTCTGCACTGAATTTGCTTGCAAGCAAACCTTCAGTCTTAAGGGAGGTTCGGCTGTACTTAAAAGCAGAGCTGAAGATCTAAAGACTAGCTGGAAAGCAAGAAGTCCAACCATTTCCTGCTTCCTAGCTAATCTAAATCTCCTGGCACAGCAGAACAGATGACGGTCAGAAAAAAGAAAAATAGAAATTTAGCAGGCAAGTTTGCCGGGTAAGGAGTGAGTGGGCGGGGAGGGTTCCCGCAGGCCATGTGTGTGGCACAGCCTTGTGTTTCTGCACAGCCTGGATTAATTGCTTTGGGGGAGTGCTCTGGGGGTGAGATTTCTCTGCGGCCCACCAAAATTTTCTTACGACCCACCAGTGGACCACGGCCCACCAATTGGCAACCGCTGTTCTATATTGCCTATGTTCCCAGTTCTTTGTATGTTTTGGCCTTCAGCACCCTATCTATCTTCGTTGGTCTTCTCTGCACTTTTTCCAGAGTCTCTATTTTTATAATAGGGTGACCAAAACTGGATGCAGTATTAGAATATGTGTGAGCTTACTTTTAATTTAATAAACCGTTTTATTAAAATATTTTAAGTTAATAAAATGGGACAGGCAATAAAAAACAGAAGATACAAAGCAATGTAAAATAAACAATAAACAAGACCCAAACTTTAAATTTTTTACCTCCAAGATTCCTCTTTTTTTCTTTTCTTCACTATCAGTGCACCCTGTTATAATGTGGTAGCAATCTTTACAGACTTTGTTCAGCTTATTGCCATCATACTCAAGATGAGCTTTATAATCAGAACATTTCCAGCAAACCACCTTAAGAAAAATAAGGAAAAACTGAGTTACTTTGGAACATCAGTTTGTTTCCAAACATCATTTCCAAACACCATTTGCCATGGTGAGATTTTTAATAAAGGATTAATTTATTCTACAATGATCATAACCAAACATGAAATCCATTCCATAATTCTAAAACAGGACTCTTCAGGCATTTAGTACCATCACTCAAAGAATAACAAAATAACAGAGGTGGAAGGAACCTTGGAGGTCCTCTAGTCCAATATCTTGCTCAGGCAGGAAACCCTATATCATTTCAGACAAATGGTTGTCCAATCTCTTCTTAAAAATTTCCAGTTTTGGAGCCCCTACAACTTCTGGAAGCAAGTTATTCCACTGATTAATTGTTCTAACTATCAGGAAATTTCTCCTTAGTTCTAGGTTGCTTCTCTCCTTGATTAGTTTCCATCCGTTGCTTCTTGTCCTGCCCTCAGGTGCTTTGGAGAATAGCTTGACTCCATCTTCTTTGTGGCAACGCCTGAGATACTGGAACACTGCTATCATGTCTCCCCTAGTCCTTGTTTTCATTAAACTAGACATGCCCAATTCCAGCAACCGTTCTTTATATGTTTTAGCCTCCAGTCTCCTAATCTTTTTTGTTGCTCTTCTCTGCACTCTTTCTAGAGCCTCAACATCTGTTTTAAATCATGACGACCATAACTGGATGCAGTATTCCAAGTGTGGCCTTACCAAGGCATTATAAAGTGGTATTAACATTTCATGTGATCTTGATTCTATCCTTCTGTTAATGAAACCTAGAACTGTGTTGCCTTTTTTGGAAGCTGCTGCACTCTGTTGGCTCATATTTAAGTGATTGTCCACTAGGACTTCAAGATCCCTCTTAGTTAGTACTATTGAGCAAGGTACCACATATACTGTATACTATCTTTCTTGCCTAAATCTAGAACCTTACTTTTTTCATCACTGAATTTCATGTTGTTAGCTATTATGAACATTGGTATTATGGTTAATTCAGGAATCCAAAAGTTTGTTTCTGAGCATAAGAACATGTTCACCAAAGTGTCACTAGACTTGGACCATCAATACATATACTGTATACCAAAAGTGCTGTGCACAAAACATATGAATATGTAACTTAACATCTATGAATTACATAATTAAACATATCCAAAATAAAATTCTTTCAACTAGAGATTACAATTGGTACCCTGAATAATATCTCCAAATATAACCTGAAACCAGCTGAATGATTGCAGATTATCATTAAAAGATAATGATTAGAGATTCCAATAGAGCAGGAATGTCAAACTTGCATCATCATGGCAGCGTCACATGACTTTTTTCCCCTTCATTAAATCGGGCATGGGCATGGCCAGCACGTGATGAATCTGGCCCGTGGGCTGCGAATTTGACAGCCCTGCAATAGATGATCAAATAGCCTATGGCAGCTCAGAGTAGAGATCTGATAAAGGACACCAGCAATACAATAAAATGAAATGTAAAATGAATTTAACATTCCAGTTGTTAAAAGGAACCATTTACAGAAATTTTTTCCTGCATTGGCCATAAGGGGGCGCAGATTTGGTTCACAAATTTTGACTTTCTGCCATGGCAAGTGTCAGCTGAAACAAAACAGCATTTAAAAGCAATCACCAGATGGAGTTTCTGAACAAGTTTTTGGCAGCTTCAGCAACTGTTAACCAGCAGATGTGGCTTTGTGCTTACATGCCCACAAGCTCGGCAATGATGTCTCCTCCTTGTTAGTGCATTAAATGGCTCTTTGCATTTCATACACATAGTCACTTCATTGTCTCGGATCCATCTTGGGGCTCTCTTCCCGAGCTCAGCAGTCTCCGGTGAAGAAAAATAAATAAATTGTGGAACATTATTAGAGGAAAAGGTAATTAACTCTCTCTCTGAAAAGCCAGTTGAATGACAGGCTAATCTTAAAACTAAATAACAGGTGTGGATGCTACCATAAACAACAGCTGCATATTTAGGATTGAAAGATATTCAAGATTAGTTTGATGCTTTGCATTTTCCCTTGCTAGCAATAACCAAATCCAGTGATGTAGGAAAAGGCAGGGAATGCCAAAGATTAAAATAGCTATACACAAATAAATGCTGCTAGCAATTGTAGGAGAAAAGAGAAATAGATACTTGGACCCTAACTTTCATGGCAGCTGGGCTTCAATCTCATAACTACAGTAGACTATAAACCAGGGAAAGATACTCAAATGAGCATAGCACTCTTTCTGTGTGCAAGAAGGGGGATAAAGAGAATTTCTGCAAAAATCAGAACAAATGGATTAACCAAAAAGACAGCTACAGCATGTTGTATGATAATTAGAAATGAAGTCTAAATTTAAATGCTTTTTATGTTTTGTTTGTTGACTGAATAATGAATAGACTGTAATCATAGTATATATCTCTCTGGCATTTCTTTATGTCTCCCTCTGGAAATACTTCCATTTTTCCTAAAGAAATGCTTCTTTTCCAAATATTAACTATCCTTTGATTTAGTTTTTTTTTTAATAATTACAATAGAAAAAGGAGTGAGAAATGTTGAGCAGGAAGTCACACAGAGTTTTTAAAAGATGAAATAAAACTCTTGTAACTCTTATCATGACTGAACAGTAATTGGAAAGAAAGATTTATAACTTATTTCTGCCTGTTAACAGTAGACTGTCACACAATATATGCTTGTCTGATCTCACAGTGTTGACTTTTACCTCAATATAATAAAATCATGTACAAACTGAGAAATTGTGTGAATGATCATTTTGAACTGCTTCTGATCATAGCCACGATTTAAAAATCCTCATAGCCGCCATTCCATCCACCATCCATTTATGTTCAGAAGCATTTCAAAGATCATATCATATTTTTTCCTCTACTTGGTGTCTTTAATTGGTCCTTCTTTAAATGATAATTCTCCCGGTTTGAGCAAAAGAAGCGTTCTTTGCTCAAAATAACTATTTTAATTAAGTTGAGGGATAATTCTGTACCATTAATATAGGCAGGGGGAAAATAAATACAATTCAAGACAATGACTTTGTAATATGAATTCATGCAAATATGAGCATCAAAGAAATAATTTTAGAGAAATCTACTTCAGGGCAAACTGGTTCATAGAGACAACCAAGAGAATAGACAGCTCAAGAAGAAAGTGAGTTGGTAAAGCCCTGGATAACAAATTCCAATAATTTGATCATACATAATAGCATCCCTGTAAAATATTGGTGTTTTTTTTTTGTTAGAAGTAATGATTTGATAGATGTAATAAGTCAGAGGTGTCAAACTTAATTTCATTGAGGGACACATCAGAATTGTGTTTGATCTTGAAAAGCCATGGCCAGGGTGGGTGTGGCCAGCTCAATGTCACTTGTGTTGGGGGTGCCTGTGGTGGCCCGAGCGCTCTACCAGTGAAAATGGGCTCCCAAGTTCCGTTTTTGGCTGCGATGGACTCCTGCAGCCCTCTGCCAGTAAAAACAGAGCTCGGGAGGGCGAAACACAGCCCTCCCAAGTTCTGTTTTCACTGGCAGAGGTATTGCAGGCCAAACCTTAGCTGTTTCTAGGGCGGTCCCATGGGCCAGATCTAAGTACCCCATGGGCCAAATCTAGCTCCCGAGGCTTGAGTTTGACACCCCTGTAATAAATCTTCAAGTTAGTCTGAAGTTGGGGCAGCCTCATAAATTGAAATGATGTATAAATAAATAACTTTGCCATGTAGATGAGAGAGAACACTTTGCCCTGCTGAATTTCGCACTACTATCTTCCCTCTCTCCTATTATGCCTGCTTCCATCCACCCCCTTCTTCTGTTTCTTTTGGCAAATCAGTCCATCTCCCGGGTAGACATCACTGAACAAGTCCATCCATATTGGTACATTACAGTGAATAAAAACAGGCCCATATAAGCGTTTACAAAGACCATTCTAATGGCAAACTAATATGTTTCATGACTTATTTTCAGAATGTTTCTGATATGGGTTTTTGAATTAATCTGAACAGATAGGAGTATACACAACCCAAAAGTTACACTCCACTTACAGAAACCTCAATAGGCATGTCATCGTATTCTTTTGCAATTGCATTTCTGAATGTTTCATTTCTTTGCTGAAAAGCATCTATAGTACTCTGAAGAGCCTGGAATCAATGAAATGGAGAAAGAAGATCAAGTTTAACATAACGGAAGAGTAAATGATTGAATGTCAGACCAAAATGAACACCAGAGATAGATGCATGCTTCATTCCAGTAACTAACTTTTTAAATCAACAAACACTGGAAGTTTGATTTCAAAAGAATCGTGACAACAGCAGCAGTGGAATAACCATGTTACTTAGTTGCATATAAAGCATCAATCTTAGCACATATTTGGATATAAAAAGTTAGGTTTATTTACCTTTATCCATTCTTCTTTGTCTTGTTCAGAGCTAAAGAACACAATTGGAAATAATGGTTAAAAGCATTTTCAGAAACTGTTAATAAGCTATAAAGCCATTTTACATGGCAAGACATACAAATGCTGAAGCTTATAAAAAGGCACAATACTGAAAACTTTAAAAATGTCTCATTGCAAGAAGAAGAAAAAAGAATTGGAATCCTGGATTCAAAAGCTGATGCCTTTCATGCTGGTGCATGATTAAACCTTTGTTCAAATATGACATTTGAAATGGGGTCAGAATGACATTTCACATGTATATACGAGAATAATGTCTCTAATGCCCTCTGCATGTGTGAATGCAAATTCCATTAAAACTTCACAAATTGTTCTGCTCAATTCAGGGCTGGATTTCTCTCCTCTCTGAACTTCCCTTAAATCCTCCAGAAATAAAGTCATTTAAGGCTGTAGCTAATGGATCTAAATTGTACTGAGAAGTAAACTTTGTCATATATAACATTTTCCTGCCAAATTGAACTCCACAACTAAGCCTAATCTCGTGAATTTGTACACTGCCTAAGAGTGCATTGTTCAAATCGTTTCTAAAAGCAGATCTGGAAAAGAAGTCCCATAGTTGTGGTCAGCAGGTCATTTACATAAAAGCCACTTAGCAGTTTCTTCTCCATTCCTGTCCCCTCTCTTAAGTTGTATGCAAGTTTTGGCTCATGCGATTGCTTCCATATTAAGTTTTCTCTAGCAAAACATTAACAGTTCCACTGCAGGTGATCTTAATATAATATAGCACTGCCTGGAAATTAGTGCTCTAATGCTTTCAGTTTGCAGAATGGAAGGATTTATTTTACTAGGGCTGTGCAGATTTGAAAGCAAAAAGATGTTTGGAATATGCAAGGATCCAATAGTTGTACATAGTAGCTGCTTTATAGAGTTGCACCCTGATTGCACTCTGCTATTTCCAAATAATGGTTTTGCCATCAAATATTCATATAATCAAAAGGATGCCTATGTTTATAGGAATGCCTATAGGATGTCATATTTACCTTAAGAATATCAAATAAGGAAACCACAAGGCTGTGACTTGCCTTTACGTTCACTGCTCGCAGAATCAGAGTAACTACTAAACAGACCAATGGTTCCGTTCCATGATTCCAGACTGTGTAACTTGCATGATAAAAATAAATCTTATCATCTGTGTCAACTGCTAGAACATGGGAGGTTTAGTAAAGTTATACTCTGGGCAATTTAAGACTCAGAAGTACAGACAGAGACTGTATAAATTGATCTAATCAAACATTAAGCTCTATTTCTCACAGGATTGCAGTAATGGCTTTGTGAGACCACAAGGAAGCAATCATCGCTATAACAAAATGCACCTTATAACCACAAGCATCAATTTCCATTCCAGTGGAATCAAACAAAGACAAGTTCTTCTGGTAAAGAAAATCCTTAGGGCAAACTAATGCAATTTTTATGGGGATGAAGAAGATTACTGTTTATCAGTATAAGGTGTGTACTCAATGGTATAAGAAGGAAGATGTAGCTGGCATTACAAACATTTACCTAGCATTTTTATTTGTGCTCATTAAAAAGCAGAAGAGATTATGTACTATGGGAAGGACCCTAAAGAAACTTTTCACATCATAGAGACAAGCATCCTGCAATCTACTAATTATAAATAAACAAACGTGACTATTAACTATCATTCCATGGTATTTAATACAAACAGAATTCAATTAAAAGCATTAATTACATCTAGTATATTTCCTCAATCTACCAGAAGGACTTATTTGCTTTCAATAGTGAAATGTTCCAAGTCATTTTTTCTAATTTTAATACAGGTTATTCTGGGATCTCTATATTTTCGAGCAAGAAACTTGATCACTTCTGTTCAACATTTTTCATTGAAATAGGATGTACATTTAACTGTACAGGAATGTCTCAACTTATGACCGCAATTGAGCCCAAAATTTCTGTTAAGCAAGGCAGTTGTTAAATGAGTTTTGATCCCATTTTACAACCATTTTAAGTGAATGCCTGTAGTTATTAAGTGAATTACACAGCCATTAAACAAATTTAGCTTTCTCTTTGACTTTGCTTGAATGGGAAAGTTACAAATCATGATCACATGATCCCAGGTGCCCGAATTTTGATCATGTGACCATGGGGATGCTGCAACAGTTGCAAGAGTAAAAAACAGTCAAACATCAACAAAAAGGCAGCTGAGAAATGCTACCAGCATGCTAGCTGAGGAATTCTGGCAGTCGAAGTCCACATTTTTTAATTGCCAAGTTTGAAAATGATGGTTTAAAAACCATCATGTCCTTCATTCAAGCATTTTGAATTTCACTAAGAAGAATGCTTTCCAAAGTGCTTTCCAAATGCAAATCAGATATACACTGGTTTTCAATATCTCTGTTCCAGGACTCTATAAACTTTTACTTTAGTGTGACTACACTTCAAGCAAGTCTTAAATTCACTTCTTACCTGGCCTGCAACTCTAAAGTTCGTTCTTTCCCAGACACTTGAAAAGTGTGTGGATATTCTTCATTGTGGGTTTCTACAATCTTCATACCATCAATGCCAACTCTTGTCCGGACTGTAAACTTAGATCCCACTAAGCTGAATTTTGGTACACAGTACAGCAACATGTTATTGAACTGGAAAAAAACCCAACAATTATCAAAAGGTATTAGTGTCCATAATTGTAATTAGTGGATTATATTAAACAAAAGCATTCACTTTGCAATGTGAAAACTGTATCTTAGTGAAAGAAAAATAACAAAGATATTAATAAGCGATTAGCACAACTAACATTGCTACAATCCTCCAGGATATTCACTGTTATAGTTCACTTTCAATATATAGTATAGTATAACCTGAGGGAAATGTTACATTTGCCAATGTGTAAAATAGGAGTTTGGGAAACTAACTACACATTTCATAAAGGATTAAACCATTAAAGTAATGAACCCATTGTTATTTTGTTTAATGTTTATTTTTAAAAAAGTTCTTTGGTTTTGAAAGTACAAAAATAAGTTTCTTGCCTGGAAGCTGATTTTGAGTGCAGTGTGTGTGAAATATTTTCTGAGAACAATTTTAAGCACAGAAAAAGACTGTTCTAACCACATCTATGTTATATGAACTTTTTCTAGAAATTGACTAAGTTGAATCCCACTTTAAATATAAACATGACTTTAGGAAGAATACAAATGGAATACAAATATAAAAAATTAATTTCCTCTTCACAAAAGTCAGAAAAAAATAGTTAGAAAATACTTTTGAAACTAACAATGTTTTCAGTGGGTTCACACATGAAAGTCCAATTAAATTGATTTATTGCTACATGTGCCTATGCACAGGAATCTTCTCAACTATCAGTTAGCATCTGCTTGGAGCTAAATAAGGATCCATGGAATTCAAGGGGGGAGGTTGGGCTTAGTCTACTTGTGGCTATATAGGGATTCTAGGCTGATCCCTCTTTTAACACTACCCCCAGATTTTGCCATTCTTCCTCCTATGGCATAAGACGTACTACTTAAACATACTATTCATTATTTCTCCATTCAAAGGTAGGAGACATAGGATTAAGAGAAGTTAGCCTGGTGGACAATTGCAAGGGAATCCTTTTACTAAACTAGTATTTATGAATTTGAATATATTAGCATCTCTTCCACACACACATACAAATGCCCCACACTGCTTTCTTGTAAACTTCCACTCGCAAACCAGGAAGTCTCCTTTCTCAGTATACAAAAATGTCCTTTATCATTTTACCATGTTTCGGCCTTTTATTGCATCAACATTAGTCCTAATTAGGATCAACCATGTTTCCTGGTCCTGTATAACGCTATTTAGGAGGAAACTGTGTTCTTGTTTAGCATTGCTTCACAGGTAATGTTAAGAACAATTAGGAACACTGTACTCGAAAAAGAACTATAGAAAGTCAATTTGGAAATCTTTACTTGTAGGAAAAAACATAGCACTGAAATAGCATTTCCCCTTCACCTGCACAAACATAGAACTCTAGTGTTACATAGGCATTTAAAATGGTACCAAGTCAGAGGAAAATACTTACTAAGAAGAGATATCTTTCTTGAGCTGATGTGTTACGAGCAGCAAGCTTAAGTATTTGCCCTTCTTTTATCAGTTCATTTGAAGGATTGACAATATCTTCTTCTTCTCCTAACATTTCATACACCTCTAATAACTTCTTCAAATTTTCCTTTTTCATCAAAATAAAAGAAATGACAACATTGATGCAAGCTGCTTGCAGTTGTTTTATGAAAAGCCTATACATAAGAATCTAGTAATCTAAAGTTCAATATTAAATTGACGGCAGATAAGGAATTCAAGAGAGGCTGAATTTGGATTGTTTGTGGCAACGTAAGGACTCTAAGCTGATAACATGTTTAATACCACCACCACCACCTAACTCTGCCTGCTCTTCTACACCAACAGCCACACCAGTTATGATGAGAATGAGCAAGAAGGAGAAAATTCATTTATTTATATAGATTGAATTATATAGAATCTATATTTATAAAGATTTATATAGATTGATTCAAAAATTCACAAACATACTCTATAAATATAACACATAAAAAAGATGTACGGTATATTGTGTAGCTACTCTGTTCACTGATAGCAGGTATATAATATAACTTCAAATAGTCACTAAACAAATAGTTATACGTCAAGGATTACTTGCGTTTAAATCGTATGGACAACTATCTATTTTATGGATGCCTGTGTGAGAAATACTATTTGTACTAAAATATTACATGTTGGCAAGTATGCTTGCTCCTGATTTTGACGTGGATCTTGTTTTTGTATTTTGGCTTTTCTAATCCTGAGGAAACATAAATTTACAATGGCACTGAAAAAAGAGACTCATCTCCGTTTTTCACACGTATGACTATTGAGGCCTCCCCATGGTCATGTGATAAAAATTCGGACACTTGGCAAATATCTTTATGACGGTTTCAGTGTCCTGGGGTCATGTGCTCACCCTTGTGACTTTCTGACAAACAAAGTCATTGGGAAAGCCAGATTCACTTAACAGCTATGGCAAGAAAGATCGTAAAATGGAGCAAAACTCACTTAGCAACTGTCTTGTTTAGCAATGAAATTTTGGGCTCAGTTATAGTTGTAAGTTGAAAACTACCTGTAATAATAAGTAAAATGCAGATTCTGCAAATAGAAAATGGCAAATACGTTACTCACCATTTTCCGGATGGCACTGTTAGAGTGACTTGCAGCTGTGGATATAATTTCCAAGGACTCTAGGAAAGAAATGGTAAATTAAAAAGATTAATTCTCATTCCCTAATTAATATGTAAATTAATATTTTAAAAGCCAACTTGCTTATATCCTGTATTTAGAAAAAATAGCTGCTAAAGTCAATTAAATAGCCAAATACTATATAGCACAGCAAGTTTCCTCAGAACTAGCTTTTCACATCAGTACAAAATAAAAAGCCAGAGCAACAGAGACTTCTTGCAGCCAATATTGGTATGTTAAACTTGAATATTAAATGGTTATGATAATGCATCTTTTATTGAAATGAAGCATTAAACAAGCCCTTGGCAGAATAATTTTTCTGCTCTGTAAAATGCAAATCCAGCTATTAATTCAACTTGTCACTGCCAGCTCAGTCATTTCAAACTGAAATATGTATGACAATGACTGCTATGCCTGTCTTTTTGACACTGAATGAAATCTGCAGAGGTCAATTAAAGGCAAGGATATGACCAGCCCTGCCACTATGCTGAAAGAAAACAAATCTTAACCTCCTTATTCAAATTTCAGAAAAAACAGAGTCCATTAATTTAACTGAGGAAATAGACTTACGGAAAAATAATAATCATAACATATATCGTTCTGTGGTTTGAGTTAACAAGCCAATCCCTTATTTAAATGTTTGCATAAAACTATTGTGAGCATTCATGGAATGAAATGAATGAAATAATTTGGGGAAAAAATGGAAAACCCTTTCTGAAAACCACAATTTAAAAAGAATATCTTTAAAATTACAACTAGTTAAAGACAACAGCAATACTCATCACAATTTAAAACTTATTCCAGTGTATCAGTATGCAAGAAAGTGCATACTGATACGCTGATGTACTTATTTTCTCTTGCATTTCAGCACACAACCGAAACGCAAAAGAAAATAAGATTTTTTTTCATCCTGACAATGAAAGGAAAATGGCAAGGTGTAAGATAGTTCCTCTTTTGCTTCATGCACAATGCCCACAAATATTACTTTCAGCATCTTTCCAATCTAGAGAATCTGCAGGCAATTTTCTCAAATAATCCTTCAACAGCATCTCATATCTTGGGATTCGTTGTACAGGTTCTAGCATGTGATGCTGCAAAGTTAGATTTCCACAAACTTTCTGCTTCTAGAAAAAGAAGGAAGAAATAAAACGGTTGTAATAATTTTGATTCCATGGAATTTTAGATCTCCTAGTTTTTATTAGCTACATATGACCTACACTTTAGACAACTTAAATTCAGGGGTGGGATTCTACCGGTTCTGTCCATTTCTGTAGAATCGGTTGCTATGAAAAGCAGCAAACAGAGAGCATACATAGAACCGGTTCTATGTCTGCTGCTGTTTTGGCCCACCCGCCCACCCGGGCTCTTACCTGGCCTTTATTTCCTGCGTTTTTCAACCACAGCTGCTTTGTGCAACACTGCTGCGGTTGAAAGTGCTTTTTGAACTGCTGAGCACCCGCACGCAGCACTGCTCAGCTGTCCAGGCAGCTAGATGATGACGATATACATGTGCATGCAGCAAAATGTAAAATCTCTGAACCGGTAGTTACACTGGTTGGATCCCACCCCTGCTTAAGTTTACCATTTCATGGGTAGATTAGTAGACACTTATCTGTGCTTCCAAATTGTTTTCGGAAAGCACTATACCATGCAACAAAATGAAATGCTATTGACATGGTTTGTGTGTGTGTGCGTGTGTGTGTGTGTGTATGTGTGTAAAATGAAATCATTATTTCTCACATACACCCATAACACATACACACATATATTACCTGAATATCTTGAATAATGGATTTGAAACAAGGGGATCTCTCAGTCCAAGTTTTCACCAGCTCCATTGCATTGTCAAAATTCTTCACATATTCTCCATACATCTTGAGAAAAGGAGCCAGTTTCTGCAGAATATCACTGATTCTGGGATTGGTGTCCCTAAAAAGGAGGAAAAAGCAACAACACATGAATAATGTGTTAAACGTCAAGTAATACTTACCATGGGCCTTTTACTACTGTAAATTCTTTGTTAATTTGTCTGCCTTAATGCCTATTTTTGCGTGACAATCATAATCTAGCCAAAGGATTTTCAGACTCAAATTTATATTGTCAAATGTAATGATTACAATTTATTTTAGTGAAAGCCTATCATGAAACGCACTCATCTTATCAATTAATTAATTAACCTCCCACAGTAGAACAGTAGCCTCTAATTGTTCAGGAGCCAATGCCTATACTTTATGAAAGATTTTATCTTCCACACTGATCATTCGTAAGGGAGACACAAAGTTCTAACTAATATTCTACAACAGGAAAGATTACACAAGGACAATCTGTACAGTCATCCCACCTCTATGTGTTTTTCCACCCAATGGATACTGGGATTAGTGGACTGACCAGGATTGAAGTACATGATCTAGTTTTCAATTGAGAGAAATTTGGATGACCAAGGGAAGAAGTAAAAAAATAATAAAATAATCTGAAAATAATCAACCTGTTTTGCTACTGAGAACTTTGACAGTTGAATTCAGAGGGGTATATATGGATTATGGGCCCACAGGTTTTCCACCCCATACTAAGAAGGTTTGGGAACAGAGCTGCCATGTATCCCTTTCTTCCTAAAATCTGATCTGGGGAAAATTAGTCATGACTGTAATTATCAACTACACCCACTCAGAAAAATATGATTCTGAACAATGTTTTTTTTAATGAAGCAAGCCAAAAAGCAACCTGGGCATATGAATCTTAAACCACAATTAAATTTAACATCTGTCTTAATTCCACACACAATCAAAAAGCAGAAATAAATGTCAGAATTTCTTGTACAATACACAACGAGAGGGGAGTTAAGATTTGGTTGGTTCTGAAAAGGCACTGAGATAATAGCAGATCTTTTGCAATCAGAAATCCTTGTTTCCTATCCTAAAATCAATATTAATTATTGCAAAATCATCATCAATCTTTTTTATTCTACAAATACAGATTGATCTCACCTGCTCCAACATTGCAATCCATATATATTTGATATCTGCACATATGGAAGGACAAGTTTTAAGGCAAAGGGATATTATATTTCCAGGTTTTTTTTCACAAAGCATCTTTAAGGATCTCAATTACACAAAGTAAAATGCTTCTTTGAGTTCCCCTTCTATGGGGGGATGATGTTCATGTTATTTTTCAAACTGTCCTTCAACAATTTGCAACTATGCTTACCATTCCTGCATTCTTTTCTCAAGCTCAGGTAGCAAGAACTGACTATGGAACTGATTTATGGATGAAATATTGGAAAATATTTTATTAACAACTTCAGCTGGAAATGATCCCCGGTTAGCTTCATCCATTAGTTTGCAATAAAAGACCTGCAAAGAATGGAAGACAGAGACACACATAAATACATTCCTGCTCCCCTCACATTAGCACAAGATAAAAGGTCGCTGTTGTTTATTGGTGTATCAGGTAATCCATAATAATGTTTTAACAATCCCCTATTATAACCT
The DNA here is from genome assembly GCA_023653725.1 of Bungarus multicinctus. Taxonomy (NCBI): domain Eukaryota; kingdom Metazoa; phylum Chordata; class Lepidosauria; order Squamata; family Elapidae; genus Bungarus; species Bungarus multicinctus. The sequence goes on from CM042848.1 coordinate 64,681,453, forward strand.
CTCTTTGTTTTAATGAGGCAATACAGAGCTAGCTACCTATTCTTCCCCTTCAGAACCATTTCTGTGCAAAGCAAAGCTGTGCAGTGCAAAAACCTAAATGGATTTCAGAAGTAATGGGGGCATCCATGTTGCACCCTTGTGCATTTTCTTAAAGTACCTGCATCCTGTCATAGAAAAAGTTGCTGACGGATACTACATTCATATATCCAAAGAACCTTTTTCCGCTGTGAATCTAAAGTACCACATTGTGAAATGACCTTCAAACGTGTCACTCTTTATTCTAGGAAAGCTATGCAATCTTCTGAGCCAGCAGATTTTTGATGTATGTGCTGTTTCTTCCTTCTTTTTTTTTTTTTTTGCCTTTCCTTCAAAATTCATCTTCCCTCACATTTGCTGCTCATTTAAGTCAAAATATTCACTTCCATGTTACACTGATGAGCCATCACATCGAACCTTCTTTGTATTCCATTTTTACTGAACACAGAAACAGATTGGCATAACAACCTTCACTTGCTCTTTATTTCATTATTTAATTTTTATACTTGCCCATCTTACTTTTACATGGCCCTCGGACGTATCATATTATACAGTTCTGAGTGCCTGAAATGGTTTAGGGCAGTGGTGTCAAACTCAAGGCCTGTGGGGTGGATCTGGCCTGCAGGGTGCTAAGATCTGAGGGGCAGGGCCACCCTAGAAACAGCGAAGGATCAATCTGCAATGCCTCTGCCAGCGAAAACGGAGCTCGGCCCTCCCAAGCTCCATTTTTGGCTGGGATGACCTCCTGCAGCACTCTGCCAATGAAAACGATGCTTGCGAGGGCCACATGCCCCCCCCCCCCCCCCCCGCGAGCTCCATTTTTGCTGGCAGAGCACTGCAGGAAGCCATCCCAGCTGAAAGTGGAGCCCGGGGGACCACACACTCCCCCCAAGCTCCATTTTCACTGGTAGAATGCTAGCAAAACAAACTACTAGCAAAAGTGGATCCCCCAGCCCTACCAGGGTCACCACAGGTGTCCCTGACACAAGTGACGTCGAGCTGGCCATGCTCAGATGACCATAGCCCCCTGCCCCTCCAAGGTCAAACCCTGATACGGACCTCAAATGAAATCAAGTTTGACACCCCTGGTTTAGGGTTTCCTGCCTGAGCAGAGGATTGGGCTAGATGACTCCAAGGTCCCTTCCAATTCTGTTATTCTGTATTCTGAATAAGTAACGATTTACTGGCTGGCCAAATTGGGATAAATAAATGCCTTAGGATCCCTTATCACTTCCTTTATCAGACCACCACAAGACATGACTGTACTTAGCCTTGCTAAAAGAAGTTAACCTAATTACAAAACAAGAGCAACATGCTTTATCTAGATTTGGAGGCTGTATAATTACAATCTTAGCAATAATACAAAAGGACTTTGTGTTCTTTTAGGATTTATTTTTTTGGGGGGGGAATTCATAACTTTTATTCTGCTTAGCTTTTCAAGAACATAGTCTACTAAAGGCTGACACTTGTTGTGACCAACCTATAGTGGAAGGTAAAGTTTTTTTATGATATAAAATGAAGTCCACTTCTCAAATAATTGTCATTAACCAATTGCATTTGAGTCCAAATATATTTTTCTGCCAAGGGAAGTTTCAAGCTATTTTTGCAATTGTTTAACTCAGGAGAAACATGGTGGAATGGAATGTGCAATCTCAAGACTCATTCATATGTAAACCAGAGTTAACTTTCATGTACATCAAAATACAGCCTTAACCTCAATCTTTACAAAAACCTTAAGAGTGTATTTTTCTAACAATATTACTAAAGAGTACAAAGTTATAAATTTAGGTCCTGATTAGTGTTCATGGCCATGCGTTGGAACACAATGTTGCTAGTTTCTGGCAACATGTTTAATTTGTACACATATTTTAAACCTTGTATTTTGTACCTTAATGTCAAACAGTATGCCTTATTTTAATTGTGATGCTTTTGACATGAATAAACAAACAATTCAGGTCCACTAAACCAACAGATTTGCAATTAGGAAACTGATTTCAGTGATGTAAATTTCTTTTTTAGAAGTCTATTTAGATTCCTGATGATTTTATGGGCACATCTATCTACTTTTCCTAGAATCAATACAGAAGTGATTTGCTACTGCTGCCTTCTGGGAATCTTTTTTTAAAAAAACTTTCCTGTCTAGCCTGAAGCTCAAAGATTTGCTAGTAATTTTCCATCCAAGTATAGCCAGGTCCACCCAAGATTAGGTTTTTAAGATGAGCCAGTCAACTGGGTGTTGCCACACAGCTGTTCTATATTATGTTTTGGAATTTTGGAAAATATAATATAAAATTTATAGCTTTTTTAAAAGGGCAAAATGTAGGAACACAGAGTAACTTGCTCACATGCCTCAATATTTTTTTAATGTGGCTTGCAAGTACCATTTGCTTACATATTCTCTATAAAAGACAAAATATAGGACTTAGTTTAGGGATTTTTTTTTAAAAATCATAAGCATACTTCAGGGGTCCATGTCACCTCCTTTTCTCTTCAACAATTTCAAAGAGGCTAAACAGATATATTAGGGCTAACTCATAGAATCTCCTAAATCTAGCAGCTCTATAGGATGCAGCTTGAAAAAGACTTCATTAAACTATGGTTGGCTAAAAACAAGCAAAGAAGCAATTGAAGAGAAAGACAGGTGAGTAAAAGTAGCTGGAGAAAATCAGCAAAGGTATCAGAAATTTGAAATGAGAATATCAGTCAAAGGTAAAAAGTTTTTGGACAGGACTCGGAGAATGAAGGATTAGGCAAAAGACAAAAACTTTTAATGGGAAATGCAGAAATATGAGAGAATGACAGATGAGGTACATGGGATAAGATTGATGGGCATCCTGAAACAAGGATAGAAAGATGAACTGCGAACAAAACAAAGAAAGATGGACTGCTAACAAAATAAAGAAGAAAAACGGAATTCGGCCTGAAGCAAAGGGACAAAATAGAATCCTGTATTATCCATGAGATGTTAATGAAAAGATAAGGCAGCTCCAATATTGCAAATTGATGACAGGCACTAATCTGAACTTGCCAGCCAAATACTCAATTTAGAAGTTTCTAATATGGTATTCTTTTAATTAGCAATAGCAATAGCACTTAGACTTATTTACCACTCCATAATGCTTTACAGCATTCTCTAAAGTGGTTTACAAATGTCACTATATTTTCCCCCAAAATCTGGGTCCTCATTTTGCCGACCTCAAATGGAAGGCTGAGTCAATATTGAGCCTGTCAGGATCGAACTCCCTGATTGTGGGTAAAGTTAGCCTGAAATATTGCATTCTAACCACTGCACTACCAGGGCTCTTAATTAGGTACCTGCTTGCTTTTATAATATTATTATATTGTTATAAATTTGTTCTGTTTCTTTGGCTGCCCACTCCCAGGCATGTAAATCACTTCACAGCAAAGAAGCTCCTTATTAAATTGAAAGGAATTGCATGCATTAGTGCAGCCAACAGCTACAGTAAGAAGACAGTAGTCAAAATAAACCACTAGAAATTTAAAGGTAATAATATATGTCTAATTTCTATTCCAAAACTGGCAATTCTGCAGTGCTTCTTATATTTCAAATCAGAAAGAAAAATCCAAATCAACACAAAAGGAAGCTGGCAAAGCTTTTTAAAAAAATATTCAAAACTCAATTTATGGTTTAATGACAGAAGAAAAAGGGGGAATAATTATGCAAAGAATGAAGGTGAGAAGACAATCCAAAAGACAGACTCACATGATGAAAAATATTCAGATACAGTATTGGGTTACTGAGAGAAGTTATACTGTAAACAAATAGAACAGGCTAGTGAATCAGGAGAGCAAAATCAACGCTCGTGGGCTGTGTGACATTTAAAATTTTTGGACTGTGGAATTTAAATGGAACTTTATTCTGATGGGATATGAGTAATTCTTAATTATTTTGTAGTTAGTCATCATTTCAACTGGGAGATGAATGTGAATTTTTCCTTTCTTAGTTGCAAAATTAAATGGTGGTTTAATTTTCTCGTGGTTATTAGGAGTGACCAATAGTCATAGGCTGGCATTTGCCAAAGGAAGAAAATGGACCCCATTGCTAAGAGAGAGAAAATGGGACAGTGGAGGAAATATTCTTGATAACCCTTTTCTTTCCGATAGAGAAAAAATGGCACAGGAAGATGTAATCTAAAACATTAATTCCCCATCTATGGTCCACGAGGATATGTGCTTGTATAAATTTACAAATATACACGAACAATATCTTGAGAAATCATTAAATAATGTCCAATATGTTGGCAGAAATTTCAGTATCTCACAATTTGGCCATTTCATCAGATTCCACTAAAAATGAATTATTTAAATTAGGAGACCTGCAAATTCCATTGGCAGCGCAGGTTTGACACAGTGCCTGCAGTTCTATATTACTGACTCTGGAATTGAGTGCTGATCTTCAAAAGCTACTGATTATTACATTAAAGGAAAGGAAAAGACTAGTAGAAAAAGGGCATTGGTACTTACCTGACACGCCTGTTCTCTTTGAGCTGTGAAGAGCATTCAGTAGTGGGAGGTACTTCAGTCTTTGCTTGCCTGGGCTGGGCTAATTGGAGGAACACTCCTCCTCCTCCCCAGCGTTCCCCAGTTTTGGCGAAGATGAGAGAAATGACAACCTCTCCCTCAATGCCCTAACAATTCATTGGCCGAAACAGGATCCCACCAGACGGAAAAAGGGGTGGGGCTGGATGCTCTTCACAGCTCAAAGAGAACGGGCGTGTCAGTAAGTACCAACGCCCTTTCTCCCATGAGCTGTTCAGAGCATCCAGTAGTGGGACATACCAAAGCTTGGCCTGTCCTATGGGAGGAAATCCATCTGGCTTGGAATACCCTCCTGATCCCTGTGGACTCTTTGCAGAACCCTTCTGCCAAAGGAAGCCTCAACTGATGCAAACACGTCTATTTTATAATGCCTAATGAAGGGTGATGGAGAGGCCCAGATTGTGGCTTGACAAATTTCAGTTATTGGTGCCTGCGTGGCCCACGCTGCCGATGTTACGGCGCTCCTTGTTGAATGAGCTGTTATGCCCCTGGGCACCTGCAGTGATTGAGTCTGATATGTTTTTGCTATTGTAGCCCGTAGCCAACAGCCTATTGTGGAAGATGAGGCCTTGCATCCCTGAGTGTTGGGCTGAAATGACAGAAATAAGGCTTCCGTTTTTCTGAAAGTTGCTGTGCGGTGAATATATATTCACAATGCTCTCCTCACATCGAGCCGATGGCATTGAAGTTCCAATCCTTGGGATGGCCTGGGACAAAAATTATGAAATATCAGCTCTTGTGCCCTATGAAAAGCTGAATTAATCTTGGGTATAAACGTAGGATCAGGATGAAGGACCACCCAATCAGAATGGAAGACGCAAAGAACTTGTCTGATTGACAAAGTTGCCAATTCTGAGATACGACGAGCGGAAGTGATCGCTGCAAGTAAAACTACTTTATACGTCAGAAACTGTAGGCTTGATGATCGCAACGGTTCGAAAGGGCATTTAGTGAGTGCAAGAAGGACCTTGTTAAGGTCCCAAGTGGGATAACGGTGAACCCTGGCGGACGTAAATTTGTGGCTCCTCGAAGGAAACTCTGTATATGTGGGTGATGGGAAAGAGATAGTAGACCTTCACAAATGACAACTGACGCCAAGGCTGCCACCTGTCTTTTCAATGTATTAGGTGATAGACCCTTGTCAAGCCCGTCTTGCAAGAACTCTAAGATTTGAGCTACGAATGGAGAAATAGGATTAATTTGAGACTTGGTACACCATTTGCAGAAACTGGACCACATGGCATTGTAAATACGAGTTGTTGAGAGGCGTCTGGCAGCTTGAATGGCGGCAATAACTTTGTTGGAGAACTGTTCGCTCTTCAGACGAATCCGCTCAATCTCCAGAGAGTCAGGTGCAACCATTGAGGGTCCGGATGTTGAAGGGGTCCCTGGGTTAGCAAGACCCTGTCCTGAAGAATTCTCCATGGTGTTGATATGGATAGACTGCTAAGGTCTGCAAACCATGGCCATCTGGGCCAGTAAGGGGCTACTAGCAGCAGCTCTGCCCTCTTGTCTAGCAGCTTTTGGATGACCTTGGGGATCAGTGGAAGTGGCGGGAATGCGTACAGGAGTCCCTGGGGCCAACGGCAGCAGAGCGCATTGAAGTTCTCTGCTCCTTGCAATGGGTATCTGGAAAAAAATCTCAGGAGCTGAGTGTTGAGGGGGGAAGTGAACAGGTCTACCGCCAGCTGTCTGAATGTCCTGACCGCCTCTTGAAAGAGGTTCCAGCATGCATTGAAGAATCATCTTTTCCAACAAGCCGGTCTGGCCTACCCTGTTTTTATTATTTTTATCATTTTCGAAATCTGTCAGCCATTGATTTAATCCGTTTTTAACTTTTATATCTTTTATATTGTTTTTAACCTGGCTGTACACCGCCCCGACTCCCAAAAATTGGGAGAGGGGGCGGTATATAAATTAAATAAAACTGAAACTGAAATAAACAGATGGAGGCGCCACTCCGACTGGTCAATCGTGGCCCTGCTTAGCCAGTCTGCTTGTGTATTGGACAGTCCTGAAATGTACTCTGCTCTGATGGAGAGCAGGTTGCTCTCCGCCCAACGACATAGACACTCCACTTCTCGCATGAGGAATTTCGACTGAGTGCCACCTTGTTTGTTTACATGAACTTTTGCTGTCACATTGTCGGTCAATATTAGTATGTGATGATTGCGTACCTGTGGAAGGAAGCTGCGGAGAGCCAGGTGTACTGCCCAAAGCTCCAACCAGTTTATGCTGCACAACTGTTCTATGGGAGACCAGCGGCCTTGTGCTGTGAGCGATTGGAAGTGAGCTCATCATCCAAACAGGCTGGCATCAGTGGTGATGGTGAGTCTGTTGGGTTCCTTGAAGTAACAACCTCTGTTTATGACTGGTCTGGTCCACCAGAGGAGAGATATGAGGACCTTTGATGGTACCTTGATTCTGTATGTGGAATTGCTTCGGCCGGATCGCTGGTACAGGAGCAGGAACCACTGGAGGGATCTAGTGTGGAGGCGGGCCCAAGGAAGAATAGATATACATGAGATCATCTTGCCTAATAGATCCGCTAGGGGCACCCTTTTTTGAGTCCTGATCTCCTTAAGTAATTGGCAGATGCTGTTGTGTCTGTCTGGTGAGAGGAAAACTGCCTTCCACCGTATCTATGACAGACCCCAGATGGATTAATCAAGTTGCTGGTGTTAATTGACTCTTTTTCCAATTAATTGAGAACTCATGTAGTTGTAGGGATTGTAATGTAGACTGAGTATCTCTGACTGCTTGATGAACAGAAGATGACAAAATTAATATATCATCAAGTTAACACTGTAGTCGTACAGGGACACCTCGGAGATGAGCTGCAAGAGCTGCAAGAACCTTTGTGAAGGTCTTGGGGGCCAATGCTAGTCCAAAAGGAAGAGCCACATATTCAAAATGGTGGTTATTGTAACAGAATCGTAAAAATTTAGAATGGGAAAACCGAATAGGAATATGTAAGTATGCCTCCATTAGATCTATGGACGTAAGGACGTCCCCTTTTCTGATGCCAAGTAAAATAGATTGCAGGGTGTGCATTTTAAAATTGCGATACACAAAGAATTGGTTAAGACGTTTCAAATCTAAGATTGCTTTCCACCCCGCTGAACTTTTGGGAACAACAAAAAGATGAGAATAGAAACCCCGCCCTCATTGATCAGCAGCTACTGGTTGGATGTCTCGTATGTCCAGTAGGTGTTGGATAGCTGTTGCCATAAGATTTCGTTTAACCTGATCTCTGGAAAGAGGGCATGCCATAAAAAAATCGGGGGGGGGGGGGGGGGCAGATAGTGCGGCCATGCGGTCTTTAAGACAAAAGCCAAAAACAATGGCTGTTACTTTTGGCACGCGCGCACTTCCCAGCAGCAAATTCCCACCGTGTGATAAAATGCTAAACGGCTGGGAAAGAAGGTGGAAAGAATTAAACTTTCACTTTCCATCAGAAGATGGCACTCTGAGGGGAAGTACTCAATATGACTCGCAATGGCAGGGTGTAGAGGGAGAGGTTGGGGGTGGGGCTTGGTTCAAAGCCGAAGCCTCCCGCCACTTTGGGGCGCGAAACGGCACTGCCCGAAAATACAAACGATCTCTGACGGCCAGATGGAGAGGACTAACGCCTGGAGATTGTAGATGATTTTGAGGCTAAAGCCTGAAAAAGAACCAACTGTTTTCAAACCTGCTGAATAATTCTCCTGTTTCGGCCAAGGAAGAACAAAAAACACTGCCTATCCTCAACAAGGCTGAGCTAAAACTGGGGAACGCTGGGGAGGAGTCCCGTGGAAGAGGAGGAGAGTTCCGCAAATTAGCCCAGCCTAGACAAGTAAGACTGAAGCACCTCCCACTACTGGATGCTCTGAACAGCTCATGGGAGAATAATACATTTATGAAGATGATGTGGAAGAATGAAATGATTGTGCAATGTATAGCATATTTCAAAGAGTGATATGTAGATGTTTGGGGATTGTTTGAGAAAATAAACATAATATGCTTTAGTTTTAATCCAAGCTAATTTCAAAACAGAATCGGATAAAAAGCTTTCCTGTACCTGACTTATTTCATACATAACTCTAAGACCAGGTTTTCACCCTACTATGAATTAATATTGCATGTGACTCAAGCAAAAGAATTTCTTCTTATACAGAATTAAAACATTTCTTCACACACACAAAAATAAGGACGTGGAAAAAACACTTACCTGATCCAAGAGAGCCAGTCTACTCACATAAGCTCTTTCAGTGTGCAAAAGCTCATTTGCAATTTTGTAACATTTCTCTTCATTTGTTTCCTGGAAATGCATGCAATTTTATATTTAGAAGAAAGCTTTAAAAACATACTGTATTTTTTGCATTATAAGACTCTCCAGACCATAAGACACACCTAGCTTTTGGGGAGGAAAACACACAAAAAAAATCTGCCTCCCAGCAATTTGTCTCCTTGCAGCAAACAGCCCAGTCAGCTTCAGCACAACCTGATTTGGCATGAGCAGCTGATTGGCGGTTGGATCGGCCTCCCAGAATACTGCTGATCAGCTGTTCAAGGCTGCAGGGATTGCTGCCATCCACTGCCACCGCCACATATCGCCGCTTTTGCATGCCCCATTTTCAGCCTCTGCATGCCCCATTTTCAGCCTCCAAGCATCTGCGCGCCCCATTTTTGGCCTCCACATGTCCCATTTTTCAGCTCATTTCATGTGAATGGCGAAGATGACGATAGGCAGCGGGCTGAAAACGGGGCATGTGGAGGCTGAAAACGGGATGCGCAGAAGCCGAAAATGGGGCACACGGAGGCAGCAATAGGTGGCAGCAGCAATGGGTAGTGATGGCGGCGATCCCCGCAGCCTGGAACAACTGATAGGCGGTAATCTGGGAAGCCAATCCAATTGCCAATCAGCTGCTCATGCTAAATCAGACTGTGCTGAAGCTGACCAGGCTGTTTGCTGCAAGGAAGCAAATTGCTGAGAGGCAGAGGCTAGAGGTGGGGGCTGGTGGGTGGGCGGGGCTTCGGCAACATTCGTTCCATAAAACACACAGACCCACTTTTTGGGGGGGTGGGAGTGCGTCTTATAGTGCAAAAGTAATTCCTACAATTTTTTTGCAATCAGTTACCATGTTCATCAAGCAATGTTTTTTTTTCCCAGAACTGAAATCAACTGAGCACAGGAAACGATATGAAAAACCAGAATGGCACACAAACAGTCCATGGTCTACCTTATTGTGAGAAACAAAATGACAAAAGGAACTATTTTTTAAAAAACAAGCATAAATGCTTTTTAATGTGGTTTAGGGTTTTTGGGGGGCCAGTAACTATTAATTTATTAAACAAAAGCTTACTGTTTTGCTTGCTTGTTTTTTCCATTTCCGATAAACTCACAATATAGAGGCAACTGTGACCATTTACAGTGGTCTGTGTCTGTATCTGTGCTTAATTCTAATATTGGAGGTTAAGTAACATCTAACATCACTGCATGAAAGCTTTATCCATGTCTTACTTTCCCAGATGCTTTTGAATGTTGTAACTTTTTCTTAAATATATAACTTTAAGTTGTAATATGTGAAGCAATTATCTTTGTCTTGTCAATGTCATATTGATGTCTTGTCAATAAGATCTTATATGAATATCTTATATGATGGTTGTTCTGATCATATCTAGAGCCACCATCTTTTGACAGCATCTGAGCCAACTTTGCACTCACTGGCCAATAGTAATTTATATTAAAAAACACATACGCATAGTCCTCAATTGACAACTGACAACCACAGAATTTCCAGCAAGCCGGTTGTTAAGAGAGTTGTGTCCTATTTTATAAGCTTTTTAAATGGTTGTTAAGGAAATCACCAAAGTTAAATGAATCACACGGACATTAAGCAAATCCAGCTTCCTCCATTGACTTTGCTTGTCAAAAGCTGGCTGGGAATGTGTAATGAAAGGTTGCTTTGGAGCAGGAGACTTGTATAATAGGAAATAAGTGAACAAACAGCTCCTGTATCAATTATTCTATTACACCTTATTTTTCACCTAAAAGTCTTTACACAGATTATGCCACCAAAGAAAATCTTTGTTACAAATGCAATCAAATTCCCTTAAACAGCTTTGCTTAGGCCAGTATACATTTTGTGTTATAATACAATTACATGAAGCAAATAGTTCACTCTAAATCTGGTACTGGTCACATTGGATAAGAAATGCAGGCCAAAGTATTATATGCCCATATTCTTTTCAAAGGGAGATATACCTGGTGGGACCCAGAAGAAGGGCCTTCTCCATGGTGGCTCCCTCTCTCTAAAACATCTTCCCCCAGAGATTAGAATGGCCCCCACTCTAACACTCTTCCAGAGGGCGCTGAAGACCTGGTTCTGCCAACGGGCCTAAGGAACACAGAGTGGGTGGAGCCTATTAAATGGCTTGTGTAATATGTTGTCGCTGGGATAAGGGGGTATTATATTATTTGATTATTTGATTATTTTCTTCTATTAGTTTTATTTTATATATATATATATATATATATATATATATATGTGTGTGTGTGTGTGTGTAAGGTTTTTAAGCTGATAATTTTAAATAATAAATAAGGGAGACTAGTATAGATCTATTTCGAGCTAGTTAGCTCTCTTCAGCTAGCCATACCCTTACTGGGATTCGAACCAGGGAAGTATTACATGTGAGGCAGTTGTAATTGCCATTACACCACTGGCTCTCTCCTTATCAGCTCAGGCAGGGGAATAAGTATATACTTTGTATTACAACACCCTGTTAAGCCCCAATTAAGGGAGAAAGCATACTGCTTTCTTTTCTGTCTTTCGGCTCATCACCAGAGATATATAGGAATATATATATATATATATATATATATATATATATATATATATATATATATATATATATATATATATATATATATGCTTCCTCCCTTAATTGGGGCTTACCAGGGTGTTGTAACACAAGTATATACTCATTCCCCTGTCTCAGCTGATTTGGAGGAGAACCAGTGGCCTAATGGCAATTACAACTGCCTCACATATAATACTTCCCTGGTTCGAATCCCAGTAAGGGTATGGCTAGCTGACAAGAGCTAAATCGCTCGAAATAGATCTATCCTAATCTCCCTTGTTTAATTATTTATCAGCTCAAAAAGCTAACACACACACATGATGTTTTTATATTCCTATAAGCCACCTTGAGTCACCATGCGCAAATAGCCGGCAATATAAATATAAATAAATAAATAATAAAGTAGAACTTCACCCAGTCTGAGACCAACTTGATCTTTACAGTACAAATTGAAAACTCTATTTGAACTGCATGCAAATAGGAATGTACTCAAGAATGCTGGCTATGATTAAAAACTGGGACCTAACTCTAATTCTAAATTCCACGAAGGCAAACCATATATGATTGCTTCTAAATTATAGTTGAAATCAGGATGGAATAAATACATTCATAAATCCTTTGTTTTGTTCGTTGTATTGCAGAATGCACTATTTTTATTGAGTTGGGTTCCCCCCTTCCCAATTTTCTGACTTCTTACACATCTTTTCCATTTTACACCTACCTTGATGAAGCTATTTTTCCAAGTTGTGTTCATTCCCACATAAAGAACTTATTTCTGGCCTAAATATACCAGCTATTATGGTGGAACGGTGGAATGAATTGCCAAAAAACATTTCTCATAGGACAGGGTACAGGTAGTCTTTGACTTACGATCACAATTGAACCCAAAATTTATGTTGCTAAATGAGACATTTATGAAGTGTGTTTTGTCCTATTTTATGATTTTTTTATAACATAGTTGTTAGGTGAATCTGGCTTCCACGTTGACTTTGCTTATTAGAAGTCACAAAAGGATCCCACGACACTGCAACCATCATAAATATGAAGCTATTGTCAAGCATCTGAACACAAATTGTTGTAAGTGTGAAAAATGGTTATAAGTCACTTTTTTCAGTGCCATTGTAACTTTAAATGATCAGTAAGGAACTGTTGTAAGTCGAATACTACCTGTGTTAATTGATATCAAAGGATGCATGCTTTAACATTAATTCAGAGATTCAGATGGCGAGAAGATCAGGCCAAGATGATACCTTTCATCAACTTCTCTAAATATCCACCATCACTTTCTTACATATCATTGCATCAGCACGCAATAGTTGCTTTTTCCTGGATATTATTATAAAATAATAATACATTTGTTTGATCCACTTTTCTGTGTTGATTTGCACTCAGAATTAGCACTAATATTAATACCTTCAGAAAGGCAAAAGAACTGTTCTGGTCATTTAGAGAAATCAGGAGAGGTTTTTAAATTGAGCAAGAATACTCAGTCCAATTGAGAAGGGAACTTATAAATATAAAAAAAACAACAACTTCATAACGAACTGCTTTAATACCTAGACTTAAAGTGATACAAAGTGTATCACTCCTCCCACTTTCACAGGAAGGGTACTTACTCCAGAATGCTTCCCCTGTTGAACGGAAAGTGCACTCCTACGCAGACAGAGAAACAAGTGGGCAATTTCACACAGTTATCACCTGTCCCCAAACCCTCAGAATCATTCTCACAAAACCCCACAATTTTATTGACCTCAGCCACTGTGGAGCCAGTGATGACATTTGCTTCCTCCTGCTCACCTACAAGAAGACAACAATAGCCTTCAAGCCAGCAAATAATGCATTCTGGATTTGACTTGCTTGGGTGAATGTTTTGTGTCTATTCACAAGGAAAGTAAAGGACATCAACGGAGAGGCGGGCATTGGGGAGAGCCTCAGCCAATGGAATGCTGCCTGCTTCAAAGGAGGAGGAGTTCAGTATTTTGAAAAATTGAAAATTTGGTGTCCCATAAAGAGGTATGGTAATGATCCAGGAGTAGCTCCCCAGTCTGGAAAGGCCCTAATACCTAGACTTATATCATGAAATACAGCTAGCCCTCACTTACTGACTGCAATTGGGAATGACAACTCTGTCACTAAGCAGCATGGTCATTAAGTGAAATGCCATGTGACTGCACTGACTTATAATAGTTCCAGCTGCAGTCATTAAGCAAATCACCATGGTTTGTTAAACGCAACATCAAGTGATCATAACTTCCAATCTCCTGCTGGTTTCCCCACTGACTTTTTCTTGTGACAAGCTAACTGTGATATGTCACAATTTTATTTATTTATAAAATTTATTGGCTGCCCATTTTACCTCAGGATAACCCTTATAATCACAAAAAATAAAACTGTACAAAAATAAAATAATAAAATAAAATAATATGATATGATATAAAATAAAATTAAAATAAAATAAAATAATAAACCATGGGAGGCTGTGACTGTCATAAATTGTCAAGTGATCGAATCAGAATCATGTGACTGTCGGATGCCACTTCAAAAACCAATTGTAAGTCTCATTTTTTCAGCACCACTACAAATTTGAACTTTGAACAAGTGGTTGGTAGAAAATGATTATCGGTAAAGGAAAGGCTCCCCATTTCAAAAGGCTCTCCAATCTAATGCAATCTAATAAAAAGTCATATCAAATTTCTACAAGTCTAAGAATATGTGCCGAACCTTGTGACAATCAGAAACTTCTTTACGAAATGTTGTTATTTTTACTCGTGTGTGTAAATCACTTTTTCTGCATAAGCCAGACCTCTTACCTTTGTTTCTGTGCTAGGGTCTCGCTGACTGCTTTGCTCACCCAGCTTCTCTTCCTTACTGGCAATCATCTCTCCAGCTTCTTTTACAGATGAGAATGAATTTGCACCTGGAGCCCAGTGATGGCTCTTGATCTTCTGCCCCTTGCAAGTTGCTGTGGTTGGCAATGAGTCCGTAGTAGTATTTCCTCTTTCTCCATTTACCAAACTGCTATCCCCTGGATCACAGTCATTTTGAATGCTTCTGTAGGCACGGTGGACAGACCACTTGTCTTGGCAGTTCCACTGATTCTGTGCTATTATACCATTGGCTGTGTGATTCTGTACATCCTGAGACCAATCTCTACTGTTTCCCTGCTCGTGTAGGGGATGCTGGGTGAGGAATTTTGGCTGAGGTGATGGCACTGGTCCATACTTTCCTTGAAGTTTACCAACATTTAAAACAGAGGAGTCTTTCTTTAGCTCATTGGAAAAGGATGTGCTAAAAAAGAATAAAATACAGAAACTGAATCCTGATGTGTAAACATATATGCAAAATTAGTATAAATACTAAAACAATAGTCAAGGAACCATCCAGGAGAAAACCACACCTCTCCAATACTGAGCAAACTGCTGCATATAAAACAGGGAGCAATTCCATACTGATGAAGTTACCTAGTTAGGTAATGAAACATCTGTAAGCAAACAACCAAGCTCAGAGAGCACCAAGGTCTCCAGAGTATAAAAAGCAACCGTGAGATTCACTCACAACAGAAATCTTATTAAAGATTAATAAGGAGACACGGATTGAGATTGTTGATTAGATTGAAGTGAGGAAAGCCTAGCTTGTGTTTACCTGGCCTTCTCTGAAAGTTATTTGTCTGCATATCTGTCTATTCTGTCTGTCTGTCTTAGATAAACCACTTAGAGGGCTGTAAAGCACTATAAAGCGGTATATAAATCTAAGTGCTATTGCTATTGCTATCTATCTATCTATCTATCTATCTATCTATCTATCCATCTATAATCTATCTATCTATCATATCCATCCATCCAAGTTGCCAGACTAAAGCGGCACAATTTTCTGGCCTTTTTTCCCCAGCAGCAGATTAAAGAAAACCAAAAGATTAATCTTTGTGTATATTTAATAGAAAGACAGAAGTATAAAGGTGGGGGTAGACTCATATTGAAACCGAGGGAAGTCTTGTTCTCTCTTCTGTGAAATAGATTGCTTATAGAAGAAAATAGGGGAACCCTATGTAAATTTATTCGAGCTTTTGATCAAAAAAAGGTTATTACTCTAATAAATCAAATAAATGAACATATGTTTTTCTTTAAAATAGTGTCTCCTCCCATGCCCCAATCAACAATTGCTTTTCTAGGGAGAGATATAATATTTCCTCATCTAAGGTCTTTGCAGTAATTTTCCAGACCTGCCCTCCTAAATTTTTGGACTGCATCAGGCAACAACGAAATTGCAAATTTATGCAGATTCTTGTTCCAGTCAATACACAATTCCATCACCATAACAAACAGCATAAATGATTAAACAAAAAGTCTAATAATTACATTCCTTTTACCTAGAAAAAGAAATCAGAAAAAATGCAATCCGGGTATATTTCTATTTTTTGTGCAGACATATGTACATGCCCCTTGTCTATTAAAAAAAAATACTACGGTAACTAATATTGGTGTTAAATGAATCTATTCAGTTCACATACTACTGGCACTAATTTTATATATTTTAATTCTTTCCCCCAAATATAATATTCTTTATGCTGTATTTGTATCTGAAATGTAAGCATGCAAACAAATATAGGAAACTTGTTCATTTAACCAGCATTGTTTACTGCAGCATTGTTTATACTAATGCTAAAACAGATGATAATTATTATTTGTGTAATTATCAAGTTGATCAAACTATGATCTATTTTGGAAAAAGCCATGATTTATGGATCACAAATTCCAACTTATTTATTCATTTATTACAATATTTATATTAGTCATGTCCAATCAATAGCCCATGGGCTACATATGACCCTGGACAGTTAGTAATGCGGACCCACAAGATAATAAAAATATAAAACATAAAGGAAGTTTGTTATTTTGATACATTTACTATATTATATAGTTAATATATTATACAGCCCAAGATAATTCCTCTTCATTCAACCTGGCCCAGGCAAGCCAATAAGGTTGGACAACCATGATTTATATCCAGATTTTTAAAAATCCATGAAACCACCCCATAAAATTCCAAAACAAAACAAGGGAAGAAACAACAATTATAAAACCCTTGCATCCCAGATATCAGCAAAAACCTACTTTTCCATCTTCCTGAAGACAGTGTGCTGCCAATGTGGCTTCCAACAGCATTTCCAGGCAACCACATAATCATTGTTTGAACAACAGGGCTATGTTTGGGCTAAGATGTGTTTTTTGCTAGCTTCATACAATGTACTAAGCCACTGTTTGTAACCCACACTTTAAGTTCACATTTGCTGAGCCAAAAATAGGGCTACCATATCAGTTCCCCAAAGGGACGCAGTGGCTCAGTAGCTAAGACACTGAGATCAGAAAGGTCAGCAGTTCAACAGTTTGAATCCCTAGCGCCACGTAACGGAGTGAGTTCCCATTACTTGTCCCAGCTTCTGCCAACCTAGCAGTTTGAAAGCATGTAAAAATGCAAGTAGACAAATAGGGACCACTTTGGTGGGAAGGTAACAGCGTTCTGTGCGCCTTCGGCATTTAGTCATGCCAGCCACATGACTACAGAGAAGTCTTCGGACAGCGCTGGCTCGTCAGCTTTGTAACAGAAATGAACACCAACCCCTAGAGCCGGAAATGCCTAGCACGTATATGTGAGGGGAACCATTACCTTTACCTTTACCTGCATTGGAAAAATCATGATGACCATGCAAAGCTTTAAAAAAAACTTGTAAAAAATTCTAATTTTTTGCTGCCTTCCAACAGTAACCTAGATATTTTTTCAGTCCAAATGTAATACAGTAACCCTAGCCAAAACCAAGCCAAGCATTTAGCATGATGTATGAGCCGAGTTGTAACTTTGGCTTAATCCTCATTAATTTTGCTCACTATGAAAAAGACAGGAGGCAAAAGCAATTGGTTTACAATCTAGCTCTGCCAAGCATCAAGAGTCGCTTTCTCTTCTACTCTTCTCTCAGCAGCACAACCTCATCAATAGTCATCTTGCAGGTAACTAGAACAAAAGGAGATTTAAAAGAAATCACAACAGCTCTGACAGCAAGACTGTATGTTCAAAGCCCTATTTTAACCCTAGCATGCTGATTTGCATATCACCCAAAATGCAATGTGAGATGGCGTTGAGTATATCTAGTGGTACCTCTTTCTACACTACTACAATTTATCAGTGCTATTTATCACTTTGCTCGAAGTAACCATTCCCTCCTGCCAGATATTCCTCTACCATGTATATACCATCTATCTGTGCTTCTCCCTAGGATAATTTTAATGGACTCAACATCTGGACTAATTTACTTCACCAGACTCCAAATATTTAATGGAGTTGAATCACCCCCAATTCCCTATTGCAATGGTGTCCTTTTATTACCTTTTTAAAAAATGGTTAAACAGCTCATTTGCATGAGGACTCCTTATCTTCTATTTCCCAGTCACCTGCATCTTAGGTCACGTAGCAGATAAGACCCATAAACCAAGGAAAAAAATTCTAGAATGAAAAGACAACACATTTTTGTTCTGGAATGAAGCTAACCAACACGGAGGTCCCAGAAGATTTATGTATAGAAGTCTAATGTTTTATCATTCAATGCATATTATGAACTTCCTATAAAATTATTTAAGTAAGTTGGAACTATAGAACCTACATCGTGTCTTTCTATAATAAGTTGGCAACTACAGGTTGAATAAGAGAGATGCTAAATCTAGATAATATAAGCAGTAGGATGCTTCGCTCAAGAAGAAGCGGAAATATTACATGAAGCAGATGGACCATTTGCTACCAAGACTTTGTCCACTTTTAGGATATCAAGAAAGCCATGTCAGTACAAAGGACATCTGGTATTAGTAAATTAACTCTGTAGTATTTATTTGGAGGATAATTATTTGACCTATACTTGTCAAGACTTATCTCATTCAGGGAAAGATTTGATCGAACTTCTTCTTGGACTGCTGTCAAGAGGATGTTTCTCCTTAAAAAAGACACAGGTTCTAAGCTTGGAAAGGAACAAAGAAAGACAGTACTAATAGAGTTCAGTACTAATACAGTACTAATAGAATTCTTCTACTGTATATGATAATATTAAATATGCTTTTTGAAGTAAGAATCTCATTATAACCAGATCCTTTTTCCTGAATTGGACAGAAGAAAAAAATTACATTCCAGAACTGAATAAGAGGAACAATGTAATCATGACTTATGAGAAAAGCACAGATGTCAGCAACTTGTTGAATGGAAATCTTAAAAAGAGCAAATGGCTAGGATGCAAACAACCAATACAGGTAATCCTTGACTTATAACAGTTCATTTAGTGGCCGTTCGAAGTTTACAACGGCACTGAAAAAAAATGACATAACCATTTTTTACACTTACGACTGTTGCAGCATCCCTATGGTTATGGGATTTGTTTCGGATGTTTGACAACTGACTCATATTTATAACAGTTACAACGTTCCGGGGTCACGTGATCCCCTTTTGTGACCTTCTGAGAAGCAAATTCAACGCTACCACTTGTTTATTAGACCCGTGTCCCTCCTGGCTGGTCTTAGCCACTCGGGAGGTAACACGAGGCTGGCTCCAAGGCATTATTAACGCTCCTTGAGAGAGGGTTTTCTACCGCCGCTTTGAAAGAAGCGGTGGTCGACCCCTCCTCAAGAAACCGTTCTTGGATCCAACATTGCTATCCAATTATCGTCCTGTCTCCAACCTTCGCTTTGTAGCGAAGGTCATAGAGACCACGTCAGTTCCCGCAGTACCTGGATGAAGCGGATTATCTCGACCCCCTCCAATCGGGCTTCAGGCCCGGGCACAGCACTGAGACGGCGTTGGTCGCGTTGATGGATGATCTCTGGAGGGCACGGGACAGAGGCTATTCCTCTGTTCTGGTCCTTCTGGATCTATCAGCGGCTTTTGATACTGTCGACCACAGTATCCTATTGCATCGGTTGGAGGGGTTAGGGATTGGAGGCACCGTTCTTCGATGGTTCTCCTCCTTCCTCTCCGACCGTTCGCAATTTGTGTTGACGGGGGGACAGAGATCGACCCCAAGGCCCCTACTTTGTGGGGTACCTCAGGGATCGGTGCTCTCTCCCCTACTGTTCAACATTTATATGAAGCCGCTAGGTGAGATCATCCGTGGCTTTGGGGTGGAATTCCACCAGTACGCTGATGATACTCAGCTGTACATCTCCACCCCTGACCACCCCAACGAAGCCGTCTTAGTTCTGACCCGGTGCCTGGAGGCCGTACGGAGTTGGATGGGTCATAACAGACTTCGTCTCAACCCGACCAAAACCGAGTGGCTGTGGTTTCCTGCCCCCAGATTCAGTCAGCTTATTCCATCGCTGACTGTAGGAGGAGAGACATTATCCCCTGTGGAAAGGGCACGCAACTTGGGTGTACTCCTGGACGTTCGGCTATCCTTGGATGATCATATTGCGGCCACCACCAGGAGTGCTTTTTATCAAATTCGTCTTATCTACCAATTGCGACCCTTTCTGGATCTGGACGCACTTCGCACAGTCACCTCTGCCCTCGTCATCTCCCGCTTGGACTACTGTAATGCTCTCTACATGGGGCTCCCCTTGAAAAGTCTCCGAAGGTTACAGTTAGTTCAGAATGCAGCTGCACGAATGATCTTGGGCGCCCCTCGGGACGCCCACATAACACCTCTTCTCCGCTGGCTACACTGGCTTCCTGTGGCCTTCCGGATTCGTTTCAAGGTGGTACTTACAGTTTTCAAAGTGCTCCATGGCTCGGGACCTGGATACTTACGGGATCGCCTGCTGCCACCAACAACCTCCCGCCGCCCAGTACGCTCCCACAGAGTTGCCTTGCTCGGGGTACCACCACTGGATCGCTGTCGTCTAGCAGCCCCGAGACTACGCGCTTTCTCTGTGGGAGCCCATACCCTCTGGAATTGTCTCCCCCCGGATATACGAGCCATGTCAGACCTCCTAACTGCGGCGCGCAGTTAAGACCTTGCTGTCAAACAAAACCGGTCTAGCCAAATAAGATCATTGGGGTTTATATTTTGGAAATTTATAGGGGTGATTCTTGGCCATCTTGATTATTTACCTGTTTTCGCTTCTGTTTTCTGTATTATCTTGTTTGTTGAGTGTACACCGCCTTGAGTCCCTTTTTGGAGAGGGAGCGGTATAGAAGTACGAATAAATAAATAAATAAATAAATAAATGGGGAAGCCAGATTCACTTAACAACCGTGTTACTAATTTAACGCCTGCAGTGATTCACTTAACAAATGTGGCAAGAAAAGTTGTAAAATGGGGCAAAATTCACTTAAAAAATTTCTCACTTAGCAACATAAATTTTGGACTCAATTGCAGTCATAAGTATTAGCTTGATGTTTAAAATGGACAAGAACTCTTGAAAAATAAAGGGACAACAAATTCTAAAACCACAAACGAAATCCAAAGTTCTTTTAAGTGAATGAATAATCATAACTTTGCCTTATATTGAAAATGTTAACAGAGGGAAAGGAGATTTCCAGCAACATTATACTAATTTGGTAACATTACCAAAATTAACGGAGCTCTTCATCTTTTTGTTATCAAAAGTCTGCATGAACACAGCTTGACCTAAGCCCAGGCTAGAAATCATGAGCAGGCCCGGGGCCTCATATGACCCTCATCCTCATTGCATAAGTCTAATAGCAATTAATTCAGATTTCTATCCAAATAAAATCTGTCCTAGCCTGCTGCACACTGAGGGGGAGAGAAAGTAAAAAAGAGATGTGATAATGAGTAAGAGAGGAAATGTAGGCGGTTATAAAAAGAAATAAATTGGGTGATCTTCTCTATTTCCTACATTTACTCACTCTTATGTATCACTCCCTAAAATTAATCCCTGCTGAAGGCAGCTTTAAAAGGAGATCAGTTATTAACTCTGCTTAAGTTCTGATCATTGTATGTAAGCACACACACTCCTGTGTGCCATGATAATATTGGTTTTCATTTCCGGCTATAATTGATCCAGTCCAATCAATAATGCACCATTATCATCATTCAAATTGTGCAATTTAATAAATCAACCATAGCAACTGTCTGTACTCGCCATAAAAAAATGGAACATGGTCTTCCTCTTCATTTATTATCATCACATATGCTCATTTCAATCTGCAACCTTTGAATAAAATGAAATGTGTTTACCTGCCTCCTTCAAAATGACTGATGAGATCAGACACTTTACTAGATTTTTCTTTCGAGACACAAGAAGAGATAGGTGTAATTTCCTCCATTCTTGGCTTCGTGGTACACAAAGCTTTAGACTTAGGGGTTTGGTGGGTAATGGATGACTGTGAATTCTGCAGATGTAATGGCTTTGGAGGCACTGCAAAGAAAAAGCAATACTACTTTTCATATTCGTAGGAATTTCACACACCAGTGCTATTCAAAGCAGTGACTTTAGTCCACCCAAAAGATCATGAACCTAAGTTATTTTCATTATTATCCAGAAATCAATAAGATTGTTACCGGATATGAATTTAACCAACTTATTCTGAGCATCCCAACTTCTCTTTCTAGAAATGACACTGTAATCATATTGAAAACACTTAGATTTTTCTCAGATGTCTGAAGTGTCAGCAATTTTCTCTTATCTGAAAGCATTGTATAATAAAGCTCATTAAAGCAACATATCATCAAAGGGGAAGCCCCTTATATAATCAGATGTTAGTTTTCTTGTGTCAAATGTTCAAAAATATAAAATGTAACACAGAATATTTATTTAATGACTACCTCATTTAGCAACCATTTGCAGTTACAACAAGGATGAAAAAAAAAACCTAACCTTATGGCCAATCTTCACATTAATGACCTTTACAGGTCTATAAAGCAAAGGAAAGCTTTAAAAAGATTGTAAGTACAGTCATGGTTTCAACTAATGCCCACTTTGCTTAACAACCAAGTTGCTGGTCCTAATTGTGATTGCTAAGCCAGGACTACCTATGTGGGATATTCAAAAAACAATCCATCCAATTTCAAAGCTCTGTAGGCCCAGTTTCAACTTTCTCCTTACATCAGGGGTGTCAAACTGTTGGCTTGCAGGCCGGATGCATGCGCAGGCCATGCCCACCCCAGCTCTGTGAAGGAAAAAACATTGCGAAACATCACATGATGGCAACATGACGCCACGAGTTTGACACCCGAGCCCTACATGACTTCATACAACCTGGCTAGAAAGGCAGGAAGATGTGATGTCTTCCAACATAGAATAAAGAACTGGGAAATTACATCTATCGACTCTTGACTCTTGATGGATGTATCTTTTCTTTTATGTACACTGAGAGCATCTGCACCAAAGACAAATTCTTGTGTGTCCAATCACACTTGGCCAATAAAGAATTCTGTTCTGTTCTGTTCTATTCTATTCTATATTTATTATTATTTAGTGTATGGCCTGTCAGCAGTTGCTACTACATCTACTATTAGATACTACTATATTACTACATCTATCACAGATATAGGCTTATGCAAAAAGAATATACATATTTAAAACTGGTCTGGTGATGTGGATTATTTGATTCTTTCTCCATCTAGAAACACAATTTACTTCTAATGTCACACTAAGTATCAATTACAGAATATGTGAGCAAGCTATTAACACTGCCAACATTAGAGAACAATTGCAGCTTAAATATGCTTTATCAATCCAGCATTTAATGAGAATGGAGAAACTCCAAATTGCTTTTTATCAGATTTCTTAAATTAGGTGAAAGGACTAATGTCAGGGCTACCAGCCAAATGGATCTCCAAAAGCTGAAGTTTCCATATAGTTAGGGAGATTACAACCCTAGAAAAGGAGCTAGTAAAGGCTTTACTGCTACTACTGCTACCCTTATGCCACCAACAAAAATTAAGAACTTTAATTCAGCTGTGGGGCATTGCTGCAGTACTTGATCATTCTAACACATGAAGTTGTCGCAAACAAAATTATCTACAAGCCAACAAATCTGCTCCACACAACCAGAAACGCATAGAGATTTATAAATCAATTATTCCAGGATGTAAAGTATGGCACACAACAGAGTAAAATCAATTGTAACAATAAAATCACAGCAGCATTTCAACTGATCTTCTTCAGTAATAAACTCAGAGAAGAAAAAGCAATGAAATTGTCAGGCACGAACAACCAGATCAACACATGTAGAGTTCAAGCTAACTACTTTATTATGTTCTGCCTATTCATACAGAAATTTTCCCCAGACTGGCAAACTTATCTTGGGAACAAATTGATCAAGGGTGTCAAACTCAATTTCATTGAGGACACCATCAGGGTTATGGTTTGATGTTGGGGGGGCTGGGCTGGGCTGGGCGTGGCCAGGGTGGGTGTGGCCAGCTAAACATCATTTGTGTCAGGGGCGCCTTTGATGGCCTGAGCAAAAATGCCAGCAAAAAAGGGCACCTGAGCACCGTTTCTGACTGCAATAGCCTCCTCAACCCTCTGCCAGAGAAAACTGAACCCAAGGAGGACACATGTGGCCTTTTTTGCTGGCAGAGGCACTGTGGACTGGTCCATCACTGTTTCCAGGGCAGTCCCATGGGCCAGTTGTAAGCACCCCGCAGATGTGGCCCCCGGGCCTTGAATTTGACACCCTGAAATAATTTCCAGGAACTCGAGGGGGAGAAAGAGGGAGTCGGTCCTAGCCCTTTCATGATGGCACAGTGACTCCAGACTAACTTTATGTTTGTGCTCTCCTTCCTGCCAAGTGATTCTAGGATAACTTGCTGCAACTCATCAAGGCCAAATCACCACTGGACAACTCCTCATGGGACAAGAGTCATACTAACATCAAGAAGTACTTGGCATAACTACTCTAGTGAAGAGAAGGACTAGGGGAGACATGATAGCAGTGTTCCAATATTTGAGGGGCTGCCACAGAGAGGAAGGGGTCAAACTATTTTCCAAAGCACCCAAAGGCCAGACAAGGAATAATGGATGGAAACTGATCAAGGAGAAATTCAACTTAGAAATAAGGAGAAATTTTCTGACAGTGAAAACAATCAAGCAATGGAACAGCTTGCCTTCAGACATTGTGGGAGCTTCATCACTGGAAGCTTTCAAAACGAGACTGGACTGCCATTTTGTCAGGTTAATGATGATTTAATGCTGTACAGTTGCTGTAATGTTGTAATGATGATGCAATGGTAGCAATGAGTCAGCAGAGTTATTTGACTGCTACCACTTTAAGAGGCTGTAGTGTAAGTGAGACTCTGTGAGGGCGTATCTCTCTATCCATGTATGCTTCTGTGGTGTAGCTGATTACTGATTGCTGTTTCTTCAAGGCCTGTATCAAAGTACTTGTATGAATATATGCTTTTGTATGGATAAAACCACTATATGTAAATACAAACCTATGTGCTGTATTTGCTCCTGGGTTGTCTCACCTAGTCACACTATGTGTACTCTGACACATTTGTCAGAAATGGTGTAAAGTCTCCTGCTTGGGCAGGGGGTTGGACTAGAAGACCTACAAAGTCCCTTCCAACTCTGTTAATCTGTTAAATGGTGGAATATAATAATTAAAGAAAGGATGTCAAAGGAGGGGCAAAATGAAACATGAAAGACAAACATTAAAATATTTTTAATTATTCTAAATAATTGAATCAAATTGTCCCGCAGCAAGTTGATCATGGTAAAGTTAGCTGTGTTGAGTTTACCATGGCAAGTTGGCAACAGCAAGTTGTTCCATTCTGCTTCCAAGTTGAAAAATGAAATGATGGGAACATAACTGGAAGGACAATTTTCACAATTACTCTATTTTTATTGGAAGTGCCATAATAACTGACTATACAGGGAGTCCTTTACTTATGACTGGTCGCTTAGTGGTCATGTGACTGTAATATACCATATGTCTTTCCTAGAAACTGGTGTTTATTTCCAGTGTCTGGCAAAAAAAAAAAGTCCCATAGCAAACAAGGGTATTTGCTTAACACCGCAGAAAAGGTTGTAAATTGGGCGTAATACATGATAACTCGTTTTATGATCATCAAATGATTACAAATGAAACTGTCAACTGAATTGCAGCCACAATTTGAGGACTACCCTCCACTTTCTAAATTTTCCTCTACAACAGATTAGGAAATCTAGACCAGAGTCCCCAACCCCTGGTCCGTGGATTGGCACCGGGCCGCAGCATGCCAGAGACTGGGCCTTGCAAGCAAGTGAAGTCCCATCCACGGGATGCAGGCAGCACGCAAAACCATGCCCCCTCCATTCCGCAGAAAAAACTCTGTCCAGTCTCTGGTATCCAAAAGGTTGGTGCCAGTGATCCAGACCAACGAACCACAGACAGTGGTTGAAAGATGAAATATACAATTCACAGGGATGATAAATTTTCTAAAGGACAAAGGGAGAAACTAAATCCAATTTGCAAGGAAAAAGGAGAGCACAGAATTAAGGAGGAGGAAGAGGAGGAGGAGGAGGAGGAGGAGGAGGAGGAGGAGATTAAATGAATTAACAATCGTGTTTAAAATCATAAGGAAAATATCAGATAGCTACCTCATTCCATAAGAAACGCCAGAAGTACCAGGCTAAATAAATGGAAAAAGTAGTACATGTTTAAAGATTCACTTCCTTGCCAAGAAACACGCAGCCCTGCAACCAGATTGCTGTGCCAGAAAGTATAACGATGGTGAAAGCGAAGAAAATTGCCAGTATGGGAGGGCCAGTATTTCTCAAAAAAACAAAAAACACTGAACAAGTACCACCTACTCTAAGTGGAGCCCAGCTGTGATGTTCCCTGCTCCTAATGTGTCTTCCTGGTTAGAGAGTATGATTTAGAACAAAGTGACAGAACTCCAATAATTAATTATGAGGAAAAACACAGCTCACTTGAGTTCCTACTGATGTCTGCATACTAAACTGCACCAGCATTTTGTTTGGAAATAACCGGGGACAATAAAGGAATAGTATCAGTTGGCTCTGTGCAAAACCATTAGTGTTATTGTTCCACAAAGACTCCTTCCGCTCTAAAATAGATTTCATCCTCATTGGTCAATCAATATTATTTCCTATATTTTCTGTACTTTACAGTGCAGGTAGTCCTCAACTTAACAACAGTTCATTTAGGGGCCCGTTCAAAGTTACAACACTGAAAAAAGTGACTTATGACTGGTTTCACACTTATGACCGTTGCAGCATCCCCATGGTCACGAGATCAAAATTCAGACGCTTGGCAACTGGTTCGTATTTATGACGTTTGCTCTGTCCTGGGGTCATGTGATTACCTTTTGCAACCTTCTGACAAGCAAAATTAATGGGGAAGCAACTGCAATGATTCATTTAACAATAGTGGCAAGAAAAGTCATAAAATGGGCCAAAACTCACTTAACAAATGTTTTACTTAGCAATATAAATTTTTGGCTCAATTGTGGTCCTAAGGACTATCTGCAATTGCTACGTACATGCAGTATGAAGGTACGTCTTGTTCTAGAATTTTGCTTAAATAATTTTTTTCAGCACAGACTAAGTGTACCATAGTAGGGTTCTCAGCAAGTTTCTTCGATATAATGTTCAGCCAGTTATAGGCCATTCAACTATACCAACACAGTAATCATTCATTTTATGAGAGGAGGGAGGGAGGGAGGGAAAGAGAAAGAGAGGGGGGGGGGACACACAAAGGCCTTGAAACTAAGGTGAGGCATACTGAAAAACATTTTCCATCTCTCCACCCCCACTCTTCTATGTTACCCAAAATGTCCCTCCAGATGATTAGGGACTGCCTGAATTAAAGCAATTTTGCAGAAAGCAAGCAAACACCAAACAGCATTGTTGAAACCAGGTCAGAGACTACTGCTGGCTGCCAGCATACAAATCAGAAGCAGCAAAAACAGACTTTGAATATTTTCCACTTCATTAAAGACAGACATCTTTCAAGACAGATCTCTGAATGCCCAATCATACTGTACACCAGGGAAAGTATTCTGTTGATAATCATGATAAAAAGGGTGTTGAAATAATATCTGGAGGACAGTGAGGTAGATTCAATGAAGCTACTATACCTGAAAGGTTTACTGAATATTGTAAAGAGTAAATTGGCCTACAAGAAAGGCCACATGAAAAATAGAAAAGAGACATGGCAAGGCAAAGTATTATATGGCCAGTACTTTTTAATAGCAACAAAGCAGGTAACAAGACTTGGCCATGGCTAAGAGCAGGAAAGTTGAAAAAAGAGATAGGTTTTTTATTTTAAATAAAATAAAAAACAAGGAGGAGGAGGAGGAGGAGGGAAGAAGGAAGGAGAAGGAAGGAGAAGGAGAAGGAGAAGGAGAAGGAGAAGGAGAGAAGGAGAAGGAGAAGAGAAGGAGAAGGAGAAGAAGAAGAAGAAGAAGAAGAAGAAGAAGAAGAAGAAGAAGAAGAAGAAGAAGAAGAAGAAGAAGAAGAAGAAGAAAGGTTAATTCTGGCTGCACAAGACCAAACATTAAGAACAAATGCATAGAAAGCCAGAATTGAGAAGACAGTAAGCATACAGTAAATTTATTTTATTTATTTATTTGATTTATATACCGCCCCCTCTCCCCGAAGGGACTCGGGGCAGTGAACAGCCAATAAAAACACATATACAAGGTACAAATATGAGACAACATAACATATTAAAATTTTAAAACTGAAATACAATATGGCTCTAATAAAATATAAGCAGTATTAAAAGATTAAAACCGATTAAATTTAAAAACCCCTAGGCCAGTCCGGCCTGCCGAAAATAAATGCGTTTTGAGCAACGACGGAAGGCCATGAGATCGGGGGCGGCCCTTACCTCTGGGGGTAATTCATTCCAGAGAGGGGGTGCTCCCAATGAGAAGGCCCGCGCCCTCGGGGTCACCAGCCGTCCAGCTGGCGGCACCCCGAGGAGGCCCACTCTATGGGAGCGTACCGGTCGGTGGGAAGCCGATGGTGGCAGGAGGCGGTCTCGCAAGTAACCTGGTCCCAAGCCATGGAGCGCTTTAAAGATAGTGACCAAGACCTTGAAGCGCACCCGGAGGGCCACCGGGAGCCAATGCAGCGCGCGTAGAAGTGGCATAACATGGGAGCCCCTAGGTGCCCCCATTACCACCCTCGCGGCTGCATTCTGCACCAACTGGAGCCTCCGGATGTTCTTCAAAGGCAGCCCCATGTAGAGAGCATTGGCATAGTCTAGGCGGGAGATCACCAGGGCGGAAGTGACCGTGCGAAGCGCATCCCGATCCAGAAAGGGTCGCAACTGGTAGATTCTACGGACCTGTCCAAAAGCCCCCCTGGCGACGGCCGCCACATGATCTTCCAATGACAGCCGTACATCCAGGAGGACACCCAGATTGCGGGCCCTCTCTGTGGGGGCAAGAATTTCCCCCCCCACAGCCAGCGATGGAACCAGCCGGCTGTATCGGGGTGCTGGGAAGCACAGCCACTCAGTCTTAGATGGGTTGAGCTGAAGCCTGTTCCGCCCCATCCAACACCGCACGGCCTCCAGGCATCGGGTCATCACTTTGACGGCTTCATCGGGGTGGCCCGGGGTAGAGATGTACAGCTGGGTGTCATCAGCGTACTGATGGAACTCTACCCCAAAGCCGCGGATGATCTCACCTAGCGGCTTCATATATGTGTTGAACAGGAGGGGCGAGAGCCCCGACCCCTGAGGCACCCCGCAAACCAGGGGCCTCGGGGCCGACCTCTGCCCCCCTGCCAACACAAATTGCGAGCGGTCAGAGAGGAAGGAGGGGAACCACCGCATAACGGTGCCTCCCACCCCCAACCCCCCCAGCCGCTGCAATAGGATACTGTGGTCGACAGTATCAAAAGCTGCCGAAAGATCTAGGAGGACCAGGACAGAGGAATAACCCCTGTCACGGGCCCTCCAGAGATCATCCACCAATGCGACCAGCGCCGTCTCTGTGCTGTGCCCGGGCCTGAAGCCCGATTGGCGTGGATCCAAATAGACAGCTTCATCCAGGTGCTGGGGAAACTGTTGTGCCACCACACTCTCAACAACCTTCGCCATAAAACGAAGGTTGGAGACAGGACGATAATTAGATAACAAAGTTGGGTCCAAGGACGGTTTCTTGAGGAGGGGTCTCACCACCGCCTCTTTCAAGGTGGCGGGTAGATATCCCTTACTCAAGGAAGAGTTAATAATGCCCTGGAACCAACCTCGTGTCACCTCCCGGGTGGCCAACACCAGCCAGGAGGGACACGGGTCCAATAAACATGTGGTCGCATTCAGTCCCCGCAGTAACCTGTCCACGTCCTCGGGGTCACAAGATCAAACTCGTCCCAAATGATTGTTCCAAATTCCGCCCCCGATTCCCCACCCAGAGCTGCCCATTCGGAGTCCAAGCCATCCCGGATCTGAGTGATTTTATCCACCAGGAACTGTGAAAAATCCTCAGCCTGTCCCTGCAAGGGGTCCTCCCGCGCTCCCCCTTCTAAGAGGGAGCGGGTCACTCTAAACAGGGCAGCCGGGCGGTTTCCTGCGGACGCAATAAGGGTGGAAAAGTAAAGACGCCTTGCCACCCTATCGCCACTAAATAGGTCTTAATAAAAGACCGTAAAAGTGTTCGGTCAGGTCCGGAGCGAGTAGTCCTCCAAATACTCTCCAGGCGTCTTTTCCGGCGCTTCATCTCCCTCAGTTCCCCGGAAAACCAGGGGGCTGAGCGAGAGCGGCACCGGGTCAGAGGCCGCAAGGGCACGACCTGGTCCAGGGCCCCAGCCGCCACCCTTTCCCAGGTGGCGACTAGGTCCCCCACCGAGTCGTGAGTCCGAATTTCGGGATATGGCCCAAGCTCCATCAGGAACCTATCTGGATCCATCAGGCACCTGGGGCGGTACCAACGTATTTGGTCCGCCTCCCTGCGATGGGGAGGAGCGGCCTGGAAGTCTAGCCTAAGGAGCGAATGATCTGACCATGACAAGGGTTCAACAGAAACATCCCCAACACCTAGATCATCCTGCCACTGTCCAGAGACAAAAACCAGATCCAGAATGTGACCCCCAGTATGCGTGGGTTCCTTAATTAATTGGGTCAGGCCCAAGGCTGTCATGGAAGCCAAGAACTCCTGAGCAGTCCCCGAGGCCCCACCGGCCGAAGGCAGGTTGAGATCCCCCATGACCATCAGCCTGGGGGTCTCAACCGCCAGACCGGCTATGACCTCGAGGAGCTCAGGCAGGGCCGATGTCACATAGCAGGGAGCCAGGTATGTGATCAATAGGCCCATCTGAACCCTGGAACCACACTTAACAAACAGGGACTCACATCCGGTCGTCTGAGGAACAGTGGATTCCCTAGGATCTAGATCCTCCCGAATAATTACCGCAACCCCCCCACCCCTCCCCTCGGCCCTCGGCCGATGAAAGACCCGAAACCCGGCTGGGCACATCTCCACTAGAGGGACACCCCCCTCCTGTCCCAGCCAGGTCTCGGTAATGCCCGCCAGGTCCGCACCCCCCTCCGTGACGAGATCGTGAACAAGGGGGGCTTTATTCACTACGGACCTGGCATTGCAAAGCATCAGCCGGAGGCCCGGGGCCCGATCATTCAAACAACTCAGGGAGCGAGACATGACCTGGGGGCCGGAGCGCACCACCGCTTGTAAACAGCGGGGGCGAGCTCCCATCACTTGATAAGACCCCCTGTCAACACCATACCTGCCTCTCCCACCGATCGTAGGGATAACCCTTTCATCCCCCTCCCCAGAGGAAACCCCCATCTTCGGGACGACCGTCCCCGATCCCAAGGCCTCCCAGTCGCAGGTATCCCCCGGTCTGGCCTTATCCCCAGGCGGGGTTGTCCCCCAAACCCAGCCCGGGCCCCCTCCCTAACCCAATTAATAAATTCCCTTGCCCTAACCCCATTAAAAATTTCATCAAAAATTTAAATAATTTAAAAGACCCCTTAAAATCCCTAAAATTAAAATCCCCAACTGCGTCATATCTCCTCTCTGGCACCCAAGAGCCATCCTCGAGGTATGACCGGGAAAGGTCTGAGGGCCACACCTGAGAAAGGGGGGCATTCCTCAGGGCCCTCAGTTCAGCTGCCGAATAGATAGACCTCAGTTTTTCATCACCTCTGGGCAGTAAGGCCTCACAAAGCAAGGGCCAGAATAAAATGTCCTGTGGAAGAAAAGAAAAGATCCTCTACCCCAATGACCCTCTCATGGTCACTGGGGAGTCCTGATGGTAATAGGCCCACCATCCTCTCACGATGGTGAGGGACCAGATCACACGGACCTTAGAGTGGAGACAAGGTTCAACCCACTGTCCTCTCACAACAGTGGGGAGGGATGATATACAACGCCATCGTCCTCTCACCACGATGGCGGTCTGAGAACCTCCTCCTCTGGCACCTTTCTCCTGGTCAAGGATAGTCAGAATAAGGGCATTCGCTGGCTGATGGAAAATGTTATACCACTAAAAGTGGCAATGGCCTGGAGTTGATGGTAAACAGCAGACAAGTATCCAGACAAGTATCCAGAGCTCATACAGGAACAAGATATCAAACGCTGCCAGGCTGAACGGTACAAGTAGAAGAGGGCGACGAGGTAAGACAACAAATGGCAGCAGCCTCGACCGTCCACTAAAACAAGAACAAGAGAGGATCGCAGCAAAACAGATCTCAGCCGATCCTCTCGCCTAGAATTCAAATATCCCGCCATCCAAGATGGCGGGCGCAGCTGTAATCCCGCAGGCCCGGCGTCGCAGACCCACCACTCGTCACAAATACACTCCAGGAAGGATGTCTCCTCTGCAAAGAAACTGAACAAAAATGTGCACTAGCTGGTTACCTGTTGCAAGAAGATCATATAAACCGACTATAAACAACAGCATGAGAAAATAGCAACAATGGTGCATTGGATTATTTGTAAGATTATTTGTCTGCAAGCAAGAACTTGATGGTATCACAAAATAGACAAATAGAAAATGAAGAAGTTAAATAGCTCTGGGACTTTAGCATTCAAACAAACAAGTACTTGCCACATACAGTAACACCCAGACTTAGCAACTGTGGATAAGAAAAACAAAAAAGTCTGGATAGTGCAGACTGAGGTTCCTGGAGACTGTAGAAGAGAAGAGAAAGAACTGGAGAATATCACAAAATGTTAAGACCTGCAAATGGAAGTAAAAAGACTATGGCAAAAGAAAGCAAAAATGGTACCATAGTAATAGATGCTTTGGGTAAAATCCCAAACCAATTTTAGCACCAGATGAACACCATCGGCATTAACAAAACCATCATCAATCAATTCCAAAAGGCAGTTTTACTTGGAACAGTTTACAATAAATCCAGGGACAATAGCTTTAACACCATCAAAAAACAACATCTGCCTATCTCAGGTCACGGGAAGGACTCAATAGGTGGATAAAAGTATGAAATCCAGACTAAACAACTGGATGACTATGTGACCAACCATAATTAAAATATTTTTACTACAATGCAGTTATACAATGTATATCTGTACTGCTATTCTATCAAATTTAATCTCAATTGAAACAACTTGACATTTGTTTCCATTTCCAGAAAATACATAGCTACTGTGCAAATTATCAGGAATGCATAAATCACTGTCCTGTAATTCAGAACAAAAGGGGTTTCTTCTAAAGATATTTAGAACCATTGTTATTCAAACTATCATTTTATTATGTTTTATTTACAATATATAGTAAAATTTCAATTATCTTGTGTCTTATCTACATAAATTCTCAATCTGGTCTGAAAAAACAGATTATGAGATCATTTTGTCATAACACCTACACTGAAACTTGAAATTCATGTGCTTAATTATTCAAAGCAGCATATTTTAATAAGAACATAAATCATAAACCTGTTGAATCATATTAATAATACTTCTAGCCTATTCTATCTCTATCTTATTGGATCGCATGTAAGCAACCAAAATTCTGAGATTATACCACAGTAGGAAAAGATCTAAGTTCTTTTTCAATATCATGCATAGTTTTATGACATTCTTTAATCCATTCTTTTAATAACTGCAGCCAACTAAAACCAACAGCGCAGGAATAATCATCAACAGATCAATGCCTTAAAGTTTGTAATAAAGACAATTCACCTTCAAAGCTTCAAGAAGGGATAAAGCAAAATATCCCAATAAATGATAACAGATAACGTCTTTCTGAATTAAATTCAAGAAGCAAAGTTTCTCCTTACATAAATGTACAGCATAAATGTAAAGATTTGGAGTTAAGTGTTCAAAATTATTCAGCCAGTGAAAGTGGAAAGAAACAAGTTCAGAAGAAATCACCAGTGCGCTGATTAATACATCATTCTATGAGTCATTATTTTGGACCAAGAACATTTCCAGAGATGGTCTATTGCAGCGGTGTTAAACTCTGCATCATCACATGATGTATCGTGACTTTTTTTCCCCTTTGCTAAATTGAGTGTGGCCAGTGCGTAACACATCCGGCCTGCGGGCTGTGAGTTTGAGACCCCTGCTTTATTGGAACCATGTGATGCTATGATAGCAAGTTAAGAGGCAGATGAGAATGTTCAGTGTAATATTGTACCCTTATGACATCAAGAGAAATTTGAAAGAATGAAATCATCCCCATGTAGGACTATGGCACTAATAGCAGTTCTTATCAGAGAATGATTGGAAAGAATTCACGCACTGGATGAATCAGGCAGGAGTCATTAGATGGTTTATGCCAGATAGTATTTTGAACTCAGATGCCTTCCATTTATTGCACTATAATAAACACAAAATTAGATACCATCTTATTGCGAGACTGACCCTCATATTAAAGATTAACTAATGTGCAATGTCAACATAAGCAAAATTAATATAAATATAATTTGCAAAATATAGCCTTGGAAAAATATAGCCTTTTTTCCTGCATTAGCAATATCCCCACCTCCATTATTATGTTCACATATAGGCACCAGACCTGGGAAGGATTTAGGGAGAAAACTGAAACAGATTCAGAAAAGAGCAGTGAAGATCACAGAGTTAGAAACTAAGTTCCATGATATTAGCTCTGTTCTTCAAAATTACTTAGACATTCAATAAAGCAAAGCTAAATAATTATCTTTATTTCCACTTAAAATAAGTTACTGCATGTGTGCCACAACAAGAGTTTAGCCTCTTCTATAACTCCTACAGTTCAAACCCAGTGCTTGCTCTGGGTATTACATTACTTAATTAATAAAATTTACTTAATAAAACAAAGGAACCTCTGACTTTTGCAAGTAACAGGAGACAAGGAGAACTTCAAGGGCTAGCTGAACAATATAGAGTCCATGCTTGAATGGAATATAATCTTTCTGCAGAGCTGACCAGCAAATAATATTTTCTAGTAATCAAGATGCATAATGAACTTAATGAGCTATATGATGAAGACTCAGGTCTAAGGAAGTATCTTCAGTCCATCTAAAGATGGAAATGTTCAGTGTAATATTGTACCCTTATGACATCAAGAGAAATTTGAAAGAATGAAATCAGCTAAAACAGTGATATACCAATATACCAGGAGAAAATTGAAGTATGATTGAGAAATAAATGTACCACAAATCAAGGCAAGAAAACCTAGACACACTGTCCAAATTGTCCTCTAAACTATAAAAATGTTCCATGACAAGACTGATGAAAACCAGCTGTTTAGAATCCAATACTTTTATGTTATAAGAGATGAAAAGGAACACTGTGCGAATCTGTGAAGTGTGTAAGGATATCTGGGAAAGTTTCTCCATTCTATAGCTTCTGTTCTATTTGCTGCTTACTTCTCTTACTAATTTCTCCACCATGGAGAAATTTTGGACTCAAGGGAATTACAACTTTTGATAACCATCTGTTCACTAATTTAAACAACCCTTCTGCTTACATGATCTGGAAAAACTGTGGTAATCAATGCTGCATCCTTCTAATTAGTTGTGCTGGAACTGAGGAATATATTAACAAAACAACTGTATTCAAGTTTTAATTCAATAAATGGATGCCATTGTGGTGACTGTGCCCACTGGGAACAAAACATTTCTGCTCTCACACTAAACAGCATTAATGCTAAACACCTGATCCACTAAAACTAATGAGTAGAAACAAAGTCTTATTTGACCTGAGGTCAACTTCAGATGATTGTACTGCATTGACATAACCATGTATTTTTCTGGGCAATAACATGGAAGTGGTTTCCCATGGTCTTCTTCTGAGAAGTTCTTTCAACTTCCCTGTCTAGCCTACATCCCTGGGATTTCTTGTTGGTCTCTCACCCAATGTCTCCCTCTGCTTAGCTTTTAGATCAACTAAAGTCAGCCAGCAATATGAAAATGAGAGCAGCTGCCATAGGTAGAGATGTTTCAGGATTAACTCATGTACATGAGTACCAGTTGTGAACAATACCATGAGATAGTACTGTATGTTATTCCAATGCATTCTACATGGGGCTATCTTTGAAGAATATCTGGAAGCTGCAGCAGATGCTGAATATGGCAGTATTGGGGCTCATCTGAGGTTACATTTATAATACCAGGGGTGGGCTGCTGGGGGTTTGCAGGGGTTCAGGAGAGCCCTAGCTAAGATTCTGTGCAGTTCAGAGAACCCCCAAATCCCACTCCTGGCTAAAGTAGAACACACATTCCCATCCTATTTCCAATGCACAAGCATCACACACACCAACACAACACAAAGGGAGAGTGAAACCCAGGCAGATGTAACATGAAAATATACACAGAAATATACAGCCCTCTCTTTGGACCTCTGCTGGTTAAAAGGGTTGAAAACAATTCCAGAAACTTGGCACACGATCCCTATGCCGCTTCTCTTTAAGCAGGAAAAGGCCCAATTGACAGAGCCACGCATCTAGGAAACACATTTCCCTCCCAACTCAAAATTTCTACTTCAATTTCTTCTAAAGAACTGTGGAAGCTGATTTGCAGTATAGGATGGCTTCAAGTCAGAAAAAGAATTATTGAGTTGCTAAATAAAATAATCTTTTAATACTAAAATGATATTTATTTATTTGTTTTAGGGAATTTATATCTCTGCCTATTCATACATGGTAACTCAAGGCAGCTTGCAGGAATATAAAAATTGCATATATAAAACAATAAAACTAATAAAAGGAGATCACATAATAAATTAATAAAATAATAACCCCACCCACCCCGGTGATAATGCATCACACGAGCCATTTAATGGGCTCCATTCCATTCTGTGTTCCTCAGGCCCACTGGTAGAACCAGGTCAATAATTGTCCTCCTTTGTTATTTTTTTATTATCATCCCACCTTTATTATTTTTATAAATAATTCAAGGTGGCAAACACTCACAATACTACTTCCTTCAATTTTCCCCACAACAATCCTGTGAGGCAGAGTTGGGCTAAAGAAAGTGACTGGGCCAAGATCATCCAGCTGGCTTTCATGCCTAAGGAGGGACTAGACCTCACAGGCTCCTGGCTTCTGGCCTGTTACCTTAACCACTAGACCAATCTATATCATTTCTCATATTTTCAATCTAGTCTGCTCATAAGGCCACATTTCCTGGCTAAAGCTTCATTCATTCAGCAGTTTTATTGGCGCAACATGTCTTGTACCATTAATTCAAGGAACTGACACAGGATCCTGAAATCAAAGTCAGGGATATGTTTGAGATACTACTTACCTTGTGGCTTGTAGTTTGAAGCTGGCCACTGAGAATACTTAACTGGATCGTTTCCATTTACTTCTTGAACCACTTCATTGCAGATGCTTGGCTTGTACAGCCGAATTGTACTGTTTAAAGAGCAGGTTGGAGTGACTAAGATCTTTGGACATCTACTGCCACCTATAAATAGAAAAAGCCAATGTAAACAAGGCTGAGTATAAAGACCATCTTCTTGATACATTGCGCA
The DNA here is from genome assembly GCA_023653725.1 of Bungarus multicinctus. Lineage (NCBI taxonomy): Eukaryota > Metazoa > Chordata > Lepidosauria > Squamata > Elapidae > Bungarus > Bungarus multicinctus. Next base: position 64,718,732 of record CM042848.1, read on the forward strand.
AACCAAATGTGCAACTAGGTAAGTGTGTTTTCTATTCAGGGATGTCCTTAGCAAAGTGTTCATCATCATCCTCATTATCAGTGCAATTCTCCCTTGCCTAAACATTCTGCAACAAGCAAAAATACAGAACTACCAGCAGAAGTAAGTTTATCCACTTATGAATTTATTACACTAATACAAGATTACTACAGTTAACAGGTATGCCTCCAAATTCCAGTAATCAATATTATTTTGATGCAATGTCAAAAAAAAAAAACCCACCCAGTTTTCATTTTGTTCTAAATATCTAAATGCATAACTAAAAGTCACCAATTCCAATTTTAATTGCTTATATCCTAAACTATTCACTTCCTTCCATCTCAGCTCCAAAACCACACACAACAAGCAAAGGTTTCAGACAGCAAGCCAAGGATCCATTACCTCAGTTCAGCCAAGGGGATATTGTATATTTGGCTGGGTTAACATTATTAAGGAGGAGGACTTATTTTTTTTTAAAAAAGTCCAAATGACTGCCAGTTAAGGAAAAAAACAAAACACAAATACAGCTGTGAAAGCAGAGATGGGACTTGCCATGTGACGCTCTGGGACTACAGCTGCAGAATTTGGCTAATGAGAGTCACAAAAGGCCAGGGCAGTGTGTACTTCATATTTCCTAGCAGCAACATAAAAAAATGTGTCATGTCAATGACTATGAGTTAATAATAAAAACTGAATAGGCAGCAGGCAGATTATGAAATGTTAGTCATATTGAAATTGGGATCTCAAAATGTAAGAAAGTTATCTACCAAGAAAATATGCTTAAAATGACTAAACTATGCTTAAACTGATAATAGTGACAGGCATGTAGAGGGAAGGGAAAGGGAAGGAGATCTATTTTAAATTCCAACCTATACAGAAAGTAGAAGTAGAAATAGGTATTTTTCTATTCTGCATCAGTAATGCACTATTTTTCTCTTTGAACACTACTGTGATTTTGTTTTAATTTATTATTTTAATAGATAGTACCTGATAGACCATTTGCCAGAAAAAAGCTATATCAGTCTAGCAGATTTATCTTAAGATTTAACTTAATTAACACAAAATGCTTTAAGCACATTTTTGGATCCTTCTTATTTTCCCTAATTTATGAGTTTGGTGGTGGAATTTTACTCTGTTAAAATTAGGAAAAGGAAGGATACTAAATGTTCTGGAAATGAGTAGAAAGGAGACATATTGTGCCTTCTGAGTTCCACTATCTTCAAGGAATAATAATTAAGCTTTGCAGTACTTTTGGGGGAAAACCTTGAGACAGCACTATTGTATCCCAGTATCATTCATGATGAACTTAAGATAATTAACTTATAGGTAATATTATGGGCATTTTAAACTTCCGATATTTGTCAGAGCTGTTACATCCTGTTTCTAAAAATATTAGCTTCCTAGTTCTAGTAATGTGTCTTTACTGTAAAAAGCATTTTCTATATTTACTTACTAGTATGCAAAGTCTTACCAAGAAGGCTAGATATGCTCTTCAAATGTATAGGTGTGTTAAAGGGAAATTCAATAAAATTTAAAAATTCCCTGAATTTTTTGAACAGGAGAACGATGACATTTATAATGAGAAATGCATTGCTAAAGCTCAAAAGAAAAGTTCAGCAGATCATCTACAATATTCCATTCTGTGACAATCTTCACCAGCTTCATTTTATAGTTTAGCCTCAGGCTTATAAAGTGCAGAAGAAAGAGCAGCCTTTCTCCTCCTGTATATTCACACAAAAAGTTTCTTTTTTATGAGGAACAGCACTTCCTATTCCTAATCTCTTTGGAATTCTTTAGGAAGGGTCCAAAAGTTTTTAAACAAAGTCAGAAAAAATTCCAGCTGTGCCTTGTGAAGTCATTAAACATTCTTTTCTACTGTTAATCCCTTTAAAGTGGAAATAAAAATTATGGTAACTAAATAATAATAATGTTATATTATTTAGAAAAACATCCTCAAACAATCTTACCCAAACCAGAACTAATACTGCAGAAAAAGAATTCTGACAAACATAAATTAACTATATTCCAGGAATTCATGCAACTCTTGATTGCTTTATATATGTGATGCTAAATCAACTTTAATCTGCACATTAATTTACAAATTATTCTGGCCATCATTTTGTATTCTCTCCCCTTTTTCTTGTTATTCCCTGACTTCTTGTCAGAGGAAAATTATATTTCAGGACTTTTCAGTTTTCTATTCCTCTGATAACTGATGTTGTGGGAAATATTTGCCATTACTAGTTTCTCCAGAACGATTCTATAGAATTAAGAAATATTAAGATAAAGCTACTGGATTTTTTTATGCAGAACATTATGACCTTTATTGTTCCTCCAGTATTATGGATTATTTGTCTTGTCCTCGTCATACCTGGTTCTTTGGGGAGTTTAGGATGCAAGGATGAAGGTCCAGAGAGATTAATTTTGCCAACAAATGATGACTTTATTGTGCTCCAAACTTCTAAATTATCATCATCTCTGTTATTATATCAAGAGCTCTACTGTTCATAACATTCAATGCTTTTGCCTAGTCTTTTAAAAATAATAACACCAATATTTTAACCGCACTGTTTAATATTTATGGTTTTATTGTACACTGTCCAGAATCACATTTTGTAAGATGGATGGCCATATGATTTATAAATCAAAATCTGCTAAAGAAACTTTTCAGGGCATTTATGGACACCCAGCTATACCATCCACCTCTTGTACTTGCACAAACAAGTTTTCTTTCCTTGTGTGTATTGAAAGCACAGCTGAGATGGGTTGGACTCTTAACTCATAACTCTCCTAAGTAACAAAATTCAACTGAAGAAAAGTCCACTATATGACAGGCTTTAAATATCAAGAAAGCAAATGAGAAGTGGATTTCCAGAAAGGTTGGATATTCACTTCATAAGCATGGCTTGGGATGTTCCATTTCAGAAAACACATGGCTATTGTTGGCATCCACAAGGAGAAGAGGGAAGAAACAGCAGTCAACTAACCCAATTCTAAACTCTGGTTATGTCCTAACATTCCACCATATCACTTCTACTCTGCACTACCTTTCAGAGCTTGGTTACTCAGCACATGTGGATATTATATATATATATTCTATAATGGCCACATTGGGTATCCCTGTACCTGCTCCAATCAGGGCACAACTGTAATAGTTCACAAAACAAACTTTGTCAATGAAGAATCTATGTTTTGGATATTCACATTTACATTAAATTAGACATTTACAGACACATTTGGAAAGCCAGACTGGGGTAATGATTAAGACACCAGGCCAGAAATCAGGAGACTGTGAGTTCTAGTCCCATCTTAGGCACAAAGCCAGTTTCTGACCTTGAGCCAGTAACACTCTTTCATCCCTAAAAAGAAGATAATGGCAAGCCCCTTCTGAAAAACCCTGCCAAGGAAACCTCAAGGTTTAGTCCAAGGAGTTACTAGGAGACAAGACTGACTCAAAGACACATTTCGGTGCTATTTAGAACTGTAAATTGTCTGAAAATTAAACACTGCAAGGAAAATAATTGTTATTGGCTTGGATTGAGTATCACCACAATGCATAGTCCAGATGGTCAGAGCTCAACAGACAACAAACACTTAAGGTATTCACTAAGAGTTCACTTTGGCACTAAAAGATAAAATCACTATTTCTTTTTTATTATATTTACACATATTTGAATATGCAGTTTGTCTCATCTTGTTACTATAAACAGCTGTGTATAATTAATAAATAGAATTATCATTGATCTGCTGCCTCCATTTCCTGACTCATCTTTCCACTGAATCTCTAAGCTTATTACCTCCATCAGTCATAACAATGCACAAATACTTTGCTTCTTTGGAGAAAGGGACTACAGTATTCATCTGAAGCTGACCTGCCTAATCCTGGATGGATTCCATTAGATCAGACATTATTGCTAAAAACACACGGCAGAATTACTTGCAGTCTCTTCGCTACTTAGAGGCAATGACCTGAAAGAAGTGATTTAAAGAAGAAACCAAAAAGAAAGTCTTTTCAATTGCAGCAAGTTCTTAGAAGCAAAAAATTTGATAAATGTAAAAGGGGAGTATGCTATGGTAAACTAAAAGGAAGAAGAAGAAAAAAACTATCAAAGAGAATGCAACAAATTTTACTCACAGAGTAAGCCAAGTCTTTTCATTTCTGCATGAAAGCTGGTAATGGTGGACAAAGAAATATGACAAACACTATTCATATCAAGCATTTTCTTAAATGCTGATATCTCAGTATTCATAAACAGCTAATAGCATTAGCTGTTCCTAAATGAGTCACTTTGCATCATCTATGGTAGTTCACCCTAATGCCCCCATACTACACCCAGGCCTGCAGAGACAGACCCAGTGGCACAAATGATACTTCTCTATGCTTTTCTCTTAAAAAAAGTTACTGGGTATGTATATGAAATCCTATTTTAAAGTAAAATATGCTTTGAATCAAAATATGCTTAAGATACATTTCTTGACTTTCATCCCACAAAGTGAATTTGTAATTTGTGAAATAGGTGCTCTGAGGTAACTTTTAGATTAAAATATAATTGACAGCTATTATAATCCTTGGATGCTTGAATTCAAATGTGCATTTCAATTCACATCAGTTTACTATACATCTTTAAAGGTGTCGCTTAAATTAAGGACTAGTGTTGTTGTGCAATATATTATTCAGAAGAAAACTTGATCTTCATCATTTGATTCCAAGCTGTATGGTTAATGCACAAATAAATGAACCGCTCAGCACAATCTCCAATGATTTATAGCAAGAGGAACGAAGAACAGTACAGTATATTGTAAGTGCAAGGTAGACAGTGGGAAATAAAAAAAAATCACTTAAGATTACGGCTAATTCAATCAGAATCAAATTAAAGCAATCAAACAAGAACACCAAAACTAACTCAGTATTTTTTTAAATACATTAGCCAAAACTTTCTGCTTGCCAAACACACGGATTTGGAACAAAGAGGGGAGATGACATAATTCCAAGGGGGATATTTGTGCATTTTTAAATTACCGAAGTGAGAGCAAGATGTGTTTTAAATCAGTTTGAATAATGCACCAAACTATGAAAAGCATGCAGGCAAAGAGTATTTGAATTCAGAAGACTGTGGTAAATCCTTTAAACAGAAGCAACCAGCACCAGGTTTCCTCTTACCTAGATCAGATGCCATGGCACTCATGGATTTGATACCACATCGATTTAATGCTGTTTGTCAACAAAATTCACTTTCACAATGGCAAGATCATATGATAGGCTTAGATTCTCTCCAGCCCAGCAGACCTAGGAGGAGCTCTACACCCCTGCACTCTGCAAGTTTATAATTCAAAAGCATCATAAGCAAATTGTCTGACCTCCCCTAAGAGTTCTGCACTGCAGAGAATGCATCACACAGCACACCAATGAGCTAGAAATTGTGGGAAGGCAGAAAAGGCATCGATTTTTGTTTCGGTTAAATAGCTGAAAGGGAAAACTAGCTGTTTAAGCTTTCAAACCACTGAAGGAAAATGCAAGAAGAAGTTAAAAAGTTTTCAACAGCTATTACATCTGTTTAAATTCTTCAAACTCTGTATTAAGAGAAAAAGCCAAGCAAGGTTACCTAACAGAATAGGCATTTTTATAAACAGTTATAATTTTTTCCTCCCTCTTCCTAAGCTGGGCTCATTCTCGGAGCCACTTCTATTGAGTTTTCACTGAAAGTATTTAACATACAAATCTTGTTCTATGAGCTTATTTGAGAGGAATAGAAAACTTTAGAGCAGAATGGCACCATGAATGGTGGCTATGCACAAATCATTAAGAAAGCTTAATTACAGTATAAATGGTTGTGAAGACTGAAAACTGTTGGCATGTGACAGTGGACTGCACTGGATTGGACTGAACATATAACCATTTCATCATGATAAAATAATTGCAAAACAGCCACATTGTTTGCCTAGAAATAACTTTTGGAGTTTCTTTTACAAGTTCGATTTTTAAATGTTTTTAGTGTTATGAATTATGTATTTTAACAATTAATAGGGATATGCAGCCTTGGAAGACTGCTGCCTATCTTGAGGGCCCTTCCTTATAACCCTTCTAAGAATGGAGCTATCTATGTAGTTTACCCAAAGAACATTGGAGCCATTAGCCATTATAGAAATATCCCATATTTCTTATTTCTACAAATAATTTAAGACAGTGAACATATCTAAGATCTTTTTCTCCTATTTTCTCCATTCCACCACCTTGTGAAGGTAGTAGGGCCGAACAAGAGTGACTGGTCCAAAGTTACCCAGCTGCCTTTTGTGGCTAAAGCAAGACTTGAACTCATAATCCCTTGCTTTCCGGCCTTGTACCTTAACCACTAGACCAAACTGGTTCTCTAGCAATATCTACCAAAACCAGAGGGGACTCGTGTGCAAGGCCTTACTGTGAACAGCCCTTTTTCTGAAAGTGAGTAGTTATATACTTTCCAATTCACCAATCCTAAACCTTCGCCTGGTTTTTTGCAACTCAAAAGAGATTTTTCATTTTTTTAAAATGTAGCTAATGCCATACATAAGAAGCTTCAGAATAAAATATGTAACTTAGGTGCAAACCATAATCATCTCTTTAAGTAGGGAACGGCCGAATTCATAAAAGAAACAGTTTTAACAAATAGTTTTGAAGTCTAAGAGCTATAAGTAAACATTGTTGGGTGATTCAGCCCCTTGTGATGTTTCTTTATTGGAATATGCAACAACAAATGTTTTAGAAGGACTCTAAGGTCCTTCTAAATTGGAAACAAAGGCTGGAGTTGTGTTCAGAGCTACTGTGGCGCAGTGGTTAGAATGCAGTAATGCTGACTAATTCTGCTCATTTCGAGGGCTTTGATCCTGACCAGTTCAAGGTTGATTCAGTCTTCCATCCTTCCCAAGTTGATAAAATGAAGATCCAGATTGTTGGCGCAATATGCTGATTCTGTAAACTGCTTAGAGAAGGCTGCAAAGCACTGTGAAGAGATATAAAAGTCTAAATGCTGTTGCTATTGCTATCACTTGTACTTCAGGATAACTAGCAAAGAGAGAAGAGCCATATTATTTCCAGGGTAAATTCCTTCCTGGATTTGCAGTGAGTGTTCCTTGCAAATAATAAGACAAATAACATTTTAAAATGTGTTTCATTGACATTAGTTTAATGAAATCAGTAATGGTTTTAGGTAAGAACCAAATATTGTATTCTTAGTTTTTTTTAAAAAAAAATCATATTGAAGTCTATCACATGCCACATTTGCTAATATTTGCACAATATATACATCAATCTAGTTGTAGTGCATCATGAAAGGAAAACAAAGCCCAGCTGACAGGTGATCAACTTTTTTTTATCCTGCACCTCACAGCCCTATTTCTGTATTGCATTCTGTTTCCTGGATACATAATACAGCAAACAACTGGAAAAAGACTTAGGATACAGTGGAGTAAAGGTACATTTGAGGTAATCTAGCCTCAGAATGGAAGATGCACAGCTCAATATGTCTGCTGTACTTCAAAACTGTTTAATCCACATAAAAACTCTTTAAAAAAAAAAACCCAGCCCAGTGGCTGGCATTTCTAAATAGTTCTATATCAAGAGCATAGTAAATATAAAAGACTTAGATATTCTGTGGCATACTTAACTAAACCTCTTTTGTCTACTTAAATTCAGAACATTATTCACACCCTTAAACGAAACATGGATTGAGTATGTCATCATTTTTAAAGGAAAACACACCATTTATCCAGAACAGCATATTTTCAAATTTAGAAGAAAACTGTGACTGCAGTATCTGTAAAGATTTCCTCTGTCTTTCAGGAACTTATCAAATTACCTTACCTAAAAGAAAATTACATTAAATATTAAGACATACTTAGAGCCAGGGTGGCGGAGTGATTAGAATGTAGTACTGCAGGCTACTTCTGCTGACTGCTAGCTACCAGCAGTTTGGCAGTTCGATTCTCACCAGGCTTAAGACTGACTCAGCCTTCCATCCTTCCAATGTTGGTAAAATGAGGACCCAGACTGTTGGGGGCAATATGCTGACTCTGTAAACTGCTTATTTATTTATTTATTATTAAAATTTTTATACCGCCCCCTCTCCCAAATAGGGACTCGGGGCAGTGAACAGCCACGATAAAATAAATCGATATAAATTTTAAAATGAATTAAAAGAGAATTAAATGCACAGCTGAAATTAAAAAGTAAAACCAATAAAACCCCGTTAAAAATGAAGATCTAAAAATTAATTAAAACCCTACTAATGGGACTAGGCCAGACCGGTCTGCTGAAAAAGGTGGGTCTTCAGTGCACACCGGAAGGCCCATAGGTCAGTGATGGTCCGTATCTCCATAGGAAGCTCATTCCAGAGGGAGGGTGCCCCCGCAGAGAAGGCCCGTACCCTTGGAGGCCCACCCTGTGGGAGCACACTGGCTGGCGGGAGGCCAATGTTGGCAGTAGGTGGTCCCGTAAGTACCTGAGTCCCAAGCCATGGAGCGCTTTAAAGGTGATCACCAACACCTTGAATCACACCCGGAAGGCCACCGGAAGCCAATGCAGCTCGCGCAGGAGCGGTGTAACATGGGAGCTCTGAGAATCCCCCAAGATCACCCGCACGGCCGCATTCTGCTTAGAGAGGGCTGTAGAGCACTGAGAAGAGATATACAAATCTATGTGATATTGTTATACTTGGCCTTAATGACCATTGCAAAATAAAAGTCATAAAATTGGTCACTCACATGATGACCATCGTTATGACCTTCATGTCCTATGACCTAAGAATTGTCATGCTCAATTACAGGTAGACCTTGACTTACAACAGTTCATTTAGTGACTGTTTAAAGCTACAACAGCACTGAAAACAGTGACGCATGACCATCTTTCACCCTTACAACCGTTGCAGTATTCCCTTGGTCACATGATCAGAATTCCGATGGTTGGTAACTGCTTCATATTTATGACGGTTGCTGTGTTCTGAGGTCATGTGAACCGCTTTTGCGACTTTCTGATAAGCAAAGTCAATGGGGAAATCCAGATTAACGTAACAACCCTGTTACTGACTTTAACAGATGCAACAGTTCACTTAGCAACAGTGGCAAGAAAAATCGTAAAATGGGACAAACTCACTTAACAAATATTTCACTTAGCAACATACATGTTGAGTTCAATTGGGGTTGCAATCGTACAGTCTTTAATCGAGGACTGCCTATACCGGCATCCTATTATATTACATAGTACAGAGAAGTTGGTTATTTTTGACCTCTGTGATAAGGAACAGAATCAGTTCAATCCAGAAAGAAAAACAATATCAAAATACCATTTACAATGCTGTTAATTGAACAGCACAGTTTATTCATTTCCTATTCTACAGTATAGCTGTAACCGGTAATTTTGAGAAAGTTTAATTACATTTGCATTGCCTCTAACACTTTGATTTGTGTCACTTGCTGCAACCACTGAAATAATTTCTTTGTTCGGGGGTACAATTTCTTCTACCACATATAGTTCCCCTTTGCTCTCTGGGCTGTTCAAGGAGTCAGCAACCTACATTTTTATTTTTGTTTTTTTATATATATTCCAAAGACTTGTGAAAGGAGGATGGAGAAAGGAAAAGGGGAAAGCACGAAAAAGATAAAAGGGAAGGAAGTCCAAGGGCTTTAATAACCAGTAAATGGAAGAAGGAGAAGGAATAAATAGTCCAAGGTGTATGTTTGCAAATAGATGGTGCAGGAAAGGTCTTTGACATACAACAGTTTATTTCGTGACCATTCAAAGTTACAATGGGATTGAAAAAATGACTGTTATGACCGTTTTTCACACTTATGGTCCTTGTGGCATCTCCATGGTCACATGATCAAAATTTGGCTGCTTGACAACTGAATAGAATAGAATAGAATAGAATAGAATAGAATAGAATAGAATAGAATAGAATAGAATAGAATAGAATAGAACAGAACAGAACAAAACAGAATAGAATAGAGTTGGAAGGGACCTTGGAAGTCTTCTATTCCAACTTCCTGCTTAGACAGGAAATCCTATAGCATTTCAGACAAATGGTTATCCAATATCTTCTTAAAAGCTTCCAGTATTGGAACATTCACAACTTCTGGAGGCAAGTTGTTCCACTGATTAATTTATGATATTTGGAATATCCTGGGGTCATGAGATCATCTTTTGTGACAAGCAAAATCAGTGGGGTAACCACTTAACAACCGTGTTGCCAATTTAACGACTGCAGCAATTCACTTAACAGTTATAGCAAGAAAGGTCGCAAAATGATATAAAACTCAGTTAACAAATGTCTCAGCAACATAAATTTTGGGCTCAATTGTGGTCGTAAGTCGAGGACTTACCTAGTAATACATGTAATATATTTACTGAGCTACTTCTATTGAGCTGTGTCTTCCTCATCACTTACTTTGTTTTTCTTATCAACCTTTTAAGATTGCATAAAAGGAAGGAGGAGAGTTTGTTAGTTCTGAAGTAGAACTAATGCCAGAAAGATTGTTGTTTCCTTGACAATTCATTATTTGGATCCTATATACTGCTTGGAAAGAAGGATTGAGGGATGGGGCTGGAGAACAGAGAGAAATCCAGAGAGATAAAACTTTGCTCTCTTAAAATGCAACTTTATGTTCATTCTGGACACATAAAATTTTTTGAGCTTTAATAAAGAGCATGTGTTGGATGTTATAGCTTAGTTAGTAAACAGATCTTAAGCCAAGTTCAGGAGTTATAACAAAGAGTTCCACTGTCATGTGAGAACAAGAGAAAGCCAACCTAAATTCATGTCAACTCCTCTTAACAAGTATAAAGAAATCAATAGCATCCTTTTTCACTTGTAAAAAAAGCTACCATTGGAATCAAGGTTGTAGTTGTTTTAATTCTCATTCCTAAGGATCAAGAGTCGAATCAGAATTTCAAGAACAAAAATTTGATGTGTGTTTATAAATGATGTGCTGGTGAGGATAATTCTCAGTCTTATAGGTTAGATAAAATTTAGCACGCATAATATTTGAAAATATTGATTTGGTAAAGGTTTGTTCTTGCTTTTATTTTAAAGGGCTTTATATAGACTTTTCCAATTACAACCATTTATAAATTTGTGAGAGTTTAGTTTTAGTTTGTTATTTCTGAATATCAACTAGTAGTCTCCTGAGTTTTAGGCTAACATCTTAACCACTACACCAAATGGATTCACAGTTTCATAATTAGTAGCTGGTTTCACTTTTTTAAAGTACTATTTACTGTATTAATATTTTATCTTGTATTTATCTGGTGATGGTTGGCTGATGTGTGTACGGTAGTCAACATACAATCTTTTAAAATAAGTTTATTATTAAAATTATAATGAAGTACACAACCAACAGTCTCAAAAAATGAATAAAGACTTGATCAAAAATTGGTAGTAAAGACTTGTACAGAATTTAATAGTAAACAGTTGAAAAAAGTAAACAGTTGAAAAAAGTGGTATACCCACTTTAAAAATGTATCTATCTTTCTATATATTTAATGCTTTTATTAAAATGCTATCAACATCATCTCTTGTTACAAAAATATAGAACTTTAAAAACAGGTCAAACTCAAAATAAAGCAAGTAGATACAGTGAGCATAATGTATGCAGATAACTAGGAGTTTCTGGCAATATTCCCCTAAGTTGGGTCCAATGAGAACAATACATTGTTTAGTTCCACAAGCTATCAGTTTAAAGGAAAATAGGCTTGCAAGATTTTCAACAGTTCTATTCCAGACTCTAACAAAAAGAACATTTATAAGAACAGCAAACTGCTACTTTCTATGGTCATCTTCTAGAAGGACAAGGTTCTATTATCAGAAAAGTTGGGATAAAAGGTTCTGACCTTAGCGAGGAATAAGGAATGTTTCATCTTGACCACAATTTTTGAAACTTTAGATTTTGAAGTTTTAGCAACTTCCTAAAGAGAGGAAACTGTGCCCAAATAAAAATTAGTTTCCTACCACAATGTATCTAATGATATGCCTTTATAATATCGAGTAGTTTGCAAAGAAAAGATTCTGTACTGTGTTTCATATCATGCATGCAGAGATCCAACTTAGTGTGTTTAAGATGGTTTAAGACAGGGATGTCAAACTTGATTTCATTGAGAGCCGCACCAGGGCTGTGTTTGACCTTGGGGGGCAGAGGTGGGCATGGCCAGCTCAACATCACTCATGTCGGGGGCACCTGTGGTGGCCCAAGCACTCTGCCAGTGAAAACAGACTCCCAAGCTCCCCTTTTCAGCTGTGATGGCTTCCTGCAATCCTCTGTCAATGAAAACAGAGCTCGGGAGAACTCCAGGCAGCCCTCCCAAGCTATGTTTTTGCTGGCAGAGGCACCATGGGCCGGTCCTTAACTGTTTCCAGGGCAGCCCCACGGGCCAGATCTAAACACCCAGAGGCCAGATCTGGCCCTTGAGTCTGATACCCCTGGTCTAAGCCTTCAAGACCATTTCAAGTCAATAATAGCTTGGGTTATAGCTTGGGATCAATCTTTTGTTGATTCTAAGTTTAAAGGTAAAGGTTTCCCTTATCCAGTCACGTCCAGAAGTGTCTTTGAACTATGCTGGTTCCCTCAGCTAAGAAAGAGATGAGTAACACCCCATCTCCAATCCTCATCTCTATTTCTTAGCCAAGGGAGCCAACATTGTCCATAGACACTTCCATGATTAAGTAGCCAGCATAACTATATACTGAATGCTGTTATCTTCCCATCAAAGTGGTACCTATTTATCTACTCCCTGCTTTCAAACTGCTAGGTTGGCAGAAGCTAGGGCATGTAACAGGAGCTCACCCCATCGCGTGGTGCTTGGGTCTTGAACCCTGGCTGTCAGCCTTTCAACTGACAAGCTCAGCATCTTTAACTGCTGATCCATTGCAACCCCTTTTGTTGTTTCTATAATGTGACTATTTCCAGCAATACTATAGATTCGTATAGTGCAGTGATGGCTAACCTTTTTGTTGTCGTGTGCCAACAGTGCACATGTGCACACATGAGAGCACACACACGTGCCTGCACCCGTAACACAATGCACCCGCAACCCTTTCCACGCTCCACCCACCCCTCTGCGCATGCAACAGGACCTCCCCTGTGCTCCCTCCACCCCCCGTGCATGTGCACGGGACCTCTCCGCACTCCCCCACCCCCTGCACATGCACATGCATCTCCTGCATGTGCCCCACCTCCACGCATACACGGCAGATACCCGAAAATCAGCTGACTGGTGGGAGGCGTATGCATGCGCAGTGGAACTGAGTTGGGGTGATGGCTTGTGTGCTTGCAGAGATGGTTCTGCATGCCACTTCCGGCACACATGCCATAGGTTCATCATCACGGGTATAGTGTAATGGCGTTTTGATGCACTTTCAATTTGTTTTCAAAGCTTTTTCTAGCCATGCTAAACTGGTAATAGTTTTGATGAGCTGTGCACTATAATCCTAAACTTTGTTTTTAAAAGTTACATCACCTGATCAGTGTCCCATCTGAATGAATTGATTTACTTCAATTCCCATCGCTCTACACTTAATTAAAAATTGTACCATCTTGCAAACAAAAACTCAACCATCAAGAATGCTGAAGTACTCTGCAGAAGGCAGGGAAGCAAGGAAAAACAGAAAGACTATTCTGGAGTATAATTCCTCAACTCCTTGCCTTTCCTGAAAAGTAGAGGATGGAAATATGAATTATGAGTCAATATGAGTCAACAGTATCACCTCCCCTTTCAGAACAATTCCCAGCAGTAACATTTGAACCAACTCTTACTGGCTGTTGGGGTAATTTTCAAATTTTGAATCACAGGAGTCCTAACAGGCCTAAAAATGGCTAAAACTAGGACAAAGCTAAACTCAGTGTAATTTCATTCAAATGAAAGCCAGATAGTTAAACCAACTAAATATAGATTGTTCCTATTTTAATAATTTCTTCTTTCTGGCACATTAAAAATTTGGGTTAATAGCGAGATTTGATGGACGCTAATGAATATGTTCAAAGCTGTCAGAGACTCTATACACCTTGGGGTTTTAGTTATTAGCAAAAACAATGAAAGAAAAGAGAGTTGGGGGCGGGGGGAGGAATAAAATATTGGAAAGGGAAATCCCAAAACAGACCCATGGAGAGACTAGATATGCCACAGCAGTCTGTAATAGGAATGAGAAACAAAATGAAGATTGGAAACTGAACACAGGTGTTCAGCCTATGTCAAAGTCAGTTAACAGTGAGCTGAATGGCATATAAATTTAATTAATAAATAAATAAAAAGTCTGCTTGGGAATTATAACCAAAAGAAGTCTATCTTTAGGAGAGAAATAATCTCTGCATCTTTATGAGGGAAGAATATCTAAATAGCCTCCAATTCTTTGCTCAAGCAACCTTTCCCTTAAACCAGAGATATTTTAGACAAGATGCTAGGATTACAGACCATCTACTTTAAGTACATCTAGCACATTAGACTATTTCATGATCTCTAAAACACACACACACAACAGGCTATTTCATATTAACAATGAGGTATTACTATCCAGGCAGAATTAGCTGCTTCTAATATAGATCCCACATTTTATTAATCCAATTAAAACCATGTAACCTTATAGATTAATAGAGTTTAACAAAATAATTTTTCAGCTATAGTTAAAAGATTCTTTGCTAGACAAGCCAGATAAAATACAAGGCAGCAAGCCAAGCAACCACTGTATACTTGAAAGGCAGCCAATATTGCTATGTGTCGATTTGGGGGCAAAAAGGAACTCGCAATCTTCCCAGGAAGCATAAAAAGTAATGATGGAAGTTGTAGCATGTAGTCAATGCAGCCATTATAGCTTGTAAATCACTACTTACACTGTATACACTTTTAATGCTTTGTTCTGGCTTGTTAAACTAATTCACGGTTGTTATTCTTGGTTGACAAAATATCAGGTTTGAGTCTTCATTGGGGAATCATCTCAGAATAATACCATGTTTACATAGAAAAAAACATCAAGTGTCTTCCAAAAATAAAAACAAACTATATTCATGGTGTTCCCATGATCTACAAGACAAATAAACCTTAACAAGATAAAGTTTACCTAGCATTGCTTGGTTGAAAATTTCAAATTGATTCTTGTTAATTAATACATTCATTTCAAAATGCTCACAAGAAGCTTCCTAATGTATTTTAGAATTTTTCACCAAGTTGCTCAATGTATAGTTCTTAAATCCAGCTTTTTTAAGAATGAGGCAACATCGTTCATATGGAGCATTCTGTCATTTTTAGTGTTCTTTCAATTTTTCAGATATTACAAACTTTATTCAGCATCTGGGTGCTCTTTAATCACTTTTAAAAATATCTTGTGCTCCAACTTCCTTGTTGCATCGTTTGTTCTATTTATTCCAAGTTGAAAGAGTGAACAAAAGAGGAATTAAGCAATTCTACTTCTCCATCATTTATAAAGATTTTCACAAATAAGAGATTGCTTTTTTTTTCTTGTCTTGAACTATGTGTGTGTGTGTGTGTGTGTGTGTGTGTGTACACATGTACCTAAGGAGGCTTCTTTATGTAATTTTCATTTTTCTCTCTTGCTGTTGTTTTAACAAAAAATTAAGCAAGTAACATACAGTTATGCCTTCAAGGTTTTAATTTGCAGAACCTACCACTTTCCTAACCATTTAGATACCTAACTATGAGGACCTAACTTTTATTTTAGCTCTCTGACACTCAATTATACTTATTCTTTTTCCTTTCCATAATGTTATTTTTTTGTACCTAAGAATTGAAGACTACTCACAGGAAGAAAGCACCCTATAAAGCAAACCTTCTATCATTACTGAAACTGGATAATGAAACTTTGAAACCATATTACAGCCGATTCAATAGCCTCTCCCACCTCCAGGCAACAAAAGGATAAACAGAAAGAAAGAATTGCAAATTTTTTTTTTTTAATTACATTTATATGCCGCCTATCTCCGGAGACTCAGGGCAGCTTACAGTCTATGGAGCACCATGCTAGGTGCTCGGCAATAGCCTTCATTCCATTGTATATGCCTGCTTATTACTAGGGCTTTTGGCCCCCCCAAGCGGCATTTTTACAAAGTCAGCTTATTGCCCCCAACAATCTTGGGTCCTCAATTTACCTACCCCGAGAGGATGGAAGGCTGAGTCAACCTTGAGCCTGGTGGGATTCGAACCTGCACTAATTGCAGGCAGCTTGCACTAAGTGCTAGATGATTAACAGCCTGTACCACCAAGGCCCTTACCACCAAATAAAGTAATAAAGCTAAATAAAACTGAGCCTAAGCAAAGAGAGGCAAATCCTAAGTATATACTTATATTGATTATCCATTCAAATCAATCTTTTAATTTGCACTTTAGTAATAGCTCTTTCAAACATTTCTGCACTATTGGCTTGAGCCCAATAGGTATGAATACTAACATATGGGGGGGAGTGTTGTTTTGGGGCATCAGAAGTTACTTTTTGATGTTGAATTTATATGTTTTTTATGTTTTTACTATTATTTTTGTGAGCTGCTCAGGATTATTACATATAAGATGGACCGCCATGCAAGATTTCTAATTAAATATATAATTAAAATTTGGATCAATTTAGAGTCATCTGCTACAATATTATCATTGCAGAGCAGATAAGAAAGGTCTTTAGTGACAATTCCTATTGTCCTGAATATGCAGCAAACATTGCTCTGAAATCTGCTGAGCACAGCAGAAATGAATTACTAGACAGCAAAGGATTTTTTTTTTAAAGCATACCACATCAAAATGAGAAAAAAGATGATATATGGACATGGACATTTTGGTATCCAATTCAAAACCCAATTAACTGGTCTTTGGAAGCATTTTATTTCCAAAGATTCAAAATCTTGGAAAATCTTGTTTAGTTCAGCACATTATGAGCCCATCCATTTTTTTTTCTTTAAATAGAAACACAGGAGCACAAAACAACTGCTACTTTCTTATCTTCTACTAATACAATGTATTTATTAAAATTAAACAATTCATGTTTTGCATCTAAAATAGCCAGTTTTGGTGTGATATGCAAGGCATTACATTCCTCAATTAGGCCCTGGAACATGTATGTGTGTGTGTGTGTGTGTGTGTGTGTGCACGCATGCACATACTTCATTCACATGCATACATTTATATAGTTACCATGCATATTTATAAAATTAAGTCTAATAATTCCTTTATCAAACAACAAAGCAGATTTATACTATCCAATCTAAAGAGATACACCAATGCATATGTATTTAAATTATCTTTTATCGTTGTCCTTCCTCTTGTAACCACCTCTTAAGAGATGGATTTGTGCTATGGCTAAGGATACTTACTTAGAAACTCTATTAAAATCTTGAAATGTTTAGGACACTTTGATTCTCAATGAAGCATACTGAATTTTGAATTTGCCCCACTTTAAAGGACGATGCTTGTTTCAATTTATAGAGCCACAGAATTCTAGAATGTATGAGTTTAAATGATCTTTATTAGTCATTTTATCTAACATGCTGGTAATGTAGAAATCTACTAGACCACTTTCGAGGTAAATAGCTCCAATGCTTAACAGCTCTTAGTAACACCTCTTTTAATTTCAACCCAACAATTATTTATCCTGTGTTTGGTTTCAACCAAAATTAAAACTGTCCCCTCTTAAATATCTGTAGATTGCAATTGTATCTTCCCTATTCTTCTCTTTTGGCAAGCCAAACACACTTCACGGAGCCCGGCTTCCAATTCCATTATCACATGAACTGGTTCCAGCACTTCAATATCCCAAAGCTGGACATAGAACTGGATACAATACTTCAAAGTGCACTGGCACAAAGCTATTGCTTTCCATGAGTTGAACATAATGCTTAAGATTGATACAGCCTCCACCTGCACTATCCTTTTTAGAAGCTGCATCACACTGCTTGGTCTCACTCATCTGGTGGTCCATTAGCACTCCTACATCTTTTCCTACCATAAGTAGAGCCTTACATTTGTCATTGTCAGGCGCAAGAAATCAGGAAGCAAAAACGGCTCAAATGACTACAGGCATTCTTGTAGGCACAAAGGGACTTACAACTGATGTTGTGCTTGACCCTTGGGCTCAGCCCAGTCATCTCCTACAGTCACAACTGAATAGTATTGTCTTATTGGATATAGCCAGTGGTGGAACTCAGCTGGTTCGCATCAGATCAAGCAAACCGGTTGTTAAATTACCCACCCACCTCCACTATCAAAGCAGATCATGGGTGCTGCACTGCACTGCAATGGAGAAATGGGCAACAGAGCGGCCAGCGTGAGGAAAGGAGAAGGCTGCTTTCCCTCTTCCTTTCCTCATGGCAGCCACTCCATTGCCCGTTTCTCCATTGCAGCACCGCGCCCAGGATTCACTTTGACGGGAGGTAATTTAACAACTGGTTTACCCAGGTTGGCCATCGTTGAGAGGCTTGTTCCATATGTGCGGCAGAATTGGAAGATGGGGATGGGCCAAAGCTCCCACAACAGCCAACCTGACCCTGGGTGAACCAGTTATTAAATGATTTGAATCCCACCAAAGGATAGCCAACATTCGATCTGTTAAGGCAAATTGACGGGTTTTTTTCTCTGCCAAGATGTTAATCAGTAACAAACGTGCCATGTGAGGATATGATTAAAATTTTCATTCTCTAAGTTACAGTATTTATAGATAGGGAGAATATCGCTGAAACAACAAAAGATCTGTGGGGTAACTCACTCAATACTCCTCTTCCGGACCACTTATAACAGCGGTCGCCAACTGGTAGGGCCATGGCCCACTGGTGGACCGTGAGAAAATTTTGGTGGGCCGCAGAGAAATGTCACCCCCAGACCACCCCCACAAAGCAATTAATCCAAGCTGCGCAGAAACACAAGGCTGTGCTGCCCACATGGCCCGCTGGAACCCTCCCCCCCCCCACTCACTCCTTACCTGCAAACTTGCCTGCTAAATTTCTATTTTTCCTTTTTCCGACCATCATCTGTTCTGCTGTGCCGGGAAATTTAGATTAGCTAGGAAGCAGGAAATGGTTGGATTTTTTGCTTTCTAGCTAGTCTTTAGTTCTTCAGCTCTGCTTTTAAGTACAGCCGAACCTCCCTTAGGACTGAAGGTTCTATTATTCAGTGCAGACTCATGCAAGCAAATTTTATGTGACAGACTGAGCTAGCCAATGGCAGATAGATAGATCACTGAATGATTCTGTGAGCAACTCAAACTGCCTGCCTGCTTTGCCTTATTTTGGGTAAAAGTTGCTCTTTTTTTATAAAAAAATCAATATTTACATACATGGTGTGTTGTAAGTTAATTTTGTGAGTTTGCTTGCAAGCAAATTTTATGTGACAGACAGAGCTAGTCAATGGCAGACAGATAGATCTCTGAATGAATCTGTGATTCTGGGAGCAACTCAATCTGCCTGCTTTACCTGATTTGGGGTAAAAGTTGCTCTTTTTTATAAAAAATTCAGTATTTATATATTTATAATATTTATATACAAGCCATGCCCAGCCAGTCACATGACCACCAAGACACACCCACAAATTAGGCCACGCCCACAGAACTGGTTAGTGGTCCCTGGGATCTAAAATTATGAGTTTGGTGGTCCCTGAGGTTCATCGACCCCTGATTTTTAAAAACCCTTGGTGCTTTGTAAGCCACAGTGGTGTAGTAGTTAGAATGCAGTATTGCAAGATAATTCTGCTGACTGCCAACAGTTTGATTCTCACCAGCTCAAGATTGACTGAGCCTTCCATCCTTCCAAGGTGGGTAAAATTAGGACACAGGTTGTTGGGGGCAATATGCTGATACTGTAAACCGCTTAGAGAGGGCTGGAAAGCACCGTGAAGTGGTATATAAGTCTAAAGTGCTACTGTTGTTGGTGTATACAATCAACCACAAATCTATTTGCCTATATTTTTACTTCTTGTCCACAAGGATATCATGATGTTCCTTGTCAAAAGCTTTCCTACAATCAAAGTACACTATATCCATAGCAGGCAGTCTTTTGGTCTCCCACACTAGTCATTCTGCCATTAAAAAAGAGAAAGTGACTCACTCTCCTGCAAACATATAATTAACTGAGCTGCCTGGTGCAAACATTTCTCATCAGGCTACTCAACTTCAATACCAGAAAAACAAGGTACTGAATTAAATGAACAACCAACATTATGATATAAAGATAATAACTTCACACTGGCACTCAGTGGGGTCCCTCCATTTTTCCAGCCTGGCTCTAAACTGACTGACACATGGACTGCTATTCA
Organism: Bungarus multicinctus; assembly: GCA_023653725.1. Lineage (NCBI taxonomy): Eukaryota > Metazoa > Chordata > Lepidosauria > Squamata > Elapidae > Bungarus > Bungarus multicinctus. Next base: position 64,739,007 of record CM042848.1, read on the forward strand.
CTGCAACCCTTAACTCATGCAATCATGGACCCTCTGGAACAGGACGTGATATGGCATGGCGGGCAGCAACAGACAGGGAAGGTTGCACAAAAGCAGAATGCCTTGCCTTACAGGAGGGAATCTTATATGCAGGCAAATCCAATGTTGGAAACAACTCACTATTATTTCCTACTATATAGTAGAGCCGTTTCAGTTTTAGAGGAAAATGGAGGGCAATGTGAGGCATCCACATTTTTTTTCTTTAAAAAGACAAAGCATTTTGACTTCTTAGGGTTGCCCAGCAATAGCAAAACCTTGTCAGCTGTTGCCTTCCCACATGCAGTATTATTAGCCTTTCTTCACTATTCAGTAGTTGAATGCAAGGTCTTTAAAAAAGGATTGTTCTGGAACATCTACCAGATTTAATCTTGAGGCAGGGATGATCCCTTAAACTAGAACTCACTGACTTTTTAACAGTATTTTTTATACAGAACCTTGAAAATGTAACAAAAATGAAATGAAATCTACAGGCCATCAGCTTGAATGCAAAAGAGAACTCTAAGTCATTCACATCAACATTCCAGAATAATGTGTCAAAGAGAGAAGCAGAAAGAGTTTTCTGTTTGAAGGAAACAATTGGGTCAGTTGATTGCCATTCATCTAGACTTCTATACATTGAGTCAAGCTTAATTACTCCATACTAGGTTTCCTTTTCAACCACTTATATGGGACTACAACATATGTGGTGGAGCCCCATGTGTCCATTCTGATTCCTGAAGAAAAGCAATGGAGTAATGTTTTCTTCTATTCAGAAAGCAATCAAAGATTCAGTCTGGCATTTATTGTAGCATGGATGCACAATATCTATACAATTCCTATTTTCCTCTAGCAACTCCCTGACTGAATTTCCTAAGCCAAGTTGCTTGTGATCTATATAAATAATTGGAGCAAGATCAACAAAAAAATAGGGATACCCATGTAGATACACCCCCCATGTTTTACCCATATTTACCTTTTAAAGATTATTTTTATAAAAAAGGAAGCTGACTTATTGCAAAGGAAAGCACTCCCCTTTAGCATTATCTTGCATGTCTGCATTGTGTGGCTTTGCTATAGATCACATCAATATGAACTTGGTGGATAATTTCATCTCAGCGCTTTGCTAGATGTGTGCCCATCTGAACACAAAAAGAGACAGTGATAATTTGAGGTAATAGAGTTTATCTTGGAGATAATCCCATCATTATATATCATGCCAAACATTAGCAGTCAACTGGAGGTCCCACTGGCCCATGGTAGGCCTTTTTTGAGAATTCTGACAACCATGACTCAAAATTTCAAATGTATTCACCATCATCCCAAAATTTCTAACAATTGGTGTGAAATAGGTTGTAGCTAACTGGGATTCCAATATTAAGATATAAACAAGCACTGCTTTTAGCATGAAAATCAGGTCCATTAAACAACATAAAAGTAAAGGTAAAGGTAAAGGTTCCCCTCACACATACGCGCTAGTTGTTTCTGACTCTATGGGGCAGTGCCCATCTCCGTTACAAAGCCAAAGAGCCAGCGCTGTCCGAAAACATCTCTGTGGTCATGTGGCCAGCATGAATAAACGCCGAAGGCGCCTGGAACCCTGTTATCTTCCCACCAAAGTGGTCCCTATTTTTCTACTTGCATTTTTAATGCTTTTGAACTACTAGGTTGGCAGAAGCTGGGACAAGTAACGGGAGCTTCACACTGTTACAAGGCGCTAGGGATTTGAACCACCACACTGCCAATCTTTCTGATCGACAAGCTCAGCGCCACTGAGCCATTCTGTCTCTTATTAAACAACAGTAAGATGATATATATTTAGCAACGCATCTTCCAGAAATAGTCCATCCAACGATCATTAATGAAGCCTCAATCTCCATTCATTTTAACAACTAGATTCTCTGAGATTTTCTATAGGTAACACTGAGAAAGCAAAAATTGAACTTTATGAAAAATTTAAATGCCTGAATTTAACTGGGTAGCTAGCATGCAAAATCAGCTTATTTAACACATATGATCATATTTATTTCAATCAACCAGATAAAACAAAAGTTATAGAGTACACGAAAGCTACAATAGGAAGTATCTACACAAACAGCATACATTTAAGCATAAGGAAATAGGGGAATAATACATACTATCAAGGGGAATAATACATATTATCAATAGTAAAAAGAAGAGGTGAATGTACAAGGATATAATAAGTTAATCATGGGAGTATAAATGTGCTACAGATTCTAATAATCCAAGATAATGAAATATTAATTAGAACAAAGCTTTAGACTTACAGTGATGTCAGTTGATGTTTCAATCCCATGTAACAGAAGGTTGGTAGACTAGGTATGGGCATGTATATATTGTATCTTAAATACAGGTTTCTCAGGTTCCAGTTTCTGAAACACTTAACACTGTTCTTTTTTTGTAAAAATAAAAATAAAAAAATGGAAATATGCACAAATTAACACTGGGGGCTAATGCCCTTTTGGGATATAATACTTGGGATTTCTTTGATCACAGAGAAGTTTCATATAAGGATGGCAGTTAGGAGAATGGCCAATATGGGTCAAGCTTGCCACTAACTTTAAACAAATTAAATAAGGATGCTTGAATAACAATTGGGCAATTCTTACTATTATGGAGAAAAGTTATCCTCGTAGGAAAATGGCATTTGGGTACTGTATTTTGTTTCATCAAAAAATGGTATGTTGGGGAATGGTTCATTACCTCCCCAAAGCAAACAGTCTAATTTCAGAGGAAGAGTACACATCTCTTATTTTATTTTATTTAATAGACAATCCTATTCAGAGCTCTTCTGCACAAGACCTCTGGCCCTAAAACAAGTTTCTGACTTATACCTGTATTCTAAGTGGAAATAACAGGGAAACAATTCTCATTTCTGAAGAATATGGTTCAAGAAGCTACTACCACCATTTCATTGCAAAAGAAAATTGCAACTGGACCAAGATCCAGTATCTCTTTTCTATTTACTATGGAGAATACAACAGTAAGAGTATCTTTTAATCCATGATAGTAAAGTCTGATTTCAGAGAACTGCTGCTCCTGACTTCTTACCAAAGCCCTTTCATTTCTATAGCTTTCTCCATTATCATCACATCTTCTAGGTTTCCAAAGAAATAACATTTAGTTGGATGCATGTATCTATATTTATAACCTTGCATTTATTTTAGTGAGTCATGGTGGCACAGTGGTTAGACTGCAGTACTGCAGGCTACTTCTGCTGCCTGCCGGCTGCCTGCAATGTGGCAGTTTAAATCTCACTAGGCTCAAGGTGGACTCAACCTTCTGAGGTGGGTAAAATGAGAACCCAAATTGGTGGGGGCAATATGTAAACCACTTAGAGAGAGCTGTAAAGCACTGTAAAGCAGTATATAAGTCTAAGTGCTATTGATTTTATAGGTATTAATCCCTCATAAGCAAACAGAGACTGAATTCTGAGTAAACATACCAGGAATTGGCAAACAATTCAAATACCACAAAAGATTGTAAACGTGTAACATTATTATGTGATTTAGATACATTAATTATATATTTTATACGTGGCCCAAGACAATTCCTCTTCACACAGTGTAGATCCAGGCAAACCAAAAGTTTGGACACCCATTATCTAGACTAGGACTAGGGAACTTCAGCCCTTTTATAACAGATAACAAAGAAATATTCAAGGAAAAAAGAAAGGTGAATAAATATATAAGCAAAAGATAAAAGCAATAACAAGCATATGGGATAGCAAAGGAGAATTGAATGACTTTTTGACAATAGGACACCATTGGGTAGCAAAGAGCAAGGCAATTAACAGATTACAGATAATCCTCTATTTACAACAGTTTGTGTGGTAAGTATTCAATTACAAAGGTGCTAAAAATGACTTATAACTGGTTTTCACACTAACAACCATTGTAGCATCCCCCTGGTCACATGATCAAAATGTGGACGCTTGGCAATTGACTCATATTTACAACTGTTACAGTATTCCAGGGTCAAGGGGAAGGCCTTTTTGTGACCTTCTAACAAGCAAGGTCAAGGGGAAGACAGATTCACTTGACAACCACATTACTAACTTAACAACTGCACTGATTTGCTTAACTGTGGCAAAAAAGGACGTAAAACTCATTAAACAACTATCTTGCTTAGCAACAGAAATTTTGGGCTCAATTGTGGTCGGAAGTCGAGGACTACCGAAGGACAGCAAAGGCAAGAAGCATTTTAAACTGTACAATCCAATCTGCATTAAAGTTAAAGATCTAATATCTACTCTGATAATACAATTAGGGGAAAAACATCAGAAAATACCATAACACTATGTCCTACAGGACAATTCATCATTCAGCACAAATCTACTGCTCACTTATGACTATTTTGCAACACAAGCAATCTTGCATTTCTCCTAGAAGATGCTTCAGTTCTGGCAGATCCCTCTGGGAAGGGAGTTAAAAGCTGAAGAGCAGACATTGAGAAAACTATTCCATTCATACTTGCTCTTATAGAGAACTCCGAAGGAAAGGTCACCTTTTAACAATCACAGAAACCAAAAAGGACCTTATTAAGAGGGCGGTTGCTAATGTAAGCTAGGTTTTACATCCCATCATTCTGATTTCACATTAGGATTTACTGCTATTTTTGAAAAAATGATGTACTTAATTTTTACCTGATCTGTATCTTTATAGTGCAAGAAATTCATGAGCTATCTGCCCAATTCTGATCTATTAAGATGGGAAATATATAGGCAACTGGTAGAATTAACCAACTGATACAGTTTAATTAAAAGGGACTCAAGCTATTTCATCTTTCCACGTAAAATGATAGCCTTAGCAAAAGGAATGGAGCACATGAGATGAAAAGGGGAAGGGCAGAAAAACCCCTCCAAATCCATCTTGTATAAACCTCATAATGCTTGTCTTAAAATAAATCTGTTTGTTCACAAATGGTTTTAAGAAGCAAAAGCCCACTCCATCGATCTATGCATGATTAGAACTTAACCTCATTTAATCATAAATATGGATTGATCCTACCCATAGAGAAGTTCTAGCTTCATCTACAGCAGCCTTTATAAAAGGATTTTGTTGAAAAAAAAAAGAGCAGCATGGAAAAAACTAAAGACATTGCTTATGCTGCTGTAGCTTTTATCAAAGAAAAAAGAAAAAAATGCCAAGAAAATCATGTTGTTGTTGTTTTTCCATCTGCATGCATCTTCTGAAAACTTATCCAAAAGTCAATGCACAATATTCCCTAATGGTCTGGAGTCTGATTCCAGAGAGATGGGTCTCCGGTCACCCCCGTTTCCATCTGCAAAACCAAAATATCCATTGTCTTCATCACACCTCACAAACAACCAGCTCCTCTAAATCTTCCAATACAGCTTTTTATCATGTGGATTTTGCCATTATTATTCTAGGCAAGCCAACATGTGAATGTGCCATATATTCTTTAGGTTCTATCTCTGCAGAAAGGAACATTAGGCAAAGGAGAAGGAAAAAAAAGACATTTAAAAGACAGCAAATTCAGGCATGGCTTGCTGAAACTGTCCCTTTAAAACAATCTGAAATTAAGCCGCTGGAAAGAAGACAAAAGAGCTTTCCTCTCTCTTGCTCTGTTCTACAGAAACACACACACACACACACACAAAACCTCCGGGCTGTTCAACATCTATAGAAAGAATGGCTGACAATGAGAGCTCATTGATAAAACATCAATATCATATCAGCCACGCTGTCACCGATAACCCGAATGGTTTCTTTTTGTATTTTGCACTTACCTTTCACTGGCTAAATTCAGTCTTCTGGGTTGCAAAATTGCGTTTTTGCTTTGTTTTTTTTTAAATAAATAAATAAGCACATTTACATGTTTCTCCAGCAAGCTAGCCTAAGCCTCCCATTAACACACTCCATTGCAGATAATTGCAGGCAGCACACACACCCCTGCTTTTCCCAGTTCCCAACACACCAAGGATAATCACATTCCAGTGGGGAGTGAACAGATGGTGGATTCCATGGTAACCAGCCCTCCAAAGGCTATTGGTAGAAGTGTGTGACTACTGCTTATTTGGTAACAATTCCTCTTTGTGCTTCGCCTGTGCAAATCTTGAACAGAAGACGGGACAACCGCGGAGAAGGTTTTAGCAGGCGTGAGGCAAGGGGAGCAGGTGATTTGGCACGTTAAACGCTGCAATTGAAAAAAAAAAACAACAGCTAGGTTCAAGCACATTACATGTACAATCCACGGAAGGCTGTGTATTCCAGTGTAAAACTCACTTCATTCATTTTACATTTCTTGGCTACCCTGCTTCAAGGGCTTCGAAGTGGTTAACCAAGGGTAAGCAGCTACAACAGGGCAACAACAATCTGAATTAAAACCAAACAACGCTTATTGAGCACTTTCCACATTTTTATATGGACTTGTAAACTTGTGCCAAGCCAGGTTACCAACTATGAGATCTTCAGACCGAGTTAGGAGTGCACTTCTTAAACTTGGATTTCCATAGAAACGTATGTGATCCATATAGCCATAAGTCATAGGTCTCCAAACTTGGCAACTTTAAGACTTGGGGACTTCAACTCCCAGAATTCCTCAGCCAGCTATGCTGACTGAGGAATACTGGGAGTTGAAGTCCACAAGTCATAAAGTTGCCAAGTTTGGGGACCCCTGCCATAAGTAAATAAAAAAGATATTGACTGAATCCTACAAAAAAAATGAAAGAAGAATCACGTTTATAATATACAGGTAGTCAGCAGCTTACAGCAGTTTCTTTTGTGACTGTTCAAAATTACAACAGCACTATAAAAAGTGACTTAGGACCATTTATCACCACTTACGACTGTTGCAGTGTCCTCACAGTCACATGATTAAAATTAGGATGCTGGTTCATAATTAACAGCTGGTTCATAATTAACAGCTGGTTCATAATTATGACGGTTGCAGTGTCCATGATCAGCTTTTGCGACCTTCTGACAAGCAAAGTCAATAGGAAAGCCAGATTCAATTAACAACCATGATACTAACTTACCAACTGAAATGATTCACTTAACAACTGTGGCAAGAAATAGGGCAAAACTCACTTAACAAATGTCTCACTTAGCAACATAAATTTAGGGCTCAGTTGTGGGCGTAAATTGAGGACCACCTGTAGCGTGGGTGTGCATTTCTATACTAGAAAAGGAAAAATGAGAAAACGCAATATATAAAAGCAAAACTTCCGTTGAAGAGAATCTGTGCCCAATACACAAAGCACTTAGTTTCCAAGGTAATAGGCAAAAGTAATTAATTTTAAAAGACAGATTACATTACGTAGTCATGTTCATTCTTTTAATACAGCCTTTCTCATTTTCGTACTCTTCAAATGCTTGTTTCAAATGGCATTTTTATATTCCCCAGCTGAGGTCTTGAAATTATGTCTGAAAAATGTATCTAGAAATATATCTATCTATATACTGTATATGCAAATATATCTTAGAGACCATTTTGGGGAAGACTGCTGTAGTTTCTGCAGGTATTTCTTATTCTTATGTTTTGAACTTTTTTTTCCTGAAGGAGGATACAATTTTGTAATTTAAGGATTTATTTTATAACAATTGCAGTTGTTATCCTCTTCTCCCTCATCCCCCAGGTTTCTACTTTGGAATGTGTGGTCCTGAGTAGTTTTCAGAATAATTTGAGGTCTTTTGAAGTTGTGTTGAAACCAAAGCAGAACTGGAAAAACTCTTTACAACACTGCAGCTCTGGGAAACTACATGTTTTCTTTTCATTAGGAATTTGTGGTTCCCCACTACCTCTTTAACAGGGGTCCCCAAACCTGGCAACTTAAAGACTTGTAGTTTTCAACTCCCAGAATAGCTGGTTGGAGAATTCTGGAACTTAAAGTCTACAAGTCTTAAAGTTGCCAAGTTTGGAGACCCCTGCTCTATTATAACATTACATAACGTGACATAATATGATTATTATTTCACCTTCTGAAACTTTTATTAAATGCAGTGCTGAAATAGTGTCAAGGTAGTTTGTATGGGTAGTCCTCAACTTGCAAGAGTTCTTTTAGTGACCATTCAGAGTTACGGCACTGAAAAAAGTGACTTCTGACCAATTTTCAGACTGATGGCCTTTACAGCGTCCCCATGATCATGGGATCAAAATTAAGATGCTTGGCAACTGGTTCATATTTATGACCTTTGTTGTGTTAAGTAGAAGTACGTTTAGATATGCGACTAATTAAAAGAAGTTTAACCAAAAAAAAGCAATGTGAGCATTTACGCATATTTAAAAAATAGGCATAAATGTGGCCCCTTGCATGTGTTGTACATACAATCAAAGCTATAATTGCTGATTTCATTAACTAGGGATCCATTAAGAAATTGCCCAAGGCCTTTTTGTAATCTAAGGAAATTCTGACTAGTCATTTTCCACTACCTCTTCTCATTTTTTCAAGCAATTTTTACTCCATCTAAAATGGAGTAACATGTAACCATGGGAATATAAACCACAGTACAATGGAAATCCCATTTTTCTGAACCTTCTAGCATAGAAACTCTCTTTTTCAGCTCTGAAGAAACAAGGAAGAAACAAACGTTTGATTACTGTGTTAAGCCATTTGGGTTTGGATGATATACAAAATGCTGTTTTGCAACATTTGTAGAGCGAAGTCTAAGAGGCAAAAGCCATGAAGTCATAGTAGGGGGTTGAATTTAGAAATAATTACAAACTGTTACAAAGAAACAAAACGTGACTCCTTTACTTCTTGAAAGACAGGCTTATGAGGTCCAAAAACTTTCAGATCCTTTTTCCTCTGTGGGAACCCTGATGCCGGTTCCCACAGAGGAAAACCATTAATGTAGATCTCCAGTCATTGGGCTACAGTAGGAAGAGTTTCATGGACTAAGATCAAACAGAGTTCTGCCTTTGATGAAGCTCATAGTCTTGTCTGATGTACCTAATGTTTCTCCTTGAAGCAGCTATCTTTCTTAGCAGAGCTGGTCTTTCCTTGTTTATGGGAAAAGAGTGTTAAAAATGATTTGAAGCAAGCAATTTCTAAGTAAGTGAAAATAGCTGAACCAGAGATAAACCATCTGCTGTTATAAATCAAGGAAACCAAACCATTAATTAGCTCATTATACTATCAATGCCCAGGACCTTGATTCAGCCAACCTATGCTCTTTGCCTCCTATAAATACCATGGGTTTCTATTTGCCAACTTTTTCTACACCTAGCACAGAAATGTTGGGGGTAGAAGATTTTCTCCCTCTCATGGTAATTGAGGTTGGGGGTCTTGCTCTGAACCATAATTGGGAATGATTCTTCATACCACGCATAGTTCAACAACAGAATACAATGCTGTCCAATATATTGCCACACATTTAGACAGTCTTTGAAGACAACTAGGCAATGCTTTGACAATAGGGTGTGTTTTCATGGCTACTCTTTATTGACAGGGTGTGTTTTCATGGCTACTATTCTTGATGGTTGCATTCTACCTATGGCCATAACCACAGTGCCAGCTGCTAAGAAGGAACAATGGAAAAGAACTCTTGCTTTCACACCCCATTTGTAACTTCCTGAATGTATCTGTCTGGCCACTGTGATATAGGTAGAACACCAGGGGCTGCTGGCCAGATCAAAGCATGTCTGTTTTATATCCTCATGCAATGCAGGCAGTAGGTCCCTGGCAGTTTTACTTGCAAAAGCAATTGGTTGAACTAGACCCCATTAAACATACTTAAAGCCATCAAAAGATTGAAAGCAAATGATAGTCAGAGTCACCCGAGGAATCTGCCTTCTACAGTTTACCCAATTTGACAGTTGTCAGAACAATTAATATATAGGTTTGTTCATCAATTATATTGTAGAAGACTCTTTTTCTATTGGTTGTTTCTTTTGAATCATATTCTGTAGGCTGACTAGCTACTTCCTAACTGAGGCCTAATTGATAGTACATGCATACAGTACATTATACTTAAGACTGTAATTGAGTCTAGAATACAATTATAAATTGTGGCCATCTTCAGGTGTGTCACCATTTAACTGCAGCCAATTTTATGACTTTTTTTTGCAGTAGTTGTTAAGTGAACAAGGCACTTGTTAAACGAATACATTATTCCCAATGGGTATTTTTTGCTGGAAACCGAAAGTATATTAGAAACCAGCAAAAATTCCAAATATCATGATCACATGACATGGGGTGGGCTGCTAGCGGCTTGCAGGGGCTTGGGAGAGCCCCTAGCTAAGACTCTGTGGGGCTCGAGCGACCCCCAATAACCTCAGAAAGACAAGCAGCAAGGCTGTTAATAGGCTTAATTGAACTTCTGGGCATTCAGCCAAGAGCATTTCACACCTCGTAAAAGCATTGCAAGCTAGATAAACAATTCACTCAGCACTTGGAGGAGAGCCATTGAGAAAATCAGATAACATAGCCACTAGTCTCCGAGGGAATTAATTCCCAAATAATAAGAATCACGTAACTCATCAGAAACTCCACTAAGACTCCAAGATCCCTTTCACAGTCACTGCTATTAAGCCTGGTTTTACCCAGTCTTTTATTTAAGTATTAAATGCATGAAATAATAAACAACTTTTTGGTATATATCTTTTTTTAGGTAATTAGGGCAAAGAAGCGGTCGAGTTGGCCATAGCCACTCAGTCACATGACCACCCAGCCATGCACGCAGAGTCATTAGGGCAGAGAGCCCCTTGCTAAAAAATTTGAAGCCCATCCCTGCACATGACCACCCAATGCTACAAATGAACACTAATGCAAGCCATTGCCAAGCACACAAAATGTGTTTGTGTAACCACGGGAGGTTGCCTGCAGCAGTCAGAACTTGAAAATTGGGTCACACATACTCTTTTTTGAGAATCCATCGCAACATCAAATGGTTGCTAAGTGAGCAGTCATTAAAAGAAGACTACCTGTATTCACATATATTTGTTTTTGTTGTTGTTGTTTTTGCTATTTATGCCATGTCTTTATACTCTGGAAATGCTTCTGTTCCTTTCCATTTCACATTCTAAGTCTAATTCTACAAATTCTTCTTAGCCATCAAATATATAATACAGGAGTCTTCAAACTTGACAGCTTTAAAACTTGTGGACTTCAACTCCCAGAATTTCTTCTCCGGTCACGTTAGCTCATGAATTCTGGGAGTTGAAGTTCACAAGTCTTAAACTTGCCAATTTTGAAGACCCTTGATATAATACATCAACTAATAACTCACTTTTGTTCTCCACTGGATAAATCAGCAGTGCAAAACCTACTTGAAAAGCTCAGAACAGTGTCCAAAAGAGCATCCAGAACAGCGTCCAGAACAGTGACCTTCACAAAAATGTGAAGGGTACTACAGAAAACCAGCTTCCATCCTTCTGAGGTCAGTAAAATGAAGACCCAGATTTTTGCGGGCAATGTGCTGACTCTGTAAACTGCTTAGAGGGGCTGTAAAGCACTGTGAATCGGTATATAAGTCTAAGTGCTCTTGCTCTTGCTATTCTTCCCATAGAAGAGCAGCACTTTAAAATAATATTCAGTTCCCTTTGAGGTTATGTTTGCTACAGACTTAAAAAGTGATCTGCTTTTATTTTCATGATACCCACGCCATACTTACTTTCAATAATGTTTTTATTTACAACCCTTATAGATATAAATTAATTAAATAAGACTTTAAGTAAAAACAATACGTCAATGGCTTCCTACTAGAATTATGTTACAGTCTGAACTCTGGAATAAATACGGTATCTATAGATTATATTCAAGCAAGGTTTAGCAGCTACACACAGTTGTCTTCAGCTTTAATTAGAAATGCTGCTCTAAAAATAGAACAGTTTCATATGTACTGCACTGTTCTTCACGCACATGCTGATGGCCTCAGAGAAATAAATGCTCATTCTTCATAACATGAGATGGAGGGGAAATTACCATGAATTGCGCTGCTTGTTTTACAGCAGCTAACAACATGGAGATTTGATGAAGTATAATTTTGTTGCTTCAGTCCTGCAGGTCTCAAGACAAATTCCAAAGCTGGCTGGACATGCATGGGCAGATGACAGGAAGCAGATGGCAGAGCAAGATCAAAGCCCCCATTGGCCCGCATCAGGGACATCCTTCTGAAGAACAAGACATTTCTTGCCTGAACAAAGTTGCATACCATATCTATCTGACTGGACATAAATTATCAAAATTCAATTTGGTACATAGTAAACAATGTTCACTTCATACTTTATAAGCAGCATTCTTTAGTCAGTCAGCCTGTCTTGTCTATTTATTTATCATCCATCTATCATCTCATCTATTTATCATCTATTCTACATCTTGTACAGCATCTATCTGTCTGTCTGTCATCTACATTGTTTGTCTATCACAAGGGTCTTCAAACTTGACAACTTTAAGACTTGTGGATTTCAATTCCCAGAATCCAGTCATGTTAGCTCAGGAATTCTGGAGTTGAAGTCCAGAAGTCTTAAACTTGCCAAGTTTGAAGACCCTTGGTCTATCATCTCCGCCTGCCTATCAATAGAGCTGCCCACCTCACAAGCAAATGACTCTGAGTGTTGTACACAAGACTAAAACAATATCATTCTATTTGTCAAGGCTTCTCTGTCATGCTCAGTATTCAGCAGTTCAGTCAACCAATTGTGGTTTATATAGACAGTCTAAGGGGTTTATTTAAAGATCATGCATTGCTGAGTTTAAATGTTAAGTTTTCTTCCACATGTGTTGTTGACAGTCTGTGTTTTCATTGTATAAAATTTTCAGAATTTTCATTGTATAAAAGCTGCTGCCAAGTTTCTCAATTCTGCATTTTTGATATCTTTATTATTTATTTATATAGTGATAAATAGCAGCTACAGTACCTTTGTAATGCTCTCCTTTTCACTCTTTGGGGTTGTTCAGTTCGCCAGATAAACTGATTTATGGATTTCACATAAACTCATATCCTGACCTTAATACATAAGCCATCAAACTATTATGCATTGAAGAGATTTTACATCAATCACTTTACATTTTAGTCAGCCTTAAATATTTATGGAACGACGCGGTCTAGTTGTGTGTGGTTTTTTGTTTGTTTGTAAGTGTGTGAGTGGTGCATATGTGTGTCTATGTTTAGAAATCTCTTCTCACCCCTATGTGTCTTCCTCCATCTCAAGCCTGGAAATTTGAGGGTCCCATGCATTATCTTAGCTGTTCCTAGCACTGCAGTCTTCTGGAGAGAGAACTCTGATATTGTTTCTGGGATCTGTTGGAGCCCCTCTCCCAGTTTAAGAGTCACAACCTGAGTGTTCCTACTACCATTTTGGCCTTTACATTCCATAAACTCTCTAGTTTCTCCTTCAGCCCTTAGTACTTAGATTTCTCCAACTTCTCACACTCCTCCTGCTGCTTCACTTAGCACCACTATATCACCACACCACTGAATTCTGCTCCTTGTCTACTACCATCTATCTGGCTGACTGGCCAATGTCTCCCTATCAGTCTAAAGTCCCACAGGATTAAGCCCTGTTGTTCTCTACAACCTTCCCTCCTGGACTTTGGAGAATCTAGTCCATACATTGTGCAGATGTTCCTGCACACAATGCCAGGTACAGTACTTGGGTTGTGCTGTTCAGTGTACACAGCCCCTGCCTGCATCTTGTACCCTGACACTATTTGTTGGATTATTTCTGAAATGTCTCTTCATAGGCTGCACCTTAAATCCTGCCTACTAGCACAGTAGTCCCCTGCTTCTATGTATCTGGTGGAAAGTTAGTCTCATATTTGGTTATCTGCACTGCAGTGTCTCTGCCAGAGGAGCCTCTCAAGTACCAATAGTTATTCATCTTCCTTGGCTGATTCCAAACCAAAATTTAGATGAACACATTTCCTCCCTCTGTGGCCAACCACATTTCAGTTCAGTCAATAACAAAACTGCATTGTTATTGTGGTTGGTGCATATTGTTGCACATCCTTGCATATTGGTGCTCATTACTCTGTATTTTACCTAGTTTGCCCATGCAATAAATTGTTTGGATTTCTGGGGCAGGAGGAGTGAAAGAGAGCAAACAGTGAAGTTAGATGCTCCTGGTATATGGAATCGGTTCCAATCAGTAAAACAATGGTTTCTTCTTGGTTTTAAAGTCCCTTTTCTTAGATTTGCATCATATTATCAACACAAAACAAATTCTGCTTTGGAGTTTAATAGTAAACGCCAGATCAATTCAGTCTAAAGAAGAAGTTATTCCCACACAGCACAAAAAAAAGAGGAAGGGAAAAGGAACCCAGCAGGCTTACCGATTACAGCAAAACTGAAACTGCATCTAAGCTACCCACCAGAACACCATGCTGGTGAAGTGGGGGAATGCACAAAACATCTACATGCTAAATATTAACCAATTAATATCTGGCACATTGTACACTATAGTTAATGACTCTCGGCAGGAATTTCTCTTGCAGAAACATTGGGAGAGGGAACGACATAGCAAAATATTAATAAATAATGAACTCATTTCTAAATCATGAAGTGAAACAAAAGTGCTAGCTAATTTCAGACTTAAATATACTGATCTCCTCAGTCAATTGCCTTTATATGTTGACCTGACTGCCATCCCACCATTGGGGTCAAGCAGTCATTGGCTTTTGACCACAACTGAGCCCAAAATGTCACTGCTAAGCAAGGCAGTGGTTAAAGCAACTTTTGCCCCATTTTACGACTTTTGCCTTAACCATGATTCAATGTTAAGGGAATCATTGCAGATGTTAAATAGATCATGTGGTCATTAAGCGAAACTGGCTTTCCTAATTGACTCTGCTTCTAATAGGCCAGCTGGGAAGGTTACAAAGGGTGAACATATGACCCCGGGACAGGGCAACTGTCATAATTACATGTTAGTGGCCGAATTTTGATCAAGTGACCATGGGGACATGACAATATTGTAAATGTGAAACTCTCAGTGCTGCTGTAACTTCGAATGGTCACTTAGTGAATCATTGTAGGTCAGGATTTGTTGTATTTCACCAGCAATACACTTACAGGGTATTTTCTGGACATTGTGAACCCAAATTAAACAAATATTCACAAGCACAACTATAAGGCTTTATTCCTCACCAATAAGGTTTTGTTTGCCAAGAAATCAATGTAGATGTAAAGCTGGGATATTTATGCCACTGTGACTGATCTGCAGGAGTGAGCTACCCGATTCACAGTGAAAGAAAGCATTTTGAAAGGACTAATACATGCCTAAAGCAATATGTGTCTCTGTGTATAATCAATGCACTCAGAGTGCACACTTTTGATGGAAGTATGTCACCCAGGAACCCTTTCTTCTTATCTAATCTATTGTCTTGGAAGGCCTACATGCTCAAGGCTACCTTCAAGCCTGGTTATTGATGGCATATTAGGACTATCTCTAAGGGGTGTTTGAAAGAAAAGCAAAGGGACACATTAAAAGGATACAGAGAGGGACTAATAGTTTAGATGAGATCAAACAGTTGCATCATTAATATATGGAATCGCCATTAGATGTGGGGATAACCTTCAAAGGGCACTGTGAATGCCTGTTTTGACGCAGCAACAATGGAAGTGGACCATTGTTCTCTTGTCCCTGTTGGGAAGTTTCTGAATACAGCTGTTCGGTCACTAGGATACATAGAGCGCTTGAATAGATGAGTCATTTACGTGATCTAAAAGGATTATTTTTTTAATGTTCTTACTGAGCCTGCATATATACAGTATAAGCTCAGTCAGGATCAGCATGCTCTGGGTCATCAACTAAATAACGTCATCTTATAGGACTTAAAAGATGAGTCTTCTCTATGCTGTAACTATCCTCAAGAGCAGCATTCTTCCAAGTTCTCTATGATTCTGGCCCTTTCAGGAAAGTCTTTAAAATCTGGATCTCCAAGCAGGCACTGGGCCAGGACAATTTGTGAGCTCACTGGGATATGATATGATTTAAGTTTCTGTCTTTGATGCTTGTAAAGGTTTTCTTTTTGGTTTAGTCTTGTTATTATGATGCATTTAAACCTCTTTGCATGGTACTATAGAACCCAAATAAATAAATTGTCCAAAGTTTAATAAAACATTCTAAATCTGCTTCTAGGCAAAGTTCTCATGGGGCAATTATCCTCCTTGCTTCAAGTACTTTTCTGGAAGGATCGAGGTGAATATACATTGCTTTTTCCCAACACTTCTGTCATCTTCAATTAACCACGCAATGGCTTTTAGCTAAGAACATTAGAGAGTCTATCTATCTGGAAGCACCCAACAGTGAAAAATATTATTATAACAGAATTAGAGTATCATTTAGATCTGAAATGATCTTCACCCAGGGGTTTTAAGAATGATGAGAAATGCCCTCCTCTCAGCATTCAGATTTCTTGTGATAAGTAGCTATCAAGTTACAATTAAGCATGATTTCTTATGAGGAATTAGTAGAGGTTTCTGGTACAGAAACTCTTACAACAAGAGTAATTATTGCTAAACACGGCCTGGACATTTCAAAACTGTTTCCGAAATGTTGCAATTATAAGCCTATAGTTTTTGTCAAGTATGTAAAAGTTTAAATATATATGTGAAGACGCCAGCAAAATCAGGAGGAGTTCACCTTTTAAATTTTTACAAAAGAAAAACAGCATTTTTGGCTTTATTAACTGCTACATTTATCAAATGCTTTTATATTAACTGCAATTGCTCCACTTTCAGAAAAGTGTCGTGTGAATTGAATTGTGATCCAATGATCAAGTTCATTATTGCTATTGCATTTTTATGAAATTTAGCTGACCATCTGAATGGCTGTAATGTAAGGTAATTTATAAAACAATGCAATGAATAAAAGCAATTCATTCCCCCCCCAAGATAAATCCCAATTAATTAAACCTAAGCAAAAAAAGAAATTTTAAATCATCAATCTTTTTGACCACTAATATGTACTAAATATATGGATTCTGCAGCATATCAACCCAATAGCAAGAAGTATAACTCATATCACCAGTTTCCCCCCTCACACCCACACCCACACAACCTCAGTTTTTATCCCAGAGTTCTCCTTTTACCCTGTAGGGGTTAATTATAGTTATAAATAGCTGAAATAATAACAGCAAACTTTCCAAAACAATAATGTTCCAATGTGAACCTTAGAAATCTTAATTCTGCTATTCTGCATATTTCTACACAAAAATGACATGGCAAACGAGGGATAGGAAAATGCAGCCTGTAAAAACTTTTAATTATAAATCTGCATGAAATTATTCCTCCAGAAATGCAAAAAACTGCATTTATAAAACTGCATTGTTCCCAGGATATGCTGTGCCTTTTGTTGGCCTTCTTTTGCACAGTGCTACCATGTCCTCAACTATCCAATTTTAAAATAACAACCATAAGAACAATCACTCAAAACAAAGACAGTTGTCCAGATTAATAACAGGCTAGATTTACTTACAAGTATACCTGAACATATTTCAACTTAATGCACATCTAGAAAGGTATCCTCTGCATTTCTAAGCTGTTAATCCTTTTCTTCACATAGTTCAATGTAGCTTTTTTTTCTTTGCATGAGAATCGTTTGCTGCAGTTTCCAAAAAGGAAGTGCTGACTTTCATCATTGTTACCATGTGTGATTTGCGTCAGGAAACAGGCAAGAATTTTAAAAGTACCAGCTGTTTGAGAAAAAGGAGAATGCTAGACATTTATTCAGAAAGAATAAGTGTTATGGTGATTCTAAGGCACAATTCAGACAAATATTTTTAAGTCTGATTTTAGAATGTATGATTCAAACATGCATTTCACTTTTTGCTGACAATCAAGGGCCCCATCTATTTAAATTCTACCTATATTATGTCTAGATTGCATCTGTATTTCCTTAACCTTAACATTTAATTCCATCATTTTGGTGAGCCCTAAATATGTACCTCTTATGTATTCAAATTATGTCTAGAAAATGCCTGTATTGAGCCCAGAATTATTGTCATAAGTTGTTGTGGTCATAAGTTCATGTGATCGGATCCAATTTTTCAACATGGGTAGGGGTGGACAATTATATTGCAGGAAAAGAAATTATTACTCCAACATGAAAAATATACAAGGCTTACATGAATGTAGGCGTCCTCAATACAATGTATTAAGTCTGTCATTTGTACCTCAGTAACTGTCTGGTTTGGCACAGCAATCAAACAGAAGAGATACAGACTTCAACAGATAGTTAGAACTGCAGAAAAAACAATTGCAACCAGCCTGCCTTCCATTGAAAATGTTTATAATACACTCACATTCTGGACATAAACTGTTTCAACTTCTCCCCTCAGGACAACACTATGGAGCATGGCATGCAAGAACAACTAGACACAAAGATAGTTTTATCCCTCATGCCATCACTATGCTGAACACTTAATTCCCATAGCACTGTCTCATTTCTCGTCTTGTCATCTTTCCTATCTTCTCTTATTGATTTCTCATGATTTATCAATTGCTGTTTGTAACTTATGATTAACTTATGATTAACTATGATTTATGATCTATGATCTATTACTTGCTGTTTATATGTACACTGTGAGCTTATTTATTTATTTATTTTATTTAATCACACTTTTATACCGCTCCCTCTCCCAAAAAGGGACTCGGGGCGGTGTACAGCCTACTAAAAAATATACAATAAATATACAATAAATATAATTAAAAATAGATTAAATAATTTGATCCGGCTGTCTATTCAATTCAATTAAAAATTAAAAACTAATAAAACCCCAATTAAAATTAGTTAAAACCACAAATACAGTTACTGGGCCAGGCCGGCCTGTTTAAAAAATAGGGTTTTCACTGCGCGCCGGAAGGTCAGAATATCCGTCATAGCCCGTATCTCCGGGGGGAGATCATTCCATAGGGAGGGAGCTCCCACAGAGAAAGCCCGAACTCTCGGGGCCGTCAGCCGACAGCGGCCAGGCGGCGGAACCCCGAGTAGGGCAACCCTGTGGGAGCGTACTGGGCGGCGGGAGGTTGACGATGGCAGTAGGCGGTCCCGTAAGTATATAGTGGGTACAAATTCCTTGTATGTCCAATCACACTTTGCTAATAAACAATTCTATTCTATTCTACATAAAAGATATGCCTGTGATGGCGAACCTATGGCACGGCGTGCCACAGGTAACATGCAGAGCTATATGAACGGGCACGCAAGCCCTAGCCAAACTTACCTACACTGCACATGTGCACACCTCCCAGCTGGTTTTCAGCCCTTTTGAGGCCTTTTTCAGCCTCCCAGTGGCTCGCAGCCTTTGGAGGCCGAAAAATAGGCCCATTTCGTCACTTCCGGTTTCGTCATTTCCTGTATTTGGAGGCTGAAAAATGGACGCATTTTTTCGGCCTCCAAAGGCTGCAGAGGCTTCCCTCGAGCCTCTGGGAGGCTGAAATCGGCCTCAAATGGGCTGAAAATCAGCTGGGAGGCATGCGCAGTGCAGGTAAGGGGACAGCGATGGGGTGTTGCGCATTCATGCACAGAGGGTGGGGCGCATTGCATTGTGGGTGCTGGCACGCGCACACTTTCGGCACACCACAACAGAAAGGTTCGCCATCACTGAGATATGCCATCTACTGTTTCATGTAGAGTAAGTAAATACATCTACCAACAAGGCTTCTATGGATTCTACATAAGAAAAAGAAATCAATCTGCAGAAAAGAATTAATAAACACAAGTGTGACATCAGGATTCAAATCAAGGACAAAATAATATCAAAGCATTTCATTCTCCCAGGGCATTCAATTAGAGACCACAAAGTGTCTATTTTGAAACAAATAACAGATACTGTGCAATATGTACAGACAAAAAAAGAGTTAAAATGAAGCCAGAGGGAGCAAGGAAAAGTTAAGATTGAAAGAGAAGAGAAACAGAGAGTGATTTGGATGAACATAAAGATACACTCTGAAAGCAAGACATTAGGATGAAACATCTCCAGCAGAGTAAATGGAATTAAAAATGAAAATGAGGAAATTATCTGAGATAATAGCAATTAAATGAAGTGGTGCTGAAAGTAACACCTTGCAGGTTTAAGGGGAACACTGGTGAAAGTAGAAATAAAATGAAGGCTATCAATTAGTGACTAAGAAAAAATGATAGCAATAGCATTTAGACTTATATACCGCTTCATGATGCTTTTACAGGCCTCTCTAAGTGGTTTAGAATCAGCATATTGCCCACAACAATTTGGGCCCTCACATTTTACTCACCTTGGAAGGATGGAAGGCTGAGTCAGCATTGAGCCTGATGAGATTTGAACTGCCACATTGCAGGCAGCCAGTAGTCAGCAGAAGCAGCCTGCAATAATGTACTCTAACCACTGCACCACCATGGCTCAGATGAAAGATGAAAAGAAACTCATAAATACCATTGGAATCAGGAAGGCTGCAGATATATTTCATATAAGTTGAAAAATACTGAAATATCTGTGACATTTGCTGCAGAGTGACCATGTGACTTGTTAAGGGAGCTTATAAGAAGACCACATTTGTGCTGATCATTGGAAGTATTATGATCCCCCCGCATAACAGAGCAATAAGGGTGTTCTGTTCAATAAGAGTGTTCTGTTCTGTTCAAACAATAGAAATGTGGCTGGGAAGGCATCTGGCAGAATACCGACCAAAAAGGACAGAAGAGATGACAACTGCAAAATATTAAAAGTACAATGAATTTATCTTGGCTACAAGGTATGCAGGCCAGATATTATTCTTCTGAAAAACGTACGTTGACTTAGAAAAACAAAATGACAAAGTGAATCATGGAATGTTTTGCAGAAATTGGTAGTTAATGGTTATTAAGAGCAGTTCAGGTCCTCGACTTATGACCACAATTAAGCCCAGAATTTATATTGCTAAGTAAGCAATTTGGGAAGTGAGTTTTGCCCCATTTTATGACTTTTCTTGCCACATTTGTTAAGTGAATCACTGCAGTTGTTATGATAGTAACTTGGTTGTTAAGTGAATCTGGCTTCCCCATTGACTTTGGTTTGTCAGAAGGTCACAAAAGGTCACCATATGACCACAGGACCCTGTGACCGTTATAAATATGAGTCAGTCACCAAGTGACTGACCATGGGGATGCTGCAATGGTCATAAGTATGAAAAATGGTCATAAGTAACTTTTTCAGTGCTGCTGAAACTTGGGTAACTAAATGAAATATTTTAAGTTGAGGACTACCTGTATATGCAGTGGTGGGATTCAGGCAGCTCGTCGCAGTTCAGGAGAACCAGTTGTTAACTTTCTGAGCAGTTTGGTGAACTTGTTGTTAGAAGAAACATTAGGGCAGAGAACCGGTTGTTAAATTATTTGAATCCCACCACTATGCATATGGTAGAGATAAGGCATAGAGTACATGAGAATGCAATGCTTAGTCACTGATTCATCATCAATGAGGCAAGACAAAGAAGTATAAACATCTCTTTGAAGTTTAAATGTATTTATGGATAGTCATACAAGGATGGTTGGGTAACACCGGCAGTATTTTCCTTGAGAACATAGATGAGGTTTTATATTTGAGATGAGGCTACAGTATTGCCTGATAACCTGTTAAATCTACAGTAAACATTAGATAAATTGCATGATGCAACAAGAAGTGTGGATCTGAAAACTACTCTATGAAAGACCCCAGTTAAACAGAGTGAGCAATTGCAAGTTATAAATATTTTTTTCAAAGCTACAGCAAATAGATGGATTTGTAAAGTCAGATAGAATGCACACAAATGCATGAAAGCATTTAAAGATGTGCAAATATTGGTAGAGAAGTAGGGAATAATATGAGGTCTTTTATAAAAGAAGCAAAAATGATTGTGGAGAAGACCAGGCTTCTGCTTATGTTCTTTTATGGATATAAGAACTGAGTATGCCAGGAAAAATATAGAAGTTGAATGCAGTGGGCCTTGGAAATTTCAGGTATAATTGTGGTAAATCAAGAAAAGATAGGCTTAGGCACAAATGGGTGCTGGAAAAGTGTGCCTTGAATACAAAATATATGGCAGCAGTTACAAGAGATGTACATTGAAATGTTGTAGATAGAATAATTGAGGATCAAACCACAAAACAAATCTATGAAGGAAAAATAAATGAACCGAGGGAAGACTGAGAATGTCGTGGCTAGATAGAATTGATGAGACCTTCAAAACAAAACAAATGGCAATTTTTAAAAAACATGGCTAACTTCAAAACAGTATATCCACACAGTTGAAACAAAAATAGAAGTATAGAAAGAAGCACAGTGAGTTGCGTTGTTTTAGTTTTAAATTAGTTTTAGCTATAGTTCTCGTGCCTCTAATTATTTTGCTCACTGCTTATTATTCCTCCATATAACATGCATAAGGCTGTTTACTCCCCGAAGGGAGTAATATGATAGTTGTGTGCCTCTGATTGTTGACAATGTATAAAACATTTAACACTGTGTTAATGTTTGTTCTCAGTAATGACATTTGAGTTATTAGATTGGCATGCCTGCATTTTAATTTTGTAATAGATGCAACAAGTCAAGTTCTACCTTTAAAAATCTAAAAAAAAAATCATTTTATTAGCCATTTTGGAAAAATAGTAGACATGGCAAGCAGAAGTTAAACTCAATCCTTAAGATGCTCTCTAACTTCCCTCTGGAACTGTGAGGAATTCAAAAGTATTCCTGCAATAAGCTGATACTAGAAACTAGTCTATTTAATGTTTAATATATCAAATATTTTTTCAGAATTGAGGTAGGACCCTACAGAGAAGTATCTAGAAGCACAACGAGGCTCATAAACACTGCACTAACTGTACTTATTCTAAATACATAAACCATATCTGAATAATGGAAGAAAAAACTGATTAATATTCCAGAATAGTGGATATGTTTGTTACTTAATTGAATAATGTTATTTTACAAGATTTCAGTAAAATGAATTCACTTAAAAGAGGACATTTATTTGATTTATAATTTGCTCTTTGTCAATGGCTGTAATAACTCTTACTTACAATAATTGGGCCAATTAGTAACTGTCTAATCTAAAAGGGAATCACATTAAGAAAAAAAAAGGTTAAGGTATTTTTTTTAAAGCAAATGATATAATCTAAGTAAAGAAGTAAAAAGAAAGTAAATGTTTTGAAAATTAAGCCTGGTAGATGGTAATTCCTCTTTGATGTCTAAATTCAATATACTTAAAGGGAAAAAGAATAGAAAAAGGCTTTTTTTGGTGGTGGCAAAAATACATTTCTTAATAAATATATTTCTCAGCATGTAGAAGTTTGTCTTATTTATATTTCATCTGAAATGTTTTTGAATTATTAATTGGAATTACATCACTTAAAACTTTAAAAAGGCACTATGAACCCTTTTGTTTATGTACTGTAAAGTTGGTTTAAAAAATATAAAAAATTTATCTGTCACCTTGATGACATTTGTACAGGTGTTGGACATTATAATTTATAATAAGAACCCTGTAAACTAGAATGTTGTGTTTTATTCTATGTCTGCATACTGCTTAGCTATGTACATAGTAATGAAATTACTTCAGGTAGTCCTCAACTTGTAACCACAATTGTTTTGCTCCATTTTATGACCTTTTTTTGCCACAGTTGTTAAGTAGGTCACTGCAGTTCTTAAGTGAATCATGTGGTCATTAAGTGAATGTAGCTTTTGCCCATTGACTTTGATGATCACATGATGTCAGGACTGTGCAACTATTATAAATACATGCCTGTTGCCAAGCGTCCAAATTTTGTCCACATGACAAAATTTTTGTACACAATGCTGTAATGTCCATGTGTGTAGAAAATGATCATAAGACACTTTTTTCCATCCATTTGGCTACAGATTTGGGGTATTTACAAAATTCAGACAATGACTGGTTTATTTGTAGTGCCAAATAGGAACAGTAACTACTTACAGCGAGTCCCAACTAATGTAAACATTACATCTTGTAGCATGTATGAACAGATTAACCAGATGAAGACATACACGTGGATTATTACAACTCAGGCAAAATCATTATAAGCAGTATCCATAGCAACTGAAAGCAAATCAAATAAGTCCCTTAAAACAAATACTGGAACCCATAGAGAAAATGAAGAGAAAAATCTGGAGAGATAGCTGCAGAACTATCGTCTCTTTATAATTTGGGGTCCAATTAACTAAAGATGTAGTTCCTAGCTTAACCCAATGTGTGAATTTAGTCAGTTATAGCTTATTGAGTAAATTGTGTTTACAGTGGAGCCCCATTCCCAGACTCTGATCGTGACCCGATTTGGTCGTGTCTGGACGCACGACCAACTGTGCATGCACGCAATCAAAAAAATGGCATCAAAGGGGAAATCGGCGTGGAAAGATTCTATTCACCACTGGATTTTTGAATTGTGACCCGATTCAAAAATTCGGTGGATTTTTTGTTCCCCACCCGATTTGATCACAAACAGGAGTGTTTACAACCTGAGGTACAGCAGTTTAGCAGCAGTTTAGCATAAAGGCTAAGAACTCAGCAGTTTAGCATAAAGGCTAAGAAAGGCCTGGTGGCACAGTGGTTGGAATGCAGTATTGCAGGCAGACTCTGCTCACAGCCAAGAGTTCAATCCTGACAAGTTGACTCAGTCTTCTATCATTCTGAGGTCAGTAAAATGAGGAGCCAGGTTGTTGGAAGCAATATGCTGACATTGTAACCACCCAGAACAGAGAGAGATATTAAGCACTATGGGGGCTGTATATAACTTGCAGTGCTATTGCGATTGTGAAATATAGACAGACAGAAATGAAAGTGTTCTCCTACGAGCTGCTCGGATCATCCATTTGATTGGGTTGGTTCAGTCTTCGTCCTGATAGGCTGAGCTTAAATTTAGGAACGCTCCTCCTCCTCCACGAGACTCCTCCCAGCGTTCCCCAGTTTTAGCTCAGCCTCGCCTGAATAGGTTGTTTTAAGAGCTTGTTCTGGTCAAAGCAGGTGATTTCTGTATTTTACCAATTCTCTTGATCCCTCCTTTATTCTTTAGTATCCTTTCCCTGTCTTGGGTCCTTTTATTATTCTGTTTTTTTGCATTTCGATTTACTTCTGTTCTATTTATATTTAATTGGGCACTGAGAGCACAGTCCCTCTGTTCTCCCTTCTGGGTGATCAAGGCTCAAATAATTATTTGAGGGGGGTAGAAGTTTCAGCTCCCCCCCCTTAGTAAAAGGGGGTCCCCTGGAACGTTGCTTTCCAGCCCCCCCCGCCGCCGCCCCCCCCCCTGCCGATTTTGTCTGGCTCCGTTTTTTTGCAGTGTGGCAAGCTGCTTTTCTCTGCATTCCCCGAACGCCGTTTTTTTGTCTCAGAGGGAGTGGAGTGCGATCGTTTCCCTCCCTTTTTTAACTAGCTTTCTGTGGATTTCTCTTAGGGTCCTCCATTAGCTGGACCCTTGCTGCTAGGGATCGCGTGCGCGCCAAAATTCGGGCGGCCGCCATTTTGTTTTTCCAAAGACCTCAGAGCCTTTCCCTGTGCCCTAATTGTTGACTGTGGGGATCAGATTGTGCTCTCTTAGGAGATCCTATAAGGCAGAAGGCCTTATTATTCTTGAGTGTTCTGAAACTTGTTGGCTAAGCCTCACAGTCTTCCCTAGCAGCATACAGCAAGCACCCTAGGCCTGAGTCAGCCTGTGCAGTTATTGCTGTTCTGGTCCTTTTGTTTTCTGAGTAGGCCCCACTGGCGTTCTTAATCTGGCTGATTGGTGATCCCTTCTTTTTCTTCCACTTTTGCAAATTTATAAATCCAATTATTTCATCAAGGGGAATATATATATTAATATCAGGGCTCCCTCCCTACTGGGTACGGTCCCTGGGCGTGCCAACCGCCTCATTTACATAGATATCAGCAGATTGTATTATACTGAATTATCATGGCAGGGGGTAGCGGTTCTCGGCCTTCTGCTTCGCATGCCAAGTCAAAATCCAAATGCAAAAATGTGTGTGTGGGGGGGTATTTCTAAAGCTTCTGAGCATGAATGCCAGAAGGCGCCATAGGGCCTTAGAGAGACAAATAGATAAGTGTGCTCGTGAGGTTCAGAGACCTTCTCAGCACCTTGCTCCTTCTACTCCTGGGCCCTCTTCTCATGTCTGTTCCCCTCCACTAGATGTTTCCCTCTCCTCCAGGCACAGTCGTGGTTCTGTGGGACACCAGACTCAGTTATCCGACCGGCCAGCTTCTAGGGGTCCTCCTGAGGCCACCTTTACTCCCACTGCTGCAGGCCTTCGCCAGGAATCTTCCTTGCCTGAGGAGATTCCACCTCAAATGCGATCTTGGATGGAGATGGCAATCAGGCAGGGGATTTCTGCCAGTTTACAACATGCTGTTATGACACGACCTCAGCCTGCCCCTGCTGACCCGGAGTCTCAGCCACCCCAGCCTCTAGTCAGGCCGGAATTAACTGCTGATCAGGTAATACCTTTTAAGGATATTCCGATGCAGGATACTCAGAGAGGGGATCTGGTCATGGAGGCTGAGGAGCTGTTTCAAATGCAAGATTTGGAACACAGTGACCTAGAATCCTTTCATGAGGCGGAGCACTCCTTATCCGAACAGGAGCTTTTAGAGGGGGGGATGTCCGAGGATGACGGTCTTTCCCCGGACCAACCGGCTTTTACTGGCCTGTTTCAGCCTCACCTATTTAAATCCCTCCTATTTAAGGCAACTAACACGGCTGGCATCGACACATCAGCTCCCCCCGTGGGTCCTGTAGAGGAGGGTCCCCAGGATTTATTGTTTCATCAGCCTACTGTTCAGGCTGAAGTGATCCCTGTTCCTCCAAGGTTCATGGAACTAGTTCAAAAACAGTTCCTTTCTCCCGTACCATGTCCGGCTCCTACTAGTTACGATAGGAGACTCTTTAATATGACCCCAGAATACCTCAATTTGTTAAATATCCCGGGGGTCGATGAACCCATTGTGGGTATAGCCTCTCCTACTTCTCTTCCAAGCGAGCCACTTGAGGTTTTAAAGCCTGAGGATAAGAGGGCCGAGGTAGCGCTACGCAAAGCCCATCATGCTGATGCTTGGGCTATCAGAGCTGCCACAGCGGCCTCATTTTTCAATAGGACTTCACTCAGATGGCTGATACAACTTCGTGAGCATGTCCCTGCATCTAATCTAAGGGCCCATCAGGACATTGCTAAGCTCACAGCGGCTACTGAATTTTCAGCCAATGCGACCTTTCATGCCGTAAAAATTTCTACCAGAGCCATTGCATCTCATCTTTCAGCCAGACACCCCCTTTGGCTTAAGCCTTGGCAGGCGGACATCAAGCACAAATCTAAGCTTGCTTCTGCTCCTCTCAACAGCGACAAGCTGTTTGGCCTCTCTCTAGATCCGCTTCTCATTGAGATCCGGAACAAGAAAAAGATTCTTTCTTCTCTGTATCAGAAGTCTGAACCAAGGTATCCCCAGTCTTTTCGGAGGAGTTCCTTTCGGTCTTACTCCCAGAGTTCCTTTCTGTCTCGACCGTCTAGATCCCAGTTTCCTCGCCCAGGATTCTCCTCAGACAGGTTCGACCCTGGGGATCGGTACCGGAGAGGCGGCCAATCCAGGCGATCATTCCGTTCTTCCGGCAATAGATCCTTCAGGCGTCCACGTTAGCCTTGAGGAGTCCTTTCCCATAGGGGGCCGTCTCAGGTTTTATGCGGATAGATGGGACGCTTCTACTTCGGACGCCTGGGTCCGAGATACTGTGAGGTTTGGCCTGGCTTTAGAATTCCAGTCCGCCCCATCTGATTTTTTCAGGGTATCCCCTGTTTCCAAAAATTTGGTTAAACATAGCCGCATGGAAGCAGCCATACTGCATCTTCTACACATACGGGCCATTCAACCGGTCCCCGCAGACCAAAAAGGGCGTGGTTTTTATTCTCTACTCTTTTTAGTTAAGAAAAGTTCTGGTGGGTGGAGAGCTATCTTGGACCTCAAACGACTCAATAAATTTTTAGTCTATCGCAAATTCAAGATACACACTTTACATTCCATCCTTGCTAGCATCAGAGAGGGAGATTTTCTCACCTCAGTAGATCTCACGGAAGCTTATTTGCAGATTCCGATCAGGCCATCACATCGTAAGTTTTTAAGATTCTGCTATAACAGTCAACATTTCGAATATTGGGCTCTTCCCTTCGGTCTAGCCTCTGCTCCTCGGGTTTTCACTAAGGTCCTCGCTGCTCTAGCTGCCCATATTCGCGCCCTTCCCATCAGGTTGCACTGTTATCTAGATGACTTTTTAATTTTGTCCAGCTCTTCTACCCAAGCTGTCCGAGATACTCAGATGACTCTCCGCATTTTGCAAGCACATGGATTTGCTATTAATCGAGACAAAAGCCAGTTAATTCCTTCTACAAGATTGTTACACTTAGGTGCCATCATTGATACACGGGCATGCAAGGTTTACCTTTCTGACGAAAGGCATAAAAGTTTACAACAACTAGTGCAGCTGATCAAATCACGACATACTGTTTCTTTAGCTGATCTTTCTACCCTTCTTGGGAAAATGATCTCAGGTATTTTTATTATTCCTTGGGCTCGTCTTTATTCCAGGTCCCTTCAGTGGTTCCTTCTCCCGTTTCAACGTTCCGCTCTCAACAATTCCGGTCACAAAGTCAAGGTTCCAACCAAAGTTCTTACATCACTTCTTTGGTGGTCCCGGCCCACAACCCACAAGGGTTGTCTCTTCAAGGAGCCCCGCAGACTCACTGTCACCACTGACGCCAGCCTGCTGGGCTGGGGTGCTCACCTTTACTCATCCACAGTTCAAGGTCGCTGGTCAGCAAGGGAACAGTCCCACAATATCAATTGGCTGGAACTTTGGGCAATTCATCTGGCCCTTCGGGCTCTGCTGCCGCAGGTATGCAACCAACATATCTTAGTTCTCACAGACAATACAGCAGCCAAGATGCACCTAAACAAGCATGGGGGCACACAGTCTCAACCTCTCATGAAGGAGGCGGAACGTCTCTGTCGTTGGGCAGAGGCAAATTTACTTTCTATCAGGGCAGAACACATCTCGGGCATCTGCAATACCCAGGCAGATTGGCTCAGCCGGGCCACAGTCGATCCCACGGAGTGGCGTCTTCATCCGTCGCTCTTTCAAGAGGCAGTCACGAGGTTTGGTTTTCTGGAGGTCGATCTTTTCGCCTCCCCTCTCAATGCCCACCTGCCTCAGTTCGTGTCCCGATTCCCCTCTCAAGGGGCGGAGGATTTCAACGCCCTTCGCTGCCCGTGGCCCCCAGGGCTCTTGTACGCCTTTCCCCCTCTTCCTTTGATCCCTCAGGTCATACGGAAGATGCTAGAGAAACGGGCAGATTTACCTTTGGTGGCTCCATACTGGCCCAGACGCCCTTGGTTCGCCGATCTTTGTTGTCTGTCGGTGTTCAAACTATGGAGGATTCCTCTGGACAGGATTGTGCTAACCCAGGGTCCTCTTCAACATCCGAACCCTCATTGGTTCCAATTGACCGTCTGGAGGTTGAGCGGTCGCGTTTAATCAGCAAGCAATTATCCAACAAGGTTATTTCAACCATCCAGGCTGCAAGGCGCCCCTCAACAGATCGCATTTATAATGCAACTTGGTCCATATTTACCAGCTGGTGTTCCCAATTTCATATTGATCCACGATCTCCTTCAATTGCTCAAATTTTGGAATTCCTACAAGCTGGTCTCGATAGGGGGCTTTCATCAAATACCTTGAGAAGACAAGTTTCTGTCCTGTCTTCCTTGATTGACCATGAGAATTTCCTACCTCTTTCTCATCACCCTCTTATTCGCGCCTTTCTTAAGGGTGCTAATAATTTGCGACCGCCCATGGTTCATCGTTATCCTACTTGAGATTTGAACACGGTCCTTCTGGCCCTTACCAAACCTCCTTTCGAACCGATTCGTTCCACATCACTACTATTTCTTACATATAAGGTTGCTTTCTTAGTGGCCATTACTTCAGCTCGGTGCATTTCCGAGTTGGCATCCCTATCTATCAGGTCAGACCTCTGTGTTATTCATGCAGATAGGGTTGTCCTCCGGCCGGACCCCACGTTTATTCCAAGGATTAATTCGGCTTTTCACAGGGCACAGGAGTTGGTCTTG
The DNA here is from genome assembly GCA_023653725.1 of Bungarus multicinctus. Classification (NCBI taxonomy): domain Eukaryota; kingdom Metazoa; phylum Chordata; class Lepidosauria; order Squamata; family Elapidae; genus Bungarus; species Bungarus multicinctus. Next base: position 64,769,060 of record CM042848.1, read on the forward strand.
CCCAATTTCTGTCCTCATCCTTCCCGAGAGTTGGAACATCAGTGGCATAAGTTGGATGTCCGGCGTGCCTTGAAGATCTATATCCATCGCACGGCATCCTTTAGGAGGACAGAGGCCTTGTTTGTTGTATTTCTGACTCATAGTCAAGGTACTAGGGTCTCTTCCACCACCATAGGTCGTTGGTTGCGGGCCACTATTGCTAAAGCTTATCAGGGCCAGGCCCTGCCAGTTCCCAGGGGCATCACGGCGCACTCCACTCGCAGTGCTGCCTCCACGGTGGCTTGGGCCTCCCAAGCTCCTATCTCTGACATTTGTCGGGCCGCCACCTGGGCGTCTCCTTCCTCCTTTATCAGACATTATAAGGTCGATATCTTTGCATCTGCAGATGCGTCTTTTGGTAGGAGGGTGCTACAGGGTGTGTGCAGGACAGCGACAGACTCCAGGTCCAGTCAGCATCCCGCCCGTAGTCCAGGCCAAGCTTTGGTATGTCCCAATCAAATGGATGATCCGAGCAGCTCGTAGGAGAATAGGCGTTGGTTCTTACCTGATACGCCGGTTCTCTCCGAGCTGCGAAGGAGCATCCATCCCCACCCTATGTGTTATTGCTAACTGTGTTTATTCCTTCCGTCTGTGGGAGTCCTGCTATACGACCAAGCTGATGTACTAGTTTTCTCAGAAGCGACGTCTGCCTTTTCACTGCGATCTTCGCTAAAACTGGGGAACGCTGGGAGGAGTCTCGTGGAGGAGGAGGAGCGTTCCTAAATTTAAGCTCAGCCTATCAGGACGAAGACTGAACCAACCCAATCAAATGGATGCTCCTTCGCAGCTCGGAGAGAACCAGCGTATCAGGTAAGAACCAACGCCTAATCTCATTAGTAGAGAAACTGTACTTTTCGGCAGTAGCCTAGGGCAGAATTCTCTGTCCCAGCAACTTTAAGAAGTGTGTACTATAACTCCCAGAATTCCACAGCTGGAGAACTCTGGGAATTAAAGTCCAACTTTTTAAAGTTGCTGAGGTTAAGAAACACTGCCTAAGGTCTTACAAGAATTTAAAGACTGTCTGTGAAGGCAAGAAAATAGTTCAAACAACCAAGATCTATCTCCAGAGCTTTGCTCTTGAGTGATTTCAGTAGATCTGTCTACCTTTAATAATAGCTTTTGAAGCCTGAAAAAGTTTGAAAACCCCTAGCCTAACCCCATAGCTCCCTCCCTATGTTTAAATTCAGAAGAAATTTCCTGACAAGTTAGAACAATTAATCAGTGGAACAACTAGCCTCCAGAAGTTAATGCTCCAACACTGGAAGTTTCTAAGAAGAGATTGGATAACCATTTGTCTGAAACGGTATAGGGTTTCCTGCCTAAGCAGGGGGTTGGACTAGAAGACCTCCAAGGTACCTCTGAGACCTTTGAGGTAACATCATCCTCAGAGCACATAAGCCCCACAACCTGGTCAAGTTAGAACCTCACTGTAGATTATTATTATTATTATTACTATTATTATAGCTCATTGCACAGTCTGTCAGAGGCATTTTCTCAAAATCTGTCAGACTGTGCGATGACTGAATTTGGAATTTTTGTCCATCCATAGAGCTCCTTCCAACAATCTGGAATAGGGAGATGAGGTTGATAATGTTAAAGGTATCATCGTATGATGTAAGTTGTTCTGAGTAAAACTGCCTTTTATAATTTACCAATAGTGACTTTGTAAATGCTGATGTTCAAGTGGTGCTCCAGATGTTTTGGGATTGAACTCAAGCTGCCTATTACTATTGATATTAACTTTGCTTGCATTTGCCACAGTTGTTTTGTTTCTATCTGCTTATTTTGTTATCTTCTATGGTTCTTCAGTCGAGGACCTGTATACTGCACGAGTCAAAAAGAGGGCTGTGAAAATATTTGCAGACCCCTCACATCCTGGACATAAACTGTTTCAACTCCTTCCCTCAAAATGACGCTATAGAGCACCGCACACCAGAACAACTAGACACAAGAACAGTTTTTTCCCGAAAGCCATCACTCTGCTAAACAAATAATTCCCTCAACACTGTTCAACTATTTACAAAGTGTACACTACTATTACTGTTAATCTTCTCATCACTCCTTATCACCCATCCCCTCCCACTTGTGACTGTAACTTTGTTGCTTGTATCCTCTGTTTCCTAGTATGATTTGATGTTGATTGTACCCTATGATTATCATTAAGTGTTGTACATTATGATTCTTGATTCTTAACAAATGTTCCTTCTTTATGTACACTGAGAGTATTTACACCAAGACAAATTCCTTGTGTGTCCAATCACACTTGGCCAATAAAGTATTCTATTCTATTCTATTCTGTTCTATTCTTTCTCTTCTCCCGGTACTGTCATATCTACTATCCATACTTTTTTTTGTCTTTTATATTGTTAAGTCTGCACTAGTATGTGGCAGATGCCTATTAATTTGAAATCTTAAGTTCCAGAGTAATTTAGTTCCTATTATTTTCTCTATTTTATGGTCCCACCAGTTCTTGCTTGCAGGCAAAAGTTTTTCTGTTATGTAATTTATGTGATTTACTTCCAAGCAAAGTTTTTTTTTGAAGTGGTCAATTAATGAAGGGCCTAAATATAAATTTTATTTCTTGAAATAGCTGAAACATCCAAATCTTGAAGAAACTCGAGGACAGTCACCAACATAATCTCCTGGATAATTCTCTCTCTTTTTTTAGAATTGTCAAAACCATACTTCACAATCTAAGTACAAAGCAAATGTGGTATCACACATACTATCTGTTCAAAGTAATGTATTTAAAACTCACCAGTGAAGCCAACATAAAGGCACTGGCTGAGAAATATGTGAATTCATGTTATTGTATTAACCTCAATTTGTTTCCTTAGTTGGGTGAACTTCCTGCTTATATATTCAACCCCAGTATACAGACAGATAGAAGTTCTATATTGAAGGGCTAGCAGTTTCTCACTTCCTTCCTAAAAGTTCGAGAGAAATTAGCAGTGATGTTAGCAATGGGAAAATCTGAGCATGGGGCTTGTTAGGCTCAGAGAATGAAGTAATGTTTCCAGGCTCCCTTTCAGTCGAAACCATGAGTTATCCAGATGTTATACGCTGTTATGCCATCTGCCCTGTGATATGAATGCAGCCTGATGTCCACAGTGTGTATTACACTGAAGTTCCCACACTTCTACCCAGACCAATTTAACTTATGACCTTTCGAAGTTAGACTGGAACTCCCCAGGACTAATTACGATCCAGAGTCAAAGTTCTGATGGTCACCATCTGCTCTCCCACATAGTCACATGATTACATTTGGGGAACTTGGTAACTGGCCCACATTTATGGACGTTTCCAGCTACCTGTGGTCAAGTGACTGCAATTTACCATGTTATTTTTCTGGAAATTGGAATTTACTTCTGGTTTCTAAGTGAAATGCCCTATGAGGACAATAGATTCACCTAATGATTGCCATGTTCACTTTACTACCATTACCATTGGGTTTAATGGGAAAAGATCTGGGGAAAAAATCAGAATTTTGATGCTATATACATTGACAGCAACAAGACTACTGTTGGGGTTCCAGAAAAACCCAACTCCAATCAAAAACTCTGAGACAGGCATTTTCTCAAAGTTTCCTTTTATTAGTTATACTGGCACATCTGGGAAAATCCAAAAGTTCTGGGTTTTCCTCCAATAAGTAAAAAATTACAAATCCACCCCCTGCACCCATCATTCCATCACACGCCGCAATCACCATCTGTTCCAACTTGAGACATCCCCCCTGCTACTCCTCAGCCAGGTGCAGGAATAACATGACCTTGATTTTAAAGAAGAATGCTATTATGTCTAACTACATACGCTCCATGAAATCCCCCCTCCCAACTTCCCATGCTCAAGAATGTGGCAGTGTGGAAGATTCTGGTACTAATATGGCTTCCAAAGCTGACAACGATTTTATGCACAAAAATGGAAGGTCACCTCAATCCCCACAATGGATGAATGGCTGCAAAAACTGATGGAGTTAGCATAGATGGCTAAATTGATTGTTTTGATCAAGGAAAAAATGTAAATACTTTTATTTCTACTTGGAAACTGCTTCTGGACTTTGTGCTTGAGGTGGAAAAAAAATAAAACTTTGATTTTGGGTTTTACTGATTAGATAGCAATAGCAATAGCACTTAGACTTCTATACTGCTTCACAGTGCTTTACAGCCCTCCCTAAGCAGTTTACAGAGTCAGCCTATTGCCCCCAACAATTTGGGTCCTCATTTTACTCACCTTGGAAGGATGGAAGGCTGAGTCAACCTTGAGCCTGGTGAGATTTGAACTGTCAAATTGCAGGCAACCAGCAGAAGTAGCCTGCAGTACTGCATTCTACCCACTGCACCACAGTGGCTCTAAATCTATCTATCTAATAGATAGATTTGTTGTTACAGAAATGGCTAGTTAATAAGTTTATATAAAAGTAAAAAGTTGAGATTTGATGTTAATGCCTTATTCTACTGCACCAAAGGGAGTCAGAAGTCAATGCCTTTTTTTCTTTTTTTCCCCTTTTCTTTCTCTCACTTTCCCTTTCCCTTCCCCCTTCCCAATTTTCCCTACTATTTACTTTTGTATTTTCTTTGTATGCTATATTATAAATGAATAAAAAACTATTAACACATACACACAGATAAAAACTACCACCACAAAAAAAGTTATAAAATCGGGCCCAGTCACATGGTTACTCGCCTAACAACTAGCATCTTTTAAGACTGTAATTGCAGTTGTAAGTTGATGATTCCCTATATATGCCTCATCTCAAATACTTGTAATATAAAACTGCCTCCATTGGAATATCGGGAGTGGTCATTCAAGTACTCCAAGTTCATCAGAATACATCTCAATGTCTGGTACCTTGCTGGGGCAGTATTTAATGCATTGTTTCTCAATCTGGGCAACTTTAAGATTTGTGGACTTCAATGCAAAGCATCATCCAAAGCTGCATGTGTGAAACGGCAATCTACATAAATTTAATAAATACCATTTTCCCTGAAAATACGACCTACCCTGAAAGTAAGTCCTAGCTTGATTTTTACACATGCACCCAATGTAAGCCCTACACCCCCCAATAAGCCCTAATTAAGACCCCGCCCATTCCAGGGTGCACAGGTAAAAATTAAGCTAGGGTGGAGATAGGGGGTAGAGATGCCCTACTATTTACCTTCAGACAGTTGCAGCTAGGCCTCGCACACCCCAATACCTGCCTTGCCGGCCCATTCCTTCTGCAGCCAGCAAGGCTGGGAAGGCTTTTCTGAAGGCCTCTGCAGTCGATAACAGAGCTCCAGATTGACCGGAGCTCTGCCATGGCTGCAGAGGCTTTCAGAAAAGCCCTGAAGGCCTTTGACAGTGAAAAGGAGGCTGTGGGCGACACTTGCATGTGAGGTGAGTCAATGGATGACATCCCCGAAAATAAGACCTGATGCCTTTTTTGTGGCAAAAAAGATTGGGCCTTATTTTGGGGGAAACATGGCAATAAACCTTCCCAATAAAAAATTGGGAAGGTGTTGGGAATTCTGGTAGTTAAAATGATGTAGCCAGCTGAAGATCAATAGCTTGGTCACTTCAGCAGAAAACAGACAGCAGTAAGTGGCAAAGCGGGATATTTCTTATATCGAACTGTTCATTTTCTTAGTGTAGTGAAATCAAAGAGACACCAACCATCTCTGCCACATCCTTAAAGCAGGATATGATGCAAGGACCTCCTACTTACATAAATACAAGCTAAATTGTGCAATTCTTCCCCATCTTGGAAAAGGAGGGAAAACAAAGACAAGAATATTCCCTTCATATGTATCTTTCTTTATCTGTATTCATATGTGCTGCAATATTCATGCAAAACAAATCAGAAATGTACTTAGAAATCTTAGGCAAAGCAACATATGTTCTACTTGTTTCTAAATTCTACTTTTTTCTAAAATTAATGTGCTTCTTCTAGGGTCCCATTCTTACATCTCATACAAAATCAATGCTAACCACAGAGGAGCATATTATCAGTGTAAATATTATCATCTGTGGGAATGATGTCACAGTGTACATCACAGCTCCTTCAAAATCACATGTAAACTTATAGTGGGCTAATTCAGCTACAAAGTTGTGTTTATAGCAAACTTCTGCATTCCATCCTTTGGAGCACGAATCAAAAACTACCAAACCACAGAGAGAAGTTGCCAATCTGCAATCAAGCAGGAATATAATCAACAAAACCTCCAAGGACTGGGAGAAGAAATAATTATTAAGTTGTAAAATATATATCCACAGTTTGGAGCCAAAACAAGAAGCTTCTGTTATAATGGGTTCATTTTTCAAACTTAATTCAAATGGGCAGAATAATTTTATATTGGCTTCCCTAATCACTAGACTTCTATTGTCAAATGCAAGAAGGTACAAAGAAGAAAGCAAAGTATGAGGTATTGTTGTTGTTATTGTTATTGTTATTGTTATTATTGTTGTTGTTGGAGCAATTGCACAAGGTAAAAAGTAAAATGGGCAATAAGGAATTTCCTAAGCATTTCCTCCAGTGACCTCTATTGGGTGAAATGGTATAATGCAAGTTTTTTTAAAAAAAAAAGAAGAAAAAAGCATCTTCCTACACTGTTCAAATATAGTAAAAAGTACCGTAAACATTTATTTTAACATCCGGCTTGTTTCTTCTTGTACTTCTTTCCAATAAAAAAGGAAGGGGGCTTGTGCAGACAGCCTGTTTTAACAATTTCAAGGAACATTGTGTAGCAAGCACAAAATATTTTTAGGGCACCTTAAAGATAATATGTAGAGTTATATATTCATGCTTTCATATTAGTCTATGGAATACAATGGACTGTAACCAGAAAAGCTTCAGTTGAGATGAGCACTTGTGTGGGTTCTAGGAGTCAGATTGTGTATTTACCATTTGCTTGGTGTCAGCCAGGGTTCCTAACCCAATAGACCAGACCTGTCAAACTGGCGGCCTGCAGGCTGGATGCATCACATGCAGGCCATGCCCATCTCAGCTCCGCAAAGGCAAAAAACATCGCAATACATCACCAGACGTGATCGAGTTTGACATCTGTGCAGTAGACAGTTAAATAGAAGCTTCCTCTTACAAATTCAGGTTCCAGCTTCAGCATCATCTTTACTTCCATAAAGCAATAGCAACAGCATTTATACCTCTGTACCACCCCACAGAGGTTTACAGCACTCTCTGGGTGGTTTACATATTGCTCCGAACAATCTGGGTCCTCATTTTATCAACCTCAGAATGATGGAAAGCTGAGTCAGCCTTGAGTTGGTCAGGATCGAACTCCGGGCTGTGGGCAGAGTCAGCCTGCAATACTGCATTTTAATCCCTGCACCACCAAGGCTCATTCAAAGGCCTAATAAAAATAAAAAATATAGGTACTGTATTTTTATAGGGCATATTTTGATTGGGCCTTTGAATGAGTCCTGCTGGCACAGTGGTTAGAATGCAGTATTGCAGGGCTAATTCTGTCTTTCACTGTGTCAATGTGAAAGACTATTGTTACTTTAAGGAGTTTAGTATTAAATCTAGAAGTTTAGAGCCCACCCGGAGCTAATCTGCATATTTTCCATTCTTCTTTCACTGAATAAAGGAGAAGGGGTAGTGTTTACAAAGCTGCAAACCTATAAAAATTTCAGACTCCCAATTCCCATCCCAGAATCATGTGCCGCCCAGTCAAGATCAGGTTTTTACAACTATAGAAGAGCCATAAAGTCATGCATGGTGCCGAGTTTTGATAGAAACCTTGAGATTGTTGTAATTTGTGGGGAGTTTCTACACAGAATCTAGCACTGGGCCACCTTGGAAATGGCCCACCCTTTGGGCATCACTGTTGTCATAATTAAAGAGTTCCTGGAAGGTTGTAAAAGATTTGGGTATTACCTTCCTTATTATATACTCTTTTGATGGCATGTTTTTAACTCTGTTTGCTTCAGTTAATAATAAAACTTAAAATCTCTTTGTTTACTGGTGTGCTTATTGTTTCTTGATACTAGAGAACCAATTGCCTGAGCATCTGATCACTACCATGATGCTTGCCAAAGCACACCAAGCATGGGTAAGATGAAGTGATAGGAAGCATCCTTAATGACTCCTTGAAATGACAATAGTCTTCCACATTGCCATCACAATACCCATACTTTTATTAGGCCTTGGAATTAGCCTGGTGGCACTGTGTTTAAAGTGCAGTACTGCAGACAAAAACTCTGCCTATAGCCAGGAGTTCAGTCCTGACATGAGTTCAAGATTGACTCAGCCTTCCATGTCAGCCTCAGATCGCCAGATGGCCCGAGGCTGCCATTCAGGCAGGAAAGGAGTGGCCAACTGGGAAACGGACACATGGGCATGCATAGCCATGCCAGACCACCTTCCGAGCAATGAGGAGTTGCCAGCTGGGACGGTCTCCAACAGCCGTTTCACACGCATGCGCAGATGTCCTACTGCAAGTAAAAGAACAGCTGATTGTCGGATCACAGAGAGCTGGGCTTGCCAGGCTGGATTGGGTGGCTGGGGCATGGCCAGACTGCAGTGGCCAGATTGGCAATGAGCAGTCTGTGGGAGGGGATGGGATGGCACACGGGGAGGGATTGGAGCATGATATAGGGGATGGTGCAGTAACCACGATAGCACTAACTTTGATTCCTTGATGATTGGTCATTTCGTGCCAGGTCCATGTTTTTTACCAGTAAACATTACAACATCGACCTGTGTTGCTGGATTTTATTCATACGGGACACAGGAACATGACACCTATCCTTCTGAGGTTGGTAAAATGAGGACTCAGGATAGTTGGCACTGCTCTGAAAAGTGGTGTTTCCTAGGACCACTGAAGTCCCCCAAGATCCACTCAAAACTCCCAACCACCCGCACAGAGGCCTGAAAAATAAAATTATTTGCTAGGTATCAAAGGTGTTTGCAAAATTTTAAAATAATGCCACCCTTTTCATTTTTTATTTCTTATAAATATAGAGCCTTTTCATTTTCATTTCATTTTTTATTTATGTTAACATCTAACAGGGTACTATTATTATTTGTACATAATTCAACATTCTACGAATGCATCAGTTTTAATTTGTAATACGGTCAACATTGATAGCTATAACCCTTACAAACAAAAGCTCTTTTAGGGTCCTCTATAACTTTTAAAAGTTGAAAAGGGTTCTGAGTGGGACATTTTAAAGAAATACTGCTGTAAAGTGTCATAGCCTATGGTGACCCAATGCAGTTTAAGCGGAAACAAAACAAGCTAAAGAGAGTGTGATAAAGTTTTGATAAAGAGAAAAATATAACCGAGAGGGACCTTCCTAGGTCTTCTTTTTCCATATGATATTCTACAATAGAAGCAAAAAAAGAGGACAATATTTATAAAATCAAAACAGTTCAATTTCAAGATTATTATAGAGGGGAAAGCAAAGTTACCAACAAGTCAGTGCTTGCTAAAGTTCAAAAACAATGTTGCATAACAGGAATTCTTACAAATCCAAAGGCATGCAATTATATTTTCCAATACTTTTATTTACATTATGCTCACATTGACGATGTTTTAACTATTTAAACAAAATAAACATCTCTTTTTTGACAAATATGTTTATTTTTTCAAAAAAAGTGTTACTACCATGGATTCAACTCTTAAGCTAAGCGTTCAGACTGACACATTTGGACTAACACACATAGTTTTGGTTTTCTGACTGCATTAGACAAATCTTAATGCAAAATCTTTCAAAGTCCATAAGGCTTCTAGGACAAAGTAAGATAGTACAAACTACATATAAGTATTTATTATAGGAGTTAAGGGAGTTTTCTTCCATTTTATGACCTTTCTTGTCACAGTTTTTAAATAAATCACCACAGTGGTCAAGTTTGTAACACAATTGTTAAGTGAAAAGGTTGCAAAAGGTGACTCCGGGATCTGCAATCATCATAAATGAGTCAGATACCAAGCACCTGGATTTTGATCATGTGGGACCATGGGGATACAACTAATGGTTGTGCAAAAAAAGGTCATAAGTCACCTTTTTCAGCATTGTAATAACTTCCAACAGTCACTAAATGAACTGTTGTAAGTCGAGGACTACCTTTATTGAAAACTAATTGCCTGCTCTGTTGTGGAGACGACAAGACAACTTCATCTGCAGTTTAATATCTTTCTGCTTACTTAGATGATATTTTAAAACATAGTTTTAACTGTATACTCAAGGGCTGCTCTCCCTACACTATCTGTTCTTCATAGGCATGTGTCTCCAAGGTAGCTTCCAGGCAGAGACAATAATATGAATTGCAAGGGTGGATCAAAATTATGCCTAAAATGCAGGATGGTATTCTCCTGGTTCAGACCGATTTGGGCGAACTCCTTGTTCCAACAATCACCTGGCTCCGAACTGGTTCGCTCCGATGAGTATGTGGGCCCCTCCACCCCTATCCTTTCCTTATGTCTTTTTGTTAGAGCACAGCTGATTCACATGGCAGAGCACTTTGGCACGCCTCAGCTGTTTTCTTCAACTGCAGTTGAAGTTAAGTATTAGCTTTTTTAAACGCGGAGCATGCAGGCGGAGTATGCATTTGGTGCATGCAGAGCACGTGCTCACCGAACTGGTTATTATACCAGTTGAATCGCAGCCCTGCTAAAATGTCACAGGCATACAAAGTTACAAAACTGATAACCTGGTTAAAGGAAATCCGTAACACAGTTTTATCTCCTATTAAGACATCATAGCATTCAAGTACTGTATAAACTGTTATTACAGATAGTTCTCATTTAGTGGCCAGTTACGATTGGAAATTCAATTGTTAAGCAAAGCGGTCACTAGGTGAACTTCAAGTGTGCTTACTATCTTACTTCATTCTTCCTCAGCTTTACAAGCCTCTGAAGGTCACCAGTACAATCGGTCGCAAAATAACTTTTTCCTGATCTTCATAACTGTGAATGTTTGCTATTCCAAGTAGTTGCTAAACAAGAACTATCTGTGTTTCATTGTACATCGAGTCTCATGTTACAGATAATGACTCAAATCTAATTCAACATAAAGCATAAATAAAAACTACAATAATTGGATCACTGTGTTGTCTAGTTAAAATAAAAGCATCTAGAGAACTGGAGCTAAAGAAGAGGCTTTGGATTTTAACAATGCTAACACCTTATGATATATAGTATAAAAGATTTATGTCTGCAGAATTACTAAAACATTGGAAAGATTATCAGTTCTGCATATTTTTTTTGTTTTGGAAGATACACTAAGATAGTAAAATCTACAGCATCTATCAATCACAGGATGAAATAGAGATTACTGCAATTGAAATAAAGATCAGATGTCAGTACTATTTAATCTTCTTTTTTCAATCTGAAAACTAAACACCATCAGATTGTGTTTGACCACAAAGGTTAAGAAATTTGGCACCCAACTGAAAATTCTACCAAAATTATTTGCTATATTTGAGAACTGGATGCTCCTATTCCTGAAGCTTCAGCTGTAGAAAATGTGGCTTGACCATGCATAATTCTAGATGCAGGACTGTAGGATTTTCCAAAGAGACCTCACTTTTACTTTACCTGGAGCAAGCCAAGACAAGTACTTCTGTTTCAAGGTGAAATGTAATCTGCCATCAAGTGAACTTAAATTCAACAAAAGTGAAATGTACACAAGTCTCATGATCTTTAATCTGGCTATTTAACTGGGTTGTGTAGAAGGGAGACTTGATAATCTGCAATTAATACGGTAAATAATAAAAGGTATCCAGCAAAAAAAAAAACTAGGAAGGACTAACGGAAGAAAAAGCATAGGGAACTTTTGGGACATTTTTAGTTTGCTTCTATCGATTTTATGATATGACTCACAGATGTTTAATTCTTTAAAAATAACTTTCAGTTATAAAGGTCGTTATATAGTACCTACAGTTTTAAATTCATCAAGCATTGAATAACTTATTACCTTTATTAAGTTATACAGAGGTTGTATCAAATAGTCTTACATAACAATGTTAAAGACTGAAATTATCTACTACACCAATTCTCGAAACTAGAATCCTTGGAAGCAAAGAACACCATGCAGAGACTAGAATTGGAAACGTAGATGGCTGAAATAAATGCTCTGTTTTCTTTAAATAGAACTTAAAAAATCATTTGAGAGCTAGGAAGTTGAATTAAGTGTGCATGCAAATTTCAAGCCCTCAATCCCATATGTAACAGACATCCATACATGGAAACTGTCACCATTAGATACCAGATTTACCTTGGGTCTCCCATCAAACAAATAAAAAAAGGGCTGCATAATTATATACACATTTCTCATTCCAGAGTGGATTTAAAGAAATAGCTTTAAACGTATCAAGCAAGGGAACTGTCATAGCTAGCCAAAACAAGCAGACTGTTTCTCATGACAGCTTAAAGCCACCCAGGAATGTGGATCAAGAAAGGTCACCAATCAAAGCTCTTAAACTTTAGCACCAATGCCCTGGAGAGCAACTCACTTCCCTACAGCACTTCCCTTCCAAACCTGGTATCCTTCAAATATATTGAGCCCACATCATCCATAAAATCTTAGAAAGCATACTCTTTTAAACTGGGAGCTTTAACATTGCAGTACCAACGAATCTGGAGGATGTCCAAGAAGAATTAGGCAGAAACACATCAAAAAGCATCGATTCTTTCACTGCTGATATAGAGAGTAAGCTAAGGGGTGAAGGAGAAAACACAGGTAATTTTTCAGATCTTGTCCTTCAGGCCTAACCCATTTCTTTATCCAGCAATAATCTACAATGTTAGCCGATAGGAAAAGTTGCTGCTAATCAAAAGAAAACTTGAAATACTGATTTTGTTTCATGTAGATTTTTTTTTCTGATTTACCCAAATTCAAAAACAACTTTTAACAGTATAATTTTAAATCAATTAATATGCATTTAGGAAAAAGAAGGGAGTATTGTGCTTTTTTTTTAAGCATATGACACATGTTAGCCAGGGATCACGAGGGTGGATGGCTGCCTCTGTGAAAATAATTTTTCGGGTGGTGTTATTTTTACCCACGGGATGCCTGATTGCCGGTAGGTAATTGGGAGGGCGGCTTTCTTGTCCCTTCGTGATTTATTTGCTCACGGGAATCGAGCCGCTGACCAGCCCAATGTCTTACCACGTAAGCCACAGCAGCCCCCTAGTATTGTGCTATTTGACTTCTTCACATTCTTCTCTACTGTGAAGGCGTCTTTGAAACAAGTACAATAATTATTCACTGACATATAAGAGGTTATTTTATTTAAACTGTTGATTTATTGTAAGTAAATCATTGCATTAAAAGGAATAAGAACTTGTTGTCCAAGTGGTTTAGTGGGTAAGTGAGTGGCATATGTAGTGGCATAGATGAAGATGTCTGTACCTGTTTGGGTCCCACAAGAAGCTTGAAGAAGGAGAGGAAGGATTTGGCTGTACACTGCCCTGAGTCCCTAGGGAGAAGGGCGGTATATAAATCTTAATAATAAATAAATAAATAAATAAATAAATAAATAAATAAATAAATAATAAATAAACAGTAGTTGGAGCACAGAAGGAAGAGAGGATGAGGATAGAGAAAAATACGGCAGGAGGCAGGTGCATACCATTAGAGGGGAAGAGATTGTTAGAAATCTGCAGCTATTCCTCTTGATCAAACTCAACCCTAAATCATCTAGATTTAGTCCTAGACAAGAACAGCCCTGGCTTCTATTATCAAGACCAGGCTGGATGGTAAGATTCAGTTATGACCCCAAGAAGAGGAAGGCAGAGGTGACAATTGCTTGCCAGAAAGCCCTGTGGATTCTAAGAAGCACTCTCCCCCAGGTGTAAGGCTCTATTGGGGAGATCAGATTTAGAAAAATAAAATTGAGATTTTTGCAGCTGTGTGGCCCACTCAGAGTCCCCCTGTCACCGTTGTTTGAGTCATTGCTGTAGTTGTGAGGTTCCACCCAGCCTGCTCTGGATTACTGTAGACTCTTTTCCACGGACAGAGAAAAGCAGTTCAGGATTTCATGGCCACCAAGCATCTTATCACACTTGGCCAATAAAGAATTCTATTCTATTCTATTATCTCAGGTGCCAACAATATTTGTAGCTCAGGGCTGAAATGAGCAAACAGCCCAAGGAAAAAACTAACTAAAGAACCACCAAGACCAACACTGAACAGGGCAAGCCACTAAAATATAAAATAAAAGGAAACCCCACTCCCCTACTAGCACTGATGATGTTACCTAGTTTGGGTAATGAAATGTCTGCAAGAAAACAGCCAAGTTCAGAAAGCACCCTTTTATCTCAGTGGTCATAAGCCATTCCACATTTGAAGTTACATGTTAAATTGTTACATGACCATCCCCGACCTATTGACCTTCTGGCGTGCACTAAAAACCCATTTATTCCATCAAGCCGGTCTGGCCTAAAGTTACGTGTAAGGTTTTAAATTTGATTTTAAGTGGTTTTAGCTTTCTTAATCCCCTAATTTTTAATCTTTTGATAATAGCCAATCTATTTAATTCTTTTAATTCATTTTAATTATTGTATGTGTATTTATATGTATATATTTTTAACTGGCTGTACACCGCCCTGAGTCCCTCTGGGAGAGGGGGCGGTGTACAAATTTAAATAAAGTAAAGTAAATTTCATGTTTACCTCAAAATGACTCAGAAAATAGGCATTTCTCAGTTCCTTATTGGATATAGCATGAGTTTAATTTTATTTATTGTATTGTATTACTTGACTACAAAATATAGACATTTCTTTCTGCTGCTTGTTCAATAGCAAGGGCTATCCTATATTTTATTCACAAAGGTGCATCACCAGAAAAGAACCTTCAATTCAGCCTATTGTATAAGCAAAAGTATTAATTACCTTTGCTTCAATTAAAAATATTGAAGAGGATAGCACTTCTTCCCAACTGAACAATTTACACCCAAAGTTATTTATTCCATTTAATACAGAGAAGAAACTATTCAGTCACAGTATCATTTACTGAGTTCAGAAGACTTTTCAATTAATGTATGATAAAGCACCCTTTAAGCCTGTACTGTACCACTGAAGACAGCATTTAGTCCACCAGATCACTGCAGAAATAATAGTATCATAATAAAGGATACAGAAAGAATAAAATAATAATAACGGATACAGAAAGAATAATATAATCCTAAAGCAAACAAGGGCTACCGGTAGTAGCAAAAGAAGAAACAGCTTTTGGTGTAACATTTCTATGTTTCAGGGTACACTAGTCGCTTTCTATTCCCTGACTAGCTGTAATAATTAGAATTTAGAAAGTAATGTATAGAGAATTTATTTCAGGTAAGACAAATGGGTCAACAGATAGCAGGGAAATTACTTTAACATAGCTAGGGGCCTTTCTGAAACTCTCAAAACCTAGAATACTTTGATTGAAATCCCTACTCACTCATAAAGCACCCTCAAAACCGTAGAAATGGTGGTAGACTTTAGAAGAAACCCTCCCAGACTACCACCTCTTACTATACTAGACAACACAGTATCAACAGTAGAGACCTTAAAATTTCTAGGTTCTACTATATCACATGACCTAAAATGGACACCTAACATCAAAAACGTCATCAAAAAAGCACAACAAAGAATGTTCTTTCTGCGCCAACTCAGAAAGCTCAAAGTGCCCAAGGAGCTGCTGATCCAGTTCTACAGAGGAATTATTGAGTCTATCACCTACACCTCTATAACTGTCTGGTTTGGTTCTGCAACCAACAGGACAGATACAGACTTCAGAGGATAATTAGGACTGCAGAAAAAACAATTACCACCCAACTGCCTTCAATCGAGGACCTGTATACTGCACGAGTCAAAAAGAGGGCTGTGAAAATATTTGCAGACTCCTCACATCCTGGACATAAACTGTTTCAACTCCTTCCTTCAAAATGACGCTATAGGGAACCGCACACCAGAACAACTAGATACATGAACAGTTTTTTCCCAAAAGCCATCACTCTGCTAAACAAATAATTCCCTCAACTCTGTTCAACTATTTACAAAGTGTACACTACTATTACTGTTAATCTTCTCATCACCCCTTATCACCCATCCCCTCCCACTTGTGACTGTAACTTTGTTGCTTGTATCCTGTTTCCTAGTATGATTTGATGTTGATTGTATCGTATGACTATCATTAAGTGTTGTACATTATGATTCTTGATTCTTAACGAATGTTCCTTCTTTATGTATACTGAGAGTATTTACACCAAGACAAATTCCTTGTGTGTCCAATCACACTTGGCCAACAAACTATTCTATTCTATTCTATTAGTTGACTGTCTCCAGTCTTATAAGGCTGAAGCAATGGAAAATTAAGGAAAGGAGAACACATACATTGAATCTTCTGCTTCCTGGAATAAAACCAGAGAATATATAAATGGTATAATTTTTTTTTAAATTTAAACTTACTACATTAAATAAAAATAGTTCTGATTTCATGAGCAGAAGATTGTTGTACTTTGGAACTGTTCTATTGTACGCAGATCATTAGTTAATGATTAACTAAACTGCCCTGACCTCTATTTCCAGTTGGTTCTCACCTAATGTGGCATGTGGATTTTAGTGGCCTGGTGTAGCTGAAAGTATGTTGGCACGAGGCAACAAATGGAATGAGAGCTTTGAGAAAAAAGCTCAATTCTGGCCATGAGTAAGGTTGATAAGCTGATTGGACTCTTAGCCAGGGCTATTGTAGAGCAATGTAGACACAGCAATCCCATTGTCCAACCTAGTATATAGGTGCTGGAGACTGAGGGATGAGAGCGAGGATCAAAAAATTCCTTAGTGACTGGGGGATAGGCTGATGGTCTGCCCAAAGGTGGAAAAAGAGACAGGAGAAGAGAGAAGGAGAGGACAGAAAAAGATGGTGCAAAACAGAGTGGCCAGGGAGAAAAATTGGAGATTGAAGTTAAGCGAATAGGCAGATCAGTTGACCATTCTTGGTCAGGGAGGGAAAAGTGAAGTTTACCCATAGCTTCCCTGGAAGAAAAAAGATCAAAATCCAGTTAGAGGACATCTCCGTTTCACAAGGAGAAGAACACCTTGAGATAGGTTCTTTACACAATGGAGAAGCAGTAGGTGTTTTGCTGATGAGATCCAGAAGGAAGTCAAGCAGTGCTGAGCACAGTAAATCCAGCCCGGTCCTTTCTTTTCACTTTTGATACAAGTCTAGAAAGAGGGAGGAAGCAGGAGAGCTAAGAAGGGGATTTTTTTTCTGAAAGGGAGACAGAAGGAAACCTGACTCCAGTTGAAGACTAGAAAGGCAGGTTTATTTTCTGTATCAGTTGGCAACCTTGCAAAGCAAAATACACTTCACCAGTTCAAAAAGAACCTGATCACATGTGACATCTAACACAAAACTCCCTTCTTGTGCCTTCTTGGAAAGGCAAAAAATAGATAAGTTAGTTGGAAGGTATTTCTGATTCCTATTCAGGGATACATTCATCTCTATTAATCATACTCCCTCTTGGATCCTGATCCTAGTTTAGTTAAAGACAGGTAGATGACTTAAAATCCTGTATAATAAATAACAAAAAATAAAATCATGTATAAAATTTAATAAATTCCGTGGCATCATGGTAATCATGCTGGAAAACTTGCTCCAAGATAGGCATTTCCAGAGCTTATTTATCAAGATGTAATTAATATATATTTTTCTGGAGACCACCTACTTCCTGCTCAAGATAGCACTGCTTTATATTATGGAAGTATATTAGAATTCTTCCTAACATTTTCAATAGTGTCAACAAGCCTTTCACATCCTTTTTCACTGCAATACAAAGTGTCACAATCAACCACATGCTATAAAAATGTGCTGAAATTGTTTAAAACTACAGATCATCTGGAATGTATGCTTAAGAAGGAAGCAGAATAATGGCTATCTATCCAGTAATGCTGCAGTTGTAAAAATTCTCTCCCTGCAGCCATAACTCAAATAGCTAACATATTTCCAAACGCCTTACATGATTTATGTTCAGCAAGTGAAGGAGCACAACGGGAGAATGCAGTGAAATTGGGCAACATTCCCAAGGTCTTGTTCACCTTTCCCAAATGAAAGGCTCAAAGAACCAAGAACCACATGTGAAATTACTTTTGGGTAGCTGTTCACCTACAAGACAGAAACCTTGCCATACTAAAGCAACTATCTGCATAATTACTAGATATACCTTTGAATTGCTAGGGAGAGGCAATCCTCTTTTAACCCTCTTTATGACAACCAAACTGTAGAAGATGACCAGGCTGAACTCAAGGAGGGGTCAAACCTATCATCAGTCATGAGTCCCTACATGCTCACAAGAGCTGTAAATCCAGCCCACCTTGAATTCCTTTCTTAACTCCTGCTGATTTCCCTTGACAGTTAGTGGCTCAGATTCTTGTAGAGAGCTTAAGCTTGCAACAAATCTTTATGCTCATTTGAACTGCTTGAATTGCTAGATTTCTCCAGGGCTTGATATAAATCTTCCAACTTCCACTGTCTCATTGCCCTCTTGGAAAGAGACACTCCCTCCCTCCCGACTTCCCTCACATCAATAATATGTGCTCACTAGGACACAACCTTAATTGATACTGTTTTTGTTTTCAGCCTTTTCATGTCACATGTTCACATGACACAATCAACTCTTAAGGTTATTGAACAATTCATGGTTGGCTGGCTTCATACAAAATGCTGATCCATAAGATGCTATTTATAAACCACATTACTACATTACTAAAATCACACAACATGCTAAACTCGAAGCAACTGCAATGATGGCTAAAAGTGTTGCATGAAGCATCTACAATATTTCTCATGGCCAATGTTCCTATGACTAATCAACTAGATTTAGTCAACTCTTGAATTATTCTCCCAAAGGCAAATGTACTGCAGAAAGATGTTGCAACTATAATTGAACTGGGAACACTGTTGCTAAGCAACATGTTGTAAAGGGGAAAAAAAAATCACGTGACTGTGCCAACTTATGATAGCACTTCCAGTTGCAGTCATTAAGTGATTCAGTGCTGGTCATTAAGTCACATGACTACAACTTTTTGTCAACTTTTCTGACTTTGCTTGGTGGAAGCCAGCAATGAAGGTTGCAAATGCTAATCATATGAATATGGAATGCCTCCACTGTCATAATTGGAATTGTGAAGCAGTTGGAAAACATTCAAATCACAATCACATGACCCAAGGATGCTATGACAACTGAAATTTTGCAAACTAGCAGTAAGTCTCCTTGTTCAACATTGTTGCAATCACAAAGCAAGAACTATAGGTAATTCTAAAAGTAAGCTATAATTTTCAATAATCTTTTTGTAAATCAAGAGAGAGATCTATCATTACATTTTTCAAAAAGTTCATATTAATTAAAATACAATATATTTTGATCGTTCCACAGGCATTAAAGTATAAGTACCATAAATATCAGTTCTACCATGACTATATCTCCATTTGCTGAAATTTCCCCTTCAACCTGATAAAATTGACCAAAAGTTTTTTTATCTTACAAGCATCTTTCTTGTTTTATTAGAAACCAGCAGTTTGTCAAAATATCCCTTAAATCAGCCGTATTAATTGCAAATTTCACAGTATTTGCTTGTTTGGTTGGGGATGGTTACTTTAAATTCTCCCACTGAGCTTACAGTTCCGCACAAACTAAACCATTATGATTTGTTCAACAAATCAAGATTTGAACAAGCTGGACAAACTTCACCCAATATAACCCTCTAACCATACAAACTAAAACTGTTTAGCAACTACTAAGAAGAGATTTTGGGGGAGGTACTTTCTATGACAATGAAATTTAGCAATTCTATAAAGTGCCTTTAAAAGAAAATTATTTTTCCCACATCTAAAAATGTATCTTTTTGTTCTACATTTTAGTTCTACATTCAAGTCTTATTTTACAATTACTTCCTTCCCATATTAGCTAGGAGCTTTTCATAACACAGTTATAAATCAACTGAAACACAGCTAGTTAAGAGTCTTAATTTCCATTGCCTCAGGTCTTTTACAGGTAGTCCTATACTTACAACCACAGTTGAGCTCAAAATTTATGTTGCTAAGACAGTTGTTTAAGTCAGTCTTGCCCCATTTTACAAACTTCCTTACCATAATTAAACAAATCACAGCAATTGTTAAATTAGTAACATGTTTGTTAAATGAATCTGGCTTCCCCATTGACTTTGCTTGTCAAGACGTAGCAAAAGGTGAACACATGGCCCCAATGCACTGCAACCCATAATAAGCACATGTCAGTTGCCAAACATCCACATTTTGGTCACATGATTATGGGATGCTGCAATGCTCAAAAGTGTCAAAACAATTATAAGTCCCTTTTTTCATTCCATTGCAACTTCAAATGGTCACTAAACCAATGGTTATAAGTCAAGGACTACCTGTATAAGCCATCGTTTTTTCTGTGATAAATGCAACAAATATTTAGGTAAATATTGGAACCAACTTTCCAACTTTCACCTTTCTTGCATAGGTTCACCATCTGCAAGTTTGATGGGACACACCTGTTAAAGCTTGGCACAGAAATTAAATCCCTGTTTCTTTAAGAACAAGTAAGATCAGGGAGATGGGTGGGTGGGTTATGCATCCTTATTTTCAATTGGCCCAGATCAGGGCTATTTAAATTGGGAGTAAGTTGGGCATATCCTGAAGGTAATGGAGCAATTAGCTTGCTCGAAATTTGTATCTGCTCATTTGTGAGTTGATGATCCAGTTAGGACTACTGTTGTTGCTAAGACACCTGGTGAAACAACAGACACTGGGTTTTTTGTTTTTGTTTTGTAGGGATAAAGGTATTATTCCAGATTAGGAAAAGGGATAATTGGGTCAAGTAATTTAAAAACCACTGGTTTAGCTTACCATTAGTTTGATCACCAAAGTGTATGAGGAAGTTTTAAAAAAATTTATAAACAGCATTCTTTTCTAAGAAAAGTAAATCCCACAAAATCAGAAAAAATGTTTTTTGAGGTGACAAAAATAGGAAGAATCTCATAAAATAGATTGCACAAGAGAGCCATTTTAACCTACGATTAAAATAAAATTTGGTGGTACTGTAGAAACTAAAAATACTAATCCTATCCATATAACTTTCATAGGTCCCAATCCATTTTGTCAAAAGTGCACACTGTGATCTAGAGAGGGAGACTGTAGATAAGCAGAGGGAAAGGCGGACAACAGGTGCCCAACAAATCTCACATTTAATATTTAAAAAATACTAATCATGAGGAAATCTTAACAAAGGTGGGTGGTTGTTGTTGTTTTTTGTTTAAACTACATTACTTGCAGAGATCGTCATCTTTCAAAAGGCCTCTCCCAATTGATGCCAGCCAATAGGTTGATCCAAATGGGCAGATCAAGTGAAGGAAGAAGCAGCCGGGCAATTACTACTTTCATTTTATTGCTTGAAGTACAGCAAAAAAAAAAAAAAAACACCCCACAATTTAATCAAGTTTGACCTTCACCTTTTGCTACGACTGCAGCAAAACGCACCTGCCGCCTAAACGCCAAAACGATCCTCACTCCGAAGCGCAAACAATCCCTGCGTATTTTTCGTGCGTGCAGCTCCTTTAAAGCCTCTTATGTAAGCGCCCCTATTCCATCCCCAATACAATACTTCGCTTGGTCCTTCAAACTACGGCGAAACTTATCCTCGGAGTTGCTACAGGAAGGCTCTCGCTCCGACTGTTTGCAGCCGCTTTTAAAAGGGGATGGGGGGGGGGGAGAAGGAAAGGGACTTCATTGGCATTTCGCCCCGGGAGCTTTCTCCTTCCCCTTCAGCGACTTTTCTTTCTTATCGCAGAGGGACCTTAAACCCGCCAAGTGCAGGGCAGAGCTCCCGAGGGAGCGAAAGAGAAAAGGAAAGACCTGGCGGAGAGCCAGGTGGAAAGTCCGGAGAAGGTACCTGCTGCTGCCGCCTCCGCCGATCCCACTTCCCAGGGGGGCGCCGCGGGGGACTGAATGCGCGAAGCGGCGGCGGCGGGGGGACTCTGGAAGATGAAGGCCGAGCTGTGCAAGCTGGGGCTGGATTTCCTGCGAATGGCCATCCGCCTGAAATTGATGCTTTCGGCCCCGTTCATCTTGCCGCCTTATCCGCGACGGAGCCCGCGCAGAAACTGCCCTTATCCTCAGCCCCTACTCGGACCGCGTCCTACCGGCGCCCAGTAACGCGCGCTTGGCCGGCTGACTGAGCTCGCTTTAACCTCCCCTCTCCACCGTCCTCCCAACCTCTTTGCCCCGCCTGGCGTCGGTCGACCGCGAAGTCTCCTTGCGCTCAGCGACTCTGCCTTAGAGAGAGAGAGAGAGATACCCCGCCCTCCCGGCGGCTGGAGGAAGCAGGGCGGACGCCTCGGAGTTCCCGCCTGCGCCCCAGGTACGCGTGTACCTGGCTGGGGTTACCTGCGCGCATGCTCTAAAAGCCTTCCCGAGGGTTCTCACTTTGGAATGGGGGAGGCGAGTCAAAGCCGGGCCCGCTGCTTCCCCGCCTCAACATCCTTAAAGAAAGGTTTGCTTGGCTTTGCTCTCCACACCTGTCAAGGAGCGGTCTACAAGTAGTCCTCGACTTACGACCACAATTGAGCCAAAAACATTTTGTTGCTGAGTGAGACGTTGGTTAAGTGAACTTTGCCCCCATTTAAGGGCCTTTCCGGCCAGAGTCATTAAGTGTAGCTGCTACAGTGGTTAAGTTAGTAACACGGTTGTTAAGTGAATCTGGCTTTCTCATTGCAATGTCCTACCTGTCAATGAATACTTCAGCTTCAACCATAACAACACAAGAGCAAACAATAGATGCAAACTCAAGGTTAATCACACCAAACTTGATTGCAGGAAATACAACTTCAGTAACAAAGTGGTCAATGTCTGGAATATTCTACTGTGTCTAGAATACTCTACTGTGGTTTCTTCCGCAAACCCCAAAAACTTTAACTTTAGACTACTATTGACCTCACTCCTTTCCTAAGAGGTCTGTAGGGGGCGTGCATAAGCGCACCAACGTGCCTATCGTCTCTGTCCTATTGTTTCTTTTATGTTTTTTATTTTTCTTATATGTATCCATGTATTCATAACTATGTTTTTACTTATACCTATTATCTTGTAAGCAATTGACAAAAATAAATAAAATAAATAAATAAATTGACTTTGCTTGTCAGAAGGTTGCAAAAGGGGATCCCCGAGATCTTGCCTGCAACCGTCATAAATATGAACCTGTTGCCAAACACCTGAATTTTGATCCCAGGACCAGCGGGATGCTACAATGGTCATAAGTGTGAAAAACGGTCATAAATCAGTTTTTTTAATGCTATTGTACCTTCAAATAGTCATTAAATAAACTGTTCTTAAGACTACCTGTACTTTAGTTGAATGCGTTGCTGGAACGCAGCCTTTAAATTCAATAGTAGTCATCAGATCTAAGAAAGGCTGACGTTTATTGGGAAGTTGTGCAAGGAGATTACTGGTTAAGCATTTAATATGGTTAGGTATTTACTTTATCCTATTTGAGGAAGGAGCAGTATAAACTTACTGACAGGGATTTTCTGCCTGGGTTCACACTTGGTCCTATTTAAAAATAAATAGATAGGGCAGAGTTGCACAGATGGAAATTAAGGAGTTAATTCCCATCTATTTATTTTTAAATAGGACCAAGTGTAGGCCAGGACTCTCCAAACTTGGCAACTTTAAGACTTGTGGACTTCAACTCCCAGAATTTCCCAGCCAGCATGACTAGTTGAGGAACTGTAGTCCACAAATCTTAAAGTTGCCAAGTTTGGAGACCCCTGGTGGAGGCAAAGCCAGGGATAGTTCTTGAATTGGCAAAAGATGTACACTATTATGTTAAGCCATGATAGTTTAATGTTGGTTTATCAACTAATCCACAATTAGCTGAGCTGGTAAAATGTACCAAACTATAAGTTACAGAAGCCCTTGCTATTTTCTTGGCAAGGTTTTTTCAACAGTGGTTTGCCATCGCTTCCTAACTAGGATTGAGGGAAAGTGACTGGCCCAAGGTCACCCAAATGGCTTTGTATCTAAGGTAGGACTAGAACTCACAAGTTTCCTGGTTTCTAGCCTTGATGCCTTACACAAAACTGGCTCTCAAGCATTTCTTTATTACTTTGCTTTCTTCTAGCCCCACAGTAGTACATCCCCCATCTTTTCCTTCAACCCTTTCCAGCCTGATCCTGACCAAATGTTATTTATTTATTTATTTATTTATTAATTACATTTATATACCGCCCTTCTCCCAAGGGACTCAGGGCGGTGAACAGCTCGTCTAAAAACCCCACAAATACAAAAGTTAAAAAATAATTAAATATTAGAATTAGCTGCAGACTAAAATTAGGAAACCCCCCCCACCCTTAAAACCCAATTTAAAATTAAAATTAAAATTACATTACACAGTTACACAGGCCCAAAGAAAGAAGATCTGATTGATGTAAAGCCCAGGTCATGTAAAGACTTGCTGTGTTGCTCAAATCCACCAGCTGAAGCATAATGTGATGGGACAAAACGAAAGAGTGAGGAAAAGATAAATCATAATAATCTTATAGACCAGTGTTTTCCAATTTCAGTAACTTTAAGATGTATGAACTTCCAACTACCAAAATTTCCCACCAAGTATGTATCAAGGTTATTTTAAAAGTTGTTGAAATTGAGAAACACTGATACAGATGATGGGAATTCTAACTAAAATAATCAGTGCAGTAGCACTTACCAATAGCACTTAGACTTATATACCGCTTCACAGTGTTTCACAGCCCTCTCTAAGCGGTTTACAGAGTCAGCATATTGCCCCCAACAATCTGGGTCCTCATTTTACCCACCTCAGCAGGATGGAAGGCTGAGTCAACCTGAAGCCTGGTGAGATTCGAACTGCCAAATTGCAGGCAGCTGGCAGTCAGTAGAAGCAGCCTGCAGTACTGCATTCTGACCACTGCGCTCTTTATTTGTTTGGTTTTCTTGTGCAAAACACAAACGTCATAAGTCAGGTATTCAGGGGAAGCATTCAACTGAGTCTAGCATGACTTGAGAATGCACCCAATATATTTCATTGGTAGGGAAAACTTAGAAACTTTAGAAAACTAGTTGGAATCAAATTTGTCCACGCACATCTTGTTCTAGAGAGAGGGAGATTTCACCCATGCCTGTATAAATATTACCAAAATTATGGCAGGAATATTGAGGGATCTTATGGAAATGACTTAAGCTGTAATTTTTCAACAGCAATACAGTATTATTTTCTGCACTCAGAAATTAATAAATGTATAATTGAAAACATTTTTATCATCTGTCCTTAGAATGAATATTCTTTAGAATTAATCCCCACATCCATAATCATGACTATGGACAATATTTTGGAATGTCATATTAATACAGGTTTAACTTCACCTATTGCTTCAGCCTAATTATTATAGCTTAGATTAGCTAATTATATTCAGTGAACCTTGGTTAAAATAAGCCATGGCTTAGCTCAGTATATAAATCCAGCAACTTGTTTTCTTTCTGTCTGAATGTGAAAGATGTAACTTATAAGAAATGCGGTTTCAAAAAGATTTCACATATTACATGTAGTCCTTGACTTACAACAGTTCATTTAGTGACCATTCAAAGTTACAACAGCCCTGAAAAAACTGACTTAGGACCATTTTTCCATACTTACGACCGTTGCAACATCTCTCTGGTCACATGATCAAAAGTCAGATCCTTGGCAACTGGTTCATATTTATGATAGTTGCAGTGTCCCTTTTTACAACTTTCAGACAAGCTAAGTCAATGGGGAAAACAGATTCACTTAACAACCATGTTACTAATGTAACAATTGCAATGACTCATTTAACAATTATGGCAAGGAAGATCGTAAAATGGGGCAAAGTTCATTTAACAAATGTCTTACTTAGCAATAGAAATTTTGGGCTCAATTGTGGTGGTAAGACAAGGACTGTATTAGCAAAGCTACACTTCTACCTGTGTCATTGCCTAGAAGAAATCTTTTATGATGGAACGGAAATATTGGGATGAAGAATCAATGTTGTAAAAGTTTTGTAAAAGTTATTTATGAAACAGTAAACCAAAATTAAATCTGTAAACCAGTAAACCAAATTTATTCAATCTGGCACTGGCCCAACAGGAAAACTACATGGCAATTATATATCCATCCTAGGATAAATTCTTGCTCTAGTAAAACAGCTATTGCATGATACCTATAAATTTATCGAGTTTATCAAGTTTATATACCGCCCCCCTCTCCCTTTTTGCTGAATTCGTGGTATGTCTCATTGATTTTTCCATTCTAGGGCTGTCTCTGATTTCCTACTCTGGAAGTGACATTTCAAAAGCCAAAATGGTAATTAAGCAAAATTCCTAGACTGTTATTCTTTATCCTTTCTAATAGTCTTTGAGTCTTTAATTCTAATTAGCAGAATATTTTATGTATAAGTATTTGTTTACTGAATTTATATTCTGCTTTTCTATCATTGTGATTCCAAAGTCAATGGAAGTATGCACTTAAAATATGCAGATATGCTTAATAAACATAATATGCGCACAGTCAATATTCTACTTGTGTGAGTGATGGGCCGGCATGCATGCAGCTCAAGTTGCGCCAGTGGGGGCTGGTGTGCACGCAGCTCGACTTGTGTGAGCGGCGGGTCAGCGCATGCACACCGAGTGCCCACCAGCGGTGGCTCACGCAAGTTATGTTGCTTGCACACGCATGCTCCAGCCAGCCCAATTGTGCAGTCCAATTCCAAACGGGCCATGGCTCGGTAGTTTGCCACAGCCTGGGGGTTGTGGATCCCAGTTTTTCAGCATGGCATTTTTATTGAGTTTATAAATGCATTCATTGAAGAGACAACCTTGAATTGGAGAGGTTGATTCTAACGCCGAAGCTTAAGAACATAATTGGGAAATGGATTACTACCTTTTTTAATTTAGGAAATTTATTAGAATAGCAATAACATGTTGTCTTATATACTGACCCATAGAATTTTTACAGCTCTCTCTGGGTGGTTTACAATGTCAGCATTATCTGCATATTGCCCCCAACAGTCAGAATCCTTATTTTACTGACTTCTGAAGGATGAAAGGCTGAGTTAATCCTGTGCCCCTTCAGGATTGAACTCCAGGTTGTAAGCAGAGTTTGCCTGAAATATGCTCTTAAACACTGCACCACCAGGGTTATTGCTAGTGTTCTAATAATGCTAGCAATAACCTTGAGTTATCAAGCTGTTAACTTTTCTGGGACACACCCAAATAAGGGATAGTAATTCATTTTCCCAACCCTGGTCTCATAGCGTTTTCACCCATTGACCCTCTTCTTACTTTAAATATAGATGATCAGACTAAGCAGGATTCTGTCTTCACAAACCCTTGTTCAGAACTCGTTCCTTACCTGAAATCTTTGGTATAATATTCATACCTGAACAATTCTTGGAAAGATTTTGTCATGCCCCTGTTGGAATCTGATTCAGAAGAGGAAGCCAAACAGCTGACAGGAAGTGAGACTGTGGCTCCATTGGCTGTGGAAGAAACTGGGGAAGGGCAAAGTCCTGCTGGGCAGAACAAGGGAGAGGTAAAACAAGGGAGAGGGAATTAGGGAAGACCTAGGCCCACCCCCTCTTCATCCTAGAGCAGGCAGAGAGGAACAGAGAAGAGAGCAACGTGGGTTGCGTGGCTTATGGGGGAGGAAAGGGTCCTGATTCCCTTCATTAGCTGCAGCTGGGAACACAGTATATAAAAAAAGGCAAGCTGCGTGCAGCAGGCTGTTGGGTGCAAACATGACTTTATCTTGTATCATTGTGGCTTATCTGTGTTCCTGGCGTCTTCCCAACCGTGTGAGTTTTACCGTGCTTTCAAGTTTGAAATTCCTGCTCCTGCCCTGCCAAACTAATTACTTCAATTTGGTTTGTTTGGATTTTAAGTTACAGTTTGTGTGTACCTTGTTTTGGACTGAATTTTCTACAGTCAAAGGCTGTTCCTCGGAGGGTTTTTCTCCAGCCTGAAGGTAACCTGGACATTGGGAGCAAAGTTGGAGATAATAAAAGGACTCTTATTGCTTATCTGACTGTGTTGCCTTTGTGCCACACCCCAAGTCATCACAGTTTCCTGCCTTCCAGAGTAGACAGAAATGTGGGCATGACATAGTTTCATCTACATCAACTGAAACAATAAGTATAGATGCATGCATTGTTTGTCTTTTTGATAATGGAAGATTTATTATGTGAATTAAGCTGGTTATGGAATGAGGCTACTGAATAATAAACTAAGAAAAGAGCTGACTTCATACATGTTAAACCCCATGAAAGCTATCCAGTTAACATTAACACAAGCTTAGCATATTGTGTGAATGCATCAGCTATGGGTTTATTTGATTTTAAATTACACTGAATAGAATGATTCTGTCAAAGCGAAAACACTCAGCTTTATAAATTAGAGGAAATGAATCGTGTTTTTCTGTTGCCAGCATACTTTATTTACAAAATAACTAGAAACAAAAGAAACAGCAGTACCATTCTAAGAAGCAAGCAAAAGAAAAGCTATAATGAAAGTGAAGTAGAAGTAAAACTCCTCCCCTGCGCACACGCGCAGTAAAACAGTACATCACAAGATAACATATCTTGTTACTATAGAAACTTTGATAAACCAGTCCGGCTCATTCTGTAAACTTCTTTGGAAGCTCATCAGACAAACCAAAACAAACGCAGTGACAGATTCATTCTTTTCAAATAATTGAGTTTATTTTTCTGTTTCCATCCCATTCTGCTCTTTTTAAATGCAAATCTATAATCTTGTGGCATAAAATAAGCCGCATACTTCAGTAATCTGAAATATTTTGATTTAAAGTACACATCAAAGTACTTTTGTTGATTTGTAAGGCTCTAAATGGCCTTATAAATGGCAAGTGTTTATTACCATCACCCCTCATATAATGCCACCAGCCAGGCCCCAGAAATATTTACCTTTGAAGAATCTTCTCATTTTTTGCAGACTCAGCAGGAATTCTCTGCCCTTGGAGGTGTGTCCTTGCCTTATCAGCAATTCACCAATTACTGATGATAGAGTCAGTTTTTCAATCCAATCCTTTTGATAATAAGCTCTCACTGATTTTGAATGGGTTTAGTTTAACATTTTAATGTCTTGCTTTATAT
This sequence comes from Bungarus multicinctus, assembly GCA_023653725.1. NCBI lineage: Eukaryota > Metazoa > Chordata > Lepidosauria > Squamata > Elapidae > Bungarus > Bungarus multicinctus. The sequence continues at coordinate 64,798,219 of CM042848.1, forward strand.
GTCCATATTTTTTTTAATCCTTGTTGATTGCTCTGTAATTTACCAACTAAGAATATATGAGGGCAGGGGTGGGAATCAACAGGTTTGGGCCAGATGTTAAATTTACATCTGATTTGCCGAACTGGTATTTGAACCAACTGGCTGTCCTCACACACCCCACCCCTCCCCTACCAGGAGTCTCCATGCAGCCTGTTGTGGATGCAGGTAAGTGCAGGGTCTGTGCTCTGGGAGGGCAAAAAACGGCCCTCCCGGAAGTTCCAGAAGTCCAGAAACGGGCCTGTTTCTGGCTTCCCAAGTGCCTCCAGAGCTCAGGGAGGCCGTTTTCGCCCTTTCAGAGGCCTAAGGAAAACTTCCAGACTCTGGGGAAGGCGAAAAATGCCCCTCCCAGAAGTTCCAGTAGGGCACGCCCACCATGGCCACGCCCACCCAGCAACCGGCTAGAGAACCGGTTGTTGGAATTTTTGAATCCCACCCTGTATGAGAGCCCAGATTGTTGGGACCAATATGCTGACTCTGTAAACCATTTAGATAGGGCTGTGAAATGGTATATAAGTGCCATTGCTATTGTTATCTTGAAAGTAATAAGATGGGGTTAAAGCTGGATTTTGCCAACTGCTCTTTCCAACTGACCAGATAAGGAAGAGACTAAAATTCAATGCTCTGCTGAAGTCCTGGCTTTCGATGAAAAGCAAATCCTCTCCATTTTCTCCTACACAAGAAAAAGGGGATTCCTTACAAGGGGAACCTGTATTACATGAGCTCAGGAGGAGGAGATGTTTATCTTAACAACATTCAGTCTATGTTTAATCTATCTACATCAGGATTAAGGATTTAGCTGTGTTATTTTGATTGTGGCTTGATCAGGACTTTATCTGTCTGAAAAATCCAGCAATAAATATATGCCAGATAGATCGATCGATCGATCGATCGATCGATAGATAGATAGATAGATAGATAGATAGACAGACAGACAGACAGACAGACAGACAGATATAGATATAGTTAGATATCTGAAATCTTAGTAAAATAGAATAAATGAGATTTGCAAATATTAGCTGGTGAGGTATTGCAAATATATTGTGAATTATGAAGTCCCATGGATTTTTGCATAGATGTTCCTTCCAGAGGTGGTATTCAGCCGGTTCGGGCCGGTTCTCGTGTACCAGTAGCAGAAATTTTGTTCGGAGTACTGGTAACTACAACCTCTAGCTGGCCCTGCCCACCCATCTCCACTGTTACCTCTCCTATTCCCTTGTTTTTTAGGTCAGCTGATTCGCACAGCAGAGCAGATTGCCATGCCTCAGCTGAACTAAAAAAAAACAGCACAGCTCACCAGCATTGACACAGAAGGTGGTCTTTGAGCCCTGCACATGTGCATGCAAGCACAAAGCACACTCTGAACCGGTAGGAAAAAAATTAGAAACCCACCATTGGTTCCTTCCCTTTCTTCGTTGGCAGAGAGCTAGTTCATGAATATGTAGGAACTCATTAAAGCAGGAACAGCACAGTTCAGTGAACAAAAGATGGCCCATTTATTTAGTGGGATAATTATGCATTACATCATAATTTTAATTGGACATAATGATGTAAGTAAGAATCATATATAAGCTCCTAATTAAATTTATTCTGTTCTGGAGTGTCTTAATTTCCAACTGATCAAGCTGAATTATATCAAACATGTACAAGCATTATGACTGCCTCTCAGAACAATTCATTTAGGATTGTCTAGAGATATAAAGACTAGAATGGAAGAGGGTTTAACATGGTAATTATTTCAAAGGTTTCATAAGCACAAGGTTCTGGAATTCAGAATTAGTCAATATACTTTCCTTAAAACCAGCAGTTGCAACACAAGAATTCTTAACATTCAGTCTTTAAATCATTGAGCACATCTATTGTCTTCACCATCTAGAAATATTCAGTCAACCTCAAAATTTTATAACAATTTCAGTTCCATTTAGAAATAGCCAACCTTTACAGCAGGCAGATGTAAGTATACAATCATGTTTAACACAAACTTCACCAGCATTTCAAAACCATTTGGAATATAACACAATACATTTTTTGTGGTTGATTAGTTAAGGAAACATTCATGCAAAGGGAAACATTCAGAGATTACAAAAGTCACAAAACATCAGGATTTAAAGTATTTTGAACAAAGGATCAGATGAATTAATCCTTTAACGGTCAAACCAAAAGGTTTGAAATGCAAGATCCAAAACTAGTGAAGTGGAGTTGTATTTATTCAGAGGTATGGTACACAAAGCCATATCCATGAATAAAGTTTTAAAAGCTAGATTATTTTTATTTCTCCCCCTCACCAAACTCACACAGCTGGTTAGCAGAATTATTCCACTTGTATCAAACACTTGTGACAAATTTCAAAACAGTTTTAATAATGAAGTAAAAGTTTCAACAAAACAAATTATTTATGCTGCAAAATATAAAAATCGCCACTGCTGTTTTTTTAGTGCATAATAGTGGGAAGGAAAGAAGTCCCTGCAGACTTTAGTCATAGTCGACTATAGGGGTTGGAGCTAATCTCCCATTTCAAGGGCTGTTGACCCAGTGCTGTTCAAAGACATTTCTATGATCATGTGGCCAGCATGACATTGCAGGGCATTATTTCCTCCCCACCAAAGTTGTACCTATTTATCTACTTGCACTTGCATGCTTTCAAACTTCTAGATAGGCAGGAGCTAGGCAAAGATGGGAGCTCACCCCATTGCACAATGCTCGGGTCCCAAACCTGGGCTGTGGGCTTTCCAGATGACAAGCCCAGTGTCCTAACTGCTGAGCCATCGCGCTGCCCCATAATAGTGAGCAGCAGTTATATTTTCATGTGAAAATGAAAAACAAGGCCCCTATACATACAGAGTCTTACAAATTTAATAGAGAGGATTTTTAAGAGCTCTGTAGAAGGGAAATTAAAATAGATGGAAGTTTTAGGTAATATGGCTCTTGACGAAGTTATACTGGCCTCACATTTCCAATATGCAGGAACGGGGAAAGAGGAATCTTCATGAAATAAAAATCCTCTAGCTTTATTATAGATGATTGAAAAGGATACATGAAATTATGTCATGCAAGCTTTTTATTATATTGCATATTCAGATGCATTCTGCCCTGAGGCCAATGCAATTAATTGCTTTTTTAAATTTTATACACAGGATTATTTAAAAAAAAAAGAGTAAAATGCCAGAAATTTTCTGAATACTCTGTCTCATTTATCTTTAACAGATAGAAAACTGGAGAAAAGGCTGAAGAACAAAACATGTTGTTAAGACAAGATATAAGGAGGGAAATCACTGTGCTTTTAATGTACTCAGCACTTGGAACATTAAAACAAATATTTCATAAAGAAGGAAAAATAAAATGGAATTGCTGTATAAATCATGGAATAAAAGAACCAATTTCAGAATCATATGTACTTTGTTAGAGATTAGATAACAACTTGAGGCTTTATTGGCTTTACTGATAAAAGGTAAAATAATATTAGATCCTAACAATAAAAGATTCACTTCTCCCCAGTTGTGCAGTTAGGCTTAGTCCTATGTTATTTATTCCACTAAAATTCAATTAAGAAAAAAAAAAGTTGGGTAGAGTATAATCCCCCTTTTGGACTTTTTCATTGCTAAAAGAAAAAGAATGAATAACTGTGATTTTTTTTTACTAAAAGGCCTTCTGAATACCGTTATTTTCTTTGTAATATTCTGTCATTTTTCTCATTTAGTTTGAGGAATGTCTTGATCTTAAGTTTTGAGCAATTCATTAGGTGACATAAAAATCTGGATATTTCTTTTTTTTTTTTAATACACAAATTCACCACTGCTATAGACAAGGAAAAGAAGTGAAGCTGTACAAAAATCTACATCTAACTTGATTGTTGTTGGATGTTTCCATGTCCAGCTAAGCCAATTTAAATGTGTGCACATATGTGCAAAATACATAGCAGACTCTCTCCCCTCATCATTCTTCATATTGTGAATATACTGTGTATATTCTTTCTCATCTGTTTTTAGATTGAAATGGGAAAATACATGCTTCTCTGTCTCTGGACTAGTCCCATATTTTTGATATTCAAATGTTTAAAATTATCCATCAAAATTTAAAAAAAGAAAGATTTGGGAGACATGGCTGACTATACTGTATATTCCAGTATTTTGAATATTCTGGACATTTCATGAAGATAATAGAGGTGTTGTTTCCAGCTATGAAGTATAACCTATGTTAAAAAAAGAACATGAAATTTTAGCATAGTTACTCAGATATGAGCCCACAATCTGTACAGCAGTAAGTAAAATTTATATCCAAACAATCCATTTTTTTTTACTTTTCAGCACAACTTTTCCTGAAGTCAGCATTCATAGGACTGCAGCCTGAAATTATTATTATTATTTTTTGCAAAACATAGTACCAAAACTGGCAAGAATGAGATTTCCACTGTAGCATAGCATATGTTGTAAGACCTATATAGTCGCAGCTCAGTTACACAGACAGTTTGATCTAACAGATATTCTGAGGTATACATTAGGTCAGTTGAAACCATTTGTTAATAGAATACAAATCAAAATGAAGGTATGATCCAATCATTTCTAAGCACTTTTAAGGCCTTTTGATTTCACTGGCTAAGAAATCATGTGCTTCTCTCTTGCAAAACCATATAAATAAATTAATTTGCATTATCCACAAACAAAACCACAATGAAACTCTCCATAGGACTTTTTTTTTCATTGTTCAGCAATATTAGCTGCAACTTCTGATGAAGATCCCACCAGTTCGAAAACAACATTGTTGAGTTTAAGATGACAGTTAAAGTGAGATGAATGTTGAAGTTCCCGGCACTCTTGAGGAACACTCAATTCAGGCAGAAATTTGATCGATGGCTAACGGTCAATGTAACCCAATATAAAGTTGGCAACGGCAACCCTAGGAGCTCCTGAAATATTCCCTTGCTAGATATGAATATGAATATGAAGCATTGAAATGTTAAGTATAGCACAAGATAAGCAACATGGAAAAAACATTAAACGAGAGCCATTAGCTCCTATGGTTCTAGCAACAGGACTATATATGATTTGGACAGTCGCATAGAGGTCATTTAAACTCAATGTATTTCCATCTAGTCAATTCCCTATCACACTAATTGTCACTAGGACACTGGAGGTTGCTTTCAAGTTTGTGGATTTCATTGGTAACTTAAACCACTGTCTCTTGACAAAACTTCAACTGCTCCACATTACATCAATTGCTGATTAGGCTTATCCTGTTTTTAGCACCTTGTTTTTCAATGATATTTATTATTAGGCACAAAGATGACCACTTAAACTTCATGGTTTCCTTGGCTGAAGTTCCCCCCACCCCTTCCTTCTTTCCACTTTTTGGTATGTATTCTAAGAAGGAGCATTTTCTTTAATAGTCAGGGGGATTGATGTAAAGTCATTCCAGCTGATCTAGTATCTTTCAGAATGGATAATTTCCCCAGATATCGTACAATTTTTGTCTTGTAATTCATATCAGCACGGCAGAGATGGAACCAAGGGAACTGGATCTACTCAGGTCTTCCCCATTATAATGTATTAAGGCTATCTGACTCAGAATAAGAATTCCACTAACAGGAGAAATTGGTTAACAGTATAACTGAGTGACCCAGCCGAAAACCCAAAATAATAACTTGAAATCTTGCAAGTAAGCCATCTTGCTTCTGAGCATTGTGCAAAATAATGTAATTATCCTTCATTTTCTTTCATACCCAGCATTTCTCAAATTTATTGGAAAAATTCTTGAGCGAAGATGCCAAGCAATGCAGGAACAACCTGTGTACCCTGACCTGAGTTATTTGTTATGGAATGGGCTAGAATAAAAACTGCTGACAGTTTAGACAATCCCTTAAATCTATGTTCTTCGATCCAAAATACCGATCCCACTTCCTTTCCTTACTGTAATTCCCCACCAAATGCATTAATTTTGATCATCTGATATCCCCACCACCATTAAGTTTTTTACCAAAGGAAGGCCCTAGTGTCTGATAATACTGGATTTGGGAGTAAAGCGAAACGTATCCTGCATTTTTCAATTATCATAAAATACAGTGTGTTTACTTCAAGTTCATTTGAATTTTTTTTTGGTCTGGATACCAAACAGTAAAACTGAAAAAAAGCACCAAGTCATTAGCTTGCCCAGAAAAAAAAAAGGAAAAGATCCTTAAAACAAAACAATACCCTGAAACACAAAAATAAGCACAAGGAAAGAGTTATGCATATATTATTCAATAAAACCCTTTTTCAGGCTTAAATCTGGTTGAAGGTATAAAGGAACCAGCAGCTAATACAGTAATGTATAAAACAACTGTGTAAACAATACCAGTGCAGCAGAGTTCTGTAGTACCAATCAAAAGACACAATTCAGAGAAAATTAGGCATGCCAGAATTCTAATCAATGCAATTTAAGTGCTTCACTGTGTGCCTATTTATTTTAATGCAATTTTGGCACACCCAACTTCCTCTGCAATCCCCCCCCCAGTACACATTCATTTCAATGTATCTTCTACAATGTTGTGCAATAAAACAAAACACCAGGCTGCATTTTGCCCAAAGCGAGCTATCTCCAAATTATATATATATATATACGAGCTATCTCCAAATTATATATATATATATATATATATATATATATATATATATATATATATATATATACATTTTTTAAAAAAAATTAAAATAATAAAAACAAATCCTAACTGAACAAAACAAAAATAAATCTTGATGTAATTATCTCCGTGTTACTTTAAGAAAAACAAGTGGCAGAAATCCATCCACACATCATTTCTAATAACCATACTTTTTGGTGCAAATATGTCAGAAAAATAAAATAAAATAAAATGCCATTTAAACCACAGAAAGAAACATGGAGTCAGTAGCTTGAGCTGGATGGGCAAAATAAGATTTTCTTTGCTTTGCTTCAGTAGGAGTCTAGGTTCCCAGCACATTAGTAGTCCTAGCCAAACAACTGCAAGGAACAAGTCTGACTTCCGTTGTGTAGTTTTGATCAGATGATGCACACAGAGGAATCTTGAAGATTTTCAGCAGTCTGGGCACTGTGCTTTAAAGCTTTTCCACATGACTTTCTTTGTTTAAGACTGTAGATGGTGTCTGGACTCAGCAGCAGCAACAAGGCAGTCATGCTTGATAAAAACTCTTCCTTTGCTGTAAGAATTCGAATTCAGTCCGTGTGGTGAGATTTCCCCCAAACTCTTAGGTTGCATATGAAGTACGATGTTAAGGAGGCGGCTTAAGTAGACAGCTGACAGGAGGGGTATATTGGGAGCTGGAATGTGGCTGTTCTTCTGGAAGAGCTACATCAGGACTGGAATGAGAAATTAGTTATTTAAAATACACGTCAAAGTAAAAAAGCTGCAAAGAAGAAAACTCTTTTCATGGAGACAGATGGTGCTCTGCACCTTCATGGTATTTTAATTATTCTGCATATACCTATAATTCTTACATTATATCTGCACATAGAAGACAAACACCAAGCATCAGCACCATATAATGAAATACAATGAAACTGGAAGAAATTATATATTGCAAATTTCATTTAAACCATCTTGGGATAGATGGAAAGTTGACTTAGACCATGGGTGTCAAACTGGTGGCCCGTGGCCCATATGCGTCATGTGCAGCCCACATCCACCCCAGCTCCGCGAATGGGGAAAACGTCACAAAATGTCACGTGATGGCAACGTGATATAGCAAGTTTGACACCCGTGACTTAGCCCGAACATTCAAAATTAGTTGTTTGTAAATAAGCGTTTTCATTGCTGTTGCTGTTCTAAGAATTCCAAGGAGTACCAACAATTGTGAAATCTGTTATCAATATATTGCAATCAAGAATCATTTGCCAAAAATTATGAAGTGGCAATAGCTTTATTTGAAACACTTAATGACATATAGATTTTGGGCAGAAATCTTCAGACCCTGAAATATTTAACGTGTTCTTCAACAACAAATAAAGCTGTAACATTTTTATTTTTAGAGATGATTAAAACACTTTAAAATAGATGTTAAAGGTACAAAGATGCATGGCAATGAAATGTCTGCTTCAGAGTTGTATGTTATACTTCTATGCATTTAAAATTATTTGCATTATTTTGGATTTTTGGGGCACTGCTTTTCAGAAGGACATTTATGGTTGCAGTGATATCTTCTGGAAGCAATTAAGTCACATGTTAATTTTGTTCTGCAAAACTCATTGATTTCTAAGCCTAATTTTACAATTCTGAATTGTGTATCAGTGGATTAGAAACTAGCAGAATTGCAGAAATAGATAATTTATGGCTACAAAACTATCTTCGCTACAAAGTTGAAATGAAACGAATTCTCAGTGACTAATCCAATGATCTAATGGGCTCTCTTTTATATTTGAAGAAGCATTTTGCCATCAGGACCTCTATTTAGAGCATTTTTTTGAGTGTAGACTATATGTCTGAGTTTAAAAACTTAATTTTTTTTTTTCTATTACATAAAAACATCAAGATGTTAATCCTGCAACATGAAAATAATATACCTGAAGTATTGTATAATATACTTTTGTGGACTGCTTTCTCTCTTTTTTGTCTTTCCTTTTTTTTCTTGCTTACATAGTAAAAATAATACAAATAGATCTATTGCAGCAAAACTTGCTTCAAGGAAATCTAACCATTTAAAATCTAACCAGTTGATATCATGGATCACACCATTTAAGACTCAGGTGAACAACCCACAGGCTGCAGGTGAGTGACCCTTGTTTCTTCACAAGGTGAAACCTCTGCCCAGTCTTTTTCTATGATTAGCCCATCACTGGAGGATGGAAATAAACTGCTGCTTTTCTGTAGCTAGCATCAAAAGGGAACTAGCAGTCTGGAGCAAGCTCCCACTGACCTAATGTTTTTAAAGCACAAACATAACAATTAGCAGAGCTAAAATTATCATGCCATAAAGTTGCAAGCTTAAAGGAATAGAGAAAAAAAATTAAAAATGCATTAGTGTAACAGTTTGCTTTTATCCAAATGATGAAAGAATGATCTAATGGCATTTTAAAAACAACTGGATAAAGATAAAAAAATTAGGATAGTTATCAAGCACAACATAACCAGTTCGCCTTTTCAAAATGCATCTTCCAATTTTTTCCCCTGATGGACATTTCTGTCCCATAACAACCATGTAATGTGCAGAAATATGGTTTTCTCAAATACAGATATACAGTATTACATAATGGAATTATAGCGATGAAATGTCTATTAATAATTAATATTTTAGGCCTGCTTAGTGAGTGATTCCAGAGCAATTAGCCATCTTGCCCAACAACCAAAAGCGGCTCTGCCCATTCCTTACTGAACCAAAAGTTCTTTTGAAGGAACATAATCTTCTCTCAGTGTGTCATATCATATCCAAGATGGGCTAAAGAACCTATTTTGTAATTCCTTAGAATATTTCGAACAAATATCTTGAAATAATAAACATAACAGCTAAAAAGCCATATACGATCATATAAATACAACGTGTAGAACAGCCCATGGCACACATCCGGGAGAGAGCAATTTTCTGAGGTTGGGCTCCACGAGCCTAAAAGCTTGGAAGAATAAACCTTTGGTCTGATGACTCATTCAGATTGGGTTCTATATAACAACTAAGATTCTGGAAGTTTAATTACTTCTATAGCTATTGTGCAAATAAAAATATAAAGCATTTGCCAAGAGTAGGATGTCTTACAATCTACTGTTTTGAAATTCTCAAATGAGAGTGTAGCTCAATATTGTGCCTAGATATTCTATCAGTTAGATAAATGGCCATGTACATTTGTTTAATAAATAAGTACATTTTTGAATCAGCAGTATTGTCCACGTTTGGTGCAATAAGCTTCCCTGAGCATTCATGCAAAATTGTAGGAAATAGCTCATGCTAGAAAGTTGTCAGGATTCTAGCAATTGCTCTAATTAAATCATGAGTCTCGAACCAAACTTCAAAAATCTTCAAAGGATTCATTACAGGCAACATACTGGCACTGTCCTATATGAAGCCAACTCTAGCATATGTAATTTATAGTCACCTGTGATCCTGTTTCCCCCCTCCCCGCGGGTGTCTCATAAACCAGATTCTCCAACAGCACGTTCATGGTCTGGGTATCATCATTCACGTTCTCCAATTAAATATATTTGCAGGCAAATATTTGCAGGTATTTTAGTTACAATATTTTAAAGATAAGAGTTGGAAAGTACTATCGCTTCCAAACTGCTGCACTGCTCCTCCAGATTTCCTTCCTCCCCGCCCCCCCTTTTTTTTGGCAACTACTAAAACAGGCATCAGAATGTTCTGAGTTGACAAAAGTCACATTTCAAAGCAAAACAATCCTTTGAAGTATTCTAGAATTTTACATGTATGAGAAGACCTGAAAAAAAATCAGGTTAGGGACAGATCATAATGGAGAAAATATAATTATGTAGTCTTCAAGAGTCGAGACCAACTTAATGGGATATAGTCAATTCCATTTATCGTACGGTGCATCAGCATGGAAATAGAGTCACAATCCATAAAGTATCTCCTATCTATCATTAAACAAGAATATTGCACAAAACAATCTGACTCGCTACAAAAGATAAGGAAAGGAATGCATTAGTCCAATTCCCTTCAAGGATTATGATGGAACCACTTTATCTTAGAAAAGAATCAAATATTTCTAAACAAGATTTCCAATTCATTAAGTAGAGAGCTTACACAAAATATATCATTTTCACTGCATCTTTGAAAACAAGTTCATAAAAGTGAGTAAGCAATAAAATGTTTAACTAGTACTATACCCTGAAGTTGCACCTAATTGTATCATTTATTTACAAAGTTAGAAGAAACATAAACTCGAGCCAGGGAAAGAACACTAGAAGACACTATATCTTATAGTATAGTAATTTTCAACCAATGCATTCCAGATGTTTTGAATATCAACTTTCATAATTTCTAGATAAACATTAGTATGGTGTTAAGAAATAAATACAAGAGATAACAATAGATTGAAGACTGCTGTGTAGCTCATCTAAACACCATATTCTTATTTATTTAATATTTGAATTAATAAATAAGAATAAAAGAATAAAGATAACTGAATTTTTAGATTACAAAATTTGCGGCTTTTTTGATTGGCTGATCAGGTAGCTGGAAATAGAGAAGAGCAATACTAATTTCCCATAGCAATACTATATTCCCTGACATAAGATTTATTATTTTAATCCTGCTCTGGAATACTACCCGGATGACATTTCCAGCTTCAGTTTGAATTTACCCAGTGAAGAGGAACCCACCACCTTTCTGCCATATTATTAGGATTTTTTTTTCCTCTTAGCTTTCAGCTAAAATCCATTTTTCTATAACACCACCGTTCCAGGACTGAGTATATGTGGAATTATGTTTGCTGTTGTGGAATGAAGCAAGCAGTTCTGATTAGGCATACATTTCCTTGGGTACCATTGTAATTCTCCTAGCAAACTCTGCCAAACAAAATTAGTTTGTCATGACTGCAGTGTTTCGTGTGTGTGTGTGTGAGAGAGAGAGAGAGAGAGAGAGAAGAAGGGAGGGAAAGAAAGAGAGAGAACGTTTTATGATTTGTTATCAGAAAGTTTAACAAAATAACTATTTTTGCTTATAAAAGTAAATATTTGTGACTCAGGGTTGATATGTGGAATCTTTTATGGTCTCTGACCTTGGTGGTTTTCTTGGGGAAGTTTCATTACCAAACTAGATAATATGATCAGTGCATTATTTTTAACTTTATATGTTATAAAAACATATAAAACAGTGAAGTTATGGATCACTGAGACCGTGCCTATTGCCTCATGTTCCTGCATGATCTAAAGTAAAAATTGGAGATATATGTATTTTTTTCTGGCATGAGGTTATTTCTTAAGATTAATAATGGGTGAAAACCAATGAACTGGGCTTTGTCTTCCTTCCCTTTTGGTCTGTTGTCAACAGGAATAGATTTATTTATTTATTTATTTATTTATTATTTCGATTTATATAACGCCCCCTCTCCCAAAAAGGGACTCGGGGCAGTGAACAGCCACAATAAAAACATACAATCAGAAAAGTTAAAAAAGAGCTTAAAAATCAATTAAATAGATGGCTAAGACCAATAAAACCCATAAAAAATTAAAATCAAATTAAAAACTCTACTCATAACGTTACGCCAGACCGGCCTGTTGGAAAAGGTGGATCTTAAGTGCTCGTCGGAAGGCCCGTAGGTCAGTAATGGCTCGCATCTCCGCCGGTAGCTCATTCCAAAGGGAGGGTGCTCCCACAGAGAAGGCCTGCACCCTCGGGGCCGCCAACCGACATCGGCCAGCCTGCGGCACCCCGAGGAGGCCAAGCCTGTGGGAGCGCCCTGGCCGGCGGGAGGCCGATGGTGGCAGCAGGCGGTCCCACACAAGTACCCGGGTCCCAAGCCATGGAGCCCTTTAAAGATGGTCACTAGCACCTTGAATTGCACCCGGAAGGCCATTGGAAGCCAGTGCAGCTCGTGCAGGAGCGGTGTAATATGGGAGCTCCGAGAAGCCCTCAAGATCACCCGCGCGGCTGCACTCTGCACCAGTTGAAGCCTCTGGATGCTCTTCAAGGGGAGCCCCATGTAGAGAGCATTGCAATAGTCTAGGCGGGAGGTAACGAGAGCAGAGGTGACTGTGCGCAATGCATAATTTCTGTTATCATACAAAAGACTGCATCTATGACCTCAGTGGTCAAGATTGGTCAACTTTGATCTAACACTGAGACAGTTTTAAGCTTAACTTGTGGTTCGCCAGTCTTTCCTATTTCAGAACTGACACACAACTGAATTTCACTGGTGCTTCCATCTGAGACTTTAGGAAGCACAAAAAGGGGGCTTTCATCTTCCACTTCAGTTCTAGCGATATAGCAATATAAGTAATCCTCAAAGTATGACCACAATTGAGCCCAAAATTTCTGTTGTTAAGTGAGACATTTGTTAAGTGATTTTTTGCCCCTTTTTATGGCCTTTCTTGCCATAGTTGTTAAGTGAATCATTGCAGTTGGTTGTTAAGTGAATATGGCTTTCCCAATGATTTTGCTTGTCAGAAGGTCGCCAAAGGTGATCACATGACCTTGGGACACAGCAACCGTCATAAATATCAACCAGTTGGCAATCATCTGAATTTTGATCACATGATAATGGGGAGGCTGCAAAGGCTGTAGCTTTGAAAAATGGTTATAAGTCACATTTTTAAGTACCCTTATAACTTTGAATGGTCACTAAATGAACTATTGCAAGTTGAAAAGTATCTGTAGTACATTTAAATGTCGTGTTCAGATCTAGGTATGCTACCAATTTAAAGCCATCACAAGGAGTCCAGTTCCAACTAAAATTATAGCCCAGAGGAGACAAGAGCAATTGGATTAATCTTTTCATTCCATGTTGTTTGGGAACAAACAAACTCTTGAGAATTTTTATCAGTTCTTTATTTTGGCCAGGGCAACTGGAAAATCCAGCATCCTTTCTCATGGTGCAATCCCTACCTGGTTCTTTCCATATTTGCTTTGTGTTATGCAAATAGGAATCTGCCTAATACCATCTCAGACTGGTCCATCTAATCTAAACCATACCTGTTCTGGCTCTCAATAGCTTTTCACAATTTCACAGGCTCAGCTCTGTCGGGAAAGGATAAGCCTAAAACTTAGAACCTTCTCACTCAGAGCATCTTGAGGGGTCCTCGGTTGTTTTTTTGCAAACATGCTGATGACGTTACCTAGTTTGGGTAATGAAACATCTACAAGGAAACGAACAAGCTCAGAAAACACCAAGGACCACGCAGTTCAACCCTGACCTACAAATATTCTCCTTTATTGACACAGCATCTCCTTTTCTGTTCTATTATAGCCCTTCCTACAAAGGAAGGAAGAATACAAAATCCAAAAGATGCTGTCAGAGGCAAGTCAAGGAACTGATCAGAGTGGTATTTATTGCCTATTGATAGGAATCTTGTCAGACAAATGTACTTTCTACAGAACTACTAGATAAACCCTGTGAAACTTTGGGAAGAGCTAACCAACCCTTTCAGCTCAGTTCCAGATTCACCCCAGATGCTACTTAAATAGCTTCTTAAGTAAAACATTTATTTAATGATCTAATCCAGTGTTTCTCAACGTTGGTCATGTTCAGATCTGTGGACTTCAACTCCCAGAATTCTCCAGGCAGCCTCCCTGTGGAATTCTGGGAGTTAAGTCCACACATCTGAAAATGGTCAAGGTTGAGAAACATGGATCCTTGTAGATTCCTATTTGCTTGCTTAGCAGTGCTTGTTTCTTTAAAAACACACCTAGGCTTTTACATGCCTAGGCTTTTACATGTAGTCCTCAATTTACAACCATTCATCTAGTGACTGCTCAAAGTTATAAAGGCACTGAAAAAAGTGATTGAAGACTGGTCTTTGCATTTATGACCATTGCAGCATCTTCATGATCATGTGATCAAAATTCAATTGATTGGCAATCTACATGTATTTACAACAGTTGCAGCATTCTAGGGTCATGTGATCACCATTTGAGACCTTCCCACTTGGCTACTGGTAAGCAAAGTCCCTGGGGGATCCAGATTAATTTAACACCACGTAATTCATTTAAACAACTGCAGTTATTCATTTAACAACTGTGGCAAAAAAGCTCATAAAATAGGGTGCAAGTCACTTAACAACAAGGTATTGTTAAATACCTTGCTTATCAACAAGAAATTCTGGTCCCAATTTGGTCATAAGTTGAAGACTGCCCATAACCACATGTTTGTAGACTTAACAACATCTTTGGATTTGATAGTCTGCATGGGATGGTTATCTATTGTTCAGTGGTCCTTTCTTCTCTAAATATGATATATTAATGCATATTGTTGCATGATTCCTGCAGTCATGCAGGCACAATTAACTGTTTGGACATGGTAGCACAGGTAATCTTTCCACATCAATTACAAAAGTTTAAATTTGATTCAATTTTAATTTGGTTTGTTTGTTTTAAAGGCAGATAGGGGTCTGCCAGACATACTGATAGCAGATAGAGTAGAAATTAGAGTTGGGGATGACAGATGCAAAGGAAGTGGGGTGATGGGAATCCGACTATAGCATGCAAAGAAAGCCAAAAGAAGAAAAGAGATTTAGCAGAACATTACCTGACAGTCTGACAGCGTTGCCTCCTGGTTAGTTGTGAGCCGTGTGGCGGTAGTGAGGCAGCAGGCTGCTGACAATCTACAAGAGACTGATAAATTAGGGATATATACAAAGAGATGACACAAAAGGTTAGTAAGTAATAAACACACAAGGCAGGTGGTGGAAGAGATTTAGTGAGGAATGCCTGCTCTATGTCAAAAGAATTTAACAGTTAAAGCATTGATAAATGCTGTCAGAAACACTCAACTGTTTCAAAATCTTATTTTAAAGATATCCCTGACTTTCTCTGAGTAACAGCCTAAAACATTGGGTAGGTTCACAGTATATTCTCAAAGATCACTTGTTAATCTAAATGGTGTCTTCTATTGCTTACTACTGCTAAGTCCTCAAATAGGTATGGGATACAGAAGAATGGAAAGAAAATTGCTCCTTGACTAGGATCATTTGGGTACCGACTTCAGTTTAGAAACTGGTTTTGCTTCTCTCATTGCAAAATCTAGTAGAAAAAATGGGTATACTTGGATTAAAAAAAAAAACATGAAATAATTTATATTGGGGCAATGCCTGTGATTAATTTCAGCAATACTTGAATCAGTCTTTCAATAAATATATTTCTTCCAGGTTCCTAATCAATATCTCAATTAGCCATAAGTATAATTTTTTTGCTTGGTGTTAAGCATATCCAAGCACTGTCATATTCTGTGAAGATCTACACTGCCCTCCCATGGTATATATGTGGTATGCCTGTTAAAGTGAATTATGATGACAAAATAGGATGCAGTGGAGTTTTAAATGACCTTGGGGAAAAAAGTGAAAAATTCCCTGAGAAAAGTAATTTATATTTTAGATTTGTAACTGTAATTATATACTGAATGCCTGAAAAAAAAACACAGCATATTTAAAATGATAAAAATGTTTCATCATCTGAACTCGGTTCTCAGTTAAAGAACTTGGAAATGGGAGAATTTCCCTCAGAAAAAAATCTGATCGATTGCTTTAAAAAGTGTAATTGCATTCAAGAATTTAGATGGATATGTTCGACCACCTTTATCTCACTAAGTTCTAGAGCAGTTAGAGAACAATCTACATGGAGTACAAAAGGCAATCCATTTATGATTCTTATTTCTACTACTTCTTTTAAAGGAGCATTTAAAAGCAAGCTCCAGTGTTTTAGAAAAAATCTATAAATAGTGGTATTTTATATATATTAGGACTCTTATCAGCAATGTGAGAAGGTTTTTCAAAAGGATTTCAATGATTTTAGAATCTTCTTATAGTTTGATTGCTGGAAGATTATTTGAATTTGTAAATTGATATAAATGGTGAATATATATATATATATATATATATATATATATGTGTGTGTGTGTGTGTGTGTGTAAGGTTTTTAAGCTGATAATACAAAGTATATATATATATATATATATATATATATATATATATATATATATATATATATTCATATTCTAGTAATCCTCTTTCATTTAATATATTAATATATATTAAAGACAATAGAGTTCTTACAATCTCATAATGCCAGGAATCACCTCTAAAGTTACGGGGTGCTTTTTTTCTAATGGAGCTGAAGTTATTCTGAAACTTATGAATAAGCATCAACCTGCCTCTTGGAACCTAGATCTCAGCTGTCAAATAAGGAAAAAAATTATATAAAAACATAAAAGGGCTTTGCAAGTGCTAGGAGAGCTTTTGCCCAACTTCATGTTGTGTGCCAGTTGCACCATTTCTTGGATTGTGAGACCCTGTGTACAATCATTCATGCCCTGGTCATCTGGCTGAATTACTGCAACATATTCTACATACCCTTAAAGAGTATTCGGAAACTACAACTGATTATAGACTGTAGCGGCACAGTCACTTCTGGAGGCCCCTTGGGTGGCACATGTGATACCACTGTTACATGAGATGCATTGGCTGTCAGTTTGCTTCTAGTTCAAGTTCAAGGTGTTGATTATCACCTTTAGAATCTTTATGACATGGGTCCAGGGTATCTTACAAACTGCCTTATTCCAATGGGACTAACCACCATATTTGTTCCAACAGACAGGGCCTACTTCAGACCCCATCGGTCAAAGAATTTCACCTGGTGGGGGTCCAGGAGATGAGCCTTTTCTGCTATGGCTCATTCCTGCCCTCTGAATGTTCTCCTGTCAGAGATCTGGGCTGTTTTAACACATGAGCCTGATGGGCACTAGCCCATGGGCTCCACAAGCATAGGAGCCCCATACTAATCTGTGTTTGTTAACCCTTCAATGCATATTATATCATATAAATAAATATTTATTACATTTTACTGAATTTTTTATTAATATTAACATGCAAATATATGCTTAATTTTATCAACCATTTACATTTTTATTCCTGTGAGTAGTTGTCATAGGGGCCCCAGTACACTGCTTTGTCCGAGGCCCATAATGCTGTTAAGATGGCCCTGTCAGAGATAAGATCTGCCCCATCTGGAGCAGCCTAAAATTTGGCTCTACTGCTTGGCCTAGGATCTCAAAAGAGGTGTGTTACATTGAGGGTGGCTGATGGGTGAAGATGCTCATCCCCAGGCTGCCAATCTTCTTGGTTCTTCACTTTTAATCTTTTTATTCTTTTTTTTTTAGAATTTTTAACTTTTTATTATCTTCTAAGCTGCCCAGAGTTGCTGTACTAGTGAGATAGGTGGCCTAGAAATTTAATAAATACTGGACCTCTTCTTGTAAGAACCTATCATTTATAAACTTCTTTGAAGTTCTCTGTTTCTTTAACTTTGGTTCAGTATAATTTGAATCCATTTCCACAACTCCCACAAACCATAGGAAAGGCATGTATTCATACATAAGGCATTAAAATTTCCCTCCACGGATTATATCTTGTTGCCTGAAAGATGGGCATGTCTTTATTTCTGCTGTCAACAAAGCTAAAGTTTTACATTCTGAGTAATTTTCTAGCTACTTCATATTGGCCCAGTTTGTTGAATCAAAATATAATGAATTGGACTGTGTACTTGTATTTAATAAATGTGTGTATGTGTACAATTTGTGTGCAATTTAAATGTGTGTATATAATTTATGTGTGTGTATATATAATTTATGTTTGTGTGTCTTTGTGATAAGTGTGTAATATGTGTGTATGTGTGTGTGTAATTTAAAGATGTTCCTAATTTTCCCAGCAGCTTCCTCAAATTCATCCTTTCACTTTTGTGGATTGTCACACTGGACAAAATAATATGTGATGTATTTGGTTTTAGCTTATTGTGACAATTTGTAAACTAAGTCTTAGTACAATATATGAACCCAGGTAATATGTGCATGGTTTTATAAACTGGGTTCACACATATTTGATACTGTACTTTAATCGAGGATTAAGGGATTGCAATAACCCATAATTGGAGGGCTCACACAACATGCAAAACTAAAGTCAGACAAACTATATTATAGTGGGTTGTGCAAACCAGCTTAAATCTTAAGTCTTCTACCTGACATTTCATCCACATCAAAGTCTCAAGGTGGCGCCAAGGAATGACTCCATACATATGTTAACAGTACATCAAGTACCTTGGATCATCTTCTGACTTGCTGACATGCATTTGTTAAGTAGCAAGTGCTTTTAGGAGTTGTTTAACTTCACTGTCCAGTTTATCACATGAAAGTGTGAATCAGAAGAAATTTAAATGAGACATATCTATTGCGGAACATTTATTTGTTCAGTCTAACCAGCATGGCAGCAACATTCCTTAACTTTTAACAGCAAGGATCACAGAGTAATAGCACATGCCATGTTCCATTGTGGCAGCACTAAGAGACTATATTGTTCAGGATTCAATTTTCTTTCTGTTTTTCCCCATATTTGCCATGTATCTTTTTTCCCAGTAATTCTACTTCTTCATTAGAAAGGATGGAAATGCCACTATGTTCTTCTTGGTGAAGGATAGGTGACTAGATTCATCTGCTTCTTCATTAGATATTGAATATTCAATAATTAAAGCCCTCTCAAACAGAGCATCCCAACAGATGCTATCTATGTTTTCCAAACCACAGCAAATACTGGCACTAACAATAACATGCTGGGATCACAGCATAAGAAAAATGACCAAGATGAGGAGATGCAAAATCCTTTCTCAGAACAAGTTAGAGTTCCTTTCTGCATTATTCCTATTTTCTTTTACAGAAGTAAGAGTCAAACTGTGATGCCCTTCGCAATGTTTTTAACACTTAGCTCAATTATGCTGGAAGTTATTACATGACTTAATAAAGCTATTCAAAGAGAATATGTTGAAGCACATTCTGTAAATATATTGTATGCTTTTTTTACACTTGCTTCATTTTCATTCCTAACACACAGACTGCTACCCTATATATTTGGTTATCAAGATCAGGTTGAATGACTAAGTCATCATGCATTAAGGCCACAAATGATGTACAAACATGAGAAACACTTCAAGTTTACAACAAAAGGTTGCACTGTGTCCTCTTAGTCTCATCATCTAACTAATTTGCTCATAGTCTTCTCTTGACCTGGAAGGATAAACAAGATATTCTACTTATCTTTCTATTTTTGTATGTTACAGCTAAGATCTTAACTTTCGATGACTTCTAAAGGTCCCTGAGGATGCAAATGTGAATGTTTTATGAATAGTTAATACTTTTCCTCCTGTTTCTTGATAAACCTAGGGATGGTCACCTCAGTTTATTGCTTAAAATATCAAGTCATACTAAACCAAAAATCCATCTAATACAGGGGTGTCAAACTCGCAGTGTCATGGCGGTATCACGTGATGTATTGGGACTTTTTTCCCCTTTGCTAAACTTGGCAGGGGTGGGGGCTGCATGTGACACATCCGGGCCGTGGGCCGCACACTCCTGATCTAATACAACACCTTCAGTTGCTCTGACCAGTTTTTAAATTTAATGAATATACAAAGAAGCAAATAAATGAAATCCTGACTAGCAGCCAACTCTGCCAAACTCCATTAACAGCAGTCACCATAATAGTAGCATGGCCACCAAACTTATATTTTATGATTTATCACTAATATATGGCAGGTATATTCATACTTCCTTTATACATGTTGTTCTGCTTAGGAATCAATGCTAGCAGGTAATTAAAATTTTGTCCTACATAAATTTGTAATTAATGAACCATCAAGATAGTGATTATCAATGTATAGCAGTAGCAATAGCACTTAGACTTATATACTGCTTTACAGTGCTTTATAGCCCCCCTCAGCAGTTTACAGAGTCAGCATATTGCCCCCAATACTCTGGGTCCTCATTTTATCCACCTCGGAAGGATGGAAGGCTGAGTCAACCTTGAGTCTGATGAGATTCGAACTGCCAAATTGCAGGCAGCCAACAGGCAACAGAAGAAGCCTACATTACTGCACTCTTAACCACTGCGCCACCACTGCATATCATAGATATGCAGATCCAAAGTCTATGAAATAAACAAATTTGTCTTATGCTTAGAGATAAATCTCATCATAGTGCTTGGTTTTATCCTATTTTTCTGTTATTAGTAAATATCTAACAATGTAAGTAACAATGCAACAATAACATTAGAGATGGTAGTAGAATAAATATATCTTTCAGCTAATTAATATTGCGTAAAGTTTAATCTGTAGCACATTGAGTCAGAGTCATACTGTTTGGAGCAGCAAATAAGGTTTAATAATAAATAAAATTATTTAAATATAATAACTAAGAAAACTAATTAGAGTATTTTCCCAGCTGGACTGTAACGATTAGATAAGATGGAGCCAGGAAGACTGCTGTGTGTCACTCAAAAAAAGTTTTTGTTCCAGTGATTACACACCAATCTGCTGAAAAATGTGGTGCAAATAAAAACGTTTAAAGTTGATCTTGAGGTACCAGTAGAATTGAGCATTAGTTCTCAAATTTGCTGTCAATATGAATTAAACTCTTCTTGTTCCAAATATATAAGTAAATAATGTATATATGAAAAATACCTTTTGAAGTTGTCTATATCTCTGTTTTGCCATAAATATGGTGATTTGAACTACAAAGATTGTGTTAAAATCTGTTTAATAGATTTTAAAGAATATTCTCTTGTGGAACAAGTATCAGCATATTATTTGTGCCTTCTTATTAATTTGCTTTCAGATCTTAACAATCTCATAAGGAATATATCTGTCTGTATTTACTCCATTTTAGCTGTTACTCCATGGGGCAAAGCAACCACCTAATCTTCATTTATAAATAACAGCAAAAAGTGAGATCACATTCTGCCAATGCTTGTTATAATAATAAAGATGTGCTTATTATTAACATTTTAGAATCTAGGGTAAGTTTGGGTTAACTAAGCAGATTTGGGACAAGCAAAATAGTTTTTCATATATAAACATATCAGGCCTCAAGATGTGGAAATTTTGATTGATTTAGCTAACTTTAATGAGAGTATTAAACACATCATGCGATGTTTAAATAGAGTTTCCATAGTCAAAGACATCAGGCTCCAGAATTTAAAGAATGAAGAAGACTTTTGCTTTCCCAACCTACTTGTAAGCATCATCATGGACTTCTTGGGAACCTTTGTCTTACCATTGTAAGAAAAGAGGTCCTTAATTTTAACAAACACACCTTTCTGAATCTGCACTGTAAATTCTAGTAAAATGGGAGGGCATCAGCTGGGAAGTTGTAGTGTTTGTGTAACTCCCCTACAGAACAACTGACATTCTGGCTTGCTCAGAAGCAAGAAAACATTCAACTCTTACATTTAATATATGCAACTGTTCTTATGTTACAATTATACGATATCATAAACCAGTGTTTCTCAATCTTGCCTATTCAAAATATGTGGATCTCAACTCCCATGCTGGCTGAGGAATTCTGGGAGTTAAACTCATACCTCTTGAAGTTGTTATAGTTGAAGAACACTATTAATAGACTAAAAATGCATATTTTGACACTGAATGCAGATCCAACCATGGGATTCTACACTTAATTAAAAAAAAAATACCAAA
Source organism: Bungarus multicinctus (assembly GCA_023653725.1). Classification (NCBI taxonomy): domain Eukaryota; kingdom Metazoa; phylum Chordata; class Lepidosauria; order Squamata; family Elapidae; genus Bungarus; species Bungarus multicinctus. The sequence goes on from CM042848.1 coordinate 64,820,394, forward strand.
TGACATTTCCTGCAGAAATACGATTTTAGTCATTCCTCACTAAATCAGCTGAAAGATTAGCCAGAAGGTTAGTGATGTAGCAGACACAGAAAGACAGAAATAGTAACATTTTTTCCTTTCTTTCGTTCAGTCATACAGTACATAGAAATAATGGGCAACACTTAGTTGAGTGTACTGTACCTTCTCATTGAAATACATAGCGTGTAAATTCAAGATTCAACAGGAAAAAAAATCTTTCAAGGTATCATTTTGCAGAACACAACTCTGAAGAATGAGATAGCTTGCTGCTCTTGTTTACTATATTTTTACAATCTCTAAGGACCACAATTTAAAGCCAACTCCAAAATTGTTCCCATAACAAATTCAATCATATAGGTGTCGGTAACCTTTCAATGATGGGAATAAGGGTAATCATGCCAAGACGATGCGAACAATAATTTCCAGAAGGGAGGATTTTGAGGGAGCTTGTCTCTGAATTTTTTGAACTACATTAATCTTATCTTAGGGCTTACCCTGCAGCCTTTGAATATTTCTCAGGAGGAAGTTCTGCAAAATTAACAGTAACTGTGGATACAATCTGACTAAGTGAGACAGTAATACTTTACAACAACAACAAAAAATCTAGATAATTAAAAAGAGAGTTCATTCATTGTGCATTTGACAGTTGTTTCTTTGTGGCTCTCACTGCAGTGTGCATGTGCCAAACTGATCACCATTCAGATGTGAGCACAATTTCAGAAATGAGTGTAAATCTGCTCAATGCAGATGACGCACTTTCTATCAAATTGCAATTTGTTTTAATGAACCCTTTTCAATTTTTAAAACTACATAGTGCAGAAACCTGACATTTAAGGTAGAGAAGGATTGCAAGGAAGATTGGAATCAGTATGTTACAGCTGCAATGTTGCAGTGCGTTCCCACAAAATGTCAGGGAATGATTAGGGTTTGTCCCAGACAATCCTGCCTCTCCATTTCATTCTTTTTTTTTTCTATTCTCACTCACAACCTCCAACTAATACAAGAATGGGCAACTATGGCCCCTTTGTGACCTGTGGACTTCAACTCCCAGAATTCCTGAGCCAGCCATGTTGATTCAGGAATTCTGGGAGTTGAAGTCTACCAGTTGTAAAACAGCCATAGCTACCCACTACTAAACCTAACTGCTGCATTCATGCTCATTGGTCTATATCAGGGCTGTCAAACTCCTGGGCTACAGGCCGGATGCATTATGTGCTGTCCACACCCACTCCCAGTTTACTGAAGGGAAAAAAGTCCCAATACATCACGTGATGTTGCCGTTGTGATATGATTTGATACCCCTGGTCTATATTGACCAATTCTGAGGTCTCTTCACAGATTTTCCCCAAGTTTACATTTATGTTTACATTTACTCCAACTTCCACAGGCCGTTTTAGCACTACAGCTACTATAAAAATAAAAATGATATATAAAAATGTATATAGCAGTTGTAAGAATTATCCAGATTTGAGAAAAAGTAAGCACAGCTCCTCAAAGCTTTTTATCTGTCATTTGTGATCTTTCCATACAAAATAATTTTAAAAAATGTATGGCTATCCTACCTGTAAAGATGGGTACGACTGGCTATTTGACTATTTTGTATTTGCAACTATAACATTTGTATTATCTTAGGATGAAAAAGAAAGAGAGCAACCTCATGTGAAACTGTTTTTCTGATTGATTGATTGATAGATAGATAGACAGACAGACAGACAGACAGACAGACAGACAGACAGACAGACAGGCAAGATAGATAGATAGATAGATAGATAGATAGATAGATAGATAGATAGATAGATAGATAGATAGATAGATAGATAGATAGATAGATAGATAGATAGATAGATAGATAGATAGATAGATAGATAGATAGATAGATAGATAGATAGATAGATAGATAGATAGATAGATAGACAGATCTACAAATAAATAACTCAATATGATCTGGGGTTAAGAAACAACTGGCTACACACAAAGTTCTCATTAAGCCTTTCAGAAAAAAGTTTCTAAATATGTGCATTGATATCTTTGAAAAATTGTTCTTGTTAAAGAATGTCTTTACTTCCTTCTTTTTGTCATGGTTTCAGGCACTTTGTTTTTTATTCTTTGAGCATGTCAACTGTTTAATTTGCTGGTCTGTGACCATAATGTGTATATCATCATCATGTAATGTTCATTTCTGGAATTCCTAAAAGATTTCAATAAATATTTAAAAAATTGTGGATACAGTGCAACAGCAGTTTTATGCAGAATGTTTTATGAATCAAAGGCTTCTTTGTTATGGTTGAAATCACTGCAATTAGGAACATCATGCACTTTGCCACATGCAAGATAAAAAGATTTGAAGAAAATATGTGAAAAAATAATTTGTAGTATCACAAATGCTTACAACATATTTCTTAGTATGGAATGTAAATTCTCAGACTTGACTAAAAAACACAGAAATATAACCAGACCTTAATAAACAGCTCAAAGCAGTGGCACCAAGAGGTAAAGTGTGATTAATTAGTTAGTTTGTTAAATAGATTAAATCAAATAATGTCCTTGAATTCCTTCCCCTTCCCTTGAGGGCAAATTATTTCCAGATTTGGAATAGGATTCACATAAAATTGTACCACCTCTGGATTGATTCTGTGCATATACAATGCTCATTGAATTAGTTCAGTGCATATTATTCAAATGTGGTTGATCTAAAATAATGATGAAACAGACACAGGGGAAAAGTAGGGTATAGTAAACCGAAAACAAGGAATCATGGACACAAAGGAATATTTTAAAGAAATGGAAGTAGGTTTGATAAGGAATATTGTTTTTCATTTCCCAGCAGAATCAACTAATTGCCTAAAAAAAGAATGCAGACATTTCTAGTTTTTCTACCCTCCACTTTTGTGAATTCCATGTGCAAATAAGGTTCCCTATTTTTATCCTCACTCATTTCAAAACTTTTTTCCTGTATACTGTAATGAATGGGATATTCATAAGCCATAAATCACATTCCCTGTTGGCTTTCAAGTGTCAACCAGGACAGCTTTATAATGTCTTCTTGTTTGAACTACATAGCTCATAGCAATCAAACTCAGCCTTTCTTAGCTATAATTATGAGTGTCAGAACATTATTATTATTATGATACACAGGGGCAGCTGCAACAAGAGAATGGAGGGGAGGAGTGCATTCTTACATTCCTGATAAAACACAGGCTGTGAAATGTTCACTCCCTTGACTAATCAAACTCAGTTAAAACAATTATCCAGCTATTGCCTGAAAGGCATAAACATATATACAAGCTGCATGTGAAAATACTGAACATATGGTAGGTCTGTGGGAGAGTTAGCTGGTTTTTTGTTGTTTTCCATGACCAGGGCAGGAATTATGAAAACTGCAGAGCCAGTGAAATTGCCCCCATCCTCTCTTTAACTAGAATAATAAGTATTTTACTACATAGTTCCAGAGTTACTGTAGATCCGGAGTGGGGAATTACAACCCTTTTATGACCTGTGGACTTCAAGTCCCAGAATTCTTGAGCCAGTATGACTGGCTCACAAATTCTGGGAGTTGAAACCCACAAGTCATAAAGGGGGTATAGTTCTCCACCTCTTTGCCTGTGTTAGAGGCATGTTGGGAACAGGTCTGGCACAAACTGTTATGGAGAACGTGCACCATACAAGAGTACCACATGACTGGTGGCACCAGTTGCATTTTTAAAAACAAAAATATCAAAAGCTAAATGACACAGTTATATAGAAAAAGGAGGATATATGAAAGGGGACTTTTAAACTTTTTTTATTTTTGATGTTTTATAACTTGGGGGTGGGATGGGAGAGGACACAAAGTGGAATTCTGCACAAAGGTACCTTGTATGTCAGCAGTGGGAATACGAAGGAGGTACTTCTGGGTCACATAGAAATGATGCATTAGATGTTTTCTTTATCATATATTATATCATGTATTAGCATATATATGGGTCCACCTTTATCGGTCCTGCCATACATTTCCTCTCTATAGCTTTGTGAGGAAGTTGATAATTAGGAAGGTGACCAACCGTCCTCCTTTCGGGAGGACAGTCCTCCTCTTGTAAGTTCTGTACTCCCTCAAAAAGTGTCCTCCTACATGTCCTCCTTTTTGATATTTGAAGACTAATCTATAAATCTCCGTATTTGATCAATGCCAAGCCGATCCGTTGTGTGTGATGTGACATATTTATATTTGACATGATGATTTGTCAAGGCTTGGTACAGTGTGGCGAGATGCTATTATGAGACGCATGTGCTCCACATAGGAGAATTGTTTTGAGAGAGTGTGCTGTGTGCAAGAGTGCACCATGCGCAAGAGTGCATTGCACACAAGTGGCTTTGTTTTTTTTCTTCAATTTATTTGTGTCCTCCTTTTCATTGTAAAAAAGTTGGTCACCTTATAATACTTTAAGATGCATTTGGTCTAAGGACCAAAATTTAAAGCCAACTCCAAAATTGTTCCCCTAATAAATTCAATCATATAGATGTGTGGGTAATCTTTAGATGATGGGAATAAGGGTCATCATGCCAAGAGGATGGGAGTTGATAATTAGGGATACCTGAAGGTGCATTTGGTGCTACCTAAAATACCTGTTGAAAATGTTAGGCAGGTTAGTAATGATCATGCTGGCTAAAACCATTAAGTTCGAAGGGTTAATAATAAGGAGGTTAGCTTAGCAGTAGTCATTCAGGGTACATAAAAGGGAAGGGGGGGACTTCAAACCTTAGAATTAAAGCTTTCAGAAACATAGATTATTTCTGAATAAAGGAAATGGGTCCATCATCTTGTGATGGAAGGTGGAATTTTAAAAAGGGATAAAAGGAAGAGATAGGAAGAATTCAGAAGAAGATGGAAGAACCCCGTACCAGCCTTTTAAGTGTCTAGCTCACCCTCTCCTTCCTCTTTTTGCATGAGTCTGGCCTTTGTCATCAGCTAGAGGTCAATAGCCTTAAAATGAAAAGTTAAGAGGCTGGGAGATGTAGAATAATACACCCCATGGTTGCTATGATTCTAGTAATATTTAACTTTGTTATTCTGTCTCCTCCTCCTCTTTCTCTTAATTCCATTCTTTAAATTAATTTTGTATCTTCAAATGGGGTTGATTCCTAGCAGCTGCCTGGACAGGTTCTTGCAGTTTGATTGCCAATGGTTTCAGAAATTTCTAGCGTTGAAATAGAGATCTTGGCCCAAAATCACCCAACTGACTTCATGCCTAAGGCCAAAGTAGAATTTACATGAATTGGTTTCTAGCTTAAGCCTACACCAAAATGGCTTTCTTCTTTGGATTAGGAGATGTGAATTTGTAACTACCATCTAATTTTATTGTAAATAATTGACTTAGTTTAAAGCACCTAATCTGATTTGACTGCAACTCCTTTCTTTGATTGTGTTGTGAGCTGCCCAGAGTTGTTGAGACTAAGGCAGCATACAAGATAATAACAATAATTAAACAAAATCTTGTCTACACCAGATCTTTGAGAAGAATTTGATAGGTGGATAAAAATGCCAAATTCAGTCTAAACATCTGGATGACTATATGACCAACCACAATCACAACACTCCAGCTGTAACAATTCTTGATAAGAGTGATTTTTTTTTTGAAAGTCTGAATATTGGACATTGTAATACCTGGAGACCCTAGAATAGAAGAGAAAGATCTGGAGGAAATAACAAAATATAAAGACCTGGAAATAGAGGTAGAATGACCGAGGCAAAAGAAAGTAAACATGGTATCAATGATAATAGGCATTTTGGGTGCAATTCCAAAACATTTAGAGCACCACGTAAACACCATCAGCATAGACAAAATCACCATCAGTCAATTGTAGAAGACAGCTGAACTTGGAATAACTTATATCCTACAATGACACTTCAGTGATCTGATATGAACACAATTCAAAGTGCATTGACAATGTCTCCTCAAATGTTGATGAAATGTTTGCAACCAAATTGCCAAGCTTGGAGCAGTGAACAGCAGTCTAACTACCAATCTGAGCTACTAATATTCAAATACATTTCAATGACACTTCTAAAACTATTAAACAACAACTGCCTATTCCAAGTCCTTAGGAAGTATTTAATAGGTAGACAAAAATGCTAAATTCTATCTAAATATCTGGCTGATTCTACAACAAACCATAATAATGTCTTACATATTTTACTTAAAAAGACATAGAAGTTAATCTGGACATCAAAGTAGCATGGACTGGTTTGACTGATTGATATGAGAATGACTTAGTTCTTACAACAATTTGTTCTAGACACTGGGGGGCAGCTTAACACAACAGTTTGTAGGCAATTTCAAACAATGTTTGGATGGAAGTGATAGAAGTGAAAGATCTTCAAAATTTAAAATAAAAGAAAATAGCTGTAAGCAGAAGTAGATGCAACAGAAAATAGCTAGCTTAAAGGCAAAGTAAAATGAATTGAAAAATTGGAAAAACAAACTAAACAAACTGAATAATAGGAAAGATCTTATTGTTCTAAGAATCCATAAAATAACTAAGAACTTGAAAACAAGTTAAAAGAGCATGCTCAATATACTATTGAATATTAACTGACATACCTTCCATATACAGTGGAACTTCGGGTCATGAACGCTCCTGTTCGCGACCAAATCGGGTGGCGAACAAAAAATCCACCTGATTTTTTAATTGGGTCACGATTCAAAAATTGGGTGGCGAACAAAATCAGCACAGAAAGATTCCCTTTCTGTTATGATTTTCCCTTTGGTATCATTGTTTTTTACTGTGCGCATGTGCAGTCAGTTGTGCTTCCAAATCGGATCGCAACTGGAGTCCGGGAATGGATTACGACCACAACCCAAGGCTCCACTGTATTATCTGCTTATTTAAATGACATGCAATGTCTGATTTTGTATGATTGGGAAGAGTAGCAGGAAATACGTAGAAGATGGTCGGAGATAATGTAACCGCATAGTACCTCCACCAGTGGGGAATGAGGATAGATTTGAGATGATGAACTTTGGAGAGAACCAAGCTGTTGAAAGCTGCTTTGTTTATTGCAATAAATGAAACGAAAGATCTTCACTGTGTCCTGGCGGGTAATTGGCAAGGCAAGTTTGCCATTGGTTGCAAAGGAAAGTAGCCAAGAGTATATAACAGAAGGAAACCTGTCCCATAGTCCCTAAAGTTGACAGGTTTTAATCCGAGGGTAGGCCTTATAGTTCTTTGCAGAACATGTGCTATATGCTTATGGCTACGCATTCCTATTCCCTGGCAAATCAGAGTAATTCATTGTAATGCTATAGTAATGACAATCAGTTTGAGATGTGTCTGTGGACAGTCATTAAAGATGGTATCACGGAACTATATTTGATAGGCAGTATCTGTGAAGAGAAAGAATATAGAAATTCTACCCAAAAGCAAATCTGGGGCACAAAAATCTCAATACCCTTTGGCTCTCCTTAATCTGTTAAAACAAATGAATCATTGATGATAGGACTTGAAGAAGTATTAATCCAGTCACAGCAGTATGTAGCTACCATAAGTCTCTATGCCAATTTATAACATGGCTTGGTTCAGAAACTTTATCTACTAACACACTCTATTCTATTCTGGAACGCTTGTCAAATGTAGTATTGAAATGAAGGGGCAACATTTGACTTTCTTTCCATGGTTTGCTGGCAATTGTTACATACCTTATTCTAATTCAGTCCCCCTTAATATGTATGTAATATTCATTTAAGTATAAAAGAAACCATTGGCAATTTTCTAATAATTTTTGCTTTGTGTCATCTTTGGAATATCTTTTCATCTCCATTCTGAACATCCATGGAAAAAGAATTCACTTTATCTCGAGTAAGCTCAAAGCGATCAAATGCAAATTTTATTTCCAAAAGTTATCTTAAATTTTGAAAAGCTTTTCAAACATTATGTTATTTCATCCTGGTGTAATTTTATTCAATTACAACCTTTAGGAATAGCCCTTTGAGATGAAATCTTTAAAGCCATTAGAGGAAACAAAATACCAGGTGGCATAGATGAATTACCTTCATCCATCTTCATCAACAAGTTGACCAATTTGTTTTGAAATGCATCCATAAAGCTCCTAATTTGCTGGCCCATAAAAGCCTTAATATGGTATGATCTAATGATCAGAAAATGATGGCAATACTACTAGTAATTTTAATCATAATAAAATTATTTTCTGAAAACACATTCCTCTAAGTCAGTCAGACATGATTAATGGTTGCAGATGGCAAAACCATACACTGCTAGACTGACATAAAAGTGATTATAGTCAGAAAACAAATTAGTTAGCAAGATAAGATATACATTTCACATCCAGGTACCAAAAGAATAACATGAATTTTAGCACACCTGAGCAAGTTAGCCATTTTTAGTAATGTTTTTTTTTTCTTTTAACAACCCTATAATCTTGCATTTCATTTTCTTTCCGTTCTTTATAAGGGACCACATGGACCCCTCTTTTAAGCAGTCTGGGCTGTTTCCATCTGCTCTTTGTTTCCACAGTGGTCAGATTTACTCATATCTTGTTTTATTTTTTATTACTGGCAGTATGAAAATTAATTCTCACAGGGTCAGAGAGGAGCAAGGAAGGATTATAATTCCCAAGGAGGAACAACCAAATGCAATTACACTCCCTACAATTTCTGTTGCCTGAAATGGATGCATGAACATGGCTGAATACTTGGGCAACACTACTCACTCTGTTCCTTCAATTATGTCATATAAACCTATTTATTCAATATTTCATACTTTCAGTCACTCAGTGTTCTTTCCACATATACTTCTCCAAAAGATATAATTCATGTGACCATACAACTCCAAGGCTCATCATGCTGGATAGGGAATTCTGGGAGTTGAAGTCCATACATCTTAAAGCTGCCAAGATTGAAAAATGCTCCTCCACCGATGTAGTAGCTGCATCAACCCTTCTGAGCCCCTGGCTAATTGTATTAACTTGTTCTACAAGTTCCTTTAATACACCACTGTCCTTTCACAGCACATGAAATGAAACAAAAACTTATATTTATTTAATGAAGTACAAAGCAATTTGAATGTCCTTGTAAAGGTATCAAATTGCATTAAAAATGCAATAATTAGCACTTTCACTTAAGAAAATGATAATTGCATTAAATATTGTAAGCCTGTGTGTCTTATTTACATTCTCCTCTATCCTATGGATCGCAATGAAAGAAGCAAGTTTTGACTAGAATGCTGTACATACATTTAAAATGCTGCTCTGTAATCATAACACCTGCACACAAACCAAATCCATTCATTTATTAGCAGCGCAAATAAGATGCTAAACAACATTGTTTAAGCTGCCCACAATCTCTTTTGCTTTATATAGACCTGAACCATCACTGTTAGGAATGTAAGTCATCTAACAGTTGGGTTGGAAATATATAAACCAGGATAGATATTTTAATACTGTCTCTTTAAGGGAATGCTAAAATTGTAATTGGGTGTGTTTTCCCAAACCGCCATAAGATGGAACCAGAAACCTGGTTTCTAAGGCAGAAGAGAGGAGAAGGAAGAAATGTTTGCTGTTTTTGGTTCCTGTATTGACTGTTACTGATTGTCGTTATTGTAGGATTGATGTGAGTCTATGGCTGAACTGTTTTTATACTGGACTTTGTTACTGGATTATCCCTGGACTAAAAACTGTGTATGACTTGGTCTATTTGTTTGGATTTTGCTTAACCGTGTTACTGGAAGTAAAACCTACATTTTACTATACAGTGTATCTGTGTACTGTGTAAGTGTTATTCAACATTACTCTCACGATGTCTCCCTGTATGCACTCATTTTCCTAATGGGGAATTACCTCAACAGTGGTTATGGGCCCAGTCCATTCCAGGCTCAGATAACTGAGAGTTAGTGTGAATACACAGTACTGTATACAGACCGCTGCTTACTGTTTAATTGTGGTTTACTGTCCTGGTAAAGATGGCACAAGACCCGTCAACAAGTCTATCACTGATAACCCAGTTGGATGGGACAAACTATGTTTCCTGGTCTATGAAGTGCAGTCTACTTCTGCGTAGAGAAGGATTATGGACTGTAGTTCAAGATCCACCAAATGTAAATGCTTGGGATTCAGATGATGAGGACGATGCCAAGAAGATAGCTGACTTTAAACGGAACAACAAACGAGCTCTTTGTATAATTGGACTAACACTGAGTGACCAGCAGCTAGTCCATATTCATGGAGAAGAGTCTGCTGCTAAGTGTTGGGAGAATTTGAAGAGGATTTATGTTCATGACAGTGTAGGTGCACACATACTTCTTACACGTAAACTGTTTAGAGCACATCTTCTGAAAGGTGGATATATGTTAGCTCATTTGAACTTCATGAAAAGAACTTTTCAAGAGCTACATGAAAAGGAACTGATATTTTTAGAACTGCATCAAGTTTACATCATTCTTTCCTCATTGGATGAAAGTTATGATGATTACGTATCTTCATTGGAAGTCCTGACCAGAGTTGAACTGACATTGACTGACATAACCGGAAGGTTGTTAGAAGAGGCAAGGAGATGGCTGGATAGGGACCAACTGAGAAAGGAACAACCACAAGAAGAGAATTTGTCTTCAATTGCCTATACTGTTAGGAAATGTTTTTCTTGTGGGGTTAGAGGACATATAGCTAAATTCTGTAAGAAGGGAAAACGATAGAATACTGGTAATCACCAGAAGGCTAAGAAGAATGTTAGTTTAGCTATGTCTAGCAAATCAACTGTAAACCATGATTTGTAGGTAGTTGATAGTGGAGCATCGCAATGCATTACTAGAAATAGAGAAAGGTTTGTAAAGATTATTATTTATTATTATTATTTATTTGATTTATATACCGCCCCCTCTCCCCGAAGGGACTCGGGGCGGTGAACAGCCAATAAAAACACATATACAAGGTACAAAGTATGAGACAACATAAAATATTAAAATTTAAAAACTGAAATACAATATGGCTCTAATAAAATATAAACAAGTATTAAAAAGATTAAAACCCGATTAAAATTTAAAAACCCCTAGGCCAGTCCGGCCTGCCGAAATAAATGCGTTTTGAGCAACCGACGGAAGGCCATGAGATGTCTATGAGTAAGCAACATGTATCATTGGCAAATGGATGGAAGATGAAAGCATCTGGTGAAGATACTGCGTATTGTTCATGTATAAACGAGCATTTAACCATGTTATATGTACCTAAACTAAAATTTAATTTGTTATCAGTAAGGGCTTTAGTTAATATTGGTTATGTAGTAATCTTTAGAGGAGATAACTGTATAATAGAGAAAGAGGGTAAAAGTTTTACTGCTAATTTAGAGAATAATTTATATGTGATACATGATGACCAAATGAAGATGGCTAACTCGGTTTATAACAATGTTAAGTCACATGACGAATGTATACATTTACTGCATAGACGTCTGGGATACATTAATTTCAAAATGCTGAAACAAACTGTTGAATTGTCAGAGGCAATAAAATTAAAACCCTGTAGCAAGTATTTAAACTGTAATGCATGTAACCAGGAGAAAAGCAAGGTTATTCCAGCAAACAGACTTAATGAGCTTAAGACCAAAGAACCTTTAGATGTTGTTTTTGCTGACATAATTGGTCCTAAGAAACCAAGTTTGGGAGGTCCCTGCTATGTTTTGAGTATAATGGACCATTACTCACGATATGGTTTCTGCTATCTCATGAAAAACAAAACTGAAACATTCCAACATTTATTTAATTGGCTAAGATTTGCAGAAAGAAAAATGAGACATAGAGTAATTATTTGGTTACTAATAATGGGACTGAGTTTGTTAACAATAGATTCCAAACAATGCTGAAATTGGCTGATGTCGAGCATAAACGTGCTGCACCTTACAGACCACAACATAATTCGTTTGTAGAATGAAGAGGGCAAATGTTACAAGCCATGGCTCGCACTATGTTATCTGATTCAGGTTTGCCTGAAACACTGTGGGGTGAAGCCATAATGTGTAGCAATCATGTGTTAAACAATGTAGTTAACACAACAACTGGTGAATTGCCATTCACTCATTGGCATGGCAGAAAACCAAATTTAAGTTATCTACACACATTTGGAGCACCAGCATGGGTTCATATTCCCTCACAAGTAAGACTGAAAGGGCAACATAGAGCTAGGAAATTATTTTTTGTTAGATTACTAGGCCAACCATAGATCATTTCAATTCTGGGAACAAGGCACAGCTCATGTGCAAAATTTCTTGAGCATGTTGAGTGGAATAAACTGGAACAGGAATCCAGCAATGATGTTATTATTGACACCCAAGGAGTCCCTAATGATGAAATAAGTAAACCACGAATAGCCATTAAAGAGGAAGCACAGGAAGAAGTAGGAGAAACAGGCACAGGAGGAAGTAGAAGAACAGGAGCAGGTGGAACAGGAGAGTCCACCAGTAAGCCCTGTATTACGAAGACGTTCAACCCGAGTAACACGACCACCTGATAGATATTCAGGCTAGTGTTGTATGCCAAGTGAATACAGTTCCAAATAACTATAGTGAACTGAAACTTATCCTGCTAAGGATCAGGCTGCTTGGCAGGAAGCAATGGATAAGGAACTGAAATCATTAAAAAAGTTGGAGGTATACAAAAATGTTAAGTTACCACCCGATAAACATGCCATAGGATGTAAATGGATTTATAAGCTAAAGACAAGTGTAGATGGGACTGTTACCCATAAAGCCAGATTAGTAGCACAAGGATTCAATCAGACAGCAAACGACTACAATGAGGTCTGAAAGCCACTACATTACGAGCAGCATTAGTGTGGGCAGCTAAGGAGAAATACATTATTAATCATTTAGATGTAGAGACAGCATATCTGCATGCACCGTTGCAACACACTGTGTGTTTAAAGAAAGCTTTAGGTATCAAAAATGATAATACAACTGATTGCTGGAGATTGAAAAAGAGTCTTTATGGCTTAAAGCAATCAGGATATGAGTGGAACCAATGTATAGTTAAAGAATTAACTAAGATAGGTTTGTAGCTGCATGGCTGATCCATGTTTGTTCAAAAAGGAAAGTGATGGTGTAGTATCATTGTTGCTATTGTTCACTGATGACATAGCATTAATCACCAAAACTGAACAAGAAGCTACTAAATAATTTCACAGTTAGAGAAGTAGTTTAAGATAAAACAGTTACGTGAAATTAAACAATATCTTGGGTTAAAGATAGATAGAACTAGGGGAGGATACAAGATCTCACAGGCAGATAAAATCAACCAGTTACTTAAAAAGTTTAATATGCCGATGCAAGTTTTGCTACAGACATAAATACATGAAAATCTACATCGGGTACTGTAGTATTGTTAGGAAAAGTATTGATTGATATGAAAATTGATGTAACAGATTCTATTGTTGCTTATGAAGATAACCAATCAGCAATACAGATGGCTTCAAATCTTGCTGTAAAGACAAGAACAAAATACACAGATTTGAGATATTTAAATGTAAGACAAAGTGTGCAAAGTAAGATGATTAAACTGGAATATTGTATGTCAGAAAATAACATCACAGATCATTTATTTTAAAATAAACTGCAACTTCACTTTTTGACTGTGTCAAATCTCTGAGCAATAAGTGTATTTGTCACCATTGGGGGCTTGTCCAGGATTTAAAGTCATTGGGAGTCAGGATGCCCATCCTGGAGTTGGGAAGACGCGTCCCATTGATTCCAACAGTCCCCATGTGCCACCAGTGGTCGTCCAGCTCCTCTGATTGACCGTGATCTCAGGTTACCATAATGAGCCAGCAACCAGGAATTTATTAGGAGAAAATGTTTACCACAGAGAATGGCATGATTAAACAGGCTACACAGTGTAAGAAGAGGTTTCCCCAAAGGGATGAAACAAGTCTCAAAGGTAGACCCAAGGAGGGGGAAGAACTAGCTAAATTGATGGATTTTGAGAATTAGGGCATCTGAGACTCACTTGTTTTCTGATCCAGCTTTTCAAGAATCCCTAGTAAACCTTAAAGTTGGACCCCAGAGGTGGAAATGAACTGTATACCTCCAGGAATGCAAATTGGGGAAAGGAAGATTAAGGCTCAGGGAATTGGGAGACATGTAGTAGAAGCATTGATATTTAATTCCAAAATAGTCCAGGCTGTAGCAAAAGGACCTGGAGTATGGTACGACTTTGTACGAGTAGAAAGGAGAGGTAATTTGGCCAGGAAGGGTTTAAGATTTAGGAATGGGGATTGTTATTATGGAGAATGAAAGGGAAATAATGTAAACATTATGGCTGTGGGCGAGGAAGTTTAAGGAAAAGTGGATCCTCTTATATGGGCCCAAAAGGGCAATAGAGGACGGATACACACGGACCCTTTAAAAGTGACTTAAAAGAACCCTGGTGAAGTAATTCGCCAGAACAGTATAACATTATGTTGCAAGGAAGAATATGTTTAAAGCCCATGATGGAAGGGCTGCTGAAGGACAAATGTGTGAATGTGCCTGTGTGTTTGATTCCCATCCCTAGACCATGAAAGGGGCTACTTACTTTGATTTCCTTTCTTACAAAGAAACAGTAAGATGCAGATTTTTTTCATTGTGAAGTAAGAGGAAGGGCAATAGCAAGTGTTTGCGATGAAGAGAAAAATGAAAATTAGGACTTAGAACTAAGAAAAGTCACCCGACTGGGATAATAATTAATCAATGGGATGATTGTCACCAGAAACTGGGTGTTTCATTAATGGAGGTTTTAAAGAGGAAATTGGACAAATTTGTTTAAAAGGAATAAGAGTTTCTGCTTCACTAAGGAGATGAGGTGTCATGCTTTCCTTTGCATTTTAGACTGGATATATCCTTAATAATGCATTTGAGGGCATTCTAGTTGAAGGAACAATGCTATGAAGTTTTATTTAACATCTGATAAAGTATGTATCTTTGGAGCTCCTTGCTTCTGAAAAAGTGGTAATTAGTTGCTGCTTATTGTATGTGCTCCATTTGTTTTTCCTTTTCCTTGGAGCCAAGCAGCAAAAGAGAAACATTTATGAAGAACCAATTTGGTTTTATGGTTATAGCCACAGGCTACAAGGTTGGCAAATGGTGAATTCAAATCCTGCTTTGGCCATGAGGATTGGCTGAGTGCTTTTGGGCTGGTCAATTTTTTCTCTCCAGGCTTAGGAGGGAGGCTTTGGTAAGCTACTTCGGTAAGTATTATGACAATTTTCCTCCTGTTTTATGCTTTGAGGACTGTGTTCCGTCTTAGGCTTCCCCAAAAAGCACTAAGCAAACTCTCAGTTCTGGCAAAGCCTCTTTTATTAAATGAATGTGAATTTATTGCATTCACATTCAGCCTGGCAAACAATCCTGGCAAACAGTCTTGCAAAGGTATAGTTATTAGCTCTGACCTTATCTATCTTGGAAAACTGCCCAGTAAATATTTCTACATACACTGCTGACAGGGAAGGGCTCAGTGGTGGTATTCTACTGGTTCGCCCTGGTTCTGCCAAGCCGGCAGTGGCAATGAGCAGCAGAGACCGAACCGGTTTTCTCAGCTGCTCTGCTGTTGGGCCCACCCTCCCGCCCGGGCTCCCATATCTCACCTTTATGTTCTGCTTTGGAAGCGCAGCTGCTTTGCACAGCACAGAAGAGTGCCGCAAGGCACTTGCTGAAGCGACCAAGAGAGTGCAGGCTTGCAGGAGGTTAATTGGAATGCCTCTGCGCCTGTGCAAATGCTTCTGCAGCTGCACAAAGTGTGTGTTTGGCAGGCACAAAGCGTGCCCATCAAGCCATGCCCACCGAACCGGTGGTAAAAGTTTTTGAATCCCACCACCGGAAGGGCTGGGCACAGAGTCTCTAGGTTACACAGACAAATATTCATGAGGCTGGAATGAACGAACAGTTTCCTGCAAAAGCCTGCTCCCCTTTTGTTTCTCTTTTAATCCCTGTGGGAGGGGCCATTCATCGTCCACCTGTGGCCTTACTCCCACGTTGGCCCTTAGTTCGCAATTGTTCCTTCCTTTTGGCAAGTCTGTGCATGCGCAGGCTGGGAACTGGTTCCAGAAGCTTCCCCACTCATTGCTGTCCAAGCCTGAAGGCAGCTGATGACTGCCAGCCTGCCCTGGCCCCATATCTGCCTCTGATGCAGAGCCTTTGTCCGAGCTTTCCTCAGCCACCAGGACTGGCCCAGGTTCCTCCCCAACCTCCTTGCTGTCCAACTTTGCTGCCAGCTGCATCAGCTGCAGGCAGGCTACAACAGGTTGTTTTAGTTCTCTAAAAACAAAGGTTTTGTATAAACTATTTTTACTCTGCTCAGGAGTGGGGGAGACAATTGTTTGTCTTCTCAGCTATTCTATTGCTTCTTTGATGTGCTCCCACAAGAGTGATTTGAATATTGAACAGCAGCACCCAGAAAATACTTGGGAGTATCTCCCTATGAAATGTTATTTGGCCTACCTTACACGGGTGGAATTGGAGAAATACCCCACTCTGAGACCAAAGATGTCTTTCTTTAAGAATTATATACTGGGGCTGTCGTCTTCTTTGTCTTTTCTCATAAACAAAGGATTCTTGTTCAGTGGCCACCATTAGAGTTTGAAGTCCACAGCATCCAGCCTGGAAAATGGGTCTTGATCAAATCCTGGAAAGAGTCTTCTACTTCCTCAGTGGAAGATCCTTTCCAAGTGTTGCTGACCACTGAAACAGCTGTAAGGACTACCGAAAAAGGTTGGACAAGGGAGGAAACCGGGCTCAGGAATAAAAGATTGCTGAAATCTATTATTGGGTATGCCTGCTTCTTGGTCACCCCTCTTGCAAGAATGTATTTTAAAATAAACTGTTTGCTGCTTCACTTTATGATTGTCAAATCTCTCTGAGTGCGTTTCTCATAAGGTGGCGGACATCTTCGCCCTATTTTCCCCACAACAATCCTGTGAGGTGAGTTGGACTTGAAAGAAAGTGACTGGCCTAAAGCCACCCAGCTAGTTTTCCTGCCTAAGACGGGGGTTTAATTTTCATTGTCTTGGTTTCTAGGCCAGAACGTTAATCACTATAACAAACTGGCTCTCTACACTGAAAACCATACAAAAGAGATCAAATAATACACTAAGTATAAATAGCTTTGTGCTGCATGAGCTAAAATGCAGATCAAACACACTTTAAAATATTTGTTGTGATAACTGGAGTTAATTTTACAAAAAAGGGGTGAATTATAGGGAATTCCTATACATGTGTTTTTCTATTAAAACATATGATCTGGTTAACCCTCCTTTTCTAAAATCAAATTTAGTTTAATATATAATTTGAGCTTAATCTGATTGGCCTTAGTGAGACAGCCCATTTTAACCTATTCGTGCTGTTATAAGTAAATTTGGATGTTATACTTGAGAAGCTACAGAACCAGACTGTAGCCATTTTGTGTTCGTAGCCTGACCTTTTAAAAGGACAGAAAAGTTGAGAAATATGTTTTTGTAAAACAAACATGTTGTATTGCGAAAGTGTCCTTGGACGAGGTTCTAGAATGTGTATAGGGCGACTTGACATTATATAGTCATATTAATCAAAAGTATAGCCCTCTGATAATTGCATAACCGGACATCTGGAGATAGATCCGGGAAAGAGGATGTTGGTAACAATCCAATGTCAAGTAAGAAGAGGTCAGTGGAAATACCCATAACTCTCCTATGGGATTCTATGTATCTTTGTAACTGAAAAACAACATGTGTTATGTAATCGTTTATATCATTATATTTGGGTATAAATATATGGTCTTTCTGGTAATTGATGTCTCCTTTTGCTCATACTATCCTTGGTATGGGTTAAAGGGTGCCAGTACTGCAGTATCTTCAATAAAGCCAGTTACGTGTTTCAGTATTTCAAGTCTGTTCTAATTATTTCTGCTCATACGCATGACACGTGCTTTTCATTCATGTATTGATTAATCATGTTTAATTCGTGTATTGCTTATTATTTCTTACATAAGTGTGGCTCTGGCATTTTGTATCTATTCCACTGGTTAACCTGCTTGTTAGGCATATATGACGGCACTAGGGGGAAACCAGACCATCTGTCTTTGTAAATAGGAATGCCAGTTTTGTTGTGATAGTTACCATCCTAGCACCAGAGTAACTTAGGAATGTTTCTTAGTGCAGGAATGTTACTGTAAGATGAAAACCCTTAGTATACCTTCAAACTTTAGTTGACCTACATTACCTATGATTGCTGAGAATGTATGTATGAAGTTGGTTTTCAGGTTTCGTTTATAGCTAAGTATGTACACTGTTCAAAATTGCATAAAAATGGTTCATTCCAAGAAGAGATGTGTGCTCACTTTGAAACTTCCTTCTGGGAAACCTTTTATTTTAAAACTAATTCGATACCTGTGCTTCACTACGAAACTATGTAGTCAGATTTATTTTTTAGGGAGAAAAATAAGGGGAAAAAATTCTGTCTCTGCCTACCAGCATCCATCGGTATTCATCTGGTGTAGGAATCAAGACTCAGGACCACATGGAGATGAGACAAGCTGCTTTCTTTATTGTCAGATTGAGAATAAGAAGAGCTGTCTGCTCTCTTGCCAGAGTTTGTTCTATCTCTCTATATACATGGTAGCATACCAGTGGTTAATTTATACACTATACATCTATTTAGACAACCTTTGTTACTGTCTGCTTAAGCAGTTTATACATTCACCTCTAGTTAGGATTAACTTTAGTTAAGATTAACATAAGCTTCAGTTCCTGCCTTTGTTCCGTCCTATCTGGGTGTTAAGGTCTTGTTTCCTCCAGGTAAACATGCAAATGTTTCCCCCAAGTAAACATGCAAACGTTGCACTTTGCACGGAATGTTCTTTGTCTGAGGTTTGCCATCCAAGACAAGAATATTCTGAAAGCACAATGTCTACAATCTGGGTAGCGTCCTGTCAGTGTGATAGAGAGTTGAGGGCTGTTTGGAAACTGAAACGGTATTTGCTGTGTGAGCAAGAATGATACAGCAAGGAGCCTGGGCATGGCTGAGCTTAACTGTTCTGTACAAAAGCTGCTTGGTGCTGTAAAACTAAAACTGATACTGAAACTCCTCTGCTTGTGTTTTGCATTTGGAACAAATTTCTTTACAGGTGGGGAGAGGGAGGAGAACTCCTTAGCATCAGAGCATGTTAATAATAATACATAAAATACTAATGCTCTGATGGTCATTTCGAAAAATCCTTTCTTAATGAGCACTGAGAAGCCAAGAGGAACGTACATACCAAATTTCAAGTTTGTAGGCTTTGGAGATTTTGTGATGATGCATGAGTAGCATTTTGCTTTTATATATATAGATAAAAGTCTTAATCCTTTCAACCTATGTGGTGTAGTTAATGGGCCTTGAGGGGTACATGGCATGGATTTTGTAACTTGCTAACTAACACTTTGTATTTTTATTTGATTTATTTACTCTCCTTTCAAATGATGTTCAGGTTGATTAGCTTTTAACTGATAAACAAGCTGGAGACTAACTCCAGATAGGGAAAAGTTCATTAGAACAAATTGGGGTCTGGTTTATCTCTTTTGTGAACTCCAAACAACCTTTTTCCTTACAATTTACAGCCCTTCTGACATCAGACCTCATTTTCATGAACATATGTGATCTTATGGGATGCAAATAAGTAACATGTTTGACTACATGTAACTGATTTCTAGGCAAAGGGGAGGTTACTTTATCCTGCCCAATCAATGTTTCTCTTGCATTTTCTTTGTTAACGATTAAAAGCAGTGAAACATAAGGTTCGATGTTCTCGCTCTCCTTTTTCATAGAGAGATCCCACTTTGTCAGGGTACCCTAATAAACTTTTTTTAAATGATCTTCCAACTCGATTGTTTATTGGGAAGGTAAACTGAGGCAGAACCTAGGGCCAGATTTGGCTATCAGCCTGGGCACAGGGTGAAGAACATGAGTTTTCTGGATAACAAACAGCCTCAATAAAGAGACAGACATACTGGGATAACTCAGGAGTTCATGTGTAAGATTTTGCTGTGAACATATATGCGGAGTGTGTTCAGCATCACAGTCTTGTATGGGGACCATGAGGTCATCTTAAAGCTATTGACCCCAATTACTGCAGTGGGCACTCTTTATGGGAAAGATTCTCCTCCCCCACAATCTGAAAGAAGGAAAAGCTTTTGTTGTTGCTGCTGCTTCTCCATATCTATTCTGTATAGAGCGTAACTGAATAGGGCAGTGTATTTTTCAACCTTAGCAACTTTAAGTTGTGTAAACTCAACTCCCAGAACTGAAGTACTCCCATACTGGCAGGGAAATTCTGGGAGTTGAAGTCCACAAATCTTAAAGTTGCCAAGATTGAAAAATGCTAGAATAGAGTCTCATTTATTTCATATTTGTAATTTGTTTTTCTTGGCTGTGCCTGTATCTCTAATTTAGAAAAGGTAGAATAAGCAAATGAATCAATCTCAGATATTGTGTTGCCAGTGCTATAAAAGATATTCTTTTCAATTCTCTATCTCTCTGGAACAACAGAACCTAAGTCTCACTGTATTTCATTTTCTTTGTTCCTAAATGCATTTTTCATGGACAGCAATAAGGAAAAGGCTGTCTTCCCTTTATTTTCCTTTATAAAGAAAAATAGTATATATATATATATATTTTCCTGGGAACATTTTATTCTATGTTACATTGCTTTGAGACATTAAAAGGGTATTCAAACAAACTTCCTTATCACCCATCCCTTCCCACTTGTGACTGTATGACTGTAACTTTGTCACTTGTATCCTTACGATTTATATGGACTGTTTCCTAGTATCATTTGATTGCTTATTGTACCCTATGACTATCATTAAGCGTCGTACCTTATGATTCTCGACTCTTGACAAATGTATCTTTTCTTTTATGTATACTGAGAATATTTACACCAAGACAAATTCCTTGTGTGTCCAATCACATTGGCCAATAAAGTATTCTATTCTGTTCTGTTCTGTTCTATTCTATTCTCTACATTTGACTGGGACAACAAAGCAAAAATATGGACTATAAGAAATTACAAGAGAGTCTTGGAAAAGGGGTACGGGACTATTAGTCTCTTGCATTTAACATTAAAAATATACCAGTTTAACCTATTTCCACCAAAGACATAGTATCTTGGGACCAACTTTAGCCAAACATCCAACAAAGTAATTATTAGTGGTGGTAGAATTACTTATATGACTAAAAATACCCCCACCTTGTATTTGGTAACATGTTTTGGGCCTAGATGCCAAATCCATCAAAATGGCTCTCAAGTGTTCCTCAGGAGAGATGTCCTGTACTTGGAAAGGTTCCACTGGAGCCACAACTTTAGAGAGGTAGAAGAGAGGAACTTGTAAGTAATAAACAAGATACAAACGAGATGGTTTTGTCAAGGTAACATTAACAATAATTTATTTTGATTGCCTCTCACAACTAGATGTGAAATCATACAGTGGTTCGGGGTTGAATAATGGCATTTGTTTTCATCCTATCTTGTCCACTATAATCTGGGTCAAGTAACCTCATCAAAGGTAGCCTGGTCAATTTCTGATTTATTTTCCTTCCATTTTTCAGCCAGGACTCTAGTCATAAAAGAATATTTTTCCTGAATGCTTTGAAAGTTATGGGAGATTTTTTTAGAAGAACTTTGTGCAGTACATATCTACTAGGTCCTATAGAGATACTGTGTTTCCCTGAAAATAACACTGGGCCTTATGTTATTTTTTGCTCCAAAAGTCACATTATGGCTTATTTTGTACTTAAATCTTATTTTGGGGGAAATATGGTACTAAATGCATCTGTCTGGCTGACAATCTTAACTGGAGTTTATTTTTGGGGTAGGGCTTATATTACCAGCATCCTGAAAAATCATACTAGGGCTTATTTTCCAGTTGGGACTTATTTTGGGGGAAACATAGTAGTAGGTTCTGGAAGGTCAAAGCAAATGACAGCACCTAACTGATCTTGAAAAAACTAAGTACAGGTAAACCTCAACTGAGCTTAAAATTTCTGTTGCTAAGCAAAATATTTGTTAAATGAAATTTGTCCCATTTTATGACCTTCCTTGCCACAGTTGTTAAGTGAATCACTGCAATTGTTAAGTTAGCAACATAGTAGTTAAATGACTCTGGATTCCCTATTGACTTTGCTTATAAAAAGGTTGCAAAAGGTAATCATATGACTCTTCGACACTGCAAATGTTATAAATATGAGTCCACCGGTATGAATCTTAATCACATGACCCTGGAAAGGCTAGAATGGTCATAAGTGTGAAGAACTGTCATAAGTCATTTTTTTCAGTGCTACTGTAACTTTGAACGGTCACTAAATGAACTGTTGTAAGTCGAGGACCATCTGTACAGTCAGATGAGATGGGAAATCTACAGCTTAAGAAGTTTTTTGTTTTTTTAAAGTCAATGGCAAACTGCTTGCATAAAACAAAACACCAACATGGATGTTTGCATTTAGACCCCAGGAGTCAAGTTTGACTCACCAGCTCATAAAGGTGATGCTTGTGAAATTTTCTGGAGTACAACCCCAGCCACAAATTATATAGTGGATTATAGTTTAAGATTTATAAACTGCCTCATATTCTTTAAAATATACAAAATCAAACATAGTATAAAACATAATATTATAACAATAAAAAAATCTGTAATCAACAGTCAAGAAGAGGAGCATCCTTTCAAATGTGGAAATTATAAAAAGGTTGAGTGACACCACTGCAATTGCTTGAAATGTGTCAAGGTTCTTCATCTAAGAAACTATGCCAATATGAGTTTCCAGCTTTTATTTATACTAATTAGTTAACATCTATCTTTTTTCTAAACTAATTATTCTTGAGCTCCACATACAGTAGTCTCTGAAACTATGCTTTGATCTGTAAATGTATAGCAAGGTTTTTCTTTAAAGCAAGTACCTAAAACTATATTTAACCTTGTTCTTCGTGGTCTCCACTCAGAAGATATTTAGACAATTTTTAAACCTGGGTTCTTTGAGATTGTTGAAAAACAGACAAGTTCATATTGTTCTGTTTCATATCTAATACAGTAGTTTAGACAGTAGTTCTATTAAAAAGTGAATTCCATTGGGTTCCAAGATGAAATAGGGCAGTTTTGTATCATAAGATGGTTCCTCCTCAGCATTTGCACACAACAACTTAAAGTTGTACAAGAGAGTGGTTGAAGTACTACAAGTTCTCTTTTGTGAAAGTGGTATTTATTATGCTTTCTGGAGGAGAGAAAACAAGACTTCAGCCGTGTCTTTTATTTATGTTCTGTAATTAAACCATTTTTTATTTTTTTAAAAAACTAGTTCTGTTGAAACAAGAAATCTGTTTTATAGTTTGACTGTCTATGTATTACTACAGATATTTCTGTAGACAGCAGTTCATTTTCTGATTGGCCTGGCAATCACTTTATAACATCTTACCTAACTGATTAATGTGCCCCAGGACAAAAAGGATGAGGATGAGGAATCCCAATTTTGTTGCTATTAAATAAATTAGTCTGTAAAACATCAAACCCATCCTAAACAATCTGCAATCAATGCTGGCTATCAATACTTGCTCCCCTTTAAAAAAAATTCATTTTGCTCTAAATGAGTACTATCTACATTTTAAAAGCAAGAGTCTTTTTTCTATGAAAAGCCACAGCAAAAAAAAGCAGGAGCATTCTGACAGTGCCAAAATGCTAGATAAGGAAAGGGTTGAGCAAGGAAACCTGAATGTTGAAAGAGAGTGAAAAGTGAAGAAATGGAGATGAGAGTAGCAATAAAAAGCAATTTAGCCTAAGAAACATTTTTTCTTTTTTCTTTATCTTCTCTACTCTCATAGTTTTACAAATTAGCAAGGATCAAGACATGAAAACCAATTAGAAATAAGCTAGGATTATAATCTTGGACATAAAATGCACACTGGCATTTTAAACTAAGTTTAAATCATGGCTGCAGGTTGGGAATAATTGCAAATTATCTATCTATCTATCTATCTATCTATCCATATCTATATCTATATATATATAAAGATTTTTTTTGAAGGTAACGTCTGATGATAAATCCATGGCTTCTTTGAATATTTATACCAATGTTTGGAAACTGATTACATTTTCACCCTTTTTGAACTAGCAAAGCTGATGGCATAGGTGACTAAATTCTATTAGAAGATTGTTAAAAATCAAAGGTCTAGAACAGCCAAAGCCCTCCACATATCGGTTCAAGAAAAAGGTACTTCTTTTAGAGCTAATAACTCAGGTTCTGCCTTGTGTATGTAGTACTTTCCTAAGCTTCTATCAATGTGCATTTTTAATCATGATTCACAGGGAAAGTAAGCACTTATTCTTATCAAAACATTCCCACAGAATGCAATTTGAGAAAAAAGCTAACACTATTTTCTGTATAAAAATATATCCATCATATTCTATCTGTACAGCAGAGTATGTATGCAAAAGATTTTTTTTCTATATTTGTCTTTTGCTTTGCCCATGTGTTTTATACACAGATATATCGAAAGGGAATTTAAAAGATAGTGGCTAAAGTTTTATGAGCACTAGTCACATTACATGAGACTTCATAAACCATTTTTACAAATTTTGAATCAATATTGGGGCAGAAGATCTTATCTGTCATTTTTCCTGTGGTTGGCAGCCTTCAGTATTTATCCAGCAAGTATTTTTTACCTCTGAACTGGGGGTGGGTGGGAAATCTGTCTTAATGTTTGCTATTTAATCCAGGCAAAACACATAACTTTGGCTTAATATGAGCTAGAAAGTCTACAATTTACTTAGTTCATAATGAGAGAAGAAGGCCCAGGAAAGCTTATTTCACTGAGATGCTTCTAAATCACTATCTAACTCAGTGTTTCCCAACTTTAAGATATGTGGATTTCAACTCCCAGAATTCCACCAGATACCTTGAAGTCGCAAAGATTGAGAAACACCGATCTAACCTTTCACCAGAGAGAAATATGAACCACTCTATCTTTTGTTTAGTAGAAATTTAAATAAGTAGAAGACCTTTTGTATTAAACCCTCCATCTGCTTTATCAAAAATGAGCTTTGGGAAAGTACTTTGAGGATGCTCATTTCTGAAGAGGTGAGCATATGTCCAAATTAAAGATGGCATGTAGAGCACTTGGAGAGGATTCTCCTTCTACTTAAGCTAATCATTTTGCACGACATGTGCCCAAGGAAAAAATGTTTACCTGGGATGGCTACGGTTAACCTTTTTTCCTTGCTGAGACGGTGCCCATGGAAGGATTCATTCATGGAAATGGGGCCCCTCAGAAGAAATGACTCTGTGGAGGTGTGATCTGGGGGGGTTCTTAATAAAGGCAGTAGATAGGTCCCTGAAGTCCTGGAATGGCTCTGATCACAAGGGGAAGGTGAGAATTGTCTTGCAGGAGATCCAAGAAAAAAATACATACGGAAACAAAAGAGTTTTTACTTTAATTACTGAGCAATGGCCCCTGGAATTAAATATCACACATCACCCACCCTCCTGAGAAATCACCCAAAATATTGCTAACATCTTCTATAATTGCTGTCACCCCATAATAATATGCTACCACCCCATAATAGAACGCTAGGGAGGGATTTTGTATATCTGAGGAAAAATAACAGGTAAAGGGTTCAACTTGAGTGATCAATCAAGCCAAGTCAATATTGTGATGTCCTGGCATTCATTCAATACAATCTATTCTTGCTGCCACTGGTCACACTTGGGATAGCATCACTAGAGATGGTTTGTGAATGTTGCCAGGAATTAACATTGTTCCACAGCAACATAAATCTACTACAAATCAACATCATAAATATATTGTTGTGTATGGCTTGGTGGGTCACTGTCGTTCTTTGTTTAGAATGGAGACCTCCTACATATTTACATAATTGTAGTTAACAGTTACACCGAACAGAACTAAACCTGTAGGAATACACACTTGAAGTGGTTGTTGGAAATTGTTCCTTATAGTGGTGTGGCCTTCATCAGGATAACCATATATGGGTTTATCTTGGAGGCTCGTTGTTTCTTTGTGCTTTTTTTTTTTTTGACACATACACTGAGAAGCACATGGGAATGAAAACACCTCTACCCACTGAGGGAAATATATTAGCACCAAAGTTTATTAGAATGTTCCCTTTTTTAGTGGATGTGCTTTTTTACAACACAGGATCAGCCCTGCACCTGAAGTAGTCAGTTCTACCCAAACAGAGGCGTTCAAGACATACAGAAATGTTGAAAATGTTAAGACGGCATGAACTACGACCGTATCAAAAGGGACAAGAAAATACCATGACAGATGGAATTAACAGCCCGTGTTTACAGTTTGAAAAGCCATTACTTCTCTCCTCCCCATCCCCAACCTCTTCTCATAAATATATATATAATGTATTTGCAATTCAGTGGATGACCTTGAGTCAAGTCAGGCCATAGCACTGTACTATAAATAGGACTGCATGCATACCTTTTCCTCTGAGTGCCACTGCTGACCAGTATGTTTGGT
This sequence comes from Bungarus multicinctus, assembly GCA_023653725.1. NCBI lineage: Eukaryota > Metazoa > Chordata > Lepidosauria > Squamata > Elapidae > Bungarus > Bungarus multicinctus. Next base: position 64,846,899 of record CM042848.1, read on the forward strand.
GGTTGTGGGCCCTGACTATGCAGGAGGAAAGTGTCTATGGTTGACACGGTGGCTGATGCCTCCTCACTTACTTTAGGGCTGCCGATCTTGGTTTTCCCAAGTTTGCCTTTGCTCCGCCGGGACTGCTCGTGATCAAACTCTAAGTCTTCCAAGCGTTGAGTCAGGGCGAGTTTTTGCTGGATAGCCATCCGCAGCAAAGAATCTAAGGTCTTTTTCTCATCCTCTGCAGCTGCCAATTGCCTCTGCATCTCATCCAATTGGGTGACATACTCATCACACCTGGAGGGAAAGAAGGAAAGAGGAACAGGTTAAACTGTCTGGACATACGTCCTGGCCAGCCTTTTTTTTTTTTTTGCAAACATGAACCATGTGGACATCAGCATCAACACTTTTCAAAGTGGAGAGAGGAGTCCTCAAAAGCAATTCTTCTGGGTTGCAGAAGCATCAAAATTCCTTTGAGGCACTTCAAATTCAAGATAAAAAGGAACTTCCCATTGGCCAAAGTTGCAAACCTGCCAACTGGACATTTCTTCAAGGAGTGCTATCCTTGAGTTGTTGGACATTTCTTCAAGGAGTGCTATCCTTGAGTTGTTTACACTTCTACACATTCTAGAGCAGCTTTTGTTCTTTCTGGCACACAGCTTTTGCCTTAATCTCTACCATGGATATAATCTATCTACTCTTCTTTCAAAGCAAATGAACTAAGAATAACCTGGGGACACAAATCCATAACAGAAAGTGTTGCAGGAAATTACAAGACTCAGACCTTGGAATCAGAAATAGTTTTATTTGCACAAAGGTTCAGAGCTATTTAGCCAAGATAACATCTGAAGGCCTTTCTATAGATTTGACACCACATTTATACATTTCAGAAGTACTAAACCACAGAAATATAACTTGTCAGCGTTTCATTGGTTACTTCGAATTCCAGCTACCTCCCTCCCCTGTTGCTGGGTTAAAGGAGCTGGATTATTACAAGTACTTTGCTAACCTATTTTGCTAAACCTTCTAAATTCCCGTAGCTCCGCTATGGTTTTGTTGCAAACAAGACAATGTTTCCTGCTTGACAAATATGGGTGAAAGACCAATGGATGAACTTATGATCTGGCAATTTTCATTAATACACACATTTCATTATCAAAAGAACAATCTTTTATATCCTTCTTTATGTTCTGCCTTAAAAGAGCTGCCTAAGTCAGAGCACACTGGGAGACCCACAGTAATGAAATACAGTCCTTGATTATCAATTGTGTTCTTTAACAACAGTTTGAAATTATGACAGTGTAGGGGAAAAAAATCAACCCTGAAGCTGGCCTGATCGAAGCTATTTTGATCACTTCGGTGTTACCACACAGCAGCTGAGGGATAGGGAGGCAGGATTTGAGATAGAAGAGATTTTGTAGCCAAAACAAAATACTTTCTCTTGGGAACCAAGGACATTCTCACACCTGGACGGAGGAAAGCAGAGAGATGTTATCCAGTTGTCAAACTGCACAGTGACTGGACCATGTGACTGATTGTTTTGAGTCAGTAGAAAATCTTTCACTTTTAATTAGGTGAAAACTGCGGGAGTTTTCAGAGTTGGTTTTCACCAGATATGTGCCAATATGATATTTCCAATAAAAGTATTCTTTGAGGAATTTAATTGCTTGCCATGGATTTATTACTTGGAACCCTGACAAAAAAAGCTTTGCAACCTTGCATTTATAACTGTTGCAGCATCTCGCAGCCACGTGATTGCATTGATGTGCTTTGCAACTGGCTTGCAGCAAGCAGTTAATAGAGAAAGCAGAAGTAAAATAGTTTTAAGTCCCACTTAAAGACCATGACGATTAATTTAATGATCAAAGAGGACATGAGATCATAAGTCTGTTGCTGTCACATGATGCTTCGCTTAGTGACTGTGGTGCTAAGTCATGGAATTGCCGGCCCCAATTGCGGTCATTAAGTTAGGGCTATCTTTACTCTTAATATCTTGTTATGTTACTACCAATATGATACTATATATTATACATAGGAGGGGTCCCCAAACTTGGCAACTTTAAGACTTGTGGACTTCAATTCCCAGAATTCTGGAAATCCACAAGTCTTAAAGCTGCCAAGTTTGGAGACCTCTGATATATAGTGATTAATAAGTATTTAGCTCTCTCTTCTCCCTCTGTACTGTGTACTAATGTGAAAGTACTGTATTAACATTTATAAATAGGAAATATGCAAGACCACCTCAAAGCAGGTCATAAAGGCCAAATAATTGTTCCATATTAGACGTTAGTTTCTGCAATAAGTCGGACACTATCTGAATTGACAAGACACATCAAGAGATGCTTCTCAAACGAGACACTGATGTGCAAAATACTTTAAAATAATTACTCTGAAAAGCAGTTGTGAAATGAAGCCTAGAGGTATTTTGCACTGTTTCTATTTGTTTATTTCGATTTCCATTTATTTATTTCTGTTATTTTGTTATTTAAAAGTATTTTCCATGTTTCCTGCTATTCATAGACCAGCTAGGTACTAAAAGCAATTTTCTTTTGTTGGCTTTTGTTGTTACTATAGTTCTTACTTTGAAAGTGACTTCTTCTGCTACATTTACCTGGGCTGTTTTCAGGATAGGAAGGTGACTATTTCTTTTTTTAAAAAAAATATCTTAATGTTTGATGATCATTTACAAATTAAAGCAGAAAATATCCATGAAACCAAAATGGCATTTTTCCAGAGAGTCAAATACTGTATTGTTGTTTTAGTCACTGAGTGAAGCATCTGTAATTTTATTGAAAATAGAGCCTGTTTGCTTACAGAAATGTATATCGTTGACAAGCTAAGTTTTAGAAAATCACATTATGCTGCATTTAAAGTGGAGTCTGACCCCATTATTTATCAAGGGCTCAAATTTAATTCTATAAATATTTGAATGGCTTATTTAAGCAAGAGGTTATAAAATAAAACCAATGACAAATAAGAATGGTAGTTTTGTGCATGCAACATACAGAATCAACAGAATTGTAAAATAGTACTAAATAGTATATAAGTGAAGGCTTTCTTTTGAAAGCTTAATTTACATTTTTTATTACTTCCTTTCACTAAAAGCAAAGGGCAGCGGCTTCTTTTATGGAGCTCATAAACCTTGTTTAAAGTTAAAAATAACCAAGAAAAGAAATGACTTTTTTTTTTAAAAAAAAAACTTGTTTAATTTGATAAAGTATGAGGTTAAAAGAGGTTGACATTTTGGATGATTTTTTTTAAAAGTCATGTTTTGTCTTCGTTCTAAACTAAGAAGTCCTAACATTTAAATATTGTGGAGGATATCTTTATTGTTTTATATACGCTATCTGTATGTTTACAACTTCCCATATTCAAAGAGGGAGAGAGTCAGATTAGACTATCAACTTAATTGGTATTCCAAGTTCTCACCGGCTAAGTATTCTCATAACAAAGAGTTCTTTCTCACATGGGCCCTCAAATTCCTTTGTACCCTTAACTGTCTCCCTTATCAGGGCTAAAACAATTATTTGTCAATGACCAAATGTGTAATATGCTCATTTTTCAAACTCTACAACTCATTATAAGAGTTTGATTGATGTTCTTCTCTCTTGATAGCTGAAGAACAAAGACTCATTGTAACTTGCTAGTTTCAATAAAATGATTCTTGGATCATTTTCAATTGCTAGTGTATTCTTAAGTAATTTTTTCCCCATCAATGCGTATTGAAGTCCACTTTCTTTTCTTATCAGCTTCACGAGTCCAGGTTATGCTCATTTTTAACATTCTAAATAAATATTTAATAAATATATTTTGACAATTCTATTATTATTTTTAAAAAAAGAAACGGGAAGGAAAGGAATCATCCCTACTGACTTTATCGTGACCTTCACAAATTAATACTGTGTACAGAACAGAATCAAATTTCTAAGTTGTATCAGATCTCATGACCTAAAATGGACACCTAATATCAAAAATGTCATCAAAAAAGCACAACAAAGAATGTTCTTTCTGTGCCAACTCAGAAAGCTCAAACTGCCCAAGGAGCTGCTGATACAGTTCTACAGAGGAATTATTGAATCTATCATCTGCACCTCTATAACTGTCTGGTTTGGTTCTGCAACCCAACAAGACAGACACAGACTTCAGAGACTAATTAGGATTGCAGAAAAAAACAATTACTACCAACCTGCCTTCCATCGAGAACCTGTTTACTACATGAGTCAAAAAGAGGGCTGTGAAAATATTTACAGACCCCTCACATCTTGGACATAAACTGTTTCAACTCCTACCTTCAAAATGATGCTATTAGAGCACTGCACACCAGAACAACTAGATACAAGAACAGTTTTTCCCTGAACGCCATCACTCTGCTAAATAAATAATTCCCTCAATACTGTCAAATTATTTACTAAGTCTGTATCACTATTACTATTAATCTTCCCATCCTTCATTTGACCCATCTCCTCCCACTTGTGACTGTAACTTTGTTGCTTGTATCCTTACAATTTTTATTGAATGTTTCCTAGTATGATTTCATTGGTTATTGTACCCTATGATTATTATTAAGTGCTGTACCTTATGATTCTTGATGAATGTATTTTTTCTTTTATGTACACTAAGAGCATCTGCACCAAAGACAAATTCCTTGTGTGTCCAATCACACCTGGCCAATAAAGAATTCTGTTGAATTGGCTGAAATGGGAAGCATTTGTCCTGGGTATGGAGAAGACTGATAAGCAAAACCACAGGAGTTCTTAGAAGAACATGCTTGAAATGCTGATTACTAGGAGGAGGGTGTTTGGGTCTCTGGGTATTTTGCTTACCTACTACTGAGCAGACTTTTGTTAGCTCCTTTTTATGACACCCAGTAAGGAACAAAAGCTTCCCAGGAAAGAATAAAAGCTTGACATCATTCTGGGTTCTTCCAGTTATGGGAAGACCCATCTTTGTTCAAATCTGAATAGAAGTGTGACTCAAAGAGACTTGGTTCTTGACTCTTTGTCTGTACAGAGCCAAACCTAAACCCCTGCTTAACCAGCTAAATTCCTGTCTTAACGCTTTGTTTCTGTACCTGGTTGCAAACATGGCTCTCAAGGATGAGAATGTTGCTGCATCTTCTTTCAAAGCTTTTAATTCATTGCGCAGTTTAGTCATCGTTTCTGTTACCATGGCTTTCTCGTTCTCATATTTATTCTTCAGGTTTGCCAGGGCCACTTCTGCTGTCTGAAACAAAGATACAGGCCTTAAAAACATGCATTAAAGAAAACTTGGAATTTTTTTTCTTAGCTGGAAAGAAAGGTAACCCTAATATAATTAATCATAAAGGGCCTAAAAGGAAGCAAGACCTCCTCAGCTGAACAATATAGAACAGTGTTTTTTAAATTTGACAATCTTAAGACTTATGGACTTCAGCTCCCAGAATACCTCACCATGCTGGGTAAGGAATTCTGGGAGTTGAAGGCCACACATCTTAAGTTGCCAGGGTTGAAAAAAGCTGACTTAGAAAGGAGACAAATGTTGAAAAAGTCTCCTTCTTTTCTTCTCCATTAAGATATTAAAAGATGGGGAAGGAGAATAAAGTTTAGGAATTTCAAATGGAAGGAACTTTTTAGTGACATGTGATTATAGTAGAAGATTTTAAGAAAATATTTTATGTATTGGAATGGAGAATTTGAAAGATATATATACTATAATTAAAACAAAGATAATTTTAAGTTAGCCTTCTCTCCCATCACATCTGAAGGGAACCAGGTTGGGAAGGCTGATTTATGGAAAAGACTGATTTATACTGTAAAAATCATACCAACATTCAATATGTGATATATGCTAATGTGCCGGATTGAGGTATGTCCATGTAGTGGTAGCATGTATTTAGGCTTTCATAATTATGGGATTAGGACAATATTGAGTATGTATCAGTGGTGGGATTCAATTTTTTTTTATTATCTTCCTGTTTGAGCTTCTTCGGAGACAGTCAGGAATCCGCGATCGTGCACGGTTTCTGCCTGTGCTCGCCACTGGAGCGCTCCGAGCCGGCTGGTTTTGGGGCTAAGCCACCCCGTAGAGGTGGTGAAGAAGGGGGAGACTGTCAGCAGGGTCAAGGAGAGCCGCATCTCCCCTCCCCAGCTGATCTTTACTCCCTTTCCCGAAGGCGGTTGTAGCGGTGGCTAGAAATGGTCACCACAAAGAAGAGCTCAACCGGAAAAGAAAGTGCAGGAGGAAGATAAGAAGAGAAAGTTTTGGCTGACCGGGTTGAATTGAAAAGTAAGAATGTAAGATATCCTGGAATTTTAACTATAAAAAATTAACTTGTTCCCAAGGAAGGTTCGGAAGCAGCGAAGGAGAGACGAAAGGGAAATGATTTGGTTTTTTTTTCTGTCCCTCCTTTCCTTATATGACAGTTAAGAGAAAGTGGGGGAAAAAATCCGCTTTGACAATAATAGGCAATTAAGCTGGAAATAAAATGTCAAAGGGATAAAAGATAAAGATTCTTGAATACTTAAATATTTAAAAGAAGGAAAAGGAGAGAAAAAGCAAGAATAAGAATAAGGCGGGGTCTGGAAAATGGAGGAGACTGCCTGGAATTAAAAAGAACTCACAGCGAAACTTTAACAAGATTCCTAAAAGATACATTCTAACTGAAACTTCGCAACAAAATAATAGAGCCCTCAGGAAGAGAAAAAGAAGCAAGAAGAAACAGCTTTGGATTATTTGATGATTTTTGCATTTTTGGCTATTGGATTTAAATGATTAAAATTAATTGGATGGTTGTTTAAAAGTGTTTAAAATGGCAACACTCTGGGAAATGGAACTTAAAAAATACAAAGAACTGAAAATGGAACTTAAAAAATACAAAGAAGATGCATTACAATTTTTAGAAACAACAAGAAATACTTGTGGAGCAAGAAGATCGGGACAAAGAAGAAGCCATCTTTAATGATCAAGTAACCTTATGTGAGGGAAAAAGGGAAAGTTGGGAAAGACAGTGGAAAGTTTAGGACTTAAAAAAACAACCAAAAAAAAAGAATCGTTTGAAAAATAATTACAATACTAAGCAACAGAAGACAGCACTACAGAAGAGAGAATTAGAAGTAGAGAGACACAGGGGCAAAAAAGAGAGGGAGAAGAAGGAAAGGGAAAGAAGCTATAAAAGACAGAAACAGGATATAGAGAAACAGGGAAAAGGCATAAGAATTGGAATAATAAGCCTATTTAGAGATAATGGGTGAGAATTTAATTGAAAAAAGGATTCTGCAAATGTACATATAGTAGTATTATGTTAGAAATAGAAATAAATTTTTAGAAAATATGAGAAAATGTGTGATTAAAATGATGGATAAAATACTTATTGTAATGCAATGGAATGTTCATTAATAAGTAAATGGAATAAGAGAGAGTGGAATTAGGAAAGGAGGGGAACACTTTGATTAACCATGAAAAGTTTATACATAAAAGTATAAATAAAATTGACTTTAGATATGAGATAATTGCTTATAAGTGTTCCCAAGGAAGTATGACTGTAATTGATATTAATAGAATTGAATAGGAAGGGAATGAGTATTGTATCTATTATTGCTATATATATATATTTCTTTAGTTTAAAGAACATAGTATGTATTTTAAGAATTTGATTGGAAATTATGTATTATACAGAATGTTATAACCCTAAAGGCATAAATTGATGTTTAAATAAGAGTTGAATGGATAAAATTTAAAGATATAAAGGTGTCATACTCCAATTAGTAATTACAGGGGAAAATTTGTCTAATGAGAAAAGACAATATGAAATTGAAACAGGACAGATAAAAATGTAAATGTGATGAATAGAAAGATATTAAGATTTGCAAAAAGACATATAATTGAATTTGGATGTGAGATAATTGGAAATAAACTAATATTGATGATAGAATCAAATTGGAGGAGAATGAGTATCTTATCTACTGTTGTTATATATATATTTGTTTAAAGAATATAATGTGTATTTTATGAGATATAAAGATGTCATATTTTAAAATTTGTTTATTGATAAAAGATGACATGAAATTTGAACAGGCAGATAAAGTATAAATACAATGAGTAGAAAGACATTGGAATTTAAAAAAAGATATATAATTGAATTTAGATATGTGTTAATTAAGAATATTGAGTAAATTAAAGTTATGGAGAAAAAGTTAAAATAGTAAGAAGATATAGAATAGAATATAAAGATGAATATGAAATTGAGTTTGTACGTGTATAGAGAAGTGATAACCTGGACCATGCTATTCTCAAAAAAGATGTTTTAATTGTATTGGTTTTTTTTTTTTTGTGAAAACTCAAATAAATTAAAAAAAAAATTATTACCAGTTCTGTGGGCGTGGCTTGATGGGCATGGCAGGGGAACGATACTGTAAAATCTCCAGTCAGAGGTGGTATTTGCCGGATCTCCGAACTACTCAAAATTTCTACTACTGGTTCTCCAGAACTGGTCAGAACCTGCTGAATACCACCTCTGGTATGTATTGAGTAATACAGGAAAAAATCAGTTATATGCTTTCTGAAATGTTTTACCTATGTTATTAAAATAAAAAATAAAATAAAAAATAGACAAATTTGTCACTGAAGAAAAAGAAAAGTAAAAGAATTAATCCTATGGCAGTATAAACATATGGAAAATATAGACCTGCCCAGAAATTAAGCTGATCAGCAACTAGCCATATATATGGATACAAGATAGAAATTGATACTCATTTTAATGAAATCACACTATTATAGGTAATCCTCAACTTACAACAGTTCATTTAGTAACCAGTCAGTGTTACAACAGCAATGAAAAAAGTGACTCATGACTATCTTTCACACACTCACTGCAACATCCCCATGGTCATATGTTCAAAATTCAGATGATTGGCAACTGCCTCATATTTATGACAGTTGCAGTGCCCCGAGGTCATTTGATCACCTTTTGCGAGCTTCTGACAAGAAAAGTTAATGGGGAAACCAGATTGACTTAACAATTATGTTGCTAACTTAGCAACTGCAGTGATTCACTTAACAATTGTGGTAGGAAAGGTTATAAAATGAGGTAAAACTCAATTAATGTTTCACTTAACAACAGAAATGTTGAGCTCAATTGTGGTTGTAAGACAAGGACTACCCACTCTGAGTAGAAATAGCACTATAAGGTCATGGATAAACTTTACTGATCAGAATGCAACTAGTATACCCCCCACAAAATTAAATAAACAAAATTCTAAATATGAGAGCATGTGCTTATTTATTATACAACACCAGGAGTTCTGAAGGTCAATATGTATAATTAATCATATTTATTATAAAAATATATATGCTGTATATGCATGCTGTATATAGCTTTAAACCAGATGAAGCATAAAATAGATGAGAAATCATGATTAAAATTAAAATCAAAGGATCATTTTCAGGTTTCTTTTGGCAAAAGCAATACCCAGTTTTCACTTCTACTGGCCACTAGGTAGCATAAGGTGACTTGTTTTGGTTGTTAGATTCTACTTTCCAGTTAGCAGCTCTGTAAATTTTTCCAGTGAATTATAGAACTGTAGATTTGGCTGCAACATCAGTTCTTTTTCACTAACAGATGCTAACTTTTCAATTTTAACACCCATATTTCATTTTGGAAATTAATACAACTGTTCCTGAGAAATGTCTCAACAAACATCAAGGATATATTTCAACAATCAAGAATCTATGACGTGTTTAAAAAAAATCAAACGATGTCACAATATCTCAAAATATCTAAATTCTAATTTCTGGAATTTAGACCTTTCAAATATGAACTATCTCATAATCAGGAACTGCATGAAATAGTATTGTAGGATGAAATATATTCATAAGCCAGCCCTGTAACCCTCTTTATTTATGAAACTCACAACCTCACCTGAAACCAGAATTGCAAGTAAGAAAAAATAATGGAGCAGAATCCCTTAAATTTCTTTCGGCCAATTTTTAACAGCCAGATAATTTCAGCCAGGCTGAAACTCTCTCACAAAGAATTAGAAAACAGGTAAAATCCTTTTAATGTATGGAGCTTTCCTGAATGCAAAATGTAGTGCCCCAAGATTAGTGTATAGGTGCACATAAAAGGGAAAAGATCTATATGTACAGTGAAGTGAGATAAGGACAATTTCCTCCACTGGAGCTGCATGCCCACCAGAATAAAGCTTTCAGATGACACATTCACAAGCCCAGGGGTGGGATTCAAAATTTTTAACAACCGGTTCTGTGGGCGTGGCTTAATTAGTGGGTGTGGCTTGGTGGTCATGTGACTGGACTAGGTGTGGCCAACTGAACATCACTCACATCGAGGCACGCATCTCCTCGCCTGGCCTCTCATGACTGTGGAGATGCTACAACAGTCATAAGTGTGAAAAACGGTCATAAGTCACTTTTTTCAGTGCCATTGTAACTTTGAATGGTCTCTCCACACAAGCAAAGTACCAGCAAAGGAGGGGGAAAAAACTCCAGAGAGGTTCCTGAGACAGGAAGTCTAGTCCTGCCAAGAATGTAATAAGGGTTAACGGAGAGGCAGTTTCTGTAAGCGACACCAGAATGTTTCCTTCCTGTCTTCCTTACAGGATTAGGCCAGTAATTTCTTCTAACAACCGTTTCTCCAAACTGCTTAGAATGTTAACAACCGGTTCTAGCAAATAGGTGCAAACTGGTAGAATCCCACCCCTGCACAAGCCTCCCAAAGGAGCAATTTTCCTATAATATGACCAGTCTCAACAACACCCCAAATTTGTAACTACCTCGACTATTGAATTCTATGCTATCAGATAAACTATAGGTAGTCTTCAATTTACAACAGTTCATTCAGTGACCCCTCAAAGTTACAACAGCACTGAAAAAGAGAATTATGACCATTTGTCACACTTCTAACCATTTCAACATCCCCGTGGTCACGGGATCAAAATTCAAATGCTTGGCAACTGACTCATATTTACGATGGTTGCACCATCCCGGGGTCATGGGATCACCTTTTTGCGACTTTCTGATCAGCAAAGTCAAAGGAGAAGCCAGATTCACTTAACAACTGTGTTATTAACTGAGCAACTGCAGCGATTCACTTAATTGTGACAAGAAAAGTTGTAAACTGGGGCAAGGTTCACTTAGCAAACGTTTCACTTGGCAACAGAAATTTTGGGCTTATTTATGGCCATAAGCTGAGGAATACCTGTACTTGCTTTTCAAGCAGCCTCATCCAGTGCATTTCAATCAAACAATCAATCAGAATAGAGCTGGAAGGGACCTTCAAGGTCTTCTAGTCCAACCCCTGCTCAAGCAGGAGATCCTATACCATATTTCAGGGGTGGGATTCAAAAATCTCAGCAACTGGTTCACTGCCCAATTGCTCGGTGGGCGTGGCATGGTAGACATGGCCTACTGAACTTCCAGGAGGGCCGTTTTTCACCTTCCCAAGGATCCAGAGGCTTCGCTCGGGTCTCTGGGAGGGTAAAAATGGCCTCCCCCAGGCTCTGGAGGCCCTCCAGAAGCCAGAATCAGGCCCATTTCCGGACTTCCGGAAGGCCCGTTTTTTTCCCCCTTCCAGAGCCTCCGCACAGACCCTGCATTTAAACGCATCAAAAAAGGACCATGTGGAGACTCCTGGGGTGGGCGGTCGGTTCAAATACCAGTTTGGCAAACCAGATGTAAATTTAACATCCAGTTCACTCTAATCGGTCCGAATCGATAGAATCCCACCCCTGCCACATTTCTTTCATGATCCAGATTGAAACCAGACCAGAATTTTCTAACAGTATCAGAATAAGGGTACAAATTTAATCCAAGTTGATTTGAAAAGTAATTAGTAAAATGTACCTGTTTTTGTTTTTTGTCTTCTGGGACCTCATACAAACCTAAGAATATCCCACTGTTTAATTTCACAAGAAGCTCAAAAGTAAAACACAGCAACAACAAGATGTAAAAAAAATTGCCCTTTAAGCTATTTTAACATCCATAAATTATACACCTCATTATAAAAAAAAAGGAAATTAGAGTTTCCAAATTACCTGCTTGTTGGCTTTCAACACTGCCCGGAGGGTTGCGATCTGTTCCCGTTTTGTACTCAGCAGGGACTTTAGTTTCATTATTTCTTCCATTAAACCCTCCTTGTCCTTATCAATCATGGGTGCCAGTTCACGGGCCGCTGCACGCTGCCGGGACAGCTGCAGTGACCGGTCTACCGCTTTCTGCAAGTGCTTGATTTGGTCCCGTATTATGGCATTGAGGTTGTAAATATTCATGGGCTCTTTCCGAATGTCACTGGTGTCAGAAACTGGGGAGGAAGGAGGGGCTGTAATGACAGGAGAAATAGTGGGGGTCTTTGTTGGACTTGGCTCTTTATTGGCTTCTATGCTCTCTTTTGAACCCTGTTCTGCTGGCACCCTGACTTCTACGGGGAGTACCGTTCCTCTCCTGGCAAGGCGTGGAGATAGGAGTCCTCTTGGATCATCAGGTCCCTTCAAGCTCCCACTTCTAGTAACTCGACTTTGCCTGTAGTAATCCAGCATAACCCTATTAGGAGTCTCATTGTTACAGAGACAGACATGATGATAGAGCTGAGCCAGCTCTTCGCTGAAAGTCACCAGCTCATCTTGGGCGGCATTGAGGGTATTATGGTTCTCGTTGGCAACGCCTGTAATCCTTTGCAGCTCCTTTTCCATCTGTACCATTTTCTCGTGGCTTTCCTTCGTTGACTTTTCCAAACTGGAGACCTGCTCGTCGTAGATTTGGATCTTGCTCTCGTACTTGTCCTTTTCCTCGGTGTAGTTTTCAACACATTTGTTGTACTTCTCTTTTAAGGCTTTGATTTCAGCTTTGAGGTCAATCACCTCGGTAACAGCTACTTTGTATTTACACTCTAGGATCTCCAAGCCATTGATGTCCACTTCATAATCATGGGTTTCTTCCCCAGAATCTCGGCCTTTCTCAAAATCGACTTCTTTCAACTCTTTGTGGCTTTGTAGACCTCTCATTGCGTTGACGTGCTCAGTGAGCCGATGGACCCGTTCGTGCTGCTCGGTGAGGGCCCCTTTGGTGTGTTCCAGCTGGGTCTGGGATTCCTGAAGATTAGCCAGCAAAATAGCTTTCTCACGCTCCACCTGCAATAACCCAAAAAAAAGATGTAAATATCTCCAGAAAGAATCTGGGGTACAAGAACTAGGGATCCCTATAATTAAAGGTGCAGTTTAAACATTGAACCTTACACAGGTAGTCCTCAACTTATGTCTACAACTGAGCCGATTGTTTTTGTTGCTAAGTGAGACATTTGTTAAGTGAATTTTGCCTCATTTTATGACCTTTCTTGCCACAGTTGTTAAGTTCTTAAATTGGTAAGTGAATCTGGCTATCCCAATGACTTTGCTTGTCAGAAGGTCGCAAAAGGGGATTACATGACCCCAGGACACTGCAACTGTCATAAATAGGAGTTGGTTGCCAAGCATCCAAATTTTGATCACATGACCATGGGGATGTTGTAACAGTTGTAAGATTGCAAAAAGGTCATAACTCACTTTTTTAGCGCCGTTGTAACTTTGAACGATCTTTAAGTGAACTGTTGTAAGTTGAGGACTACCCGTACAAGCATCCTTGACTTACCACCATTTGTTCAGCAACTGTTCGAAGTTACAATGGCACTGAAAAAAAGTAACTTGTCCTTGCACTCAGACTGTCACAGCATGCCCATAGTCATGTGAAATTTGGTTCTTGGCAATGAGCATGTATTTAGGATGGTTGCATGTTCCAGGATAATGTGGTTGCAATTTGTCACCTTCTGTTCTGACCCAGCCATCGCAAGTAGTGATAAAATGTGTACACACAAGTAAAACAACCCCCTTTTTATAACAGGATAGTAACAGTCTTTTATTCACAGCAAAAAGTGAAATGTAATTAGTCCCAACAAACCTGGGTTTAGCCAAGAAATCCAAATTGCTTGCTGTATACTGGAAACAACAACTGGTCACTCCCAAACCCCTCCTATTTATTGCCCAGCCAGAGAGGGGCTGGCAATTGCCTGCGTCTTCCTCTCCCTGAGAGCCGGCTAATTGCTTTCCTTTGCTCTCCTCTCCTTTCCTCTCTGCGCATATGTGCATCTGGGAAAGGCCCCATCTGTTCCTTCCCCTCACTCAGCTCAGGCCCCAAAGACAGCTGCCTCTCCACCTGGAGGAGGACTGAAGGCCCAGGCTCTCCCTCCACCTCCACCTCATCTGATTGCAGCTAGCTCGGCCAGCAGTTGAGGGGCCACAACACCTTCCTAGCTGGCTTCTTAGACTTAGACTAACTTCATTGTCAATTTGAATATATACTAATCGGCATACGTTCAAATGAAATTTCATTGCATACAGCTCTCAAAGGGTCACCACAAGCAAACTCAATGGGGGAAGCCAGCTTTGTTTAATGACCGCATGATTCTCTTTAAAACTGCAGCCAAGAAAGGTAACAAAACGAAGTCTGACTCACTTAACAATTGCCTTGCTTAGCAACAGAACTTCTGTCCCAACTGTGGTTGTAAGTCAAGGACTACCTGTATCTGTGCATGGATGGCTGCACAGTTCAAGAAGCAATAGTCCTCCTCATTCAGTCGTACTTCAGAGTCAACCGCATACAGCTAAAAGAATCCAAGCTTTCTCAAATCCACTATTTCAAATGCTACTTGGCGGACAAGTGGACTGTGTATAAAATATAAGTCTCTGTAAGTCTTTTTAAATAAATAAATAAAACATAATTCGCTTTTCTATCACCTGAAAAAAGCTTAAATGCTTAAGATAATAGAAATAGCTTGAGTGGTATGTCTCTTTTATTACTGCTTTGTCCTTATCGTAAAGCAGAGTTTCTCAGTCTTGGCAACCTAAAGATGTGTGGGCTTCAATTCCCAGAATTCCCCAGCCATTAATCTTCAAGTTGCCAAGTTTGAGAGAAACACTATCCTAAAGCATCTAAAGTTGCAAGCTGATCAATAACACGACCAATGGCAGTCCTCAACTTATGACCACAATTGAGCCTGAAATTTATGTTGCCAAGTGAGAAATTTGTTAAGTGGGTTTGCCCCATTTTATGACTTCTCTTGCCACAACTGTTAAGTGAATCCCCGCAGTTGTTAAATTAATAACTTGGTTGTTAATTAATCTGGTTTCCCCATTGACTTTGCTTGTCTGAAGGTCACAGAATGTGATCGTGTGGCCCCAGGACTCTGAAACCATCATAAGTGAGAGTCAGTTGCCAAGCATCTGAATTTTGATCACATGACCATGGGGGTGATGCAATGGTGGTAAGCGTGAAAAAATGGTTATAAGTCACTTTTTCAATGCCGTTGTAACTTTGAACCATCACTAAGTGAACTGTTGTAAGTCAAGGACTACCTCCTCATGAATACAGTCAGTTATTATAATGAGACTAAGGGATATCAAACATTGCTCATAATTTTTTGCAACCTTGAAAAACTTCAATGTACAGTTTCAAATGCATATTTTAGTTCATTTTTTAAAAAAATCTAACAAAATAACTATAAAACTTATACTGACAAAATTCAACCATTTCAAATGTAAACATTTTAACCTGTTTGATGAGTGTTATGAAACCAAACTTAGTTTGCTGCAGTGTAGTCATTACTTTTTCAAACCTCTTGATGCATATAAAATAATTTATGAAAACATTTAATGGAAATATAACCAGAACCCAGCTGAAGATTGACTGTTTCAATTTATATCCTGCTGCAATCTCATAATGACCACTTAGTATGCAGCATGTGTGAGATCTGTGAAGCCCCTCCAAAGAAAGGGATTAAAAATCAAACCACCAAGATCATAGATGCTGTTATAAAACCTAGGAGTCGACATACAATTCTGGGTTGCAGGATAAAACAGGGCAACCAAAGTGAATAGATGGATTGGATCCTTTGTCTACAAGAAAAAAGGTTCTTTAGGTTTACAAAATTATTATTAAAGGGCTGCATGTTCAAAGTATAGGGAATTGTACATGGTATGGAGAAAATCAACAGGAAGAATTTGTTTTCTTTCCCTATACAAATACTGAGACCATAAGTCATCCAATGAATCTGACTGGAACAAGGAATTAACTTGAGGAATCCATTAACATAAGACATGGCAATAATTGCCACTAAACTGATTATCTGTACAAGGGAACCTGTTATCCCAGAAACTCTGGATTCTTAGCCTGCTGTTTCCACACCCAATCAGAACACAAGATGTAGAGATTTTTTCTCAATTCATTCAATATGGAAGAAAAGTATGTTTGGGAATAATTTCGCAAGACTTTCAGCATCACCATTCATACATGGGACAGAAGGAAAACATAAAAACTCATTGGTTCACAGTATTGGACCTGCCTACTCACAGCAGGTACAGAAAATCCCATTTTTTAAGTCATGTAAATGATGGGGCAAAAAGCAGAAGGACAAAAGATTGGACAGGAACAAGATAAATTGTATTAAAGTGCAAAATAGATCCGTAAAGTATTCCATTAGAAAGACAATCAAGTTCTGTAAAGAACATCAGAAATACTGATCAAAATAAGTAGGACTGTAGGAGGTAAATAAGCTCTTGCCTTGAAGCAAGGACACACATTCAGATGGAGATAGAGGGCAATATAACAATTGTCTTCTCCCGGTAAATTAACCAAAGCCAGCAATTATCTTTGTTAGCATCAGAAAGCCATAACTTGGGCCTTTGTCCATTCAGTTGGGTTTACAAACTGCAAGGGACTGACCACCCTTGCCTTTCCCAAATGAATGGGGAGGTATTAAATATAAAGTTATAAAGTATTAAGATAGATATAAATGTAACACTAATATGAATAAAACGACCAATTTTAATACATGCTCAGTCACTCAAGTCCTCATCATCTCACTCTTGGACTGTTTCAATGTGGTCTACATGGGGCTTCTCTTGAAAAACATTTTGGAAGCTACAACTACTGCAGAGTGAGGCAGTACAAGCAGTTCTTGGGGCCTCTTTGGGAACAACTTGCTTCTAAATAGCAACTGCAGGGAATAAGTGTGGGACAAGGAATGTCTCCTACTCCTGCTTGTGATCTTTCTACTGGCCATTGTGAAAAACAAATGCTAGGCTTAGGTGGACCTTGGCTCAATCCAACAGGATTATTTTTATTATTTTATGTTAGGTGGGCTACAAAAAAAAGGTAGTAGTAAAATGGCAGTAGCAATTCAAAACCGACAAAGAAAGCGAAACTGATAGAATATGTGTCACTGAGGGTTGAACTATGGGGTCCTTAGCGGTTTCTGAGCTTGGTGGTTTTCTTGCAGGCGCTTCATTGCCAAACTAGGTAACGTCATGACGTTACCTAGTTTGGTAATGAAATATCTTCAAGAAAACTACCAATCTCAAGGACCACTAAGGACTCCAAAGTGAAAAACACACAAAACAAGAAACCATGTTAAGATATTTGAAGTGGAGAAGCAGCAGCATTTTTTTTTAAAGCATGTTTACTTCTTTTTTCCAAATAATTTTTCTCAGAGAAATAAATGCTTTGGGTATCTTTGCACGTCATATGAACATTTGTAAGTAAGATGGCCTCTTCTCAGGGGTGGGCTTCAAAAATTTTAGCAAAGGGTTCTCTGCTCAGTTGCTGGGTGGGCATAGCCTAGTCGGTCTCCTGCACCATAGCGGGGGACGGTTTTGCCCTTCCCGAGCTCCAGAGGCTTTCATTGAGCCTCCGCAGGGCGAAAATGGCTTCCCTGACTTCCGGAGGCTCTCTGGAAGTTGAAACGGGCCTATTTCCAGCCTTCCCAAACTTCTGGGAGACCCTTTTTTCACCCTCCCTGAGCCTCTGCGCGCACCCTGCACTTACCTGCATCCAAAACGGGCTGCGTGGGAACTCCTGGGAGGGAAGGGGCAGGGAGGGGCAGGCGAGTCCAGCCAGGAGTGGGATTTGGGGGCTCTCCGAACTTCACAGAATCTTAGCTAGGGGCTCTCCCGAATCCCTGCGAACCGCCAGCAGCCCACCCCTGCCTCTTCTTACAAAGAATCTTTTGAATCTTCCATGTTACCTGCATGAGCTGCTGCTTCAGTTTCTGCATTTCAGAGATGTTCAGCTCACTGAAGAGATCAGAGACCGGGTGCAACGATTCTCCTTTCCTGACGCCGGGAGTCCGAAAATCCCCATTCAGCTTCATGTGAGGTCCATGAATGTGTCCATTCATCTTGTCATCGTTATTAGGTTCATTCCCATCTTCTCCAAACTTTAATCCATCTACTGAGATATTAATGTGATTATTGTACATGCTATCATTTAAATTGATATACTGAGACAGTTCCTTCCTCAGATTGTTCTTCTGCTCCCTTTCATTCTTTAATGTTTCCAAGGCTTCTTCTAGCTGATGTTCTGCAATCTCCTTCAACCGGATGGCGTCTTCTAGCTGACTATTAAGCAACACCGTTTCTTCTTCAAATCGTTTTATCTCATGTTTCAAGCCTTCATATTCAACCTGAATTAAATAAAATAAAGAAGATTCATAATGCTAAAAGTTGGATTTATATACAATCTGCCATTTGCCGCTTTTCTTCAAATAAACATCTGTAAATGAGGCGTTATAAAACAGGTAAACAAAGGAGATATTACAAATCGAATAAACTTAGCCCCGTGAAATCATGGTAATTCTATTGTTACATTTTATGTCTGCTAATAGTGGTGTGGTGGCTTAGACTTGAAGGTCTTGCCTCACATTCAGGAGGCCATGAGTTCGATCCTAGGTAGAGACAGATATTTCTCTCTCTGGGAACACTGAGGATATATCTACTGAATAAAATTCTGCATTGGTGACAGGAAAGGCATTTGGCCAGTAAACACTGTTCTATTCAGTTGCCCAGACTACACCCCACAAGGGATTATGGGGTTGTTAAAAGAGGATGATATGATGATGATGATTTCCAATGCACCAGAAAGTAAGACAAGAAATGGTGGAAACTAATCAAGGAGAGAAGCAACCTAGAACTAAGGAGAAATTTCCTAACATTGAGAACAATTAACCAGTGGAACAGCTTGCCTCCAAAAGTTGTGGGTGTTTCAACACTGGAGGTTTTTAAGAAGAGACTGGACAGCCATTCATCTGGAATGGTATATGGCAGAGATCCCCAACCTTTTGGTAGCAAGGATCAGTTTTGTGGAAGGCAATTTTTCCATGGACCGGGGATGGAGGGTGGAGAACAAACATGCCACCTAGATCACTCACGTACACAGTTAACAATAGGGTTTGCACTCCTGTGAGAATGTAATGCCTGATGATCTGAGGTAAAGCTGATGTGGTGATGCTAAGGTTAAGGAATGGCTGCAAATACAGATGAACGTTCCCTCAGTCGCCATCCATCTACCCACCCACCTCCAGCTCTTTAACACAGTTCCTAACAGTCCACGGACTGATACTGGTCCATGTCTCGGAGGCTGGGAAATCCCTGGTGTAGAGTCTTCTGCTTGAGCATGGGGTTGAACGAGAAGATCTCCAAGTTCTCTTCCAACTCTGTTATTCTGATACATTTTATCTGTGCTAATATGTGGTAATTCTGGTACTAAAATTTATCTCCACTAGTATATTGTTGCAATCAAAGACGCGTGATTCCTGAGTCAAGTGTCTCCCGAGTCAAGAAGTTCTTTTCTCAATTGTGTTTATTCTTATACTCTAAATGTAGCAGTTTACTTATACATACAAGTCCAATGATTGGTTTACCCCAGGGACAGCAGCCTAGTAACAATGCGGTAATTGGCTAATACAAGTAAGCTTCTAAAGCATGCAGGTGGGTTATGTCAAGCATATAGTTGAATGCGTGTTAAGTTTCCTGAGGAAAAATCTTTACTCTAAAATAGCACAGATCAGAATCTGAGGAGAAAAACCTTTTACTTTTAATAGAACAGTCTTCAGCCAAAATCGGGGTTCCATATCGTTGGCAGTTACCCACATCATATGACAATTATACACTATATTTTATCTAATAAAGCATACATTGAAGGAATAACTGAGATTTGCACCTTTCCCATCACCAAAATGAACATTATCAAGCCCATTTCATGATGCACATTTCTCAGTAAAATGAACTGACCTTTAAGTATACCCAATCACACTCAATAGGTAGAAGTTTTTTAAAAAAAACAAATAGTTCAAGTGCTTCTAATTGTGCTGTTCAGGCCAAAGGTTAAATTACAGGTTTTTAAAAGGACTACCAGTATATACAAAGATGCTCCTTGCATAAGAAGAGTATATTCAGGTATGGTCCCTGTAAAAAGTGCTTGCTGAGTTCCTAATCCCTTTTCTGGCATTAGGACAAATGCTCACTCTTCTTTGTTATTTGCTGCCCTGCATTTTAACCACAACACTGCCTAATTTTGACTTTGCCTCTTGGTTCTTTATAGCAGAACAGCACTTGCTTTTGTATTCTCTGCATATGATAAATTGATTATGTGCCATCAGGTTGTTGCCAATTCTTGATAGTTTAAATTTTCTCCATTCTCTACATTAGCGGTTGCCAACTGGTGGGCTGCAACCCACTGGTGGACCGTGAGAAAATTTTGGTGGGCCGCAGAAAAATCTCACCCCCAGGGCACCCCCCAAAGCAATTAATCCAGGCTGTGCAGAAACACAAGGCTGCGCCACCCACATGGCTGCCGGGAACCCTCCCACTCACTCCTTACCCGGCAAACTTGCCTGCTAAATTGCTATTTTTCTTTTTTCCGACCATCATCTGTTCTGCTGTGCCAGGAGATTTAGATTAGCTAGGAAGCAGAAAATGGTTGGATTTCTTGCTTTCTACCTAGTCTTTAGATCTTCGGCTCTTCTTTTAAGTACAGCCGAACCTCCCTTAGGACTGAAGGTTTGCTTGCAAGCAAATTCAGTGCAGACTCATGGCAAGCAAATTTGAGAGACTGAGCTAGCCGATGGCAGATAGATAGATCACTGAATGATTCTGTGAGCAACTTAATCTGCCTGCTTTGCCTGATTTTGGGTAAAAGTTGCTCTTTTTTATAAAAAATTCAATATTTACATGCATGGTGTGTTGTGAATTAATTTTGTGAGTTTGCTTGCAAGCAAATGTTATGTGACAGACTGAGCTAGCCAATGGCAGATACATAGATTTCTGAATGAACCTGTGATTCTGTGAGCAATTCAATCTGTCTGCCTGCTTAGCCTGCTTTTGGCTAAAAGTTGCTCTTTTTTAATAAAAAAATCAATATTTATATAAATATTTATAATATTTACATACAAGCCATATCCAGCCAGTCACAAGACCACCAAGCCATACCCACAAATTAGGCCACGCCCACAGAACCAGTTAGTGGTCCCTGGGATCTAAAATTATGAGTTTGGTGGTCCCTGAGGTCCAAAAGGTTGGCGACCCCTGCTCTACATAGTACTTTTATTTAATTTTTTACATTCTGTTCCCTATACGATTTATTTTATATGAGGCTGAGCCAAAAGGAAAGAAAGGAGAAAGAGGAAAAATTGAAGAATGCAGATGTAACCTCAGTTAGCACCCTTCAGGGCTACTGAAGGAACTAAAGGAAACATTTGTCTAATGTGAATTGCATGGCTAGTACAAATAAACAAAAGCAGTTATTGCTTTATTTCCTTGAAGAAAAAAAAACTAAGTAAGGCCAGGACAAAGTGTGAGAATATAAGCAGTCAGAATTACCAAGGACAACAGTAACTGAGAAAAATATAATAGATAAATGAATGATGTAAACATTTTATATTTTAAACATATAAAAGATGAATCCATAAGGAGCTGTGGAGGTGCAGTGGTTAGAATGCAATATTGCAGGCTAATCCTCCTGATTGCCAGCAGTTCAGTTCTGTCCTGTTCAAGGTTGACTCAGCCTTCCGGCCTTCTGAGGTCGGTAAAATGAGGAACCAGATTGTTGGGGGCAATAGGCTGATTCTGTAAACTGCTTAGAGAGGGCTGTATAGCATTATGACTTATTTAGTATATAAGTCTAAAAGTCCTTTCTTAAAGCCCTTTCGTCTACTATGTGGAAAATAAAGGTGTTATTTTCTTCTTCTTACTTCCTGTTTAGTAGTTCCTTCCTTTAGATAAGTTGTTTTCATATGTATGAATGGTAGGTGTGCTTGTTGTATATGTTACAACTAAATATTTCAAATCACTTTATTTTTCAAATCACTTTCAAATCACTCTTGGCTTCTTAAATAAGGCAGCCACTGTGCCTGCTCTGACACAGCATAAAAGTTCTTTGAAAGTTACCATAACAAAATCTGGGTTGATAGCCCTTATGCATTTTGTATTCAGAAGAAGATACAGAGTAATTTATTTTACTTAAAGAATCCCCATTTTGTAAATTGGAAATAAAATGGACAAAATTTCTATTTTGAAATATTGAACTTATCCATGAAGTTTGGGCAAGGGATTTAAGTTACCCAAAGAAGTTACATTTACATTATTCACTTTGTAAGAAATCGATAAAAGATAGAATGGAATGGAATGGAATGGAATGGAATGGAATGGAATGGAGTGGAGTGGAGTGGAGTAGAATAGAATAGAATAGAATAGAATAGAATAGAATAGAATAGAATAGAATAGAATAGAATAGAATAGAATAGAATAGAATTGGAAGGGACCTTGGAGGTCTTCTAGTCCAACCCCCTTCTTAGGCAGGAAACCCTACACCACTTCAGACCAATGGTTATCCAACATCTTTTTTAAAACTTCCAGTGTTGGAACATTCACAACTTCTGGAGGCAAGTTGTTCCACTGATTAATTGTTCTCACTGTCAGGAAATTTCTCCTTAGTTCTAAGTTGCTTCTCTCCTTGATTAGTTTCCACCCATTGCTCCTTGTCCTGCCCTCAGATGCTTTGAAGAATAGCTTAACTCCCTCTTTTTTATGGCAGCCCCTGAGATATTGGAACACTGCTATCATGTCTCCCCTAGTCCTTGTTTTCATTAGACTAGACATACCCAGTTCCTGCAACCGTTCTTCATATGTTTTAGCCTGTAGTCCCTTAATCATCTTTGTGGCTCTTCTCTGCACACTTTCTAGAGTCTCAACATCTTCTTTACATCATGGTGACCAAAACTGAATGCAGTATTCCAAGTGTGACCTTACCAAGGCATTATAAAGTGGTATTAACACTTCACGTGATTTTGATTCAGATAGTGTTGTTTTTGCAACAACCAAATAACTTTTAAGAGATGTGTACTTAGAAGTTCAATAGAGCATTGGAATACCAAGAAAAAGGTCAAGTCTAGAAAACGGGAAGTGTCTGCGGTCCTAAAAATCAAGTCGGCAACTAGCTGGCAGTTTTAACCACACAATCCTGCACACAGTGAAGAAATTAACCACTTGTTTCACTTCCTTAGGGTTATGCAACTAAATCCTAAGAAAGCAGGAACTGTGGCTTAAGCAAAATTGCAACCATATGAAGAAACCAGTTTAGGAAGGGCAAAGTTTAGTTTAGGGAAAAGTGGGGAAACTGGGCAAAGGATAGGGAGAAAGATAAACTTGGGGAAATTCACAAAGAGGGGAACTAGGCATTCCATAAAGACTGTGAACCTGTGGTCCTTGTCAAATGGGATTGCAAGGGAGGACGTGCGCTTCGGGCCGAGGGAATAAAAAGTTGCTGGAATCTATTCTTGGGTAGCCACCTGCTCTTTCAAGAAATTATTTTACAATAAACTGTTTGCTGTTTCACTCAACGGCTTTGTCGAATCTCTGAGTGGTGAGTCTGTTTCTCACAACTTCAATTTACATCATTTCCAAAAAGGCATAATTATACAAATGGACTAA
Source organism: Bungarus multicinctus (assembly GCA_023653725.1). Classification (NCBI taxonomy): domain Eukaryota; kingdom Metazoa; phylum Chordata; class Lepidosauria; order Squamata; family Elapidae; genus Bungarus; species Bungarus multicinctus. Next base: position 64,870,661 of record CM042848.1, read on the forward strand.
TTGTGTCATTTAACTACATAAAACAACATAAACTAATGCCAATTACAAATTTGTTGTCTTTATTTGCACAAAGACAACTGCGTAAATGACATACTTCTGTATTTAATGGGCATTTGGGAACAATGAACAGTCTGTCATCTCTAATTGTTACTAATATCAAGGTTTCACTGCACTGATAAGAAATGATAGTAAGTATTCTTATTCAGAGTGCTTTATATACTGCAAAACATAATTTTACTATACCTCAATGCAACAGATTTCATATGCAATCGATCAGAATTCTCCTGTAATTTGCTTTATTGTTATTTACAAAATCAAATGATGTAATTCCCTCTAATCACAAATGATGTGATGCCCTAGTCTCTAACTCAACTGACCTTTCTCAATAAAAGCAATCCTTTTAACCTAGCCTGTCAAATGGTCGGCCCACGGGCCAGATGTATCATGCACAGGCCACGCCCACACAGCTCCGCAAAGGCAGAAAAATGTCACAATATATCACGTGACATGATTGAGTTTGACACCCATGCTTTAACCTATCAATGAATTACAACAAAATTCCTTTTGTTCTTTTCTACTTTGAAATGACTTTAAAGATACTTTAAATATTGTTTTCTGATTTATCTGAGTTAAAAAGTCATCTCTATGTACATATACATCCACGGGGTGCTTATACTTGGTGACTATGCTAATCTCATGTAATATCAAACTATACTGGTATTGTAGTGAGATGCCTTTAGAATTACGCTTTGTACATTTCAATGTACTGTCTCCATCAATTGCTAGAAAATAATGTTTTACAAACCTTATTAAGTATGATTTTTAAGGGTCAATATAGTGCCAGAAAATTCTGGGTTCAGATCTAAGTGGGTCCCAAATAAACACGCTGGACACTGCTCGAAGAGAAGGGTAGTTTTATTCAGATATGTCAGTTGAAGTGTTTGCCCTGAAGACGTGTGACTTCTGATAGTGAGGAAATGTTTTCTCTTGCCCTGCAGATTACCTTAATTTGGGGTCTGGGATTTGAGTTAGGGAGTCTGGCTTTGGGGAGCAGTACTGTGATTAAGCGATTTCCCTATCTTGAGAAGATTTTGCTTCATGATTCTTGATTCGCAGGTTGGCTTCCTGGGGAGAGGCACTTTGTCAGTTTTAGCCTCATAGGATGAAAGGGCTTTAAGTGGGTTTTTTTGTAAGTTTGTATATGGGCTTGTTAGAAGAAGGTTTATGAGAAGCTTTCACCTGTGAAATGGATGGCAAAAGAGTGAGCCAGGTGGCACTTGGGTATTTTTGTCCTACAATAGTTACTGAATGCTAGAAATTTTCCTGAAACAACATCTCTGTTGTAATAGGATACATACTGCATCTGAGAATTTGGCATTACTACTTTTAAAATCTTTGCTTGAAAATTCCACCTCTGCTCACCTGATTCTGCTTCAGTGTGGAAACCAGTTTTTGCAAAGTAATGTTTTCTTCTTCAAGTTCAGTATAATCCTGAAGAAGCCGTGCCTCTCTGAATTTATACTCTCGGATTTCATCTTTCATCCTAATTCTTTGCAGCTCTGCCATTTCGTTGTTCTGAAAAACAGAAAACAATTCAACATATTAGTTTTTCATTACCATTCAAAAAAAGAAAGAAAGAAAGAAAGAAAGAAAGAAAGAAAGAAAGAAAGAAAGAAAGAAAGAAAGAAAGAAAGAAAGAAAGAAAGAAAGAAAGAAAGAAAGAAAGAAAGAAAGAAAGAAAGAAAGAAAGAAAGAAAGAAAGAAAAGAGACACAATCAAAATACGTTGGAAATATATAATCAAAATACCATTTCCATTGCTACTATTCATTATATCACTGAATAAAATCAATACACACGGGAAAAGAGCTGTAAGATTAATTTTCCCCTTAAACACATTTATGTAGTCATGGTATGAATAATTTTTGATTTCCTGTAACAATTTGGTAGCAAAATTTCAAGCGTTTGTGGGTATGCCTATGAGACAAACAGGTCCCTAATTTTTTCTCGGAAACGTTTTTGGAAGTGATTTGTCCTTCCTATTGCTGAAAGTAAATGGTCCAAGGTCTCCAGCTGGCTTTCTACCAGGGGTGGTATTCATCAGGTTCTGACCAGTTCTGGAGAACCAGTAGCAGAAATTTTGAGTAGTTGAGAGAACCGGAAAATACCACCTCTGACTGGCCCCACCCCCATCTATTCTCTGCCTCCTAAGTTCCAGCTGATTGGCTGGGTCTTCTTTTGTTACCCTGCCCAGGAGGACAGAGGTGGGAAGGGAATGGGATTTTGCAGTATTCTTCCCCTGCCATGCCCACCAAGCCATGCCCACAGAACTGGTAGTAAAAAGTTTTGAATCCCACCACTGCTTTCTACCCAAGGTTTCATGTTCTCCTGGTTTTTAACCTGGTGCTTAATCAATACAGATAGTCCTTGACTTACAACTATTCTTTTAGGGACCATTCAAAGTTACAACAGCACTGAAAAAAGTGACTGACAACCATTTTTCAACTTACAACCATTGCAGCATCCCATGATCCCATGATCAAAATTGAGACACTTAGCAACCGATTCATATTTATGATGGTTGCACGGGTTATGTGAGCCTCTTTTGCAACCTTCTGACAAGCAAAGTCAGTAGGGAAACCAGATTCTCTTTACAACTGCCTTCCCAACTTAACACCTGGAGCAATTGTGATGAGAAAGGTTGTAAAATGAGGCAAAATTCACTTAACAAATGTCTCACTTAGCAACAGAAATTTGGGAGCTCAACTGTGGTCGTACATTCGAGGACGAGCTGTACACCAAAACTGCCAAAGATATTGTAGCCACATCATTTCCACTTGACCTTCTCAACTACATAAAGCGATAGAGTTGCAGCTTTTGGCAGGCTATCTCTTCCAGTGAATGAATATTGACCTATCTTTCAGAGTTATTTTAAGCAATGCTACTTCAATTAAACAAAACATGTTCTATAAATTGAATGACCGTGATTATTAATTGGCTTATATTCTGTAAAGTAAAAATACACTTTTAATTTTTCCTCCCTATCAGGGAATTTTGTTTGTTGGGTACCCTGAGTTGTTCCCAACAAGTAAAGTTTATTTATTTATTTTTATTTGTCAATTGCTTACAAGATAATAGGTATAAGTCAAAACATAGTTATGAATACATGGATACATATAAAAAAAATAATTTAAAAAAGTTCCCTGGAAGGAAAACCTGGAAGGGAAAGGAAGTGCAACAGGGCTCACCTTTGGCTGGAATTTCCTACCTATTGGCAGACCCCATTGTCCCCTCCAGGTGTGGAAGAAAAATGCTTCAATTCAACACTGTTTGATTGACTTATTGGCCAGCAGTTGTTCCCAGGAGCCAAGAATACACAGTCTCTCCCTCTGGATAGTTTCCAAAGAAGGATACAAAGGCACAACCTTTTATGCATAATGAGGAAGGAAATTGCCCTTGGCAGAGATGGCAAACGTTCATCAACTCAGCAATTCAACAAGATATCCTTTCATCTGATCATGAAATGGTTGGCTTTTCCCTCCATTCTCCTTTCCTTGTATGTCTTGTGCAAGCCTGCATAACATAACATAACAGCCAATCTCACTGTACACATGTTGTACTCAATAAAGGTAATAATAATAATATGCGGCTGCTGCATTTTTCTTTTCTTGACAACTTAGCAAATATAGGTGAAGCTAGGCAGAAACATCTGATACCTGTACAATCAGTACAGGGCCCTCCCAAGGCCATGTGCTTTCTCCACTTCTCTTCTCCCTATATACCAATGACTAATCCATCTGTTAAAATATTGAAGTTTGCTAATGACACAACAGTGATTGATCTCATTCGAGACAATGATGAATCCGCATACAGATAGGAGGTTATACAAAATGGACGCCTAACATCAAAAACGTCATCAAAAAAGCACAACAAAGAATGTTCTTTCTGTGCCAACTCAGAAAGCTCAAACTGCCCAAGGAACTGCTGATTCAGTTCTACAGAGGAATTATTGAGTCTGTCCTCTGCACCTCTATAACTGTCTGGTTTGGTTCTGCAACCCAACAATACAGACATAGACTTCAGAGGATAATTAGGACTGCAGAAAAAACAATTACTACCAACCTGCCTTCAATCAAGGACCTGTACACTGCACAAGTCAAAAGGAAGGCTGTGAAAATATTTACAGACCCCTCACATCCCGGACATAAACTGTTTCAACACCTACCCTCAAAATGACGCTATAGAGCACTGCACATCAGAACAACTAGGCACAAGGACAGTTTTTTCCCCGAAAGCCATCACTCTGCTAAACAAATAATTCCCTCAATACTGTTGAACTATTACAAAGTCTGCACTACTATTACTGTTAATCTTCTCATCACTCCTTACCACCCATCCCCTCTCACTTGTGACTGTATGATTGTAACTTTGTCACTTGTATCCTTACAATTTATATTGACTGTTTCCTAATATGATTTGATTATTGATTGTACCCTATGACTATCATTAAGTGTTGTACCCGATGATTCTTGACTCTTGATGAATGTATCTTTTCTTTTATGCATACTGAGAGTGTTTACACCAAGACAAATTCTTTGTGTGTCCAATCACACTTGGCCAATAAAGTATTCTATTTTATTCTATAAATTGCCCCTCTTTTGGGAAATGAACCATAGAAAGATATTGTCCAATGACTACTCTAAGCTATTGGGAGTCAGTTTGGTCTAGTGGTCAAGGCACTGGACCAAGCTCCAGGCTAGAGACCTGGAGATTATGAATTCTAGTCCTGCTTTAGGCATGAAAGCCAGCTGGGTGATCTGGGGACAGTCACTTCCTCTCAACCCACCCCTGTCTCACAGTTTGTGGTTGTGGGGAAAATAAGAGGAGGAGGAAGTATTATGTTTGCTGCCTTGAATTACTTATAAAAGTAATATAAATAAATAAAACACAAGAATGAATCGATAAGATTGGTCCCTTTGCTGTATGTCTCCAAAGTTATAAAATATCTCAAAGAAAGATTGAAACTTCATCTGAAAAATCTGACAGACATTCTTCACTGATGGAACAAATGAATGAATGAATGAATGAATGAATGAATGAATGAATGAATGAACGAATGAGCAAAAAGATTGGAAGGGTGGCTCTTCTTGACCACTTCATTGGACCAGAAATATTCAAACACCATTGCATTATTTATCTGCAAATATTCTGCAATAAAAATATGATGCTGGTGGCTGCCTCTGTTAAAAGGAAATCCGGGTTGTTCCAAGTTAGAACAACAAAAATAATGCAGAACATTGGCATTGCTTGAAGCAGAGATGAAGTTTATGTCTGACAGCAAAATACAGGGAGAGTATCAGATCACAAATTGGACGTGGCCACCCTAAGTCCTTGCCATACAAGCTATTCATACCAAACAAAAAACAAAAAAAAACCACCCCAAAACTTGTTTTTGTTCTCTGAAGTTGCATAGAAAGAGCCCACTTGTTAGGAATGCTTAAAAAGTGTAATTGACCAGTTCTCCAAAAGGGGGCATTCTAGATCAGGTAATCTCTAAGGTCAGTTACCCTGCTGTGCTTTATTTTTTTTGCTAATTTCCCTCTCTATTGACTGGCATTATAAAGAGCTATGGCAATTTCATGAAAGAAAGGAGATTTTGTTTATCAATGGGCAGAATCTCTGGCCATTTTATCTGAATGAGGTACCTCCTTTGGCCAATTTCAACCTCTTTGTCAAGTTTGTTACCTTTTGTTGCTTTTGTATACCGTCTCAACTTTCCCCCTGGAAATGAGTTTGAGGCACAACTTGCCTGAGAAACAAGAGAAACTGAATGACAGGGAAGGTTTGTTTTTCTTCCCACACCTCCACAGTTAACTATCTGCACAGCAGTAGGCTAAAACACAGCAAGATATTCCAAACATTTCTTCGAGAGAAATCAAATATAACGGAGAAAAAAAACCGTTTTGTTTTTGTTATGCAAAAAGACAAAGCAGCAAAAATTCTTGTAAATGAACCAAGAAGATTCAAAGAGCTCAAAGATGGAAAAAAGAAAAAGGAAGAATCTTCTTTTTAAGTACAGGTAGTCCTTGAGTGACGATCACAATTCAGCCCAAAATTTATGTTGTTAAGTGAGACATCCATTAAGTGAGTTTTGTCCCATTTTACAATTTTTCTTGCTACAGTTGTTAAGTGAATCACTGCATTTGTGAAGTTAATAACATGGTTGTTAAGTGAATCCGAATTTCTGACTTTGCTTGTCAGAAATTCACCAAAGATGATCGCATGACCCCAGGACACTGCAACTGTCATGAGTATGAATCAGATGCCAAATGAACTGTTGTAAGTCATACTTATATCACCTAACTAGATATGACTCTGCAACTTCAAGGAAAAGATCTTCTAATCTTTAACATCAGAGGTGGTATTCAGCAGGTTCTGACCAGTTTTGGAGAACTGGTAGCGGAAATTTTGAGTAGTTAGGAGAACCGGCAAATACCACCACTGACTGTCCCCACTCCCATCTATTCTCTGCCTCCCAAGTCCCAGCTGATCAGCTGGGTCTTCTTCTGTTGCCCTGCACAGGAGAATGGAGCTGGAAAGCAGGTTAGTGGGGAGGGGAGGGAATGGAGATTTTGTAGTATCCTTCCCCTGCCACGCCCACCAAGCCATGCCTAAGCCATACCACGCCCACCAAGCCACACTCACAGAACCAGTAGTAAAATGTTTGAATCGCACCACTGTTTAACATGTATAATTCAGTAAAAGCATTTAACATAAAATTACATATTTTCAAGAGATGACTGAAGAAAGGAGAAGCAGGTCGCACTCTACTACTTGGCTTTAGCCTAGTCATCAAGCACCTAAGCTAGATGGAGATTGTTCTAGTCATTAATACAACTAGCTGTGTTTGCAAGTTAAATACAGGGACAATAGCCCAGTAAAGAACTGTATGCTGTGGAATAAGAATCGAGAGGATCAAGAATGTATGAGTGCCGAATAAACGTGGACCAAATACTTCTCATCCCAATGGGATTGGCCTGCCCAACCCATGCCTGCAGAAGAAGCATACTGCAGGCCCCTTCGGCTGAGTGTTCTGGATGGGCCTTCTCTATGTGGGCTTTCTCTCTCTTTGGAACATCATCATCATCTTCATTTGATGACTCCATAGTACCTTGCGGGATGGAGTCTGGGCAACTGAATGGAGCTAACAGAGTGCTTTAATGTCTGGATAACCTTCCTGTCGCCAGTGTGGAGTTTTGTTTACCAGTGATATTCTCAATATGCCCAGAGATAGAAATATCTGCCTCTACCTAGGATCAAACTCACAGCCTCCTGATTGTGAGGCGAGAACTCTACTTCTAGGCCACCACACCGCTCCTCTGTGGAACATCATCCCTGTGGAAATAATGTTGGACCTCACTTTGACCCTCTTTTTAAAGACTCCGAAGACATGGTTCTGCCAACAGCCTGGGCACCAAAGGGAAATACAGAACCATCAAGTGGTTGGTTTGATTGTTGTTGCCAGAAAGGGATTATTGGCTTTTGTATTGGGATTTTATTTTTGTAAGCCATCTGGAGTTACCATGAATGAGTTGGGAGGTCATATAAATTTTCTGGATAAATAAATGTGTAGCATTTCCTTTTTCAGTACTGTGTCTGCCTCAGGAACACATACATGCATGCACATATTATTAAATATGTCTACTGAGTCATTCTGAACAGTTCCATAGATGGCAGCGAGAGAGAGAAAAACCCTATACTTTACTTCACGTGCAACATGGCCATCAGTTAGTTTAGAATACCAAACTAAAACTTTAGCTTTTATTTTACTGATTTAAAGAACAACTTCTCACCCAATGTAGATAAAGCATTTTTTTAAAATGTCAAGGCATTCGTTTTGAATTATTTAAAAAAAAATCAATACCGTACATGGACAACCTGAAAGACATGTTTCCACAAGAAATCAAAATAAACCTTGTTGAATGTATCTGCATCTGGTACGTAGCAAGATATTGACTGCATGCTGCTGAAAACAATGAATTATTATGAAGTGTGAGGGCCCAAAAAGTTAATACATAATTTAATCTAAGAAATAATCATTTAAAAACTTGCATTTTGCAACTGAGACTACAATGAATCGTTGTCAAAAGTTAGACCTAGTTTTCTAAGAAGTAGTTCATGGTTTATTTGGTCAGCTGACAACTCAAACTGGCTGGGGATGTTTTGATTACAGTCTATGTTCTTGAAGGCTTAGTATCTATATTTTTTTTAAAAGCAGACTACTCACTCTAGGTAGAGAATTTTTTTTGTCTAAGCATTATTTAATGCATTTGTTCTTGCTTCTGTTATAGTTCTTGTTTCTGTTGTAACTGGGTCTCCAGTTTGAGAAATAGCCTGAGGCTTCTATCAACTCTTTTGTTTAACAAGTCCCTCCATAACTGTTCCTTCTGTGTCTGCCAAATCAGCAGGGAAGATCTAGCCAGCCATATGTTGCTCACTTCCCATGCCAATTTTTATTATTAGTGTGTTTGCTAATGCATTATAAACATGTGGCTACCAGGCCTTATTTTTGAGTCCAGGGCTTGCAAAATCCTTTGGATCCCAGCAAGAGTTATCTGCCCAGATTACTCTTCTTGGATGAGAAACATAATGTTTTTTAATATTGGAATGTCCGTCCATCTGCATCTACAGCTTTGACGGTTTTATTTTATTTTTATTGCTTCTTTAATCTTCTGGGTTTGCCTAATGTTTATGTTGTTTTGTTCACTAAATTCTTGGAAACTGAATCATCAATATATTCATTCAAACCTTCTTTGTCAATATTGTGTTAATAACATAGGTTTTTCTTCTTAATTCTACAAGTTGTCCATGGTTTCCAATTTCATATATAACAATTTGTTCCCTTTATTACAATTATTGCCTTTTTTCCTTTTCTTTTCTATGCTATTTTTTCCTGATTTGCATACTGATGCATTTTAAGCTCTTTTGGAGTTCTTCCATTTTTAATAAGTCTCATTGCTGTTTATTCAGTTCTCTCAGAATCTGTCACTTTGGATTAGTTTTATGAATTTGTTCTAATTCTTATTTTTTTCTTCCAACTGTAATTTATGTCTCTTATGGTCTTTCTTCTTAATGATTGCAAACTTCATAAGAATCCCTTTCATAAATGTTTTACAATATGGTTGTTTCTGACATTCCTGAAGTTGCATTTATTTTTGAAAAAATACTTCTTTACATTTTATAATATGCCTTCTTGGAGCAGCAACCTGTCACTAATCTTCTATTTAAACAATGCATTTTCTCCTTGAAACCATGTTATTAAAACTGGCTATGATCCAAATATGTCATTAAGAAAATCTCTACTAATGGGTTCCGTAAAGACCTTGATCTTAAGGCTTTTTGGAGAGCATGTTAAACTTAGAGTTTCTAAAAGGACTTTTAGACAATTAAGCAGCTAAAATAATGTTTGCATCATTAACATTGTTACAGAGTATGTTATTGCATTGGTATTTTATATTGTATTTATTTTCTACTCCATCTAGAGCTAATGTTGTTAAATTATTAGAGTTGGGCAACATCATCATCATCATCATAACAACAATAACAACAACAACAATAGTACAAAACTACTATGGGACTTCCGAATACAAACTGACAAAGTTTTGGAACACAATACCTGGATATCACGATTGTGGAGAAGAAAAAAGTGTGGATCGTCGACATTGCCATACCTGGTGACAGCAGAATCAATGAGAAACAAGTTGAAAAAATTACCAGATATCAGGACTTGAAAATCGAACTGCAGAGACTCTGGCATAAACCAGTGCAGGTGGTTCCAGTGGTGCTCGGCACACTGGGTGCTGTGCCTAAAGACCTAGGCAAGTACTTAAAAACAATTGGTCAGCTGCAGAAGGCCATCTTACTGGGATCTGCCCACATAATCCACCGATACATTATGCAGTCCTAAACACTTGGGAAGTGCTCGACTAGTGATTTGTGATATGAAACCCAGCATGGTTCTCTCGTTTACTGTGTATACTGTCATTTTTGTGTACAACAACAACAATAACAACAACAACAATAAGTAGTAGTAGTAGTAGTAGTAGTACCTTGGGTGCAATCCCAAAACAATTGGAGCATCACTTGAACATCTTTGTCATTGAAAAATTCAGTCAATTGTAAAAGGTAGCTTTACTGGAATAGCTTACATCCTGCGATGATATCTGTTAACCATCAAACATTCACATCTGCCTAATCCAGGTCCTTGTAAAGGACTTGTAAAGGACTTGATAGGTGGACAAAAATGTCACCTGGCTGACTATATGATGGACAATAATAATAAGTGTGAAGGGAAGATAAAATCTGGTAAGTTTTTATGATTGGAATATTAAAAAAAGAAAATGAAGGCTTGATTTTTGGCTGCTCAAGAGCAAGCTATTCAAATGAAATATAATCAAGACCTGAATTGAAAAAAAACATGAAATGATTCAAAGTGTAGATTGTGCAAAAAAAGCAGAAGCTCTAATAGATCATACACTGTCAAAAATGATTCACTGAACAACTATGAAAAATATCACTTGTTAATAATGAAAAATTGGTGGGAACATATACCGTAGTTGAAAAAGTAGTTGAAAATGAGTAGGTTAAAATATTTCCAAATACTAACTGATGTCTTGGTGCATAATTCACAGAATTTAATTGTAGTTGGAAAGAAGTAAGTGTGGATGATTGTTGTAGAAATATCAGGAGATATTACAAGAAAAAAGAGAGTCCCTATGGATTTTTCTCTGCTAGACATTGCTGACTTTAGGGGCTGTGCTCATCTCTGTTTCAAAGCTATTGAGCTATTGGTGTCCAAAGACATTTCCATGGTCATGTGGCCAACATGACATCACAGAGCGCTGTTACCTTTCCACTAAGTAGTACCTATTTATCTACTCACATTTGCATGCTTTCAAACTGATAAATTGACAGGAGTTGGGATGAGGATGGGAGCTTACCCCCATCATGTGATGCTCGGGTTTTGAACCCAGGCTGCTGTCTTTTTAGTCGATAAGCTCAGCATCTTAACCGCTAAGCCACTGCGCTGCCTCCATCAGCATAGAATAGAAGGCAAAGAATTAGAGACAAAGTATCAAGATCTGAAAATTGAAATTTATGGCATAAGCCGGCAATGATGGTCCCAGTGTTCATCAGCACAATGGGTGCCATACCAAAAAAACTTGGATTAACTTGGAAAATCTGCATACTGGCAAAATTTCCATACAAAAGGCCACACTGCTTATGAGGGCCTAGAGACTGGCCTAAGAATCCATTAATCTACATACAAATTATAAAGGGCTTTTACAAATAAGTCATGAATCTGATGCAGTTAAAACTATTCTATATTATTTATTCTATTCGTGCCCTTGATAAATGTAGTTAAGATTAGCGGTTAAGATTACATAAACACAGCCACTCACCAATGGAAACCACAAATTAAAACTGTTGGTTAAGATAATGAGATATGATCTTGCAAACCTAGAGGAATGTGGTCTTGTTATCTTACTTAAAATCTTTGCAAGTGGGCCCGTTATTAGGATACAGGAAGATAATGTGACATTTAGCTTAAACTGTGGTTAATGACATCTGGGGACGAGTCTGGAAATGTGATAAACTTTATCATTAGCAAACTAAAAAACATATCTAGATATAGAGAGCTTGAAATGAACCTTTACACATATACTATGGGCAGTAGGATTTTAGTAAGCAGTTGTGTAAGGAACCTGCTTACATGTGCCAATAAAATTGTTTTATTTCAAAACAGTATAAGTCTGTAGCAAGCTGTATTTTGGCACATTTGATTTGGACTTTGATTCTGAGTATGACATTTGGTTCTATGCAGAAATGAAGCGTTTAAACGCTACTTTTCTCTATCCTGAGTAAATTCATTGGCATACTGTACTGAGAAACAGAAGCAGTCTTGGGCTGGGCCAACACTTGGATCCGAATAGACCAACAGATACATTACAATATTCTAGGTTTTGCGGGGAAAATTTGATGAAACTGAAGGCCAACACCAGCTGCCAAAGAACTGGCAGCTGTGATTTCACACTGTAGAGTATAATAAAAATAATAATAATAATGCCTATTCCAGGTAGTTGGGAAGGACTCAATAGGTGGACAAAAATGCCAAATCTGGTCTACATCTGGCTGATTGTGCAGCGAACAATAATATTTTTTAAAAAAATCAAATGAACAATCAACATATTATTGAAAAGAACATATGTAATATGTTGGCCTCAAGGAAGAACATGCATGTTTATAAGATAAGATTAACAAAACAATTCAATGATGTCCATTCAGTATTATTTCTTTGATTAAAGAAGCATACAGGCAAGCTGCAATTAAAGATAAGCAGTTGCTCTTACATATCTGAAGCATTTAAAGCACTGGTCAGCTAAAAGAACCAAACACATGCAATCCTAAAGCTTAATGGTGGGTTTGACCATTACAATGAAATAATCATACTGCTCTCTGACCTCCAAATAACCTTTGTATCCCCTTCCTGAATGGTGACAGGCCTGGCTATTGAGAATTACTAAAAATAAACACTTGCCTAGCACAAAATAATGCAATTAAATAGTTACTGTCACCTCCTTTCCATATTCTCCTTTTCTCCTAAGAATAGTAGTGCAGGTCACAGAAGAACCCATTAAATCAGAAAACCAGAGCCAAGAAGTTGTTTGCACTAATAATGAGGTTTGGGATTTTAGTCAAAAAGATAATTAAGGTTCAGAATTAACCTCCAGGGAAACAAGTAGATAAGTAAAGGTATTCATTATAATGTACAGCATGATTTCCATTGTATGTCTTTTTAGTATATCTTCAATAAAGTGGCAATAAAGAATAGGCAAGTTTAAATCTATCGTATATTTTCAATTTAGGAAAACTGATTTATCATTTAATTTGTAAAATAAAATTATCTAAAGCCGATTGTATTGTAAAAAAAATTACACTTAACACAATATTGAAATCAGCAGTATAGTGATAATAAAAAACATAAGGTTTATAACATTACATTAAAAATATCAAAAAATAAATTCAGTGTAGAAAGTTAGCACCCACCCCTCTCCTAGAAGAATGAAATATTTTGAGAAATATTTAAAGGCAGAATATTATATTTCCCAGGATGAGAAGTAGAGAAACATGTTTTTCTTAAAAGACAGAAATCAGACTTAACCCCCAGAAGACTTTTGTGCCAATTGAGAAAGATTGGGCCAGCCTATCTACAAAACAAAAGACCTTCAACTCCAGGGTGAAGGAATTAAGATATGACCCTCCAGGACATAATAGGATTAACCCACTAGCAGTAGAGCTCACCACATTGCCTTGAAGGGAATAGTAATAATAAATAAAGAAATGTAGTACAATATATTATAGCATTAAGTAGAGAGTTACTCTATAGGCATTTGTTATCTTGCTGTTGTAAAAAAGATTTCCTTAACCTTTCACTTATTGTAAAACAATTATAAACACATGCCTGCAATCATTTACATCCCTCTCCTATTAAGACACATGATTGTCCCATCTAAATCAATCTGAATCCATCTGTTTTCCTGGATGTGGGATTAATTGTTCTGATTAATGATGCTCAATGTGTTATGACATATTCAACTTATATTCAACTCATGCTTAATTGGTGAAAGTTATTATCAGTAGGCTGCTGGAACAGGGGAGTTGCTTCAAAGAGAGATGCTTCAAAGAGAGTCAGGAATGTGGTCTTATCTGGATCCATGAGGTAACGGAATGAACTGATTTTAATGAACTGACTTTGTGTTATTATTGCTTGGCTGAGAATTCTGTAACCTTGCTTTTTCTAAATAAAAGAGTGCTTTGGACTTCGGTTCGGGGCATTTCATCCCGAGGAAATACCCTGTTTCCATGTCTCCTGATTTGCCGGGTTAACCATTTAATTGCCTCAAGTGGTGACCCCCGACGTGATTCTTAAAGGATACGTCCGCTTTGTCCCCATCCTTCGCCAGGCATTGGCTTAAGCGCTTTCATCAGGTACACGGCTGGACCGCGTCTGATTCATCGTAAGTATGGGGAATGATCTATCTCAGGCTCAAGAAGAGCACGTCAGGGAATTGAAAGAGATAGCTAAGCGAAATTACTTTCAGTTTAACTCAGCTGGGAAAGCCCGGCAAGTTAAGGGAAAAGAGATCAAAGAACTTTTGAAATATGTATGGGAACATATGTCAAATTACCCTTTGTCAGGCAGCACAAAAGTGTCTACATGGAGGAAGATAGGCGAGGATTTGCATAATGCGCCTCGCGCCCCTGCACCCATACTCTGTACATGGCGTTCTTTGATTGAGGCACTGCAAATTCAAAATAATCCTTTGTTACAACCCCCTCCTGATCCTGTCATTCACCCACCTCCCTATCAACCGGTTCTTGTTCAGCCGGCTGCTACCACAGCGGTTCGTAATCATGGGCTGCTGCTCCCTCCTTCTGCCCCTGCTCTTAGCGAGCTTTCGCTAGCCCCTCGTGGAGTGAAAAATGCGGTGGATGCTGGATTTGAAAAGGCAATGGAGAATGGGGAGCTGTCTCCGGAGGAATTGATCAACCTTCCGGTCTCAGCTTTTCCTGTTGTTGTAGAAATGGATGGAGTAGGGAATCAGGAACGTGTTTGGCGTCCTTTAGAATTAAGAACTCTCCAGGAAATTACCACAGCAGTAAAAGATTATGGGTTAAAAAGTAAATATACAACTGCTTTATTAGAGGCTTTGGCTTTTGGGCGAATGATGATACCGGAGGATTGGAAAGCTTTGGCCAGAATGATCTTGTCCTCCGGCCAATATATTGTTTGGGATTTTCAATATAGACAACAGGCATTAGCTAGGGGAACAGGACAAGTTACACCCGATCAGTTATATGGCGCAGGTCAATTCAACACGGTTGAGTCACAACGAGATAATCTGGCAGATCAAGTCTTCCCTATGATTAACCTTTGTGTGTTGGCTGCGTTTACTAAAGTAGATGAGGCTGGAGGTAGCTCCATTCGCAGTTTTGTTACCATTAAGCAGGGAAATGCTGAGCCATATCAGGATTTTATTACTAAATTGAACCTATTATTATTTATGTTCCTTTTCGGCTTCACTTATGGGAACAACTCTTGGCTACCTCTGAGCTACTTCAATTGTCTTTAGCAAATTGGCAAGGCACTTTTGCTTATCATTTACCATCAGATCATAGATTGTCCATTGTCACCAATACACATATAATTTTGGCAGAAGTTCGCTGCTCTTTTCCTCTCCCAGATGCTTTGACCTTATTTGTGGATGGAGGAAAAACATATGGTGCGTGCGTATGGAAACTAAACGAGAAGTGGCATACGAAAATTACCCCCCCTCAAAAATCAGCTCAACGAGCAGAATTGGCCGCTGCTATGTTGGCTTTTCAAACTTTTCCTGACACGCCATTTAATCTAATTGTGGATAGTCAATATGTTTATAACTTAACTATATGCCTCAAAGGGGCATATGTATCCCCAGGAACGGAGGAAGGGCTACTTACTCTTTTCTTATCTTACCAACAAATTTTAGAGCAGCGTAAATGTCCTTATTTTGTTGGGCATATGCGTAGTCATTCCCATCTTCCTGGAATCCTTGCTGAAGGAAACCAGCAAGCTGATGCCTCCACACGCGTGGAGCACTTACATTTATCTAAAACAACTCCGTGGGACAGCCATTCTTACTTCCATCAAGGGGCAAAAGCCCTTATTAAACAATTTGGCCTCTCAGCTACAGAAGCTGCTGCAATTGTCCAGCAATGTCCTACCTGCAGTAAAATTGCTACAGCTATACCCATGGGAGTAAACCCTAGGGGTTTGCACCGTAATGCCCTTTGGCAAATGGATGTCACGCAGTATCCCTCCTTTGCCCCGTGGAAATATCTACATGTTAGTATTGACACATTTTCTGGGTTTATTATGGCTACCCCACAAAGGGGGGAGACTGTTAAGCATGTCATTAATCATTGTCTTCGCACTTTTGCCTCCTCAGGGCCACCTAAGGAGCTAAAAACAGATAATGGTCCTGCCTATACTAGTTCAAACTTTGCTCAATTTTGTGATCGTTGGTCAATTTGTCATAAATTTGGCATTCCCTATAACTCGCAAGGACAGACAATTTGCGAGCGAGCAAATGGCACTTTAAAACGCATGCTCGAAAAATTTAAACAACAACAAAGGGGGAATTCCCCGGGACTCCCGGGAATACAAGACACTCTCAATATTGCTTTATATTCTTTAAATTTTCGAACTCCCACCGGCTCGCCTCCAGCTACAGCGGCAGACCGGTTTTTCCCTTCTTCTGTTTCTTCCACAGAAAATCGCCCTCTGGTCTGGGCTCGGTTTCTCCCAGACCCTACGTGGTGCGGCCCATTTAAACTTATTACATGGGGCCGCGGATATGCTGCAGTGGAAAATGAAAATGGTATTCGCTGGGTGCCTGGTCGCTGCGTTCGTCCATATATGTGTGTCCAGCAACCCCGGAAGCCCGAAGGAGAGAGCGGATCTGGGAGTATGGGAGCAGAACACTCTGATAACTGATGCAGCACAGATGGCTTCGGTGCTTAACAAAACGAATTGCTGGATTTGTTTGCATTTACCAACGGGAGGTCATGGCGGACTAGTCCTGGAAGGTGTCCCTTTGAATATCACCTCGATAGCCTCCCATGCAGGAACCTTTAATGGAACTTTTTCAGACTTGCTGTCAGATGCTTTCTTCAACAAATCGGTGATTGCTCTTAGTCACCGTCTCCAGGCAAAGGCAGATGTTTGTTTTAGAATTCTTAACCAAACAAATGGGACCTTTCTAGGGGACTATCCTCGTTGTAGGCGGACAGTACTTATTGATGCCAAAAATCTTACCTGGTCAGGGAAAAATGATAAAGGAGAGGACGCCACATTTGGATGGACTAATATGAACTCGGAATTTCAATGTAAGGCGTCCGTGTTTAACTGCACCCGCAGTTGTAATTACATTCACATTGTTGTGTATATATCCATGATAATGAACTCAATATTTCTCACACAGTACACACTATGGAAGAAATGATTGCTCAGAATCCTTTGGTAGGGACTGGTTCTGGTACCGTAGACATATGGGGAGCCATGTGGTCCTGGCTGCCGGATGGGTCTTGGATCCGAAGGATGGCTATGTCGATCATCTTGATACTGGTTGCTCTAGTAAGTGTTTGCTGTTGTATTCAATGCCTGCCTTCTCTAATAGGTATGGCTAAAGGACTTTTTCACGTTAAGCAAGAAATTCATGTTACTACTTATTATGCTCGTGATGGTCATGAAATAGAAAAGGGGGAGATGTGGGATTAATTGTTCTGATTAATGATGCTCAATGTGTTATGACATATTCAACTTATATTCAACTCATGCTTAATTGGTGAAAGTTATTATCAGTAGGCTGCTGGAACAGGGGAGTTGCTTCAAAGAGAGATGCTTCAAAGAGAGTCAGGAATGTGGTCTTATCTGGATCCATGAGGTAACGGAATGAACTGATTTTAATGAACTGACTTTGTGTTATTATTGCTTGGCTGAGAATTCTGTAACCTTGCTTTTTCTAAATAAAAGAGTGCTTTGGACTTCGGTTCGGGGCATTTCATCCCGAGGAAATACCCTGTTTCCATGTCTCCTGATTTGCCGGGTTAACCATTTAATTGCCTCACCTGGATTGATACATTCCACCCCAGCATCACCCCCTGGGAATGAAACATACTTCTCTGAGAATGTTAATATACCTCCATCTGGAGGAATCCACACCTTTGAAGTATGCTGTTAATAGCCTCCTTAAGTGGTCAATTGCGATCAATTAAATGGACAATAGGAGAAGAGATCATGAAAGGTAACATTGCCAGGAAAAGATCTGTCTTTTGCAGGAAGATGTAAATCTAAGTTAGAGCATTTACTATGCAGTTAAAGTATATGACTTAACAAAAGTCTTCAAAGACCAACTTGAACACTGAAAGTGATAAGAATCAGAGAAAATTCCAGAAGACAAAGTTCATCACTAAAAGTGTTATGAACTTCATACTTCATTGTATATTATCAATGCAAGAAGTAAAGTTACTTTCATAAATTTTTAATAGTCACTAACTGTGCAATTTGTTTTTTTAATCTTCTGTTCAGTCGTGTTCAATTCTTGAACTGCCTAGATAAGTCCCTGCAGTATTTTTGGGAAAGTGTTTCAGAAGTGGTTTGCCAATACCTCCTTCCTAGGATTGAGAGAAAGCGACTAGCCTAAGGTCCCCCAGCTAGCTTTGTGCCTAAGATGGAACTAGAACTCCCTGTCTCCCAGTTTCTATCCTGATGCCTTCATCATAGGTGCTCATTCAAATAATTTAGTGCCTACTTAATCAGAGTTTTCAAACTGAATATTTTGAATATAGTTTTGAAATGATAGGGAAGTGACTAAACCGAGCAATAAATTGGTGTAACATTTACTTCGCCTATCTTATAACTGACATTGTGTAAGTGGTTGGAACACCTGAAACTTAATAGGAAGTCTTTTAAACAAAGTTTCAATACTGTAGCTCAGAGTTCCCCAACATTTCTGGCTTTGTTGACCAGTGGGGGGAGGGGAAAGGGATGGTTTGCACAAGCAGTCAGCAAGAGCAGACCCGGGAGGGCTCCATTTGCACAAGCAGTGTGCACTTGCTCCTATTGCACCCGCAAACGGAGTGCACACATACAGGCTTGCCTGCTGCTTGCGGAAGTGAGAATGCACATGCACCCTTGCGTGCTCACCGGCTGTTTCCACAACCCAGTTGCAAACTCCTCACAGCCCACTCCTACCAGCCCACAGGTTGGGGGCGCTTGCTGTTGCCTACTCTGGGTGTAATCAGGACATGAGGCCAGATATGCTGCATGCAGATAAGATTATCAGAAGATAAAAAAAAAATCTTTATAAAATTGGTTAGGGTTATTTTATTAGGATTGAGATGTCTCTTACTTTTAAGCTCCAATAAAGTCAATGAGCATTTTAATTGGATGATTCCTCCATCTAATTAACAAAAAATGTTGGACAATTTCTTCAACATTGCTTTTATTTGTATTTTTCCATGGTTACCAACTACTGTTTTTCCTCCTTCCACAAAAGATCCCTGGATAATGTCTTCTCATATATAAAACCATGCATAATACCGATATGTGAATAAACAGAAATTTATGTCTCATACACACGTTGGAACTCAAAATCATCAATTAACACTAAATATGGAGAGATGCGGGACGAATAAAAGAAATACTACACATGGTTAACTGTGGAATTTTCTGCCAGCAGAAATGCTGCTGGTCATAAATTTAAATGATTTTAAAAGAGAACTAGATAAATCCAAGAGGCTAGACAGTTTAATGACAGGATGCCATGTCCAAATTCATAGCAGTATGGTGTCAATACAAGCTGCCATGGAGCAAAAGAGATATATATCACTTTCCTCTCTGTATTTGTAACATTCCTAAAAAATATATTTACTCTGCGTGTAACTTGAAATGTTGTATTTTGTTGACCAGGCCAGAGGAATTCTTATAATCTTATCAATTAGAGGCATTCTTAATTGCCCATTTTAAACATGATTTACTGTTATGGAGAAATACCAAGAAACCTCTAAGCAAAAATTAGGGGGGGAAAGATTGAAGAATTTACTTCCCGGTTTAATCATACCAAAAGTTTTCATTTTGTCCAAACTGGGTACTTCAGCCTTCACATCATTTTAAAATAATTAATTAAACATGGCTTCTTTAGACAACTTTAGCTTATCTGACCTATTCATTTATATACAATGAAAAATTAGGTCATTTAAAAGCAAGAAATTAATTAGTTTCTGGTCTTTCTCCAGTTTATTGTCTGTGGATTTAAAAACAAAATGTTCCATGTGACAACAAGAAAACAATAAGGGATGATTGAAACATTATTATACATAGAAACATTTATGTATAGGAAAAATTGCAAGCAGCATTGAAATTACTTGATTACAATTTTTTGACCTTTATTGCAGAATCATTAATTAAATCACTACATCTGTTAACCAAATCCATAGTCTTATGCAAATCCATTGTTTGCTATGGTATGTTTTTACCATAAACACCAAGCTTCTGCAAAAACATCATAAATCGTTATCATATGACCATAGGATGCATTAAATTATGAATGCAGGCCACATGACAAGTGCCCAAAATACAGTCACATGACTGCAGGTGGCCATCAAACCTTGGAACTGGGCTATAAGTATCTTTTGAGTGAGGGTCCATCATAATTTTCAATAGTCACTAAGTCAACCTGTAGCTACTTTTCGAGATACAGTAATATGGGAGTAAATCCAGTGCAGGCATCCTATCTTTAAATCATGCATTTCCAAATTACATTAAATTAAAATCTGCTTCCCTTGCCACATGTTCTTAACCTGATTTACCTCTTTCAAGTCCTGCAAAATTGCTGTCAGCCGTTCATTCTCCGCTTGAACGTTGGTAACCACAGTTCTACTTTGCTTTAGCTCGTTCTGCATTTCCAAAATCTTCCCAAGGTAATAAGCTTCCTTTGATGCCGACTCCTGAAGAAGTGTCTCTTCCCTGGTCTCACCATCTTCAGCTACTTTACGGTGGACTGAGAATGAGTGCCCAAATGCCTGCAGGATTAAAATAAGAGCCCTGTTAAATAAATAAGTAAACCTATATAGGCATTGTGCATTCTGGATATTCTTGTCTTGGATGGCAAACCTCAGACAAAGAATATTCCGTACAAAGTGCAGCGTTTGCATGCTTACCTGGAGAAAATAAGACCTTAACACCCAGATAAGACGGAACAAAGGACAGGAACTGAAGCTTATGTTAATCTTAACTAGAGTTAATCTTAACTAGAGATGAATGTATAAACTGCTTAAGCAGATAATAACAAAGGTTGTCTAAATAGATGTATAGTGTATAAATTAACCACTGGTATGCTACTATGAAGATAAATAGAACGAACTCTGGCAATAGAACAGACAGTTCTTATTTTCAACCTGACAATAAAGAAAGCAGCTTGTCTCATCTTCATGTGGTCCTGAGTCTTGATTCCTACAAACCTACAAGCAAACTGGTAGTTCTCTAATTATGGATTTCTGTTGCTAACCAACAAAGTTGTTCAGTGAGCTGCACCTGACTTTTTTTGCCACCATTCTTTTAGTTTAGTTTAGTTTAGTTTGTCATTGCACTTCATACAACAAAATCACACACCATCTTCAGTGAACATCATGACCATGAAAATAAACGCAAACACACATCCTTCACACTCCACACATTGAATTGAAAACCCTCAACATCGCACCAACACTGCATTATACAGTAGAATTCAAAAGAGCTACTGCCCTGGGATAGAAGCTGTTTTTCAACCTATTTGTCCTTGTTTTTATTATTCTGTACCGTCTGCCAGATGGTAATAGTTCAAAAAAAGGGTTCCCAGGATGACAGGGATCTTTGAGAATGTTTTGAATTTTCTTAAGGCAGCGGGAGCTATAAAGTTCTTCCAAAGAGGGAAGAGGGCAACCCATGATCTTCTGGGCAATGACTTTAACCTTTTAATTCACTTTAAATTCTTAAGTAAATCGCTGCGCTTAAATGAATAAGGTCATTAAGAGAATGTGGCCTTTTCCATTGGCTTTGCTTGTTGGAAGCCAACCAGGAAGGTCACAAATGGCAATCATGAGATCCTGGAACTCTGCAACTGTCATAAATACACGCCAAAGCATCCTAATTTTTGATCATATAGGGATGCTAATAGTCATAAGTGCAAGGATTAGTCGTAAGTCCATTTTTCAGTGCCGTTGTAATTTGGAATGGTTGTAGGTCAAAAACTATCTTTACTCCTTAGAGTCGTGTTAACTATTTTAAAATAAACTAGATAATGTAGTCATAAACTGTAGGAGCTATTAAGACCAGGACAAAAAAAATGTTGAATATTAGCAATAGTTTCACTAACCAGATTCCTCTAAATTTGGGCAGGTCAGCAATAATAGCAATAGCACTTAGACTTTTTATTGCTTCACAGTGCTTTACAGCTCTCTTTAAGCAGTTTACAGAGTCAGCCTATTGCCCCCAACACTCTGGGACCTCATTTTAGCCATCTTGGAAGAATGGAAGGCTGAGTCAACCTTGAGCCTGGTGAGATTTGAACTGCCAAATTGCAGGCAGCCGGCAGTCAGCAGAAGTAACCTGCAGCACTGCACTCTAACTACTGTGCCACTGCCATGACTCTTACTCCTGTAACTGTCCATATCAACTAGATGTAAGAACTAACAATAAAAATTAAAAGGGCCACAACTTTATCATTCTGTCTAAAGTGGTATCTTGCATTCAGCTTTGTCCTATGTTGCTAACAAGAGCGAATTAATCTTGTACAGTGGAACCTCGGGTCTTGACCATTAATCCATTTCAGTACTATGATCACAACCTGATTTGGTCATGAATGGAAGCACGACTGACAACGCATATGCAGACGGACTGTGTATGCGCAGAAGAGAAATTGCCACGGCAAGAGAATCTTCCACAGCCAGATTTGTTCTCCAACCAATTTTTAAATTGACCCAATTAAAAAATCGGGTGGATTTTTTGGTCGGAACCCGATTTGGTCATGAACAGGAGGGTTCATGACCCAAGGTTCCACTGTATGTTGCTTCTGCTTAAATTACACTAGGAATTTGAAACCTTTTACTGCCATCAAGGTCCACAGAGGAGAAACGAGTCTTAATCATTGGCTTCATTGGTGTGATCCATCTAGAATCTTGGAATTCAACCTCCAAACTTTAACGCACACACAGCAACTAGATTCAGATAAGGCAGGAGTGTCAAACTTGATGTCATTGAGAGCCACATCAGGGTTGTGTTTGAACTTGGGGAGCTGGGGTGTGGCCAGAGTGGGTGTGGCAAGATCAACGTCACTCATGTTGGGGGCACCTGTGGTGGCCCAAGTGCTCTGCCAGCAAACACAGGCTCCCAAGTTCTGTTTTCGGCTGCGACAATCGCCTGAAACCTTCTGCCAGTGAAAACGGAGCTCAGGAGGGCCGCTTGTGGGCTGGTCCTTTGTGTTTCCAGGTCGGCCCCACAGGCCAGATCTAAGCATCCCACAGGTCAGATTTGGCCCGCGGGCCTTGAGTTTGACACCCCTGAGATAAGGACACCTAAAACATCCAATGTTAGCAAGCAGACTGGGTGTTAATTTTAAAACAACAGATGCCATTTTAAATTTTTAAAAAATATTAATTGTTTCTCCAGCAAAACTTCAGGTTATATATCTAGATATAAGCAGCAGTGATTCTCAATCATCCAGGTCATGGTTGTCCCAAACAGTTGGGATAATCTGGCTATCCGGCGACACAAAGTACTGATGAGCAGCATTTTATTTCACATTTAATTAATTATGACCATAAAATTAAATATAAGTTTATGGCATTGTTTATTATTTAAACAAAGTTCTCTCATCGATTTTATAAAATAAAATGAAATGAAAACAAATGAAAAGTGGCACCATAAAAGCTAAACAAATCCAATAAAAATTAATACATTTTATTTTAATGTACAGCACATAAAGCCACAATAAAACTAACAATTGATCAACAAGCATAAAAGGTAATTAAGATGAAACCATTATAAAAGCATAAACATCTTGGATATTTGCATATGGATAAGACTTTTAGTATGATCAAATACAGTCCCACAATATGCAAGGTTTATAATGGATGACATCATTTGTTCAATACCAAGACACTGTTGACTGAATAATTATAAAACAGAAAAGTTATTCATCGTAAGAAATCAGTTTTTAAAAAGATCCTATATGCTTTATACTTGTGTCAGAAGGATGAGATTGTATTCTTTTCTCTGTTCATTCCAAAGCTGAGAATCTAGTAGAAATTACCAGACAATCGGTGGAGAGTTTCAATATATTTATTCACCCAAAGTTGCTTTGAGTTGGAAGTGGTTTTCCCCATCCTTTTATGTCTTTTAGTCAAAATTTAGCCAATCAGAATGCATTGCTTATCTCAATACTTTTTGGTCTATCAGCACAACAGGTCTGCACATCCTGTTTCTCTTAGCATGCAAATTTTTTGGGGATATCCTGTTTAAATGTTTTCTGATCTCAAAATTACACCAACCTTCCTTATTTGTGATTAGCAGAATCTCTTATCTATAGCAAAAAGACAAATGGGCATTTTACCCTCCCTCTACATGCATTTTTCGACAGGAAAAGGAAAAAATGTGTCTTCCGTTGTTACGTGATACACTCATTGTCTATTCAGGAACCAATTACTGACAGGAAGCATCATTATCATTATATAAGATACAGATCTTCCTTTCCTTGTTGTAAACATAATCTAATAGTATTATTAGAAGGCCTAAAACTTTCTCAGCTTGTAGACAGACTAGAATAAAAAACATCAAAACATCAGAGTTGGAAGGGACTTTCTAGACCAGGGGTGTTAAACTCAAGGCCCAGGGACTGGATCAGGCCCACAGGGTGTTTAGATCTGGCCTGCACGACCACCCTCGATATACTGAAGGACCAGTCCGTGGTGCCTCTGCTTCTGCCTCAAACTCGCGGACTCGCGGACTCCGTTTTCACTGCCAGAGGGCTACAGGAGGATCCCTCCAGGCCCATCTGAGACACCACAGGTGCCCTCAACATGAGTGATGCCAAGTTGGCCACGCCCATCCAGCCCCCAAAGGTCAAACACAACCCTGATGCAGCCCTCAATGCAATTCAGTTTGACACCCCTGTTCTAGACCAATCCCCTCTCTTCAAGCAGGAATGTACCATTTCAGACAAATGGCTGTCCAATCACTTCTTAAAAACCTTCAGTGATGAAGCAATTACAACGTCTGAAGGCAAGCAACTCTACTGGTTGATTGTTCTCACTGTCAGGAAATTTCTCCTTAGTTCTAAATTGCTTCTCTCCTTGATTAGTTTCCATCCATTGCTTCATGTCTTGCCTTATGATGCTTTGGAAATAGGTTGACCCTTCTTCTTCAAGGCAGCCCCTCAAATATTGGAACATTTCTATCATGCCACCCCTAATCCTTCTTTTCACTAGACTAGCTATACCCAATTCCTGCAAACCTTTTTCTTATGTTTTAGAACAGGGGTGTCAAACTCGCGTCGTCATGGTGGGGTCATGTGACATATCATGACTTTTTTCCCTTTGCTAAACCGGGCATGGGCATGGTCAGTGTGTGACATAAGGCAGCGACTTTGACAGCTCTGCTTTGGAAGGTTCCACTTGACTAGTTCCCATCTCCCATTCACAAAAGCACAGAAGTCTCTGTTCAATTTAAAGTCTTTCAGTTGAAAGTCTTTAATCCATGAAAATGAATTTTTGTTGTTGTTCAGCCTGATTCTTCATAATCCCATGGACCACAGCACATCAAGCTTCCCTGACCTCCACTCTCTCCCAGGGGAAAAAGAAATAAGTGAAAAATATATTTTTCTGCTTGGAAAACTAAATAATCATTAACTATAAGCAAAAATACCAGCATGAAATAATAAAAGATAACAGAATGAGATTGTAAAAGCTCTTAAGGAATCCGTATATCCTCATTATTGGGTAACCATTGAAAAATAAATGCTTTTAGAATGGAATGTGCTGATTAGTTTACTTATTGTCATAGCACCTCGTACAACGAAATCAAACAGTGCACATCGCGACCATGAAAATAAACGCAAACACATCCTTCACATTCCACACATTGAATTGAAAACCCCTGACACCGCACCAACACTGCCCTATACAGTAGAATTCAATAGAGCTATTGCATTGGGATAGAAGCTGTTTTTCAGCCTATTTGTCCTTGTTTTTATTATCCTGTACCGTCTGCCAGATAATAGTTCAAAAAAAGGTTGCCCAGGATGAGATGGATCTTTTAGAATGTTTTGAACTTTCTTAAGGCAGCGGGCGCTATAAAACTCTTCCAAAGATGGAAGAAGGCAACCAATGATCTTCTGGGCAATGATGTTAACCCTCTGGAGTGCTGTCCTATTTGCCACAATGCAATTGGCAAACCATACACAGGTATGGTAAATTAAGATGCTCTCTATGGTGCAGTGGTAGAAGGTCACCAGCAGTTTTTCATTCAGTTGTTGTTTTCTGAGAAGTCTCAGGTAGTATAATCTCTTCTGAGCCCTTTTGACCAGTGCTGCAATGTGAGCACCCCAGGTCAGGTCCTCTTTTGTGCTAATACCCAGAAACTTAAAACTGGCCAATTGCACCACTTGGTCTCCATTGATAAGTAAGGGCTGAATGTCTGATCTGTTCCTTCTATAGTCCACTCCTTGATCATATTGGTGTTGAGGACCAAGTTATTGTCTCCATACCACAAAAGCAACAGGTCCACCTCATCTCAGTAAGCAGACTCATCCCACCCGGAGATGAGTCCCACCACTGTTGTATCATCTACAAATTTAGTAATAATATTACTAGCGTCAGTGGGGATGCAGTCATGCACATAAAAAGTATAGAGTAAGGGACAACACGCAACCCTGTGGTGTACCAATGTTAAGAATAAGGGTTGAAGAGATATGATTACCTAATCTGACCATCTGTGAGTGTCCAGACAGGAAATCCATAATCCAAAGGCATATGTGGAAGTAATGCAGAACTAAAATCTACAAAAAGCATCCTCACATAGCCCCCCCTCCCCCGCTGTTCTAGATGAGTCAGAGCAGTGTGAAGAGTGATGGCTATAGGGTCCTCTATAGATCTATTTCTTCTGTATGCAAATTGGTGTTTATCAAATATATGCGGAAAACCAGAAATGATATGCCAGCAGACCAATTTCTCAAAGCACTTCATGATTTCTGTAATCGTTTAGGTTAGTGATAGGGAATTTCTTTGGCAGTGGAACAATGGTGGAAGCCTTCAAACAAGATAGAATAATGATCTGGGATAAAGACTGATTGAAGAACCTGGTAAAGACTCCAGCCAACTGATCAGCACGGTCTTTAAGCACTTGACCAGAGATACCATCAGGACTGACAGCCTTTCTAGGGTCCACAGCCCTCAGAATGCTCCTCACCTCCTGTTCCTCCACAATGAAGTGGGGGCTACAATTGGCTGGTATTTTAGCTGTCTCTGATGTCTCCACTTCAAAGCAAGCAAAGATTCAGTTCCTCTGCCAATGAAACATCCCCCTCAGCAGGGATGACATTGGTCGGTTGATGGTTGGTAATATGTTGAATCCCTCACCACAGTTGCCTCATGTTACTGTTATAAAAATTATCCTCATTCTTCCTCTTATAATCAGTTACAAACATTTCCTTATCTAGAGTTAAACCAGAAGCTTCCTGATTGATCAGCAAAATAGATGTCTCCTTATTGAGAGTTAAAACAGATGGGAATTAATAGGCATTTTGTCTTTCCTATACATAATATGTATTACTTATGCTTTTCTATGCTATATGAATACATTTACATAGGCTTTACTATGTGATTGCTTGTTACTAATGGCAGGACCCACCCTTCTCCTTTTATAGAATAGCAATACTACTGCCTTTACAATCTTTCATCAATCCTCAATTTAAACTTATTGTAAACATATAAGGAAAATTATCCAACACCACTCTCCTATTTAAAAATGCAAGGTCAAATTGAAATTTCTGAAGAATATTATTCAAAACTCTCAATCTATATAGCCATATCAAACACTCAAATTTCTATTTCAAATTAAATTGGTTTGATCTATATGAATCAGCTTCCCAATAATTACAGTCTATTTCCAATTAGGATGGGAAAAATTGTAAGAAGCAAAAGGGAAACAGGCATAATAGGACATAATTTGTAGCAGATTTTTAAATGGTTTAATTGACTATTTCCAAACAGTAGACAGGCCTTGATTTTAACCAGAATTGAGCCTTGTAATTAGTGTCGTAAGTTGTGATAGGCGTAAAGCAGGACATCATATGACCGAACCAATTTTATGATATTTTTTGCTATAGTCATTAAGCAAATGTGGTCTTAAAGCAAAAACTGGGAATGTTAAGCAAACATATTGTACATTATAAGTTGTTTTTTTTGCAGGAAACCAGAAGTAAATACCAGTTTCCAGGAAAACTGTCATAAATTGCAGTCCTATGTGCACAAGGCTCTGCAAATGGCTATTAATATGGGTTGGTTAAGATTGTTGATATTAGGGATAAAGATTAGGTTATACATAAGGAAAAAATAGTCCAATCTCTCAAAAGCATCCCTGCAGGAAACAGAGTGGGAATATATAGGTCAAAATAGACAAAAAGTTTATAAGAAAGCATCTCTCTGCTTTAGATGAATTTAAATTACCAAGACAGATGGTTTACATTATATTATTCTAAAGTGATATGGCAGATATGATCTTGGAACCACTAAATGAAATCTTTCAGAGGTCCTGGAGGATGGGAAACTGCCAGAGGACTCGAAAACAGCTGATGTGGTTTCAATCTACAAAAAGAGGGGAAATGGATTTAGGAAACTGTAGATCAGGGCTGTCAAACACTGTGGCCCACTGGCCACGCCCACGCCCGTGCCTGATTTAGTGAAGGGGGGACAAGTCAGGATATGTCATGTAATGTCGCCGTGACGGGTTTGACATCCCTGCTATAGATCAATCAGTCAGATCAATCAATTCTGGGAAGGACAATAGAGCAGCAGATCTGTGAGCACTTAGCAACAAACAAGGTGATTACTAGAAGCCTGCACAAATTTGTTAAAAGCAGGTCTTGCTAAATACACATTATTGCCTTCTTTGATAAAGTGACTAAATTAGTGGATCAAGGAAATGCTGTGGGTGTAGTATAGTTAGACTCTAGGAAGGCAACTTGATAAAAATATTTCTTGGTAAGATAAATAATGTGGGATAGAAATACCACCACCAGATGGATTTGCAGTTGGCATGTGGTCTTTAATGAAACTACAACTATGTGGAGAGAAGCATGCAGTTGGATATCTCAAGGCTCCATTGTCATGCCCCCGATGGAGACTGGCTCTGAGTCAGAGGAGGAACAGCCAACAGGGAGTGGAAGTGTGGTTCCGGAGATTGTAGAGGAGGCTGGGGAAGGGCAAAAGCCAGCTGGGCAATCAGAGGAGGACTCAGGCCCATCCCCTCTCCATCCTAGGGCACACAGGGAGGAGAGGATAAGGGAGAGACATGATCTACTCGGGAGGAGAGGGCTTTGATCCTCTTCATGGGCTGCAGCTGTGACAACTGAATAAGAGGACGGACATGTGTACAGGCAAATGCTGGAAACAAAGTGTGGAAATATCTCTAGTTTATGGTTCCTCTCTGAGTTTGGTATCCTTCCCAGTGTGTGTTATCTGGACGTCCTCCAGTCTTTATCTTGCCTGGTTTGTGTTGCTTTTTTCCTTCTTCTTGTAATTGTTTGTGTGAGAGTTTTTTGTCTTCCGTCAAGAGTATTCGGAGCTTGGAAGCAAAGTGAAGGAATAAAAGGGGCTTATTTGACAAATTATTATTTTGATGTCCTTGAGACCCCACCCCCAATATTTTTATGGAAGAAAGGAAATGTATTAGCATTAAATGATTTCCTAAGTTTTTGGTCCTCTTCAAGATTGGTTGTTTGCTTGCATATGCTTCATTACCTAAGTAGGAAACATCAGGATTTGGTCCATATTTATATACAGTAACTTGTACTGCAAATTTTGGTAGGGTTTTTGTTTTGTGGAAAGACCCCTCCCCAGAAGAATGAAACATTTTGGGAAATATATACAGTTTACTCTATGTGTTCAAGTGGGTTTTATCTGTCTATCTAACATCTGAAATGTTAGCTTTAATGTTTTTTCAAACTCTGCCTGAAAGCTGTCCATCAGCCTCCACTCCCCCTCTCCATCAGAGGTGGTATTCAGCAGGTTCTGACCAGTTCTGGAGAACTGGTAGTGGAAATTTTGAATAGTTTGGAGAACCAGCAAAGACCACCTCTGACTGGAGATTATACAGTATCCTTTCCCTGCCACGCCTACCAAGCCACGCCCACAGAACCAGTAGTAAAAAAAATTGAATCCTACCACTGCTCTCCATCTCTTATCCTCCAACAATGCCTTTCCTGGGAGGGTCACCCACAAAGGGGGAAGGTGGTCTTGGCCTTATATCTTTCAGCCCTGCACAGACAACTCTGCAACCTTTGGAAATGGAGCACACTGATCCAGATGCTGCTTCTAGAAGAGACCCTCCATCCATTTGAACCAAGGATTTGAATCTGGATCCAGTTACAACCAAAAGAGTCATCCCTGCAATCAAAGTGAACAGACCTTCCCAAGTCTGACTGACCAGACTTACCACCAAGTCAAGCTTGTCTCCCATATTCCTCTCTTACATTTCCATCTCTATCTACCACTTCTTGACCTTTCCTCTTAAACATTTCTTCCTTCTCTATTATATTCCATTGTCTCATTTTCAAATTATCTATTCTCACCACTATCTTTCTCCCAAAGATTTCTCTTTGCAATTCCAATTCTTGTTTAATTTCCCTTATAATACTCTCCCCTTGGTTTACATCAATCATTATATTTATCTTTATTTCCCTTTTATCTTTGGTTGCTCTTTCAGTTAGTTCCTCCATCTTCCTGGATCTCTGCTTTCTTCTTGTCGTTTGTGTCTCAATTTCCAGCATTGTGTCCATGTTATTCAAAATGTCCTCAAATCCTTTTGTCAGTATGTCTTTTATTTCCTGAAAATCCAATGCAATTTCTTTACAAATTCTATTCATCTTTATTTTTGTTTCTTTTATTTCTTCCCAGCCCATTGTCCAACTGTCCTTTATCCAAGCCAAAGCCACTTTTCAAACTAAAAACCCAATATCCAATGTCCAGGGATCTTTATGTCCTGAAATTAATCAATCTGTTCTTTTAAATAGTCCAAGGGTGAGATC
This sequence comes from Bungarus multicinctus, assembly GCA_023653725.1. Lineage (NCBI taxonomy): Eukaryota > Metazoa > Chordata > Lepidosauria > Squamata > Elapidae > Bungarus > Bungarus multicinctus. Next base: position 64,901,601 of record CM042848.1, read on the forward strand.
TTCATAAATCCCTCTACCAATTGAGTCTTGTATTGTAGCTTTTAGGGATCTTTTAATAATAAAATTCTGTTATTTCTTATTTTTAATTCTCCATACACCAGGTCTTTTCAAAGCATTGGGGATCTATTGTTTTTTCTTTTGTCAGCAGCTGACAGTCTCAAATCAGTTTTGACTTAGTCTTGTCTTTTTAATCAGACTTTATTAATATAATCCAGATATATCAAAGAATGAATGTTATGTTTGCTTTTTTATATATATTTCAGTGTTTTTATAAATGCCTATCCAAAGCCAGTGTCTATCCAATCTAAACATCCCATTTTCTATATTTTTAACAAATTTACTGTTTTCTTTCTTCAATTCCTCCCTTCCATTTTTTGAATATTAGCATTTTACTCCAGTAGTTAGGTCAAAGCCATTTAATATAATTATGACTCTTCTTTTCTGAATATTGTTCTCAGGGTTATATTTTGAAATAAAAAGAATAGTTCTCACCCAGTTCCATACTGTCACTAACTCTGCTCCTGCACTCTTCTTTGGTTGAAGCTGTGTGGTGACCATCTTGGCCACCTCTTCTCTTTGATGTGGCTTAGAGAGCAATAGCCATGGGACTCTATAGGGGAGTTGCATTCTCACCTGGAACTTCACATGCACCTCTCCTTTGCTTCACCACCCCTCCAGGGTGGCTTTGGCTTTCTCCAGAGGCCATGAACATGAAGAAGCCATGCGGGGTGGAGAACTCCATTCCCTTGCTGCTGATATCACCATGACATCACTTCCCTGGATTTTGCCTCTTTGTTCTATCAATCTATCTGCATGTATATATCAAGATCTAGTTATGACAACAGGCTTGAGGGCCCAGAGGATGGGTCAACATGTGGTATGGCTCTGTTATTATCGGCATCCCACCAGCTATTATTTTTCTTTTCTTGTTTAGCTCTGCTTTTATAGTTTTAAATATTTTAATAATAATATAGCATGTTTTAGGAATGTTTTTAAATATGTATTTGTTTTATTTATGTATCTATCTATCTATACCTGCTTGCCTGCCTGGCTGCTCTCCTATCTGTCTTTCTGTCTGTCTGTCTGTCTGTCTATCTGTCTATCTATCTATCTATCTATCTATCTATCTATCTATCTATCTATCTATCTATCACCTTTCTTTCTTTCTTTCTTTCTTTCTTTCTTTCTTTCTTTCTTTCTTTCTTTCTTTCTTTCTTTCTTTCTTTCTTTCTTTCTTTTATAGATAATTCAAAGTGGCAAACATTCCTAACTCTCCATCCTCCTCCTTTTTCCTTCACATCAACAAACCCATGAGATGAGATGGGCTGAGAGTGGTGTAATTCAAAAAAAAATTACTACTGGTTCTGTGGGCATGGCTTGGCGGGTGTGGCAGGGGAAGGATACTATAAAATCTCCAGTCAGAGATGGTGCCGGTTCTCTGAACTACTCAAAATTTCCGCTACTGGTTCTCCAGAACTGGTCAGAACCTGCTGAATACCATCTCTGCTCCCCAGGCTCCCAGATAGCTTTATTTTATTTATTTGTTTTTTTTATCCCACCTTTATTATTTTCACAAATAACTCAAGGCAGCAAACATATTCAACATACCTTCCTCCTCCTATTTTTCCACACAACAAGAACTCTGTGAAGGGTGACTGGCTCAAAGTCACCCAGCTAACTTTTATTGGATTGTTGTACACTACTCAATCATTTTCAGTAAGATGAGCAACCATATAAATTTGATTAATATCTATCTATCACTAAGCCATGGTGGCACAGTGGTTAGAATGCAGTACTGCAGGCTATTTCTGCTGACTGCCGGCTGCCCACAATTTGGCAGTTCAAATCTCACCAGGCTCAAGGTTGACTCAGGCTTCTATCCTTCTGAGGTATGTAAAATGAGGACCCAGATTGTTGGGGGCTGTAGATCACCCTCTAAGTGATCTCTCTAAAACCCTCTAAGTGATCTCTCTCTGTAAAACAGTATCTAAGTCTAAATGCTATTTCTTTCTTTCTATTTATCTATCTATCTATCTATCTATCTATCTATCTATCTATCTATCTATCTATCTATCTATCTATCTATCTATCTATCTATGATGATCATCGATCTATCATTAATCTGTCTCAAAACATGGAATTTTCCAGAATTGCTGATCAGGATTCTCATAATTCTGACAATTGACCAAAAGGTTCTCATGGTGAAATGACAGAATTAAAGGTCAGGCCTTAGCCAGACTTTAGAGTTGTGGAAAGTTCCATAAGAAACCACAAACCTCTTGTCAGGTTAAACCACAGAAGGTACACATTAGTACCGTGTTTCTCCAACAATACACCCCCTTCAATAGGAAGACCCAGCATGTTTTTTAGGCATGAAATTAAATGAAATGAAATTAAGCCCCTCCCCCCAAATTTAGGCCTAGTTTAAAACATGCAAAATTGGGGGGGAGGGCAACGGGGAACTTGCCTTTAACACTGCCCCATGGGCAGCCACGCCTCATTATCAGCTGCTCCTAATGGCCGATCATGGCCAAGCGTGGAGTGCTTACTACCCCTGCCAAGCGCCTTTGCTGCAGACCCAGGTATGGTGCTGGTTGCAGGCAGAGTCAGCAGGCAGGTGGCGGCGCGTGGATGTTGGCCTTGGCAGGGCACTTTAAATCACGAGATCTTCGGTTCCTGCCGCCACTGCTTCCTCCGTTGCTCTTGCTTTTCCTTTGCATTCCTCCACCAGCAGCTTTTCAATCACTTCTTGGGTGGGGGAGCTGCCTCCATAGCTTCCACAGTTCCTGCCGGTGAGAGAATAGCGGCAGCGCTGGCGGAAATGTGGAAGTGTTTCTGCTGCTTCTCGTGTATGTGGAGAAGCCACCTGTGTGGCTTACACAGTTCCCGTCGGCGCGAGAACAGCGGCAGCGCCGGTGGAAATGTGGAAGTGTTTCTGCTGCTTCTCGTGCGTGTGGGGAAGCTGCCTGTGTGGCTTCCACATTTCCACCCGTGCTGCCACCGTTCTCTCACCAGCACCGGCAGGAATAGGGAAGCTATGGAGGCACCTCCCCCACCCGAGAAGCGGTTGAAATGCTGCCGGTGGAGGAATGCGAAGGAAAAGCAAGAGCGGCGGAGGAAGCAGCAGCGGCGGATGCCGAAGATCTTGCGATTTAAAGTGTCCTGCCAAGTTATATTAAATATACACAGCTCATAGAAGAATTTCAAATGTATTAAGATTGAAATCAAAGTTAAGGCCACATCCACACCGCTGCCGCCCACCTGCTGACCCGGGGGGGGGATTAATTCATTCCCGAAAAGACATCCTAGCCGTTTTTTCGGGGCTCAAAAAAAAATAAGACCCCGCCTTATTTTATGAGAAACACTGTATTTTGTATAAATTTATACCTTATTTACTGTGTGTTGACTTGTTCTTATGTAACCAAACAAAAGTAAGAAATCTATATACACTTGCTTCCAATTGCATTCGGAGTTCTTCCAATCTTATGGGAAGACCTACCTTTCTTTAACTTGACTAAATGTATCCCTTTATCAAGAGAGATCTGGAGTCTTTCTCTTTGTTTGCACCAAGCCACATCTGATCCCTGCTTCACAGAACCATTGGAAATAGTACAGAGGGTAATTACCATGGACAATACCAAATAGTATGATCTTTTGTTATTCCAATCTTAGACCTTTTGTAACAATAGAAGGATAGCGATGGAAAAGGAGGATCAGATGATTCTGCCTCTACTTTGCACCATAAAAGAAACAATTTGTGCATGGGGATGATGTATCCAATAATATGAACTGTGAAGGAGCACTGATGGGAAATAATTTATCATAATGATGTATTATAGATGGAGTCTTTATTGCTAATGGAATATTGATTCTACTAATGTGTTTCCGTACTGTCATTTGAGAATAGAATATACCTGTTTATTAAGCAGTATTCCAGTTCATACAAGGTAATGCTTAATGTAACTGGACACTGTAATTCAGCAAGAGAATCTATTCTGAATTTTATGTTCAGAATGATTTATTAATGATGTGAAAAGCTTACACAGAGACGAGGATTCCAAACTAAGTATCCGGTATCTAAAGATGGACCATCATAACGGGTCTGGTCTCCATGTTATATTTGGTGATTCCAGCAAATCTATAGCTACCAGAAAGTTATCTGTTCATGATAAACAGCTGATTACAATGTTCCTGGCTCCATCACATCAGATTGCCATCAAAGGCCTTCAATATGAATTAGACTCTGAAGACATGGGGCAAGCCATGAAATCCTGAGCTAGAATTTGAGTTGGTTCACAAAGAACAAATAAATCAGGGGGGTCAAACTCAAGGCCCATGGACCGGTTCCAGCCTGTGGGGTGCTTAGATTTGGCACATGGGCCACCCTGGAAACAGCGAAGGAACGGCCCGCGGTGCCTCTGCCAGTGAAAATGGAGCTCGGGAGGGGGGCACGTGCAGCTCTTCTGAGCTCCATTTTCATTGGTAGAGGGTTGCAGGAGGTCATCCCAGCCGAAAATGGAGATTGGGAGCCTATTTTTGCTGGCAGAACGCTCGGGCCCCCACAGGCACCCGGACATCAAACTGGCCACACTCACACTGGCCATGCCCACCCCATCCCCCCAAGGTCAAACACAACCCTGATGCAGCCGTCAATGAACTCGAGTTTGACACCCATGAATAAATCACCAGGGAGATCAAGCACTTGTTTTGGAAAATGTTTTCATTATCTAAATACCTTAGACTCAATGTCACAAATAAGATATTGTAAGGTTCAGCGATGCACTTAAGTCAACAATGAGCCAAAAGAAGAACTTAAGCGGAGAAAGAATCAGCGTTTAATTTGATCAAAGCAAATTGGGTAAATCGTTCCAAACATATACGAAAGAGACATGTAAGAAAGGCCACACCTTGGAGCAGGTATGGCATCCTTTTATACCTTTAGAAACATCAGCTTGGTCCCCAGTTCTGGCCAATTATAAAGAATGGATATGAGGACATACATTTACTACATAAGATTAAAGAAATGAGAGTTTAAGACAACTGTTTCCCACTGCGGTGGATATGTAGAATAAGATATGTGGTGCATCATCTATTAATAGCTTTGAACTTCCATCAGGACATCACCAAATTTAAGAGGAGCTAAATTACAGGGGGAAAAATGTTTGTCACATTTGCCTGAATGTTTCGATGCTGCTAAATGCTTCTTGGATTTATGAATGCTCTTAACATTCTTCAGAGCTAGTAATTGTTTCATTAAACTGTTTAAAAATGGAAGAGGAGTAATATTTATCTATTTACATTACATTGCATTCATAAAACATGGAATAAATATTTGATGGGCTTAGAAAGGATTCTACATTGATTCAAAGTCGGAATAGAAATACCAAAGAATTAATATTAGCATGCAAGGAACTAATAGTCATTTGATAAAATTAAAGCTCTAGCCATAAAACAAGTATTTATTTTTTTGCTGTCGTTATTTCTACTTAAAGAAGTGTGGGAAAGCCCACACTTTCCCATCATCTTTTCCTAGCCACAAAGTCAACTGAGAGAAAAAGTGACAAGGTCACACAATTGGCTTTGTGGCTAAGGTGGGAATAGAGCTTGCAGTCTCTAGTCTGGTGCCTTAACCACTGCACCAAACTGCAGAGATTTGTCCAGGTGGTCACTATGACTGACTCAAAGGTGCAAAACAAACAAACATGACCCAATACAAAAAAATAACAATAAGCTATATAAAATATTAGCAAAATACCTCTCAAACATAAATAATAATTATAAAGTGCCATTTAGGAAGAGAAGGCTAAATTATAAAAGTTTCTTTTCAAAGTTCTTAAAAAGCAACCAAAAAAGATGGAGACCAGATGAGGAATAGAGAATTTCACGGTAATGAGGCCATCACTGAGAAGGCCCTGGCCTCAGCCTCAGCCAGGCAGCTTCCAGGGCAGTGCTTAAAACTGCAGGAAAAGAAGTTTTGTATTTAGGCAGCATCTCAGAGATGGTATTCAACCAGTTCTGACAGGTTCTGGAGAAATTTGAGTAGTTCAGAGAACCAGTAAATACCACTTCTGGTTGGCCGCGCCCCCATCTATTCTCTGCCTCCTGAGTCCCAGCTGATTCGCTGGGTCTTCTTTTATTGCCCTGCACAGGAGAACGGAGCTGGAAAGCAGGTTAGTGAGGTGGGGAAGGAATGAGGATTTTACAGTATCCTTCCCCTGGAGTGGGGTGAAAATGTAGATTTTGCAGTATATCCTTCCCCTGTCATGCCCACCAGGCCATGCCCATGAAGCCACACCATACCATGCCCACCAAGCCATGCCCACAGAACCAGTAGTAAAACAATTTGAATATCACCACTGCAGCATCTAAATTGTAAATTAAAATCTAAAGTAATGGAAAGATAGTCTCTTAACATTAACCTGACTCAAGTTAATGACTTCATAAAAGCTAGAACATTCAGTAAGGTTGTCAGAAGAAAATGTGCCTGCTTCTGAGCCAGGATTGGGAAAGAATCACACTGAATGCACTGCTTGGAGACAAGGTAGTTTATTCGAGAGCATGGAGGATCGCACTCATAGGTAGCTACACCTTTGGAGTGTTGAAGCTGGTAATATTTACAGGACAATTGGTCCTTGTGGTGTGAACATATCTTTTGCAATGTTTATTCTGGTGAACATGCGGCTCTGGTGGGGAAACATTCTTATTTCATTTTGCTGAGTGTTTAGATCTTTTTCTTTTTTTGTACATGCTTAATTTGGGGTGCCACATTTGTGTGTTCAGAAAAACTCTGTTTAAAAAAGTCTCTATGGAGATTCTCAGTCCTCCAGGTCATGATTTCTCAAAGGTGCTTTTTCAAGAGGCAACTGGGCTTTCTGGTTTTTGTATAAAAGGGATTTCTCTTATTTGCTATTTTTTTTGGGGGGGGGGTATCCATTTCAGCCGGGTGGTCAGTTGATAGGAGCTTAAGCAATCCTCACAACATTGAATTTTTGTTTGTTTGTAATTTAATTTATTCTGGTTTCACTTAGATACAGTTCAGGTTTTATGATTAAAAAGAGTGTCAAAGATGGTGATAATTTTTCCCTGAATATTGTTCCTCTTATAAGGCTAAAAATTATGATTTAATCACAAGATTAAAGAAAGCATACAAGTAGTCCTCATCTTACTGTAAGGTTCAGCGATGCACTTAAGTCAACAATAGGCCAAAAGATGAGCTTAAGCCAAGGCTTGAGAAAGAATCAGCGTTTAATTTGATCAAAGCAAAGAGCTGGGTAAACTGTTCCAAACACATACAAAAATAGACATGAAAGGAATGCCATACCTTGGAACAGGCATGGCGTCCTTTTATACCTTTAGAGACATCAGTTTGATCCCCAATTCCGGCCTCCTGATTTAGGTTTACATATGCCTCATAGTCCTGCAAAAGATAGATGCCTCCCCATCAATCTTACCTCATCCTTGAGTATCCCTTTGTTCTCTTCTCCCCATTTACTACTAGGCCCCCTGGTGCTGCAGGAAACGGAACTGGGCGCCTAGCAACACAGATCAAAGGTATAAGATAGAGCTGAGGTATGAACTGTAACAAGGTACTTCCACATGTGTCCGCTGTGTGAACCCTGAAATGATGTATGCAGCTTCAACCTAAGATAGGTGCCAGGCTCAGGATGGTACAGAAAAACAAGATTAAGATTGATGGGGATTCAGACTGAGGACAGGAGCACATTTTTGGCAGATACCAAATACTTTACAGAGGCCCAATGCAGCATATGTGTTACAGGAAATGTAACACATATGCTGCACCAGTGGCTGGCGGAGCAGGCAGCAGAGTTGGACAGTAGTGAGGAGGTTGGGGAGGAACTCAGGCCAGTCCTGGAGGCTGAGGAAGGCTCGGATGAGGGCTCTGGGTCAGAGGGAGAGGTGGGGCCTCTGGCAGTCATCAACTGCCTTCAGGCTCAGACAGCAGAGAGGCGGGGGAGCTTCTGGAACTGGTTCCTGGTCTGCACATGCATAGAGCTGCCAAAAGGAAGGCACAATTAAGAACTCAGGGTTGACATGGGAATAAGGCCACAGGTGGATGATGAACGGCCCCTCCCATCAGGATTAAAAGAGAAGCAAAAGGGGAGGGGGCTTTTGCAGGAAACAACTTGCTTGCTTGTTTGTCTGTTCCTTCCAGCCTCATGAAGATTTGTCTGTATAACCCAGCCCTTCCCTGTCAGCACTGAGTGTGGAATGTTACCGGGCAGTGTTCCAGGATTGATAAAGGTCTGAGCTAATTAGTATACCTTCGCAAGACTGTTGGCCAAGCCGTTGGCTGACTGTGAATGAAATAAATTCACATTAATGTAATAAAAGAATTTTTCGCTAGGACTCAGAATTGACTTAGTGCTTTTTGGGGGAGGCCTAGGACAGAACAGGAAATAAATGTGTAGCTGAAGCAAATGTTTATCAAGACAAATACCAAATGCTTTACATAGGCCCAATGCAGCATATATGTGTTACAGGAAACAAATGTGTAGCTGAGGCAAATGTTTACAAAACAGAATAACAAGCTTCTACTAATTCTATTATTCCAGTATATTATATTCTACTAAATCTGCTTACTTTACTATTACCATCCTTATTATTGTTTCTCTTCATTACAATCACAATTGAGTCCAAAATTTGTGTTGCTAAGTGAAACAGTTATTAAGCGAGTTTTGCCCATTTCATGACCTTTCTTGCCACAGTTGTTAAGTAAACCACTGCCATTGTTAAATTAGTAACACGGTTAAGTAAATCCAGCTTCCCCACTGACATGGTTTGCAGAGGTGGTATTCAGCAGGTTCTGACCAGTCCTGGAGAACCGGTAGCGGAAATTTTGAGTAGTTCACTGACAAATACCACTCTGATTGGAGATATTACAGTATCCTTCCCCTGCCACGCCCACCAAGCCACGCCTACAGAACCTGTGGTAAAAAAATTGGAATCCCACCACTGATTATTTGTCAGGTGATCACATGACCCTGGAACACTGCAACTGTCATTAATAGACGACAGTTGCCAAGCATCTAAATTTTGACTACATGATCACGGAGTTGCTGCAACAGTTGTAAATGTGAAAAACGGACATCAGTTCATTTCTTCAATTCCGCTATAACTTTGAACAGTCATTAAATGAACTGTTGTAAGTCAAGGACTATCTGTATATTCATCTAGGAACCCTGAATGGGATTCTTCCTTGGAAGAAAAAGACAGGTCCCTTGCTTTCCCAGTAATCACATTTCTCCTAGCTTTGTATGAGGGGAGCAGCTAACTCTAGTTTTGCCAGTTGGCCCATTAGCCTGGACAATGAACCAGATTAAATCTGGTAAGTTTAGTTCCTTTACATTCCACAAATAATGGAAGCTGCCTCCCAGCTCAGTATATATGACGTTTTTAATAGAACCACTGGCAAGCAATTTTGTTATAATATGCAATGAATAATAACAGAAATTAGCAGGTTTTTAAACCCTTCCTGTTGGTGGCACCAGTGGTTTTATACGATATGTGGCTAACTCCTTATACTATTCTAGATGACATTTAAGCTGCTCTGTTCCCTTGCAATTGCCCTAGTTTCATACTTCAAAAGTAGATATTTTATAACAGTTAGCCACATAATTAAATCACTTCCTTGAACCTGCAAAAATTTTCTCTCTTATTCCCTTCAACTATCTGCACTATTCTCATTTGCTAATAATGGAGTTTGCATAATAAGAATTAAAAACTTTATCTATTGTGTCCCATTGTGTCCCTTCAACCATTTGACAAGAAGAAGCTTTTGAGGATAGCCTTTGACAGTGGTTTCAAAATCTTGCAACCAAATGTGGCGATAATGAACAGAGAAGATTCTGAAGAGGAATATCAATAAAGATATAATAAATAAAAGTAGAATATAGGGTTAGGGTTAGGATTAGGGTTAGGGTTAGTAGAAACTTGTTATTCAAGCATTTACTTGTTATTCTGTAAACATTTGTTCTCTGTAACACATATATGCTATATTATGCCTCTGTAAAAGTATCTCCTGTATTAAGGCATATCAAATATATGGTCCTGCTATCTGAATCCATCATAAATCTTACCCTTGTTTCATCCAAAGACTGGCACTACCTCAAAGGGCAGTTCACACACCTTTGATCTGTGTTGTTAGTTCCTTTCCCTAGGGGGCCAAGTGGCTAATTTGACTAATTGGGAGAACAAAGGAATTGGGAAGGCATTTACCTTTTGCAGGAAGTTAGGAGGCTAGAATTGGGAATTAAGCTGATGTCTATAAAAGCAAGCCACACCTTCTGCAAGATATGGCTATTCCTTACATGCATTGTATCTGTATATTCCGATATAGTTCACCCAGTATATTGCTTTGGCCATTAATAAAATCTGCTTTTTTTTGCAAGCCTCGTCTCAAGTCTCACTCTCCTTGGCATCTCAGTGGCTCGGGGAAACTTCTGGGACCTTATAATTCTTTGTTGAATTGATGCATTGATTTATGAAAACTAAAAGTGAATTTCCCAGAGAGGAAGAGAATATTGTATCAGGCATTTATGACCTTCAAAAATGAATATAATTTTGGGGGACAAACTGCTTGGAAAGTAACAAAACTGAGAACACTTACACAAAGAATTGACGCAGGGTATTCTAATGACCCAGTTCCAGTTATCAGTGACAAATATTTTTGCTTTGACTAAAACTCAAATGAGTAGAAAATGTTTCTAAAAGCTTTTAGATAGGTAGATTATGTATCCTTCTAAAAATGGGACATGTGCTTAATTGGAAAATGATGTATAAATAAACCAGACTCCAACCACTAGATGGTGCTATCCATATTCTTAACACAGACAGTCCTATTAAAACAGGTCGGTTCTAAAGATCTAATACCTTTACCAGGAATCAAACTAAGTGGTTGGGTCAGGAATTTTACGCTGGGTCATATCATTCAAATCATGATATCAGCAATCCTGATGACAGAGTTGTAGATAAGTCACAGGAGGTTTAATAAAATAACTTCATCTTACCTAGCAGACATATATATATACAGAGATGGGATTTGGGCCGGTTCGGGCAAACCCCTAGCTCTGAAGATCAGCTGGGAGCGTATTGCACTGTACTGACCTTTATCATCCCAGCTGATCAGCACGGAAGAACAGATTGCCGCTCTTCAGCTGTGTTACTTCCCCAAAATAACATAGCACATAAGGATTTTTGCATTGCTGTTCATGCATGCGCAGCGTCAGGCACGCATGAGAAGCCCCCGTGCGCACGCAAAACGAGCAATCACCGAACTGGTTGTTGATAAAATCCCATCCCTCTGTGTGTGTTTGCGTGTGGATGTGTGTCTGTGTGTATAAAAACAAAGGATATCTTTAAAGCAGGGTTCGCCAACCTTTTGGACCTCAGGGACCATCAAGCTCATAATTTTAAATCCCGCAGACCAGAGACCCTGGGAAAATCCAAAAAAAGTCTGCAGGAAAATTCCCCACCTCTGTTTTCCTACCAATCAATCATTCTTTATTTGGGATCGCAGGATACCGTCTCCAGCTCCGTTCTCGGGGGGGGGAGGGGGAGAGAGAGAGACTTTTGGCTTCATGCAAGGAAAGCAGCAGAAGTAGCAGAAGTCTTTCTTTCTCTCTCCCAAATTCTGCCAGAAATAAGTCTTTGTGAGACTTCTCATGCCAGCGCAGCCTCTTGGAGCAGGATGCCTTGCAGACTCATTTCTGGCAGAGAGAAAGAAAGACTTTTGCTGCTTTCCTTGCGTGCAGCAAAAGCAGAAGAAGAAAGAAGCGGAAAGAAGCAGCCCGGTGGCCAGGTGAGGTGCCTGTGGCAAGTTCCCCCCTCCGCCCTTTCCCCCCTCCCCTCACTACCTTGTGTTGTTCACAATGCGAGCGACGCAAGCCTTGTGTTCCCACAGGCCATGTGGGCGGCGCAGCTTTGTGTTCCTGTGCAGCCTGGATTAATTGCTTTGGGGTGACATTTCTCTGCGGACCACCAAAATTTTCTCGTGGACCACCAGTGGTCGCCAGCCCACTGGTTGGCAACCACTGCTTTAAAGCATAGAATAGCGTAGCAACAAAGACAATGCCTACCTACTGAGGGGTATATGACATGGATTTTGTAACTTGCTAACATAGTTACTTTGCATTTTAATTTTATTTATTTTCTTTTAAAAAACATGTTCAGGTTTATTGGCTTTTAACATTCCTAAACTGATAAACAGGCTGAAGACTAGCTCCAGATAAGAAAACCTTTGTTAGTACAGATTGGGTTCTGGTTTATCTCTTTTGTGAACTCCAAACAACTTTTTCCTTACAATTTACGCCCCTTCTGACGTGAGACTTCATTTTAATGAACATGTGTGATATTATGGGATGCAAATAGGTAACTGGTTTGACTGCATGGTAACTGATTTCCTAGGAAAAGGGGAGGTTATTTTTATCCTGCTTTCCTCTTGCATTTATCAACTTTCCTCTTGCATTTTCTTTGTTGTGTTAACTATAAAAAGGAGTGAAACATGGGGTTTGACATTCGCTCTTTCCTTTTTCATAGAGAGATCCCACTTTATCACGATATGCTAATAAACTGCCTTCAAATGATCTTCCGACTCGGTTGTTTATTAGGAAGGTAAACCGAGGCCAGATTTGGCTATCACTACTAAATACTTGTTCCATATTCTGTGTATTTTAGGAGAGAACACTGATGGACTGTACACTTTGCATGCAGAATATTGAAAATGCAATGATAAGGATGGAAAAACTGGCCTAGAATGTTATGGTCAGTCAATGGCTAGGTTCACAGATCAATGGAAAAAATTTAAGTATTTATTTTGATTTATTTATTCACAATTTCAAAAAAAAATTAAAAAGAGAAACATGTTCTCATATTTTGCAGTGTTGTCATAACAGTGTACATATCCATTAGCGTCAATTAAATTCACTCACTACAAATATATCTATAGCTTATTTACTAAATCCTTACTTATTTATATTATTACATACAGTTTCAAAAACAGCCACTTTCCCTTTCTGGGTTCACAATCTATCCAGCAACTCAATCCCCTTGATAGTTGCTACATCCTACTATTAATTTTAATATGACAAATTTTTTCTTGACTTGTCAACTATCTTTCTTTGACCTGCAAACTTAGTTGTTGACCTGCCAACTAATGTACTAACTGGAAAACTAAGATTTTTATAGCCTTGTTTATTTCCTTTCAGCTATCATTCTTACACAATTCCTTACATAAGTTCCCATCAGGGATTCTTAGGTTATACAGAGGATAAATATGGTGTTTCTATTGCTCTTTCTTTACAGGAATAATTATCATTTCTCCCAGGGTAATATGCTGACTCTGTAAATCGCTTAGAGAGGACTGTAAAGCACTGTGAAGCAGTATATAAGTATAAGTGCTATTGCTATTGCTGTTTTTTTTACAAATAACTGAAGGTGGCAAACATATCCAACAGACCTTCCTCTTCCTATTTTCCCCAAAACAATAACCCTGTTGGGCTGAAAGAGAGTGACTGTTTCATGTCTAAGGCAGAAGATGAACTCACAAACTCCTATTTTCTAGCCTGGTGCCTTAAACATTAGACCAAACTCTACTGCAACTATGGCGCTTGTTCTAGAATGCTGCATGTTTTTCTAGAAGACCCACTTCTATTGCTTCAATTCAGGAGCTGCAATATAATTTGTTTGGGATAACTTAGCCTGGGAGCACCCAGCCCTTGTTGCTGGGAAACGTAACTAGGTTTATTTTGTGTGGACAATTAGAAAGAACTAAATGATAGATGATAAACAATCACATGTATCCGTGATGGAATAGGGAGGGGGATATAAAATTAAATAGTGAAGGTCAATGTGGCCATTCATCACATCTCTTTGTTTTCAGAAATGTTACGCCTGGTCCCAAATTGACCTTCACAGGTTGCCGGGAAGAAAGCAGATAATTCAGTGGCCAAATTCCTTTCCCAGAACACCTTATCAGTAAAAATTATACCAAGTGAGAAGTTTAATTAGTGGAAGTTGAAACCCAGAAGAGCAGTAGAAATCTCCCCCGAAGAACAGAATGAGATAAGAGTTAACTGTGCCAGCAACGTAATAAATAAGATGCTCCCAACCAATCAGATCATATTTCCTTAGCAACAATTTGCCCATCTTCTGATTAATAGTATCCACACCTTTAGCTGATAAAACTGCAGTGATCAATAACATCATGATTTCTTACTGTAAACCTTTTTAAAAAAATCCTGCCTTAAAACAAATTGGACACTTGATTTGGAAAAGAATATCCCTTATTCTTCTGAATGAAAGTTATTAAAGAGATTTCTTGTCTTGCATGCTTAATTTGCATGTCCCAGGTGCAAAGGACCCAACATGTCATGGGAGAACATCAGTGAAGAAAGACCTTGAAAAGTTCCTGCTTTCCTGTTATTGACATGAATGAGTTATATTATTTCAAGACTGGCCGTGTTTTGAATATCAAAGACTGGCTGTCAGCAGGTTGTGGGGGCTGACACAGTAATAACTCACCATGCAATTAAAAGTATTCCTGGCTATCAACAGACATTCGCAATCCTGCCCCAGATAGTGATATAAAGACCCAGAAACCTGGCTTCTATCTAGCTTTCATATATGCCTAAGAGAAAGGTAAATATTTTGAATGAGGTCATTCACTCACTACTGTATTACTCATTATTGGTCATGGAATATCTTGAAGCCTCCCAAAGGTCTAATTTTAAAAAAAATCAAGCTTGAGCAATGTATAATTCTTTTATTTAGTATATTTACTAATCTCTTTACATAGTCATTTTCTGGGGAAATAAGCTATAGCTTCATTTAATCCTGAAATTCAAGATAATCTTTCAGATGCTTCTCTAAAAAGAGCACTTGTATACCAGAATTGAACCCCAGACTGTAAGTTGGGCAGATAATGAGGCACACATCAAATCCTCTTCAAGACTGGAAGTGCCTCTTACATGTACTCAAAAAAAAAAAAAAGTGAAAACACAAGAGCCTTGGCCTAGGCAACCGTTTCCATGGAGAAGAGAGATATCTGAGCTAACGTGAATGGAGAGGACAAACACCAACCCGTAGAGAATTACCTCATGCGTTATAATTAGCAAACATGTTAATTAAGAAATACTGGTTGCTGATTTAGGCACAGGTTTGTCCTCGGAGCTTGTTGCTTGGCTCCCGGACGTTTCGTTACCAAACTAGGTACCATCTTCAGCAGGGAGAGGAGGGGCTTATTTTGTTTTCAGGGTGTGTGAAGTGTCTTGTTTATTTGTATAGGCCCTGAGTGGTTGGTTTGTCTTGTGACTGGTTGAATCACAGGACTGACTGAATCACATTGCTGGTTGATTCACAAGACTGGCTCTGGTCTTGTGACTTATGATTGCTTGCTATGAGGTGTAAAATTCAGCTGGTGAGGGGGTGGTCGGTTCTGTCATTGAATAATGTTTCCGATGGTCCGCTTCCTTATTGGTTCCATACACTGGTTCTAAGTCAATGTGCTTGTTGATGGATCCATTGGTAGAACCAGTCACAAGACCAACTTACCACCTAGGACCTCTATAAATGAGCAAGACTCTTCACCTACCTTCCCCCCAAAAAAAACCCGGCTGAAGAGGCTACCGAGTTTGGTAATGAAACGTCCAGGAGCCAAGCAGCAAGCTCGGAGGACAAACCTGAGCTACAAATATTCTCCACAATTTCTATATTGGTTGCTGATTTCTTCCTATCCGACTTACGTTCCAGAGAGTGGAAGTCAAAGATTGATCAATTTCATTGTGATGCTATCTGAAAAAGTATCGACAGCAGGGGCATCAGATGGATCAGATAATCAGACCCATAAATTCAGTAGGAAATTGTGGAGTTCCATCATCTTCAGTCAGATGATGGGGTCTGCTTTACATAGTGAAATCCATTGAAATCGCCCAGAGTATTAAGGAAGGCTTAGTATACCGTCATTCTTCTTTCAGCAGATGCAAGCCTTCCCTTTGGACAACCTGGGACAAAACTGGTTGTTAATATCAAGAGGCAATCGATACAAGATTGCCTCCTCTCCCATAAAGGAATTGGCATCTTTCAAGTCTCAAGAGACTATGGTATCATGCTCTGAAAAGAGGTCCTAAAACAGCATTCTAGTGTGGCTAAAAAGGCCAATTTAGAGTGGCAATCCCTTCCACATTGAGGACAGATACAGTCTGTCTCCTGCCCAGCCCCCAGATTTCGCTGGTTCCGGGACTACCTCTTTGCCTCAGCCTGCTGAATGAGTGTCTCCTCAAACTGAAGAAGGCCATGTTGGGTCTTTAGCTTCTAAGCTGAACAATCAGAGGTCAAGGTTTCCCAGCTGTTGATGTCCTTTCCCAAGGCCTTTAGATTCCTCTTGCAGATATCCTTATATCGCAGCTGTGGTCTCCCTTTATGGCACTTTCCTTCGGAATCCGACCATCAGCCATCCTCACAACATGCCCAAACCAGCGTAGATGTCGCTGTTTCAATAGTATATATATGCTAGCAATTCCAGCATATTCCAAGACTGCACTATTTGGATATTTGTCATGCCAGGTGGTCCCATAAAGGACAGTTTAATATAAGGACTGTATTGATATAAAGCCTGTTAAAATTTATTTATATCCTGCCTTTATTTTCTACAATTCAAGGCAAGAAACATAAAGGTCTTTTTTCTTCCTATTTTCTCTACAATAACCCTGTAAGGCATTTTGTGATGAAAAAGGATGGCTTTTGAGTTTAAGGGAGGACTGGAACTCATGGTCTGCCAATTTAATCCAGTACTTAAATCACTACACCAAACTGGCCCTTGAAAGCTGTATATTACTGACACTAACCATAGTGGACATAGTGGACAACAAAAAAAGGAAATATTTTGGAAAATATTCTATTATCTAATAGTGTGATGTCTCCTCCATGTCTTCCTCAGAGGCCTTGAGGGAGTATGAGAGCATTCCTGGCACGTTTAGTGTTACTGACCCTGAACTGCCGGCAGAACATGCCTCGGCTGGGGAGAGCTCCCAGGCCAATGAGGAAGAGGGGGAGGAACTATCGGCCTTGGTAGATGCTGGAGTATACAGAGCAGAGAGGCGGAGATCTGCCAGATTGATGGGCTCTTAATGGGCTGCACGGGAAGAGGCTATTTTGCATGGCAGGCAGGAGGAGGCATTGCTGGAAGCAACGTGTGTGGGTCGTGGCCATACTTGTTTGTGTTTCTGGGATTCTGCAGCTTGTGGATTTAATTCAGTTGCGGAGAGCGTTTATGTTCATATTTGAAGCAGCCAGTTATCTGTCAGGTGGATTAATTAGCCATTGCCTGGAAGGTTAGTCTGGAGCTTGTTCATGGCTGGTTTGCTGAAAATGACCCCCTGAACTCCTGGCTTGGACTATTCCTGTGACTTCTCCTTACAAGCCCTTAAACTCGGACCATTGGACTTGTTGACAAACCTCAGTGGAGGCCCCAGACTTCAGCGGGGATTTTGGACTGTTTGTTTTTGGAACCTGCCCAGGCAAAACGTTTATTCCACTGTTTTTGGTTTGGCTGTAAGTTTAGTTTTTTTGTTTTTGGTTATCTACTTGGTTGCAAGCTAAGCTGGGGGTTAGATAAAAACTTGAAATGGAACTGTTGAGGGAACAGACTGAATGAAGCTCTCTACACCAACCCTGACATGTGGGTGGATGGGGGCAGCACAAATAATGAAAATATCGATGTGTAAAGAGAAAAAATATTTACCAAAACAGCAATAGCTACTAGAACTTCCTGCTGAAGCAGGTACTAATTCAAATATCCAAAATCATGGGTATTTATTAGTACAAATAATGTCTTTGATTTACAACATTTAATATTGTTCCAAGTTACAATGGTACTGAAAAGTGACTTATTACTGTTTTCCCCCCACTTACGACCATTGCAGCATCCCAATAATCATGTGATCAAAACTCAGGTGCTTGGCAACTAGTTCATATTTATGACAGTTGCAGTGTTCTGGGGTGATGTGATCACCTTTTGTGACCATCTGACAAACAAAGTCAATGTGGAAGCCAGATTCACTTAACAACCATGTTACTATCTTAACAACTGCAATGATTCACTTAATAACTCTGCAGGAAAAGTCATAAAATGGGGCAAAACTCACTTAACATCTCATTTATCAACATAAATTTTGGGCTTAATTGTGGTCATAACTACCGTATTTGCCCTTGCTTAGTCAGCAGATTGACTTTGCCGATAGATCCAAGTATTTTGAATCACATAATACTGTATTTATGCCAATAATTCCTTACTGAGATAGGACATAAAGAAGAAACATATTGCTTTTAGAGAAATATTGATTCTTCTAGATAGTGAAATGTGTGTATTAGTGAGAGAAAAGAACAAGAAAATGGAAAATGTCAGACCACAAGTTTCATCTGTTGGTCACTCATATGTGTCAAAAGTAGGAAGTTTCATTATAGGTAACCGCATATGTCTCGCTTGCAACAAACCACAAACGAACTGCCGGAAACTTAGATGCTTTGGCAAGACACCTATGACCTCGATTAGTGAGAGGGGGGCAAGATATTTAGCTACTTTAGCATAGCAACAGGGTGCTGTAATTCAAGTAACCAATGAATGCTGTCAAGTTATAGTTCCGTGTTTTGCTGCTTCTGAAGAGTATATATGTAAGTGTTGCTCCATAGGAGGTTGTTGAGATGTTGCTTTGGCTATACTGCTCTGAACCTTTGTGCAAATAAAAGCAACTTCTTTTGATTCCAATGTCTGAGCCTTGTCATTATTGCATTTATCTTTTTCCCTATCTTGGTAATTTTTGATAAGTTTGTGATTGTGGGAGAAAGAGTGGTAGAACCTTGGGGTGGAGTCAAAAGAGAAATCAGCCTACAGTCATTACGTAGCCATAAACAACTACATCCAACCCCTCTTGAATTCCACTGACCCTTGTCTAATGCCAAGATAGTGTTTACTTGTAGCTGAGTAGATTCCTTTGCATAAACATGATTAGTAATACATTAGTTTAATTGGAACTTCATGTTTAATTGGAACTTCACATGTCCTCCTATTTTTTCATGCCTGACTTTATTATATTGTAGATTTGTATGTTATTGCCTGCAGAGTCAGAGGACTATAGCCAGAAAAGACACACAGTAATAAATAAATAAATAATTCATCATCATAATGACCCCATAATCTCTTGCAGGGTGAATCTGGGCAACTGAATGGAGCTAGTGGGGTGGTTTTTTAATGGCCGGATGCCTTTCCTGTTGCCAATGCGGAGTTTTGTTCAGCAGATATATTCTCAGTGTGCCCAGAGAGAGAAATATCTGCCTCTACCTAGGATTGAACTTACAGCCTCCTGATTGTGAGGTGAGAGCTCCACCTCTAATAAATAAATAAATAAATAAATAAATAAATAAATACTGTCTGGAAGTTCAGGTTCACTTCAGACCTTTGTAAAGACAGATGACTCCATACTAATTTACACAATTATCTCTATTACTTTAAGAGATCTTAGTACCAATGTGCACTAAGATCAGAAATAGGTTGTTTCCCTGCTCTATCAAGCCACCAGACTTTCATTCCTTTTTTGCGCCTATGTATGTGTAGGCAATGAAAGATTTGTAGTCAGAATCAACTACAGAAGAATTTCAGACAAATACCAAAGCAAAAAATGTGCAAATCAGAAAAGAATTGCAGACATGGAGGAGGTGGAAGACCGTGTAATGGATTCCAGAAGAGACAATAATTAATTCTAAAATTCCCCACATTCTTCAAGACTTAGATTTCCATTGCAAAGGCCGTTAAATACTGCAGATCTTTCTTCTTTCAAATCACGTGGCTCTCTGGATGCTTCTGAAGTAGATTCCACTTGATCCATTGTTATTCTCCATGTTAGGAGCTGCAGATAGTTCACAAGTCAATATGTCCCCACACTGTGTACTCACAAAAACTCTAAAATATTCACCTTTTCCATTTCTTGTTCTACATTTTCCAGTAAAACAAGCATTTAAATCTTATAATACCATTTTTTTCCATTCAAAATACCCTAAAAACCTGAAATCAAAGTTTCATTCCCTCCCCCCACATACCCACACACCTCAAGCAAAAAGTCGAGAAACTGTTTCCAAGTACTATTGTGTAGTGGGCTTCAAATCAGCCTAGCTGCAACAGCATTTATTGGCTTAAAACTGAAACTGAGGAACTGCAGGCAAATGCCTGTGATTTATACTCTAGGCCCACAGGGGTTTAACCTAACATAGAACTAGAAAAAGCCAGCCCAAATATAAATGTTCTAAATTTCCCTGCAAAACAGTTGGGGTCATCTAAAGGTTAGTTTCACTTTAGCACAGTTAATACCACTATGTACATTCAATACATAACACAAACACACTTCTTTTCTTTGATAAAAATGGCCAGTTTACCCATCTCTGCTAACTGCATCAACTTTTGCAGCAATTCATCCATGATGGGAACATTTTAGCTATTTTTATGAGTGTAATCTATGTATTCTTAAGCTTTGTTTTTTTAATATTAACCCCTTTTTTAAAAAAAGCACATTATTACTTTATTATTTTAAATTATAAATTATTGATAAATTATTATTTTATTATTTTAAAAAAGCAAAATGCTCTCTAAATAAATCTTCCAGATCATGGAATTTTTAAGTTTCACTACTGATTTGCTGGTCTTTAATTATATAATTTTCACACACTGAGCCAGATCATAGTTCCTAAAATACGCTGACATCAATGAGATGTCTCTCACATCAAATAAGTATCATAAAAAATTCCACTTGCCAAACCAGAATTTTTAATCAAGTTTTTATAAGTGTGATTCATGAGTAAGATGGAAATAGATCCTAATTATTAGGAACCGTTCTTTGAAATCCTCAAATGGTAGAAATTAAAGTAGACATTAGCAATGTGATTAAGAACAGCATTTCGTTCCTTCAGGGCTCAAATGCTTTCAAAAAAACAAACAAAATACGAATAAATAAAAGCAATTAATGAGAATACATGACCAACAATAATAATATATTATGGTACTACTAGTATAATACAAAGTCAATGTTCCCAAGCTGCCAAATGACTTTTGGAATACAGGTAGTGTTCGATATGATCATAATGGAGTCTGGCCATTATGGTCGTAAGTCATGACAATTGCAAAACAGGTCATTATATAACCAAGCCGATTTTTTTGTGTTAGTTGTTAAGTCTATCACCAGGGTCATTAAGTGAATCCACAGTCATTAAGCAAACCCATTGTTTGCTATGGAGCAGGGGTCGCCAACCTTTTGGACCAAGCTCATAATTTTAAATCCCGTGGACTAGAGACTCTGGGAAAATTAAAAAAAAAAGTCTGCAGGAAAATTCTCCACCTCTGTTTTCCTACCAATCGATCATTCTTTATTTGGGATCACAGGATACCATCTCCAGCTCCCTTCTCGGGGGGGAGGGGGGGGAGGAGAGAGAGACTTTTGGCTTCATGCACAGAAAGCAGCAGAAGTAGCAGAAGTCTTTCTTTCTCTCTCCCAAATTCCTCCAGAAATAAGTCTTTCTGAGACTACTCATGCCAGCACAGCCTCTTGGAGCAGGATGCTTTGCAGGATCCCAAAGACTCATTTCTGGCAGTGAGAAAGAAAGACATTTTCTGCTTTCCTTGTGTGCAGCCAAAAGCAGAAGAAAAAAGAAGTGGAAAGAAGCAGCCCAGTGGCCAGGCGAGGCTCTTGGGGCAAGTTCCCCCCTTCACCCTTTCCTGCCTCCCCTCATTACCTCGTGTTGTTCGCAATGCAAGCGACATAAGGTCATGTGGGCGGCACAGCCTTGTGTTCCCGTGCAGCCTGGATTAATTGCTTCGGGGTGACATTTCAACCAAAATTTTCTTGTGGACCACTAGTGGTCCCTGGCCCACTGGTTGGCTACAACTGCTATGGAGCATGACCACTGGTTTTCAGCAGAAATGCAGTCCATCACACTTATGCAACTGTGGGTCTCTACATATGGCCATAAATCTTGGCTACATATAGCAGCACATGAACTCTAGTACTCCGTTCCATCCTGATACTAACTATGAAAACAACAAGACAACTAAGCATGTCTACCATCCTGTTATGTGGCTTTTTGGACATTCCAATTGTACTTGAAGGTGATAGGTTTGGTCTAATAAAATAACAGAATGAAATAAAGTTTTAATTTCTCATGTTCTCTCAGCCACTTTTGATGGGGCATCACTGAGAGCACCAGTTTGGTCTAGTGGTGAAGGTACCAGGCTAGAAAACAAGAGACCATGAGTTCAAGTCCCATCTTAGCCATGAAAGCCAGCCTTAGGCCATACGCAACAACTGACAAGGTTGTTGTTGTTGTGGGGAAAATAAGAGGAGGAAGGAGTGTTGGATATGTTTGTTGCCTTGAATTATTTTTACAAATGATAAAAATGGGATATAAATAATCAAATAAATAAAATAAATCATTGTTATAGAATGGAGTATTTTGCTGCTCATTCAGATATGACTCTTTCCTTACTAATGTTTACAAACAAATGGATCACTTTAGCACAACTCTTTTATTAAACTACAACTAGTTATGTATCAATGAATATATTCACAAGGGCTGGCGCTCAAACTGGGTTTGGTAAAGTTCTTTTGAAGCAGTGTGAGAAAATACCAAAAGGTATTAAAACTATTACCAGAAGTTATTTGACTTATATGTTACAAGCTTTAGAAAACACAGGGACTTGCTGAATGTAACATGTAACCTGACCTATGAATGTAACGTGACCTATGAACATGATATTTTCTGTAATGTATTGCAAGAGGTGGCTACCAGAAGTAACTGATGGTGTAAGACAATACCATATATGGAAAATGTAGCAGAGAGCCATATGAAAACTTTTCCTTTTCTGTCATGGTACAGTGGTACCTCTACTTACGAAAGGCTCTAGTTACGAAAGTTTCAGGTTATGAAGCGCATCTTCGAGAAAATATCGTCTCTACTTACGAATATGTTTCAAGATACGAAAGGCTTTGTTGGAAAATGGCGCGTCCGAGCTGCTCTGCCATTGGTTATCTTCCTGGCATCCCATTGGCTAGGAGAGATCTTTGTGTACACACCGCGCCGCGTTCTCAGTCTCACGCTAGCGAATTCCAGCAAAGCACGAAGTAATAACGAAGAATTACTGTCTGAATTTCGGGGGCTTGGAACGGATTAGGGCATTTACAGGTAAAATGCGTCTCTACTTACGGAATTTTCAGGTTACGAAACGGCTTCCGGAACGAATTCATTTCGTAAGTAGAGGTACCACTGTATAGCCAGATAACAGGAATGCCCGAGGCGAGTCCGGAGTTGTAAGCTGAATAAAAGTTACACCTCAGGAGTAACCTGGGGTTAAGAATTTGACATGTTAATTCTCTGAACCTTTGCGCAAATAAACCTGTTTCTCAACCCTTCGTGGTCTTGTGTGACAAAACTGGTGGCAAAAATTGCTGCAACACTTTCATATCCTTTCATGTTTATTTTTTTCAGGTACCATCCCAACATGAATGGGAAGGTGGAAATATAAAGTTCATAATACTCAAAAGGGGGAGGAATGATTGAATTGATTGGAGCCTAAACATCATATAAGAAGAATAGTGTGTAGAGTTGTACACTTGTTATTTATTTATTTATTTATTTATTTATTTATTCGTACTTCTATACCGCTCCCTCTCCCAAAAAGGGACTCGAGGCGGTGTACATTCAACAAACAAGATAATACAGAAAACAGAAGCGAAAACAGGTAAATAATCAAGATGGCCAAGAATCACTCCTATAAAATTCCAAAATATAAACCCCAATGATTTTATTTGGCTAGACCGGCTTGTTTGAACAGCAGGGTCTTAACTGCGTGCCGGAAGGTTAGGATGTCTGACATGGCTCGTATCTCCGTATCTATCTATAACAAGCTTGTATCTATTGCTTGTTGAGCAATCTCTCAAAAAAGTTGCTAGAAACAATATAGAAGACAACAAAAGATATAGAAAAATGATTAAATTTAATAGAAATAAAGCAAAAGGTAGAAAATATCCTAATGCTCTAAAACTGAATGATGAAATAATTAGGATAAAGTAAAAATGAAGTTATACCCTATTCAACCAAATGCCTGCAATCTGAAGGTCTTTAAAGGATTATTAGACACATTTAGATAAAATGAAGGCTATATATTGTTGTTAGGCTATTAATTTCAGTACTGAGGAATAGAAGTAGCGGGTCCTACTTTTAAGCTTCCAAAAGATAATGGCTAAGGAAGATAACTTGTCAGGGAAAATGCAACATTATTAGCAACAAAGCTGCATCTAGTAGTTATTAAACAGACAACACACCACAAAGCATCTCACATTAGGATCCATAGATTTATTAGAATTTAGAACATAGCAATAGCACTTAGATTTATAGACCACTTCACAGTGCTTTACAGCCCTCTCTAAGTTTACAGAATCAGCACATTGCCTCCAACAATCTGGGTCCTCATTTTACCCACCTCGGAAGGTTGGAAGGCTGAATCAACCTTGAGCCTGGTGAGATTTGAACTGCCAAATTGCAATCAGACAGCAGTCAGCAGAAGTAGCCTGCTGTACTGCATTCTAACCACTGTGCCGCCAAAGCTTTTTGATGTTGGACTAGAAGACCTCCAAAATCCCTTCAAGCAAACATAAAATGTTTACATCATAATCACATTGCAATGAGGACCAACCAGACAAGCAGTCAAAAGGGATGGCTTGAGGCCGATTGGTTCTGAACCACTATCCAACATTACATTATATACCTTAAGCCTCTAAGCACATGACTTTTGGGATTTTGCCACGTTGTCATAACATCTAAGGAGAGTGTGGCAAACATCGTATACATTTATGTAATCAATCAGAGATAACAGCCTTTGACCCAACCCAGGGTAGTTGCTTGTTCTTTGTGTGTTCATCTTATCCAGGGGTGTTAAACTAGTGTCATCATGGTGGCCTTCACATGACATATCACAACTTTTTCCCCTTTGCTAAAACAGGAGTGGGCGTGGCCAGTGCATGACACATATAGCCCATGGGCCATAAA
This sequence comes from Bungarus multicinctus, assembly GCA_023653725.1. Taxonomy (NCBI): domain Eukaryota; kingdom Metazoa; phylum Chordata; class Lepidosauria; order Squamata; family Elapidae; genus Bungarus; species Bungarus multicinctus. The sequence goes on from CM042848.1 coordinate 64,926,699, forward strand.
TTTGAAAGCCCCGATCTTATCTATTGAGCATTCCTTGTTCTTTGTGTGTTCGTGCCCTTATCTATTTTGACTTGGCCCTGGGTAGTTCTTTGTTCTGCCCTTCTTATCTATTGAGCATGATGTTCCTGGCATCAGCGCAGCAAACAGAAGCAAGATAGCAGGAGTTAGGCTAATTCTAAGTACTATGTCCCTTCAGTATCACTGAAATAATACAAAATTTGATTTCATTATAAATATGGCTCATATAAGAACAGAATAACAGAGGTGGAAGGGACCTTGCAGATCATCTACTCCAGTGGTCGCCAACCAGTGGGCCACGGCCCACTGGTGGTCTACGACAAAATTTTGTCACCCCCAGAGCACCTCTCAAAACAATTAATCCAGGCTGTGCAGGAACACAAGGCTGTGCCGCCCACATGGCGCGTGGGAACCGTCCCCGCCCACTCACTGCTTACCTGGCAAATTTGCCTGCTAAGTTGCTATTTTTCCTTCCCCCCCCCGACCATCAGCTGTTCTGCTGTGTCAGGAGATTTAGATTAGCTAAAAAGCAGGCAATCGTTGCATTTCTTGCTTTCTAGCTAATCTTTAGATCTTCAGCTCTGCAGAGCCGAACCTTCCTTAGGACTGAAGCTTCTATTATTCAGTGCAGGTAGCTGATTGCAGATAGATAGATTTCTAAGTGAATCTGTAATTCTGTGAGCAACTCAATCTGCCTACCTGCTTTGCCTGATTTTGGGTAAAAGTTGCTCTTTTTTAAATAAAAAATTCAATATTTACATACATAATGTGTTGTGGGTTAATTTTGTGAGTTTACTTGCAAGCAAATTTTAGGTGCCAGACTCAGGTAGGCAATTGCGGAATCATAGATCTCTAAGTTAATCTGTGATTCTGTGAGGAACTCAGTCTGCCTGCCTACTTTGTCTGATTTTGGGTAAAAGTTGCTCTTTTTTTGATAAAAAATTCAATATTTACATATTTATAATATGTACATACAAGCTATGCCCGGTCAATCACATGACCACCAAGCCACACCCACAAATTAGGCCATGCCCACAGAACCAGTTGTTAAGAAATTTGAATCCCACCCCTGCTTCTGTGTGTTTGTGTGTGAGAGAGAGGGCGGGAGGGAGAGAGAGAGAGAGAGGTTAGATCAGATTCTCTCCCTCCCACCAATGTCAGCAAGCCACCGTCAGTCAAAATTCATATTAGTGGTCCCCAGGATTTAAAATTATGAGTTTGGTGGTCCCTGAGGTCCAAAAGATTGGCGACTCCTGATCTAGTCCAATCCCCTGCCCAAGCAGGAGACATTACACCATTTCTGACAGATAGCAGTCAGGTCTCTTCTTGAAAGCTTCCAATAATGAAGCTTCTACAAATTCTTTCATTATATTTCATTCCCAGCAGTCACAGACATTCTTTAGTAATTACATCATATCTTTTCTACAGTAAATATAACTACTTGAGTTTTCCCTTATACAAATGACTCTATTTTCTCTACATACAATATCAGTAGTATAGTTTCCCCCCATTTTTTTAGCATTATAATAGTTATATATTTTAGATTCGTAATTTTACCATTCCATTTTTCTAAATAATCATTTAATTATTGTATTCAAACTGCATAATGCTTTACTATATTAATTTTAAAGGCCAAATTTCTTAAATTCACAATTTTGCTTATTGTTATATCAAGTTACATCTTGTTTTATTCTAATAGATTTCTGTGCTATATAGCCTATAGTTTGATATTCAGTGAGCTAAATCTGACTCTTTTTTCAAAGATCTGTGTCAACTCATAAAATATTTCTATGGTCTTTTTAGAGTTGTCAACAGAAAGGGAGGGTGGAGCAGTGCAGCAGCTTGCAAAAGTGAAACTGCATTCCATAAATGTTTTCAAAGATAGTAACATAGGTGACTGAAGTTTTTGCCATGCAAAATTCTAACTGAAGAGCATGATTGATGAATCTTGGCTATGGATGTGTCCCATTGAAGAATATGAATTATGATATACTTAGGGGGGGAGGGGAAACCAGGGCCAAGGGTGACAATGAATTATGTGTCTCAGAATCGGCTACACCCAGGCAATGCCGGCATGTTAACTCCCAATAAATCCTTTTTAAGTTTTGGAAGTTGGGCTGGAGACTCATGATTTAAATGGGGGTAACTGCTGGAATCCTGACAATCTGTTTTGCTGGTAAATGAACAAAATAAATTGGCTGATTGGCCAATTGAGGCTGTGTCCTTGGTAATCTGTATTAGTCAACTGCCTTTTTAAAGAACTTGCAACTTTAAGGAAAATCTGCTGTGCAAAATGTTAAGCATTCCTTGCTTGCTTCAAGATCCAAATACTGCAGACCTGGAATTGCTGGTAGTCATCCACCCAAGAATTAGCCACATCTGATCCTACTTAGCTTTTTGTAATGAACCAAGATCAGGCAAGTGCTACCATTTAACCACCTTCATAAAATAGTCTGAATCCTTTTAAATATGTTCAGGACTTTTGCAATCTCACTTTCCTTTTATGTAATTTAGTTTTAGAACACTAATTTTGAAAACATCACACAGAGACAGTGCACAATACAGCATTATCTTGGCTGAAACTGGCAGAATTAGTGCAATTTTGTTCACAGTCATAAGTCTTACACAATTTTGAAGATTTCACCCTGGAAAAATTAGAAATTTGCATCTTTTAATTCAAAAGAGAACATTCATTAAGCTTCAAGGGAAAAGGCTGAATACATCAGTTAACCCATTATACAGAAAGCCAAAACTGTGTAGTAAATGGCATTCCACAATCTAAATATATTGCCTCCCAAGTCAACAATTTTAGTTCAGAGAACTGCTGACACATTTCTAGCTTAATTTAGATATTTTTCTGTAAGGCTGTGCAGTAATCCAGATTTGAAGGACAAAATGTGATTTGTGGGTATGCCCATAACATTTAGCAGGAACATCTTAAAACAGCTAATCTATTCCTATGCAGCTGTCTTCTGCAGTTCCTGAAAAATCCTGGGAAAACACATATTTAATTTCAGGTGTCCTAGGTAGGTGCTAGGCATGTGGCCATCTGTACTGCATATTTTGCCCTCTGCATTCAGATTTCTTCTATGTAGGTGGTTCTCCTTTAGCAACTGCCTCATTTGGTGACTTACATACTGTAATTACGATGGTGATGAAAACATAACTTTGTTATCAATCCTTGCATTTACTAGCTTTGCAGGTCTGCAAAGCCAAGGAAAGCTGAAATAAGATTGTAAGCACAATTGTGGTTTCATTTAGCAACCGCTTTGCTTAACAACAAAGTTACTGGTCCCAATTGTGATCACTAAACTAGGTTTACCTGTATACTCCAGTCTCTGATGCAAGGAATAATAGAAACCAAAAATGGAAGAAAGGTCCCTGAAGCTGTATGATTTGGGGATGGGGATGGGTGGGGAACTATCACTTATAGACTTAAGCAAACCACAGCTATACCTCCTAGATAAAATAACAGCATAAGGAGCAGAAGTGGTATTCAGCAGGATCTAACCAGTTCTGGAGAACCGGTAGCATAAATTTTGAGTAGTTTGGAGAACTGGCAAATACCGCCTCTGACTGGAGATTTTACAGCATCCTTACCCTGCTATGCCCACCAAACTATGCCCACAGAACCAGTAGTAAAAAATTTGAATTCTACCACTGATAAGGAGGCATAAGGAGGAAGTATCCATTCTTGAATAACATATGTTTTTAAAACATTCTAGAGCAAAACTAAACATGTCAGCTGTATGGCTAGAACCAAATGACCATCTATCTATATAGGGGTGTATTGGTATATCTCGATAATATATTAATATATTCGGATACTATAGAACATCATATACAACTGGTGAGACAGGTCCTCAGAAAATTACTAGCGGCTCAATTAAATGTCAAACTTTCAAAATGTGAGTTTCACCACACTCAATTGGACTGAAGTTTTAAAAATATAAGTAGCAATTAAGAGAGGGATAGAACAGCATTAGGTTAAAAGGGGGAGTTAAATTTTCCTACAGCCCACAGTTCTGGGAAATCCTGAAAATCCTATTTGCGAAAGGAAAACAAACCCCACAGGCTGCATTTTAATATGCATATTCTTTTAATCCACGCATATAACATTAGACCTAGTTTAGCCTCAATAGAGGCTATGTTCTATTTACTTCCAGAAGCTTTCAATCTGTAAAAAAAAAATTTCCTAGAAGTCCTCACTTAACATCATTCATTCAATAACCATTCAAAATTACAACAGCATCAGACAAAGGGACTTACGATCAGTCTCCAAAGTTGGTGGGATGCAGTGTTGGGATTCAAAAATTTTTACTACCAGTTCTGTGGCCGTGGCTTTGTGGCCATGGCCTGGTGAACATGGTAGGAGAAAGATATTGCAAAATCCCCATTCCCTCCCCAACCACTAACCTGCTTTCCAGCTCTGTTCTCCTGTGCAGGGCAACAAAAGAAGACCCAGTCCATCAGCTGGGACTTGGGAGGCAGAGAATAGATGGGGGGGGGGGGCAGTCAGAGGTGGTATTTGCTGGTTCTCTGAACTACTCAAAATTTCCGCTACTGGTTCTCCAGAACTGTTCAGAACCTGCTGAATGCCATCTCTGGTGGGATGGCCATTATAAATCAGCATGGTCGTGTGATTTTTCTCTTTATGACCACCTTGCTTAATAAAGAAGTCCCAGTTATCAGCATTAAGCCATAGTGATCTGTGATGACCTTTTAAAGAGAATGGATTACTATGTTATCATTTTCATCCCAAATTATTTGGATGTGTTTATGTTTTCATGTATTTTTAATTGGTGTTGTCTTAAACCAGTGGTGTCAAACTGGCGGCCCACAGGCCAGATGTGTCATAACAGATAATCAGAGTTGGAAGGGACCTTGTAGGTCATCTAGTCTAACCCCCTGCCCAAGCAGGAGACCCTACACCATTTCTGACAGATGGGAGTCCAATCTCTTCTTGAAAGTTTCAAGTGAGGGCGCTTCCGAGGGCAAGTTGTTCCATTGGTCATGCGCAAGCCACGCCCACCCCAGCTCTGCGAATGGGAAAAATGTTGCAAAACATCACGTCATGGCAACGTGATGCGGTGAGTTTAACACCCGTGTCTTAAACTGACCTAACTGCTGGAATGAGATGTTGTGCAGAATTTTTCCTACAGCCATAAACTTGTTCTGTATTGGCAACTAGTTGTGTTGCTTCAAAATTATCTGTAGTCTGAGTATGGAGACCCATACACAAGGCCAGTATTACAAGTTGTGTGTGTTACATTAATAGGGGAGACCTCTCAGGATCCTGAAATGCCAGAGGTCAAAACATATTGGAAATGGTTAACATGCTGAGCAGAGTATTGTAAACTTTATTACATGATGATTTGAACAATGAAAAATGTGTGTGTTTGTGTGTGTTTGCTTGTGTTTGGAGGGGGGCATGGAGGGAGAAAGAGATAAAGATCCATATTCATTAGCTACTTAATATACAGTATAAGCTAACATTCACAGCTCGGCAGTTTTCCATTTAGAACATATGCACATTTGAGTAACTTGGATGTTCCTTATCACAATATGAAGCTTCTGCACTCTCCCTGCTTAATCATCTCTAGCAGAAGTTATGGTTTAGGGAGCAGGTATATACCCTTGAGGTTAACTTTCTATGGAGACTAAGGTGGATGCTTTCTTCATTCAAAGTACATCTTTTATTTAAAATTTTACCTAAATATAATCAGTAAAGGTCTAAGAATGAATGAGTGAGTGAGTGAATGAATGAATGAATGAATCAATCAATCAATCATCAATCAATGTGTGTGGTGTGTGTATGTGTGTCTTTGTGTGTATGTATATGTGTGAATCTGTGTCTGTATGCACATGTGTGTATATGTATGTATATATGATACAAGATTAAAATTCTATCATAGCAATACTGATATGACATGAGTATATTGGCACTGCCGAGTCTGATGTCGATCAGAAAAAAAAGAATGGCAACAAAATTGAGGACTTTATTGTATCAAGGCTAAATGGCAATCACTAAATATAACTCAACAACATGAGTTCACTGTGTCGAGGCCCAATCAGCAAGCCACAGTGCACCCAATGAAATTAACTGCTTTCTATCCCGTATGAAAGGATATAGATGCTGACACAGCACAAGCAGCCCTTTGCTTTCCCCAGAAAGCTAAAAAAAAAAACATCTAGAGACCTACTATAGATGTTTCTATACAAAATGAAGTCCTGCTGAATTCACTGAGGCTGAAGAATGTAACCTCAAGGAAGTAAGAAATACAAGAAGGCTCCAGAATTCCTGTGACGGACTGTAAGTATACAAATAAATAGACACAAGAATGCAGCAGGTAAAGAGAGGATTATCCAGTGGTGGAATTCAGCCAGTTTGCACAAATTCAGGCAAGCTGGTTATTAAATTACTCACCCACCCCGCTATCAATGTGGATCTTGGGCACTGCACCATGCTGCAATGGAGAAATAGGCAACGGAGTAGCTGGCACAAGAGAAGAAGGCTGCTTTCCCTCTTTCTTCTCCCTGCTCCTCCTCCTTCTCTCGTGCCGGCCACTCCATTTTGCCCATTTCTCCATTGCAGCGCAGCATCCAGGATCCACTTTGATAGCAGGGTGTGTGTATAATTTAACAACCAGTTTGCCCAGGGTCAGGTTGGCTCATCCCACATGTGCGGCGGAGCTGGAAGATGGGGATGGGCCACCCCTCCCACGACAGTGAACCTTGGTGACCTTGGGCGAACTGGTTGAATCCTACCACTGAGATTATCCAAAAAGGGCATCACCCAGAGCCTTATGGTTTGAGTTGGGCAGTCTTACAAAACTAATAAGCAGACAAACTTATGGAAACAGTACCTGAATTACTTCATGTCAATAAAAATAAGCTGTATCTTTTTTTTCTGGTTAGTGTAGCTGGGTTCTTAAATTACTTATAGCTGCCTCTGCAGGATATGCAAAGTGGCTGTGCAAGCATGCACATGCAAATATAGTCACTCAGGAGCATGGCTGGCTGGGTAGTTCTGGGAGTTGAAGTCCACAATTCTTAAAGTCGCCAAGATTGAACATTCTTGCTTTATATATTCAGAAGTACTTCACCCAATAGAAAACCTACGGGCACTAGAAAATGCTAATAAGCTATGTAAGTTCTCTCTGCACTCTTTACAGAATTTGTGTATCTCTATAATACATATTGTACATTGTATAGACATAGTGCTAAGACTGGATTATTGCAGGGTAAATCCAATTAGGAGATTACTTCCAAAACTGATAAGATTTGTTGAGCTACTAATTCAACCCATTTTACTTGATTGTATTTCAGACCAGTTAATTTTTAACACAATCAATTAAACTAAAAAAATAGTACACTGCTGTTGTTAGTATATATAAACAAGGCTATCACTTAAAGAAATCATATGGGCTTTAATCTAATCACTTGAGTCAATCTAAATGTATCTGCATGGGATTTACACAAAGACATAAAGGAAACACTTTGTTTTATTTTTAAGCGATGCTATTGTATTTAGAGAAAATGCTTTAGAAGAAATATGAGTGTCACTTTACAAAATAGGCTCCTTAACTTTTCATTTACACTCTGCACGGAACCAATGCATGTCTTTTTACGGTGGGCTTTTTTTAAGCAAAACGTTAGTTGATCTATCCTATTTATATACATTATTTTACTAAAAGGGATTTTAACACCAGAATTTACAAGTGGGTCTCGACTTACAACTCTTCATTTAGTGAACTCACTTAACAACTGTGTTCATAACTTAACAACTGCAGTGATTCACTTAACAACTGTGGCAAGAAAAGATGTAAAATGAGGCAAAACTTACTTAACAATTGTCTCGCTTAGCAACATAAAGTCTGGGGTTAATTGTGGTCATACATTGAGGACTACCTGTGCTATTTCACAAAAATGCTGAGAATTATCTGTAAAATTATAAAATTACCACTGCCATTTCTAAAGAAGGAGCAATGAGGCCTCTCTATAAAACAACATGCAAGCATCACGCTGATGCTTCTTCATGAATGCAAATGAACTATACACCGCCACAGCCAAGATATTGGACATCAGCAGGGAACACATTGGATTTACCTCTCTTCCAAGCAATGAGAAGCTTCTTCATTACTCACATACTCAGGTTGCCACTGGAAATGATCTTCCTTTATCTTCACTTCCTGGTTTATCAATATGGTGTATGTCATCCTCCTCCATGCCAACCTGCCTAGTCATTCTCTTGCTCCTGATGAACTATTCAGAAATGCCTTGTTTTTCCCTGGAGTTATCATATGCCTAGTAGTAGGACTTATCTTCTCATCCTATTCTCATCCAGACTACAATCTGCCAAGCAAGTGTGCAAAAAAACCCCTATCCTTTGATATCATACTAATACATTTCACCGTAGCAACTAACGTCTATGTCACTTTTATTTCATAAAGTCTCCTTCAAGTCTAATTCAACTCATGGTGACTTCATGGACAATTCATGTAGCTTTCCTGGCCATGGTGGAGAAGTCATTTCCACTGATCATGTGCAAAATGCTTTTCAATTTCCAGTTTCACCTATAGTCCTAGTATTTCCAGGTGGTCTCCAAACCAAGAATTAATCAAAGCCAATCCTGCTAAATGTTCAAGATCAGTCATATGGTTGATGCTGTCATCTAGCTGGCTTCATGGCATAGATGTATATTATATTTTTAAAAGATTTTTTTTAAACCCCACTTTTATTATTTTTATAAAGAAGTCAAAGGCAACGAACATGACTAATGGGCCTTATTCCTTCTATTTTCCCTACAACTGCCCTGTAGGGTGATTTTCTGTTCCTATCAGCAATAGTCAGCTTTCTTCAACAAGTTCACTATCTTCAATGGGAATTATGAGAATTGTAGTCCAACACATCTGACACATACATACATAAACAGAATTTTTTTCTGAACCTTAGATCTAAGACCCAGAAGGTTTGAGGGAACAAGGTCAAATTTCCACTTGAGGTCCACATCCCAAAAAATAGCCCAGTTTGTAGTGGTGAAGGTGCTCACGGCCTAGAAACCAGGAGACTGTGAGTTCTAGACCTGCCTTACCCATGAAGGCAAGTTAGGTGACTTCAGGTTAATCACTCTCTTTTAGCCCAATCCATCTCACAGGGTTGTTCTTGTGAGGAAAACAGAAGGAAAAAGGAGCATTATATATGTTCACTGCCTTTATTTACTTATAAAATAAAAAAGGCAGGCTTAAAAAACATCAATTAAATAAATAAATATTCAGGGGAAAAACCAACCATTTCAGTCACTACTGATGTTTTCTGTTGGCATTTCTGTTAAAATTGTCGACGTATATTTGCTAGATTCGTCGTGTTATGTTTATTCCCATACTAATACATACTAGAATTCACCTTTAGGTTTCTGCTACTTGTAAAATATAATATATGGACACAAATAAATATGAAGAATTCACCATGTGATTAATTTACCATAAATACCTCCAGCAATCTGCATTATGAGATAAAGGAAAGATTTGCTTGTATCTTTTCAACAATATGCAAAACTAATAGATTGCTCAATAACTTGCACAGATTACATACATATTAGATTTTTTTTAAAAAGGCAAACTTGATTGACCCAGATCATATCTTTCTAGACAGAAATGGAAGTCTATGGTGGATCTCATTGACAGGTAAATTATAAAAGGGTGAAAACAAAATGTAATGAAGAATTATTGGGGGGGTTTTAATGTAAAGATGTTCATGTTTCTTTTTATATGTTTTTTTAATAAGAACAAGCTATTCAGTACAATATACATGTTTACCCTCAAATATCAAAAAATATACATGTTTACCCTCAAATATCAAAAAATATACATGTTTAACCCTCAAATATAAAAAAACCCAAAAAGTTGAGTCTACACATAGTTAAGCCGTGCATGTATTGCCATATTTTGATCAGCAATACGTTTAAAATATCAGATCCCTAATAACTTTTAAGCATCTTTGTTGACCAGTACTGGTCCTTGTATCTTGCATGAATCACTGCCATTTCAGTCTTAGCATACATTTACAGGTCCAGATTCAGAACTACATTTGGCCTACAATACGCTTCTTCTTAGACGAAATAGTTCAGAACGTAACACACAGCAAGGAGATCTGAAGGATATTTTCCTTCCTTTCTTTTTTTAAGGACAGGGGACATGTCCCAGGAATCAAGACAGAAAACAAAACAAAAAAAGAAAGAAAGATGGTACCATTATTGAGATGGGGAAAATGAAGGATGAGATCAGCCGGGTTTTCCAAGCCAACTCACCTCTCTCAGTTGCTCCAGCTCCTGTTTGAGGACATCATACTCCGTTTCCAGCTCATCGTACTGCTGTTTAAGGGTCAGTTTCTCTTCCAAGACCACCAGCCCATATTCAGCCGCCTGGATCTTTTCGTGGGTAGTCTCTGTCAGCTCTTTGGTCAGCCGCTCAATCTCCGATTTATAGTGATCCAGGGTCTCCAAGATCTTTTCTGCAGCCATAGCTTTGGAGGATAGTGGTGGTAGCAGAGGGGGAGGAGCGGGAGGAGGTGTTGGGGGAGGAAAAGGAGAAAGAGATAGAGAATGAGAGGAAGAAAGAAGGATGGAAACCGATGGGAAGAAGTGGGAGGGAGGGATGAAGGCAGCCACACGATGGAGGGATGGAGAGCAGCTCGCCCTGGGATGTTGTTGGGAAGCGGCCAGCTACCTTCAGCTTAAGGCCAAGGAAGAGGATGGGATGCAAGATGAAGAAGTAGATGTAAGGGGAAGGAGTCCGAGGCCCTCCAAGGCTGCTGCACCATTTGTTCTTCGGCCGTTCCACATAGGGACAGCATAATTGCGCTGTGGAAGGAGGAAAGGGAGAAATCGGGAGGGCGCCTGTTTCGTTGCCCTCCCCACCCCCGCGCTCAGTTTTTGCTTATTCAGAGGCACCGGTCCGCCATGTCTCGAGGGCAGCTTTCACCGCAGTCTCTCTCAACTGTCCACCTGCTCTCGCTCTCTCCCTCCCCTTCTCTCTCCCTCTCCCGGCTGCTGCTGCTGCCGCCGCCGCCGCAGCGCCAAAGAGGGCGGGGGAGATGCTGGAAATGCAATCAATCAATAAAGCAGCAGCCCTGGCTATATATGGTGCAGCTTCAGCCTCCTGGTCCCCACGAAATCGAGTGGGGAAGGAAGGGAAGGGAAGGAAGGAAAGAGGAAAGAGGAAGGAAAGAGAGGAAGGAAGGAAGGAGAAGAAGGAGGAAGGGAAGGAAGGAAGGGAAGGAAAGAAAGAGGAAGGAAAGAAAGAGGAAGGAAAAAAGGAAGGAAGGGAAGGAAGGAAGGAAGGAATAGCTTATTCCCAAACAGAGAGGCAGGGAAGCGACCATCGAAGAACGCCTTCGCCTTCTGTTGCCTCGCCCGGCCTCTTCCCCCCTTTTCTAAGAACGGCTGGGCGAAAGGACAGCGGGACCGATGACGGCACCGCCTTTTCCTCCTCCTCAGGACATCTTTCTTCCCGCACTTGTAACGAACGAGTAGGCGGAGGAAGGCTGCTCTCCTCTATTCCCGGCTTTCTGCCCCCTCGTTTCAGAAACCAGCAAGAAAGAATCCATGTAGATGTTCAACCTGTCACTAAGAGGATGGAGAGGATCCAGGTGTTTCCCTACCTGATCAGCTCCATTCTCCTCCGGGTGGGGTGGGGGGAAATGATAAGTCCTCCTTATTTGAATAAATCTCAGGGTAAAGCGCCCCGCCCAAGATGGCAGTTGAGGCATGGACAGGGTTTGCAGTCTGCTGAGTCCTAATATGATTGGTTTGGACTTGGTGGGTTGTATGAACTCAGCTATTGGATTTTTTTTCTCCACAAGCCACAGTTTAACAAACTATATGGTGATGAATGCCAGGGGTGCATCCTGTCCTGAGTTATATAAGAAAGGAAGCAAGAGGAAAAAAAGGGAATTCCATGCTGGAGATTCTAAGGAAAGGCCATGAAAATTAAAATGCCAACCTTGTAAATGCCCTTACAATGGGGAGAACATCCACATCTGGAATACTGTGTACAGTTTTGATGGCCACATGTAAAAAAAAGTGAAGTGGGGTTACCAAAATTATCAGCCAGCTTTCCTTAAGAGAAAATTATTAGGATGGCAGGGATTTTCTAGCTTAATAATAAGATAGTTGAAGGGAGTCATGATTGAAACATTTTAAAAACATCGTGCATGGCAAAGGGGAAGGTTTTTTTTCTCTGTCAAAATCTTAAAGCTGTCTGTGGGGGACATTTAAAAGAGATAAAGCTTTTTTTTTCCACATAGTGCAAAATTAATCTCTGGAATTCATTACCACAAGAAAAGGTTCTGGCCACTAAACTTGGATGCTTGTCAAATGCACTCGGATAAAGACTTGAAGAACAGTCCAAGAAGTGCTACTGGTCTTAAAGACTCAATGTATCCTCTGGGTTGGAAGCAAAGATGCCTCGGAATTCCAGGTGCAGGAAAAAAAAAAGAGGGAAAGGGTGCATCTACACCTCTTGCTTACAAGCACCATGAGATAGCTTTGGCCCCTATGAGAAGGAGATGCTGTACTAGTAAGAGGAGTTTCAACCTGATCCATCGTGGAGGTTCTTATGTTCTATGCTAGGAGTCTTCAACTCCCAGAATTCCACAGCCAGCTTCTGGGAGTTGAAGCCCACCAGGTTTAAAGTTGCCAAGGTTGGAGACCCCTGTTCAATGCAATTATAAGTAACATGGCATATTGTTTAGACCTACTTAATCTGACCAACTTCAAACCAGTATTCTATTTTTTTCCCTACGTTCTGCAAAATCAATAATGTCAAACATGACGTTATTTCTAATGGAAATATTAAAAGGAGAGTAGAAAATAGAAAACAGAGTGGCTATCGGTATTTATGCAATCATAAAACATTATATTTTGCTTTGAGATTTGTTTCCCAGCGCCATAGCAGTCCCTTCAGAAAATGCCTTCTCTTTTAGCCACATGACTTCTTCCCTTTCACTCCCAAAGGTGTTTCCAGTTACATCACAGGAATATTCCCAATGATGAATGACACACTCAGATAACTTTCATTATTTTTGAGCCTAGTAATCCCAAAGGTTTGTTTATTGCTGTGCTTATTACATAATTTGCCATTACAATGGACAACTCAACAAATCAACTGCTTCCCCACAAATGAATAAACAAGCCTGGATAGTCAAGCCAACGTTTTATAGTCAAAGAGCTCCCTTACTAAAAAACATCTGGTTCTCATTCTGCATCCCTTTTAATTTATCAGTAGTGTATGAGTATCAGATAGCAATGGCACTTAGATTTATATACAGCTTCATGCTGCTTTACAGCAGTCTCTAAGCCAGCATATTGCCCCCAACAATTTGGAACCTCATTTTACCAACTTTGGAAAGCTGAGTCAACCTTGAGCTGGTCAGGATTGAACTCCTGGCAGAGAATCCACCTGCATTCGTTCCTGATTTGGAACATCAGTTCAGGATTCCTCTCTGCTAAACACTCCAGTAAAGCATTGGATCAGAGGTCTCCAAACTTGGCAATTTTAAGACTTGTGGATTTCAACTCCCAGAATTCTCCAGCCAATTCTGGGAATTGAAGTCCACAAGTCTTAAAGTTGCCAAGTTTGGGGACCCCTGCATTGGATGACTAGGTTTGGTAAGTTTTAAATGGGTTGCTAAGATCCATGATTCTGTAATGTTTTAATTTATTCTGATCTGTCAAGAGATAGGATACCAGATGCAGGAAGCAGGCGATGGCTAGACAAGATTTTACATTACAACAGTGTTGAATAACTTCTCAGTGTCACAATACCCTACAAAGTCTTGTTGCCTTTTCTTGTTATTCAAGCAGTTTAACCACATCCTTGGAATTGGGTTTTCCTACTGGTGCTTACTTCCTTCAGCTAGGCTTTTTCTGCTCCAGATTGATCCACATATACACACTCCCTTATCTCAAAATCACTTCGCACAAATTATGTGACTTTCCTTCCTTTTAGACAACATCCTTCACGTAATCTTAATGAAGGTCCTTAGATGCAAAGGGAAGAAGTCTCAGTTCCAGATTTATCACAAGCCCCTCAAGATAGTCCATCTTATGATATTGCCCCTGGTGGCTTCTTTGCAACTGTTTACAATCTTGATCTTCAGCCACTGGTCTAAGTTACCAGATATGCTTAGTTTGACCATATATCATGCCCCCCTTGCTTTATCCTCATGGAAGTAAAACAAATATGTTAGCTAATTCAGGGGTCTCCAACCTTAGCAACTTTAAGAGTTTGCTGGCTGAGGAACTCTGGGAGTTGAAGTCCACAAGTCTTAAAGTTGCCAAGGTTGGAGTCCCCTGAGCTAATTGACAACATATCATCATCATTCTTTAATATAATGCATCACAGAGAAATACAGTATAGAGTACATCGTGCAAAATTCCATATGAAAAAAACCATCAAAATAAAGAGAGTTCCTGTCATGCCCCTGGTGGAGACTGACTCTGAGGGAGAGGAGGAACAGCCGACAGGGAGTGGAAGTGTGGCTCTGGAGATTGTGGAGGAAGCTGGGGAAGGGCAGAGGCCAGCTGGGCAGTCAGAGGAGGACGCAGGCCCATCCCTTCTCCATCTTAGGGCATACAGGGAAGAGAGAATAAAGGTGAGATGTGGTCTACTAGGGAGGAGAGGGCTTTGATCCTCTTCATGGGCTGCAGCTGTGACAACTGGATAAGAGGACGGACAATCATACAGGCGAACGCTGGAAACAAAGCATGGAAATATCTCTAGTTTATTGTTCCTTTCTGAGTTTGGCATCCTTCCCAGTGTGTGTTCTGATATCTGTGGACATCTTCAAGCCCTTATCTTGCCTGGTTTGTGTTGTTTTTTACTCCTTAAAATTTAAACGGCATCTCCTCCTTCTTGTAACTGCTTGTGTGGGAGTTTTTTTTATCTCCAGTCAAGGATATTTGGATCTTGGAAGCAAAGTGGAGGAATAAAAGGGGCGTCACCTGTTTTTTGTTACTGTGTTTATTTTGTATCCCACTGTGGGTCATCACCGTTCCCAAATACCTTATCAACCCAGGAGCCAGTCCCTACAGTCTCACTACAAAATCATGCACATGTCTTAGCTTTGTTGAAATAAACAATACTACACCAGCATATTGTGCATTGTCATTATATCTCTGATTCATAGCCATTCTTTCCTTTGCTACGGTACCGTGGGAAAATTACAGTGCTGCTTTAAATCTGTATATATATATTTTCATCTTTGTTTAAACTGTGAGTACAGTTCCTATTATGTTATAAATAGCAGCCAAGATTCATTCCATTTACCCAGCAGCATGGGATGAAAGCACAGCCTATAGGCTTCACCTGCTATTTTAACAAGCTGATTGCAATGGAATATAATACTGCCTGTTCCAATCACAGGGAAAATCTGGGGCTAACTATTATGCTTGTAAAGTAAGATTGGGAAGGCAGAAAGTGACATATTTAGCTTTTTTGTATTGGTATAATATTTTACATATAATATGCCTGTACACTGTGCCTTGCTAGCAGTGGCCAACCAAAATTAAGATGTTCTTTTAGGATTCACTATTAGGATGTTTATTTGCTGCAAGACTTAAAGTACTCATAGAGAAGTATAAGGGAAATACCAGCCAAATACATACCCATTCTTTTTTTAAATTTATTTTTAATTTTAATTATGAGAATACAACACAATATATCCAACTTAGCCTTGTTATACACATACAGTATATATTTTACTTCATCATTTATACCAATGTGCCTACCGTCCCTGTCCTATTACTTTTTTATTTTTCTTATATGTATCCATTTCATGTATTCATAACTATGTTTATTCTTATACCTATTATCTTGTAAGTGATT
This sequence comes from Bungarus multicinctus, assembly GCA_023653725.1. NCBI lineage: Eukaryota > Metazoa > Chordata > Lepidosauria > Squamata > Elapidae > Bungarus > Bungarus multicinctus. The sequence continues at coordinate 64,942,604 of CM042848.1, forward strand.
GATAAATCAAATCAAAATAAAAAAAATAAATATTAATTACTAATTAAGCTAATCATAACTACTAATATTCTGACCTTGTCTTCTGCTATTTAGCCATTGATAAAATTTATTCCATGTTTTATAATATTTAGACTCTCCTTTGTCTTTTATTTCTAAAGTTAACCTATTTGATTCTGCACATGCCATAATTTTTCTTATTATTTCTGTTTCTGGAGGTATGATTTCATTTTTCCAGTATTGTGCATATATTATTCTAGCCGCCATCAATACATGTACTATTAAATATATTATTTCCTTCTTAAGTTTTTCTGATACATACCCATTCTAATGCCAGATCAGGGAGAAAAATCTATCTATGTAGTCACTAGGAATTGAAAATGGTTTGATGGCACATAATCAATCAATCTACTGCCAGAGGCTCCATTGAAGCAGAAGGCAACCCCCAGCTGGTCCAATTAAAATAAGCACCTTCTAACCCATTCTATGCTTAACCCCTTCCTCCCAATCTCAGGTGTCCTTGACTGACTTTTATATTTTGCTTTGATCATGCCTTTGCCTTTAGTCCAAATGACAAGAACATCACTATCTGGGTATGTCCCTAAGTCTTTGTAGATGTGTTTTTGGAGAGCATCCTGATATTAGGTAGAAGATTCAGCTTTGGGTCAGTTTTCTACACTAGGACAAGTCCAAGTGCAAATTAGAAAAGTGGAAAAAAATAAATTACTTTTGACCTATTCATGTGGTCACAACTGATCCAGAGATGGTATTCAGCAGGTTCTGACCAGTTCTGGAGAACCGGTAGCAGAAATTTTGAGTAGTTCGGAGAACTAGGAAATACCACCTCTGACTGGAGACTTTACAGTATCCTTTCCCTGCCACGCCCACCAAGCCACACCCACGGAACTGGTAGTAAAAAAAATGTGAATCTTACCACTGAACTGATCCCTCACCAAGTAAGAGGCAGGCCAAGTCAAACACCAGGAGATGAGGCCGACTGAAACCACATACTCAAATATTAATCTCCACGCCAGAAAGTTTGGGTCCTCCTCGTGCTGGGCTCTCTGATTAATGAAGGTGGTATCTCATCTTATGCTTAATACATTGCCTATCTGGTGACTAGACCCATTCTTTTGAAGTTCTCTGGACAAGGACAGGGTAGGAGATCACCCCTGTGTGCTCTGGAGGATTGCTCCTCACGAGGAGATTGTAGGACAGTGATCCCACACCTGTTTCAGTGCCAGCAGACAAGGGATTTAAGCTCACAACTGCAGTGGAGCCTTCTAAAGGACACTAAGTTCACTAACCTTGTTTCTAATCACTTTCAGAAATGGTTTATTTAACTATCTAAAGCAGGGGTGTCAAATTGGAGGCCTGCGGGCCAAATGCATCATGGCTACCCCAGCTCTGTGAAGGGGAGAAACATCATAATACATCATGTGACAGCAACGTGTTGCTGCGAGTTTGACACCCGTGATCCAAAGGATAAAAAAATTTTGAATTCCAAGTTTGAAAAGCCACCTGATACGTCTATTTTCATTTCTGGGAAGGAGGGAGGGAGAGAGATACATAAAATATTCACAGTATTCTGAATTACATAGTGTTTCTCTCTGAGGCTTTGAAATGAAGATTTCCTACTAAATATAGGTAGTCCTCACTTATGACCACAATTGAGCCCAAAGTTTGTGTTGCTAAGTGAGATATTTGTTAAGTAAGTTTTGCCCCATTTTACCACAATTTTTTTTGGCCATAATTGTTAAGTGAATCCCTGCATCTGATAAATAAATAATCTGGTTGTTACGTGAATCTAAAGTCAATCTTCCCATTGACTTTTCTTGTCAGAAAGTCACAAAAGGTGATCACATGACCTTGGGACACAGCAACAGTCTTATATATGAACCAGTTGCCAAGCAACTGAATTTTGATCACATGATCATGGAGATGCTGCAAAGATTGTAACTGTGAAAAATGGACATCAGTCATTTTTCAATGCTGTTTTAACTTTGTGTAGTTACTAAATGAACTGTTGTAAGTTGAAGACTACCTGTATTCCTCCCCCCCCCCATTTTCTTCACAACAACTATGAGGTGGGTTGAACTGGGAAAGAGTGATTGGCCCAAGGTCACCTGGTCATGATAATTTTTAGGGAATTTTGAATTAAAAAATAGCATTAAAATATAAGACTATATACATTTAAATGCTCCTGAATATTGTCAGAAGAAAAATTCAGTCCAGGAGAAATAAATTTTAAAAAATCAATGGTGGCTGGCTACAAGGAAAGAAGGTCTCTGTTTATTTGGTTTCCAGAAAGTTCAGTGACAGCAGCATGTTTTTGGGGTGGCTGACAAAATGGTTAAGTGGATGGATCTTTATAGTGAAGGGACCTAATAATAGAAGTAGTTTAATTTGCTATTTTGCTTCCCTAAGAATCACGTTCTGCTAGTAATCTAATTTCTGCTGTCTTGTTTTTCTGCCCAGCTCAGTGCCTGGTGCATGGCTCAAACAAGATGCTGTGTGTGTCATTGCCTGTCAGGGTTCAGACACTTAGTAAATAGAGGGTTCAGACATCCGGCAAACATGGCAGTGCTCTGGCTACACTTTTGACCTGTGTTGTTAAGCACCCAGCCCCTTCGTTCCTTGCTGCACTGGTGCCAATAACAGATAAGGAAGATAGAACAAAGAGCTACCCAGGGATGAGATAAGATTGATGATGAGAGCCCAGATACCAGGGCTACAAGGAATGCTTTATAGATAAGGAAGGCCTGGGCCAAACTGTTGTTTCTGATTGGCTACGTGAATATATAAGAAGTTCACCATACGCTTCCCAAGCTTTTCCTTGCATGCTTGCTGCTTGTATGCTATGGAATTGTCCACCCAGCTATTTTCTTTGATTAAATAAAAACTGTCACTTTTTCCAAGCCTCTGCTTAAGTCTTTCTTTGGTACCTTGATGACTTACCTGCATTTTGAACCTTACAATAGGGTTCTGAAGTTTTGTGATTGAGATGCTCCGGGGGTTGTGCAATGCAGTGAGCTTTGCGTCTTTTACTATTTCAATGGTGGTGGGGTAATCCTATCATGTCCTAATGGTCCTGTCCTGCCCTTAGAATTTGTGTGATGGAATGTAAATTTTTAATCCCATCGGCTCCCACAGAAGGCTGGAGCAGTGCCTGAAGATGTTTTTTTTATGAATTGAGTGGCCCGGTCTTTCTGAATGGATAAAAAAAATTTGCATTCCTAAAGGTCAGCCTCTTCAGGCTTCTTTGAAGCTGTTTTCCTACTGCAGGAAGATTTTCTGCCTTTGTTAAGACTTTCTCCATTTCTCCTTTGGGGAAATAGTCTATTCTGCCTCTTTTTAATATTAAAAATAAATAATATTTTAATCTGGTGATGGAGGGGGGCTTCCTACAATACCATTTCAAGGGCCACATCCGCGGCACCTTTTAAATTATCTTTGCATTGAATTTCACAAGAATAATCATAAGAAAAGGGAATTTTAAAAACATATCGATGTTTCGTTTGCTTGTTTCTAACTTGAAAGCAAACTTTGTGTGTCTTATATTTTGATAAAAGAATATCTGAGAAGTGAATACTTAATATTCTTTCCTTGATCTATCTTAACTGTAAACCTTTCCTTCCCTCACTTTGTTTTCCAGCTTCCAAAAAAATGTATATGATCTTATCTCCCATCCCCATCCTCCCACACAGCATCTGAAGGAGTCCAGGTTTAGCAGAAAACAGCTAAAGAGGAATGATGCGCCAAGCTTTTATTCACATGCACCTTGCTCCTTCCACAGGTTTGCAGCTTCTAAAATCTATTCTGAGCTGTTTTGGTCAAAAGAGAAATGTAAGTCATTATTTGACATGGACTATAAAGGAAAAAGGTCTAATTTACTCCACCAGAAGCCAAGGTGGAGAGTTAATCAGGGACATAGGAGTTGCAGCTACAGCTCTGTTCTTATCCTAACCTATCTCGCAATGGTGTCCTTATGTGGAAAAAAAATAGAAGAAAGAATGTTGTGTATATTTCCTTAAGCTCCCAGAGGAAAGGCAGGACATACGTTTTCAAATAAATAAATAATCTACTTCAGTCAACATGCCTATGCCATCACTGTGTCTATGCATCAGACAGAGTTTCAGTTTAGGAGCATAAAAGCAAAATAACATGCACCAAACAGAATTATCTCAGGCTTTTGTTGACATCTCTTCATGAGCCAAGCCCAGGGTGCAAATCTTCTGCCTGGGCTTTTATTGTCATTTTGGGTTCAGTGCCATTCTGCATCTCAAAAAGCTTCGTTCAGACAAGAAAAATCTCCCAGTTTGATTTTTTTCTTAGAGGCAGCTTGGAGTATGGAATGCACCTGTCAAGAGAAGCTCTGGGAAGCCCAATAAACAGCATGGAGATCTTTCTTTCCTCCTGTGGCTTGTGAGCTAACCAGGAAGCAAGATGTCAAGGTAAAAGGAGAAGACTGTCCGTTCACTGATGTATTGGGAAAATCTGTGGCTGGGCTGATTAGTAAGCAAGTCACACAATCCCTTTAAGAAGCTTGTCAATGTAGATCCATGTTTTGAAGCTGAGTGGAGGACGAAAAGGTCCTGTTCAGAATCTGAAATGCCCAGAGGTAATCAGGGCCAGGGAAAGCATGTTAAGATTACTCACCATCCAGGGCAGCAATTTGATAATGTTTGATTCCAACAAACAACAATAGTATTCTGCAGCAGGAAAAAAGAAAGCTTTATTTTCTTATGTAGGGAAAGCTACATATATTCTGCAGCCCTATTCTGTTGGATTATTGTGAAAAAGACAATTAAACAAGTCCAAAACATACTGAAGTTTTTCCAAGGTAACAGTGACAAAATGGAAAGAAAGCATAAAACAATTTTAGCACCTCTTTGTTACACATTTGGGGTGAATGGAAAAGAGGAGATTGATGTTAAGTCAAAATGAAACCGGGGAAGAGGGGCTATAATAGAATAATTGCTGTGTTCTTTTTTTATAGGAATAATTAATGTTATTATATTAACACAAACAGTGAAAATTAATGTAAGCTATAAAGGAGTAAGGAAAAATGCAAAGAAAAAAAGAAAAAAAGAAAGGAAAAAGAGAAAAGTAATTTTCTTTCCCCCTTTATTCCAACATATATAAACAATTTTAAGAACTTATCACCAAATCTTAAAATACAAGTATCTCTTTATCCCTTATCTCACCTCTTTATAAACAAATCTTTAAAATCTTAGTATCCATTCTAATCAGCAAAAGCCCATTAAGGGTTACCAGTTTTGTGGAAAAACCCAATGAAAGAAATAAAAGACAGCAACACAAGGCAATAATTCTTACTTTAAGATTGAGAGGTTTATTTTACTAGCAATTTGGAACATTGCTACATGACTGCATTCCCACTCACGCCAGTAATAGTATTATTAAATTTACAGATGATACAACAGTGGTGGGACTCATCTCCGGGGAGGAGAGATGAGTCTGCCTATTGAGATGAGGTGGACTGGTTGCTTTCATGGTGTGGAGACAATAACTTGGTCCTTAACACCAATAAGACCAGTTATCATGCCCCTGGAGGAGATTGACTCTGAGGAAGAGGAGGAACAGCCAACAGGGAGTGGAAGTGTGGCTCCAGAGGTGGTGCAGGAGGCTGGGGTAGGGCAGAGGCCAGCTGAGCAGTCAGAGGAGGACCCGGGCCCATCCTCTATCCATCCTAGGGCATGCAGGGAGGAGAGGATCAGGGTAAAATGTAATCTACTCAGGAGGAGAGGGCCATGATCCTTTTCATGGGTTGCAGGCATGAAATCTGCATAAGAGTTTGGACCTGCGTGCTAACAGACACTGGAGACAAATTAGTGTTTTATTCCTAAAGAAGGTTTATCTTGGTTGGCATTCTTCCAACAGACTGTACCTGATTATCTTCCTGAAGTTGGTCTTGGTCTGTCATGGAACTTTATTCAGTGCGGTTTGTTTTTGGTTTTTGTTTCGTTATCGGCTCATTGAATTTGAACTGTGTTTCTTTCCTTTGAAATGTTATTTTGAAAATAGTTTACTACTCCACTGTGAACAACTAAACAGTGAAGCCAAGTTGAAGGCATTAAAGGACTTTTAGTTACGTTTTGGGTTTTGTTATATTTCTGATATACTCTGGGTCATCACATTTTGTCTCCAGCCACCCCTTCAACTTTTTGTGGGGTGACCATGAATCAGCTCAGAGCAGACATCACCCAGTTAAGCCAGCAAGTAGCTCTTTCAACTGCACAGGTTGCGCAGATGCAAGCTGTCCGGCCATGCCGTAAATGCCCGGTAGTGGTGCCAGATAAATTTGATGGATCGCTGGCCCAATTTCCAGCATTTTTTGGGCAGTGCAAGGTTTATATGAGCCTTCGGCCAGAGGACTTCTCCACTGACCAGGATAAGGTGGGTTTTTTATTAGTTAGTTGTCAGGCTCTACAGCACATTGGGCGACACCTCTGTTGACCCAGCCCAACCAGGTGTTGGACAATTATGCCGAGTTTTGCCGTCAGTTCCAGGCCCTGTTTGAGAACCCTGTTCGGAGCCAAACAGCAAACGGACGTTTGAGAGAGTTGAAGCAGGGGCGTGGCTCGCTCATGGATTATATTGCTAGATTTTGAGTGGTCGCCCAAAATGTACAATGGAATGAGGCAGCACTGTTAGACCAGTTCTAGGAGGGTTTGTCGTTGGAACTCCTGGACGAGTTGGCACGCACTGAATGCCCTCGCACCCTTCAGGAGCCCATGCATCTGTGTCTTTGTATCAATGCTAGGCATCAGCAGCGACGGGTGCGACAGCGGACGGAGACTGCATCTGTTCTCAGCAAAACGGCACCCCTGATGGAAGTGCCTTTGGAAGAGCCCATGCAGTTGGGGGTTGCCCACCCTCACCTGACCCAAGTAGAAAAGGATAAGCGTCGTCATGATGGGTTAAGCCTCTATTGTGGCAATCGAAGCTATTTTGCAGCCAAGTATACTGTTAAGACATCCACAGCAGCAACGTCAGTGGTGGCAGGAAACGAGTATCACCCGGGCTATGGGGGTCTGTAGGTTGGGTTTCAAAGTCCCTAGGCCCACCATCTTCACCATCCTTGCCATCCTCACCATCTTTGACATCTTCGACATCTCCACCCCAGTTGTCATTGGTGAAGCATCTTGTGCTGACAGCAAGTGTGTTTGTGCCTGGTCATGGAGCAGTGGAGATCTAAGCCTTGGTCGACTCAGGGGCTACAGCCAATTTCATGGATGCTCATTTTGTCGAGCAGTGGTTCATTCCCCAGCAACAGGTGTCCCCGCCAGTAATGGTGGAGACAATTGGTGGTCGGCCCCTTCGTTCAGGACCTATGGTTGCTGTAACCAAACCCCTTTGCATGTGTACTGGGCAGTATGTGGAGGAAGCTGTGTCCTACGTTGTCGCAATATCTCATTTTCAGGTGGTGCTGGGTTTGGAGTGGTTACAGGCCCATGATCCACAGATTGACTGGTTGTCTGGAACTCTGCAATTTCTTGATAAGAAGTGTGTCAACCATTGCTTGTGTTTCTGTGTAGGGGGTGTGATTTCGCCATTGGACTTGGATCTACCTGCAGAATTGGTAACCTATGTTTCAAGTGGGGGGAATCAACACGCCGACGCATTGTCCCAGAAGCCTGAGTATACCCAAATGGAGGACAAAACCTTGCTCTGGATGGTGATTCTGTTGGAGCGGTTTATGGCCACAGAGGAACCTGTGCACCTTTGAGTGAGGATTCAGGAGGCGCAGTTACAGGATTTGTGGCAGCTCGGCATTGTGAATTGGATGAGAATGGGAGACAAGAGACACCTTGGGCATATATCGGGGACCTGCTGCAGTTCCGTGATCGCAGTTATGTGCATGCAGGTCCTCTTCATGGTCTTATCTTATGTCAATGTCATGATAGTCTGGTGGCAGGACACTTTGGGGTGTTCAAAACACTACACCTCATCTCAAGGACATTTTGGTGGCTGAGACTTAAGTATGATATGTCAGGATATGTGGCGTCCTGTGGGATCTGTCAACAAGCCAAGTATGCTCCTGGTGCACCGCCTGGTCTCTTGCAGCCATTACCCATGCCAGAAAGACCTTGGGGGGAAGTTTCATTGGACTTCATCACTGAATTGCCACCATCGAAGGGTGCTATAACCATTTTGGTGGTGGTGGATAAGTTGACTAAAATGGTCCACTTTATTCCATGTGCGGTTCTTCCTATGGCCAGGATAAGGGCCCAGTTCTTTATCTCCCATGTATTCCAGTTGCATGGCTTACTAGACTGAATAGTATCAGATTGGGGGGTACAATTTACGGCACGCTTCTGGCAAACTCTACTCACGAAACTGCAGGTTCAGACATGTCTGCCCATCACCCAGAAACTGATGGGGGGAAAGAAAGAATGAATGCTATTTTGGAGCAGTACCTCCACTGTTTCAGCAATACTCAACAAGATAATTGGGTGGAAGTGATGCCGGTGGCAGAATTTGCTTACAACAATGCTCAACATGCATCCACCCATGTGTCCCCGTTCTTTGCCAACTATGGTTTTCATCCATGACTTTTTCCTTTAGCCCCATCTGACTCCCCAGTTCTGGCAGGATACGTTCTTGCAAGAGTTAAAAGCCATGCACCACATGGTCCGAGACCAACTAGAGAGAGCCAAGAAGGACCACAAATGCTTTGCAGACTGACATCATCATGATATTTCGTCTTTAGCGGTAGGCAATTGAGCGTGGCTGTCTACTCAATACTTACCGACGACACTGCTGTCAAAAAAGCTCAATCACTGTTACTTGGGACCTTTTCCAGTCAAGGCGGTGATCAATCCTGCAGCTTATCGTCTCTCCCTGCCACGGACCATATGTATCCATCCTGTTTTTCATTGCTCCTTGTTAGTCCCTACATCAGCCGACAGCCCGCATAGATCAGCTCCACCACCACCGGTCATGGTAGCCCCTCAGGGAGAGGTGGAGTATGAAGTGGAAAGCATCTGAGCTTCACGCCAGTTGCGACGCCGATTTCAGTATTTGGTGGCATGGAAAGGTTATAGACCAGAGGACTTCACCTGGTTCGATGCCACTGAGGTTCATGCTCCTCATTTGATCCATGATTTCCACACTCGGTTTCCTCAACATCCTCGTCCACCTAGTCCCAGGGGAGGGGGCCCTGCGGGGGGGGGGGTGTCATGCCCCTGGTGTAGACGGACTCTGAGGAGGAGGAGGAACAGCCAACAGGGAGTGGAAGTGTGGCTCCAGAGGTGGTGGAGGAGGCTGGGGTAGGGCAGAGGCCAGCTGAGCAGTCAGAGGAGGACCCAGGCCCATCCCCTATCCATCCTAGGGCATGCAGGGAGGAGAGGATCAGGGTAGAACGTGGTCTACTCAGGAGGAGAGGGCCATGATCCTCTTCATGGGTTGCAAGTTTGAGATTCACATAAGAGTTTGGACCTGTGTGTTAACAGACACTGGAGACAAATTAGTGTTTTATTCCTAAAGAAGGTTTATCTTGGTTGGCATTCTTCCAACAGACTGTACCTGATTATCTTCCTGAAGTTGGCAATTATCTATCCTGGTCTGTCATGGAACTTTATTCAGTGCGGTTTGTTTTTGGTTTTTGTTTTGTTATCGGCTCATTGAATTTGAACTGTGTTTCTTTCCTTTGAAATGTTATTTTGAAAATAGTTTACTCCTCCACTGTGAACAACTAAACAGTGAAGCCAAGTTGAAGGCATTAAAGGACTTTTAGGTATATTTTGGGTTTTGTTATATTTCTGATATACGCTGGATATCAAACCAGTGGTGGGATTCAATTTTTTTTTACTACTGGTTCTATGGATGTGGCTTGGTGAGTGTGATGTGGCTAGGTGGGCATGGCTTGGTGGGAGTGGCTTGGTGGGCATTGTAGGGGAAAGATACTGTAAAATCTCCATTCCCATCCCATTCCAGGGGAAGGATACTGCACAATCTCCCTTTCCTCCCCACCCCGTTAACCTGCTTTCTAGCTCTGTTCTCCTGTGCAGGGCAACAAAAGAAGACCCAGCCAATCAGCTGGGACTCGGGAGGCAGAGAATAGATGGGGGTGGGGCAAGTCAGAGGTGGCATTTGCTGGTTCTCTAAACTACTCAAAATTTCCGATACCAGTTCTTTAGAACTGGTCAGAACCTGGTGAATACCACTTCTGAATAAGACCAAGGAGTTTATAGTGGACTACAGAAGGAATAGATCAGACATTCAGCCCTTGGTTATCAGTGGAGACCAAGTGGAGCAAGAGTCCAGTTTTAAGGTTTTGGGTGTTATCATAAAAGAGGGCCTGATCTGAAGAGCTCACATTGCAGCACTGGTCAATAGAGCCCAGCAGAGATTATACTATCTGAGACTTCTCATGAAAGATTAACTGAAATGAAAAATTGCTGGTGACCTTCTACCACTGCACTACAGATTATTTTAATTTATTGCACCTGTGTATGGTTTGCTAATTGCACAGTAGCAGATAAGAAAGCACTCCAGAGGGTTAATATCATTACCCAGAGGATTATTGGTTGCCCACTCCTCTCCTTGGAAGAGCTTGATAGCTCCTGTTGCCTTAAGAAAGTTCAAAACATTCTCAAAGATCCATCTCATCCTGGGCACCCTTTTTTTGAACTATTACCATCTGGCAGACAGCACAGGACAATAAAAACAAGGACAAATAGGCTGAAAACAGCTTCTATCCCCGAGGAGTAACTATATTGAATTCTACTGTGTAGTGTAATACTAATGCAATATCAGGGGTTTTCAATTCAATAGTGAAGGATGTGAAGGATGTGGAGTGTTAAATAGGTTGGGAAATAACGGAGACAACCAAGTAAAGAGGATAACCCTTTTATTTTATTGCTAACAAGGGTTTAAAAGTCAAACCGTGAGCTCACAAGCGACAGCTGATTCTGTCTGACAGCTCTCTTTATATAGTGCGCTGTCAGATGCAGCAGCCAATCAATTTTTAAAATGGCATCACTCCTTGAAGAGTTAAAAATGAGACTTTAAGAACAAAAAGAAGCACAAGAGGGAAGAGGATCTTTTGGCTTCGTATTTCAATTTTTAGAAATGGAGATTTTGAACTATGAAAAACAACAAGAAACGCTGGCAGAACAAGAAGGGCAGGACAAAGAAGAAGCCATCTTTAATGACCAAGTGATTTTAAGTGGGGTAAAAAACGGAAAGGGGGGAAAGGAAGTTAAAAACTTAAGATTGAAGCAACAACCAAAAAAAAGAGTAATTTGAAAAGTAATCATAATATCAGGAAGAAGCAGAAGGGAGGATCACAGAAGGGAGAATCAGATAGAAAAGGGAATAAAAAGGGAAGGGAGAAGAAGAGAGGGAAGAGGGAAAGGAAAAGAAGCTACAAAGGACAGAAACAAGATATAGAGGTACAGGAAAAGCGTACAAGAATTAAAGGTATAAACCTATTTAAAAGACACAGAAACTATGGTTAAAATTTAACTTAAGGAGAGGATTCTGCAAGGATAGCATTGTTATATTAGAAATAGAAAAGGGTTAGAAAATATGTTAGATGATTAAAGTGATAGAAAAAAATTGTATTGGTGTGTAATGGAATATTTGCTTGTAAAGAGAATAAGGCTCTCAATGATTTAAAAATAAAGTAAAAAAAACTGAAAAGAAACATGGAAGATTTTTATCAGTTGACAAGATGAATTTGAATAAGAATAATAACTTTATTGACTACTGTTAATAACTATTGTTTTGTTTTTTATTTAAAGACATTAATAAGTAAAATATGAAATATAGATGATTAAAGTGAAACAACTGATATTACTAGGTAATGTTTGTTAAAAGAAATAGAAATGTAAAAGATTGTTATTAATATTAATGGCAGAGCTGTACTTGAATAGAATAATTATTCCATTTACTATTGTTATACATACACAAACACACACACACAAATATACATACATACATACATACATACATACATACATACATACATACATACATATATATACTTTTTTCTTTTAAGAATTTTGTGTGTATTTTTAAGGGAATGTACCAAGCAGAATTCAATTGAAAATAGGTAGGTGTTATAAAATAGAGGTTAGAAAATGAATGTTACAACTGTAAAGGTGAAACTCAAATTTTTAAACAAGATTTGAAAAAAGATACAAAGGTGTTACTCTCCAGTCTAGTAATTACAGGGGAAAATTTGTTTTATGAGAAAAGATAATATGAAATTGTAAACAGGACAGATGAAAATATAAAAATATTGATTAGAAAGATTTTAAAAATTAGAAAAAGATACGTAGTTGAATTAAGAAAGGAATGAGATAATTTAAAATAAGGCTATAGGAAGTGAAGAAAGGGAAAAGCTATTGAAAAATTGCAAAAATAGTTATAAGATATGGATTAGAATGTATAAGATAAATATGTATTGAGTTTATATCTGTATGGAAAAGTGATAACCCGGGGGCACATTGTTCTCAAAAAAGGATATTTTATTTGTTTGTATGTTTTGTGAAAATTTAAATAAACCTTATATTTTTAAAAAATAGTCTATATTTTTCATTTCCCTCACCAGAAATGACAATCCCTCCCTTGTATGTTTATATCACATTTCCTATCATTAAAAAATAGATCTACAGAGGACGCTTATAGCCATCACACTTCACACTGCTCTGACTCACCTAGAACAGCGAGGGAGTGGGGGCTATGTGAGGATGCTTTTTGTGGATTTTAGTTCTGTGTTTAACATAATTCTTCCACATAGACCAGTGTCTAAACTTCTGGACCTTGGGCTTTCTAATTCAATCTGCTTTTGTCTGGCTGCTCACAGAGGGTCAGATTAGGTAATCATACCTCTTCAGCCCTTATTCTTAACACTGGTACACCACAGGGTTGCATGTTGAGTCTATACTCTTTATGTGCATGACTGCATTCCTACTCATGCTAGTAATACTATTGCTAAATTTGCAGATGATACAACAGTGGTGGGACTTATCTCCAGGGGGGATGAGTCTGCCTACTGAGATGAGGTGGACCGGTTGCCTTTGTGGTGTGGAGACAATAACTTGGTCCTCAACACCAATAAGACCAAGGAGCTTATAGTGGATTATAGAAGGAACAGATCAGACATCCAGCCCTTACTTATCAATGGAGACCGAGTGGAACAAATGGCCAGTTTTAAGTTTCTGGGTGTTACCCTAAAAGAGGACCTGACCTGGGGTGACCATATTGCAGCCCTGGTCAAAAGGCCCAGCAGTTATTATACTACCTGAGACTTCTCAGAAAACAACAACTGAATGAAAAACTGCTGGTGACCTTCTACATACTGCACCTCTGTATGGTTTGCCAATCGCACAGTGGCAGATAGGAAAGCACTCCAAAGGGTTAATGTCATTGCCCAGAAGATCATTGGTTGCCCTCTCCCCTCTTTGGAAGAGCTTTATAGCTCCTGCTGCCTTAAGAAAGTTCAAAACATTCTCAAGATCCATCGCATCCTGGGCACCCTTTTTTTGAACTATTACCATCTGGCAGATGGTACAGAATAATAAAAACAAGGACCAATAGGCCAAAAAACAGCTTCTATCCCGGGGCAGTAGCTCTTTTGAATTCTGCTGTATAGTGCAGTGTTGGTGTGGTGTCAGGGGTTTCCGGTTCAATGTGTGAAGGGTGAAGGATGTGTGTTTGTATTTATTTTCATGGTCATGGTCATGGTCATGATGTTCACTGAAGATGGTGTTTGGTTTTGTTGTACAAGGTGCAATGACAGTAAAATAAAGTCAAGTCAAGTCAAGGTAAAGTAAAGTAAAGAAATCTTCCAAACCTCATCTTTCAAATCTAGTCAGTAAAAATCCAATCCAAGTTACCAGGGATAACAATGTAATGGTTTTAAGCTTAATCAGGTAAATTTAAAATACAGCAAATGAACTTTTTGCCATGTAACTCCTAAACAAAACCTTAAAAATTTAGTATATAGTCCTCGTCAGGGAAAAATAATCTTAAAAATTTCCAGACATAGATAGAAAAATATTAGCCTTCATATGGAGTGGAGCTTTTTTTTTCAAGAGGACCTAACGTTAAGAACAATCATGACCTTTAATCAAGAAAAACTGGTAACATCCAGTCTTGTACAAAAGTTAGAGGATGGCTTGTTTTCTTTGTAATCTATACACTACTAAAACTTTCCTATTTGTCTGTTTGAAACCTTCAATTGGGCAAAACAGTGCATCAGAGGGCAACCATTTTTAATCAGCGTACCTCAAATGTGCTGAATTATGTGTCCAAAATCCAGCCCCATTACTGGTTGAAATGTGGCAAAATTGTGGCCACTTCAGCATCATTGTATTTGTTGTGGTTCCCCGGCAGCCTGTGCAGATAGCAGCAGAATCAGACAGTGGGGAAGAACAGGGACCAATCTGGGAGTCTGGGGAGGACTCGGGTCCTGTGTCCAATACAGAGATGGGGCCAGGACCATCTGGGAGTGGGGTGCTGACTCTGGAGCCTCCAGAATCTGGCAGCAGCAAGGCAGAGGAACAAGGGGAGCCTGTTCCCAGTGCGTGTGTGCAGAGCTGCCAGAAGGCAAGAGCAGCTAAGACAAAAGGGGCAACTCGGAAGTAAGGCTTGGAGGTGACTGGCCCTCCCCTAAGGTATAAAGAAAGTGCAAAGGTAGAGAAATCTTTGCAGGAAGCAAAGTCATTAGCTCTGATCGGATTAAGCCTTGAAGCTCTGTGTTGGTTTTTTACAGTTAATTTGGCATTTTAGTTGTTGGCAGCAATTCAAAGGAGATAAAGGTGGGTGCTTATCTCAAGAGATTGGGAATCATTACGGGCTGGGAATAAACATAATTCCCAGCATTGAAATAAAACAAGAGTTGTTTGGACTAAGCGTGTGCTTAATTATGGTCTCAGGAAGCCTTGGTCAGAACAGTATTGCTGCGCTACCACATTGTTTCGGTCAGCCACAATCATGTATTCATGATTTACTTCATTCCCTGCCAACTTTCCACAAAAATAGGGAAGCTGACAGGAAATCAGAAGTCTCTCCCCACTTCCATTTTGCCAACCAGTGATTATGTGTTTTTTGTTTAGGTAAGGAAACAACTCTGAAAAAAATGCCCCAGTGGGTCATGGGTTGTCTAATAGCAATAGCATTTAGACTTATATACCACTTCACAGTGCTTTACAACCCTCTCTAAGTGGTTTACAGAGTCAGCATATTTTCTCCAACAATCTGGGTCCTCATTTTACCCATCTCGGAAGGATGGAAGGTGGAGTCAACCTTGAGCCAGTGAGAATCAAACTGCTGAACTGCAGTCAGCCAGCAGTCAGCAGAAGTAGCGTGCAATACTGCATTCTAACCACTGTGCCATCACAGCTCATACACTAATATCAGTGCCTCTTTTATGTTACTCATAAGTTCAGTTCATGTTTGCAGTTTTTACCTCTCTGTCTTTTCCACATTGGGAAGTCTTTCAGTGGAAGCAACCACAAAGCAAACCATAAAGCAAAGTTTGATAATTATCTGATTATTTAAATAACTTTGCTGCTTGAATTAGCTGAACAAATTGTATTGGTCAATGATGTGTTCCTCTAATTATTAAGGTTGGATCTGAGAAATGTATTAAAGGAACAGCTTTATTTAAGATTTGGTTCAGTAAACTGATGCAATTATTGTAGTGTCTACTGCAAGGGTGTCAAACTCACATCATCACAGCGGCAGCGGAACTTTCTCCCTCCCTTTGCTAAACCATGCATGGACATGGCCAGCACATGATGCATCTAGCCCATGGGCCAGGAGTTTGACAGTCCTGGTCTAATGTTTCCTTCTGCAGTGATTGTACCCACTAGGAAAAAAAGATCCTAAGAGGAGAGGGAAAAAGCTTTCTGTATTTTCCTCCTCTAAAGATAGGCCTCAATAAACCCTTTCACTCTCCCATGGACTTAACTGTTGCAGAAAATGACAAGCTTCAGACCTTGGAATCAAAAGAAGTTGCTTTTATTTGCACAAAGGTTCAGAGCAATATAGCCAAAGCAACATCTAAACAACCTCCTATGGAGCAACACTTACATTTATACCCTTCGGAAGCAGCAAAACACGGAAATATAACTTGTCAACATTCATTGGTTACTTGAATAGGACATAATAGGATTAATCCACCACCATTAAAATAGTGAAAGACACAAAAGCTCACTACATTGCAGAACCTCCCAGACCATCTCTGAACCCTATAAAAATCCACCCATTCCTAAACCAAGGGGTCAGCCACCCCAGAAACATTTGCTGTTGTCACTGAAGTTTTTGGAATCCAAATAAACCTTTTCTTGTAACCAGTCAGTCTCCATTTTATTTTTAGTGCCTTTCTCTCTGCTTGGAACCAGACTGGATTTTTCTTCCAAAAATTGCAAGAGAGAAAGTGCAGTTGCTTTGCTATTGCTCTGTTTTGCTAATGCCCAGCTAAATCTGGAGAAAAGCAGGTAAACTGAATAGCAAGAAAGGCACTAACATGTTATAAATACAGTAATAAGGGAAAGAGGTATTTGCAACAAGTGGTAGCCAACAGCAATTTCCAGAGTAGCCCCAGCAAATCCTACCAAGGCTGTTTTCAGACATCAAACAACTCAAGAAGAAAATGTGATGCAAGAAGATCAAACGAATTCACATGGAATCTCTCGGTTTTATGCTAGGATAAGAGAACCTTGATTTGCAACTCTAATTAGCTCTAAACTTTGTTAGCATTAATCCTGATTCCTGGTTTTTGTGAATTTTGAAGTATAAAAAGCAGCTCAGAAATCTTTAGTTGGCACTTTTTTTCTTTCTGTGCCTTGTGGAGCAAGAAAACTTAGCTATTTTTAAGCAAGTTTAGTTTCTTTTTTTCAATACAAAAGAGTTGTTTGATTCTGAAAAGCCATGAGTGTTATCCCTTCCCCCTTTGCATGCTATTTGTGCAAATGGCAAAATGACATCATGCAAGAAACTTCCTCTCCTTCTCTCTCCCTGTCTTCCTTTGTGTGTCTTGTTTTCACAGAGTTCCTTGGCATATATTAGGCACCAAGTCAAAATCAAGCTTCTGAAGCTGTTTTTAAAAGAGAATAGGTGAAATATTTCTTTTAAGGATTTATTTTACCTGTTTTCTTCTTCTTGGAATCCAATAAAGCATTGTTGCTAATGCAATGAACCCATTCTCTCCTTTTATTGCACCTGCTTTTTGCATTGCCTACTCCTGTTTGTTCTATTGTATCAGCAACATTTGCATTTGCTTGATAAATAAACACACCATTCTAAAGCCTGTTTTCATTAAGAGCAACAGCATTTCGGGGAATCAGATTAAACTCTTTCCCAGTCAGAACTGTCCTGAGCAGAGATGAAATCCAGGATCTTCTGTTCTCAAAAAGAGACTTAGTTCTCCTGGTTAATTAATTCAACTTTTCCCCTTCATCTGGGAATTCTTATGCAAATATTATGTGTTATATGTGAAAATTTACCTAATACACCTAAGAATATATAGAACCAGAGAGACTCCATATTTGTTCTTAATCTGACCTTCTAGATATCAGAACATTTATATAAATTGTTATTTTGCTAAAGTTCTGCAAAGTTGCAAAGTATTGTGTCCTTGGCTTGATTTGAGATTTCATACTAGATCACCCTGATATTAGAAGTTTATTAATGATCTATTGTATAATCTTTTAAGTGAAAAACAGGAAATTTTATGATAATGATGAAGATGAGGAGAGTTAGGGGATTTTCATGGAAGGAGTCTGTGAGGAGTTATGGAAAAACACCTAGGACTACCCATTTCTTTTTTATGAAAATCTCTATAACTCCTATGTGTGAAAAACAGGACGTATTTATATAATCTTGTGATATCCTATATAAGGCTGTAATCACTTTAAGGGGGTGTCTCCTTCTCGTAACCTGTTATTGGGTGGTGGAGTCCGGTATTTGAAAATATCTTATAATAAAGCCTTCTATGGGTCTTGGTTGTCACAGTCTGTTATTTTTATTTTTATTGAATTCTCACATTATGTAAAGATAATTCGATTCGATTCTGTCCTGTTCAAGATTGACTCAGCCTTCCATCCTTCTAAGTTGGTAAAATGAGGACCCAGATTGTTGGGGGCGATTTGCTGACACTATAAATCACTTAGAGGGGGCTGTAAAACACTTGTTGTTAGTTGCGAAGTTGTGTACAACCCATCAGGACCCCATGGACAACATTCCTCCAGGCCTTTCTGTCCTCTACCATCTTCTGGAGTCCATTTAAGCTCACGCCGACTGCTTCAGTGACTCCATCCAGCCACCTCATTCTCTGTCATCCCCTTCTTCTATTGTCCTCAATCTTTCCCAGCATTATGCTCTTCTCCGGTGATTCCTTCCTTCTCATTATGTGGCCAAAGTGTTTGAGTTTCATCTTCAGAATCTGGCCTTCTAAAGAGCAGTCAGGGCTGATCTCCTCTAGGACTGATAGGTTTGATCGCCTTGCAGTCCAAGAGACTCGCAGGAGTCTTCTCCAGAACCAGTTCAAAGGCCTCAATTCATTGGTGCTCAGCCTTTCTTATGGTCCAATTTTCACAGCCATACATTGCAACTGGGAAAACCATAGCCTTGACTATATGCACTTTGTTGGCAGGGTGATGTCTCTGCATTTTAGTATGCTGTCTAGATTTGCCATAGCTTTCCTCCCCAGGAGCAAGCATCTTTTAATTTCTTGGCTGCAGTCCCCATCTGCGGTGATCATGGAGCCCAGGAAAATAAAATCTGTCCCTACCACCATTTCTTCCCCATCTATTTGCCAGGAATTGAGAGAGCAAGATGCCTTGATCTTAGTTTTCTTAATGTTGAGTTTCAAGCCAACTTTTGCACTCTCCTTCTTCACCTGCATCAAGAGGCTCTTTAGTTCCTCTTCACTTTCTGCCATTAACGTGGTATCATCTGCATACCTGAGGTTATTGATGTTTCTCCCCGCAATCTTAATTCCAACTTTTGATTCATCTAGCCCTGCCTTTTTCATGATGTGCTCTGCATATAAGTTAAATAGGAAGGGCAACAGTATACAGCCTTGCCGGACTCCTTTCCCAATTTTGAACCAATGAGTGATTCCGTGTCCAGTTCTCACTGTTGCTTCTTGACCCGCATATAGGTTTCTTAAGAGAAAATAAGATACATAATCAAAGGCTTTAGCATAGTCAATGAAGCAGAAGTAGATGATTTTCTGGGATTCCCCAGCTTTCTCCATGATCCAGCATATGTTGGCAATTTGATCTCTTAATTTCTCTGCCTCTTCGAAATCCTGCCTGTCCTTATGATAGTTCTCAATCCACATACTGCTGGAGTCTAGCTTGTAGGATTTTAAGCATAATTTTACTAGCATGTGGAACGAGTGCAATGGTGCGATAGTTTGAACATTCTTTGGCATTGTCTTTCTTCTGAATTGGAATATAAACTGACCTTTTCCAATCCTATGGCCACTGTTGAGCTTTCTAAATTTGTTGGAAAATTGAGTGTTAGCACTTTTACTGCATCGTCTTTTAAGATTTTGAATAGATCAGCTGGAATACTTTCACCTCCACTAGATTTGTTGTTGCTCAGATTTCCTAAGGCCCATTTCACTTCACAATGTAGGATGTCTGGCTCCAGATCAGTGACAACCCCATCGTGGTTATCAGGGATGTTAAGCTCGTTCCTGTATAGTTCTTCTGTGTAATTTTGCCACCTCTTAATCTTTTCTGCCTCAGTTAGGTCCCTGCCATTTTGGTCCTTTATCATGCCCATTTTTCCATGAAACATTCCCTTCATATCTCCAATTTTGTTGAAGAGATCTCTGTTCCTCCCTTTTCTATTGTTTTCTTCTATTTCTTTGCATTGTTCATTTAAGAAGACTTTTTTGTAGTGGTGGGATTCAAAAATTTTTACTACCGGTTCTGTGGGCATGGCTTGGTAGGTGTGGCAGGGGAAAGATACTGCAAAATCTCCAGTCAGCTTCATTTCTCACAGACACATACTGCATTTCCTGCATACCCTGAACATAGATAAAAACACTGCAATATACCTCAGAAGGTTACATTCCACTCTACCTACACTTCTACAGTAAATCGGTACAACAATAATGAATTACTTTGCAAGGCTGCCATAACTCATACCCTCTCAACAATATGAAATGTGTATATTGGACTTACTCAGATGCTGCATTGTTTAAAAACATGGAAAAAAATAGCAATAGCAATAGCAATAAAACCTAGACTTATATACCACTCCACAGTGCTTTACAGCACTCTCTGGGTGATTTACAATTTCAGCATATTGCCCCCAACAATCTTGGTCCTCATTTTACCGACCTTGGAAGGATGGAAGGCTGAATCAATGTCAGGATTGAACTCCAGGCCGTGGGCAATTTGCTTGCAATACTGCATTCTGACCACCGGCGTTCATAATATCAAAAAATGTTGCCACTGAATTATCCTTTGATTCCAATGTTGGACCAAGGCATTGATTGGCTGCCATGGAGCAGCCAGAGGTTCTGTAGCCATTGTGTTGATCTTATATGGCTCTTCTCCTATATTAATGGTTATAGAATGATCAGCCAAGTTGTCCAGTTTCATACCGGATTGTAAAAGGTATCACCCAATTTCCTGGTACATAGCCCTCAATTCAACTTCTCAGCTCCACTTGGAAGAGGACTTGTAGGCATGGTTTGTCTAGATCCTAATCTTGATTGCAGACAGGAAGGCCACATACACATCAGTTAATGGCCCATTGCAGTGTAAAGTTGTCAGACATGTTTATATATTCCCAAGGGATTAAACCCAAAAGTTAATGGATACTTAGTACAACTTAAGTTTGAAAATGGGTGGTGGCTGGCTGTATGTTTACACCATGCCATCTTTAATCTGGAAACTGCTTATTTCTTCATCCTCCTCCTTAACCCTACAGTTTGATTGAGCACAGCGAAAAGCCATCCTCTTTAAGGAAACTGAAGGCTGCTTTGCCTTGTCAATAAATATATTCCATTTTTTAATATCCTAAATCTAAAACATAAACCAGTAATCATTTCAAGGCTGAAGTTACCTTCTGAATGACCCCGCAGGAAAATGAAAAAGGTATAGCACCAGTTTTTCCGTGTTTGAAAAGGAATATAACTGATTGGGGAAGGTTTTTTTTTTAAAAAAAAAAATAAAGATAAATTCTATCTATTCAGCATGTCAGCATGAGATCATCTAAAATTTGAGGTTTGTTATACTGTCCAAAAATGGATTAGCAACACAGCTGGGACTGACAACACTAAACAAAGCATCTCAGGATTGTGATGTTATGACCTTACTTTTGCTACAGACATCAAACAAATCCCTTAGGTTGTTATATAATATTAATAAGACATCATGTGACTGCCACTTGCCATTTTAAGGCCAGCTTCTCAATTGACACTGCTTATTGGAAGCCAGCTGTTAAGTACTCAAGTATCGATCACATGACTGGGGGATGCTGCAATGATCATAAATACAAGGACTAAAGTTACTTTGTTTAGCCTGCATGCCAATTAAATTAAAAAAAATTAAATTAAAAAAAAAAATAAAAATAAAAAATAAAAAAAAATTAAATTAAATTAAATTAAATTAAATTAAATTAAATTAAATTAAATTAAATGTAAAGTCAATCATCAACTTAGGTTGCAAAGCATATGGGGTGATTTCAGTGGGTGTTTCAAACATTTTTACCACCGGTTCGGTGGGTGTGGCTTGGTGGGCGCGTGCGTGTACACAAAACGTGCACTTTGCGCAGGCATATAGGCTTTCCGACTCGCCTCCTGCAATCCTGCACTCTGTCGCTTCAGCAGCTGCCGCACAGCAATCTGCTGTATTGTGCAAAACAGCTGCACTTCAAAAACAGGGAATAAAGGTTAGAATGGGAGCCCGGGCGGGTAGGTCCAGCAGAGCATCTGAGCGTCAGAGAGAACCGGTTCGGTCTCCACTGCTCCTTGGTGCTACTGGCTCGGCAGAACTGGGCCAAACCGGTAGAATACCACCACTGGGTGATTTTAATCTTTATTTTACACATTCAATCCACTGCTATGATTCAAGTTACTTTTGTTAAAAGTTTTGTGGGTAATGTTTACTAACTCCTTGTGATGCCAGGATGGATTATTCTGGTGCATGAGAAATCTATCTTTCCTTTAACACAAAATAGCTTTCATAGACAGAAATTTCCCTAGTACAGAATGCAGCAACTATACTGTCATCTAGTGGAATTGACAATAATATCCTGTAATCCTCTTCAGCATATTGTGTATCTTTTATTTTACCTACTCTTATCTTTGTTGTCTTCTGTCTCACCATTATCGGAATGAAATTTTGTGGATCTTTCACATTCTGTCCAAAATCTGAGAATAGTCATTATTCTACTGAAACATCAAACTTGTCAGTGCTGGAGTGCAATTTTTCCAGGAAACGTGTGGACGCTTTAGCAGGAAATTGCAATTGTAAGAACTATTAGAAAAAGATTGTGAACTACACTATTTATGTGTTTCCTATCTCAAAATGGGAATTACTCTGTCAATTTTCAGCAATCAAGGTCAGATAGGATTTTAAGGGCTACAAAATGAGAAAATATGTTGGAATGAAATGGATCCAGATTTGGGTAAAAGCTGTTGTATTTGAACTTCTCTGTTCTGCTCTGCTCTGCTCTCTTTATAGTACTTCCCCAGCCTTTTAAGAATGGTACACAGAACAGTCAAGGGACCTGTTCTGACCAAGCTCCCCAAACACGACAAACCCTCTGTAGTTGAAGCAATTATTCTTTTATTAGGAGCACCAACAGCCCCAGCAAAGTTTCTCTTTCACCTCATGCTAACAAGCCTGTGTGGCAGGGGAGATGAATAATTGTCTGCCACATCTATTCATCTCTGTACTCTGCCTTTTATCCCCAGAGCTAGGGTGGGGCTTTGCTAGCAGCGGTGGTTGTTCTGTCCCAACGATCAATCCATGGATTTCCACTGCTCTCCTCTCCTCTGTCTTCTGCACATTCGCGTGTCAGGCACTGACCCAGCTGTTCCTCCTCTTCTTCATTAGCCATCTCCAGATCTGGGGGCTATTGACTCTCCATTTGAGGGCTGACAGATGGCCCAGGCTCTGCCTCTTGTTTCTCTCTCTCTGCCAGCTCCATTCCCTCTTCCCCCTCAGAGCTCTCAGGTTACCTTGAGGGGGGGACAGTGGCTGACAGGCCACAACAGGACTCAAATAATTGTACACTATCCGATGGTAGATGGGGAATTCCTAGAAAGTGGGCACATGTCACTGTTTAGAGATTAAAATTCATAAATCCTGGTGGCCTTTATTGCTGCAAATCTGAAATGTATAGTAACATTCTTAGCTATACCGTATGCATTGTGTAGCAATAGTAAGACAAACTGAACCATATCAATTAATACTCCATTTCTTGCACATATTTTAAAGCAGCCAAGAGCATCCTATTTTTTTTTTTAAAAAAGCTTTCAATTCTAAAACTAGTCAACTGTTATATCACTACAGTCATCAGTAAACTTGAAACAAACAAGTCCTTCAAATTCTTCACAATGATGTCCTACACAAAGTAAGAGATAATCTATGGCTATGCTTCTGTGATGGTTCACTCACCACCTCGGCTCAGATGAGTGGTGAGAGCTTTTTGGAGCCATCCAAAAAGATTGGCAGGCAGAGAAACAATACAAGGATCCGTGGCAGTCAAGGCAAGGAATGGCAGAGGGGGTGATTGAAGCGAAGCAGTCCAGGTAACATTGGTGGAATCTGAGAGAGGGCGGCCAGACCAACAGCCAACTACAGAGTCTGGAGAAGAATCTGCAGCCAATCAGTGCTGACAAGTAGTTTTCAGCCATCTCCCAATCCAAGGACATGCAAGATCCAATAGAGAGAGGTGCAACGGAGATCAGCAAGGCTATTTGAAAGGAGGCAGTCTATCTTAATACGGTTTACTAGTTGGCACCTGTGAGACACCGTGAACAATACAGGAGCTTTATTTGATTGAGCTTTTACAAAAGCTGGCTCCTTGTCCTCATGTGGGTAGAGGCACAAAGAGCAATGATACAAATGATTACAGAGTTAAATACACTTCCAAAAAACTCCACCCCCATTACTGCCCCTTATTATCATTGGTCCAACCAGATCAGATGAGTTTGGGGTTCACAGTCTATCCCTTTATCAGTTGCTTAACATTTGCTTAACAGTTGCTACATCCTGATATTGTTTGCACTATTTGCAACAACTGGTTTCTTTTCTTGGACTAGCTTGACAGCTGGTGTCCTGAGCTGGGTCAGCATGACAACTGGTGTCCTCTTATGAATGTTAACACATTAGTTAATATTCCACCAGGGGTTTCTCAGGTTATACAGAAGAGAAATATGTTGCGACTATTGCTCTTTTCTTTACAGGAATAATTCTCACTTATCTCAGCACCTATTTCACTACAGTTTGGAACTTCGTCAATGTCAGAGGCAACCTCCCTTAATCCGATTGGCTGTGGATGTTTGGAAACATCCTTGATCCTTTGTCTTGAATCTATTACAGTCTCATTAGCCTTTGTCTTGTTGGAGCTTGTTGGAAGTTGCATTTTGCTTTTATCCTGCCTTGAACTTGAAGTCATGTTTTGCCTTTGTTCTGTGAACTCAGGAGTCACAATTGCCTTCATCTTCCTTTAAACTTATTGGGGACGTCTTCTGGCTTCTGGTGTTAGTCTGGCTTCAGATAAGGTAGAGCTACATTTGCCTCTACGCTGTCTTGAACCGGTGGGGAGCCATGGTTGCTTCATTGAGATGGTATTTTGAGAAATGTTTAAAGTGACTGCTCATAAATCTTTACAAGTGCAGAGGGGCCTTGGGGAATGTCAATGGTTAATTGTGTGAATAAACACATCTAACACTTATCTCTTGTGTGTGCTTGTGGACTGGAACAGGACAGCTTTTCTCTCAGCCCTCTCTGACTTCTAGAAGATCTGAAATCATGACTGAAGTAAGATTTGAGGTTTTAGCAGGATGCATGTTAGACAACTTACCTAGATAGCATTATATTCAGTTTTTAAATAGCGTAGGGAGAAAGGCAGGATCATATTATACTCCATCCCACTGGATATATATCTTGCCAAAGGTAGAAAAGGCGTTCATAGAATTTTCTTCAAGACTTCCTTTATCAGCCATCTTCTTGACCCAAAGCCTCCACCTCCTCATGGGGCTCTCCCATCACGTAGAAGTGAGGAGTGAAATAGAGATAAGGATATCAGAAAAGACTACCTTCCAAAGTTGAATAGAGATCTCTTGGACACCCAACCAGGGGCAGATTGTCTATTTCCTGGACTTGACAACACATGATCTACAATGTTTTCTATGAGTTTGGAAATTGGTAAACTCGCAGAACAAGTTGGTGTGTCATTTCCTACTGCTTGGACTTTGCTCAGACAAAATTCTAGTGAATCCAAAGCAGTTTTTAGCTAATTCAACTTTTCCTGATAATGGTGGATGATAAGGACTATGCAATGTCTGTTCTACACCAAAGCTTTTGCAGGTTCCTTTAGCACAGGGGTGTCAAACTTGATATCATTGAGCGTCACATCAGAATTGTATTTGATCTTGGGAAGGCAGGGGGGCTGGGGTGTGGCCAGGGTGGACATAGCCAGCTCGACATCACTCATCAAGGCTCCATTTTTGGCCAGGATGGCCTCCTGCAGCCCTCTGCCAGCGAAAACGAAGCTTGGACAGGCCGCACATGGCCCACCCAGTCTCCATTTTCATTGGCAGAAGACTGCAGAAGCTGACACAGCCAAAAACGGAGCCTGGTCAGGCTGCATTTTCTCTAGCAGAAGCACCATGAGCCGGTGTTTCGCTGTTTCCAGGGTGGGCCCGCAGCCAGATCTAAGCACCCCACGGACACCCCACACCAGTGAGTTTGACACCCTCGCTTTAACACAATATGTTTGAAGTGGGAACAAAACTAAATTTATTATTTTTCATTGTCATTCCTAAATTCCCTAAACATTTAAATGTCCATAATCAGACCCTAAATGTCAGTCTTTGAAGCCTGAGTATCTTCCATCCATCCAGTTGCTCTTTGGAAAACAATGTGTCTCCATCTTCAACAGCGAGATAGAGTGATATAGACTATTTGCAGGTTCTCACAAGGTTGAGTTACCCAAGGCTGCTTTTTCTTTTGGAATATTTTTATACATTAGTCATCACATGTGGAAGTTTTATCAATTGCTTTGCTACAGGATATATTTCAGGGGCAAACCTAATTTTCCATATACTGAAGAAGCTACTTTTCTTGTTTCGAACAAACAAGAAGTCCAGCTGATGTGACTCAACTTCCAAAAAATCTTCTCTGACTGAGAATTTTTATTCAACTAATTTTCCACATTGAGTCAACAGGTTCTTCCACACCACAGTGCTCTTGCAAGTGAATCAATTGTTAAACAGTCCTAAAATAGTGTTGTGTATAATAGATCAATAGTCTGGAAATTTCCACGTTTGATTCCTTAGCTTTGCCTCTGACTTCTTCCATGGCTGTAGGATCTTGGCTGTAGGAACACACATTGTGTGCTACTGTGAAAACTGTCTCTTGAAAATTAAAATTTAATGACTCCAAGGCTGCAGGCTATTCTGTATGGCTGTTGCATGTGCTTACAGAATCTGTTTTCCTACTTTTTTCAGGACAATGCAGCTATAGCTTTTGGAACAATAATTGCTTTCAGAATGGCCTATATATCTGTGGCATTTGCATTCTTCCTTCAACTTGAGATGTCCACAATTGTCCAGTTGCATGATAAATTCCAAATTGATTCTAAATGACAGTGTAAATATTTGATATCAAAAGCTGCAGACAGATCAACAAGAGCAAGAACGGATGGGACTTCAAAGGCCTATATCTATTCCGACTCAGGTCACACTTACAAGTACAAATGTTAGTTAAGTCAGTTTATTGCACAGTGACCGACAGCCCTCCCAATGGGATTAGTAAGGTTGCACCCCAAGCTCCCTGACAGCAATACTACACAGACCCACGTCCCAAGGCAGTGACAAACACAATTCCTAGTCCACAAATCAAAGTCCTAGATTTAAAAAATGCAAAGCTAAATCCGAGTTTCACAGGTTAGTGTCAACAAGGCAAGTTCGAGGTTCAGGCTCTACAAAGCCAGAAAACACAATTCAAGGTCCACAAAGGCCAGGAAGCAAACAATTGTTCCTGACAAACAGCCGGAATTCCCCCTTCCTCTGCCTAATCTCATGAGAAGAGACAAAGAAATGAAAAGAGATAAATGAAAAGAAATAAACATTCTATGAAATTATTTGAAAGGACTAAAGGTAAAGATTGTTAGAAGTAAATGGGAGGAATATAAAGTTGGTCTATTTGATCAAGATTAAAATAGATATGTTTAATTCCGAGGGAGAGAGGGGGTTAAGAAATAGGAAATACAAATAAATAAAGATGTTATTTTTGGTAATCCTTCATGAATTTTTGCTGATACCAAGACTGAGATGACTCTATTTTATGGATTTGTTTATAGATAGAGAGAGGGGATATGGGAAGACACAATCATTTTTAAGATGTGAAAAATTACTAAAATTCTTTATATATTTTGTAATGAAGGTTGGAATTCACTCCTTTATATATCTTTTCTTTTTCTTTATTATATTCTTAATTTCCTTTCATTTTTTCCTATTCTTTTAAGTCTTTATTATTTATTCCTTTTTGCTGCTTTTACTTCTTTTTTTAGCCTGTGTTATTTTTTTTTCTTTAATAAAATTATTTGGGAAAAAAGGAAGTTCACTAAAGTTTAAATTGGTTTCCTATCTGGCTTTTGCATTGTTCATAACTCTTACCTCATTCAATGAGATTTTAGAGGAAGTGGTACAAATACGTAATTTTAATC
Source organism: Bungarus multicinctus (assembly GCA_023653725.1). Taxonomy (NCBI): domain Eukaryota; kingdom Metazoa; phylum Chordata; class Lepidosauria; order Squamata; family Elapidae; genus Bungarus; species Bungarus multicinctus. The sequence goes on from CM042848.1 coordinate 64,970,510, forward strand.
ATTCAGACTGAGTAACGTGATTGAATAGGTGTTACTTTAAAAAAAGTTTCCCATATAGCTTGGATTTCAAAGTTGTCAGAAAGATGAGGGTGAGAAGGAAGCCCCGTGACATATGGAGATAATACAGCTTTTTTCACTGTTTGCAAGTTTTGAAAACTTCTAAATATATGGATTTCAACTCCCAGAATTCTTATCAATGACTAAGCAGGTTATGGTTATTAAACCTGAATATTATATAATCATACTTAATAATGGTTTATTTACCAAAAATGAACTATAGCTAAAAATGAATCAGAAAATCTCTACAAAATAGACCGAATGCTATTTTTGGAACCAAGCTAATGCATAATGGAAGTCCAAAAATGAAATTACAATTAATATCCAATATTTTATAAATGGACATTAAAAGTAATCATTTGGCATTCAATAGTTAGTTTGCAAACATAAGAGATCTTCAGCAGTTAACAGTGTGTGAAGAAATTAATACATTTAATTCAATGACAAAAGAACAGAGGCTGGTTCAAAGAAGAGTAGAGGGAATGGGATTTTGAGATACGATCCATTTTACTGGAGCAGAGAGAGGCAGGGGTCAAGTATAAACTGAGGAAGGAGAAAAATAAAAATAGAAAGCTACAGCATTAAAAAATGTTGGCTCAGCCCAACACTGGATTCGTTTTACCCAAAGCAATTTGAGCTAAAATCACACTTATTTCTTTGTAGAACTTCTTTTTACTTAAGTTACCAATAGAATCATCATGATTTGGGCAGCTCTATGGTTTATCATTTTTTTCAGCAGAGAATGATCACATGAAGTTTTAAAGCATTTCTATTCTGTGTTATTTTCTATTCTGGAAAATTAATGAACTTTGGTGAGTTTTGTGTCTAGCAAGGAAATACCAGGCTGACTCATCTAATCACATATCTGTTTGCTGTTGAAATATTTCATTCTTGTCACTTTTTCTCTTTTAATTGCCAGAAAAACAGTACATATCCTAGAAGAACCCTCTCTGGCACACATACTGTGACTTTTGAAGTGGATGGCTGGTGTTTGAAAGCAGAACTAAAAAAAATATATTTTGGAGATGAGTGATCTTGCACAAGATGTTATTTATAATCTTAGCCAACCAACTTAAAATTTGAGCAAGTAATATTTACAAATACACAAAAACCACTTATGGTAAAAAATAAATGTTTTTAATTCTGTAAACAAATAATACCATTTGAAAGTGACTAAACGTTTACTCAAAATACATATAGCTGTCAAAATAAACGAAGTAACAAAAGTGCCAAACAATAAAAGGCACAACATTCAATACCACAATAGTTTCTAGGCACAAATTGTTGTTACAATTAGCTAATATAGCTTACTGAGGGATTTGTCTTGTAAAAATAATAGGAAGAGTCCAAACGAAATGCTTGTTAAAGAGGTTCTGAATGAAACTATTTAAATGTATTTTCATTTAAATCATAGCAACCATTTCAAAAATAGCCTTTTTGCTTTTACCTGGAATCCTCTTCCCCCAAAAACCCAGTATGTAAATGGATTACAGTACAGTAAAGCAAAAATTGATACTCTGGTATGGTTCTAATATCCCAACAAAACAGAATAGCAGCTAATAAAATCCAATGCTCCTTGATAAACCTACTAAGGCTGATTACTATTTTTTATTAATGTATTAATTATTTCCACAACAGTTAACAAAGTACAGCTCCATTCCTTTAAAACAAGGGTCTTCAAACTTGGCATGTTTAAGACTTGTGGACTTCAATTCCCAGAATTCCTGAGCGAACATGACTGGAGGAATTCTGGGAGTTGAAGTCTACAAGTCTTAAACTCGCCAAGTTTGAAGACTCCTGCTTTAAAATATCTACATAAAAATGCAAACAATTTGCCTTCATTTTGAACCGATATTGCCATCATTTCTGAAACTCAGGCCAGGTATTGAACTTAACTGTACCTAACAAAATCTCGAACAGTTGAAATTATAACACATTCCAGAATTCAACAATTAGCATACCTACGTACTTAAGTAAGCATCATTACATACGTAAGATACCAGTAGGCATGAAATAAATTATGGAAGGTCACATAGATGAAAGACACATCTTATTACAGGCTTGAGTCATCAGGACATTAATATAAGCGCATGAAGTCCAAAATGTGTTGTTTACAAAAGAAAGCTCCTAGCTTATGGGACTGCTATCCAGGCTTTGGCTTCTTTTTTCTAGATGCATTTTCCGGTAGGTGTCAAAGGTGGCTTTGGAATCCTTCGTGGACCCTTGGATTACTTCATTTCCTTCCAGTATTTTTATTGCAGTGTCAAGTGGAATGTCATCATTAACTGCAAGATTAGCAACAAAACCATCCCATTATTTTAGCTTGGTGTCTTACAATAGAAATATGCAAACAGAATGTATGTTTTGCTTCATGCAGGTAACAATTGCATTGTATCCAAAAATTGAGTTGGACTATTCTGAGCAGATTACAGCTTGCATGAAGCAAAACTGGACTTGTTTCAATTGTTACAAAGCTTTGGTAGTAAGGAGAAGGTCACTGTCCCCTCCTCCTCTATGGGGACTGTGAGTCTGCCCTCATATATTCATAGCAACATTATCTTATCTCCTTTTAGCTAACACAAACCTATCTGATATTGATCCCTTCCCTTATCTATAGACTAACACTGGGACTCTCTCCTTGCAGCAAAGCCTGTGGGGTGCACTAGTAAAATCTCACAGCTTTTCACTGGTTTAATGGAACACAGAGCTTTATGCTTCCAAAGCCAAATGGCATTAACAACTACCAAAATCAACAACGACCTTTATATCCTGGGGAAAGTAATCAAATAAAACCAAGTAAGTTTTCTGCAAGGTCCTCAAAAATCAAACGGCAAAGAAATAGTCCATCTGGCTGTGTCTGCAGGTCTATTTAGCCAAGCATCTTTAATCCACCGCAGCCAGTCAGATTTCTCTGAGAAGCCAACAAGTAGGATTGCAAGTGTCTCCTGTTATCAATTAACTATGTTAATTTCACCTATCTCATTTTTAATAGCTAGTCTAGCAAAAGTAATTCCAAAAATATCAGTTTGCTGGGATGTTAGAAAATATATAGAAATAGAAGGAAGAACAAAGTATTGTTTGGCAATCTGAGTGGTGTTGATGAAAATTCTGCTAGCCTCCTAAATCAAATGGCTAAGTTTTAGACAAGATTACCTTGAATTTCATTTTCTTCTGTTTTTCTTCTTTTCACAGGACGGTAATTTAACCAATCTTCTCTTTTACTTTTGACTGCTGTAAATAATAATTAGAAGCTTATTGATAAAAACATGTAAAAAAGCGAGCCAGATTGACTACATATAGTACAAAGGTTAAGATACAAGTATTCCTTGACTTACAACAGTTCGTTTAGTGACTGTTCGAAATAACAATAGGACTGAAAAAAGGGACTTATGACTGTTTTTCACACAACCATTGCAGCCTCCCCATGGTCATGTAATAAAAATTCAGATGCTTGGAAACTGGTTCATATTTATGACAGTTGTAATGTCGTGGGGTCATGTGATCACCTTTTGTGACTTTCTGACAAGCGAAGTCAATGGGGAAGCCAAATTCACATAACAACTGTGTTACTAATTTAACTACAGTGATTCACTTAACAATTGTGGTAAGAAAGGTTGTAAGATGGGACAAATTTCATTTAACTGTCTCACTTAGCAAAATAAAGTTTGGGCTCAACTCTGGTTGCAAGTCAAGGACTATCTATATTTGTCCTAATAGCTAAAACTCCAAACGAACTATATGAATATATGCTATTTTACTATACTAAGTTTTTGAAATTTAGAGAATTTCCATCAGAACAAGCTGAGGGCCAGATGAAATCCAAACCTGTAACAGATACTACTAGCTACTGTTGTGTTGAGATCTTTAGCATGTTGCTACAGATTTCTACTGTTTGAAGAATATAAAAAAAACTTTCTAGCCAAATTAAAAGGTGTCTTATAGATGTTTAATTCTTTAGACATAGCAATATAAATGCAGGGTTAGCTTGCATTTGTAATATTTTTAAATTACTTTGTATTTATTAAATTATTAATTATTTAAATTATTTATTAAATTATTAAAATACTTTTAAATTAAATTACTTTGCCTGATTAAAAGGAAATCCAACTGTACCTGTAACAGATATCCTGTTTTTTTCAGGAAGCTTTCTTGCGTCTAAAGTTTGTTCTTCAGAGGTGGACTTCCTAAATAATATTTCTGGACACATTTTGAATTCAAGCATTTGTGGCCTTTCTACTTCAGACATTTGAGATGAAGAGCTGCCTCTTCGGTGGGGTTCAGAAGCCTCAGTTCCATTACTTGATTTCACCTGCCAAAGTGGTTTGGAATGCACAGAATCCAGGCTTGTCAAATGAATAGTCTTCTGAGTAGTCCGTTTAAATGTAACTCTGTTCAAATAGTTTTTCTTTTGTTCCTTTTGCAGAAAAACAGTGTGTTTATTTTTTCTTTTAAAAGATTTCTTATCAGAAAGTGATTTTACAGACCGCTTGTCTGGGTTATTACTATCCAATGTGCCTTCTTTGACTGGGGAGCGGACTTCAAATACATTGGAAGGATTATCTCCTTCATTCTGGGATGCAGGAATTCTATTATTGAAATGTGAGCTTTGACATTTCCATGCATCTTTTCTGTATGCATATTTCTCTAGATTTATTCTTTTAACAAGCTGTGTGATATTTTTTTCAACAGGCTGCTTAGGACAAATGGGTTCATTATATTGTACTTTTTTGTATCCATATTGTTTCTCCAAATCTTTCAATTTTGTTTTATTTAAATGTTCTTGCGAGCCCAAGGTAGAGTTATGCTCAGAATTTTCATGTTTTTCAGAAGCAAAGCTAACACTGTTTAATGTTGAAGAGGACATGACCTCGCTAGGCTGAGTTTCCAATGCTTTAAGCATTTTTTCTTTCATCATTTGTCTCTTTAGACTCCTGCTTGAAACTGGTCCTTTAATCATGTGTGTTTCACTAGTATCTCGTTTAATTTTGTATTTTTCAAAATTGGCACTAAGCTTAGTTTCTATTCCTCTATGGCGATCAATATCTGTTTTTGATTTCAGAGTTTTATTAAAAGACTTTTTCTCCAATTTCTTTTTGGCAAATTTTTTGATAATCTTTTTGAAGTCTGTATTTAAATGATACTGTGCTTCACTTTTTGAGATATTCCTTCTACCATTTTTCTTGTTGTGCATTTTATTAGCTCCAACTCTTTCTCTCTGTAGAGACTGGGAATCCGCAGAATGAGACAGTTTTTTACCCTGCTTTTTAGGTTCTTGTGAATTTGATTTTTCCAATAAATAACATGGAGTAGTTGTTTGCTCTAATTTGGGTAGTTTATCTTCTTTTACTTGAGGTTCAGTTTCTTTACATCCAAAAGTCTTAGTTAAAGCTTTGTTACTCTGATCTCCCAAAAGAAAGATATTATTGCCTGTATCCAATATGGAATTCTGTACTTCATTTTTAAGGCTACAATCAGACTCATTGGATTTTGATCTCTCTTTAGACTGTAAATCAGTTTTTCCCTTCAAACTAGGTTCTTTAGCTAGCATGCATGAACAAGGCTCCACATTATATTTTGAAGCTAACCATCCTGGCAAGCAGCAGTATGTTCGTTCTGTTTTAGCAAGTCTTTCAGACCTGACAATTTTGCTGTCAACATTTAAGTCCTGGTTAGACTTCCTGTAGTGTTCTATATCTTTACTGAAATTACGTTTTGAATCCATTCTCATCTGGTCACCTCCATGGTTATCTAGCTTGTTAGAGGATTGTTGACTGCATTCAGGAAACACTTCACTCATCTGTTGAGAATTTAGGATTACTATTTTAATTTGGTCTACTGCTTCACTAGGATCAAGACTTTTCTCATGGCTTATAGTGTTTTCTTTATCTTTTCTTTTTGTTAGAATAGTGATACAATCTTTGTTTTCTATTTCCTTTACCATATTCAAATAACCAATTCCATAGGGAAATTCTTTTGAAAGCTCAATTAGCTGATTGTTCAAAAACGTTACAGAGGATTCAGTGCTGCTTCCCAAGTGGGCTTCCTTGCCTTCATCCAGGGTATGCTCTGAGTCACCTGTTTTTCTAATACTGGGCATGTTGTTTGTCTCACACAGACTGTCCTTATTTTCAAACACCTCATTGTTGGACAAATCCATATTGCAACCGTGAGATATATCTTGCTCATTTTTTTTTCCTGAAAGTGAAGCAACTTCTAAAAAGTCATTGTCCTTTTGTTTGTCAGAGTTGCTTGCATTTGTTTCCACTGAGGTTTTGTCACACTGAGGGCTTTCTAATGTTTGAAAGTCTTCAAGATTTCCCGATAAAGCTTTGGATAAACTTCCTGATGGTAGCAATATGCCATCTTCCTCTGAAAGACTCATCCCAACTTCAGGATCATTTTTCAAAAGGCCAGATTTGTCCTCATTGTGTTGTAGAGAAGGCATGTGTTCTTCTGAAATTTCAAACTTTGTATCAGGTTTCGAAAGGCTAGCATTAAAGATGTCTGCTATTTTTGAATTATAAAATGCATCACCCTGCACAAGGGTACATACACTAGCTATTTGCAACATACTGTCTTTCAACCCAATGTCAGCAGTATTGTTGGATTCATCCAAATTTGGACCATGTTTTTTTGATGTTACACATGTTAGAGGCGATGCAATTAAATGATTAGTGATCAGTTCACAATGATATTGGTCTCCTGAATTGAGGGCATATTGTTTTAATCCAAATGGCAAGGAATTTGTTTTCTCTTGATTTAAATCAAAAGAGTGATTTGTTTCAACTTCTTTCACTATTTTATTATTTCCTGTGGGTTTGTTTGTTCCCTGGTGCTCATTTAAATCACAATATTTATAGGAATGTATAGGTGAGTAAATAGTTCTTTTTTTGTCGTTACTATCTGATTTTGTAGATATAGCTTTTTCTAAAGTATGGACAGTGCCTTCTTCAATATCGGTAGCTGGATAAATACTTTCATTATTTTTCTGCACATTATTTTTTGATAATATCCGTGGAGTAACAACAGCTACTTGAGGTTCAGAGCCTTTTGGCAAATTGGAATTTACTCCATCAAGGTTTTTTTCAAAAGAACCATAAATCTGAGTCCTTTCAACTGTAATTTTAGTGTCATAATTTTGAATCAATATATTGGGGAGGTTTTCCAAAGTTTTTGCAGTACCCTTGCCATCCATCCCATCACTGGAAGATTCATTATTTCTATTTATTAGTTCCTTTAAGGATTTTGGGAGGCATTTTCTCCATAGAGCAAGGCTTGTTTTCAGTTCTTCCAAAGAACAAGTTCTTTCTACACCATGAGTTCCAGTAATAGTTTCAACTCCTTTGGAGATAGAAAAACTAGACATATCAGCTATCTTTTCACTATTCGTAGGTTTCTGAAGGCAAATAGTTTCACTGTGCTGAATGTGACATGCAGTAGAATTACCATGTTCTTCTTTTATTGAATTTTTCATTGAGGATGATTCCTGAGAAACATCTGGATTCTGAACCAAACTCTGAATGCCATCTTTTAAATACTGAACACCACCACTTTCTGAATCTTTATTCTGTTCAGAAGAATTAAGTAAGTCACTGTTAGGTACAGCTGATATTTTCTCCAATTGATTATGAGCAGATTTAATGATGTTTGTTGCCTGACTAGAATGAACAGGAGAGATTTTATAGCTTAATTTAGTAGTTCCATCAGTGTTAACAGGATTTCCAAATGTATCACCATTAGAATCAGTACATGAATTCTCTTGAACAATAAAATGCTTATTTTGGTATTTATCTCCACCTTCAATATCAGCACTAAATAACATATTTTCATCATCAGTACCTTTCAGCATATGCCACAAAATTGGCAATAAATGATATTTTGTTTTCTGCGGTACAACTGAAGAATTGTGTGAATTAGATGAAAACTGATTTGGAGTGACTTTATCTGAGAGAACCTGCTGGACAGTACATTTTACTGATGGGTTGGTATCACGAGGAAATAAATTATTAGGATTTTGATTGTTTATGGATGTATTACAGGTCTGCCCACTCTGTAGAGAAGATAAATATAATTTTTGTTTTAAACTAAAATTGTCTTTAAGTTTTAATAATGCATTTCTCATTTCATACAAGGCTTGAACATCTAGTGATAAATTCTCTCTAGTTATTTTAAGTTTATCCTTAGATAAATTCTCATTACTTATATTCTTTTCTAGTTGCAAAGTTTTGTTTGTTTGTTGCAAAGGTTCAGCAGCCTTAGTTGTTGTAATTGTTGGTATACTGTTAGAAAAATTACCTTCAACTTCAGCATATGACTTTACTGATTCATTAGAAAGCTGCATTGTAGTTTTTAGTCCACTTACATTATCAGCAGTGGGGCCTACCACATTTGTTTTTGTATAGGATGACAGAGATTGAGATTTCTGATCAGGCCGAACAGAATATAAATTGCTATTTTGATCAATCAGAGAATTATGATAAATTTCAACTTTTTCATTAGATAAAATTGCAGTTGGTTGTTGCAGAACAAATTGTCCATGGTTCCCTTGTATGGGAACTATTGAGTCTGATAGAGATATGTTAGTAGCTTGGACAGCATTCCCGTAATCATAATGAGAATAAATTGGATATGGTGGAGGATTTATTTGATCAGAAGCATAAGGTTGTGATTGCATCGTTACTGGAATAGCTGAATTTGGGCACTTCTTTGCTGAAGAGTAATCAGGATATTGGACATTTTGCTGAGGAGATAAATAATAATTTGATGCAGAGTTAAGGGACACTCTAGCATCTACTTGAGAGGTAGGCCCATTCATGTAATAGTAGGGCATCCGTGTTAGGACCGTTTTTGGAGATGAAGTATTTAGGGGATCTTGTTGATAAACTGAAGTTCCCATAGAATTTGAACAATTTTGCAGTGTCTGATTACTGAAACTGCCCACAGCTATATATGCATTTGTCTTTTGATGCATATTTTGCACAGAATTAACTGTACTTCCCTGTACTGGTACAGAGGAAGAGATATGCATGTTCCTTGATGAATTTGGATTCTGTACATCAGCTGCCATTTGGACTGTCATGGTGGAAAGTGAAGATGGTGACAAATTGTAAAAATTATTGTTTAGTCCAAAACTTGTTTTAGACACTGCTGCTTTAGGAAATACTGGCCTTAAGGTTTTAGAAGCCCTGTTATTTTGAAATTGTTGTTTATTTGTCAACATATACTTCACATTTGATCGGATATTTCTGGTTTGGCTGTTTCCAGAATTACAAAAATTCTGCATTAAGACATTTGTTTGGGAAGTAACAGAAGCAGCAGAAGTAACTTGTGGCATCAGGTAGGATCCATGAGTTTGCATCTTATTGACTGTCCCTACGTTCCAGTCCATTGTGCTGAAAGTTCTTTTAATTTTCAGGAATCTAAGAGGAGAAAAAAGAAATCATACAATTTCATTTATGTCCATCAAATGAAACCATACAGCTCCTTAGCAAAATGCTATTTTATAAGCTATTTTTTCCTAGTCCCATATAAATTAAATGAACATTTTTGGTATCACCTTATCCCACACTACATTTAAAAATTTCTAAATGCTAGCACTAGCATAGCAAAGTTAATAGTTTCACATTCCATAATAATGTTCTGATTTTGGCAAAAATTTTGTTATCTGTGATAATAATCAAAAAAGTGACAGGAGACCAGGAACGATAAACAGCTTGTTTATTTAGTGCTTGCAAAGGCCAAGACCCCTTCTCCCTAAAATGGAGATCCCTTCCCAAAGTCATGTTGGAGACTTTTATACACTTCTGCATACAAGATTCTGTTAACATTACCTTATCCTATTTTCCTGGGTAATTCCCTGGGTCTACTGGGTAATTTTCCAGTAACCATCACTCACTCACTTACCTCATTTCCAGACAATTCCAGTTCTTATAGCGTATCCTATATTCTGTTTGGCAGATGGTCTATTCTAGGATACTAGTATTAACATCAGCATTTCTTCATTTTAGCATACACTAACACATTAAACATGTTCCAGAGTACAAAACAACCTTGTTTTTGTGATGAATATAACATTTATATAATCATTACTTAACATTCCAATAATATTCCAGGAATATTGCCATAGGTCATTGCTAGAATAAACAAGGCATTACTTAGGTTTCTCATTTTCCCAGGTATAATCCTTAATATGTAATTTTGCATATCACACCCTATTTATTTATTTGTTTTAAATTTATATTTACATAGCTACCCAAACAGTTTATTCATTTTTAGTATATATACAAACATTAGGTAAGAATACAATAAGATCTCTCCCAAAGCTTATGCACCAACCAGTGCTGAATTAGTGGTTTTATATAGTATTTATCACAAATCAGAGCATATCTGATGTCACAAGAGATTTCCTGTATCCAAATAGCAACAGCTTTTGCAATTCTGTATAACACTTAAGAAAACTCATCTCACCCAAAAATTTAATTCAACAATTTGTTTAGCTATGATACCTGCAATTCATCATTCTTCCTTTTCGTCTATGCCTTGTTATATGATAAGCTTCAGGTTCAATTTTGCTAGCTATGACCTGTGTCTTGTCCCAAAATTTGGATTAGCGTTTTATTGGAGAAGTGAGTCTTCTCTATCATAACAAACACTTGGATACCACCCACAAAATATTTTTTATTGTTATACTTGATTCTGGATGAAGAAGCTAAATACTACAAGTAATCCTTTACTTACTACCAGTTACTTAGCAACCATTCAAAATTACAATGGACATCCTCAAAAGCTACTTACAACCCATTTTCAAATTTACGGGCATTGCAGAGTCCCTGCAGTCAATCACCCTTACGACTGAACGATTGACTGCAGGGATGCTACAGAAGTCTCCCCTGCTAATCTCCTCTCCTATTCTGCCCTGCCGGGTCTCCACAGGCCTTCAGCCTGCTCCCAATGGATGAAACTAGTCACTTGAGAGAGCCTCAAATAGGCTCCAGAGACTACCAGTGCACATTTTGCTATTGAGTCAGTTTGGTCTTGTGGTTAAGACCCTAGGTCAGTAAGACTATAAATTCAAGTCCCACCTTAGCCATGAAAGCTAGCTGGGTGACTTTGGGGCAGTTACTCTTTCACCTCCTGGTTCATTATTATAGGTAAGAGGAGGATCCAATCTGGGTCGATTACCGGGATCAGAAGTTTAGTCTTCCGAGCTTTCGGACTTGTGATGGAGCCCATCCTCAGGGAACTTCTCTCTCACCAGAATGTGGCAAGACAAATATGGTCCCGGTTACTGACCCAGATTGGATCCTGCAACATTATTCTGGGGGCACATATTTGTATTTGTAAGAGGAGCAGAAAGGCATGCTGGATATTTTCATGATCTTCAATTATTTATAAAAATAATAATGGCAGATACAAATAAATATATTTCTTTAAAAGCAGGCACTTAACCACCCAAGAGAGCCTCAAACTGAATGCAGAAGCTACTGGCATATATGTGAGGCTGTTGCAACTTGCAGGCCTCAGCCTGCTCCCACCCCAGCCACTCAGACAGTTCCAGGGACAATCCGCATCTACATTTAACTTATCTTTCTGTTTGTCTGCTGGTTCCGACAGCCAATGAAAGGCTTTATTTTTAAGCAGACTCCATTTTAAGGAGATTCAGCCCTTAAAACAGAAGCTTTCAAAAGATCTTGAGAATAGCACCTGTTTACTGAACAGCATGAGGCTGAAACTCTGGGAGGACTGGGGCAGGCAGGCAGGATCGGGCCTTTCTAGTCCTCCAAAGGCCTCCCCCACCTGGGGCACACTGTGCTCTGCTTAATGACTGAATCAGGATCATTAAGAGCAGGAGTGGGGATCATTAAGCGAGGCGATCATATGGGCACCTTGCTAACAACCATTACAACTTCCAGGCTCAATTACGGTTGTAAATCAAGGACTACCAATATGATTATTGATATTTTAAACCATAATTAAGATTGATATTTCTTATATTGAATCTTCAATGGCTTAAACTATTTACACATTAGAGTGCTACTCATTTTCAATCAGCCTCTACAAATTCATCCAAACCTCACATTATTTTGGTGTTAGGACTACTACAAATTCAATTTGATTTAGATTCCTGCTTCACTTACAAATTAAATGAAGTCCTTCCTTCCCCCCCTTAACTTGCCTGTTCACTTTCTAATTATCCAGCTCTCTGTTATAAGGGCCAAAATAGGCTCTAGATTCTGCCTTGACATACTCTTTCCAATTAGTTAGCTAAGCAGAAGATCATTTATAACCTCTTATTGCTCTAGCAAAAAGGTTTCTCTGTATGAAAAGAGGGAACCTGTGACAGAGACTCAAATTTCCCTTTGTATTCAGTACAGCAGAAAAAAAGTACAAAATAACAGTTGATTGGATGGAAGAAATCATCCTGCCCAGTTATACCTAGTCAGAAGTACTAAATCTGGCTCAGCGCCAACGAAGAGGCAAAGTCCAATTCTCTCTGAGACACGAGCTGAATCAGATCTAGACAAAGATGGGTCTCCATAAGGCTGGGAAAACCCCAAATGATTTCTTTAACATGCTTTTATACTGTACTTTGTTACATAAGCAGGAAACACAGCTCTCAGTAGGGAAGTAAAATAAATTACTAAAATATCTGTGCCCACATCCTATAATAATACTTTGTTGTCATTGTACGTATATACACAGTATACACATACAAAATTCACATAACATCAAGACCAGACCCAACACGCACAAAGACAATTCCCAAACACACCCCCACCCCCAAAATTCCTCGCCCCCTAAAAACACACAAATATTCACACCACAGACCAAGTAATGCTATCTAACAGCTCACTGATGGTGGTCCTTAAGTTCATTGTTAAATGCAATTATAGCTCTGGGATAAAAACTATTCAAAAAATGTGTGGTCCGAGTTTTAATTGTTCTGTATCTTCTGCCAGAAGGCAACAGTTCAAAAAGATTGTAAGCAGGATGGGAAGAGTCTCTGAGAATGTTGTGCAACTTCCTCAAACAACGAGATGCGAAGATGTCGTCCAGGGCTGGTAGCTGGAGCTTGATGATATTCTGGGCAGTTTTAATGATTCTCTGTAAAGCCTTTTTGGCCGCTACAGAGCTGTTCCCATACCATGCAAGTATACCATATGTCAGGACACTCTCAATGGTGCTGGGTAGTAGGACAGAAGTAGATGCTGAGATAGATATAGCTTCCTGAGTATTCTCAGGAAATACAGCCTCTTCTGTAGCAGTGAGGGCTAACCTTTTTGGCACCGAGTGCCCAAAGCAGGCGTGCACCCCCAAAATGCAATACATGTGTATCCCCTGCACGTGCACTCCCATGCATGTGCATGCATCCCCAAGCATGTGTGCTCGCCCTCATGCATGTGTGCGTCTCCCATGCATGTGCCCCACCCCCGCGCATGTGCACATGTCCCCCGTACAAATGCCCCACCCCCTAGGCATGTGTGGCAGCGACCCAAAGACCAGCTGGCTGGTGGGAGCAGTGCAAACATGTGTGGCAGAGCTAAGCTGGGGCGATGGCTTGTATACCCAGAAAGGACTTTGCGTGCCACTTCTGGCATGCGTGCCATAGGTTCGCCATCACAGTCCTACAGCGAGAAGTCAGAGCCTTTGTGGTTTCTCTATCACCCTTCCCCATACTCAGAACATATGTCTTTTATTTCAGTATAGGAGTTGTGATCATCTCAATCCTCATCAACAACATCAAAGACATGGACAGTTAGTTAAACGTCCTATTATATTAAGCTTAATGTAAGAAACTGATAAGTGTTGTTTTTGCAAAAGGCAAGTACCCTTTGAGAGATGTATACTAGAAAGCAGGAACTGTGGGTTACGCAAAATTGCACACATATCATTTGAAGAAACCAGCTTAGGAAGGGCAAAGGTAGTCTAGAGAAAAGGGGTGTGAGATACAATATAACAAGTTGTAATTTTCCATAATATAGGCTAGGATATAGCTTACTAGCTGGATGCCTGTGATTTGCGACAAAACTTGGTGATCGGGCTATGTAGGAGAAATTCGGTTCACAATCCGTTGGTTCAGTGGTGGTCAGTAATTGAAACACATAAGGGACTATCGTTCCCGCCACCTTGAGTCCAGAAGCAGCTTGATAGGTGAAAGGCATAGTTTGGTGAGGTACCGAATTTAGTACTGTAAGGAACCCCAGGCCGCTCCTGAGTGAAGGAGTGGAATGTCTGCCAGTTTGAACTGAGGTAATGGAATGTGAGACAACTGGCAGATGGAACAGAGTCCTTTAAGGTGGGGAGGGGGAGTAGAACATCTAACTCCCTAGCATCAGAGTGTGTTAATATAAAGCAGTTGGAATAGAGTTCTTTTCAGGTGGGAAGGGGGGAGTAGAACTCTTAGCATCAGAGCGTGTTAATTACTGTAAGAAATACTAATGATCTGATGGTCATTTTGAAAAATCCTTTCTTAGCGAGCACCTAGAAGCCAAGAGGAACATACGTGTCAAATTTCAAGTTTGTAGGCTTTATGGTTCTGGAGATTTCATGATGGGTGAGTGGTATTTGGATTTATATATATATAGATTATTTTAAAGCCATACTACTACATATCTAAAGCACCACCATGTTTACCCGATGAATGAACTCTGCTAAGCAGTGACATGCACAGCTTCTGGCTTGAGATATGTACCAGGTACTGCATTGTACAGATAAACAAGAGAACTGATAAGGGAATATCAAAAAGGTGAGAAATGAAGGGGCTGAGTGCTTTGCAAGTTTTAGTGATAACAAGGGCTTAACTAATTTTAAACACTTAGGTGTGATAGCAGATTATAGGCAGACTGTTAGCACATGACTGACCTGGGCCTATCAACTGGATCTGGGAAGGATGGACAAGTGGCCAATGATAGGAATGTATAAAATATGCTGAGATCTGCAACCGGTGTGGTCTCTCTCTTGCTTGTACACTTGGAGATCCACCAGCTTTTGCAAAAGTTCTAATAAAACATTTTGTTATTTCCAACAATTTGAGTGTGAGCTTCATTTCTCATAGTGGGAACTGGGCAAAGAGTGAGGAGAACGATAAATATGAGGAAATTCACAGAGGGGAACTAGGCATTCTGGGAAAAGTGTGAACTTGTGGTCCTTGTCAAATGGGATTGCAAGGGAGGGACTTGCGCTTTGGGCCAAAGAAATAAAAAGTTGTTGGAATCTATTCTTGGGTAGCTATACACTCTTGCAAGAAAGTATTTTACAATAAACTGCTTGCTGATGCACTTAATGACTCTGTTAAACTTCTGATTGGTGAATGCGTTTCTCACACTTGATCACCTAACTGAGCATTGTATTAAAAGTAGAAAAAAAGAAAATGTTAGCATGAGAAAAGGCATCACAGAATGACAGTCTGTTGTGAAAAGATACAATTTTAGCCAGTTGAAACTTCTATAAGATACACTTGAAAGAGCCCTTTGTATTAAGCTTGCAAGCACACAAAAGAAAACGCCTTTTATCTTGTGGTTAGAAAGTTATAAACATTTGGTTGTCAAAGCAAAAAGTTTCTCAATTCCAGTTTTCATTACAAGTTTAAAATAAAAGTAAAAGAAACCGCCATTTGCTTGGCCTTCAGTTCCATATCCCAAACTCAATTTGATTTTATCCCCTCACTTTAGAGCTATCCTTTTCAATGTATTATTCCTTTCCTTCACTCCTTTTATTTACTGACTCTCCAAAGTGTCTAAATCATCTACCGTATTTTCCCCAAAATAAAACCCATCTTATATTTTTTTGCCACCAAAAAAGGCACCAGGTCTTATTTTGGCGGGATGTCTTCCAGTGACTCACGTAGCAGTGGTAGCACCAACAGCCTTGCCCAGCTGAAGCCCACTGTTGGCCCACTTCTTCTGTGGCCACTTGCCCCCTGGCTTAATTTTGCTATCCTTGAAGCCTTCAGGAAAGGTCAAAACAATGCCCGGTGCGCCATGTGCATCAATCCGAAGCCTGTTTCTTAGCTGCAGAGGCCATTTCTGAAGGTCATTGATGACGAAATGGAGACTGGGGGCAACGAATGTGAGCAGCGGCAAACAGCCGCAGAAGTGGGCTGACAAGGCAGGTGTCAGGGTGTGCAAGGCCTGGCTACAATTGTCTGAAGGTAAGCAGCTCAATCCCCCCATCCCTACCCCTTGATTTTTACCTGTGCGCCTTGCCCACCCTGTGCAACCAAATGCAACTGAGTGGATGGAGTCTTAACTAGGACTTATTTTTGGGGGGAGGGCTTATATTAGACACAAGTGTAAAAATCAAGGTAATGCTTATATTCGAGATACATCTTATTTTTTGGGGAAACAGTATATCTCTAAAAAAACATACACCAGCTTATGAAATTCAAGTAATTGGTAAACTGCTGATGCACCTTGAAGACATGCAAAACTTTGGAACTGAGCCTCAAAACTGTCCTAACTGATTTACTGAGTCACAGGCAAGTTTGCATTTTTTGCATCTTTTATAGCATTTTTTAAAAAACGTATCTGAAGCATTCCTAATGTGCATGTTCCCTCCTCTTATGTAAACCTAAGAATTAGTATTCTGAAGTGAATTTTTAAAAAAGAAGCACCTCTTTTTCAGGCGTAATAGTTTGAGTTTTTAACAGTATTTAAACTTATGTGAGCAGGCAACTCTTTCCTTGTGAATTACTTTTCATACGCTATCCTACGGAGATAAAAAAAACATCTGTATTTTTTCTTTCTTTAGTGATATCTCACAGCTTGTCCCAGGCCAGATGTCACAAGACATGAAAGGTTTCTCATGTATACATTCACGAGAGAGTGAGGCCATGTCCACTAGCTTGCTGAAATAATTCAAGTGCTATGATATAATGACCATCTAATTACAGTGTGCCAAACATGAAACTGTGGAGTTGCTATGACAGCTATTACTTGCTCTTCATATCTCCGAAATCAAGAAATGATACAGTGCTGCAGTGTGGAAGGCAAGATTACAAAAGATTAAAGGAAGTAGGCACAGAAATTAAAACAAGCTGCAAAATACTGTAAACTATGGTTACAGAGTGTCATGAGTTCCTAATGTGTTGATCAGGATTGTGATGATCAAGATTCCTATACTGAAATGGCTGAAATAAAGGACATATGTCCAGAATGTAGGGAAACCACAACCGTTTTTAAAATAAAGCTTGGTCAAAATACTTATCGCTATAGGATGTGGGCACAGATATTTTAGTTATTTCTTTATACTTTCATTCAGATAGCTGTATTTCCTGCTTATGTAACCAAGTATAGTATAAAAGCACATTAAAGGAATCATTTGGGGTCTTTCTCAGACTAATGGGAGAACCCATCTTTGTCCAGAACTGAATAAACATGTGACTCAGAGAGAACTCTCTCTTCGTTTGAGCTGAGCCAGACCTACTACTCCTGACTAACAAATTAGCGTTGTATGAGCTTTACTGGTTTCTCATGTTTTGTTCCATACTGCTTCAATAAAGTAAAAAAAGTCATAACTGTCATTTATCCGCATTTATCAAGAGCTGTTGAAGAAATTAATGTATATTGGTACTATAAGCCAGTAGTCCCCAGTCCCTGGGTCTTGACCCACTATTGGGCCGTGGCCTATTCAAAACCAGGCCATGCGAGGGGCGTATAAGCGTGTGTGCATCCCTACTTGCATGAGTAGCAGGTGCTGGCACTTGCAGCCCCACTCACCCCACCCCACTTGTGTGAGCCTGCCGCTCACACAAATGAAGTTGTGCATGTATGTCTGTCTGTCATGCAAAACCATCCTCTCTCCCCCCACTCACTGTTATATGTAAAAATTACATATTGTAAGTTACATCTGAGAAAATGAAGAACAGAAAAGAATCCATGTTTATCCAATATATGAACTGTACAATGATTACTGGAAAGTTAAATAACTGTATCTAACAAACATATTATGTTTTGTAACTTATGTTCTAAAAGTAAAATGTTAAGTTCTTGGCTGGAATTGGGGTTTGTAATCTTTGCTTAAAGATTAATGTAAGAGATGCTAGGTCATTCTGACCCAAAGGAAACCTGTTAATGATCCATTGTGCTTTGATGGACATAACAGGAAGACATAGTCATGAGAACAAGGGTAGTTTCCAAAGACAAGGAAACAGGTGTTATGCTATGGGTGTGGCATAGGGAGATACATAGTTGGCTAGATTGTGAACCCAGGAAACGGGCAGAGACTTTATATTTGAACTGTATATAAACCCCAACCCCCCGCTGGGGAAAATGTCTTCTGCCATGAGCAGAATTCCCTTTTGCAAAAGCTTAATAATGAAGCTCTTGTTCACGTGCCTCCCAATTTCAGTTATTTTGTGATTATTATCACACACTGGGCCGCCAACCCACAAAGGTTGGGGAATGATACTATAAGTCATAGAGATTTTTTTTTAATTCCTTTATTTGGAGTTGGAGCGACTGAGTGGAGCTGAGCATTTACTGGCCAGATGCCCTTCCTGATATCTATGCAGAGTTCACAGCAGATATTTTTTCTTTGCACCCGGATACAGAAACATCTGCTGCTGTCTAGGATTGAACTCTCAACCTTCCAAGTGGGAGGAGTGTCTTCACTTCTAGGTCACCATGCCACTCATAGTCATAAAGCTCATATGAGTCAGAAACTAATGAACATTATATCTGGATATTAATCTAATACTTACATTTTCTAAGAATGGGTTTTACTGAATGTTGTTGACTCTTCAGTGTTGTTAATGTCACATGACAATGTTTTCTGAAAAAAAGAAAATACAAGAATTTTGGTTCCTAAAACTTGATGCATGTTTCCTCACATTTGGTCAGAAATACATAGAAAAAAAATTCCAATTTATTATATTAATCTTGATTAAGAATGAATACCTTATCTGAGCTTGAAACCTAAGCAGTCTAGGTTAAAAGACCACAAGGAATTCCACATATGGATGTAAGCTAGGTTTGAAAGTCAAACCAGAATTTCAGAAAAGGACGACAGCAAACAATTTTTCTGCATATAGTCACTAAGAGTTCAACTCAATTTCAGGGACTGCTTTGGGATTTATGTGAAGCCCAGTCCCAGCCTAGCCCAGCAGCCTAGGCCAGGTCCATCACATCAGCAGTGGGAGCAAGATGATGAAGAAAGTCAGCTGGGGTGGTAGAAAGCAGAACAAGCTGGGGCCAAAAGGGCAGAGTTAGGAGGAGATAGGTGAGTGGAGAAGTTGAAATACACCTGCAAGTGAGTTGCCAAGAACCCAAATGTTGAACATATGACCATTATGGTGGATGCTACAATGGCTGGAATGTCTGGGATAGGTTCAGCACAGTTGAACAATCACTGAAAAAAATATAAGTCAAGGACTATCAATATAACTTTTGCCCTTTTACGCAGCTTTCTCATATGTCCAATTTCAGAAATTTACACACCATTTAGGTTCATCATATTATTGGGCTCATATCTTTCTGATGCTCTAAAGTGAAGGAAAGCTTAAGTAAAATAGTGCAGTCACATGATTTTTCACTTGGTGACCATATTGTTTAACAACCAATCATTGATCCCTATTGCGGTCGCAAAATGACAAACTACTTGTAATTACTTAGTATATAACCCTAATTTCTCAGTATTATACATATCATGAAATTGAAATGCACTACTAAAAGCATTTTAAAGCAAGGTCACAATAGCAATCTGATGGATGCATAATCAGTTTTATTCATCTAATTTATGTAGCTGCCCATCTCACAAACAAACAAGTGATTCTGGGCAGCCTACAACAAAACCAAAACAATAAACAACAAAACTTATCCATGCCAGATAGATTCAATTTATAGAAGCTTCAATATACACATCACTAGAAAGAAGCAGTTCTCATCCGATAACCACAGATGCTACTTTCTAGCAGTTCTTGAGGCAGACTGTTCAAAAACCTTTTGCTGTTAGAAAAATTGCTAAAATTTTGTGTACTACCGATAAAGAAAGATTCTGAGTGCGTTTATGGCTGACTAGCTGGATACCTGTGCTTCGCTATGACACTATGTGATCAGGCTTATTTTACTGAGGACAATGTTGTTGAAAGGATCAATAACCCTGCAAACACAACTTTTCTGGCCTTTTTTGAACTAATATCTTTCCCGCCACCTTGAGTTTGGAAGCAGTTTCATAGGTGGAAGGCATAGACATTTTGGTGAGGTAGCAATGTTTAGTATTGTAAGGAGCCCCAGACCACTCCTGAGTGAAGGAGTGGAACGCCTGCCAGTTTGAACTGAGTGAGGCAACTGGCATTGGAACAGAGTTCTTTTCAGGTGGGGAGGGGGAGTGGAATGTCTAACTCCTTTAAGTTAAGAGTGTGTTAATATAAGGCAACTGGCAGTTGGAACAGAGTTCTTTTCAGGTGGGGAAGGGAAGTAGAATGTCTAACTCTTTAGCATCAGAGGGTGTTAATCTATCAGAGTATGTAAATACTATATAAGAAATACTAATGATCTGATGGTCATTTCGAAAAATCCTTTCTTAGCGAGCACCTAGAAGCCAAGAGTAACATACGTGCCATATTTCAAGTTTGTAGGCTTTACAGTTCTGAAGATTTCATGACGAGTGATATTTGGCTTTTATATACATATATAGAAAGTTTAATGTTCGTGATACCAGGTAAAACATTAGTGGACATAAGGAATGCAATGGATTGCATTTTTTATTCAATTTGATGATTACTGAACAATACAAGTATCATTGGCCATGCTACCACCTACCACACATGCGAGTTTATCGAAGCCTGGCACTCTGTAAGCAATTCCATCAACAGACACATTGACATACAACCTATGAGCCCCACAGAATCCAAATCAATTGCACAGCTAACCAGAGAAGCACCAACCCTCAACCAATTCACGCAACGCCCCCCCCCCCCAACCAGCACTTCATCTTCCAATGACCATCACCTGATGTAAACTCCCCATCACAGGACTCCCACTAATGACTCACACCTGACCCATCACAAGACCCTCACCTGACATACTCACACGTGACCCATCACAAGATCTAAAGCCTTATAAACAGAAGAACACTGACATCCCCTAATCTCTGCTGAAGATGTGACCTATCCTGGTAACAAAATGTTTGGAAACCAGCCCATAAGCTTGGAGAACAAACCTTCATCCTCATCCTACACCTGAGTTACAGATATTTGCCGCTATTGCAACATCATGTTTTGTATAGTTTGTCTCTCATTTACAAAGGCTCCCTCTTCAGCGTAAGCCTAATATTGTGTAGTATTGGAACTTCAGAGGTGAGAAATACTTAGAACAAGCTGAAGGGGTGAGTTTTCTTGATCAAATAAGGGCTTCGTTACACAGGCATATTATGTACAAATCATACTCTCTGAGAGAGATGGGTGGTTTAGAAATAAATAAAATAAAATAAAACATGCTACCCCATGGCTTAAAACTTGTAAAATACAGAAGTGTTGTGACAGGAGTCGCAGTTAAAACATAAAGGTAGTTGTCATTAACAAAAGACCTCTCTATTCATCATTTAAAACAGCTTGAGGTTGCAATTCTAAGTTTCCTTATATCGTGGAAAAATCCCAATGAAAGAAACAAAAGACAGCAATACAAACAATACTACTTAAAGATTCAGAGGTTTATTTCAATAGTAATTTGGAGTATAAACAATCATCGTAACAGGACTTACATTTGTAACCCATTGCAATGAAGTCCAGTGACATAGCAGGTCCAGCAAAGATAGCTATAGGCTAGTGGCCCTGACCTGATTTCCAGCTCCAATTTTTATACCTTTTTGCCAACTGTCACACACAGATGGACACTTTCATGACATGTTTCATAACCATTTCCTTGTTCTCTCTTACTGATCATTTAATTTCCATACCCATGAACATCTGAAACTTCCATCTGTTACTTTCAGTTCCCTATTTCTCATGGTTTCATCCTTCTACTTCCAAATATACTCATGAAACGATCCTCTTCGTAATGTATTACATAAATTGCAACTGCTTAGCAAATTACAAATAATTCTTTCACATTATGAAATCATCCTAGCTGAAGACTTTGGTTCATATCTTTATTTTGGAGTCTGCTATCATCTCCACAGATCTTATTAAATCTAATAGATCAATAGGCTATATTTTCGTTTCCCACACTTATTCTGGAGTAAAATTTACTGAAGACAAAAGTTCCCTTTTTCCTTGCTGCAGTAACTATGCTAACTCTGCTCACACCTAAATGTACTGCACTTATTAGCAGACTGTATATACAAATCCAGCTGTATTGGTATCCCTCTGCATTTTCCCCTAGAATTTCAATTTGCTGTGAAATAAGTTGAAAACATAAACGTTTACTCCATAGTCCACAGAACAGAATCTTTGTTTCTGATATATGAGTTAACACATTCTTGTAAATAATAATGGAAATGGCATGGACATTATTATTGATGACCCTTAGAAGTTAAGACATTGAATTTGAGTGATCTCTCAAGCAGACTTAATATTACAGGTATCTTCAGTCTCATAATCTGCCACTCAAGTCTATTGGAAAACAGAACAGTATTCAGTCAGGTGTTTTGTGTTCATTGCAGCACAATAAACATGGACAACAGAAAGAAATGTGGAGTGTTGTATGAGAAAGAAAGGAAGAAGGTAACAGCCAAGCATGGCAATGTTAAAGCTATAATACCATCTCCAAAGAACTTCAAGTTCCTGTAATCACTGTTATTAACATTATCAAGAATCTCAAGGTTCATGGATTGTAGCTTACTCTGGACATAGCTACAAAAAACCCTAACCCTAGTTTGAACAGAACAGTAACCCACCCACCCCAACATTAAAATACAACAATATCAACTTGTACCATCCATCACTGATGCATTACTGAACTCAAAGTGGCCTTCATGGTAGAAAACCCAAGAAAACTCTACTTCTAAAATACAGATACAAAAATCCAGACTGAAGTTTGTAAAACACATGCTATGAACCATTTTCATTTGTTTTATTATTTACAAGAATATGTCATGTCATACATCAAAAGCAAATTGTCTAGGTTATGGACTATGGAATAAAGAATGATGGATACGATTCACTTCTGTCCATGTCAACTTATTTCTTTG
The DNA here is from genome assembly GCA_023653725.1 of Bungarus multicinctus. Taxonomy (NCBI): domain Eukaryota; kingdom Metazoa; phylum Chordata; class Lepidosauria; order Squamata; family Elapidae; genus Bungarus; species Bungarus multicinctus. Next base: position 64,993,694 of record CM042848.1, read on the forward strand.
GGAATGTGTGGAGATGATATCTGCATGTTTGGCAATCTCTATATTGAAGTGTGAGAGAAATGAGAATTATTCCTGTAAAGAAAGAGCAATAATAACGCTATTTTTATATAACCTAAAAATCCCGGATAGGAAATTATGTAAGGAATCATGTAAAAATGTTAAGTGAAAGGAAATAAACAAGACTATAAAAACCTTAGCATCTTTCCAGTTAGGACATTAGCTGGCAAATCAACAGAAATTAGTTGGCAGTCAAAGGAAAATAGTTGGCAGGTCAAGAAACCAGTTGTCATGATAAAATAAATAATAATAGGATGTAGCAACTATCAAGGGGATTGAGTTGCTGGATAGATTGTGAACCCAGAAAGGGCTGTGACTCTTTTTGAAACTGTATATAAACATGTTCCTATTCCTATGACCATCTTTATATGATGCACATACTAGGTCAATGGATATTTTCTATTATGCTTTAAATGCCAGGCTAAAGATGTCTATGACTATAGCTATAAAAAAGGCAATTGAACCATGTTTATAGTCCTACACGTAAGCTGGAGCTACTCCAAGTTATTAGGAATTTGCTTTCCAATTGCATTTAGATTTCTTGGTTACCTTCTCCAGTTTCTGCTAAAAATGCTTGATGCACTTTGACACATTCTTGCGTCCATATTAGACTGACAATCCCCTTGTATATCAGTGCAGCTTGCAGCAGAATTTCCAAGTGAAAAGCGATCATCGTTTCATATTTCCTGAGCAAGATGAATATCTTAAGTTTGATTGCCTCCTTTAAGTGTCAGCATTCCAGAAAACCTCCACTCCAACAAATAATTCCGATACAGACATCCTCTCCAAAGTTCTTTTTATTTGAGTGGTAAACTGGCACATCTGGGAAATCCCGAACCTGAAAGTTCCAGATTTCCTTGCAATAAATAAAAATTACAAATCCACCCCCCGCACCCCTCATTGCATCACATGCCCCAATCACCATCCGTCCCAGCTTGAGATGTCCTCTCAACCAGGTACAGAACATGACCTTGACTTAGAAAGAATGCTATTATGTCTAACCACATACACTCCAAGAAATTCCCCCCTCCCATTTTCCCAGGCTCAAGAATGTGGCAGTGTGGAAGCGTCTGGTGCTAATATGGCTTCCAAAGCTGACATTAACACTACTTGGCTGCATCTTTCAACCATTTTGTTATATGACATTTTCTGTTAATTCTGAAATGTCAGGTCTTTTTTAAATACATTTTAAAGCTGTTCATGAATAAGCATTGCTTTGAAAGATGCTGTGACATTCTTGTGGTTTGGGACATTTTATAAAGGCCCATCCTGATGTGATAGTTTCATGACTAAGAATGCAGCATTAGCAACACACTATTTTTCTCTAATAAGTCTGTCCCAGGTAATCCTATTTTATAGAGTTTATGAAGTCCCTTAATTTCTGATTTGCTGACTAGCCCCAGGATATAATAGATAGAGCATTGTTCTTCACTATATTACACAACAATAAGTTTCTCTAAAGAGGCTTATTTTCTTCTATTCCCAGTCTAGAACATGAAACATAAGCGTTGGAAAAAAGGAAACTAGGAGAATGAAAGAGAAAATACTGGATAAATGATCCTTACCCTGTTTGGTAACTTGAGTCTGCTCTCTGAGGGGCTGTATATTATGTAGATTGCTTAAGTTGCTAAAAATGTAAGAATCTAGCAAGGAACATTAGGAAACTGCCACAAAGAAAAGGAAGTGAGAGTCTGGGAAACTGCTGACACATGCTGAATTAGCAATTTCTAGGCGAATTCTGCTGACCGCTAGCAGTTCAATTCTCACAGGTTCAAGGTTAATTCAGCCTTCCATCCTTTCAAGGTCGGTAAAATGAGGACCCAGATTGTTGGGGCCAATATGCTGACTCTGTAAACTCATATAGAGGGTTGTAAAGCACTAGGAAGCTGTATATATCTTATTGCTATTGCTATAAAAGATCCAACAGGGAAGGTTGTTTCAATTGTCTGAAGATGAAAACCTATCATTAAAGCCATAAAAACCTCCATCTACATATCTTGCATTCTCCTTCTGCACAGTATTTCAATAAAATTTAACTCACAGCTATGATTATGGTCTCCCATTCACTAAAAGGGTCTGGGAAATTTCCCCCAACAAAGACAATTTGGCTGCCACATTCTGTAGCAGCTTCAGCTTCTAGACCAAGCACACAGAGAACTTTGGATCTCTAGGAATGATAGCACCACTGCATGGACATTGTTATCAAACTAAAGTCCACTGGAGTAGATGAACTATTGCAATAGAGTGCTACTTTACAGAGTTGATCCAGAATACCACAGTCAATTATATCAAAAATTGCTGATGGATAAGACCAATAGAGATGCACTCTTCTTTCTTTCCTAAAAGAAAGTATCCATCTGTCAGCTTTTAGACAGGAAAAAAGTTAGAGCCACATTTTCCAATTAGAAGGCAGGGTTTATGAATTATTCTACCCTGTGACAGAAACCCTACCTTTCACTTACGATCAATTCAGCTTACTCATTGCAGTTCTGAATAATTCACCAAAACAAAGGTTGCCTTAGTAAAGAAAACAGGAAAAATGGAAGAACCATGTATAATAGCAAACAGAGTAAGGCAGTGATCCTTAGATGCATGAACTGACTCTTAATTTTGTCCCCCTTCAAAAGAGTGAGATTGTAACTAAAAAAAAAATTAAATGATAAACTATCAGTCCCCAGGGATGGAACTGACAGTAGAAGAATATTTTGGCAATATTCCCAAAGAGGATTAGTTATATTATAAGTACCTTTGGCAGTTACGTTTGCAAAGGGACAACTTTCTCTTTATCCAAGTAGATGGTTCTATCCAAATCATCATTCTACTAGTAAAGCCCTGCTGCTAATTAAAATGAGCTTGGTGTGGGAATGTTGCTAGTTGAGCATGCCAAAGCAATGCATTTGCTAATTAACAGCTCTTTATTACCCTTTTCTCCATTTTCCTGTTTTATAGGAGACAAATGGGCTATCAGACCCTCACCTTCTGCACCATTCCTGATGTTCTTAGCAGTCTGCCCATCTCTAATTTTTGTCAGGTACATTCTCTAGGATGGGAAGAAACTGGGCAAAAAATGAGAAAATTCTTGCAATACCATCTTGTCTGGTCACAGAATTTAGAACTGACCTTGGTCAAAAACAAGGATCTACTTTTAATATCACTTATGAGAGAAGTGAGAATTATTCCTGTAAAGAAAAGAGCAACAGTAGCGACATATTTATCTTCTGTATAACCTGAGAAACCCATGGTGGAATATTAACTAAGAGGTTGGCTAACAAGGCTATAAATCCCTTAGCACATTCCATATCAGGAAGCCAGTTGTCATGCTGACCCAGATCAGGACACCAGATGTTAAGCTATTCCAAGAAGAAGAAAAAAACCAGTTGTTGCACATAGTGCAAACAATATCAGAATGTAGCAATTCTTGATGCAAAATGACCAATGAGGATAAGGGGCAGTAATGGGGATGCGAATTTTGGAAATGTATTTAAACTCTGTAATCATCTAAACCATTGCTCTTTGTGTCTCTACCCACAGGAGGACAGGAAGCCGGCTTTTGCAAAGGTCTGAATAAGAATAACAATACAAAAAAAGTCTTGTATTGTTCATGGTGTCTCCTGCTGATTCAAACTGAGAACTTTAAATCTCACACTTGCCTTTTGGCATATGCATATATTCCCTCTCACAGAAATTGTGAGAATTTTCCATCTGTTAGGACTATCAAAAAGAAGGAGTAACAGCTGCCCCAGAATGAATAATGTTGGGATTCATCAAAAACACAGAGCAAAAACTCTCACAACAGTAACATGGGATAGCAATCCCCTTTGCACCGTTGTCTTCTGGAGAAAATGTCTCTCTTTTCTATTGCCCATTGCAATGTAAGGTAGACAGAATCAGGTCCCCATCTTGTTGAGATCTCATGAAAAATCCCAGTTATAGGCCCTATTCTTCACTAAGACAAGTGTGTCCCATCTCCAGGAGAGAAAATGCCTTCAGAACCAGCTGTTATGACCCCAGATTTACCTCATAAATAATCTGTGTCATCGTTCTGATAGGAACAAAATCTTTGCACTAAATTGTAGGCATTATGCATGCCGAATATTCTTGTCTTGGATGGCAAACCTCAGACAAAGAGTATTACGTGCAAAGTACAACGTGTGCATGATTAACTTGAAGAAAACAAGACCTTAAAATCCAGATAAGACGGAACAAGGAACAGGAACTGAAGCTTATGTTAATCTTAACTAGAGTTAATCTTAACTAGAGATGAATGTAGAAACTGCTGAAGCAGGTAGTAACAAAGGTTGTCTAAATAGATGTATAGTACGTGTATAAATTAACCAATAGTATGCTACTATGTATATATATAGAACAAACTCTGGCAATAGAGCAGACAACTCTTCTTATTTTCAAGCTGACAATAAAGACGGAAGCTTGTCTCATCTTCATGTGGTCCTGAGTCTTGATTCCTACACTAAATCATTTGGTATGTGGGCTGTCCATCACATTAGACTTTGCTCAAACTGTTCAGCAATCAGTGCAGCATTATCCATGGCAGGCAGATGGAATTAGTCACCAGTTCTGGAATTCTCCAAGGATAACTTCCTTGACCTGGTCAAGGAAGCTATCAAGCAGCCAACAGGTGATACATCATAGTAACTCTAGTCTTTCTTACTCAGCTAGTAAAGCAACTCCTTACCTGCTTAGTTCCAACAGATTTTCTGGTAAGCAAGGTGAACTTCCTATGTATAGCAGCAACTCTCCCTCCAATCTTCCAACCTTGGGATCATAGTGCACTGCAAACCACATATACAGTAGTCTTAAACACAGTTGAGAAAGGTAAAATCATTCAGGGAAATATGAAGGTTTTATCAAGATGGCTGAAAAGCTCTACCCATTTGCTGTGACACTCTTTGAGGAAACACCTTTTCCTCCAGGTTTCCACCCCAGTCCTAAAGAATAGAAACTCTGACTAGAGTCTTCCATGCTGAGGAACACTTGGTGACTGTTAAGGAGCAGAATTACTTCATAGAGGCTGCCTCTAGTTATGAAATATCCATCCCAAATGTTAGATATATGTTATGAATATATTACAAATATGATCTATGTTATATATTAAAATAAGTATGAGTATACTAGGCTTGTATAGTATAGCCATGTTTATTCTTTGCATGAATCCACTGGGAACCTCACATTGCTGGAATGTGTGTAATACTAATAGCAGAAGGTCCTGAATGTGCATATGGGTGATTTATCACTGATGGTAATATTAGTGGGTGCAAGCAATGCAATGGATTGCATTTTTCATAGGATCATAGAACAGGGAGTAAGCAAATAAAGTTCCTGATGTGACACTTGAGTTTTAGAATAAACAAGTTAGGCATAAAAAAAGAAGACTGAAATGAACCCAGACCTCTGAAGTGTGAGATGATTCTTGTTAGAGCAAAGGACACCCTGAGTCTACTTCCCAGCCCATTCTAACACAGTCTGATCACCTGTGTTGACAGTGTATTTGAGTATTGTGTGAATGTGTAGCCTAGCTGGGCAACAATACAGCAACTTGAGTACTATTCTGGGAGGTGCCTTAGAAGACTACTTTTAGAAATGTACACATACCTGACAAGTTATTATTGTATGGAAAACAGGAGGACTAGTGCTAATTATGCTGTCTTGAATTCCTGAACCCAAAGTAAGATATAAATCAAACAGTTTTAGAATTAAAACAAATTAAAATGGATTCTATAAACAGTTCCAGGGTGCTGTTAAAATCCAACAGGTATGGGTCTTTCTACAACATTCTAAGCTGAAATGTAAACTGTATATCCTAAGATGGTAGTCCCAACAAATATTAAAATCATTTGATTTTATATTCTACAGTTCTGGTGGAGGTTTTATTGTTTTTCAGCCTCTAAAAATAAATTATTTAATTTTTTTAAAAAATAAATTATATTAAGGGAGGAACAAAACAAATCCTGTAGAAATATGTTTAAACTGAATCTGAAAATTATAGGACAGTTGTAAACTGTAAAGCAGATTACTAATATTCAATAATTTTAATGTCCACATAAAAGCAGGCGTGAGAGAAACTTCTGACATATTACATACAGCATCTTGCTGAACACTTTATAATTTAATAAACTGAGAAAAGGAAATTGTTTCTAAGCATATAACCCTCGGCATTCCTATAAATGGAGGAACAATTATAATTAGCAGCTGAAGGCTGCAATCATAACTTACCCCTGGGAGTAAGTCCCAGTGAAGTCAGTTGTACTGACTTTCAAGAAAACATGCAGAGGTCTGTGTTGCGCACCTGAAATTTTACACATATTTACTTGAAAATAACTCCCATTAAAAACTGCACAGCATATTTTAAAACACTGATGCAGAGGACTGGGACAAAATATTCAAAGTATACAAATTCATCATCTAAATATGATTTCAGCTCCCCAGCACATACTCAAATTCAAAAATTTCAGGATCAATTGTATGATTTTTAAAAAATGAATCTCACTTGTTCCTACTAGTTTCCTGAAAATTAGAGTAACAGCGATTCAAAAGGAAAATCTGTTATGCACAAAGCACAAAGACCAAATGACGCAATGAAAGCTTTCTAAATATATTTGTAATTTATCTAAAATTACAGGTACAATACAGGGAGTTATGGCCTTGCTTTCAATTCATGTTTATTGTTAGGAAGCAACAAGGTTTTAGTAAGATGATAGAGGAGTTACATCTGTGAGAAAGGGACATTATCAGGTCTCCAGAGGAATATCAGCAATAATTCAACATCACATAGGACATTTTTGATGCTAAGAGTTTTGATTATTTCTGTGCCCTCCTAAGTCAAATGGATTTGCACAAAAATAGTAGAAGCTATGTTCAGCTTTAAGGCTTTTCCAAATTGGTGAGGTCCTTTTTTTCCCAGAAACACATCTCCTGTTAACCACAGGAACCACAAACATTTTATGTGCACCTGGAAGACACCAGTTGGGTAGGTTGCTATAGACCCATAAAGAAAATAAGAAAATGTCAAGGGCAGGAAAAACCACAGCTACAATTATTTCTACACCAATCACCACTGCTGAACTATGATGAAGTCAGGAAACGATAGAACCAGATCAAATGTTAAATAAGATTCAATATTTGCTTTTCTACCACCGTGTGTTGTATGAGGTAACTAGATCTGGCTGCAAATATTTGAACAGTGGTAAGTCTACAGGTTATTGCCAATATTCAACTTTACTAAACTTCAATCAGTGGCTGAATAAATCTGAAAGTTTACTTATTATGATATGGTTGTGATGGAACTACGTAATTACAAGGATGGACAACCTAATAAAATAATTATTTCCCTAGAAAAAGTATATTCCACAGACCTGGATAGCCAAAAAAAAAACCAAAACCCTAGATATCCAACAATCAAAGATTATTCTTTACTGAGGACACTGAATTATCTCACATCCATATCTATTATAATTTGAGATAAGAGCCTAGGCTGATTCCTGCAATTTATGCAAAGCATTAACATAAAGACACTAGAGGTTCAGTGTAATATTTTATCAAGCTATAACATCTACAGAGGAGGAGCATATTAAAATTTACAAGATGGTGAGCACAGTGTACCCTTTTTGTACATGAACTGATGTTGCACATGTGTATGAAGCTGGCAGTGTTCTACCATACCATGATATCTTCCACCTTGTATAGTTTGAGTCCCTGAGGAAAGCCTAAGAAACATACTTTTTCTCTTTCCATAGTAATTACATTCACTGCTCAAAAAAAGTTTTATTTATTCATAAAATTTATTGGCCACTCATATTACCTCAGGGCAACTCTAAATATAGACATCATTCATTGTTTACTACCGTAAGTATAAGGTTACATCTCATAAAACAAGCTTATTAAAATATATTTATTAAAATATAAAATGAGTCTATCATCTGCACCTCTATAACTGTCTGGTTTGGTTCTGCAATCCAACAGGACAGACACAGACTTCAGAGGATAATTAGGACTGCAGAAAAAACAATTACCACCCACCTGCCTTCAATCGAGGACCTGTATACTGCACCCTCACATCCTGGACATAAACTGTTTCAACTCCTTCCCTCAAAACTACGCTATAGAGCACTGCACAACGGAACAACTAGACACAAGAACAGTTTTTTCCCGAAAGCCATCACTCTGCTAAACAAATAATTCCCTCAATACTGTTCAACTACTTACAAAGTGTACACTACTATTACAGTTAATCTTCTCATCACTCCTTATCACCCATCCCCTCCCACTTGTGACTGTAACTTTGTTGCTTGTATCCTCTGTTTCCTAGTATGATTTGATGTTGATTGTACCCTATGACTATCATTAAATGTTGTACATTATGATTCTTGATTCTTAACGAATGTTCCTTCTTTATGCATACTGAGAGTATTTACACCAAGACAAATTCCTTGTGTGTCCAATCACACTTGGCCAGTGAAGTATTCTATAAACACAGAAGAAAAAGACTTAGTCTATCTGAATAAAAATTCACATTCAAATTATCAAGGCTGAATCAGGTAGTCAATCCAACAGATTGTTAAGCTATTTAATTTAGTAGCTGGAACAATAAAGTGTACAATGGAGCCAGAACACAGAGTTGTAGTTGGAACAGTGGTTGAACTACAACTGGTTGGAGAATGTGGGCTCAAGCATGAGGCAATTTATGCTGTGATTGGTTGCTGTGGGTCTTAAGGGGAAGTTTCCCCTCCCCCCCCTTTTTCTTCTGTGTGCTCTGTGTGCTGTTTAGATTTACCTCATGATATTCCTGTGTTTCTGACTGTCTTGTCTATGTAAATATAAACACTACAAGTTCATGTCAGTGCCTCTGACTTCATTTGGACGCTTGCTGTGCAATTCTCTGACCGATTTTCTGTCCAGCAAAGCAAAGAAGTGTGAAATAGCTGAGATGGAGATCCCCTCATGCTTAGTCAGGAATAACTTCCTTTATGAGTTCATGGGATCCAGGCTGTTGGTCCACATTTTTTGAATGAAGTTTTCCAATTGCTTTTGCTAAGTTTGACTTGGTCTCCATCATGGGGGCGGGGGGGTATTCAGAGCCAATCAACTCCCTCATCTTAACTTTTGTCCAAATGCTTTACAAAATTATTCCACCTTCCATAACTGTCCATTCATTACTTTGCATAACAGTCTTAGATGTATACTCAAACAAGATCCATAGTGGTCAACCTATATATCACCTGTTCTTTCAGCTTTTTAAAAACATCCTACAGTATAGCTGTGTATTTTAAGCTGCAAAGGGACCACATTAGCATAACTTCATATCCTATTCCACTTCTCCCAGTCCTCCAGGTACAGGTAATCCTCGATTTATGACCACAACTTAGCCCAAAATTTATGTTGCTACGTGAAACATTTGTTAAGTTTTGCCCCATTACACACCTTTTCTTGTCAGTTATTAAGTGAATCACTGCAGCTGTTAAGCTGACTTTGTTTGTCAGAAGGTCGCAAAAGGGGATCGCAAGACCCAAGGGCACTGAAATCGTCATAAATAGGAACCAGTTGCCAAACATCTGAATTTTGATCGTGTGACCATGGGACGCTGTAATGATCATAAGGGTGAAAAACAATCATAAGTCACTTTTTTTCAGTGCCGTTATAACTTTGAACGGTCACTAAATAAAGTCAAAGACTACCTGTATACCAGGGCTGCAGCTACTTCATCTCCAAGGGACACCAGGAGGGAAAAGCCTTTCAAGCGAGTGATAGGAAGGAGTAAAATTGACAGAATACTGATATATAGCAGGGCTTTCAAGAGCCCAGTGGGAACACCACTCACTTTCTACCCATTCTCCAAAGCCGCACCAAATTTCAGAGGCACATCTTTTCTCTTCTTCAGGCCCCAGTAATCTACCAGCTGTGGGGGTGGGTCTCGTTAGTCTGCAGGCTTCTGCTCCAGGCAAAGCCAGAGGCCTCCTGGCCCAGGTTTCCAATTCTCTCCACAGCTGCGGATGCAAAAAGAGAAAAAGAAGAGAGTGACTTTCAATTAGTATAAACTCTTCCACTTCTGGAGATAAGAGGAATCAGCATCCAGGACTCCGAGACATTTTCTTCTGACTGGGAAGTTAAGAAGCATCAGGAAAGCCTGGCGGAAAGGAAAGGAAAGAAGGAAGGAAAGGAGAGGGAGGGGAAAAAAAATCGCCCGGGCTTCCTTCGCCTGAATCATTTTTTTTTTCTTCTGCTATTCCCACGCCCGGCTCGCTGTTTTGCACCAGGGACGGAGCAGCCCCGCTAGGGGAGGGCTAGGGGAGGGCCAGCAAGCCGTCAGGGAGAGACTCCGGCAGCAACGCGCCTGCTTTCCCACTCGCTGCAACTAAAAGAGCGAAGAACGGAAAGCGGGCCTTTCCTTCGCTCCGTTCCTCATGTAGGACCCCAGGCCCTTTTTCCTTTCTCCAAACCCGGCCTCCCACAACCCGCCTCCGGTCTCCTTTGAAGCTCGCCGGGCTGAGGCGCCCGCTACCTACCCCCTTGGTGGCCAAGCGGGGCTCCCCACCGACGCGGTAGAAGAAGGGCGCGCGGTCTTGGGCACGCCAGCCACTCCCGGAGGCCAAGTTTCCAAAGGCAAGGACGAGGCTCCTCTCTAGGGAAAGGAAGGAGGACGGGGCGGCGAGAGTCCGCTTTCAAAAGTCCAGCGGGCCCCTTTCAGCCCAGCGCCGAGACGAGGAAGGCTAGAGCCCCTGCTTGGGAGACTCCGCCGGGCGAGCGAGGAAAGGCGGCCGTGCGCCGACCAGACCGAGGGAAGGAGGAGGAGAGAAAAACAAGGAGCTGCGGCTTCTTGGAAAGCGTCCCGCTCTCCGGGTTGCGAGCCGACGCCGACGCTCCTGAAAAGCACTGAGGCTCGGACCCCGAAAAGCTCTTTTCCGCCCCCAAGCTTCAGGTTGGGACCGCCCACGAGCCGAGGGAGGAGAAAAACAAGGCTCCCCGGGGAAGCTTGAGACGCTGGCTTGAAGGGTGGATGCCGTCCTCTTCTCCGCGCTCCGCGAGCGCTCTCTGCTGCCGCGGCCGCGCATTCCTCGTCCCTCGCCGCGATTTGGGGAATTGGGGGGAGGGGGGCGAAAAGGAAGGAGTGCCTGACGCCTTCAGAGGCGGGCCGGCAAGCGGGCGGGCGGTCCTAGAGCCGGGCTGTGACAGACCAAATCGTCGGTTCTTGAATACCGTCCCGGTCTGCAAGATGCCAGAGCCGCGAATCGACGCAGGAGCTTGGCCGATAAGGATTGAAGTTGGGCGGGGGAGGGGAGTAACTTTAAAAAACGGGACGAGGGTCGAAAGTGATTGTGAGGAAATGCCCTTGTTTTGCTGAGGGCATTTTTTTCCTCTCTTGCAGAACCGTAAATGGAAGCTGAGAGCGCCTTTGGACTGAAAACACGCCGGACCGTAGAAGAGCCCCAACCAGGGAATTGAGCCGTCGATAATCCGGTCTCTGGAGCTTCTGATTAACCTGGTCAATATTGTTTGAAATCAGTGAAGGTTTTGGGGTTGTTGTTTTTGGAACTGTTTCTGTCGGAATCCGAATCATTTGGGAACCTCTGGTAGGTGACTTCCTTCCCCACTTAGAAGGCAGAAGAAAGCAAGGGCGCTAAATAAGCTGAATGTCCAATGTCTGTGGAATAACAGCAGCAGGCGGGTTTATTTCCTTTCCCTGTTTTTTTTTTAATCCAAAATTATTCTGCTGAGATTCTGAAGATTCTTCAAGGAAGCTTATTGCCAAACTATTTGTTTTTTTTTTTTTTTAAGATCCGAAACAAACACACCAGCGAGTAAAGACATATAAAGCTTTATTACTTACTTTAGCAAGTAGAATTAAACAGAAACAAAAAAACGCATAACATACCAGGCAAGATGATAACAATTCTCTGTTCAGCTTTCAGGGACAACAGTAGAGATTATGAGAAAGCCCACTTTAATCCATTTAAATTTATGTATTGCTTATTTGTGAGATTTAACCCTCTCAGTTTGAAATCAATGGGAGATTCTTGAACAATAATGAGCTTTATTAAGCATTTGCAAAGGTTGGAAACTTCTGTGCTGATATAGGTGGAACTACAGAAGACATTTTACATAGAAATACATGATGATTTTATAGGATCTAAAAACTCCTGCCCCTTTATCGTTATTGGTTAATTTCTGGATACACAATCTTCCTCTTCCCAGCACTTCCATTCCAGTAGCTATTCATTTCCAGTATTCTCCCTCCCCTTGGCATTGTCAGCATTATTAATTTTAGTATGACAACTGGTATCTTCCTTTGACCTGCCAACTTTCCTTCTGACTGGAATGTGCTCGGACATAGCCTTGTTTATAGCCTTGTTATTGTCTTACAGCAAATATTCTTACACAATTCCTTACATAATTCCCCATCAGGGATTCTTAGATTAGTATGGCATTACATTTTCTCTATTCTTTACAGGAATAATTCTCATTTCTCTCATGATTTAGTACATGATTATAGCTCTGATATTTTGTAATTATACTGCTGGTTACTTGTTAGGCATATATGATGGCACTAGAGGGGAACCAGACGATCTGCCTTTGTATTTAGGAATGTCTACTTGTCAAGATGATAGATAAGACCCTGGTAACCAATTATTTATGATGAAAAGACTAAGAACCCATTCCCCTAATACCTTTATTGTCAAGGTTTTGACTAATGAATCTAATCAATTCAGTACTCTGAGATTTGAAACTTCCTCAAAGAACTGTTTTATTGAGTACGTCAGTTCAACATGAAGGAAAACAAAACCAACTCTCCCACGGTTTCAACATAATTAAAAAATAACTAGCTCCGTCCTCCATTGTCACAGATCACATTGTCCAATTAGGTGCTCTGGCGTTTCCCTGGTAACTCCTCTGGCCAGCACCTGTTGAGATGATCTTGGTTCCCATTAGACCAAGGGTCGGTAACCTGTGGCTCTGGAGCCGCATGTGGCTCTTTCATCCCTCTGCTGCGGCTCCCTGTCAGTGGTCAGCTCCACGATTGATAGGGCTTTCGGCTAGGACAGGTAGAAGAAAAAGGACGCCACACTATGGTGGGGGAATCAGACTTTCAGTCAGCAGAGGAAAAAGGTCCCTGTGCTAGGAGGAGATACTATGATGGGGGAACCGGACTTCCGGTCGGCTCCAGAATTGAACGGTTAGGACCTCTGTGACTCTTGGAGTGTTTAAGGTTGCCGACCCCTGCATTAGACGATGCATTGTTATAGTCTGGTCTGACATTCCAAACCTCTCTCCCCTCCCATATTATGTGCAACTGAGAAACAGATAGATGGCTGTGGCAGACCTGGTCCATTTCAAAGTTGACATTTATATTAAGTTAAAATCTAAAAGCAGATAGGCCTTGATACTTAGTAACCTGCTAATGTGCAATAATGGTTAAGAATGCTTACAAAAGCAAAGTAATTAGTACTTGTTCAAGTGAAACCTCATACATATTATAGCAATAGCACTTAGATTTATATACCGCTTCACGGTACTTTACAGCCTCTCTAAGCGGTTTATAGAGTTGGCATATTGCCCCCAACAATACGTCCTCATTTTATCAATCTTGGAAGGATGGAAGGCTGAATCAACCTTGAGCCGGTCGGAATCAAACTGCTGTCAGTTGGCACTCAGCAGAGTTAGGCTGCAATTCTACATTCTAACCACTGTGCCACCACAGCTTAGATTTGGAAAAACAGGAACTTGGGGACTATGTACTAATTATAGTATAACATGCTGATTGTTATTGGAAATTAGGGACAAATGTGCTGATTGTTGATGCTAATTAAGTATTTGCTGAAAAACGCGAACTTACTTTGCTGAATTCAGTTAACACCAATAAGATCATAGGATGACCTATGAGGGGTTGGTTTAAGGTGGGCATATGGAGAGGTAACTATAAAAGTTGTATTATATAAGGAGTGGCCTTTACACAGGCCTATTGTGAGTGATCCCCATGTCCTTTTCCTGTGCAGAATAAACTTTTTTGCACTCTACCGCACTGTGTGTTTCATTGGGCATGGCACATCGGGTACAAACACAGCTTTCTGAGACAACACCTAAGAATGTTTGTTAGTGCAGGAATGTTATTGATAGGATTAAAGCCTTAGTATATCTCAGCCTTTAGTTGAACTATGTTACTATGACTACTGAGGAATATATGTATCATGTTGGTTTTCATGATTGATTTATAGACATGTACATTGTACAAACCAATATATATACTCCAAATCTTAGAGAAATTGGTTAGAATTATATGTATAAATGCCAAGAGAAAGATTGTAAGCCACTTCTTTGTATATGTTTTGTTTTATGTTTTTTTTTGTTTTCTTTGGCTTTTCCTTTTTCCTTTTTATTTCTTTATCACATTTACTTTACTATATTTTTAATGAATGTATCATATGTGTAAAATCTTTTTTAATACAAACTATTTTTAAAAATCATAAATTTATAATTAAGTGAAATCTAGGTATCTGTACTTTGTGCCTTTAATTTCCAATCTTAGTTTTTTTTTAACAATAGAAAATAGTTCCTGGCTGTCTCTTCTCTGTGCCCTTTTATGTATCTGAATACTAATGTCTTATCTGCATTGAGTCTTCTTATCTTCAAACTGAACATTCCTTCTTTTTCATAAAGGTTTTCAAATCGAGTATTATCTTTGTTAATCTCCTTTGGATCTTTTTCCTGATCCATAAAGCTTTCAATCCTTCCTGCATGTGGTTTCTAGACTTCATGTATATGTGCTATCTTTCGAGATATACTTGGAAGACTTTTGCTATATGGGAAGTCCTCACCACAGTTGGAACTGGCAACTGTATTGCTGAGCAATTCAGTCATAAAGTCGTGAGAGTGCATTTGACTTATGACATGTTAAGCAGATCAACACAGGTCATGAAGTGGAACATCATGTAACCATGACTTCCGACTTCTTGCCGATTTTTCCATTGATTTTGCTTGTCCGAAGCTGGATGTGAACATTGAAAAAATGATGATCTTGTGATTGTAGGAAGCTGTGACGCTCATAAATGTGTGCTGGTTGCCAATCACCCCAATCGTAATCATGTGACTTTGAGGATGTGACAGCCACAGGTTTGAAGACCATTCCAAAATCTCATTTTTCAGCATTGCCATAAGTTCCAGCATTCACTGAATGAACAGTCATTCAGTAAGCAAGGATTACCTGTATTTTCAATAAAGGTCTTTATTCAGTTTTCACAAACTTCTTGCTAAATTTCAAAAGAGAAAATATCTTTCTTTCAATGAGTGTTCTTCGGCTATTTACTGTTTCTAGATACAGGAATTGTCCTAAGAGGAGGCAATATCAGAAGGTGCAATTTTCAGCAATATATATTATACATACTCTATATACACACACATACATATATAGGTTGTGTGTGTGTTAGAGAGAGAGAGAGTGACTTGTATTCATAGCATCTGTGCTGCCTCCATTCACCCATATGTCAGGGTTGGTGTAGAGAGCTTTATTCAGTCCGTTCCCCCAACAGTTCTATTTTGCCTTTTCATCTAACCCCCAGCTGCAATCTTAACACAGTCACTGGCTCGCGATCAAGTAGATAACCAAAAGCAAAACAAACTTACAGCCAAACCAAAAACAGTCTTGGAAATAAAGCTTTTGCCTGGGTAGGTTCCAAAACTAAACAGCCCAAATCCCCTCCGAGGTCTGGGGCCCCCACTGAGATTTGTCAACAAGTCCAGTAGTCCGGTTTCAGGTCTTACAAAGAGAAGTCACAGGAATAGCTCAAGCTAGGAGTTCAGAGGGTCGTTTTCAGTGAAGCCAGCCATGAACATGCTCCAGACTAACCTTCCAGGCAATGGCCAATTAATCCACCTGACAGATAACCTGCTGCTACAAACATAAACGGCCGGGCAATTTTCTGCGGACGCAATAAAGGCAGAAAAGTAAGATCGCTTTGCCGCCCTTATCGCCACTAAATATGCCCTAATATGGGATCATAAAAGTGTTCGGTCAGATCCGCAGCGGCTGGTCCTCCAACCACTCTCTAGGCATCTTTTCCGGTGCTTCATCCCCCTCAGCTCCTCGGAAAACCAAGGGGCCAATTGGGATCAACACCGAGATACTGCCGGCAATTCAGGGTCAGCAATACTGGACGTGCCAGGAATGCTCTCATTCTCCCTTGAGGTCTCTGAGGAAGATGTGGAGGAGCCATCACTTACAGGAGACATCACACTATCACTATCAGGCAACACTCAAAGAGATTGTTCCAAAGTATACTTAATCAACAATTAATTCCCTGATAAATTCTTCAGAGGAGTTCACTAATCACATTCACTTTTTGTATATTTTATTTTTGCACCAAGTAAGATCATAGATGTTTTTCAAAAATATTAAATGCAATACTTGTTTATCCTTTTCACTGTTATTTTTGGCCACTGAATATAACTCTACATGTTCTAGCAATTTTCCTGCTTTGATTTTTCACTTCCCTATTTTCTTAATCTTATGTATGCACAGATGATCAGCTGTTCCAAATATAACAATTTCCTATGCATAAACAAAAGTATGTTATGTTGAAGTAAAGAATTTTTTGTATATTAAATAAAGCAAAGGGCAATTGTTCAGTTCCCTTAATCCCTTATAACTATTGCTAAGGAGGAAAGTACCAGGAGAAAACCAAAGTTGCTACTTGCTTGTCAAGTTGGAATCATGAGTCCAGGAATACTTCCAAGTTACAAGCTGTTTGCTACAGGAGAATCTGATTCTGTCTAGAACTGAAGCTGAAATTTCTCTGAAGTCAATTGAATCAAAACTCAAAAAACTCCATCTGATTGGGATAAAACCTCAACCTGTTCTTCCTCATCCTCATCTGTCCAAAATCTGTGGACAGATTTTTTTTTGTTGGCATCATTATTTAGCGTGTGATGAAGCCATGAAATTGTTTATCATCATCATATGGATGGTATCTAACCCTAGGTAGACAGATGTTGTGGCCTGTCGGCTGCCAGCAAAGCTAGCTGCAGAGTCAGACGAAGGGGTGGAAGGAGAGTCTGGGCCAGCTTTGGAGCCTTTGGAAGGCTCTGATAAGGAAACAGCATCAGAGGCAGAGCTGGGGCCTTCCGTCCTCCGCCAGGTGGAGAGGCAGCTGTCTGCGGGGCCTGAGCTGAGTGAGGGGGAAGAACAAATGGGGCCCATCCCAGATGCACATATACACAGAGAAGAAAAGAGAGGAGAGCAAAGGAAAGCAATAAGCCAGATCTCAGGGAGAGGCAGATGCAGACAATAGCCAGACCCTCCCTAGCTGGGAAATAAATAGGAGGGGTTTGGGACTGACTGGTTGTCACCGACATCTGTTCATTTCTTGTATACAACAAGCAATTCTGATTTCTTGGCTAAACTTGGGACTAATTACATTTTATTTTTGTTTATCCATATGAACAAAAGACTTAGTGCCCTGTTATAAAAGGGGGATTGTTTAACTTGCGAGCAAATGTCTTGCGAAGGCTGGGTCAGAATAACAGGTTACCTCATTCACCAGCTTCGTGTAATTAACAATCTTTAATTTTGTTTAACATATACATGTCAACTAGAATTCTAAAAATTAAACAATCTGCTAAATTAAGCAATGATAAAAATTAATTTTACTATTTACTTTTACCATTGTTTACTGTTGTTTTAATTAAACAAATTTATTTTAATTTTTTAAATTAAATAAAAACTAAATTTAATATTTAAGTTAAATTATACATATTAGTATTTCCTGGTGGAGGGAGGTGCAGTGGTGCAGCATCAGCAGCAGTGGGTAGGGTAGTAGTGTCAGGGCAGAGCAATGGCGGCAGTGGGTGGGGCAACGATGGTGGGGCGGCAACAGCAGGGTAGTGGCAGCAGCTCTTGACAACAGTCCCAGTTTCTCATGTGGTCCCTAGGAAAATTAATTGCCCAACTCTACTATATATACTTGTTCCATGTTGATAAACCAACAAGATAAACACAGATATACAGTATTAACTTCTTTTTTAAAAAAACAATCAGCACTGAGTAAAGATAAAGTTTATGCTAAGGCCTTACGTCCTAGGCAATTTCACCTGTTACAAATAACCACAGAGAGAAGAGACATAAATCAAACACACTGAACCTGGCAGCTCTCCTCCATCATGGCACTCCACTTACAGAAGGCAAAATAGAACCCAACAGAGATACAGCTTTCCAAAAGTGTCTGTCTATAAGCCATATATGAATAGGAAGATATCTCCATTGCAGCCTGCATTTTCCTTCCCTTCATGATGATGACTGTGCTTTCACAACGCTTAAAACCAATTTAAAAAGAGAGAGGGAAATGGTTACACATCACACTGGAGATGCAATGTTACTTCTCTTTTTGATGAACAAAATCTGGAAAGAAGGGCTACAGGAATGTTCTGCTTTTTTTGTCGGGTAGCTGCTAGAAAGAAAGGAACTTTGAAGCATAAGCATGCTGCCAAGATACGGATTACTAAAAAGAACTAGAAAATAGATTTAAAAAGCTATCCAGATAAAATATAACTTAGCTTGCATACTTTTGATAAAAACTATTACAACTAAAAGCTCAAGCTGACCCGACCAATTGTAGCTGGAACAAGATTTGGAAGAACAAAGTGTTAGCATCCATTAAGCAACCAGGAAACGTTCAGGATGTAAGATTTCATCATAAAAACATAGAGGCACTGATTAGGGTTGTGTAACTTAACCCTCAGGCCTATGGGCTGCCAACACAAGTGGTGAAAGAAAACAACTTTTTTTATAGGAACTAAAAAGATCTAAATCATTACGGGAAGCCAAGAAAAGCAAGTCAAGAACAAAAACAAAAAACAAAACCCAGCTTTCAACAGGAGGACAAGAGAAAAGGGAAGTTACAGCACAGTTAGCCACACATCTTCAAGCACCGAAGATTGAGAAACACTAGTCTACTCTAGAAGCATTTATTGAAAATGGCAGGGCATCAAGCTGAGAATAAGAGCAAAATACAAAGTAGGGTTACAAAGCTGAACCAGTCTTGCCCAAAAAGCAATCTTCTAGAGCAGGGCTGTCAAACTCGCGGCCCACAGGCCGGATGCATCATGCATTGGCCACGCCCACACCCAGTTTAGCAAAGAGGGAGAAAGTCGCGATACGTCACGTGACACCGCTGTGATAATGCGAGTTTGATAACCCTGCTCTAGAGATACGGCAAGTGTGGGTTCTTATGAAGAGCCAAAAAGTACATGTACTATTGGCTCCATGTGATTTCTTCTCATTCTCTTATGCTCTCTAGGTCAGGTCTGGTATGGACAAAGAGGCAGACTCCAATTCTAAGTTACATGTTTATTCAAGTAAAGATGAGTCATTCCATAAGGTGAGGAAGAACCCCATGGAATATTTCAGTAAGCATTTATAATTCATTTGGTTATATAAGTACGGAAAGACAAGTTGCTAGGGAAACACAAGCTATCTGTGCAAAAGTAGATAAACAGAGACTTTACTAAAATACCCGTATTGCTTCTCATCAGTGAACATAAGCATTTAAGTTTTCCAGAGAGGCCAGAACAATTTCCTCTTAAACCAGGGGTATCACATTGGTGGTTCATGTGCAGGCCATGTCCATCCCAGTTCCGCAAAGGCAAAAAACGTCATATGTCACGTTTGACACCCATGTCTTAAACAGTTTTTGCTGACTCCCCATCAAACTCTGTCACAATCTTCGCACACTCAGAATACCTGTTCCCCAATTCACACAATTCAACATAAGAACTTCCATCAAAATTACCTATGTTAGGAACCTGATCAACAGTTCATGAGGCAGCACAAAAGGATGCTGGCATAATTTGCACTGACCCCACAGCTAATCTCCATTCTGCCTTCATTGGAAAAGGTGCTTTTGGACTTCTGAAATGAAGACTTGGAAGATAAAGCAAAGCAGCCCTTTATGGAAAAGAATTCTTGTTTAAAAATAGTGCCACCATAGCAATTCAAAAGCATGCAAATGCAAGTAGATGAATAGGTACTGCATATGAGTCTGCAGGAAAGTAACAGCATTCTTTGTTTTGCCATGGGCTTTATGCTGCCACATGTTGTTATGCCGGCCACATGAGAGCAGAAAAATCTCCAGATAATGCTGACAATGAGCACAAATCGGTTGTGACGAGCAGAGTAAAACCTACAGGTGCACCTTTTTTTTAATGGGCTTTAAACAAGCAAAACACAAAATCAAATTTTTGGAAGATGAAATTGTTATCAATAATTTATTTATTATTTATTTATTTTATTTTATTTATTAATTGCATTTATATACCGCCCTTCTCCCAAGGGACTCAGGGCGGTGAACAGCTCATCTAAAAACCCCACAGAAAATACAAAAGTTAAAAAGTAATTAAATTTAAATCAGCTGCATACTAAAATTAGGAAAAACCCCCCCCACCCTTAAAACCCAATTTAAAATTAAAAATGGAGATCAAATTTAAAATCATCATCTCAGCCCAGGCCGGCCTGCTCAAAGAGCCAGGTCTTTAACGCGCGCCTGAAGGCCCTCAGGTCCGTGCCGGTACGAAGTTCCGGTGGCAGAGTATTCCAGAGGGCGGGGGCACCCACAGAGAAGGCCCTACTCCTTGGCGCCGCCAGACGACACATAGCGGCCGACGGCACCCGGAGCAGACCCTCCCTGTGGGAACGCACCGGCCTGTTGGAGAACGTTGGCAGAATGCGGTCCTGAAGGTAACCTGGTCCCATGCCATGGGTCGCCCTAAAGGTCAAAACTAGAACCTTAAAGCGAACCCGGAGAGCCACCGGCAACCAATGCAGCTCGCGCAGGAGAGGCGTCACATGGGCGCTACGTGACGCCCCCATAATCACCCGCGCGGCTGCATTTTGCACCAACTGGAGTCTCCGGATGCTCCCCGCAGGGAGCCCCATGTAGAGGGCATTACAATAGTCCAGGCGAGAGGTGACAAGGGCCTGAGTGACCGTGCGCAAGGCGTCCCGATCCAGGAAGGGCCGCAACCGGTAGATCCGACGGATCTGATGAAACGCCCCCCTGGAGACGGCCGCAATGTGATGTTCAAGCGACAGCCGTACATCCAGGAGGACTCCCAGGTTGCGAGCCCTCTCTGTGGGGGGCAAAGCTTCCCCCCCAATAGCCAGCGAAGGTGTCAGCTGGCTATATCGGGGCGCCGGAAACCACAGCCACTCGGTCTTGGATGGGTTGAGCCGAAGCCTGTTCCCGCCCATCCAGTCCCGCACGGCCTCCAGGCACCTAGACATAGCCCCCACAGCATCATTGGGGTGGTCCGGAGTGGAGATGTACAGCTGGGTGTCATCTGCATACAGATGACACCTCACTCCAAGACCACGGATGATCTCGCCCAGCGGCTTCATGTAAATGTTGAACAGGAGGGGAGAAAGGACCGACCCCTGAGGCACCCCACAAACCAGGGGCCTAGAGGTGGACCTCTCCCCCCCCGCCAACACGAATTGCGAACGGTCAGAGAGGAAGGAGGAGAACCATCGAAGGACGGTTCCCCCAATCCCCAACCCCCCCAACCGTCGCAATAAGATACTATGGTCGATAGTATCAAAAGCCGCCGAGAGATCTAATAGGACCAGGACAGAGGAGAACCCTCTGTCACGAGCCCTCCAGAGATCATCGACCAACGCGACCAATGCCGTCTCAGTGCTATGTCCAGGCCTGAAGCCCGATTGGAACGGATCGAGGTAAGTAGCTTCCTCCAGGTACCGGGGGAGCTGACGTGCCACCACACTCTCAACAACCTTCGCCACGAAGGGAAGGTTGGAGACTGGACGATAGTTGTTTAAAATAGCTGGGTCCAGGGAAGGCTTCTTAATAATGGCAATGCAACCATTAACTAGACCAGGGGTGTCAAACTCACGACGACACATTCTCATGTGATGTATCGCATGGCCAGCACATGACACATCTGACCTGCAGGCCGCGAGTTTGACACCCCTGAATTAAACCAATGCTTTTCAAACTTGACAACTTTGAGATGTGTGGCCTTCAATTCCTGAAAGTATGTTGGCTGGGAAATTCTGTAAGTTTATTTCTTTATTAAAGTTATATGCAACCCATCTTGTTGACCAAGGTGACTCTTGAGTTGGAGTTCATACATTTGGAAAGAAAAAAAAAACTAAGTAAAAAAGTGCCTGAGGATACAAAAGGAAAATCTTGCTGAATTCCTTCCTGTCCAACTCAAATTTCTCACACTTTTCAGAGAACTATTCTTTTCTTTTCATAACTAATTCAGTACAGCTTGTTTCATTCTCATATCCTCCTTCCTCTTAGGTAACAAATACTCCACTGCAAATACCCAAGCCCTCCTTGATCCAATGTTAGACAGAGTACACAGTGATCTGTTGCCAAAATGGAAAGGAACATAGAAAGACACTTCCAATCCAACACAAACATTCACAGCCTTTGGGCTCAAAGAACACAAGCTATCCTGGAAAGGGAATTGTGATGAGAGCTAGATTGAGAATAAGCACTACTCTTTCAGCTGGCTTGGAGAAGTCAAAGAGCTTTTGTATCATGGTGGTACACAAAGTTGTTAGTTTGGTTTGGGATTAGCCGAGTTCCTTTTACAGCCAAGGTTGATATAGTGTCATGTAAAAGTACTCACAAGCCTGACCAAGCCAGAGATATTGGTAGTGATCAATATTATTTGTACATATTTCAGTTACAAGCAAGAGTTGCTACATAACCTATTCTCCTTAGTCTTGGATGTAAAATTGTTATCCTAGAAAATGTATATGTTGTGAAATTAAGGGATTTTCATCATGTCTTCTGATTGCTGTGTGCAGAATGCACCCACGGACATCAATTAGCAGTCAGAAGACACAATGAAAATTCTTTAATTTCACAACATATAGACAGATTTAACTATAGTTTCAATTGTGAAAAGGTGACCATCTTAGGGTCAGCATTCCAGAAAGCCTCCACTCCAACAAATAACTCTGAGAAAAAACATCCTCTCCAAAGTTCTTTTTATTAGAGTAGTAAACTGGCACATCTGGGAAATCCCGAATCTGAAAATTCTGGGTTTCCTTGCAATGAGTAAAAACTACAAATCCAACCCCTGCACCCTTCCTTGCATCACCTGCCCCAATCACCATCCATCCCAGCTTGAGACGTCCTCTCAACCAGGTACAGAAATAACACAACCTTGACTTAGAAGAAGAATGCTATTACGTTTAACCACATACACTCCAAGAAATTCCCCCTCCCATTTTCCCAGGCTCAAGAATGTGACAGTGTGGAAGCGTCTGGTGCTAATATGGCTTCCAAAGCTGACACCTAAGACCAAGCCAAGTCCAAAAATGCCAGGGAATTTCTAGAAGCCTGGCATTCTGATAAATCAGCCCTCATTAGACACATAGACATTAACAACATCTATAGGCTATGCAAAAGAGACCAATCAACAAGCCCAAAAAAGAATGAAGACCCAAACTACACAATGTAGGCATTGTGCTTTCTGGATATTTTTGTCTTGGATGGCAAACCTCAGACAAAGAACATTCCGTGCAAAGTGCAACGTTTGCATGTTTACTTGGGGGAAACATTTGCATGTTTACCTGGAGGAAACAAGACCTTAACACCCAGATAGGACGGAACAAAGGCAGGAACTGAAGCTTATGTTAATCTTAATTAAAAGTTAATCCTAACTAGAGGTGAATGTATAAACTGCTTAAGCAGATAGTAACAAAGGTTGTCTAAATAGATGTATAGTGTATAAATTAACCACTGGTATGCTACTATGGATGTAGATAGATAGAACGAACTCTGGCAAGAGAGCAGACAGCTCTTCTTATTCTCAACCTGACAATAAAGAAAGCAGCTTGTCTCATCTTCATGTGGTCCTGAGTCTTGATTCCTACACCAAACATTTCTCCACCCAGCAATCAGCACCCATATCAGCATAGATTAACTCCAAGGTTAACCTCAAAGCAACAGTCAAGTAAATAATACGATAATGAAGAAACTGCCAAAGAGCCAATAGTAAACAGCCCAAGCAAAGAATCTCAACACATACATAGAGAGAGAGAGAGAGACAAAGACAGAGACAGAGACAGAGAGACACACACTGACAAGACAAGGCACCAGAATATAAACTGATAAGAAACAGCAGCTCCTTACCAGCACTGATGATGTTATTGGTTTGGTTAAATGAGCAAGCTCAGAAAGCATTAAGAACCCCTTATTTCTTTGTGTTAAACAATAAATGATACCTTAATATGTGATTAACAAACAATTTATAAATACACAATGCAATTGGACTAAGGCTAAATAAATTGCTAGATAAATTGGACCATCTTAACATAATGAGCCAGATAATAGTGAGGAGAAATCCTCCCCTGTCAATACGATAGTCACAATTCACAATCAAGGGCTGGAGAAAGTAATCTTTAATTAAGACTTAACTTTAGAATGATTGGGGTGATGTGCTCATTTCAAATAATGGCATGAATCTCAGTCCAGAATCCTTCCCTGCTCTGAGTTCCTAGTTTATATCTTAAAAAATTGGGCCCACGCTTTTGCTAAAAAAAATAGTATTAAATCTGCTTGAATATCAGAGCTTCTGTTTTCTTTTTCTTCATCCTTTTTTTGCTTGTAGTGTTGTCCCAGCTCAACACTTGGAACCTTTCTCTGGTATGCCCCATGCCAAAACTAAACACACTGAGGTGGGAATTGTAAAAACAGACTTTATTCTGCCCAGAAAAAAAGGCACAAAGGCCACCAGTCGTAGTGGTTTTATGCAGCATTTTACCACAGCATATCTAATGTCACAAGACATTTCAAAACAACAGCTTATGCAATGCTGTGCAACAGTCAACAAAATTAACTTGGACAGTGCTTAACTACAAATCATAACAAATCATTGTAACTTGTGTTAATCTATTCATAAGAAAGCTATCTCCTCAGAAAACTTATTTCAGCAAGTTATATTTAGCTACGATGTTTATAATTCATTTTTCTTTTCTACCTATGCCTTGTACAACCATATGCTTGGGATTATATTTAGCCAGCTAAGATCTCTGTCTTGCCCAAAACTTGGAATAAGTTTTCAATTAGAGAGCTGGGCCATTTCTTCCAGTATCATCCATTCTATCCAGTGTTTGAAATATTGTTCTAATGGATTTTAAACCAATTATCTTTTACCCTGTGTTAGTACATTTCCTTATTTTAAATTTTATTTTAAAATTGATGTTGAGGCTAATTAGAAATTTTAATTTCTATAATGTTTTTTATCCATCTCTTTTTCTTTGCCACACCACTCACTCACTAATTCAATATTCTGAGGTCAGAGATGTTCCCTTCCCTCCCACCAGCCAAATTAGTACCCACATCCTCCTAATTGAACTGCAAAACTTTTAATTGTGTAGAACCTTCTGCCTTTTATCTTGTAGATTAACACTGCTCTAGGCTCAAACCGCCTTTTAAGACTTTTTTCAGTTCAACACTATCTACATGATAGTTGTCTTTTAAGATAACCCGTATTGTTGTTGATGGCTTGATTCTGGAGTTTGCTTGCAAATTGATCTCTGCTCTTTTGAGGAGAAGGCTTGTGTCCTTGTGTCTTGCCTGGGGTGCTGAAGCCCAATTGAACATAGTATGGAAAATAGTAAAGTGTTGCATCAGTCACACCTGATCAGACTTTAGGAATGTGCACCCAGAAGTTGATATGGCTGAAAGTACTAAGAAAGGGGTAAAAATTAAACTGATAGGAAGGTTCTGCAACTCCAAGGATGCGTTAACCATAATAGCTTGTAGAAAGGTATGCAGAATAAAATCTTATCTTTTTTGGGTTTATACTGTTGGAGGATGTGGGTGCTAAAACCCACCCCTCTCCTAGACAAATGAAATATTTTACGATATACTAAAAAGGCAGAATATTTCCCCTAAAAGAGAAGTAGAAACTCAGAGAGGCAGAAACTCAGCCCCCCCTCCACCTTTGCTAATGGGCCATTAAGGTCTGGGCTTACTACTACTTACTACTCTACATAACAAAGGTCTACCTCCTTTAGGCAGAGCCAAAATATGAATGCCAAAGCCCTTTCATTACGTCACCACGCAGCAAGGCTCAACCATGCCTGGGATTCAGGACAACCTACAGGGTTTCCCCTGCAAGGCCCCATGGGAGTCTGACAACCAATCAGAATACAAACTCAAATTCAAATTCCAACAGAGGACATAAAACCCAGGGATTCTCAGCATCTCTTCCCTTTTTCACTCAGGAGCTCCAAGGCATGTGATCCTGTCCACCTGTTCTGACCCAGGCTTCGTCAATCTTAATAAAACACAAACTGAATTTAAAAGTAAAACCTTTTTTAATGTGACGCTGGGAATTACTTGCATTCCCAGCCAAAACTCATTATACACAGTTCCTCCAGATAAGAGCATGCTTTTCAGTGCTGCCGAATGCTGCCAAAAAACAGAAGTCCAATTAAGGCTAACATAAACCAATCCAAAAACCTAGAAAAAAACCGACCAGAGGACAGAGCTTCACGAAGGACTCGGAGATTACTGAACTGCTTTGCTTCCTGCAAAACTCTTCATCATTGAGGACTGACTTTTATCCCTTATGGGAAGGGCAATCACCTCCCAGCCTTACTCCTGAGTTGCCTCTGCTGCTTCAGCTGCTCTCACCTTCTAGCAGCTCTGCACATACACGCACTGGGAACAGGCTGCCCGGGGTCTTCTGCTTCGCTGCTGCCAGACTCCAAAAGCTCCAAAGGCAGCACCCCACTCTCAGATGGTCCTGGCCTCATCCCTTCATCGGATGCAGGACCCTTGTCCAAGTCCTCGCCAGACTCCCTGACTGGTTCCCTTTCATCCTCACTGTCTGATACCTCTGCCGTCTGCACCGGCTGCCGGCCAACCACACCACCACCATTGAACCATCTTTCCAAATAGCCTCCATGTTTCCAGTATCTTTTTCTTCACTTGAAACTGAACCCAGAAGGATATTTCTTCCAACAATACAATACGATGGTTGTATCTTGTCTCAGAGGTGTCTTCTCTCTGAAGCAGCTTCTTGAATGAGAAGCAAAATGTCTTCAAAGAAAAAGTCCAGTGGCCTCTTGAAAAAGCACCTTTGGGATACCCATGACCTGGATGACTGAGAATCTCCAAAAGCACTCATTGTTTCTTATTTCTTTATGTTATTTTTTGTCAGAACATCGCGCATCTTTAAAAATGGAGGAAGATTAAGCAGCAGCATTCAACATTGATACACAGTGTGTTTGTGTGCATGCGTAAGATAAGGCTGGACAAGCATAACTATGAAATCACCTACATGGGACTGTCACTGTACATGCAAGATAAGGCTAGCAGCAAAAACAAAATTGGGGATGAAGATCTGGCACTTTAGTCCAATGGAAGCTTGGTCAGTGAAGGCCAGGGAATTTAGCTCCTAAAAGAGCTTCTGTCAGAGCTTATACCTCAAGTTATCCCATAGTGAATTGCTAGTTAAACAGAAGCTTCTGCTAAGATTCAACAACCGGCAACCCAGATAATATAAACATGAGATTGCCAACAGGTGTTAACTACAGATAAAAATCAGCACAAGTGCACACTAAAAAAGCTGAAGGCACAAACCACATAGAGGGCGTGTTAGTCTGATGAAAGAATGTGGTAAGAAAACTGTTCTAGAAAATGTTGCAAGTGTGCCCGTTACTGGAATAAAGAACAGTAGCGTGACATTCAACTTAAAAGCTGGGCAAAAAATCCCATGAGGAGTCCAGAAGTGAGCAAAAGTTCATCATCAGCATGCTATAAATATGACCCCTAAATATTAAAATGAGCCATTTAGAGATAATAGAGAACTATGAGTTGGAACATGCTATATGGGAGTGTGTGTGTGAAGCC
Organism: Bungarus multicinctus; assembly: GCA_023653725.1. Taxonomy (NCBI): domain Eukaryota; kingdom Metazoa; phylum Chordata; class Lepidosauria; order Squamata; family Elapidae; genus Bungarus; species Bungarus multicinctus. The sequence continues at coordinate 65,021,647 of CM042848.1, forward strand.
AGTACACCCAGGAAGTGGTACATAACCAATGAGTAAAACTGTAATCTTGTACTTCCTTCTGCAAACAGTATAGAAACCTGAGGTAAATCTCTTCTTTTTGCTGAAATTGTTCAGCAGACGTGCCTCTCTTGTGCACAAATAAAATGTTTGCATTCCACTTTCCTCAACTCTGCATGAATAATTAGCCCCTTGCATTGGATAAACAAATGACAAAAGGGTTCCAGGCAGCAGTGGGATTCTACCAATTCGCACCTATTCGCTAGAACTGGTTGTTAACATTCTAAGCAGTTCGGAGAACTGGTTGTTAGAAGAAATTACTGGCCTAATCCTGTAAGGAAGGCAGGAAGGAAACATTCTGGTGTTGCTTACAGAAACTGCCTCTCCATTAACCCTTATTACATTCTTGGCAGGACTAGACTTCCTGTCTCAGGAACGTCTCTGGAGTTTTTTTCCCCTCCTTTGCTGGTACTTTGCTTGTGTGGAGTGACCATTTAAAGTTACAATGGCACTGAAAAAAGTGACTTATGATCATTTTTCACACTTATGACTGTTGCAGCATCCCCACAGTCGTGAGAGGCCAGGTGAGGAGATGCGTGCCTCGACGTGAGTGATATTGAGATGGCCACGCTCAACCAATAACATGACCACCAAGCCACACTCACAAACCAAGCCACGCCCACAGAACTGGTTGTTAAAAAATTTGAATTCCACCCCTGGTTCCAGGCCATCAAGGGAATGTAAGACATTAATAGTAAGGAATTAATAGAACATGGGTGGGAAAGGAGGCTGCTTGGACACAATTGCAGGCACCTGTGCTGCTTTCTTTCCCTCCCACCTGAGCCTTCCCCCTCCAGGTGTCAGCACAGAGAATTGCCAATAAAGCAGTAATTTGGCACAGGCGTGGGAGGAGAGCTCTGCAATCACCAGCAAATGGAGTATATCAGCCAAATGAAAGAAGGCGTTCATTTTTTCAGAAGGAGTGGATGGCCCAAAAGAAAAGAAGTTTAGATTACCAACCAGATAAAGTGCAATGTAAAAAAAAATCTGTAAGAGCTTGTAGGAAGTTAGCACCCACCCCTCTCCTAGAAAATTGAAATATCCTAGGAAATATGAAAAAGGCAGAATATTTTCTCTAAAAAGAGCAGAAACTCAGAAGCAGAAACTCACCTCAGAAGAGAAACTCACCCCCACCTTTGTTAATGGGTGGGCCAGTAAGGCCTGGGCCAGAATACTTTACATAACAAAGATCTCCAGGTAAAACTATAGCAATTGCCCAAAGCCCTTTCAATGTATCATCATCCAGCAAGGCTCAACCAAGCCTGGAACTCAGGACAGCCTACAGAGTTGCCCCTGCATGGCCTCATGGGAGTCTGACAACCAATTAGAAACAAGCTTCAATTCAAATCCCAACAAAGGTTATAAAATCCAGGCACTTGATTTCTTTTCTTGATCTCTTTTCTTGATCTCTTCCTTCACTTTTTCACTCTGGAGCACCAGGCCATGTGGTCCTGATATTAAACCTTCCAAATAGCCTTCATGTTTCCAGTATCTTTTTCCCCACTTGGAACTGAACCCAGAAGGATATTTCTTCCAACAAGCTTAAAGTAAGGTAAACAGAGGAAAAGAAAAAAGAAATCTTAGAGAGAGGGGACTTAAGACAGAAAAGATTTAAGAAAGAAACATCGATGCATCCAGGTAATAAGGCAGAGCAGGGAATGTCAACCTTGGGCATCTTAAGATTTGTGGACTTCAACTCCCAGTATTCCCTAAGCCAGCCAACTTGTAGAAGTCCACAAGTCTTAAGGTGGACAAGGTTAGACATTCATGGTGTAGAGCAGGGCTGTCAAACTTGCATCATATCGGGATTTTTTCCCCCTTTGCTAAACCAGGCATGGGCGTAGCCAGCATGTAACGTATCCAGCATATGGGCTGGGAGTTTGATAGCACTGGTGTAGAGCATAGTACATAGATAATTGTAAAAGAGTAGTAAGTAATAATAGCAATAGAGTATAATATATTGAATAGTGACAGTATATATTATGATAGTATCATCTCCTTTTAATGACCCCATAATCCCTTGTGGGATGGAGTCTGGGCAACTGAATGGAGCTGAGTGTTTACTGGCCAGATGCCCTTCCTGTCACCAATGTGGAGTTTTATATTCCACAGATATATTCACATCCTGCCCAGAGACAGAAGTATCTGCCTGTACCTAGGATCGAACTCACAGCCTCCTGATTGTGAGGCAAGAGCTCCACCTGTAGGCTAACTGTGCCACTATATATCATGATGGTATAGAATACAGTAATTGTCATAGTAATAGTATAGAGGTAGCAATAGAATAATACAGGAAGCACTCACATATCCCTTTAATATACAAAATAAAACATCACCCCAACCCATATAAGGGCAGTGTGATGGCTCTGCAGTTAAGATGCTGGGCTCGTCAGCTGAAAGCCAACAGCCCCGGTTCAAGACCAAAGTGTTGTGCGACAGGGTGAATTCCCATCTTCATCTAGTTCCTGCCCACCTAGCAGTCTGAAAGCATGAAATGCAAATAGATAAATACATGCCACTTCAGTGGGGAGGAAATAGCTCTCCAGGTCATGCTGGCTATGTGACTGCAGAAGCATCTTCAGTAAGCACTGGCTCACAGCCTTCAAATGGAGATGAGGACTGCTCTCTACAGTTGGTGATGACTCCTGGAGTAAAATCTGGAGGGACTCCTTCTCCAACCCATATAAGGAGAAATAAAATGAAAGACATTAAGATGGCTGGGTTTTATAAGGAATTGACAGAATTGGATAAAATCCTAATAGGCACTGAAGAGAAGTTGATTCAAAAATTATATGGTTACTTACTAGGAGTGAAATTAGAGGAAGAACAAGTTAAAGAATCAATGATTGCGTGGGGGAAAAACTTTGGATATGGAATAGACTTGGATAAATGGCAGATACTATGGTCTAGAAACAATAAATTAACTATGTCGATCTATAAAGAGAATTTGTAAAAGATGTTTTACAGTGGCACTTACCCCCAACGAGAATTTCCAAGATGCTTAAAGATAAGTCTGCGAAGTGCTGGAAGTGTCAGAAGTTACCAGGATCATACTACCATATGTAGTGGACATGCACAGAAGCTAAAAAGTATTGGACTAGAATACATATGTGTCTGGAGAAAATGATAAAACAATCTATAGATTTAAAACCAGAGACATTTTTATTGGGAATTTTGCCTGAGGGTTATAATAAAGAGTTAACCTACTTGATTATCAATGTATCAGCAGCAGCCAGGATTGTATTTGCACAAAATTGGAAAAATGAGAAAATTCCAATGGATAAGGAAATAATTAAGAAAATAATGGAATGTGCAGAAATGATTGACAATGGCAATTAGGGAACAAGAGAAAACAGATTATTATAAAATTTGGAATTTACTTTATGAATGGCTAGATAGAAGAGTAAGAAATTGAAATATGTAAGTACAGTATAATATCTATTACTGATAATTGAATGAGTTAAACGGAGTAAGAAAATGAATGTGAAATACATTATTAAAAGTCAAATATAATGTTAAGGCTAATATAATAAGTGTATAAAATACTGATTAGAATGATTATAAACATATACACTGTAAGTAAAATATGTATGATAATGTTATTATGTGCACAAATAAATGTGTACCCAACTGACACACTGATGAACAGAAAGGTTTTATTTGTTTGTTTTTGTTGTTGTTATAACAAATAAAACTTTTATTTAAAAAGATAAGGAGAAATAAAACAACCACCTGTCCAGGCTGTGGTATTTTTGTGTCTCTCTCAAATCTGGGCCAATCCAGTTGGGCATGGGGTCATCCCAGATGAGGCAATTAATGGTTAACCCGGCAATCATGAGACATGGAAACAGAGTTTTTCCTCGGGATGAATGCCCCGAACCGAAGTCCAAAGCACTCTTTTATTTAGCAAAAGCAAGGTTACACAATATCAGCCAAGCATAATAACACAAAGTCAGTACATTCCGTTACTTTCTTGTTCCAGATAAAACCTCATACAAGGACAAGCGACGTGAAGCAACTCCCCTGTTCCAGCAGCCTAGGTCAGGTCGTGCACGTACTGATCTTAACTTTCACCAATTAAGTATGAGTTGAATATGTCATAAACACATTGAGCATCGTTAATCAGAGCCATTAATCCCACATCTCCCCCTTTTCTATTTCATGACCATCACGAGCATAATAGGTGGTAACATGTATTTCTTGCTTTTGTTGAAATAAACCTCTTGCCACGGCTATCAAAGAAGGCAAGCACTGAATACAGCAACATACACTTACTAGAGCAACCAGTATCAAAATGATCGACATAGTAGTCCTTCGGATCCAGGACCCATCCGGCAGCCAGGACCACACGGCTCCCCATATGTCTACGGTACCAGAACCAGTCCCTACCAAAGGATTCTGAGCAATCAAATTTTCCATGGCGTCAATAGTAAGGGTTAGATTAGGGCCGTGATCAGTCACATAAGTACAACAGACAGCACCTACCAAAGCACAGACTCCTCCTTTAGATGCTAGAATGTAATCCAGAGCATAACGGTTCTGTAGAGAGACCAATCTGATCTGCTGAAGTTCTTCATTGATATCTTTTAAAGCTCTGATAGTCAGATTAAACATTTGTGTAGTCCAATTATTTAACAGGTGTAAATCTCGATAATTCATAGCCACCCCCAAACTAGGAAACAAACTTCTGGCTAGTTGAGTTGACCAACTACCCCCCATTGTTAATCCTGAATCCAAGTCGTCGGTGCCCCGCTTATTCCGTATACGTAGCCCTGTCGGGAGTGTGTCCCGAACCCAAATAGCAGGTGCAAGCCAACCAAGCGCACAAGTGCCATACCAACCACTCGGAATGACAGCGTACGCATTATGTCCACATAACCACCAAACTTCTCCCGCAAATAAAGGAAGACTGCGATTCCCTGCCCATGAGGCATTTGCTTGCGCAATGATCATACCGATTACCTGACACATATAAGCAGGCATAAATTTCCCCGTAGTTTTCTTACATGTCGTGGCAGGTTGTCCTTCCTGTATTATGTCCCCAGGGGTACAAGTCAAATTACGCTGAATGCAATTACAACTGTGGGTGCAGTTAAACACGGACGCCTTACATTGAAATTCCGAGTTCATATTAGTCCATCCAAACGTGGCGTCCTCTCCTTTATCATTTTTCCCTGACCAGGTAAGATTTTTGGCATCAATAAGTACTGTCCGCCTACAACGAGGATAGTCCCCTAGAAAGGCCCCATTTGTTTAGTTAAGAATTCTAAAACAAACATCTGCCTTTGCCTGGAGACGGTGACTAAGAGCAATCACCGATTTGTTGAAGAAAGCATCTGACAGCAAGTCTGAAAAAGTTCCATTAAAGGTTCCTGCATGGGAGGCTATCGAGGTGATATTTAAAGGGACACCTTCCAGGATTAGTCCGCCATGACCTCCCGTTGGTAAATGCAAGCAAATCCAGCAATTCGTTTTGTTAAGCACCGAAGCCATCTGTGCTGCATCAGTTATCAGAGTGTTCTGCTCCCATACTCCCAGATCCGCTCTCTCCTTCGGGCTTCCGGGGTTGCTGGACACACATATATGGACGAACGCAGCGACCAGGCACCCAGCGAATACCATTTTCATTTTCCACCGCAGCATATCCGCGGCCCCACGTAATAAGTTTAAATGGGCCACACCACGTAGGATCTGGGAGAAACCGAGCCCAGACCAGAGGGCGATTTTCTATAGAAGAAACAGAAGAAGGGAAAAACCGGTCTGCCGCTGTAGCTGGAGGCGAGCCGGTGGGAGTTCGAAAATTTAAAGAATATAAAGCAATATTGAGAGTGTCTTGTATACCCGGAAGTCCCGGGGAATTCCCCCTTTGCTGTTGTTTAAATTTTTCGAGCATGCGTTTTAAAGTGCCGTTTGCCCGCTCGCAAATAGCTTGTCCTTGCGAGTTATAGGGGATTCCGAATTTATGGCAAATCGACCAACGATCACAGAATTGAGCAAAGTTGGAGCTAGTATAGGCAGGGCCATTATCTGTTTTTAGCTCCTTTGGTGGCCCTGAAGAGGCAAAAGTCCGGAGACAATGATTAATGACATGCTTAACAGTCTCCCCCCTTTGTGGGGTAGCCATAATAAACCCAGAAAATGTGTCAATACTAACATGTAGATATTTCCACGGAGCAAAGGAGGGATACTGAGTGACATCCATTTGCCAAAGGGCATTACAGTGCAAACCCCTAGGGTTTACTCCCATTGGTATAGCTGTAGCAATTTTACTACAGGTAGGACATTGCTGGACAATTGCAGCAGCTTCTGTAGCTGAGAGGCCAAATTGTTTGATAAGGGCTTTTGCCCCTTGATGGAAGTAAGAATGGCTGTCCCACGGAGTTGTTTTAGATAAATGTAAGTGCTCCACGCGTGTGGAGGCATCAGCTCGCTGGTTTCCTTCAGCAAGGATTCCAGGAAGATGGGAATGACTACGCATATGCCCAACAAAATAAGGACATTTACGCTGCTCTAAGATTTGTTGGTAAGATAAGAAAAGAGCAAGTAGCCCTTCCTCCGTTCCTGGGGATACATATGCCCCTTTGAGGCATATAGTTAAGTTGTAAACATATTGACTATCCACAATTAGATTAAGTGGCGTGTCAGGAAAAGTTTGAAAAGCCAACATAGCAGCGGCCAATTCTGCTCGTTGAGCTGATTTTTGAGGGGGGGTAATTTTCGTATGCCACTTCTCGTTTAGTTTCTATACGCACGCACCATAAGTTTTTCCTCCATCCACAAATAAGGTCTGGGAGAGGAAAAGAGCAGCGAACTTCTGCCAAAATTATATGTGTATTGGTGACAATGGACAATCTATGATCTGATGGTAAATGATAAGCAAAAGTGCCCTGCCAATTTGCTAAAGACAATTGAAGTAGCTCAGAGGTAGCCAAGAGTTGTTCCCATAAGTGAAGCCGAAAAGGAACATAAATAATAATAGGTTCAATGCCCATTAATTTAAGGCATCGGAATCGACCCCTTAAAATCAAAGTGGATAAGGTATCTTCACCTGTGGAGACAGATTTTTTCCCAACATGGCCTAAGTGAAGCCACTCAAGAAGCAAGGTTTTTTCTGACGTTATCTGCAAAATCACGCCAGTAGGCAATCGACCAGGCAATAACGCTAAATGAGGAGGGGCATTTTCCTGACATCTATCTGTCCATTGCTCAGTCAGCCGACACTCAACCAACCGAACGACTTCCAACTGTTTCTGACTAAGGGATATTGGATCAGCAGGATTTTTTCCTTGACGCAGGACATCAAACAAAGGGCTTAATTCCTGGGTGGAAAGATTACAAAAAGGCCTTACCCAATTAATATTTCCTAACCACCTTTGTAGTTCTACTAACGTAAACACAGGTGGTAAATCGAATTTTGCCATCATAGGTGTGGAGTGAGCTGCTGTCAACTTGTGGCCTAAATATTTAAAAGGACTATGAGTTTGAATTTTTTCTGAGCTTACACAAAGTCCATACCTAGATAAGTGTTTTATTAAAAGAGCCATTGACTGTGCTACAGTCCCTTCCGGGCCAGGAGCGGCCACCAAGATATCATCCATGTAATGAATAATTTTCCACCCTGGCCGTGCCTTACGGAAAGGTGACAATGCCAAAGACACATACATTTGACACATAGTAGGGCTATTCAACATTCCCTGAGAAAGGACCTTCCATTGATATCGCTTATTTGGTTCTTCATTATTTAAAGCGGGGACAGTAAATGCAAAGAGCTTCCGATCATCATAATGTAAAGGGATTGTGAAGAAAGCATCTTTCAAATCTATAACAACTAAATCCCAGTCCTTAGGGATCAGATTGGGATTGGGCAGACCACATTGAAGAGGGCCCATTGGCAATATTATCTTATTAATATTTCGCAAATCATGCAAAAACCTCCACTTCCCACTCTTCTTTTTTATAACAATACAGGGCTATTGTATGGACTGGTGGAAGGTTCAATATGTCCAATTTCTAACTGTTCCTGTACTAATCGATGAAGATTATATAATTTTTCACTGGATAAAGGCCACTGCTCCGTCCACACCGGAACAGAGGATAACAAGCGTAATTTCAAAAAGTTGTCCATTATAATTTAAGTCCGATACTATCAATCCTCTACTGTAATGACAGCCTTCAGCTGACTCATCAAATCTCTCCCCCACAAATTGGCATGTAATTGCATGACAATAGGTTTAATTTTCGCTGTTGCACCCCCCTGCTTCAGCGTAGCCGTGAGCCATTTCTCGCTAACCTGAGCCTCTTGGAGACCACCAACACCCCGTACAGCAGGAGTAGCCACTAACGGCCAAAACTTTGGCCACTCAACCGACCGAATGACTGAGAACACAAGGCTGTGCTGCCCACATGGCCCGCCCACCCACTGGCCCCTACCCTTCAGACGAGCGCAAACCTTACCTTGAATAGAGCCACACGAACTGGAACTGGAAGGTAAGACCAATGGCGGGGGAGGGAAATCCGCCCCGGGGTGGCTTGTTGATGTTGGTGGGAAAGTCGGTCCCATATTCCAGAGCTGCAGTAGTCACAAGACTGGCCCTTTGGTCATCCCGGAGCAACTCCTCCAGTCTATGGCAGGCTGGTGCACCCAGGTGGAGGAGTAGCTGCTCCGGGATGACCAAAGGCCCGTCTTGTGACTACTGCAGCTTTGGAATATGGGACCGACTTTCCCACCAACGTCAGCAAGCCACCGTCAGTCAAAATTCATATTAGTGGTCCGTGGGATTTAAAATAATGAGTTTGGTGGTCCCTGAGGTCCAAATGGTTGGCGATCCCTGAGCTAAGAGACAGGGATTCTTAGAAGAGCCAATCTTGCATAGGAAGTAGGCGGTTGGAGAAAGTTGTATCCAGAGTGAGGGAAGGTCCAAAGTGGATGAAATACCTTTTTTCTTCTTAGCTCATCTAGCTTCTCTACTTCTCAGCATTCACCCATCCTAACTTTCAAGGGAGACATCATGGAAATAACATTTAAAAATTGCCTATCAACACCCAAGAAAGAGGCATAGATTTTTCTGTCTGCAGCTGTCATCTCTACAATGAACATTAAATATGCCAAAAGTGTATTTACGGACGTATCAAGGAACTAGGCTAACTATATTCATTTTTATTTGAATTTTGATCATCTGCTTCTTCTTAAGTTCTTATTTAAACATCTGTTTTCCACAAAGACTTTATGTTAATCTTCAGTTGCCAATCAAACATAAAATAGTTATAATTCTATTTACCTTCGTTGATTCCTTCTTCAAAAATAATAAAGAAAAAGCTAGCCAAGAATCAATGTTACTCCAATAAGATGCTACTTAGTAGGAATTTGTGGTTCTTACCAGCCCTGTTCCCCAAAGAATGCACCTGATTCCAAAAGTATAGCAATAGCACTTAGCAATAGCGTTTAGACTTATAAACCGCTTTATAGTGCTTTACAGCCCTCTCTAAGTGGTTTACAGAGTGTCAGAATATTGCCCCCAACAATCTGGGTCCTCATTTTACCCACCTCGGAAGGATGGAAGGCTGAGTCAACCTTGAGCCTGGTAGGATTTGATCTACCAAATTGCAGGCAGCTGGCTGTCAACAGAAGTAATTTCCAGTACTGCACTCTAACCACTGCACCACTGAGGTATAAGCCCATACCCTTCTAGAGTTTTGATGGCCATGTAAGGGTACAGTGTTATATGAAAGAAAACCTCTATGAGTTGTCCTTCAACCTGGATTTCTGAGTAGGATTGTTAGGAATGATAGTCACCTAACAGTTGGGTTGGCAATATATAAACCAGGATAGTCATTTAATACTGTCTCTTTAAGAGAATGCTGTAATTATAATAGGGTGTGGTTCCTCCAACAGCCATAAGACAGAGCCAGAAACCTGGTTTGGTTCTTCTTGCATTTTCCCTATTGCCTTATTGCCTGATCGTCATTCTGCTTGGATTGCTGTGAGTCTTGCAACTGTTAGCAAACTCTATTTATTGAAGTTTGTTTATGATACTGGACTTTGTTTTTGGATTATCCCTGGACTGAATACTGACGGCTTTAACCATATAACTTGGACTGTTTGTTGGACTTTGCTTACCCATTTACTGGAAGTAAAACATACAGTTTACTATTCAGTATATCTGTGTGCTAGTTGTGTGTTATTCATCACTACTCTCACTACGTTTCTCTGAGAGCACTCATTCTCCTAACAGGGAATACTGCAACACTGATTATGAGCCCAGGCTCAGATAACTGAGAGTTAGTGTGAATACACAGTACCGTATATAGACAGCTGTCTACTGTTTAATTGTGGGTTACTGTCCTGGTAAAGATAGCTCAAGACCCATCAACAAGTCTTTCACTGATAACCTGGTTGGATGGAACAAACTATGTTTCCTGGTCTATGAAGTGCAGTCTACCTCTGCGTAGGGAAGGATTATAGGCCCATAATCAGGTTCAGGATCCACCGGATGTAAATGCTTGGGATCCAAATAATGAGGACGATGCCAAGAAGTTAGTGATTTTAAACAGAACAACGAACGATCTCTTTGTATAATTGGATTAACACTGAGTGACCAGCAGCTAATCCATATTCGTAGAGAAGAGTCTGCTGCTAAGTGTTGGGAGAATTTGAAGAGAATTTATGTTCGTGACAGTGTAGGTGCACACATACATCTTACACGTAAACTGTTTAGAGCATGTCTTCAGAATGGTGGAGATATGTTAACTCATTTGAACTTCATGAAAATAACTTTTCAAGAGCTACATGAAAAGGAACTGATTTTTTCAGAGCTGCATCAAGTTTACATAATTCTTTCCTCATTGGGTGAAAGTTACGATGATTACGTATCTTCACTGGAAGTCCTGACCAGAAATGAACTGACATTGACTGACATAACCGGATGATAGTTAGAAGAGGCAAGAAGAAGGCTGGATAGAGACAAACTGAGAGAGAAACAACCACAAGAAGAGGATTTGTTTTCAACTGCCTATACTGTTAGGAAATATTTTTTGTTGTGGTGCTAGCGGACATATAGCTAGATTCTGTAAGAAGGGAAAATGACAGAATATTGGTAATCACCAGAAGGCTAAGAAGAATATTAATTTAACTATGTCTAGCAATTCAACTAAACCATGATTTGTGGGTAGTTGATAGTGGAGCATCGCAGTGCATTACTAGAAATAGAGAGAGGTTTGTAAAGATGTCTACGAATAAGCAACATGTATCATTGGCAAATAGATGGAAGATGAAAGCATCTGGTGAAGGTTCATGTGTAAATGAGCATTTAACTATGTTATATGTACCTAAACTAAAATTTAATTTGTTATCAGTAAGGACTTTAGTTAATATTGGTTATATAGTAACCTTTAGGGGAGATAACTGTATAATAGAGAAAGAGGGTAAAAGTGTTACTGCTACTTTAGAGAATGATTTATATGTGATACATGATGACCAGTTGCAGATGGCTAACTCAGTTTATAACAATGTTAAGCCACATGATGAATGTATACATTTACTGCATAGATATCTGGGGCACATTAATTTCAAAATGCTGAAACAAACTGTTAAATTGTCAGAGGAAGTAAAATTAAAACCTTGTAATAAGTACTTAAACTGTAATGCCTGTAATCAGGAGAAAAGCAAGGTTATTCCAGCAAACAGACTGAATGGGTTTAAGACCAAGGAACCTTTAAAGGTTGTTTTTGCTGGCATAATTGGTCCTAAGAAACCCAGTTTGGGAGGTGCCTGCTATGTTTTGAGTATAATGGACCATTACTCACGGTACAGTTTCTGCTATCTAATGAAAAACAAAACAGAAACATTCCAACATTTCTTTAACTGGCTAAGATTTGCTGAGAGAAAAATGAGACGTAGGGTAATTACTTTAGTTACAGATAACGGGGCTGAGTTTATTAATACAAGATTCCAAACGATGTTGAAATTGGCTGGTATCCAGCATAAGCATTCTGCCCCTTACAGGCCGCAACATAATTTGTTTATAGAACGAAGAGGGCAAACATTACAAGCCATGGCTCACACTATGTTATCCGATTTGGATTTGCCTGAAACACTGTGGGGTGAAGCCATAATGTGTACTAACTATGTGTTAAACAATGTGGTGAACACAACAACTGGTGAATTGCCATTCACTTGTTGGCATGGCAGAAAGCCAAATTTAAGTTATCTACATACATTTAGAGCTCCAGCATGGGTGCATATTCCCTCACAAGTAAGACTGAAAGGGCAACATAGAGCTAGGAAATTAGTTTTCTTGGGTTACAAGGCCAACCATAGATTGTTTAGATTTTGGGATTCAGGCACAGCTAATGTTTACTGTAGCGCTAGTGCTAAATTTCTTGAGCACGTTGGGTGGCATAAACTAGAACAGGAATCCAACAATGATGTTGTTATTGACACCAAGTAGTCCCTAATGATGAGATAGTTAAACCATCAATAGCCATTAAAAAGGAAGAACAGGCACAGGAGGAGATAGAAGAACAAGAACAGGTGGAACAGGAGAGCTCCCCAGTAAGCCATGAGTTGCCTAGATGTTCCAACAGATAGATATCAGGCTAGTATAGTATGCCAAGTAAATATAGTTCCTACTAACTATAATGAACTGAAACTGTATCCTGCTAAGGATCAGGCTGCTTGGCAGGAAGCAATGGATAAGGAATTGAAATCCTTACTAAGGTTGGAGGTATATGAAAATATCAGGTTACCACCAGGTAAGCATACCATAGGGTGTAAATAGATTTATAAAATTAAGACAGGTGTGGATGGGACTGTTACCCATAAAGCCAGGTTAGTAGCACAAGGATTCGATCAGACAGCCAATGACGATGGTGAGGTGTTTGCACCTAGTCTGAAGGCTACCACATTATGAGCGCTATAATGCTACCGCATTAGTGTGGGCAGCTAAGGAGAAATACATAATAAACCATTTAGATGTTGAGACGGCATATCTACATGCACCATTGCAACATACTATATATTTAAAAAAGCCTTTGGGGATACAAACTGATAACAAAACTGATTGCTGGAGATTAAAAAAGAGTCTTTATGGCTTGAAGCAATCAGGCTATGAATGGAATCAGTGCATAGTGAAGGAATTAATAAAGATAGGTTTTGTAACTGGCATGGCTGATCCATGTTTATTTAAAAAGGAAAGTGATAGTATAGTTTCATTGTTGCTATTGTTCACTGATGACATGGCATTAATCACCAAAACTGATCAAGAAGCTACTGGGATTATTTCACTGTTAGAGAAGAAATTTAGAATCAAACGTTTAGGTGAGATTAAACAGTATCTTGGTTTGAAAATAGATAAAACTAGGGGAGTCTGCAAGATTTCACAGGCAGATAAAATTAACCAGTTACTGAAGAATTTTAAAATGGAACTTTGTAAATCGGCTAAGACACCAATGAACCAGGAGTTTAGTCACTGTGATGTAAAAAGTCCTATTTTTGATAAAGACATTTATCAATCATTAATTGGTAGCTTATCCTATTTTAGTAACTGGTCTAGGCTAGACATAGCATATAGTGTCAACCAATTAGCCAGGTTTAACGCTGAGTCTACTGAAAGGCATGGGCAAGCTGCTAAGCTTGTGTTGAGATATCTTAAACAAATGATGCATTATGCATTATATTTGGAGCCTAAGGATGAACTAAGTTTAACTGCATATGCCGATGAAAGTTTCGCTACAGATGTTCCTATACATAAATCAATGTCAGGTACTGTAGTATTATTAGGAAAGGTGTTAATTGGATAGTGGTCTATTTGACAAAAACATCTAAGCTTATCAACAACGGAGGCTGAATTCTCATGTTTGTCTCTATTATGTATGGATTTAGTATGTTATAAACAACTAATGATAGACATGGGAATTAATGTAAAGGATACTATAGTTGTGTATTGTTATAAGTAAAATTTGGATATTATACTTGAGAAAATACAGAAGCAGACTGTAGCCATTTTATGTCCGCAGCTTGAACTTATAAAAGGACAGAAAAGTTGAGAAATATGTTTTTGTGAAACAAATATGTTGGATTGCGAAGTTTGTTCTTGGCCTAGGTTTGGAATTTGTATTCTAAGGGCACCCTTAGACATTATATAGTCACATTAATCAAAATTATAGCCCTCTGATAATTGCATAACTGGACATCTGGAGATAAATCCGGGAAAAAAGATGTTGGTAACAATCCAATGTCAAGTGAGGAAAGGTCAGTGGAAATACCCACAACTTTCCTATGGGATTCTATGTATCTTTGTAACTGAAAAACAAGATGTGTTATGTAACTGTTTATATAAGTATATTTGGGTATAAATATGTGGTCTCTCTGGGAAAAGGCGTCTCCTTTTCCTCATACTATCTTTGGTATGTGTTAAAAGGTGATCGATACTGCAGTATCCTTAATAAAGCCAGTTACGTGTTTCAGTATATCAAGTCTGTTCTAATTATTTCTGCTTATACGCATGACATGTATGAAGACAACCAATCAGCAATTCAGATGGCTTCCAATCTTGCCATAAAGACAAGATCAAAACACACAGATCTATGATAACTGAATGTGAGACAATGTGTGCAAAGTAAAATGATTAAACTGGAATACTGCATGTCAGAGACTAACATTGCAGATCATTTTACGAAAGCCCAAGGCACTGTAAAACATAAGACTTGCTCTGAGGAATATGGACTTAAACTGTAAGATTTTATAAATTGTCCTACCCAAAGGGGAGAATGTTAGGAATGATAGTCACCTAACAGTTGGGTTGGCAATATATAAACCAGGATAGTCATTTAATACTGTCTCTTTAAGAGAATGCTGTAATTATAATAGGGTGTGGTTCCTCCAACAGCCATAAGACAGAGCCAGAAACCTGGTTTGGTTCTTCTTGCATTTTCCCTATTGCCTTATTGCCTGATCGTTGTTCTGCTTGGATTGCTGTGAGTCTTGCAACTGTTAGCAAACTCTGTTTACTGAAGTTTGTTTATGATACTGGACTTTGTTTTTTGATTATCCCTGTACTGAATACTGACTGCTTTAATTGTGTATAACTTGGACTGTTTGTTGGACTTTGCTTACCCATTTACTGGAAGTAAAACATAACATTTTACTATTCAGTATATCTGTGTGCTAGTTGTGTGTTATTCATCACCACGCTCACTATGTTTCTCTGAGAGCACTCATTCTCCTAACAGGGAATACCTCAACAAGGATGTGTGGGGTCTGCATCCTTATTGATTGAGATAGCATGTCTAACTCCCATAATATCAAACCAGGACAGGTGATATACAGCTTTGGTTCTTTAGGTCAAGGTTCTTCAAACTTGGAAAGTTTAAGACTTGTGGATTTCAACTCTCAGAATTCCTGAGCTAATATGACTGGAGGTGGAATCCTGGGAGTTGAAGCCACAAGTCTTAAAGCTGTCAAGTTTGAAGACCCCTACTTTAGGTAAATGTTGTTTTTCAAGTGATGGGTGTTGTAGACATTGTGCTTTCAGGATATTCTTGTCTTGGATGGCAAACCTCAGACAAAGAACATTCTGTGCAAAGTGCAACGTTTGCATGTTTATTTGGGGGAAACATTTGCATGTTTACCTGGAGGAAACAAGACCTTAACACCCAGATAGGATGGAACAAAGGCAGGAACTGAAGCTTATGTTAATCTTAATTAAAAGTTAATCCTAACTGGAAATGAATGTATAAACTGCTTAAGCAGACAGTAACAAAGGTTGTCTAAATAGATGTATAATGTATAAATTAACCACTGGTATGCTACCATGAAGATAGAGAGATAGAACGAACTCTGGCAAGAGAGCAGACAGCTCTTCTTATTCTCAACCTGACAATAAAGAAGACAGCTTGTCTCATCTCCATGTGGTCCTGAGTCTTGATTCCTACAGGGTGTAGTGTTTTTGGTAGATTATTTATTTGCATGAAAATACAGTACTTCTGTTGTGTAATGTATTGTCGTGATTGCTATATGATTTGTTTTTTGTTTTTATAGTTGCGATGATGGATGACTTATTAAGAAAATGTGGCTCTATTCTTGTGATTGTTGACTTAGAGTTAGGTGTTGGTTATTGGATTGACAACATGTTCCATTAAAATATGTCCTATTTCTTTCTGAAAAAGGACTGAGGGGAAAAAATGCAAGATTAAGATCTTTCAACATTGTAGTACTAGAAACAGGAAAACATATTTGAAAACAGTGATTGAAGGGTTTGTTAAAATGTTTTTGAAACTCTCTGGGCTGACAGAGGATCAACCAAACAACATTACTGAGCTGATCTTAAACGTTAACAGTAAAGCACATTACTCCTTATGAAGAAGAAACCAGAGTACAATAGAGAATATTGTGCGTATGGATTTTGGGGAGAGAAATATGTATGAATTGTAATGAAGCAATCACTCACATGGACATGTGTACAAGTAATATTCATAAACCCACATCAAAGAAGAATATGACTCTTAAATGGTCACAGAGAAACTTGTTTATATTGTGACAAGAACAATGGAGCTCAACCTTCTGGTAAAAGTTGTATAAGCAAACCATAGTCCTCCTATAGAGATGGTCCTTTGATCAAAGACAAAGCTGCAGCTTCAAGGAATATGCTACCTGTGATGACCCAGGGCATGGCACAAAAGCAACAAAGTCACAAAAATAGGTAAAGTCCCTTTAATACCTCCAACTTGGCCCCCAATGTCCAGTTATCCTCAGCTGGAGATCAAACTTCCAAAAACAGTCTACAAAGGGAAGAAATGCAGTCCGAACCCAAAATACAGATAAATTAGAAATTAAAAAAACCAACACAAACCACGCTGAAGTAATTAACACGACAGGCCAGGATAATAAATTGCAGACTTCCCAAAGATAATGAAGCACACACGGTTGGGACGTCAAAACCCAGAGAAGCCTCAATAAAAATAATGCACATTTTGCTTCCAGCAAGGTGCTGTGTGCAAATGCCCTTCTTATATCCTGTTCTCCCATCTGCAACTAATGAAAGGGATCAGTGCCTTTTTCTCTCCCGTAAGCCATGTTGCTCCCTTCTCCGTTCCTCCCTGCATGCCCTAGGATGAAGAGAGGGTGGCCCTGGGTCTTCCTCTGAATCCCCAACCGGACTGTGCCCTTCCCCTGTTTCTTCCACAGCCATGGGAGCCACACTCCCACTCCCTGTCAGCTCCTCAATCTCCCTCTCAGAATCAGACTCCAACAAGGGCATGATACTACCAGGAGGAATCTGCTCAAAAACAGTCAAGACAACTATAGCCATGTTGGGAGGAAAATGCCTCCTGATGAGGATTCTTCCAGCCGGGAAATAATGCTTTGAAGAGTAAATGGAATAATGAAACACAGCTGCTGGAAAGAGGTCTTTTAATGGCAAAAAACCAAGATGAGTGACATTCAGCAAAGTTTCTTGGCTAGCCTTGGGCTTGGCTAGTCTAGTAAAGAGAAGGACCAGGGGTGACATGATAGCGGTCTTCCAATATTTGAGGGGCTTTATTTTCTAAAGCACCTGTAGGCCAGACAAGGAATAATGGATGGAAACTGAACAAGGAGAGATTTAACCTGGAAATAAGGAGAAACTTTCTGACAGTGAGAACAATCAACCAATGGAACTTGCCCTCAGAAGTTGTGGGAACGCCATCACGTGAGACTTTCAAGAAGAGATTGGACTCCCATCTGTCAGAAATGGTGTAGTGTCTCCCGCTTGGGTGGGGGGTTGGACTAGATGACCTTTAAGGTCCCTTCCAACTCTGATTATCTGTTATATAAAGCTAGAAAGACTGATATTCAAACGTGATTGTTATATACTCTTTGAGTTTTTGTCTAAAACTGGTTTTTGCTAGCAATTAAATGTTTTTAATGTTTTTGCTAACATTTAATTCTGTGCTTGGTGACATTTAATCCTGTGTTTATTGTTGGGATAATTTTCCCTATTCAACTTTGTCTGGAAGGAGGAATCTTTCAGGAATCTCTGTTCCTGAAAGGAAACAAGGTTGAGAAATCTAACTCCTGTGTCTATTGTTCTGGTAATGGTCTAACAAGCAATAGCTACAATGTTTGCTCTTTTGCTACACTCTAGTGCTAATTGTGTTTTTTGTAGTTAGGTTTATCTCAAGTGTTTACACCTGAGCTTGCCTGAGGTGTGAGTTCTGTCAATGAGCCAGACAGGGTTTTTCTTTCCTTTATGATTTAATTATTTGTATTGTGTTTGGATTATTTGCTGCCTCATGGTTTCTTCTTCTATCTGGGGAGAGTGGGGGCGGGGGCTTCCTTCAGCCAGAAGGGTGTGGATTCTATTGTTAAGTAGATTCAGACTTTTAGAATTAGAATAGAGTTTGAAGGGAACTTGGAGGTCTTCTAGTCCACCCCCCTGCTCAAGCAGGAGATCCTATACCATTTCAGACAAATGATTGTCCAGTCTCTTCTTAAAAACCTCCAGTGATGAAGCACCCACAATTTCTGAAGGCAAGCTCTTCCACTGGTTAATTGTCCTCACAGTTATTGTCCTCCTCAATTCCAGCTTGTTTCTCTCTTGATTCTTTTCCATCCATTGTTTCTTGTCCTGCCTTCTGGTGCTTTGAAACATAAATTAATCCTTCCTCTTTGTGGCAGCTTCTCAAATATTCAATATTGGAATACTACTATCACATCCTGGCTAGTCCTTCTTTTCTCTAGGCTAGTCGTACCCAAATCCTGCAACCGTTGTTCATATGTTTTAATCTTCAAACCTTTAATCATCTTAGTTGCTTTTCTTTGCACTTTTTCCAAAGTCTCAACATCTTTTTTGTAATGCGGTGACCAAAACTGGGCGCAATATTCCAGGTGTGATCTTACTAAGGCTTTATAAAGTGGTACTATTACTTCATGTGATTTTGATTCTATGCCTCTGTTTATACAACCAAGGATTGTATTAGCTTTTTGGGCTGCTGCCAAGGCAGATTCCAAACACGTGATTCCAACAACCCAACAGAAATCCAGGTGCGACTAAGGCTCTGGACGTGGGTGAACTGACTGATCCAAGGTACTATTACTCAACACCCCATGAGATATTCACGTTCTCTTCTGCCTTTTGTTCTCTGCCCTCTTCCTGGCTCCTCCAGCCAGAACCCCGGCACCATTTCATATTTTTTGCTGTGAAACAGATTGCTGAGGCCCGCCCAATAATTTTTCTATGCAAATTCAGTACAGGCAGGGGTGGGCTTCAAAAATTTTAGCAAAGGTTTCTCTGCCCAATTGCTGGGTGGGCGTGGCCATGGTGGATGTGGCCTAGTTGGCCTCCTGCACCATGGTCCTCCCAAGGCTCCGGAGGCTTTCCTCAAGCCCCCGGGAGAGCGAAAACGGCGTCTTCCAGGCTCTGGAAGCTCTCTGGAAGCATCCAAGTTTCCCAAACTTCCAGGAGGCCCATTTTTCGCCCTCCCTGAGCCTCCACATGCGCCCTGCACTTACCTGCATCCAAAACAGGCCACGTGGGGACTCCCGGGAAGGGAGGGGTGGGCGGGGCCAGCCAGGAGTGGGATTTGGGGGTTCTCCAAACTACATAGAATCTTAGCTAGGGGATCTCCCAAACCCCTGCAAACCCCCAGCAGCCCACCCCTGAGTACAGGCCTCCTTTTAGCTCCCTCTAGAACCCAGTTGTCCATCCGTACAGGTGCAAATCTTCTCGTCAAATAGAAGTGGAGCTCTAAATCTGTTTCAAAACTCTTCTAATGCTTTCCAAGTGTCTTATTCTGGTTTTCAAGTTTGGATATTATTGCTTGACTTTTCTGAAATATTTACCTATCTGATTGCCCACTGAATGTCAGATGAATATAGTTGCATGCCTTGTTTTGCTTTCAGGGAGGTCAAGAACAAAAACTCCATTCCTGATGTACTATGTGTGTGTGCTGTGATGTCACACACGGAGCACAACATTGCTTTGTCTTTGTGATGAACACAGTGCAAGTTGCAAACACCTCAGATTATTCCTAAGCAGTTTTTTACACATTTGCTTCTTCTGGACAAACAATAACAGTTGTAGAACAGTGAGAAGTGTGTGTGTGTGTGTGTACACACACACACATATATATATGAAAATATATTGTGAAAGTACATTATAGCTTAAATTATCTTTGTCTAAGACAATGCTTTTTAACCTTGGCAACTAAGACAGGAATGCACTTTTCATATTTTAATCTTGGTTTTCAACACAGCCTGTTCTCAACCCGTTTTGAATAATCTCCAAAAATTACTGCAAAATGTTAGCAAATATGCCCATTTCATAATTTTAAAAATATTAAAAGACTTCATATCCTGGGTGTTTAAAATATGTAGCAAAGATGGCACAAGCAGATAACTGTATACATTCTTACACACTTTGTAACTGCCGCTTATCATAGCATTTCCTGATTACAGCCAGAGCATACTGCATTTTTCATCACAAATATTTTCTTTTCTACTCTTCATTAGCATAGCATGGGCTCCCACACACAGTAGCACTCATGATGAAATTGTAAGTAGGGTTGTCAGCATCCTGTTTTGCTTACATATCTTCTTGTTTCAGGGTCAAGAGCAATTTCCCTGCCAGCAATTTAGCTAATTTCAACTTTGTCCTCCTCCAAGATGAGAACTGTGTGAGAATGAAAACTGTATCTATTTCACTCCTAGATATTTTCCCAGGCTGAGTTTATCACTTACAAGATCGGTTTGTCCGCCAGAGAGTTCATCTGACAGATTTACAGACAAGGTGCAGCTGTGATCCATTGGATTACAGGGCCCTTTCTGAAGATTGAAGAAGCTGTATTTCTTTGCAAAATATTGGACTTTAGTGAGGGGACCTGGTTCTAAAAAAAAAAACAACCATTCCAATTCTGGAAAATGGCAGGCAGAAGGTGAAAAAGTTACTAAGACTCCCACAAATTGAGAGATAAATTTATGACAGGAGTTCCACCCAAAATTTGGAACTTGTTTACTATATATGTTGCTAGCAGGAAGACTATTGTATGCACAAAAATGGAAGGACATTTTTATTCCTACCATGGGCAAATGGTTGCCGAAGTTGATGGAGTTGGCTGAAATGGCAATATTGACTGTATTGATTAAAGAAAAGAATATAAGTACTATTGGAAAGAAAATCCATCTGGTTCAATTCCAAAGAAAGAAAGATGCTAGAAATAAAATGGAGGCTGGAGGCTGATTGGAAAGAAAGGTTTATTGATGAAGCAGAATCACCAGGGCAGCTGAGAAAATGGAGTTTAGGGTGGGTTTTTAATATCTTCTGGATTCCTATGGGGGTCAGGTAGTAGGGGTTATGTAGGGGTCGTAACTGGCTCTAT
This sequence comes from Bungarus multicinctus, assembly GCA_023653725.1. Taxonomy (NCBI): domain Eukaryota; kingdom Metazoa; phylum Chordata; class Lepidosauria; order Squamata; family Elapidae; genus Bungarus; species Bungarus multicinctus. Next base: position 65,043,055 of record CM042848.1, read on the forward strand.
AGGCAAAAGAGGAAATGCAAATCCTAGGTGTTTGTCTGAGTTAATTTTGTCAACTTTTGACTTGTGTTGCTTATTGTTTTGCTTATCTGAAGTTCCTGCCTGAGCCAGTCTTCTGAATGGATTACCAAATCTGCTTTTCTAAAAGCTGGCCTCCTCAGTTTCTGCTTGGGGCAGGGAAACTGGGTTTCTGTCTTCCTTAAGAGCATGTTTCTCTATTTCTCCCTTTGGGGAAATATATTATCCTGCCTTTTTAATATTTCTCAAAATATTTCATTCTTCTGGGGGGGGGTAGGGATTTCTTATAGTACTTTTGTTTCCACATGTATACCACTTCTGTACTTCGTGCTTGGAGTAGAAAAGAATAAAATTTTGATTTTGGGTTTTACTGATTAGATTGATAGATCTTTATAGAAATAGCTTGTTTATATTATTATGAAAAAAACAAAAAGTTGTGATTTGATGTAAATGCCGTATTTTGCAACAGAGAGAGTCGGAAGTCAATATTTCTTTTTCTTTTTTTTCCTACCCTTCCTTATTTCTCTTTCCCCTCTTCCTCCCCAGTGTTCTCCAATTTACTTTTGAAAAGAGGAATGAGAAGATGTTAGCAGAATAAAAACACAGAGGGAATGTTTGTGTATTGGTACTGTGAGGAGAATTTACAAATATATATAACTGTATTAGAAATGCTGTATAGGGAATCATATAATGATGAACCCAGGTCTCCAACAAAGTAAGTGACTAATGGATCAAAGGTGTGAAAGTTGGGTGGAAAGGGAGTCAACAAGCGATAACAAAAAAAATCCTTTAAACCACAGCAAACACGAATAATTAAAAACTTATTTAATATTGTAAATACACAGAAGCAAACACAAAACTAAATTAACTCATTGTAAACATAATTATAACACTCACAGTTAAAAGGAAGAGATTCAATCCTTATCGCTTGATTATATTAATTCTGTCTCTGGGTCAACACATATGCCAAAAATAAAGAAAATAAACAAATTAAAAAATTGACTGCTATAAATATTGTTACCGGAGTTCTCCCAGTAGATGCTGCAATGAGCCTTGATTCTGGGTTTTTTTGGTCCTGCGTTTCATTTCCACAATATTTATGAGAAATGAAATGAGAAATACGGGTTGTCCTACACAGGTAGTCCTCAACTTATGACCAGAATTAAATGCAAGATTTATGTTGTTAAGTGAGAATTAAGTGAGTTTTGCCCCATTTTATGACTTTTCTTGCCACAGTTGTTAAATGAATCACTGCAGTTATTAAGTTAGTAACACAATTGTTAAATGAATCTGGCTTTCCCATTGATTTTGCTTGTCAAAAAATCACAAAAGGGTATCACATGACTCCCAAACACTGCAACCGTTATAAATGTGAGTCAGTTGTCAAGCATCCGAATGTAAACCACATGACCAAAGGGATACTTCAATGGTCATAAGAATGAAAAATGGTCATGGAGAAAAAAATTAAGAAAAAAAATGGAACTTTGTTACTATATATGTTGACAGCAGCAAGACTATTGTACAAAAATGGAAGGACACTTCGATTCCTACTGTGATAAAAATCAAAATGACAGGAGACCAGGAACAAAAAAGAGTTTGCATCAATTCATAAAATATTTCTATGGTTTTTTTTAGAGTTGCCAACAGAAAGGAAGGAGGAGCAGTGCAGCGCAAACTGAAACTGCCTTCCACAAATGTTTTCAAAGATAGTAACTAAGTGACTGAAGTTTCTGCCGTGCAAAATTCTAACTGGAGAGCATGACTGATGACTCTTGGCTATGAATGTGTCCCATTGGAGAATATGAATTACCATACACCCAGAGGGGGTGGGGGGAAACCAGAGTCAAGGGTGACAATGAATTATGAGTCTTAGAGTCGGCTATACCCAGGCAGTGCCAGATAGTTTAACTCCCAATAAATCCTTTTTAAGTTTTGGAAGTTTGACTCGAGACTCATGATTTAAATGGGTGTAACTGCCGGAATCCTGACAGTTTGTTTATTTAGCACTTGTAAAGGCCAGGACCTCTTCTCCCTTTGATAAGGAGAAAGGAGGCATTTTGCTGGAGGTTTTTATACACTTTCAAAATCCTGATCCTGTTACCATCACCTTATCCTGTTTACTAATTACTGGGTCATTTTCCAGTAACCACCACTCCCTTACTTGTCTCATTTCCAGTAAACTCCGTCTCTTCTGGCCTAGCCCATATCCTGTTTAGCATAATATCCATTCTCGGAAGCTTATACAAATATCAGCATTTATTAATTTTAGTATAACATAGCACAGTGTGCTCTGCCAAAAATATGACCTGCTACTTTGTACAAAACAACCTTGTTTTCATGGTTAATACAAAGAATTATATAATTTTTACTTAATATTCCAGTAACTTGTCTTTGGTCATTTGTGGGGTAAATATGGTGTTACTTATGGCTTTATATTTCACAGGTATAATCCTTCATATGTAATCTTTTATATCACACCTACCATGGACGAATGGTTACAGAAGTTGGTGCAGTTGGCTGAAATGGCAAAATTTGATTAAAGAAAAGAATATAAGTATTTTTATTTCCACATAGAGACCGCTTCTAAACGTTGTGCTTGAAGTGAAAAAGAATGAAACTTTTATTTTGGGTTTTACCAATTCGACTTGAGAGATCTTTACAGAAATGGCTTGTTCATATTATTATGGAAAAACAAAAAGTTGTGATTTGATATTAATTCCTTATTTTACTGCAACAGAGTTGGAAGTCAATCTTTCTTCTTCTTTTTTTCATATCCTCCCTCACTTGTCTTCCCCCTCTTCCTCCCTACTGTTTTCTTATTTATTTTCATATTTTGTGTCTTATTTTATAATCCAATAAAAATGTTAAACTGGGAAAATGCTCATAACTCAGTTTTTTCAGTGCCATTGTAACTTTGAACAGTCATTAAATGAACTGTTGTAAGTCCAGGACTACCTATATTTGATTTTAACCATTTTAAATTATGTCTAAGTCAAACAAACCAAGCAAATATTGTTAAAAATTGAGAGTGGATTTTTTTTTTTGCAAGGGGGAGGGGGGTTTACAACTATAAAGAAAAACTTGGCCACAAAATAATCATTGTTGAAATTTTTACTTTGGCATTTGAGAAAATAAAATCTTAATATGCACAGATGACATTTCAATGTGATAGTAGTGAATAAATAGCTGTACTCATAGGTTGATAAGAATTTCCATTTTATCATATAAAGGCAATTCATAGCTTAACTATTTAAATATCTGATCAAAGTTCTTATGCAACAGCAAAGAATGTCTAGGTTTAAATAATGTATCAGTTATGATTTTGTAATAGCTTGATTCATTTAATATACTCTGTTTTAGGTATTTTTTTAAATTCTTCAATTACACTCTGAATAAGATTACTTGAAACTTTCTGACTTTTTGTTTACTGATCTTTCAAAACACAGGGTGAGGTAAATTCTTGATATGCAGAGATTTATTTGGGGATATACCATATTTTTCGGATTATAAGACACACTTCTGCCCCCAAAGTGGGTGGAAATATCTGTGCTTCTTATAGAGTGAATGTAGCTGAAACCCTGCCCACACACTGGCCCCCACCCTTTGGCCTCTGCCTTCCAGCAATTTGCCTCCTTGCAGCAAATAGCAAACAACCTGGTCAGCTTCAGCACAGTCTGATTTGGTACAAGCAGCTGATTGGCAGTTGGATCTGCCTCTCGGAATAGCAACAATCAGCTGTTCCAGGCTACGGGGATAGGGAGCGATCCCCGCTGCCTGGAACGGGCTGAAAATGGGATGCACGGAGGCCGAAAATGGGATGCATGGAGGTCGAAAATGGGGCATACAGAGGCAGCAATAGGTTGTAGCAGCGATGGGTAGTGGCAACACTGACGGGCACCGGCAATCCCTGAAGCCTGGAACAGTTGATCAGTGGTATTCTGTGAGGCAGATCCAACCGCCAATCAGCTGCTTGTGCTAAATCAGGATGTGCTGAAGCTGACCAGGCTTTTTGCGGTTTGCTGCAAGGAAACAAATTGCTGGGAGGCAGAGGCAGGTTTTTTTCCCCTTGTTTTCCTCCCCAAAAGCTAGGTGCATGTTATAGTCTGGAGCATCTTATAATGTGAAAAATATGGCAATATCTTTACTCAGCAAATCTTGAGTGTGAGACTATATCAAAAATAAAACAACAGACTGTGATAATCAGAAATCTTTATTAATATATATAGATATTGCAATATTGTTCGCCTTTGACACTCAAACTGCAGTGTGAGCGAAAGGAGATACCCCTTTCCAGTAAATACCACCTTATATAGTATTATCACAATTAAATGGTTACATAACACTTCCTGTTTTTCAAACATAACAGTTACAGAGAATACCATAGGAAAGTTGGGTATGTTTCATAACTTCCTCCATGCATCCCTGGAACTTCTCCAACTTTCTTCACCATTTATCTTCAGATTTTCTGTTTTCTTCTTAAAAGATTACACAAGAGATCATTAATATATCTTAATATATCTTATCATGTCAAGGCGCCCCTAGCATGCATCTCAAACTAAGCCAAGGACAAAATTTTGTAATTCTGCATAGTTTTTCAAGCAGTAAACACGATCATAACAAGTTACATAAATGTCCTGATCAGTGGTGGGATTCAATTTTTTTTACTACTGGTTCTGTGGGCGTGGCTTGGTGGGCTTGGCAGGGAAAGGATACTGTAAAATCTCCATTCCCACTCCTGAGGGAAGGTTACCACCAGTTCTCCAAACTATTTAAAATTTCTGCTACTGGTTCTTCAGAACTGGTCAGAACCTGCTGAATACCAGCTCTGGTCCTGATCTTTAAATAGTTCAAATAAAGAGCAAACATGGAGTCAGGCTGGTTCTTTACATTCTTAGGTGTATAAGGTCAATTTCCATATATAACATTGAGATATCAATCTAAAACACAAGCAATTATCTCTTCATCCCATACCCAACTTTTGTCTATAACCAAATCATAAAATAATGTCATTTTAGTCTTGAGTCTGTTAAGGACTTCCAGAAACAACAAATTATCAGATGAATCACTTTATATTCCTTATTTTTATTTCTAATTATAATTTTTAGTCTATTTTAATAATAGAACTTGATTTCTTTTCTTTTCCTTTTTAACCCATTCTCATAAGATTCCATACTTTAAGTAAACTCTTTTGTAAATATAATATATAAGAATTATTCAGGTCACTCTCTTGGTTTATTATTTGTAATTCCTTCTTGATTTTTAAAGCTTCACCCAATTTATTTTGTTATGTCTAATGACACATCTTTTTCCATGTCATTTTGTAGATGTTGTTATAAGTAAATTTGGATATTATACTTGAGAAACTACAGAACCAGACTGTAGCCATTTTGTGTTCGTAGCCTGACCTTTTAAAAGGACAGAAAAGTTGAGAAATACGTTTTTGTAAAACAAATATGTTGTATTGCGAAAGTGTCCTTGGACGAGGTTCTAGAATGTGTATAGGGTGACTTGACATTATATAGTCACATTAATCAAAAGTATAACCCTCTGATAATTGCATAACCGGACATCTGGAGATAAATCCGGGAAAAAGGATGTTGGTAACAATCCAATGTCAAGTAAGAAGAGGTCAGTGGAAATACCATAACTTTCCTATGGGATTCTATGTATTCTTGTAACTGAAAAACAACATGTGGTATGTAATTGTTTATATCATTATATTTGAGTATAAATATATGGTCTTTCTGGTAATGGGCGTCTCCTTTTCCGCATACTATCTTTGGTATGGGTTAAAGGGTGCCGGTACTGCAGTATCTTCAATAAAGCCAGTTACGTGTTTCAGTATTTCAAGTCTGTTCTAATTATTTCTGCTCATACGCATGACAATGTCATTTGTAGATCCACTTTTAATGTCAATTTTCTATCTTGTCAGGTAAAATATGTTCCTCTTTTTCCAAAGTAATTTTTGGACACATTCTATTGATAGAAGCAAATGTCACTATTGACACCATTGGTATTAACTTCTGATTCCATTTTTCAAAAGCATCCTTCAGTATTTCCAAGATTATATTATTTTGTATGAGCTGCTAATCAGATGTATTCTTCTCCTTTAATTAAAAATCTAGTTCCCTCTAGTGTCCAATTTTTTAAATTACTTATCTCTATTATGTCTTAGAAAAAGAAAAGTTCAAAACAAGTCTACTTTCCCATGGAAGGGATTCTTTATAATTAATTCCAAAGACTTATTTCATATTTATGTGGATCTTTAATCCACGTATAACATTCTAAAATCAAAGTCTTAACAAGCCTTTTGCTGTTTGTTGTATTTTTAAAGCTTTAAAGCTTTTAGTTAATTTTTTCTTTAGTTAAGGATTGAAGTCAAATTCATTCGGTGTTTTTATACTTAATCCAATAATAACTAAATAATAACTGAAAAGTAGTTCACAAACGATTTCTGAATAAGATTAGAAAAAGAAATCTGTGAAGTTAGTGCCTTGTTAATGGTCCAACTGAGGATCGAGCAAGATGGCTCTTTTCCCCTTTCTTATTGTTCAAAACTGACTAGAAAACACTGCCTTGTGGTATCCTTGCAAAGAATAATTGAAGTACTTGTTATTGATTTCCCTTCTTTTCTTTATCTGGGGAGGTTTAAAGGGCTGTTGTACTCATCAGCTCTTCGTTCTTCACCATGGTCCTAGCTCTGCTTTTTGTAGAGCCACCGTCAATCTACAGATAGTCCTCAACTTATGACCACAATTGAACCCAGAATTTCTGTTGTTAAGTGAGATATTTGTTAAGTTAGTTTTGCACCGTTTTGCAATCTTTCTTGCCTTGATTGTTTAGTGAATCACTGCAGTTG